>CM057458.1:209762500-212162500 GCA_016271365.2 Neoceratodus forsteri | reverse complement strand
ACATTTGCATTGAACTGTCAAATTTTTAACAGGGGTAACAAAGCCCTAACATTCACCAAGGGACAAGAAGTCTACTGATACATTTCCCTGTTGTTAACTATAATTAGAAAAATAAAAACACTGCTGTGTCTCTGACAAGAGGACTGCATAAAAAAGGCATCTAGAGACACGAATCCCTCATTTTAAACTGTACAGACTTTACAGCTACTTCTGTTTGCAGGAAAGAAAAAAAAACACCACTGTGAGATCTGAAGATGCAGATGCCGACCTCTCCTACATTCCAAATGCCCTTCTTACTTAGAACTAGACCCCGTGCTACAAAAAAGAAATAAGTAACAAATCCAGCCTCACAGAGCAAGCAACGCTTAGGAACAATTAATCTGGTCTGGGCTAAAGACTAAAATAATTTCTGAGCTGCAGTCTTGTCCAAAGACTGTGCCCCATTTTTTCAGAGCTGAAAACAAAGGCTTGCCACTTCTAGAGATTTTTTTTAGCAGAATGAAGAATTTATGCACTACATTAAAATCTAGATTTAGTAGTTGCCGTATTGGTCCTTGCAAGAACAGATCCAGAAGCAAATGATTTGATACCTTTTAATGGACCAACATAGATGTAACAACAAGAACAAAGTGCTCTAGCTTTCGGACCAACCAGTCCTTCTTCAGAAGCTCATGGCAGTTGTTTAGCAACTATTTGCACTACATTAAAGCAGCATTATTTGTCAGGCGGCAAAAGTAATTCCTTCACATACTGTCTTTTTTTTTTAGCAGTGATATATTTACAGTCAGCATCAGTGTATTTTTAACTTTCTTAACTCACCCAGTTATTTTTAAAACAGCGTTTATCTCTAATTTGGTAATTAATGACTCAGGTCAGTAAGGATGGCTGCCAGTAACAATTTTTTAAAAACCATTTCCATTGAGGTTACATTTTGACTGTGCCAACTATGCACACACTGAATGTATTACAATGGTACTGGCACCCGTTTCTGATGGTAAATACATAGCACCACATGAAAATGTTTCATTTTTCCTTGGTAGGTGAAAATGAAATATGGGTATATTGATGTTTTTGTCAAACATGCCTATTACTATAAAAAAACTATATGGCCAGCCCATCGGCACAGGGCCATCGCTTGCAACACTGGCAACCCATGGTTTGTGAAGGAGCGTGGGTGTCTTCGCGGTCTGCCAGGGGGAAGAGGGTAGAGTGTCCAAGAGGACACTGTCATCCTCAGGGAGGGAAGTTGTCCGCTTACTGCTGCAGGAGTGCCCCATAGGGATGCCTGGATGGTGCACGTCTATTGGAGACAGCAATAAAAGAGATACATGGGACCTTGCGGCCACCAAGCCCATTAAGTGTGCTACCGCACGTTCATGTCACCAGTGCCTCAGGAATGGACAGAAACCTGGGGAGAAAAGCAGCCATGGTGTGATGAAACCCTTGCTTTCCTCAGGCACTGTGCCACTGATGGTGACCTAGACTTCAGTGCTAGACCGGTCCCTGCTGGGGTCTCTCCCCCCCTTGGGAGCCCCACTTTGTAGGGCATGCTAGAGGGACTCTCTTGAGGTTCATGTATGTCCCAGGGCAGGAGGATGACATGGCTGGGACGCGAGAGGCTCCCAGGGCAGGAGGATGACATGGCTGGGAGGTGAGAGACTCCCAGGGCAGGAGGATGACATGGCTGGGAGGTGAGAGACTCCCAGGGCAGGAGGATGACATGGCTGGGAGGTGAGAGACTCCCAGGGCAGGAGGATGACATGGCTGGGAGGCAACAGGCTCCTAGAGCAGGAGGATGACATGGCTGGGAGGCGAGAGACTCCCAGGGCAGGAGGATGACATGGCTGGGACGCAAGAGGCTCCTAGAGCAGGAGGATGACATGGCTGGCAGGTGAGAGGCTCCCAGGGCAGGAGGATGACATAGTTGGCAGGTGAGAGGCTCCCAGGGCAGGAAGATGACATGGCTGGGAGGTGAGAGACTCCCAGGACAAGAGGATGACATAGTTGGTAGGTGAGAGGCTCCCAGGGCAGGAAGATGACATGGCTGAGAGGTGAGAGACTCCCAGGACAAGAGGATGACATAGCTGGTAGGTGAGAGGCTCCCAGGGTAGGAGGATGACATGGCTGGCAGGCAAGAGGCTGATTGGGTCTGTTGGCTAGGAAGGAGCATAAAGACTAGGGTGTTTCAAAAACATTTATACGGTTACTTTTTTTTTTGCCAACTAACAAATGTTGCTGCTTTACAAAGCTGCAGGAGTAATCTGGAAAATTAGGCATATGGTTATTATTAGACAGTAACCATCTGTCTATGTATGTTTTCCCACTGATTTGACTAACAGTGTAGGTTTTACAGCTGTATATTAGAACTACAGCCCCCTATCCCAGCCCAAAGGTAGTACTCCAAGCATACCTCAGGCAACTTTTCAAAGGGGTTGGAGAAGCATTTTGCAAGTGCCACGCTCTATTATGTTCAGAACATCAGGAGTGGGCAGGAGATATCTGAAACTGGTATAAAAGATTGTCATGGGAAAACAGAAATTAGCCAGATGGAGTCTGTCTAACGGTAACCAGCAGCCTGATTTTTCACAATCGTTCCTAATGTTCTTCAAAGTCCCCATGATAATCGCTCCCAGCTGATATGTTACACTGAGAGAATACTGTATTTTGAAGGGAACAAAAGTGCAAGTTACTCTGACTGAAACTGGATGTACTATAACCTGAAAAGAAGACAGCAAGCACGCTACCAGGAAGACACAGTGCTGTACGGGGGACCCCAAGGCCCACTAGGAGCGCATTTCACTCCCACACTGGTGACCAGGGTTCAGGACCTGGATCAGGCAAGCAAGGGGGGCTGGGGTGGCACCAGTGCACAACATCACTCCCAGTCGGGGAGGACTGGCACCAGCGACCCCTGTGGTAGGCCAGGGAGCTCACCTGCTCCACAGAGGGAGGCGCTACTTGTTCCCAAGGCCAGAAAGGGAACTGCTTACTGCTGATGATTGAAACTTTCAAGTACCTCAACGGCATAAACAAGGTGCAGGCAGGGGACCTTTTCCAATGTAGAAAAAGTACTAGAACAAGTGGCACAATATGAAATTAGTAGATTAAGAGGTAACGTGAGGAAGTTTTTCTGCACAGAAAGGGTAGTTGACACTTGGAATAGTCTGCCACAGGAGGTAGTGGGGCCAAGCACATTGGAGGGGTTTAAGCATGCTTGGGACAGGCACAAGGTAAGCCTGAGAGGGGAGGGAGTGATGACAAGCCACTGATCAATAGGGTCAGTGGCCACATGCAATGTATAGGGCCTACGGGCAGACTGGATGGGCCTAGTAGTCCTTATCTGCCGACAATTTCTATGTTTCTGAGCTGGGTGAGGCCGAGGGGCAAAACCACAGATGAAAAGCCTATGTGTACTGAGCCGTCAAAAATATGGTCAGTGTGCCGGCCCGGTGGCGCTGAGGGTTGAGGCGTTGGACGCCACACCGCGCTTCACGCCGAGCGACCCGGTCTCGGATACGGACTGGCTGCCGGTGGGTCGGCAGGGGGAAGGAGGATTGAGCATCCCCACGGATGCTCGCCTCCTTCAGGGAGGGACACCAGGAGTGTTTAATGCAACCGACGCTCAGGAGAGCCGGCGGCTTCCATTGGGGGAAGCTGGGGAGGGGAGGACGCCACCAGGCACTTGGCAGGTGTGCGTACGTACGTTCCGCCCGAGCCAGGCGTCCTCTGTGGGATGGAGGGGAGGGACAAGAAAACCGGAAAACCTCCCTCGGCGTTCCGGATGACGGCCGCTCCAGCCACCCAGCCTGTAATCACAGGCAGACCCCGCAGTGCAAAGGTGGTGCTCTGTGGAGGAAGAGAAAGAAGGTAGGGGACACCGGAGCACTCTAGGGGCAGATTTGGGGAGGGTTGGGTGAAATTGAGCAGGGCCTGAAGGAGTGGAACTAAGAGGGCGTTCAGGAGGGATAAAAAGAATAAAAAAAATATATATATGGTCAGTGGTACCCTCAAGCCCTGCTCTGTGTAGATTCTCACTGGCCAAAACTGCGGGAGCAGCAGTAGGCAGGGCTAAAGTGCTGCCAACAGAAACCTGACAGTGAGACACAGGTCGTAGCTCAGGGGCCATACTGCGATATGAAAAAAAGAAACTGAGCTGTAGCCTCATGCAACCATAAATTCTAATGCCCAGTATTTGAACACCTCGTAAGAACAGCACATTTCCCCCAGTGGGTACCATCAAGGAGCCAACACATAACCTGTTTCCACGGTAGTTGTTTTCAAACTCCAGGCACCCAAACAATGAAGTGACATCATGGTCCTAGAATATCATGTCACCACAGGATCCCTGCCATTCCTGCAGATCAGCTGGGCAACTGCCTGTGGCTACATCAGCTGGGCTTCACTATATGCCAACAAAATGCGGAAACAAAATGCCAAGCCAGGAGGAGAGAAAGAGCGGAGCAAGGTATGCCAGGCTGAGAACAGTTGCTCCACGAGAAATGGCAGGGAAACCTGTGTGTACGCAGAGGTTTCCGCTGAAGTCAGCTCTATACTGATTCTTCTCACCCTGCAGACTAACAGAACGTGCTCCATACAAAACTCCCTGCAAGCATTCATTCTTATTCACAGCACATGGTTTTAACAGGGATGTTAAAGGGGGCAACTGCTTTCATAACTGATGGATCAAAACAAATTAGGACCCTCCCCCCCAACACACACAATCACACAATACTCTCTTGACTGCTGCAGTTTTGGGAAACAGTAATGTGTTGGTGGGTGTCTGCTACCTTTAGCCCTGTATTTCTTCTCCTTTTGACCCTTCCCCATCCCTCCTTGGGGCCAACCCAGCTGTACCAGTTTTCTGACCAAACACCTGCATCTACAGCTAATAGCAATGTCACTGTATTCCCATGCACCGGGGAGTAACAAGTACCTCCAGAGAAAAAAAAACACTTAATTCTCTCTCCTTGCACAGAAAGAAGAACTTCATCTTCGCAGCAAGATCTGTTCTCACTGGCCCAGGGCCAAGGAGACCAAGTCTATTCCCAAAACTGGGCTTCCCAAACGGAAAGACTGGAGAACTGCCATTCAACCACGGGCACAATCATAAGCCATCACAGCCTCACTGAAAGAAAGAAAAATTAATGACCTACAGTTTTTTAGAGTTCTCCACGTCTGTGCAGAAAGAAAGCCCCAACCCAAGGCTAAAAAAAAAAAAATCACAAAACAAAACACTTTCACTTCAGGTTGTAACCTGAACTAAATGAGAATGCACAAAGCAGATTTGAATTTCTGTAACTAATAAACTGTTCTTAATAGAGGAACGCAAATACTTTACCCAGCTTGTTTCACAACCTGCTGCAAATAGTGCTGAACTCATAGAATCAAAAGTAGTTTGAGAATGAGATCACAGTGTGCAGTGAGAAAAGAGACAGCTTGCCGGCCTTAAACAAATAGACCTAGCACAGAAAGGAATGCATGCCTTGGGGTCAGAGATGGCTGTCTTTACATCCTGTATTTCTGTAATGCCAAGTATGAACGTTAGTATGCTGGTAAGCCTGTGTGAATCAAGTGACCTATCAAACTTCAAAAACCCAAGTCTATATTGTCTCTAGTTTGTACTGGACAAGGGTTTAGAAATTCCTAGAGCATTAGACTTACGAACTTATCCCTTGTAGTAACAGAGACGGTACCTTTGAACTACTGGACTTGAACTGGAAAGAAAGAAAACTGCATGATGAGTGGTCACCTGACTTAACAACCTAGAGAGAAAGTGGATCCTTCTGGGTTTCACACTTTATGATGATGAAGACTAGATCCTTTGTCCCTAAAATCTAAAGAGTGTGTGTGTGTTGGGGTGGGGGTGGGGGATTTAATAGAGATGCTAGTTGTTCTTTACCAAAAGGGTGGTGAAACAGTGGAACAGACTGCCGGAAGAGGTGGTGGAGGTGGGGTCTATAAATGAGATTGAGGCCATGTGACACATATTCCAAAGGCATGCGGTGACCAAAGAGCAGGTAAGGAGGCAGTGAGTAGGTGTGGGGGCGGGTTCAAAGTGAGTGAGAGATCCAAGGGGTAAAACCCTGTTTGGTAGTAGGTCGACAGGAAATAAGAAAACTGGGCAGACTGTATGGGCCTTGGGACTTTTTCTGCCTTCATTTTCAATGTTTCTATGATGTTTGTGCTATATCAACTCTGCTGGACACCCTGAGCTGGGTTTTCAAAAGTGCTCCAGTTTCTGGCAAGCACATTGCAAACTCAAGGCTCAGCTACAACCCAGAATCCCACACAGTCATGGTCACTGACAGCCAAGTGCATCATGGGGGTGAATCACCTGGATCCCAGGGAGGGCACAGGCCACACTGTATTTGCACCCCTCACACACACACTGGCAAATCACAAAGTGGCGTTGCCATCAGCTGTGAAGGCAGCTACTCCCCCCCCCACCCATGCCTGAGGAAGGATGCAGCCATAGCAATGCCATCATCATCCTCATCGTCTTTTGTGCCAGAGTCCCACGTAGCAGCATGTGTTAGAACACAGGGCCCTAAGGAAAGCAGTTTTAAAGAAAAATGTCTGAAGTCAGCCCGGCAGCAAGGAGGCAGCGCTACTGGCTGCAAAACAGCGATCCTGGTTTGGGAGCAGATGCAATCTCACGGGGCCGGCGGATGGCGGGAGGATGCATTGTCCCAAGGACTGCTCTTCTCCCTTGGGGACAGGGGGCATCACACCGCGGCTTGTCTGTCACCGGACTGATCAGCAAGTAAGATGACAGAAATTACGCTCGGACAGCTTCGCAGATCCCAACCCCCAGCCAATCTTTGTTAAACAGCACGCAGAATAAACGATGTCTGCTTTTAACAGCATCATCGAACAGCTTCACTATAACAGGGCTCAGAATTCCAATTATTCAAAGCATGCTTTTTGTCCCAAATTTTGTCAGTATTTAGTACACAAACTTTCAAAAACAAACAGGCATTTCTGTGGACAATATATACAACTATAGTGATAATAAAGCACTATTCTGACCTATTTGACAAGCATGTTATCTATTTATTTTTACATTTTTCTTGTGGTTTTACTCACTCTTGATCGAGTGTTGTACATGTCATCACATGTACATAACATCAAAGGTAAAATAAAGGCAACCAAAAAAAAAAGTAACCGTGCAGAAGTACTCCATGAATATCAATGTAAAATAAAGCTTTAAAGCAGCAGTACTATGTAAAAAGAAATCTGTGCTTTTTCGTCAGTTTATTCCCAGTGCTTTGCTAAGCATGTACCTGGTACTCCTTCCCATCGGCACTGTACTATCACCCCACAATCTGCTCAGTTATCCTTTGTTTTTGTTTACATTTATGCTGCCCACTGTACTGAAAGCAGCAGTACTATATGCAGCTGCCATATTCACTGTAGATCTACAAAACTGAAAACAGATCACTTCCTGATTGGGTAGTACTGCTGCTTTAATACTGGAGGCCTGATGCACAACTGCAAGGGATGGTCGCAAAAATCACTGCAAATATAATTTTACACCAACCCATCGAATGCAACCTCTGGAGCTAGTCTCAAAGTGGGTCATAGCCCTTCCCCGTGCAGTCACGAATGCAGAAAAGGGTTGGGGGTAGCCGGACTGATGGCGCTGAGGGTTGAGGTGCTGGACGCCCCACCCTGTGCCTGTGTTGGCGACCCGGGTCTGGAGATGAGCCTGGGTTGTTGGGGGTCGTCGGGGGGGGGGGGGGAGTGTGAGGAGCTGAACTGAGATGCCGCCAGGCGGCTCTCCTCTCCCAGGAAGGGATGTGGGGTTCCCCGGCTCTTGGCTGCCTCCCAGTGCAGGGCAGGTTGTAGCGCCATGCCACATGGGAGCCCTGGCGATTGCCAAGGGTGGGGTGGAAGGGGCTGGTACTGGCGCTTGGGGTGCGTGCGCGCCTCCATGTGCATACATCGCCGTGTGCTGGGGTCCCAGGATCGCGGAGAAAAGTACAAAAAAATGGATAATAAGAATATGGAAAAAAAAGGGTTGGGGCAGCAATGCAAATGGCATGCAATGTCATCCACAAAGCACTGTGACCTTCACTCATCGAAAGACATCTTTAGCGACATTCTCTGCACCTGTAGAACAGTAACAGGCAATTCATAGGGGGCTGACTAAAGAGTGACCCCAGGTGCTGTCACTCGTCGGCGCAGTGGTAGGGCAATCGCTTGTAAATGAGCCTGGACTATCAGGGGCCGGCTGGGTGGAGGTGGTCTAAGTGTCCCAGCGAACTCTCCTCCAGGGAGGAAGACCGCCATCCTCGCTGTGATACTGCCAACTGGGTGACCACAGCTGGCAGTGCAGCTGAGAATGCCGAGAGGGAGGGAAAAGACATCAGCCAGGGCATGCGCTGTGCATGCAACGAGTGTGCACAAGTACCGATCCTCTTGCAGGCCGACATCTTCCAGGGGACTATGGGAAAGAAAACATAAAGTGGCCCAATTGCCAGCTTCCTGCAGAATCCAGCATATCCGGGATGGTCCCCACTGCCCCACACCATGCACAGTCAGGGGTGTATCCTCTTCACCCTGTACCCTTCGTGGGGGTTAGCCAAAGCTTTGTAGGGGCTGCTAGGTGAAGGTAGGTGAGGTCCAAGAGGGGTGCGAGGGGTTCCAGGGTGAGCCAGCACCAGAGATGTGAGGGCATAAAATATAAATGACAAAAAGAGAGCAACCACAGGTAGAAAAGCTGGCAAGGGGAGAGACAAATTGGCAAGGACAGGACCAGAAGCTGTAGCACATTGGGAAACAGGGTTAGAGAGGCAGGAACCACTGGACACCAGGGATAGCTATCAAGTTGTGGAGCTGGAATGGACCACTGGACTACCAGGAGGGCCCAAAGCATCACGTTACAGACCAGAATCATTTCAGCCTACAAGGAGCCCTAAGATACAGGTTGTGGGGGTGGGGTGGGGTGGGCTAGAAGAATGAGTGAGGAAGTACTGCCTATACCATATAATTCTGTGGATGCAACTGGCACTGTGCCATCCCCAGAAATCCATGGGTGTCGCAACTCAGTTGTTAGCAGGCACAAACCTGATTTGCACCTACCAGCATCTGGTACCCTCATTTGCATTGCGCGACTTAGTCACCAGGTGGGCCCCTGACAACTAAGTCAGCCCTTTGAGGATAACTGCTAGGTGTGTGGTTATAACAGGGTACATGTTAATACCCCGTTTTTTGACTCCACACCTAGTAACTGTGCACCAGGATCTAAGTGCTTCTTAAATTGAAAATTTTCATGAATATAGGCAAGTGTGCATATTTCCAGCCAGCTCAGAGTACCCTCCCTATACCAGGACATAATTTGTTGTTGTTGTTTTTATTTATTTATATTTATTTATTGAATGTTGTTGACCTGGTAAGCCCACTAGGCCTAGAAGTCCCTTTTTCAGGGGTGACCGGAGGGAGTGGGGATACAGATGGTAAGCAACTGAAATTGAACCAGATTAAGCTGTTAGTGGTATTTTTAGTGAATGTATTTCTCAACTTATATAACCTGGACAGCACAGCTGAGATGCAACATCTCATTTTCAGTAGTGTCCTACTTCTAACCATTTCTGCAATTTCTGCAGCTAGGGGGACTAGAGCACACTAACAGGTTAAATGACACGTTCAAGGTTACACAGTGGCCTGTATTCACAAACTATACCTCCAGCGTTAATAACACTTTTAAAGAGAAACCAAGATCTTTGATTGCTCAGATGTAATTCTTTACTTTTTAAACCTTATTACTCTTACTGTTTAAAGCAAAAATCAGAAGAACCATTTTACAATTGCAATATGGCACTCCAGGGTGTGCATTACTGTGGGGGTTAATGACACTTCCTGGGTGCCTAAGGCACTCGCCATTGCCTCCTTTCTCATAGAAATATAGACTTTGATGGCAGATAAGGACCGCTTGGCCCACCTAGTCTGCTCATTTCCCTACCTACAGGATAAGCTGCAGATCCTAGTTACCCAACAGCCTATTTCTACCTACCCCCCACAAGAATTGCCTTATGTCTGTCCCATGTATTCTTGAATTCTCCCACAGTTTTAGACCCCACAACCTCCTCAGGAAGGCTGTTCCATGCATCCACTACCCTCTCTGTAAAAAAAATACTTCCTCACATTGCCCCTGAACCGCCCCCCTCTATCTTTAAATTGTATCCCCTTGATCTTGCATGTCTCTTTTTCTGAAAGATGCTACCCTCTTGGACTTTGTTGATTCCACTGAGGTACTTAAACGTTTCTATCATGTCCTCCTCTCCCTCCTTTCCTCAAGGGTATACATATTAAGCTCTTTTAGTCTCTTCTCGTATGGCTTCTCTTGCAGACCCTGCACCATTCTAGCTGCCCTCCTCTGGACTGCCTCTATCCTGTCTAGGTCCTTGCGGAGATGGGGTCTCCAGAACTGGATGCAGTATTCCAGATGGGGTCTCACCAACTGTCTGTACAGAGGGATAACAACTTCCTGTTTTCTGCTGGTGATGCCTCTCCCTTCGCATCCCAGTATACCCCCAGCTCTCTCTACTGCCTTCTCACATTGCTTGCTAACCTTTTGGTCATCTGATATGATTACCCCCAGGTCCCTTTCCTTTTTTGGTTTTGTTACTACCTCCCCCCCATTGTGTCATCTTCCCCTGGGTTTTTTTTTCACAGGTGCATTATTTTACACTTCTTTGCACTGAATCCTAGCTGCCATACTTCCGACCATTCCTCCAACCTTGCCAAGTCCCTTCTCATCCTTTCCACGCCTCCTTGTGTATCAACCCTGTTGCAGATCTTTGTGTCATCTGCAAAGAGGCATACTTTTCCTTCCAGTCCCTCTGCAATGTCACTAATAAAGACATTAAAAAGGACTGGACGCAGTACTGAACCCTGCAATACCCCACTAGTAACCACTCTTTTGTCAGGGTGGACTCCATTTACAGTTACCTTCTGTGTCCTGTTGTCCAGCCAATGTTTTACCCAGGCTACCACCCTGGGACCCACTCCCAGGCTGGTTAATTTGACTACTAATCTTTTGTGTGGGACTGTGTCAAATGCCTTGCTAAAGTCTAGGTAGGTAAGTCACTTTTCAAGGGGTGTCATTATCCACCATAATGCATACCATAGAGTGCCTTACTGCATAATCTGCTTTGCTGTTACTAACCCGATTCAGCAATCTCCGACGTTGTTCAATGACACATTGCCAAACAGGGTCAGTAAATAAAATGTAAGGTAGCTGTAACAGTGGAGATAACATTTGTGAATACAGACCAGTAAAGTATTTGGATCTGGTGAGGTTGGGACCTGTGATTTCCCAGTTCTCGAGCCAGTGCTTTAAACCTACCCATTCTGTAACTGCTGGACAGCAGCACAGATAGGTTAAGTGACTTGCTCAAAGTCCCATGGTGAGTGTTTGTCTCTGGTGGGGTCTGAACCTGTGATCACCTGGTACCCAAGCCAGTGCTCTGTCCGCTAGACCACATTACTTCCTTCTCCGCCTTCATTCCTCCATTAAATCCCTGCTCTGTGCATTCATCTAGCACCACTGCGTCTCGCCATAGCCTTCCCTCACTTTTCCACAAGCTTGACCTCCCCCACCGCATTTTCTCACCCTCTTAATCTTGAATTTCTAGCTGGCTTCTTTCTTCCTGCTATTGTTTTTATATAGACATAACATGTATTACTCAGTCAAATTATCACTGGATATTTTTGTCCTGCTTTGATATGGCTTGTGGTAACTGCCTGCCTTGTAACAGTACATATACAGTATTCTCTCCTTCTGTACCCCCCGTCAACCCCTACCCATCGCACCTGGAAAAGAGCTGGCCAAAACATGTCACTAATAAAAATACATATAAAATATACTTTAAAATAAGTGTTACCTGATGGCCTAAATATAAATGTGTATTCAGTGACTCAGGTTCACATACTGAACCTAGGTCATGGCACATCAGAGAGCCACAGCAGTGTTGAGTGTCCATGTCAGAAGCCTCTTGTCTCTGGGAAGGAGAGTGGCTCTTAGCGCTGTAAGTCTGCCCCCTGGTGGCTATCATGTGGACAGGAAATCCACATGCTCCAGAAAAAAAAAGTGTGTGTGTGTCAATTCTACCACAGGCATTAGACATGGCAGTGATATATAATGCAAAGGTGTTATATATCCCGACCCTAGTGTGTAGTGGGTGGGCACACTCCTGCCCATTTCTAATTACCAGCAAAATCTCACAACTAGGGCCATGTCCTAATCGAGGGGGCAGGAGCTACAACAGGGGGAGGAAATAGCCAGAAAACATTTATGGCGCTCTAGCAAATGACAACGTTGTGCTTTCCCCACCCAGCTGCAGTGCCCAGGCCTACAGGTTCCTTGCTTCCCTCTCTCTGTTCTACATGGCTGAGCTCCTGGCTGGTTGGCTCCACCCAGATGCATACGTGGAAATCTGAGATTGCCTATTAGTGGGCTCTGGTAGTCGGTATCTGGGAGCCACTGGAAACTGCATCGTCAGGCATGGAGACCAGGACTTGTATTCAGGCTAAGGAAATGCCTGGCTCACCAGGTTGAGCTGAGAAAAAAAAAACAGAAAGTAAAGCAAAAATGGTATTTTACTTTACTACTATTCCAAGGGCTCCTTCCAATAAGGATTTCTGCAGCTATTCACAAACCATTACTTGAGGATACCAGCACCCATGCAGCTGGCGCCTATGCCACTGAAAAGTAGGGTGGCAGGTGATTCATAACCAATGCCAGTACTTTCTCATTGCTGGCCAGCAGGGGTGCTCATGCATCAAGCCCCAAGACCCACCTTGGTGATAATATACTCAGCCTGAGACAAGGTGGCCCCCAGTTCCTTTTCTGCTGGCAGTGAGCACCTACAAATGTTTGCAAAAGCTGGCAACCATAGGACTGGCTGTGGCCCCTAGAACTGCTGGGTACCCTAGGAGGAATGCAGGAATATCAAACATTTTCATTAAAGTTACATTCACTACCACACCACTACAGTCTCTTCTCCCTTCAGTACGAGGTTAGGCAACAACTCACCACTTCAGGTTAATTGCCTGTTGCCAATGGTGTTCTTGTTCACCGTGTATTGCTGCAACCTCTGAATGTGCACTTAAGTGTTCTTTTTGAGTTGTACCACACTTTATTCTCTGTACATGTTAATTCTGTATTTATTCAAAGTTTGTAAAAACTTTTTATCTAATGTTGTTCCACAGTTTTTACATTTATATACTGTTCTGCTTTTCTTCCTCTGTCTCCCTCCCCCAGGTCGCACCTGGACACACGCTTCAGTTTAGTGGGCTTCTCCCGGTTATACATTTTCAAATAAATATATATAAACTAGAGCACTGAACAGTGATAAGGGCACAGGTTTAAATGTCACTAATACCCACTGGCTCACTGTGACCTTGATCAAGTCACTTAACCTTCCTGTGCCTAAATTCCTCCCATTTGTAAAATATGGTAGAAACAGGACCTTATAAAAATTGCAACCCCAACCCCACATACACAAAAACAACTGGTTAGCTGGCCTCCTTGAACATACAGTGCCATGATATTGAAGAAGATTATGCCAATAGCAGCATTTATTAATGTGCACCATTAACAATTGAATTATCTAAACAAACTACAGGAGAAAATAAGCATTGCTTTAAAGAATGATCTCCCCCCATACCCCAGCGGTCGGAAACGTGTTCTAACGCCACTTTAAATTTTCCTTTGATGGTCTAACCGGTGGTGCGCTGCTGCTTTAAGCAAGGAGGGTATCATTCTTTGCCTCAGGTTTCCACGCCTGCTGTACTCAAGTTGTATTCCAACACATCTTTATTATTATTTTATTTTACTAGTGGCATGGACTTGCCTGCTCACAAAAAAGGAAAAGGAAAAAGAACCGTAAAGTGCCAAGGCTTGCACTACCTCAGCTAGCTGTAGGCAACCATTAACCCTTGCTACGAATTTATGCTGTTGCAAAATTAGAGCATCCAGCACGTAGCAGAGAGAGAGAGAAAGTAAGGGACTACATATGGCAAACAGAAAAGGGGGACTATCTTTCTCACTTTAGCATAAAATCAGTACCAATCATCTGTTAATTTTTAGATTAAATGGGTCTCTGTGGATAATGCTAATAACTTTCCACAGCATGCGCTGTAATCACAGTAATCAGTTTTAAAGTCGCAGGAGCTGATGCTTGCTGAACCACCACGTTCTTACCTTTCAAAGCTGCTCGCTGAACATCTAATTACTTTAAGGCAGCATACAGTATTCCAGTTATTTAAAGGAAAGGCAGGTTCCATTAATAAGGGAACAGAAAGAAAGGGAGGGGCGTAAACCAAAAAGGCTCTTTTCTAATGATTTCTCAAATTGAATTCTGATTTTTAAAGTGGAAAGCTGTTGAACAGTCACTGCCATGATGTGAAAAATGCATCCTTCTAACAGAATTATGTCTTTTATGAGCTGAAAGCATTATCTACTTGGAGCAGGTTCAGAATGTTAAATTCCTGGCTTTAACAGTTAATAGTTAAACTGGTTTCTAGTATACTTTAACAGCCAAAAAAAAAAAAAGGTAATACTAAAAAGAACATAGCTTTTGTCACGCATGCAAAAAACACATCAGCTACAGCACAGCACTTTTAAATCTCAAACCCCCAGGTCATGCCTTTTTCCTATGATTCAATTAAAAACAGAAAACAAAATAGGAAAAAGTATCCAAAATTGCACTATCCAAAGGCTGGGAATAATCTGCTGATGCCTTACCTTTCGTCTGGAGAAGTGACAGATAACAGACATAATAAAGTCACTGTGCACGCCTGCTATAAGCATTCTCCACAGACCATTCCACCGGTCCCACAAGCATTGGACAGAAAAAACTCCTGCCTGCCTTCTCCATTATTAGGGAGCAGAGAGCTGCTACCACGGTAACAAGAAAAAGCCAAGAAACTCTTCAAATCTTCCCCACCCCCACCTCCCTTCTCCTCGAAGGAACCTGAAGTTTCAGAAAACAAGGTGCAAAAAAAGGTGCAAAGCCGTTCCGCTGGAGAGTAGAATCCTGGACATCCACCTAATACATAGCACGAGCTTCCCAAGTTTGAATTTCCCTGCTTACAAGCCCGAGAAAGAAATCAATCTTCTTAGATAAGAGAGGGAATGCATTGGGGGGAGGGGAAGAAGAGATGGGGAGGGTAGTGCTGCGATGTGACATACATATGGAATGAGCATTGGAACAATGCTGACAGGACAGCCAGCCAACAGCAGTGTGGAACAGCAAGTATCAGAAACACAGCTTCGGGGCTCTGGGGATAGGGGGGGGGGGGAAGCAAGCAAGGTCAAACTGGACAAAGGAAAACTGACCCATTCTTTGAATAAACTCACCAGCCTTACACTGCCACCGATGGAACAAGCTTTTATCTGTAAAGATTAACCAAGTTGATCTGCTGCACTGTATTTTTATGTAGGGAGTGAGAAGGTTTTTGTTTCTTTCTGGCAAGCAGTCAGTCCCAAGAGTTTAGAATTCCAGTAGGACCCAATTAACACCGTACCTTGCTAACCTCTTCAAGTACTGTAATCTCTGACAGAGGAAAAAAGGACTAGATTTTGGTAGCTCTAAAAATGACTGCAGCTGTGTGCTGCTTTGTAGTACTGCTTTCTTTCCAATGATTTAGAAAGAAAAAAAATCACTGATTCAACATTATTTCCCGAGGGAAAAACCACACATTGGAGCTAGTAATATTACAATACCTGTTCGGACAAAAAAAAAAAAAAAAAAAACAACTGCCTGAAACACATAACTGTATGCTTGAATTAATATTAACATACCAATTAATGTGTGTTATGCTGCTATGAAAAAAAATAAATAATTGAAATTAATTTATGTCAGACACCATGCCAGGCTTTTTGCAAACCTCCCTCCCCCCACCACCACTTCAGAACTCCCTGATCAGCCTCTAGAGCTGCGAGAGCAAAACTCACTATAAATAGCACGCTTCAGCGGGAATCCGTCCCTTTATCTTGGATACCCGCAGACAATGGCACAATGGCAGTAACATTTCTAAACTTTCATACTGCGTACTAGTCATAAAATCCGGATCAATGTGGAAGGGTTTTTTTAGTACCTGTTTCAAACCATGTATTTCTTTTTTTTTTTTTACCAGGAGAGACACACTAAGCTGAAAGCTTGTTTATAGGTGCGACCTGACAGCACAAGGAAGTTAAGTGACTTGCTCAGGGTCACACAGTATGCAAGTAGGGGCTGTGGGATTCAAACTCAGGTCTCCAGGTTTGCAACTCAGAGCCTCAGAACCTCTGCACTATACTGCCTCCTAAACACACATGTGTTCGCACTTCTGGTGTAAAATGACGTGTTATACTGCCTCCTGCCTCCATATGGCTTTGCAAAACCTTATTTCAATTTAAAATCAAACAGACTATGCCACTGCTGTACTGTACTTTACTGTTGCCACTGATCCATGGCTGTAACAGTTTTATACATATGGGATACACAACAGCCAGACTCAGAATATGTCATTTATCATCATGAGTGAAGGGGCAGGGGCATAATTCATGAGTGGCAGAGCCACAAGTGAGTTATGAAAGTCCTGCCTCCTCACAAGTGATGATAATTATCCTCTGAGTGAGGCCATTGTGTGTCCAGTTTATACAATGTATTTTAAATTGTATAGCTTTCAGACTAGTTCTTTTAATGAAGAATAAACTATTTCTGTTTAATTTCACTGCTGCATTTTGAGTGCAGCAGAGGTCACTGTGATGTCATCAGGCATTGTTCAAGCTGCTCTCCCATTGGTTAACAGATCCTTTATAACCAACCTCAAGTGATGGATAAATGGTGATAACCCACCTAGAGTGATGATAAATGATTCATCATAATTTTAGTCTTCAGGCCATAGAAGTAAATCATTTACCTGTGAGGTTTCAATTTCACCTGATATGACATGGGCTAACTTAAGATACCATTTTTACCTTCATGAGAGGAAATCAGTCTGTTGATATCTCGCGAGTGGTGAAGCCACAAGTGAGATAGCAATAAACCAGTGCCCTTAAATGAAGATGAAAATGATATCTTAAGTCAACCCATGTCATATTTGATTTATACAACGGGTATTTAGGTAGTTTTGTGATAAAAATGGTAAAAAGCTACAGAAGAAAAAAGCAATGTAAACTACTGTACTGTATATGCAATCAAAAAATAAATGGTATCTCCCATTTAGGAATGGCCTAATGAGCCACGAAACCAATTTCCATTGGTGTCCTGGGCAAAATAAATGAAACTGGTCACTGAGTATGGTCAGAAATGTATATTCACATGTGAGAATAAATTTCTGAGCATGCTCAGTGTGTCCACAATGAGAGAGAGAAATTTCTGAGCATGCTCAGTAACCAATTTCATTTATCTTGCTCATGTTGCCCAAGATATCATGTTTATCTTGGCACATTAATTTTTTCACACCTGTTGTACAAATATCTATATCTATAGATAGATAGATAGCATGGCCAGGCCCTCGTCCCCATAGAAAAAGCCATGGTATGTTTCCCTATATATGATGGTAGTCAATTAGCTAATGGTATCCCGTCAAGACTGCAGATCCAAAAAAGCATGGTGAAAAACTGCGGCATGATAACCACGCAAGAAGAAACAGTGAAAGTGCTGCTATACAACCAAATCCAGAAGCAAATGGTTTGATACCTTTTATTGGATCAATACAGAGGTTACAAAAAGAACAAAGTGCTTAAAGCTTTCGGACTAACAAAGTCCTTCCTCAGAAGCGTAGGACCAAATACACTTCCTTTAGTTTATTACTGAAATATATATGCTAGACTTAAGGAGTGCCAAGTATATATTTTGATAATAAAGTAAAGGAAGCATGCTAGATTGTATATTTATGATGGTGTGGTTTTTGATGACGCTTTTTTGTATGGCACGGATGGCGCGTTTTTTGACCACACTTTTTTGGATAGTGTGGTTCTGACAAGGAACCTTAGCTAATTACACTGTATTAAAGTGCTATCAACACCTTAATAACACATTAATACCAACCACTATATATTACATATACATATATATAAAATGGGTAGGAAAAATTATCTCTGCTGGTTGGCTGAAACACATCACATGACCGTGCGTATATCAGAGCGTGGCCGCACACCTGCACTTTCACCACCCTCCAAAACTATTTTGCCATTTTATAAGATAGATAACCCACTCTAGGGGTGTGCAGTCAGCCTGAGATATATGCACGCCTTGGTGACTGACGACTCGGGTCTGCAGCCTGCGAACAACGCATACCAAGGTGTGCATATATCAGAGTTCGGCCGCACACCTTAGAGTGGGTTATCATATATATATATATATATATATATATATATATATATATAAAACTACTATTAATGTGTTAATATTACTATCTAACATGCACACTTTGTAGTGTGTTGAGTGGTAATGTGTTAATAACACATTAATACAGTGGTAGTATAGATATATAGTGTGTATATATATATATATATATATATATATATATACACACACACACACACACACACACACACACACACATAATCAAATAAAATTTTGACTGAATGATTGACTGTGTGTGTTTCTATATATCTATACTACCCATATATATTACCACTATATTAATGTGTTACTAACACATTATCATGCAACACACTACAAAACACCCCAATAACACATGTAGTAAGCCCCTTAATAACAGTCCCAGTCTTCCCTTCCCCTCAGCTTGACTCCTCCTCGGACTCTCACACTAGGTGTCACACCTCTTTATCTCCTTCGCTACATACAAACACTGTCCTTTACCCTAGGAACGCTCTTGATGCTGTGCTATCACCATTGGTACTATGAATGACATTGTAACCTACTACTAGGCTCGATTTTCATCGACTTAACAAAAGCCTTCGACACCGTTTCTCACCGCCTCCTGCTATTCCAGCCTCAAAAATGGGCTCTCTCCTGACTCCATTGGTTGGTTTAAGAGCTACCTTGAAGATCGGTTCCAATCAGTAAGAATTGCTGAAACGCTCTCTGACCCAAGACCGGTCTGCTCGGGAGTTCCCCAGGGCTCCTTCCTGGGACCTCTCCTCTTCAGCCTGTTCCTAAACTCATTACTGGACTGCTGCCCTGAACAAGTAATACTCTACGCAGTCGATGCTGTAATCCTTGCCTCACACCATGACCCAAAACAATTACAAAATAAACTCCAACAGGCTTTCTCCGCCATTGAATTCTGGTTCCTAAGTTATAAACTGCTCCTCAATCAGAAAAAAAACAAGTCTATGGTCTTCAGCAGCCCCCACAACAAAAAGAAGCAATACCACCTCTCCACTGTAACCAAACAAGGAGTCACCCTAGAACAAACACAATCTTTCAAATACCTTGGCATCACCCTTGACCCCCACCTCTCCTATGCTGTCCATATCAACAATGTTGCAAAGTGTGCCAATACCCGGTTAGGCCTACTGTTCCGGCACAGGGAACACCTAACCCAGAAGCACTATCTGTGGCCGTCCAAAGCTCCATCGTAAGCATCACAGACTATGGACTTTTCATATATGGCTCTGCCACCACTACCTCTCTCAAATGTATCACAACCTCCCTGAATAAAGCCTGCGACTCATCACTGGTTCTCATCGCCGCACCCACACATGTGACCTTTACTCCCAAACTGGGTGGCTACAACTTGACAGTTGCATAAAATACCAAACCTGCATCACGGCCAAGAAAATTACAATGGGGCTTGCTCCACCGGGGTCTGTGCCCTCCTTACGCCTAGACACAGTAACGTCACTACAAGGAGGTCCAAACCCCATTCCCTGCAAATCCCTCGATGTCGCACAACCCAAGGACAAAGATCATTCGCCTATCAGGCAACCAGCTGGTTCAACTCCCTTCACAGCGATATAGCCACTGCTCCCTCACTCTATCTATTCAAGTTCAAGCTGTGCCTCTCACTGCTTGCCTCCAGCTCCTGCGACTGCCCAGCCTAGCATTACCCCCTTTCCTACTGCCCATGCCCCCGCACATAGCACTTACAACAATCTCTGCCCCCCAGCACCCCTACCTGTTTATTTCATGACAAGGCCCCGGGCTACACTGCCACTCACCCTCGTTCACCTCTCCTCCATATCACCCTTCCTGCTCCCATCCCCCCCACCTCTCGTACTCTCCCTTCACCTCCTTCCTCCCTTCGACCTCCAACCCACACTTCTCTCCCCTTCTCACCCCTTCCCTTTTCCCCAGTCTCGCCTCTGCACTAGTCCCAACTATACTCTGTGACCTGTTAATTACCTGTCTTGTTAGTCAAATGCGTTTGTCTGTAACTGAAAAGATGTATACTGTACACTCTGACGTGGAACCTTTGTAAAAGAGCCTAGGCTCAAAGGTATTGTTGTAATCCTAGATTGAAATAAATAAATAAATAAAATAAATAAATAAAAATAACCTTACTGTATACTAGCTACCTAATATTCAAGTATTGTATATAAACTGTTTATTATTGTTGTCATTGTCACTGTTTGACATGGAACCTTTGTAAAAGAGCTCTGAGCTCAAAGGTATGATCCGAACCCCTGAATAAATAAATGAAATAAAATAACACATGCAACAGGCCCCTTAATAACACATGCAACAGCCATCCTACCCCCCTCCACACACACCCACATTGATAAAACATAGCACACAGCAACACATGTCCAACCTAATGCATTATATCAAATAAAATATGGCAAAGTCTGGCATACTTGTGAAATAATACCATCTTAGGGATGAACAAGCTCATAAACGCCACTCAGCCTTCAGGCTCATGACTTTATGGCTTAGTTGACCCTTGATGGTATTATTTCCCTGTATACCACACTTTGCCATCATTTATTTTCTCTCTCTCTCTCTACATATATATTCTTTGCAAAAACATTGTTAATGCACTAGTTAGGGCTGAAGCGACAAAAGTAGGGAAATGTGGCATTAGGGTTTTCTAGCCTAACACCCCACCCTGCAGGCAACAGGTATGGGGTGTGCCATGGGGTTGTCAGCTGTAACACTCACCCCATTCTCACACACTGTACTCATCACAGCTTATTTACTCCTGGAATAGGGTGAGCATTATGGCTGACAACCCCAAGACACACCCCAAGCCTGTTGTTGCCTGTAGGGTGGGGGTGGGGTGTTAGGGTTGGAAACCCTAATGCCACATTTCCCTACTTCTGTTGCTTCAACCCTAACTGCATTAACAATGTTTTTGCAAAGAATTTCATTACTTTTTGAGACAGTATAATTGTATCCTCATTTGTCTGTAGGAGCGCAAGCATACATATATGTTGCTGTGGAAGCACAGGGCCCTCTTGGCCCTGCACTTGCATTTGTAGTAAAACAGGAATGAAACTGTCAGCCTAGCCTTCTTATTATCCCACTTCGTGAACCCTCTAATGAAAATTTTGAAATCCCCATTAAAACGTGATTCCACGCCACCGCAACGTCACTGGGCCCCACAGGTGTGAAAACACAGTTTAGCCAGGGTTTGAAAAATTACAACTATCACGTTCATGAGGTGGTGTAAAAAGATGTTTATGGTTGGCTGGCCCGCTGGCACTGCGGTGTGCTACCGCTTGCTGTGCCAGTGACCTGGGTTTGGGAACCAGCTCGGGTGGTTATGGGTTGGCCAGGGGAAAGATGGATTGAGCAGAAATTGCATGCTCTCCATCTCCAGAGAGGGAGGTGGGATTGTGCCTCCTGGTGTAGTGCTCCTGGGTGACCATGGGAGTGGCAACTGGTTGAGGCTCGGAGGTGTGAGGACACTTGGCATGCTTACGCCGTTGCGTCAGTGCATAACACACCTCCTGAAAAAAACAAAGTAGAAAAAAGCTCGACAACTGGATCTCTGTTCCATTACCAAGACTCACCTAATGACTGGATGTGTCAGGGGTGTAGCTGGCTGCCCCCTTCTCCTGCCCGGAAGTAAATCGAGGCTCCGTGGGGGTGGGATGCGGCAGGAGGAGGATTTGGACCGCAGTTATGGGGGCATAAAGCATAAATTTAAAAAAAAATAAAAGATGTTTATGTTGAAAATTCAAGGTCAAAATATTTAAAATTGCTAAAGTCACAAGGGAGCATAGCAACATTTGAACATACGCGCATAACTTTGGCATTTTTATATATTCTGACCCCAAACTTTCAACATAGCCTTTTTATGGCCCCAATTGATGAACAAGGTGGTTAAAAGTTTCAAAACCCACCCAAAAAGGTGATTTTGCCAAGAGACCGCAAAATCTCCTTTCCAGATGCATTTGCATAATCCCACCAACATTGTTCATGAGGTGGGGTCCCAAAAAAGACATGTTGAAAATTTGAGCTCAAAGTATGCAAAGATGGCTAAGTCATGCCACAAAGTTGAAAATCCCAATGAAATACATTAAAGCTTCATACGAAACAGGATTTCCCTCACGAAAAAAGATGTCATACGAAAAAAGATTCTTTTTTCATATCATGAGTCACAAAAAAAGATTTTTAATGTAAAAAAAAAAAAAAAAAAACACTTCAAGGGCATTTCTCCAATAGTTATGTGCAGAGTCCAGCTAAGTGGATCCCAGTAAACAAGATACATGTGTTGGTCAGTCTTCAGAATGTAATTTTCGTGGCTTTTGAAATTTTTATTTTTCCCCTAGGTAAAACCAGAAGACAAGATGGCAGCCAACTGAAAAAAATATTTTCCCCTCATGAAAAAGGATGATGTCAATATGAAAAAAAAATCTTGTTTTTGTTTCAGACTATTTTTTGGTGCTTACTGAGCATGCTCAGAACCAGTTATTTAAAATTTCAAAATTAAATAACTCTGGAACAGATTAATATTTTTTTAACAAACAAGCAAAATGCATATCTATGGGCCAACCCCTTTATACACCAACAATTTCAAACCAAAATTCCAAACCGTCTGGACGCTAGCCAAGTTGACAGAAAACCCACTCAAATCAATGGGAAAAAAAAATCCCGAAAAATTAACTTCTTGCATCTGTATCTCGGAATCCACACATCCGACTGGAACGAAACTTGGTACATCCAGAGATCTATCATGCAAGACTGTTTACGCAAAATTTCATGTAAATCCATTGAATGGTCGGTAAGTTATTAAAGTACAAAAATTGGGGTTTAACACTGAAGTGCCCCTACAAACCTAACTATGGGGGCGCGACTGCGCCACTATAATATATGCAGTTTGTATAAATACATGTATCTATATAGGTTGGTAACAGTAGGGAGGGATAAAACCCTGCATGGACAATGGGTCCTGGGACATATAGGAAACTCCGGGCAGATTAGATGTACCTGTGGCATTTTTCTGTTCTCACTGTCTGTCAAGATAAAAAATATGTCTTGGCTAGTGAATTCAGTACCAGCAACATATCAAAAATATGTTTTTACTGTTGTTACAATGGGTATTTTTAAGGGTACTGTCGTCACAGTGGCTTTTACAATGCTAATGACATCACAATGTCTACTGCACAATGAAGACAGTTGTTAAAATCAAACAAAAACAGCTGAATCTTAAAAAAAAACTGCAGATTTAAAAGCTATAACTTGTAGACTTCGGTTGTACAATGTATACATCAAATATATAATAGCCTGACTCAAAATAGGCAATTTATCATCACTTGTGAGTGGGCAGGATTTCCATAACTCACTCATGGCAGTGCCACTCGTGAGTTATGGTCCTGCCACCTCACACTTGAAGATAAAATGCATAATTCTGAGTCAGCCCACTACATATCCCCCATATATCTATATCCTTCTATATCTACTGTATATCTTTAGTCAACAATTTTTTCCTGTACTCTCACACCCCAATATCCAGTTCCCTCAGGAGATCCATGGCACGTCTGTCCCCCCACAACTCTCTGACCTGTACTAACATGGTCTCCACAGACCCCTTGGAATACCCCTCAGGTGTGGTCGGGGGATGTACCCCCGACAGCGTCCAGTCATCCGGTGGTGGTACGGCAGAGGCACAGGCCCGGCCACACTGGAGCATATCGTCCTCACGTGCTGAGGCCATTTTGTTTTCCCAGTCTTCCCGGACATGCCAGCGGTATGCGTGGTATGCGGCTGGCATTCCATGTCATTCCCCCAAGGGGCACAACCACCCATGGTCACGAGGTTGCACTGCTGTGGCAGGTTCCTCACACCTCCTTCCCCAGAGAAGGAGAATGTCCACGAGAACTCAGGGCCCCCTCCCCAGCCCTTAAACAGCCAGGCTCCTATCCGAACTTGGGTCACCAGTTTTGCACGTGGCAGCCCTACTACTGTGCCAGTGGGTCAGCTGTGACAGTTGTTATTAAAATTCCATTATTTAGTGAACAGGATACAAGCATGGAACATGTTTTGATATTAGATGAAACAGTGTCATTTTATTTTACAGTATGTTGAGAAAAATTAGAAAATAGTGACTGGCACACTATGCTACAGGTTGAGGGAATGCTTTCCAATCCAAATGGGGAACCCTCTATTACCTGTTTGCTGGGCACGGTATCAGCACCTCCAAACAGAATACCACATTTGGGTAACATATAAACATTTCTAACTCCTTTCAAAACATATGATCTTTCAGAAACAATTTTATTTGAATATCTCTTCTACGACACCTGTTGTATCCAAGATCTGAATGATACAGAATGTCTTCCATACAGGAGCTTCTTCTCTTTCTTGTTCTTTCCTCTATCTTCTCTAGTCTTATCTCTCGTCTAAATCTTAGTCTCTTCTCTATCTGTCTTCTACAGAATAAAAGAGGAAACTGGATAATTAAATGTTTAATGTACAATTTCCTTAGACTACAACTAAAGGTTTATAGAACTTAAAAGAGAAACTTTCTCAGTGCTTTTAACAAAGAACAGGGAGCTCGACAGGTATTTTCAAGCAGAGGCTAAAAGCCCACCTTTTCAGCCTGGCTTTTATAGAATGATCGTGTGCTGTACTGTTTTAATTATTATAGGTGTAACCCCTAGGAGGTGCTATCCCAAGGGCTACTACCCCTGCCTGTTTGACTATGGACAGGTTGAGGGGCCTAGGTCCTATGGCAGGTGCCTCCTCCCAGAGGTTAGGGTTTGTAGTGGTGAGACTAGCTTGGTCACAGCCCTCTGGGACACTGAGACCCCCTTTTATTCCCTCTAGTGGCTCACACAGCACACAGGAGTTACAGCCCTAATACCCCACGTATACACACTGTTTACTCATATAGATACCATGTACCCTCGAGACTGATTCTGCAGTACGTCTCTGAGGACCCCCTGTAAAATAAGGTTAAACAACATACACAGCAAAACACAATACTGTTTCCATAAGTATCAACACCACAGACAGTATATAGTATAACAACAACAAATCTGATTTATTTAGGGGGCAGTATCACGGGAAGGGGAAATCAGGTTAATTGGTGGCATTAAATCATAGTACTTTGTACACATACAGGGCTGAAAAGTCACACTCTGGGTACCCAGGTTGGGGGTTAGCCAGGTCCATTGCCGGGTTGGCCGACAGGTGCAGATGGATAGGGCCCTGTAGAAGAAAATATATGCACAACACCCAATTGTAATCCGGAGCCGGATGGTTCAGTCCATGAAGCAGTGAAACAACAAGAATTAGATGACACACTTGTGATTGAAAACAGGTTGCAGGGGAATACCCTGACTTGTACTCACAATACCCAAGCTGAAAACCGGATGGTGGATGTTCTTCTGGATTGCCAGAACAACAAGGCATGGAGACAAAGTCCTTGTGACTGGACCCCACTGCAGTTGATAGCAAACGGATTTAGTCCGAGACAAACTGGGGTTTGCTTCCAGCTTCAACACACAGCACACAGCACTGGGGATTGGAAATAGCGATTCCCCACAAGCACTACGCACATTCATATGTAAAAGGAAAGTACTATACCAGGCAGACTGCTCCTCGATCCTGATCGCAATTACTGCAAAATACCCAGCACACACAGCAGCTTCAGTTCCTGACAGACCGAGCATGATTCAGCAGTTTCTCCAGTCTTCTACAGGGTGAGACTGGTTTCCACACTTCTAGTGCTTCTTTCTCCTCATAACTCGGATTCAGTCCAAACTGGCACTCACAAAGGCTGGACTCAAAACTCGGCCCACAAGCGCTTTCCCACGCTAAACTATACACCGCAGAAGCACAGACTCCTTCTCTTCATAGTCACAACTTATCTAATCTTTCCAGTCACAGAGCAGGGCATTTCCTTTAGCTCAACACCATTCTGTTGGCTGGTTCAGCTGTCACTCACCATAAGACTCCCTCTGTTGGTGGAAAAGGGCCCCAAGGTTTAAACTACATTTCCCAGAGTCACTGCCCATACAATCCCCTTGTGGCTGGCTCAAAATTGAGAGTCCAAGTTCCGATTCGTCCACAGGCTCCATTTTAGGGTCTCCTTATCATCCTGATTGGTCCAAGTCAGCTATTCAGGATCAAAATGAAAGAGTTACACTGAAACAGTTCGTGTTGAAATGAAGACAGGTTAGACAAACTACATTTTCTCAGTCACTCTAAATGATTTCTGGCAAACAGTTACATCTTTCAACAAGGCTCCCTCTGCACATGTAGCAACGGCAGAAACGGAGCGAATTGACAACAGCCCGGGCAGGATTCGAGCATTAAATACACAGTCCCCTCATACAAACTAATTAAGTCTGCAAGCAGACAGCTCTTAAAGAGACAGTACATGGAGGCTCAACTAGCACTCACTTGGAACCACATTTAAACAGCTCAGACGCCGAACACCACCCAGACTTGAAGCATTCAGGCAAGCTCCTGGAAGACTTTTGGGAACCCCCATTTGCGGGGGCGGGGGTTACACAGGTAACTGCAACAACTGGAACTTTGATTTGTATCTAGTCTTGTAATTTCTGGATTTTATTTGTTGTTTTATTTTGTCTTGCTTTTGTCAGGCGCCCAGAGCTTCAGGGATTGGGTGCCTTAAAAATAACATTTGCCTTGCCTTACCTGAACAGGAGTTCCTTTTTTTTTATTTTCTACAGCCCCCAAGGCAGGGAAGGGATTGTAATTTGCCCCAAGGGGCTGGCAGCATAATCCCTTTCCACTTCATACTAGCCTGCTCCACCCCCATGCTCCAACGTCTTATGAGATCCCTAAAGGGGGTGTGCTCCTTTCACTTCTATGAAGCGTCACTTCTAAAGCGGATTTACTAATTTTAAATTGGATTTTGGGAAAGATTGATGCCTGGGTTCAACTATAACCAGAGCCTTACTAGTTGAACCTTGGCATCAATCTTTCCCAAAACTCAATTTAAAATTAGTAAATTAATTGTAGAAATGATGCTCCATAGTAATAAATGCAGCATGCCCCGGAGCTCTCCCAATACAAACCTCATACAACATTGAAGCATGGAAGCAGTGCAGGCTAGCAGGAAGTGGAAAGGGATAGTGCTGCCAGCCAGTAGGAAGTGGCTGACAGTGTCCCTTGAATGGTATACACATAATTATATGTATCAATTGATGTATTTTTTGATCTCAAAAACATTTTATTGATAAAAGAAGTCTGATTTGTTTTCCCACTGTATGTGCTAACATGTATGCAATGAAACCCAGCCATAAAGAGCCTGGGAAGTGAGACATAGAAATATAGAAACTGGCTGCAGATAAGGACCGCTAGACCTATCCAGGTCTGCCCATTTTCCCTACCTACTGAAAAAGATGCAGACCCTACCTGATCTCCGGCGTTGCTTTCTCTTTCCTGTTGTCAGGGTTCCCCTATGACTGTCCCATGCATTTTGTAATTCCTCTACTGTGTTTGCCCCCACCGCCTCTGCTGGGAGTCTATTCCATGCATCCACTACCCTTTCTGTGAAGAAATACTTTCTCATATTACCTCTTAGTCTACCCCCTTCCAATCTCATGTCTTGCCCCCTCGATCCTGAACATCTCCTTTTCTGAAAGATGCTACCCTCCAGTACCGTTATTTATGTCTTTTAGATATTTGTAGGTTTCTGACATATCTCCCCTATCTCTCCTCTCCTCTCCTCCAGGGTATACATATGGAGTTCTCCAGTCTCTCCTCATATGACTTTTAGTGCAGGCCCTGCACCATCTTTGTTGCCCTTGTTTGAACTGAGAGTGTATAAAACTAATTTCTGGCTACACTCTGGATCACTGGGCAGAGAAACCTACCTAGATTATGGGAACAGATACCATTAATGAAATAAAATGATTTACTGTATAATAAGCAACTGGCAAAATTTAATAATCTGAAGTCCTTCTAGATAAAAAAAAAAAGCTGTTAAAGAAATATATTTTGTCTATGGTGTATACCTCTGCAAAGCAGAACTTTCCCATTTTGCAAACCATGTTGCAAACAAGGCATTATGATTGTTAGCGATGCTTCAGTTGTGGCATTCTTTAATGGCTTTCATATATTTATCACATTTTTTTAACAACGTATTTCTCAAAACAAAAGATGTTATTCCCAGAGTTTGAAAACCTGAAATGGTTATCACTGGAAATCAGAAAATCTTTTGTAAGCGGTTTAAAAAAAGAAATAAAAGTGGACTCTCAGTAGCTGATTTAATTACACAGATTTAGAAAAATGGTAGTGGTACTGCCAGGTTCATTGGATCATACATTACGCTGTTCATCTAGAGCTCAAGCAAATCAAGGTAGAATTAGGTGCGTTATTGATTCCAATGGAGACCACTGGTAACTGTTCATGAGGAGGGGGAGGGGAGAGCAGGGGGCAAATGTGAGAAGGTTATGCACACGGTACAAAATCAGGAGGCGTAAAGCTAGAATTGATTTTTTTTTAAAATAAAACAGACCAGTTCTATGCATACCTACATCACTAAGGCAGTTTGCTTTTAAATGTTTAAACTACCATCATTTTTGAAAACATGCAGTTTAATTTTCCCTGTGTTTCAGTGATGAATAATGGAAAGCCAAAAAAGTTGCCACATTCTAGACATGGTGGACCTGGGATATGTGCATCTTGCATTTTTAAACATCACAGGTGGTAATGCTTTTTACTACCCCTTGTTCCAACAAATCAAGACAACGAGACCCCGGGCCCCTGCCTTGTCTGATTGGATTGGTTTTCCAACTGGTTTGTTGCTGCATTCTATTTAGCAACCCGCTGTAAACTCCGCTGAGGTGGAAACTGTAACCAGCTTATGGCATTAACCCTTTAAACACTCATTAAGAACAGCACACCATCTGAATGTGGATTCAGCATCCCTAGTGCATCAAATATATGCATCACATTTTAACGGGACAAATATCAACAGAAATTTGCTTCAGCCACTGAATTACACCTCAGCCGGTATGGCTTGGAGGGAGCATGGGTAGAAAGTGCTTTCAAGATATTTTAAAACACCCACGGCAAGCAAACATTTTGCAAGATTATAATCCGACAACTGGTGGTCAGAGTGTGGGAAGTGGCCAATTGCTGTCATGTTATTGTGGAGCTGCCCCATCGTCTGCCCATTGTGGGAGAGACCAGATAAGGTTATTTCTGAAGCCCTGTCAATAGAGTCCCCACTCACAGTACTAAATTTAATACTGGGGATTTAGCCTTCAGAGTTCAAAAGAAAAAATGACAAATATTTTCAATGAATATTTATTATAGCAGCTGCAACTAAAGCCGTCTCTCAGGCATGGCTATCAGAGGAATGGCCAAGCCGGACATGCTGACTGGCGCTTTGTAAAACAATTACACAAATGGAAGACATAACTGCCTCATAATGCCTGAAAAAGGGGGGGGATTTGCTACCGTTTTTCAATATTATACAAAACCTGGAAGGGACTGCAGTTTCAGATAGCAGTGTTGTCTCATAACTGAGCCTAGGAATAGAAAGGCAGCAAAAGCTTTAGCCATACTTCAAGAAAAAATTTGATATGTTGATTAAGAGAGGCCTTACCCTGGTCCCTTTTCCCTTGAGTCACCAGAAACCTCCCAGGTGTCAAGGGGTGTGTTCAGTCACATGGGAAATTGCGTACAGTAAGTTGCTCATTGTGAAACTTCATGCTGTGGAACCACAGACCCGCTATTCAAAAGTTTGTGTGGGCGCAAACCAATGTTTGCTCTGGATTGCCATATTCTAAAGGGGTGCTTGCACGGGCAAACAGGGTTAGTGACCCCGCGCAAAATATAATGTATGCGGGTAGGCAAGGGGAGGGGCATGGTCATGAATGTCTGTACTACCCCATATTCAGGCAGAGCACCCCAACTGCCCAGTGGCCCAACCCCCCCATCACATCCCACTATGGGTATTAAGATGTCTCTGGCATCCAGTGATTCCCCCGGTCACCGATCCCCAGCCCCATACCAGAAACACCATCCATTTCTAAGCCTATGTTCTATGTAAATTGTAAGGTGCAGGGACGGAACAGACACAAGTCCCTAGTGTGTCCTGGTACCCCTCCCAATTGCCAGTACCGCCCGTGTTACTGCAGCAATCCCTTGTGTCTAGTGTCTCCCTCCCCCCCCCCACCATGGCACTGAACACCCAATCACCCTCGTCCCCTTACCAACATCTTTGGTGCCGTGGGAGTGCAGACAGTGACTGATGCAGCCCTCCTCACACCTCCTCTGCCTGCTGCCATATGTCCATCCAGGAGTGCAGGTCTCATTTATGACAGGGCGATCACCCAGTCCTAAGTAAGATGTACACTCCATGCATGGACATGCAGCAGCCAGCCAAGGAGGTGTGAGGAGGGCTGCACCAGTCACTGTCTGCACCCAGCAGCACCAAGATGCTGGTAAGGGACCCGAGGGGGGGGGTGACTGTCTATTTGGTGCCACAGTGGGGGGGGCAGATATCAAGAGATTTCTGCAGTAGCAGGAGTGGTACCTGTGATCAGGGGGTTAGTAGGACACACCAAGGACTCATGTTTGTTCTGTCCCTGCACCTTACAATTTTATAGAGCACAGGCTCAGAAATGGATGGTGTTTCTGGTACAGGGATGGGGATCAGTGACTAGGGGGGGCTCCGGATGACAGGGGCATCTAATACCTGTAGCGGGATGGGACGGGGGCTGAGACACTGGGCACTTAGGGGGCTGTCTTTGTGTAGCTGCCCAGCAATTGGTGGGGTGAGGCCACTAGGCACCAGGGATATATTGGTCAGGCTGTACATCGGAGGGTTGGGGGGACTATTAGGCACCAGGAATCGGAGATATACTGGTCAGGCTGTGCATAAGAGGGTGGGGAGACCACTAGGCACAAGGGATCAGGGAATGTCTTGGTCGGGCTGTGCATTGGAGGGTGGGGGGACCACTAGGCTCCAGGGATCGGGGATATACTGGTCAGGCTGTGCATCAGAGGGTGGTGATACCACTAGGCACAAAGGATCAGGGAATATATTGGTCAGACTGTACACTGGAGGGTAGTGGGACCACTAGGCACCAGGGATATACTGGTCAGGCTGTGCAACAGAGGGTGGGGAGACCACTAGGCACAAGGGATCAGGGAATATATTGGTCAGGCTGTGCACTGGAGGGTAGTGGGACCACTAGGCACCAGGGATCGGGGTATACTGGTCGGGCTGTGCATCAGAGGGTGGGGGGACAACTAGGCACCAGGGATCGGGGATATACTGGTCAGGCTGTGCATTGGAGGGTGGGGTGACCACTAGGCACCAGGGATCAGGGATATACTGGTCAGGCTGTGCAACAGAGGGTAGGGAGACCACTAGGCACCAGGGATCGGGGATATACTGGTCAGGTTATGCACTGGAGGGTGGGGGGACCACTAGGCACGAAGGATCAGGGATATACTGGTCAGGCTGTGCATTGCAGGGTGGGGGGACCACTAGGCACCAAGAATCGGGGATATACTGGTCAGGCTGTGCATTGGAGGGGGGGGGACCACTAAGCACCAGGGATCGGGGATATACTGGTCAGACTGTGTATCGGAGGGTGGTGGGACCACTAGGCACCAGGGATCGGGGATATACTGGTCAGGCTGTGCATTGGAGGGTGGGGGGAACACTAGGCACCAGGGATCGGGGATATACTGGTCAGGCTGTGCATCGAAGGGTGGTGGGACCACTAGGCACCAGGGATCGGGGATATACTGGTCAGGCTGTGCATCGGAGGGTGGGGTGACCACTAGGCACCAGGGGTCAGGGATATACTGGTCAGGCTGTACATCGGAGGGTGGGGGACCACTAGGCACCAGGGATCAGGGATATACTGGTCAGGCTGTGCATCAGAGGGTAGGGACCACTAGGCACCAGGGATCGGGGATATACTGGTCAGGCTGTGCATTGGAAGGTGGGGGGGAACACTAGGCACCAGGGATCAGGGATATACTGGTCGGGCTGCGCATTGGAGGGTGGGGGGATCACTAGGCACTAAGGATCAGGGATATACTACTCAGGCTGTGCATCAGAGAGTGTGGAGACAACTAGGCACCAGGGATGAAGGATATACTGGTCAGGCTGTGCATCTGAGGGTGGGGGGACAACTAGGCACCAGGGATCAGGGACCACTGGGCATCAGGGACTTCCATACATATCTGGGACCAGGGAAGGGGGGTGGCGTCATGCTAACTTGCCTCCGCTTTCTATGCAAATGGGCCCATGATGGGTATGCAAATGGCCCCTTTGTGCCTTGCATGCCCAATTGGCTCACTTGCATGAGTCTCTTTTAAAAGATTAAGGGCAGGAGCCAACACTGGTAGTGTAGGTCTGAAGTAGTGCCATCAAGGAGTATGGAGAGGATGCAGATCAGAAAGGGGGAGGAAGGCTGGACCAACGTAGAGGAAGTCTGTGAGTGAATGGACCCTGATCAGCTGAGGTTTTGGCCCAAGGCATGGCCAACCTATGAGAGTCAGCAGAGCAGAGGGAGTAAGAGGAGGGCTGGGGGGCAGGACAGAGGATAAAACCCTGTATGGACAACAGGTCCTGAGGCAGATAGGGAACTCCATGCAGACTACATGAATCGCTGGTCTTTTTCTGCCGTCACTGTCTATGTTTCTGTGTTACTAGCAGGGGACAGATCGAAACTAAAACTTAGATATGAGGGAGGCACAGTGGGAGAGGCCTTCATGGGAGGGAAAAATAGAGGAAGGAGTACAAGAAGCAGTGATGGGTGCAGGGAGGCAGTCTGGAGCAAAGTGACAGAAAAAATGGAACGGGGAGGGGGGTCAAATCTGAATAGAGTGGATTTAGGGACACCACTGTAAACCAGATCCCAGAAGACAAACGAAGGGAGGATTACTTTTCTTTCCATATAGCTTTTTTCCCCATCGGGTTGGCTCCAGTAGGCTATCAGCCTTGTCCTTGTCACCCCCGCCTGGCACCTCCCTGACCTACCACACCCCTGAGAATTCCCCCATGGATTGCCACCCCCCCCCCATGGCAGTGTCAGGAAGGGGAGGGCCGTCCTCTCCTCCCCACCTGGTGACTCTCATGCAGAACTGGGGATGGTGGTCGGGTAGTGATGTCGGAACAGGAGAAGGCAGGCAGTGCTTCAAAAAGCCGGCGCCTTCCCTTTTCCATTTCTCCCTTTCCCCTAGCCGTGGCAGCATGTAAGCGTGCATGTGTAGAGGCATGCACATGCTACAGAACCGCAACCACCCCTTCCACAGCGCTCAGACTCCAGTGCTGCCACCCAGCCTCCACCAGATGGCAGCCAAGGAGCAAGACAGCGTCTCTCCCTTCCCCGGGAGAGGAGAGCAGTCCATCAGACGCTCGATCTTCTCTCCCCTCACAACCCCCGGCGCCGAAGTTCTTCCTAAACTCAGGTCGCCGGCATGGTGAAAGTTAAGACGCATAGAGCCTTGCCCTCTATGCCACTGACCCAGATCAGGGAGGATTACTTTTATGATAATCTTACACCTGACAAGTGGAGGGATGCAGGCTGTTTGTTCCTGTATAGCACACCTAGCTTAGGGAAGAGTTTGGCATGGATAACTACAAAAATGTATTGCAATTTCATGGAACGAGAAACACAGAAACAAACAACAGGCAGAAAAAGATCATGTATCCATCCATCTAGTCTGCTGTGGTCCTGTCTACTGCCGCTCCAGCCTATCACTGGGCGGGCTTATGTCTCAACGCCCTATAAGCAGCTCCATCTGTTTCACAGGTTTACCTCCTTCCACCTCCCTTGCCCGCACTGCTATCAGCAGCCCCTCTACATCTGTCCCACCGCACCTTGTATCCCTTCATCATCTCTGCCTCGCCAGCTCCCTTTTTTGTTTTAAATTAAAAGTGCTGAAAGTCAGTGCATTTCATTTTGTTGACAGCAGCTTCGATGCCACAGACCCATTTTACAAAGTTTAGCAATCTAGTGATACACATTTCTGGTAATGGCCAGCATTACCATCTTATATACATTGCATCTTGTTAGCCCATGACAGCTACTTTTTCACACTTCCGAGGAATTCAAAAGAAAGTCATGTATTCAGCAGAGAACAGGAGAGAGGGGGTACACATGATAGAAACCTATGAACACAGTACCTGTAGGGACACACCAGGTTGGACTCCTCTGATTTATTAAAATTAAGGAGTAACACAACTATCAAGGGCCACAAACTCAAACTGCTTGGGTGGGGGGGACTTGCAGAAGGACGTGACTTAAGGACTTGCTGGCAGGTAAGAGTTACGATCTGTGAACGAGCTTGGTGCATCTAGCAGACCTGGGTTTGATCTCCCCAGTGCTCCCAGGTCGCCCCTGAAAACAGGCACTTGTGCCACTGCCCATTGGGCCTTATTCAGTTACCAATAATTAAGGAAATACTTCTTTACAGAGAGGGCGGCGGATAGTTGGACCAATTTACGCAGTAATGGGATTACTGCTGGAACAATCTCAGGGCTCAATACCCAACTGGGTATATGTTCAAGGGGAGGGTAGTGGCTCTGGGTGCTCCGGAAGGATTGAGGAATTCTATGTGAAGTTGGACCAACAGTGCAGCCCTGCTGGACTTTTAGTCTTTTTCTGTCCTCTACTGTCTACGAAGGAATCTTTGTCTGATTCAGGTCATGGGCATTCTAGCACAATACCCCTTCTCCATACAAATAATAAAAATAATAATTTTACTGAGAGAAACAGATACACCATTGAGTCAGGGACTTTTATACAGTGGTTACCAATTGCAGCAGGATCTGGTTACAGCTTGGAGAGGGTACAGCACATACATTACAAGTTACTTCACAACAAACACAGATTTTCAGCACAATTTCAACAACATCACTGCCAAAGCTATTGATTTTGATTACAAACAAGAAATAATCTAACTTCTTATCCATAGAGGCCTTAAGGATAGTGCTAGTTTCCACTTGGTCTACCTTGAGAGCATCCACAGAGCTCAGGTCAGAGACCCTAGGCAACTGCAAAAGACTGACAGAATACTTCAGCCAGCCTCGCCTGTCCTCCTCTCTAAATAAAACAGAACACACAAGCTACTGAGAGTGGACTGGTAAAGTCACATCATCTTTCGACTGGCACTGGAAATTAGGGTCAGATGGGCCAAGCATTTCTCAACTACTATGCTTTAGACAGATGCAGATGGCATTACAGACGGCAAGGAGAAAGTAGTCTGACCTTACTCTGAGGACGAGGTGGATGAATGGTGGCCTCTTCATGATCCCATGGAATGCCTGTGAGTCCTAGGCTACAGCAATATGTAGATCATGACGATAAGCGGGAAGACCGGAAACAAGGGCAAGGCTGGGCCAACTAGATCTGCCTGTTGCAGGCTCCACTTGTGAGCAGCTACATGTAAAAGGCCAACCTAATCAAAGCCTGGACTTCCTGAGTAAGTACGGTAACTGTGTGCTACAAAGTGCCGGGGTAGTAGTCGGCTTCTGCTCTGTGTTTTAATAAATATTTTTGCTCTTTCTGCAATTACAACCTTTGAGAGCGTGCTGTTCTTTCTTTTTTGTGGACTTTAGGATGGGACCGTAGTTCCCTGAAGATCAAAATGGTCTCAGACCTAAGTTCTTTGGCTGAATTGAGGAGGGCTGGGATCTCACCTCCCTGTACAGAGTCCCCTGAAAGCCTGAAGCAGCAACCCATGCTTTGTTGTGGCCAACAGCAGCTAAATTCCAGGCCACTGTGTTGTGGAGAGGCAGAAGTCTTTATGGCCTGTAGTGGAATGACTGACCAAGGAGGAATCTGAGGACTAAGCTGCGGCTCAGAAGGATCTACGGGCTGACTCAGAGCACTCAGGTCGAAGTCATCTTTGGATCTTCAGTACCATCAGAGAGGAACAGCTGCAGCACATCCATCCCTTCAGTGTAACAGTCTGTGTCTCATCCACTGTAACGACAGGAAGTGTAACGGGGCATGGCAGTAGTACAGCTGCAGTTTTCTACCACGTCTGAAAGGCATACAGTATATGGACTGGATGGCACCAAAAGAGGATGCGATACCTCTGTGGCACAGTAGGCAAGCCATACCCAGTTCAGTAAGACTCCAGGAGATGGCTTTATGCTGGAGAAACAAATACAGAGGAGCTGCTCAGGATGCAATGCAGTGTCTTGAGCTGCTACATGACGAACGGGATTAACTGCCATTAAAAGCTGCACTGCTTACTGCTGTTACTCTGCTGCAGCACTGCGATGCATCCTGCGTGACTGCACTGTAACTAACACATTTAGAAATACTGATGCGCTAGTCTTTAGATGTTACCATTTTTTATAGTATAAACAGTCATAATAACCAGCAAGAAAAAATTACTCACCATAGTAATCGTGTTTCTTCCGGGGATTACAACAGTATTTCTTGCCTCAGTGTTATCCATTCCTGTTGTGCACCTGTTCTAATTTGCCTGCCCGTCCTTACTGTTGCTGTGTAACTCTGTGTGCTTATTGTAATGTTATGTCCACCTGCAGTAATTTGCATTCAATGACTATAATGTTTATCTGTGATTTTATGTACAAATGTTGCCTATGACTCTGAACCCTTAGAAAATAGGCACCTGCCTAAAGGATTCTTTTCAAAATAAAAATAAACAACAGTGAGCAGAGTTGGATGGTATCTGTGTGCTAAATAACCCAGCATAAGGAGCTCCAAGACATGACAGGTACATAGTGAGACTGAAACAGGAAGGGAAAAAGTACAGTTACGTAAGAACTTACCGTAACAGTACATCTTCGAGACAGCCTTCTGCAATAGGTAATGACCTTGAGGACTTGGCCACCAGGCACTAGGACCACACGGAAAACATTAGGTAGCAGTGTCTGTCAGGGGACCCCCCCCCAACATCATGTGATGGATGGCAGCGTGATGCTATATAAGGGGCAGTCCCCATGCCCACCCTCCAGTTCTCACCGGAGACCTAAGTAGGTGCGACAGGAGAAGGACTGGGCTCTTGGAGCCAAAGATAGGCTAGGAAGAAAGAAGCAGCAGAAAACTTGGGGAAGGAGGGAGGGAAAATGGTTACCTACTGCAAGAGCCTCTCTCCAAGATCTACTGTTACGGTAAGCTCTTATGTAACTGTACTGTCTTACTTTGAGAGGGCTCTTGCAGTAGGTAATAACCTTGAGGACTGAGTCCCAAGCAGTGTAAATTAGAAGAGGACTGAAACACGGGAGGCAGGAAAGGTCTGCAGTAGGCAGGGACTTTAGGAAAGGAGGCCCTGAAGGACAGCTAGTCCAAAGTCAGCCCTGCACCTAGAAGCAATGTCCAGACTGTAGTGCTTAGTGAAGGTGGGGACAGAGCTCCAAGTAGCTGCTGCGTAAATCTCTGCGGCAGAGACATTTCTGAAACAAGCAGTAGATGCAGTCATGCCTCTGGTGGAATGCCCTTTAACTTCCCCCAGCAAGGGTTTGTTATACTTCTGATAACAAAAGAGAATGCAGTTTGCTAACCATTTGGATAATCACTGTTTGGAAACTGCAGTGCCCTCCCTTTTGGGTGCGAAGGACACAAAATGCTGATCCATCTTACGGACTGATTTTGTCACATTTGTGTAATAACGTAAAATTCTGTGCACATCCAATGTGTGCATAAGTGCCTCCCCTAATTAGAATGCTCAGGGTAATACACCGGCAAGTGAATGGTCTTATTTAAGGTAAACTCAGAAATTACCTTCGGCAAAAATTTAGGGTTTTATGCAGAGCCACCCGGTCTCTGGAAAATCAAATAAGGCTCCTTACAAATCAGAGCCTGAAGCTCGGAGATCCTTTGAGCAGAAATAATGTCAACTAAAAAAAGCGCTTTCCAAGAAAGACAGCACAGGTCGTAACTCGTGGCTGGTTCAAAGGGAGGCAAAGTGAGTTTCTCTAGTATGGCGTTCAGATCCCACGGCAGAACAGGGTTCCAAACTGGGGGTTTCAAGTGGAGAATTCCCTTCAGAAAGGTTTTGGAAACCTCCAACTGAGCCAAGGTTTTGCTGTCTACTGGAGCGTGGTAGGCAAAAATGGCAGACAGTTGGACCTTTAGTGAAGAATAGCTGAGCCCTAGGTCTGAAAGGTGTAACAGGTATTCCGTGATTTGTGGAGCTGTGCAGGAAAAAGGGTCCCAACGCTTGAAGGCTGCCCAGGTGGAAAACCTTTTCCATTTTATCGCATCCATAGTTCTTGTGGATGGCTTCCTAGCCTCCAAGAGGACAATGGCGACTCTGGCAGATACTCCAAAGCATGACACAACTACAGTATGTCAGAAGGTGCCACATGCGAAGGTGAAAGGACCTGAGGCCCAGGTGGACCAGTCTGCCCTGCTCCTGGGTTAAAAGGTCCTGACAGAGGGACCAGTGGTTCCAGCATTAGCTGCTGAAGTGGAGGGAACCAAAGTTGATGAGGCCAATAAGGGGCAATCAGTATCATGTAAACTCCTTCCTCCTGAAACTTCAGGAGTACCCTCTGAATGAGCAGGAAGGGAGGGAAGGCATACAAGACCTTCCTGTCCAGCAGAGAGACAGCGTGTCTCACCAGAAAACACCACGCCCTGGAACGAGCGAGCAGAAACTGGGTAGTTTTGCATTGTATGGGGAGGTGAACAGATCGAGATCTGGGCGACCTCAGAGTTCGAAGATGTCTTCTGCTACTGACTGACAGTTCCCACTAGTGTGCCCGTGCCCGAGTGTGGCTGAGAGTATCTGCCAGGATGTTTTGAGCTTCTGGGACATGCACTGCTGTCAACTGGAGGTCGTGCTGAACTGCCCAGTACCATATGTGCATTACTTCCCTGCATAGTGGGTACGACCACCTTCCTCCCCGCTTGTTCAGGTACCACATCACACACATATTGTCTGTCTGGGCAAGAAGTGGGCCTGGGAGGAGGAAGGGCTGAAAAGCCTAAAGGGCATACAACACTGCCCGCATCTCTTGCACAATGATGTGCAGGGATAGCTCCTGCTGAGACCAGGATCCCTAGGTTCTGCGGTCCCCCAGATGAGCGCCCCAGGCCTGACTGGAAGCATCTGTGGTCAGAGTCTGGATTGGAGAGGGGGGTTGCTGAAAGGGGACCCCTGGCGGAGGTTGTTCAGATCCTGCCACCACAGGAGATCCTTTCGCATATAACTGGATACTAGGACTCTGTGATCCAGGTTGTCTGATCTCTGATCCCACTTGACTCGAAGCTTCTACTACGTGACCCGCATGTGCAGCCTGGTTAAGGAAACAGTAGGAATCGCCGCTGCCATAAGACCCAGAAGGCGTAAGACCACTCGGGCTGTGGTCCAATGGCTGTAGCCCACTTCCCCGGCCTGCTGTTGCAGAGTTTCCGTCCTGTCCAATGGGAAGAAGGCTCAACCCGAGCCGTGTCCAGCACCGCTCCAATAAATTGGAGGCGCTGGGAAGGGGTAAGGTGAGACTTGGGGTAGTTCACTGTAATACCCAACTGGTGAAACAGATCCAGGGTCTTGGACACAGAGTCAGCAGGCTGTCCTGTGACGGGGCAGATAGGAGCCAGTCGTCGAGATATGGGAACACAAAGAGGCCTTGGTGGCGTAAAGCTATAGCCACCACCGCTAGGCACTTAGTAATAACCCTGGGTGTCGAGGTAAGGCCAAAGGGGAGAGCCTTGAAGTGGAAATGCTCCCCTAGAAGGCAAACCTGAGAGAGTGGCGATAGGAAGGGAAGACTGGGATATGCAGGTAGGCATCCTGCAGGTCCAGTGCGCAGAACCAATGTCTCTGATGGGGCAGTGGCAACAGACCTGGCAGAGTAAGCTTGTGGAATCTTTTGCACTCTACATACAGATTGAGCGTGTTCAGGTCTAGAACAGGCTGAAGATCTCCGGTCTTTTTGGGCACCAGAAAGAAGTGGGAGTAATACCCTCTGCCCACCTGATTCTGAGGAATAGGCTCTAGTGTGGACTTTTCCAGTAGTGCCTGGATCTCTGCCCTTATGAGAGGAATGTGCTCTCTTGGGTAGTGAGAGTGACCTGGAGGGTTTTCTGGAGGTCTCTCTAGAAATTCTATTGTATGACCTTGAGCGATGAGTTGAAGGACTCAAGTGTCTGCCATGATTGCCTGCCAGCCTAACAGGTGGTTAGTGAATCTGCTCCCTACTGGTACTCCCTGAGCTGGCGGCAGGGGGCCCGGCCACAAGTCAGGAGGCTGCGGGGGGTTTGGGGGCAGAGCCTCCGGAGGTGTGCTGAGCCTTGGCGGGTGGGGTGTGTGGCTGCTGCTGAAGTAGCCTGACACTTGTTCTGACATCTGGCGGGCTGCTGCTGCTTATTCTAACGCCACTGATGATGATGAACAGTCTGTTTGAGTTTATACCCAGAGCGGTACATAGTGTGCACTGAACGCAATGCCTTGCCACTATCTTGCAGATTGGTGATCATGTCTTTCATATCACCCCCAGAAAGGACTGAACCCCGGAAGGGAGCGTTCTGGATGGCAGCCTGAACATCCTGAGCAAGACCCAACACCCTTAACCAGGAGTATCTGTACAGGCAGACAGCAGTCGCTGTGCTCCTAGCCAAAGCATCTGCAGCCCTGAGAGCATGGTGGCATGAAATCTCTGCCATCTGGACTGTCTGAACAATCTTTTTTTCTTTTTTATATTTTATTCAATGGCCTAAGCAGCCAGCATAATGTTAGGCTTGTGCAACTGTGCTAGTTTGGGTTTGCCCATTTGCACTCTCTAGTCCAGAGGAATTACCACCCTGTAGGGGTACCAAAGGCAAGGAACCCTCAAAGAGGGTTCCACCCCTAGAGGTGCCGAGGGATGATTCCCGTGGCTAAAGGTACCTTTCGAAGGATCCTGAGGACAGAAGTGCTGCCGCTGGAGGAGGAGGGGGAGGATGGTGGGGCAAAGAAAAAAGTGCTTCAAAAGGAGGCTGAGAGGAACTGCTTATATAGCTCAGGAAAGTGGGAGTGGCTGTCTGCTTGTCCACTGAACTACAGGCCAAGCCTTCCAATTCAATGGTCTACTACGCAGACAGTACAGTGTTATACTTGTGCGACTGTGTTACTTTGGTTTTGGCCATTCGCACTGTCTATTCCAGAGGAATTACCACCCTGTAGGGGTACCACAGGCAAGGAACCCTTGAAGAGGGTTCCACCCCTAGTGGTGCCGCAGGACGATTCCCATGGCTAAAGGTACCTTAGAAGGATCCCCAAAAAGAATGAAGTAGTATGAAGCATAAGCAAGCAGCAGCTGTGACATAGTAGTAGATAAAGCATCAAGCAGCTTGATAATGTAATGAGATGCCTTGATAACATAATGAGATGCACAGGTTAGGAATAGCATGAGTTTGGTGGGTAGCGCTAGAGAATGAGGGGACCTCCTAAGGAGAGAGAGGGAATGGCAAGTAGGGACACCATCCACCTTCATCCAACAGAGGAACCTACCTAACAGAACTAGGAAAACTAACTACTACAGCTAAGTAACTTTTATGACCTAAGGCACGGAGGAGAAAAAAAAAAAAACCTTTGAGGAGGAAATCTCTGGGGGATCCAAGACCTAGGTCACCTTCCCTTCAGGCTGGGATATTTTATTTAGTGATGGCTCTGCAGCCGCAATTTGGAAACCCAATTACATAGAAACACAGAAATATAGACTTTGACAGCAGATAAGGACCACTTGGCCCACCCAGTCTGCCCATTTCCCTACCTACTGGATAAGCTGCAGATTCTAGTTAACCAACAGCCTACTTCCTGCCACCCCCACTACAATTGCCTTATGTCTGTCCCATGCATGTTTGAATTCCCCCACTGTTTTAGACCCCACAACCTCCCAGGGCGGTTCCATGCATCCACTCACTCCATGAAAAATATTTCTCACATTACCCCTGAGCTGTCCCCTCTAACTTTAAACTGTGCCCCTGTTCTTATACATCTCTTTCTGAAAGATGCTACCCTCCTGGACTTTGTTGATTCCTTGAGGTACTTGAACGTTTCTATCATGTCCCCCCACCCGTCCCTCTTTTCATCAAGGGTATACTGTACATATTAAGCTCTCTCAGTCTCTCTTCATATGGTTTCTGATGCAGACCCTGCACCATTTTAGTTGCCCACCTCTGGACTGCTTCCATCCTGTCTATGTTCTTGCGTAGATGAGGTCTCCAAACTGCACACAGTACTCCAGATGGGGTCTCACCAACTGTCTGTACAGAGGGATAACCACTTCCTTTTTCTACTTGTGATGCCCTTCCTATGCATCCCAGTATCCCCTGCTCTCCTTACTGACTTCACATTGCTTACCAACCTTTAGATCATCTGATATGACTACCCCAGGTCCCTTTCCATTTCTGTTGTTGTTAGTACCTCCCCTGCTATTGTGTACTCTTCTCCTGGGTTTCTGTTTCCCAGGTGCATTACTTTGCACTTCTTTGCATTGAATCTAAGTTGCCATATGTCTGACCATTCCTCCAACCTTGCCAAGTCCCTACTCATCCTTTCTACCCCCCCTTGTGTATCAACTCTGTTACAGATCTTTGTGTCATTTGCAAAGAGGCATATCTTTCCCTCCAGACCCTCTGCAATGTCACCTATAAAGATGTTAAAGAGGACTGGACCCAGTACTGAGCCCTGAGGTACTCCACTAGTGACACCCCTTTCTTCGGAATGTGTTCCATTCACTGTTACCTTCTGTGTCCTATTGTGCAGCCAGTTTGCTACCCAGGCTACCACCCTGGGACCCACTCCCAGGCTGGCTAACTTTATTATTCATCTTTTGTGTGGGACTGTGTCAAATGCCTTGCTAGAGTCTAGGTAGGCCATATCCACAGCCCCTCCCTCGTCTATTACTTTGGTCACCCAGTCAAAGAAATCTATTAGATTCGTCTGACATGACCTTCCTGCTGTAAATCCATGCTGCTTTGGGTCCTGTGCCCCGCTGGCCTCTAGGTACTCAACAATTCTTTCTTTCAGAAATGATTCCATCATTTTCCTACCACTGAGGTCAAACTTACAGGTCTGTAGTTTCCTGCTACTGCCTTGCTCCCACTTTTGTGAAGGGGAATCACATTTGCTCTCCTCCAGTCCTCAGGTACCACCCCATCCTCCCATGATTTGTTAAAAAGTGTGGTCAGTGGTGTCACTAGGTTCTCCCTTAGTTCTTTTAGGATTCTGGGGTGAATCCCGTCAGGCCCCATTGCTTTGTCCACCTTGAGTTTTAGGAGTTCTTTCAGGACTCTTTCTTCTGTACATGGACTGGTGTCAACCCCCCTACCCAGAGTGCTTCTATTGTCTGGTTTAGGTAACTCCTCCTCATCTTCTTTTGTGAATACCGAGCAAAAGTATTCACTCAGTAAAGGGAGGTGGAAAATATTCCAATTTGGTGGAAAGCTCTTGCTCAATCCCTCTAGCGGGAACATCGTGGAAGGTTGCGAGAGTGCTCTGTAACATCTGGGGCAACCAAGGCAGGAGGAGGACAGCAACGACTGCTGAGGCACTCACTTGGCCTACTTGCCCTAAACACAAACCAGGTGAACCACAGGCAGCCGTAGGGAGTATGCGGTGAAGGTGCCTTTCTAGGGAAACCACTAAAGCCAATGGATAACTGTAGTGGTGGAACCACTAGAGCCAAAGGAGATCGGAGTAACCACCCTTCACAACTAGTCTTAAATTCTACACCAGAAGCTGCTGTCGTGTCAGCGAACAGCTAAAGCCAAGCCCAGAGTGAGGACATTCCCAGCTATGGGCCAGGTGAGAAGGACCCCAACCAAAGCTGGGCACGCTCAAGATGCGGATTTAAAATGCAGAGCCAGACCGTCGGCTGCAGTGTGCCACAATGGTATGGCTGGCATGCCCCAGAACTGATAAGGTGCTGAATGAGCGTTTAGTGCTGAGACCTTGCAAAGGTCGGATGCAGTAGTGAGCGCAGCAGACATCCCAAAGGCTGAAGCTGAGGGGATGGTGGTAGTTTTGAAACAAAGATTGCATAAGCAAGAGTGGACCTGCAAGTAGGTCTGTAACAGTGTAGCAATAGTCGGACCTGCACGTAGGTCTGCAAAACATAGTAGCAATGAAACAGCACTGTGAATAGTGGGGCAAGCCAGCCAGGCATTCAAAAAACCAATAAAGGTGACACATACTCTGAGGATTTGTCGGCGGCGGAGACAGAATTTAGAACATAAGTAATTAGCCACACATGGCCACAACTCCCCAAACACCTCCAAGTCCCTGCCGTAGGAAAAACAAGAAAGTGTTGGAAGGGCCGAGACCCACATGTAGGTATTGAAACTAGTTGACAGCAGCAGCAGTAGCTTAGCTGACCTCAGAGTATAACAGAGTGTACAAACACAGAAGCAGCATATGTACTGCGTACACTGGGTTGTAAACTTCAATAAACATAGAAAGACAGGAGACACCATGCTCTGAAAGCAGCTATCACCAATGCAATGAAACTGCAGCAATGAGATAAGTAGAATGAGTTGAGAGAGCATGATTGAGCTGCATAGCTATGGTTCAAAGTGAGCCTTAATCAGATGAAAACAAGTGCAGCCTGGAGAGCAGCTATAGTTGAGCTGAAACACACTGATAATTATTGCAGTTGCAATGCAAGTAATTTGAGAGTTGTGAGTAACTGAGAGCAAGTAATATGAGCTCTGGAGTAGCAATATGCTAGAAGCCTAGAAACAAAGCCCCAAAAGACAAAACCAAAACACACAAACAAAGAGAATAAGGAACAAGGCCCAAAACAAAGACACACAAACACAGAAAACAAGGAGTAATGACAGAAAGGAGCACACAGCCGGAGGCAAAATACAAACCTGAAGCATAAAAACAAACGAAGAAGTCCAGCAGAGACAAACAGAAGCAGCAAGGCGGGAGGGGGGGCATGCAGGCCCCAGGGTAGTCCCCAGTCAGCTGCAGAGGACAGACAGACAGAGCCTCAGGCTAACAAAGAAAAAAGTGTTTCAGAAGGAGGCTGAGAGGAATTGCTTATTTAGCTCAGGAATGTGGGAGTGGCTGGTTGCTTGTTCACTGAACTACAGGCCAAGCCTTCCAATTATTTTTGGTCCAGCTGTCCCTTACCTCAGGTTTCGTCCATTCGCTGCCCCATGCCCAGGCTTACCTCCCTGGGCCGGGCCACCGAGGGGGCATCCCACTCCCTAGCAGACACTGTAAGCAAGCTCCAGATTACCCCCTGGGTCGAGGTCATGACAGCGGTACCCCCCCCCGGTGGGCATAGGTGGCAGTGGGCGGAGGAATGGAATGAGCTGTCATGCTGGAGGCTGGCATTTTTGTGTTTTTTTCCTGGGGGCGGGGACGTGCAATGATGTCCAGCATCCCCCCGCCCCTCCCAGAGCATTCAGGCCTGGTCGCTGCGGTACCCCCGGCCTCCACCAGGGGTCCGTCAAGTGCCGGACACACACCCCACCCTCCCCCAGAGAAGAAGAGCAATCCTCTGGACACTCCATCCTTCTTCCCCCGGCCAGCCCTCCATTGCCCCGGGTCCGTTCCCAAACCTGGGTTGCCGTTGTCGAAAGCGGAAATCCAACCGCTGTGCCGGCAGGCTGGCTGTCTGAACAATCTTTGATTTTGCCTCTGAATCAGGCAGGGAGTCAAAATCGGCTTTGAGCTGGCCCAGAATGGACTTCTGGAAGACGATCAGGTGGGCCACATAGTTCAGTGCTTGAAGAGCCAAGGTAGAGGATGAGTAGAATTTTCATCCAAACTGGTCGAGCTGCCTGGACTCCTTATCCGGAGGAGAGGTACTCATGTGTTTCGGCTTAACAGTGCAGTCATGAGTCACACTGATGACCACCAAATCTGCTTTAGGATGGACACTGAGGTGATCCCTTCCCTCGGGAGCATGTTATAATCTGTCAGCCTTTTTGGAGACAGCGGTGACCAACAATGGCTGCTGCCAAATAGTGGAGGCCAAGTCTTCGTGAGGGCCTATCCAAGAAGGGATCAAAAGTGGTGACACCTCTGGCATGTCCAGATGCTCAGCAAGCCTCTTACACTTGGGATCACGATCCCCCCGTCTTCCAGCCTTGTGCCTCCTGGATTTTCTTGAGGATTTCCATAAAGGAGGGGTCCTCCTGTGGAGACTTAGGAGACTCTTTTGGTGCAGGTTCATTGGGCGAAGGAGTTACATAGCCCGAGGCAGAAGAGGACGAGTCAGACTCCGAGTCTGATAAAGGGTTACTGGCTTGAGACAGGGCACTAGGAGGGGGAGTCTCCTTCTGAGGCACAGGGAGCTCCCTGCTCTGGTCTGGGACCGAAGCACAGCCCATGGAGGGACGATACTCCACTGGAGAAAGAGACCTGGGCGTAGATACCGGGTGAGCCGGTGTCGACGTGGCAACTGGCTGACGTTGGTTTAATTCCGTCATGAACTGAATCTTGGCCTTCTGACACCAAGACTGAATAACAGCCCTGAAGTCCACCTGAGGCTGCGAAGGAGGAGGTGGAGGGGGCTGATACAAGGGCGGGTAGCCTGGACATGGGTAACCCGGTATCGGGTAATAAGGCGTCGGGTAGCCTGGCATAGAAAAATGTGGATTCGGGTACCCTGTTGTCGGAAGCCCTGGCATTGGGTAGCCTGGCATCAGATACCTGGGGTAATCTGAAGCCGGGTAACCTGATGTCGGACGGCCTGATAGAGGCCCCGATGGAGGTGCAGAGGGACCTGGAGGAGGCCCCGATAGTGGTGCTGATGGACCTGGCAGAGGCCCTGATGGAATGTCAGCAGGACCTGGTAACGTCAGGTCCGGTGGTGGGCCAACTGGCGCCGAAGGGCCAGAGGGATCTACTGGCATCTGGGGAGAAGCCACAGGCCCAGATGGGGGAACCTCAGGTGAAGGCGCCAGCGTGTTCCTGGGAACGTCCAACGTAGTGTGGTCCAGCGTCGGCACCTTGCGAGTAATGATGGGCGGACGCTCCTCCCCCTCTGGCTCTGAATGACGAAGTGAAGCCGGAGGCTCCACTGGAGGCAGCGGAGAGGGAGGGTCCCACGAGGGAGAACCCTCAGGGAAGGCTGCGGCACAGGCAGCAGCTGGCCAGGCCTGTTATCAGGGCCCGACAGAAACGCCATGGCTGGGCATTCACCAGAGGAACTGGCATTCGACTTACCAGCCAGGGCTGTGCGTTCGTCAGCGGAGCCAATGACCATCTTACCAGCCATGCCACTGGACTTAGACCCATGTGCTTTAATGGGCCTAAGAGTGGCAGAAGCCTCGGAAGAACCCGAGGCACCTGCCTGAACCGTGACCAGTTTAGGTGGGGGGGCCCAAGGACTGCTCTGCAGTGGTGGGAGAAGGCTTGGCTGGAAGGGCACTCCCTTTGCTGGAGGAAGGCCGCTCGATGTCCACGGTCCCCAGAGGGAACCACGGGCTGGAAGGAGACCGATTCTGGCAGCGGTGCTTCTCCTTGTCCTTCTTTTTCTTCTTGTGGGAGTCAGAAGAATCCCCCGGTGAGGAAGACAAACTCTGCAGCTTCTGCAGTGCCTTCTCCATAGAAGCCATCTTCAGCTTCAAAATATGGGCTTCTAAGGCCTGTTGACGGCGTTTTCGTGTGACCTGGTTGAAGCACTGGCCGGCCACACAGTCCTCGATCTTGTGCTTGGGTCCCAGGCAGAACAGACAGAGAGAATTGCCGTCCTTGTGCGGGAGCTATGAGCCGCAGGAATCGCACTTGTTCTTATGCAACTCGGTAGACGACGGAGAAGACATACACAAAAAATACTATTTTGTTGAAAAGAAAAGAAAATAAAGAAAAAGGATGGAAACACTCATCCGAAATGGTGGTTGACTGAAGCAGCTTTCTCTACAAGGTCCGACGTGCGCAGGTCAGGAAAGAACTAAATGGCGGGCATGGGGACTGCCCCTTATATGGCATCACACTGCCGTCCATCACATGATGTCGGGGGGGGGTTGTCCCCGACAGACGGTGCTAGCTAATGTTTTCACTGTGGTCCTAGTGCCTGGCAGCTCAGTCCTCAAGGTTATTACCTACTGCAAGAGCCCTCTCGAAGTAAGATCAGTGTATAGTAGAAAAGTAATCTTACAGTATAGGTTATTACTTTTTGTTTGGTTTTGACTAGTGCTAAATGGTACAGAAAGCATGGAGTACCATACATAAAATACCTATCCTCAGCCCGGCCTGGTGGCGCTGAATGGCATACCTTGCATCACGCTCCGCGACCCAGGTTCAGGAACGAGCTCGGGCCGCCAGGGGTCAGCAGATGTGAGAGAGGATTGAGCGTCCAGAGGACTGCTCTCCTGTCTCGGTGGGGGAGGAAGACCTGTCGTCCCGCTCGTTGACTGCCCTCTGGTGGCAGCAAGAGGGCAGTGCAGGTTGGGAGACACGCGCCGACATCACCACGTTGGTGGGGAGGGGGGAACGAGAGAAAAGTAGAAAACGGAGCCTGGCAGGTTCCATGATGGCTTCTGCATCCGCAGGGGTCGGCCCTGGTGTATCTGGATTTGGTCGGGGGGGGGGAGACCCCGGCGCCCTCCTCCTCCATGGCCCCACCATGGGAGGGGGTAATCCGTGGGGATTGGCTGGGGTCGGTGAGTCGGGAACGTGGGAACAAGCCGGAGAGTGAGTCTCCCTGCAAGGAGAGACCGCAGCCACCAGCCAGGGCTCCCAGGACGAAAAACAGCTATATAGAAAAAAAATCACTTATCCTCTCCAAACAGTAGTAAAACAAAAATCTGGCTCTTGCACCATGTTGAACTGTTCACTGTTTACACGTCAGTTTTGGAATGCTTCTTTACTGCTGTTTATGTTTTATTATAATCCCTATGCCTAAGTCACATCTGGAAACAAGACTATCCTGGTTACCAATTTTCAAATAAATAAATAAATGAATGAATGACTATATATGTATTCTAGTAGGTAAATCTGTCAACACACTACAATGATTCTGTGTTCACTGAAAACTTTAATTAGAGAACCCAACAACTCGCGTCAGTATAAAGCTTTATTAAATCAATGAAGCTACTACTGCATATTATTAAAACAGGTGGCATAAACTGCAAATGACCCACGTGCTTCATGAACATTTTCTCTGGGAATGCTTAATTAAGAAAGGTCTAGCAGCCAATTAACAAAAAAACTAAAATAATAAGAGTCAAAATATGTTTCCATTTAAAATGGGATTTTTGCTGCCTTATTTCTATTAACATATTCATGTTTGAGAAGGTCTAGGAGGACTGAAATAACAGGTCTTTTTGATCAAGTGCCACATAGCTGAAAGGCACACACGGAGGAATGACCCCTCCCCCACCTAGTCATGATTTCCTGCCTGCTCTGGCACTGGAAGGTATAATTCCACAGAAGCAATAATAAGCAAGTAGCACCCTGTAGTCTAGTGAGGGTTGCTAAAGAAAGGATGGTGTGCTATGTAAAGCACAAGACCAGCTCCAGCAATAACTGTAACTGTTAAAATGCACACAGCCTGTGTACACCACATTTTAACACACAGAAAGACATGCAGTGATTACGACTGCTGCGTACACTAACTGCTTAATGTGGAATTAAAAAAAAAAAGAACTATATACCAAATTGTATAAATTGTGGTTTATTGTTGCGTGATGATCGGTGAAAACCTAAAGATTCCATAGCGCTGAGCAGTAGGGAATGGCTCTGGCACACTAGCAACCTGGATTTGTGCCCCATGCCCAAGACATCAGGAGTGAAGCATGAAGGGAGGGTGTCCGAGCGCTCAAAGGACCCTCTCTTCTTGTGGGAGGTAGAAGTCATGCACTGCTCAGAGAGCAGCACCTGGAGGTAATGTTGGGCCACTGCTGACATGGGTGACCATGTGCCGGCAGGCCCTGCCCTAGGGTGCTGACATGGTGCACTCTTTACACATGGATGTCGGGGAAGAACAGGAGAAAATGCCCCACCACGGCAACCTTAGGAGACGACCTCCCTGTACACTTCCCCATGCCACTCGACCCTCATCAGCAGCATGTCCACTACCAAGCCCCTGGTGCCTGGTACTGGGTATGGTCGTGCAGCACTTCTCTCTCCACTCTGACATCCCACAGGAGGATGTTGGCTCCTGGGAGGGATAGATCAGAGTCGGGCACCGGCAGAACATAGGATTCATAGGATTTACATCTGTTCAATTAGCATTCGCCATCTCAGACCAGCACTCGTTCATGCTCAAGGCTTATAACATACTGGGAAGTAATGGGGGATTATGCCAATGAGAGTGAGTTTGGTGGGCAGCAGAATGACAAGACATAGGGTTTAAAACAGTGAGGTTCCTGGGGATATGAAAGGTCAGGGTGGCAAAAAGGAAAGACAATACTTAAGACATTCTAGTGTCGGGTGGGGCGCTGTGAAGCCGAGCAGCAGCTTTCAGGAGCTCTCTGCAATTTATAATGAAATCAGCCTTAATCCTCCTTTTTTGAACTCTGGACGTGATTATTTCTTTTACCAGTGGAAAGAGCGACCTTCATTTGGCTAAAAATGGGCAACCTTAAGAGAGACACAACACCAGAAGGAGCAGGGAAAAGTAAAGGAGCTGGCAGGGCCTTGCGACTTGAGGAGGCCACACCGATCGAAGAAGCGTCTAGCTCCAGGGAAACTATCACAACTCTGGGGCATAAACTTCATACACTTATCACCTCTATGGCATCCCTTAACCAGAAGGTGGATGATTTCAATGGCCGGGTAGTGATTCTGGAGTCTGCAGTGGATGGATGGAATGAAGGGAGATATGTGAGAGGTGCGTAAGCAGGCCAAGGCCTCCACCAGTGCTACCGCCCTTATGGCCAAGGAAACCTAAAACCTACGGGTGAGACTGGAAGCCCTAGGAAACCAAACCAGGTCTGCCTACATCAGTATAGTGGGTCTACCTGAGGGATGTAAGGGTGATCGCCTGATAATATTTATCCGGGGACTGGCTTTCTGAAAAACTGTTACCGGAGGGCACAGCTGAAGAGTGGGCGGTTCAGAAGGTTTACCGAGTCCCCCCCCCCGCGGATGTTTACAGAATCTGGAAGAGCCCCAGACTTTGATGCTGGTTACCTCAGGAGTTGGACCTCAAGACAAAATTCTTAGATGTGCACGTCAGGCTGCTCCTTTGTCCCCGGATGATCGCCAGGTACACATATTTCCCCAATATCAGCTACACTACGAGACAACGTCGGAAGAAGGTTGGTGGAGTGCGACGGGTCCTGCAGGAGCTGGAAGTGCCGCGTACGGTGATTTTCCCAGCCCGGCTTCAGATCACCTATCAAAGTAAGATTTACATATTCTCGGATCCTATTAAAGCCAGCAAGTGGACTCATCGTAGGGCAGCCGAGTCTCGTGGTAGATCTGGGGATTCTGATGATGAAGACAATTCTGGAGCTACCTTAAGTAATAATGGGACACTGGACTTAATTTCTGATATAGTTTAGAGTTCCAAGCTAAATGATACCCTTTGGTTTAACTACGAGTCTACAATGTATGGTTTTCTGATGTTGCTCAATTTATAAAGTTATGGGTCTCATGTTTGCTTCAAGTTGGGGAAATTTCTCACTGTGGGCAGAATGTTCATTACCTTCCACTGGGGTGGTCTTTCTAGGGCCATAAGATTCACGAGATTGGGAGGTAAGGGGAGGATCGGGGCTGGCTGTTTTATTTTAACTGAGAGGGAATTTACCCCACTGCATGAATACTATTGTGAGGTGTTAATTTGCTTCCATTAAGGTTTTAAACATGGCAACAATAGTCCCCTTTGGGACAGTTTATTAACAGGGCTGGAAGTGCTGAACAATCCTTCTACATTTGATATAGCCATGTGGCTCATGGGCTCTTACAAGCAGCACAAGATGGACTTACTGTTGGTTAAAGTTATCATAGATTCCCCCCTAATGATGTATCACTATGTAGCAAATACACATAATTTCCTTTAAGGGATATGTCTCCCAAAAGTTTTTATTTATTTATTTCAATCTTGGATTACAATACCTTTGAGGAGGAAACCGCTCATTTACAAAGGTTCCATGTCAACAGGGTGAGAAAACAGACAATGGGAGCAGTACAAAAAATCACTAGTTCAAAACAGATTATACAATATCAGGATTTAAGCATTCAACAACAATACAGTATTCAACAACAATACAGTAAGGTAGAGGAGTAACAAACAGTGCATCAAATTATAGCCCTGGTGAACTCCTGGACAGTAGTGAGGACGAGAGCAGCCAATGGTGGCTCTGTCAGAACCTAAGGAAGGAGACTTGCTCAGTAATAAGAGACAGCGGAAGCACAGTGAGGAGTGGGTAAGGGAGGAGGGCATTGTTAGGCAGTGAAGGGGGGAGGGGGATAGGTGCCTAAGGAGGTGATGGGGGAGGAAATAAGAGGGAATAGGGGTGGTGGGGAGGGGGAGTTGAAGGTGAGGGGCAGACGGGAATAACTGGAAGAAACATGTCAGAACAGGAAAACAGATCTACCTGGCAGTCTGTTTGCTATATGCTTTGTCTAAATGTCATGTTTATGATAAAAGGATAAAAAAAAGTATATACTATATATATATATATATATAAAAACATTCTAGTGTCCAAGAATATATTTCAATCCATCGTAATTGCCCTCCTTCACCCAGATGTCCCTATCAGGCCCTCTCCAGCAACTACACAGCCCTGACAATCCCCTTTCCATAGCAGGACTTTTTCACAGTGGGCATCTCTGCCATGAAAACAACAAGGGAAGTCATGCCCTTGAGAGGATCCTCTGCTTAAACACGGCAGCCAGCCCTGGCAATTAAAAAAAGTCATACAGGAGCCATAAAACTGTTCGTTAAACACTGTCTAAATGGAAAAACATAAAACACCAATATGGCGTCCGAGCGCAGGTGGTAGCACTCAGCTAAGTACTGCAACCTGGGTTCAGGAATGGGCCTAGGTCTCACAAGGAACTACAAGCTTGCTAGCCTTTAAGTCTGAACTTAAAAAACAACTCCTCTCCAGGAACGCTTGTGACTGTTCTAGTGCACCTAAGATGGCTCTTGCCCCACAAACACTCCTCAGAGATGTCTCTGCACTTGCCTACATCGTCCACCCCTCAATTTTCGCTCTAAGCAGCCTATATCATCCACCCCTCAACCTCACCTCCCCCTGCACATCCACCACAGTCCCCCCACCTCCTCACCTGTCCTCACAGACCACACCTCATACCTTCCAGACCCCCTTCTCTCCCTCCCTTCTCTCCTTAACTTCTTGTAATCACCCATCACTTTTGGTCCCCTTCCCCTTCTATTGTCACCTACCTTCAGGCTTTCTTCAACCTTCCTTACTGTTTCCACTTCCCACCTCCCACGTTTCTGTTCTGACAAAGTCTTTCTATCGGACTGCTAAATTTTCCCCTCCCCTCTCCCCCTCCTCCTCGCAGACCACATCTCATACCCCCGCCTCTCCCTCCCCCCTAACTTCTTGTAATCACCCATCACCATTGGCCCCTACCTCTTTCTGTTGCCACCTACCCTCATGATTTCTCCAACCTTCCCCACTGTTTCACATCCCATCCCCCACTTTCTTTTTTGACATAATTTTCTACCAGACTGCTAACCTTTCCCCTCGCCTCCACCCCTCTCCTCCCATCTGCCCCTGGTTCTCCCTTGAACCCATCTACTCTGATCACTGCCAAGGATCAATGTCACCTTAACTGTCTCCCTCTGTTAACTGTTATTGCTGCACCTCAATAAACTGTTTGTTGGTTTATTATCATGTGCTATATATTATGTATTTTCAACTATTTGTTTTTATTCTCTGATGTGGAACCTTTGTAAAACAGCTTCTGCTCAAAGGTTGTTTTCAAATAATTAATAAATAAATAAATAAATAAATAAATAAATGGGTCTTTGGAGGGCTGGCCGGGGGGAGGAGGCTCGAGCATCCAAGGGACTGCTCGTCTCCTCTGGGGGTTGGGGGTTCCATGACGCAGTGCGTGCCTGACATCTGGCGGTGGTCAGAGGTATAGCTCTCTTGAGTCAGTTCCAGGGTGGAGGCCTGACAGACATCAGCGTGAACCTTGGCGTCAGTGCACATCACGCCTCGAGGGGCATAAAAAAGAAAGAAAATATTACCTCGGCGTGACACCGACGTGCGGATTCTGATATGGCCCTCACCCACCGGCCGTGACCACGGAGACCCCTGACAAAATTGACGGTAAGTGGGGCTTGGAGCCCATCACGTCCCCACCTGGGCAGTAAGACAAGACTCTGTCGGGGTCCTCGGGGGTCACGGTGTCTGGTGAGGTAGTTGGGTGAGAGCGCTGGTGTGAGAGGGGGCTTAAAATGCAATAAAAAAAAAAAAAAAAAAAGACCCATATGGTTCACTAACCAGGTCAGGGAAGCAATTAGAGCCAAAAAAGAAGCTTACCACAAATACAAAAAGAATCAGAACAACAGCGACTGGAAGTCTACAATCAGAGGAGTAAGAAGGCCAAAACGGCTGTAAGGCTAATGAAGGCGTTGACTGAACTTCGGATTGCAACAGGTATCAAATCTGGCAACAAACAATTATTTCAATTCATCTGTGAGAAATGAAAAATAGGAGGTGGGATAGTTAAACTCACCGAAGTGGTCAGGATTATCAAGGATGACGGACAAAAAGCCCCAGTCCTTAACAACTTCTTCTGTTTGGTGTTTATCAAGGAGCACACCAGACCACTGCCAGGAAGTGGCATAAAAGCAACTGATAGAGGGTACCCACAGATGGAGACTATCCCTCACTAGCCCTCTGGGCTACTACCACAACCACGGTCGCCTCCTGAAGGAATCTATCCCATGCCGAGGGAAGGAGCCTGCTGCCACCCTCCCCTGAAAACCAGCACGCAGGAGTCCCTCACTAGCCCTCTGGGCTACTACTGCATGCGGTCGCCTCCCAAAGGAATCCATCCCATGCTGAGGAAGGAGACTGCTGCCACCCGCCCCCGAAAACCAGCACACAGGCATCCCTCACTAGCCCTGTGGGTTACTACCGCAACCGCAGTCGCCACCCAAAGGAATCCATCCTGTGCTGAGGAAGGAGCCTGCTGCCACCCGCCCCCAGAAACCAGCATGCAGGTATACTGAAGGACTACAGCTCCGTTGAAGCCAAGTCTGTGCATCTCCTGCTAGCTTTCCCCCACTGGGTTTTTCAGACTTGTATGAATTTCTGGCACCTTTCTGGGACACCTCCTCATTGGTAGCCTGCAACTAAGGAGCTCCCCGATTGGCCCTTTCATCTGCCCTGTATTTTCACTCAGTTTTCCGCATATTTGGAACCCTACTCTTACCATCTTATTTCCTTTTAAGCCTGTAGCCAATGTTGGTAATTTTCTTCTACTACATTTCAAACAGCTAACCATAGCTTTGAAATCATAGCCGCTATCGGTAAACTTGCAGTCTGTTTCAGAGCGCAACAGCTGCTTCTCTAATGTTCTGCAACTACCGAGCGCTTGCCTGGGTATTTCACTCCGTCTCTACTCATTGTAGCTTTAAACCGAATTTGACTCCATAGTTTGCAGTTAGGTGATTTCAGCTCAGGACTGCATGAAATGTCGCTATAAAGTGTGATGCATCTAATTATCTGTTAACCGAGTCAGCATTGTAAAACCTCAGTATTGTTATTAGAGTTAAGTTGCCTAAGGACCGAAATTGTTTCTGAAGTTTTGCCAAAGGGCATCTTTTTTCTTTTTCTTTTGTGTTTTACAAAATGTGCTGTTTTTGGGTACCTGTAAACTAGCAGCAATTAAGCCCCTGCATCTCCAAGGCCTTAGCCCGGCCCCGATTTGCTGTTTCTTTTGTCTCCCCCCTCTCTCCCAGACCCTGCTGACGCCTAGCCCTTGGTCGGAGATCCGACCCCCACCTGCTTTTATTTCTTTACTATCTGAGGCTCCCTTTGTGTTTTTGCTAGTTTAAATCACCCCCTTCCCACCCACCTATTCCAGAAACCTATCTAATCCCTTGTTTTCTCCCTCTCTCCCTTAAGCATTCCTCACTCGTCCTCTGAGCTACTACCGGAACCGCGGTCGCCTCGCAAAAGAATCCATCCCATGCCGAGAAAGGAGCCTGTTGCCACCCACCCCCGAAAACCAGCATGCAGGTATACTGAAGGACTACAGCTCCGGTGAAGGCAAGGCTGTGCGTCTCCTGCTAGCTTTCTCCACTGGGTTTTTCATCTCCTCCCGTACACCCACGCCCCCTCTCTTATTAAATACACTTACGAACCTCCCTCTCCTGTCCTCTATCCTCCCGACTGGTTCTTGACAAGCACCTAGCTTCTAAACCCTACCTCCCCACACAGCGTATCTAGTCCTTTTCCCATCCTTAACAAGTACACCTTCCTTTCTCAGTGTGCTACTGTGTCTTCCCTACTAGGACACCTACTTGCTTGTTTTCAATGGTCCATTTTCCCACCTTTGCTAGTCCAGGCACAGTTCAGCTCTGTGTTTTTTTTATCTCCACTTTCTGAACTACTAATCTGCTTACTGTCTTTCACTCCTCTCCTCCCCTCTAATTAACTACTGATTGAGTGGACTGCAACAGTCTTGTCTGACCTACTGCCCTCCCAACATTTTTTCCTCTTCCCCTGTTAACTCCTCGACTGGCAATTATGAACCTGCTGCAACTTACACTCCTTGTCATCCTGCTACCAGTCTGCCTTGCTCTAACTGACTCCTGTGCTACAGTGCTCGCCAAAGACCTAGAGCACCTAGTGTTCCCTCTCCAACTCCCACTCCTCCCTTTTGTGCCCCACACCTCATTCCACTTGGGAACTATCCCCACTAGGGCCTATCTCACTCTCCTTTCTTTTTAATCTGGAACGCCGCCATCTCGGACACTACCTGGCCTCTGTCTCCTGTTCTCCCTCCACTCCTTTCTCCCCTTATCTACTCCTGCTATCCCTCCTCCTCCTCCTTGCAGGGGATATCGAAAGTAACCCTGGACCCCCAAATTCCCACATCACTTATTCCTCTGACATATGGATAAATGCTCCTAGTCTAAAGATTGCCCATGTGAACACCTGCAGTCTTCCCTCCAAGTTCCCTAACTGGAGAGGCGTGGGTCACTCTTTATAAGCCCCACATCCTAGGACTCTCAGAAACATGGCTAAAGCCCTACCACGTCGCCTCCGCCTATCAATTACCTGGATACTCTTCTCTACACCACGATAGGCCAGGCAGAAAAAAGGGTGGTGGTGCTGCACTTTTTATAAGGAAACCCCTCTCAGCAAACACTGTCCTCTCCTCTAATCCCAAATCTCCAAGCGAATGGCTCCTCTCGGGAAATGATCCTCAGTAACAGCAAGAAACTGTTCCTAGGCTGCTGCTACAACCCTCCCACTGCCGGAACCAAGGGTCTAAATAGCTTCCTCCTGAGCCTCGCCTCGCTGTACCACCACTGTGACTCCATTCTTCTTGGGGATTTCAACTTAAACTGGATGGGCACCCACCAGCCTGACTACATTACCCACTTTAAGCAACACAATCTGGTCCAGACCATAATCCTTCCTACTGGACAAAATCCACACACGGCCTCCCAGACTCTTCTGGACTGGAGAACTACAAACAGGGACGACTGTGTTCTGCATGCTGGCACCATGGCTGACTCTATCAGTGATCACTCTCTAACATACCTCTTTTGGTCATCCAAGTTAAAGGGTCCACCGCCCAAGTACCTGTCTTTCAGGAACTTCAGGAACCCTAACACCACATGCCTCCTCCAGGAAGTCTGGATCTAGACTGGTCCACACTCACCTCACTCACTGATGTAAATAAGGCTGTAACCATATTTACTCAGACCCTCCTGACCCTCCAGGACAGGCACTTTCTAGTCTCAACCAGAAGGGTAAGAGGAAACTGCTCACGCTGGGTCACCAAGGACCTTCTTACTCTAATGAAAGACAGGGATCGGGCCTGGTCTACTTACAAGGCCTCTCCCTCCCCTGCTCTCTGGAATGCCTATCGGCGCCGGAAAAATCTATGTAAACACCTTGCCAAGTCCCTCAAACAAAATCATCTCCATCAGTTCCAACAGACCAACCTTGGAGACCCAAGGAATTTCTGGTCATCCATAAACTCCCTCCTTAACCCCCACTCTGGCAAAGTGCCCCTGCAACTAAACTCACCTGATGGTCTTACTGCCGACCCACTGGAGGTAACCATGGCTTTCAATGACAAGTTCACTGACCTAGCTATGTATCTCAGCAAACTCCCAACAGCCAGCCAAATAGCTCGACCCCCCCATCTTGAGCCCCTTGGGGACTACCACGGGCCTTCCTCACATCCACAGTTTCCACCTTTCTATTTCAGTGCCCTCTCTACTACTGACACCGACAAGCTCCTCAAAAGTCTCCCAAACCATGGGTCACCTGGTGCTGACGGCCTCTCAACAGTATTCCTCAGGCTAGTTTCACCAGCCATCATAAAGCCTCTCACTTGTATCCTGAACCTTGCCCTCTCCTCATCCTCCATGCCCGACCCCTGGAAGGTTGCCAAGGTCATTCCCATTTTCAAGGCAGGTGATCCCCTATCTACGGATAACTATCATCCCATTTCCATCCTTCCCTACCTTAGTAAACTACTGGAGAAGGCCATCCACCACCAGCTCACTGAGTACATGGTAAATCGCAACCTCCAGTGCAGCCAGCAACACAGCTTCCGCAAACACCATTCCACCATGACTGCCCTTGCTCTACTGACCGACCATGTACTACTAAACATGGACCACGGAAACGCCACTGGTGCAGTCTTTGTTGACCTCTCAAAAGCCTTTGATATGGTGAATCATGACCTCCTCCTTCACAAACTACACTGTCTTGGCTGCTTGACCCGCCAGGTCGCCCACCCTGCCTGTCTCAACTGGTGTGCCCCAGAGCTCCATCCTGGGGCCCCTTCTATTCTCCCTATTTATAAACTTCCTCCCCTTGGACGGCCTGAAATGCAACTCTATCCTCTATGCTGATGACCTTGTCCTGTACTGCAGGGACAAATCCCCCAACCTTATCTCCTCTGATCTTACACAAAACTATACTGCTGCTCACAACTGGTTCACAGACAACCTCCTCCTGGTCAATGTGAAAAAAATGAAATCCATGCTGTTTGGATCCAAGCCATTTCTAGCCAAATCCAAAACTCTCCCTGATCTCAATATCGTCTCCCCTGATGGCCAACCCCTGGAACAAGCTGACACCTTTAAATACTTTGGTGTCATACTCAACCCCTCCCTCTGTTTCACAAACCAAATCATCTCTCTGGTTGTACGATTGCACCAAAAACTAGGTGCTGCCTACAGGTTTTGGCAATACCTCACCTCGGAAGCCCATTTGGCCATCGTTCTGGGAAATCTACTACCAATCCTGGACTACTGCTCCCCCATGTATGCTAGGACATACGCAACCCTGATGTCTAAGCTCTACTCTGCTTACAACAGCGCATGTCATTTTGCCCTGCTTACCCCTTTTTTCACCCACCACTGTGTTCTCTACAACACGCTAGGATGGCACCCACTGCAGGACTGTTTTGCCCTCACCCTTGGCAGCCTGGTCGACTCAGCCATCCGGTCTGGCCTGGAGTCTCCCCTTACTGCCATCCTCACATTTCGTACAATTCATCATCACCTACGCTCTCACAGTATTCCCCTGCCCTGTATGTTCCTAAGGTGTCCATGAATATGGGCAGTAGAGCCCTGTTGGTAGCTGCCCCGGCACTATGGAGCAAACAATTTGCTGAGCTTCGCTCTTTAGACTCCCATGGCCAATTTAAATCCCGCTTCAAAGAGTGGCTCATGACTACCTCCAGGTGCCATTGTTTCCCTGGGTAGCCAAATATTGCTGTACAGAGCTCTGTGAGGTTGTTTTTTTTTTATCTCTGCTTTTCTCTACTAGTGTTATTTTATAAGCTTAGTCGGGCCATGTCACCACAAACTTTTGTATCACTATGGAATCTCTGCCCTAATGTAACCCTTTATATTTATCTATATGTCTGCAACCTGCATTTGAAGTTGTAAATCTGTGCCATTTGTACGGTGGCCCAGGTCGTGCCTCAAAACAGTCCCTGGGATCAGCGCACTTACCTGGTTACCAAAGTCATAAATAAAAATAAATAAATAACAAGACTTCAAAGACTGCCACCGACAGACTTAAAGAGGCACTGATGCACCTAAAGACTGACGAAGCACCAGGGCCTGATGGGCTGCATCCAAGGGAGCTAAAGGAACCTGCTGAAGTACTGGTGGACCCACTGGCACATTTGTTCAGCTGCTCGCTTCAGACAAGGGATGGTGCCAAGGGACTGGAGAAAGGTGGAAGTGGTGCCTCTACAAAAGGGAGGCAGTAGGGAGGAGGCTGGTAACTACAGGCCGGTCAGCTTCACATCTGTCATGGGGAAATTAATGGAAACCTTAGTTAAACAGGATATAGTAGATTACCTAAATGGGCACAACCTCCAGGATGACAAACGACATGGATTCATGGCGGGCAGATCGTGCCAGACTAACCTTATCACGTTTTTTGATGGGGTGACGAAGGAATTAGAGGACACCCAGTGGACCTCCTATACTTCGATTTCAGCAAGGCCTTTGACTCAGTGCTGCACAATCGTCTGCTAAAAAAGTTGGAAAACCTAGGCATTGCTGAAAGCCTAGTCAGGTGGGTGGAAAATTGGCTAACGGATAGAAGTCAGCAGGCAGTTGCCAACTGGGTGAGGTCTGGTGAAGGCAGAGTCAACATTGGTGTGCCTCAGGCTCTGTCTCAGAACCGGTCCTGTTCAATGTGTTTATTTGCGACACTGGCGTAGGCATTCAGGGTAAGCTGGAACTTTTTTTTAATTTTTTATTTTCTTTCACTCCAGTCACGGCCCGAGGAACCTTCTCTCAGGCATCCTTATCCTTGTCCTGCCCGATTGAGGCTCCCAGAGCTGCAACTCCTCTCTCCTCCACTCCCCTACTGCCAGCACCCCCAGTTTAACCCATCCAGGGTGGGTCGCCCTTCTGAGGCAGTCTCTGGCTGCAGGTGAGGGCTTGGCAGGAGGAACTGGAAGGCCAGTCTGGGTAAGCTCCGGCAGAGGATATGGGGGACAGGTGCCATAGCCTGTTTCTCGGAGCCGGGTTTTTCTCTTTTCCGCCCCGCGTGGACACGTCTGATGCAACGGCACACGGCAACTCTGCCAGCGTCAGCCAAGCTGTGTAGTGTGCAGCCTGCGCACTGCAGTGATCCCGATCTCTAACGGGAGCCGCTGGTGCGCCGGGCTATCCCTCACCCACAGGGGAGAGTCGCCCGAGGGTGCTCAATCCTCTACCATCCCCTGCTGACCCCCGGCTCCTGAGCTGGCTCCCGACCTCGGGTCGCCAGCGTGGTGTGAGGTGCGGCATCCAGCGCCTTAGCCCACAGCGCCACCAGACGACAAGCTAGAATTCTTCGTGGAAGGTGGTAGAGTTGACAGCGGGGAGGCCATTAGGGAACTTCAAAATGACTTACAAAAGCTGGAAAGATGCTCTAACATCTGGCAGCTAAAATTCAATGCAAAAAAGTATAAGGTGTTGTATCTGGGTAAGGGGAATCCTAGAACAGATTACTAGCTCAACGGAGTTAGGCTTAGTGCATACCAGGAAGAAAGGGACCTAGGGGTCATCATATGCAACACACTTAAACAATCGAGCCAATGCAACACAGCTTACAGCAAGGCAAACAGAATGCTGGGGTGCACAGGGAGCGGATTCGACAGTAGGAGCAGGGAGATGATCCTCCCACTGTACAGATTCCTGGTAAGGCCCCACCTGGAGTACTGCATCTAGTTTTGGAATCTGCACCTGAAAAAGACAGGGATAGGCTAGATACTGTTCAGAGACGAGCGACCAAGATGATATAGGGTCTCTATGATCTCTTGTACGAGGAACGCCTGAAGGAACTAAATTTGTTCTCAACCGAAACAAGGAGGGAGGGGGGATATGACTGAGACCTTCAAGTACCTGAGAGGCATTAATAAGATGCCATACACTGAACTATTTCAAAGGACCACCAGCTCAACCACCAGGGGGCATGAATGGAAGCTACAAGGAGGGAGCTTTAGGAAAGATCCAAGAAAGCATTTTTTCACAGAAAGGGTGATGGAACCCTGAAACAGCCTGCCAGGTGGAAGTGGCAAGTGCAAAGGCCACGGCAGCTTTCAAATAGGGATGGGACAGAGCAAGAGCTGCAGGGGGAAATGCAAAATCAGGGAAGGGCAAAACTCGGTAGGGGTTAGAACCCAGGGCCGATAAGAGGTCTTGGGAACTCTCTGGCAGACTCAACGGATCCACAGTCTCCTTCTGCAGTCACTTTTCTATGTTCCCATGTTTCAGACCTAAACACACAGAAGCTGATGCACTCCTAGAGTAAATCATCAGATCAGCTACACCTGCTGTCCTTTATTTGTTCACCAAACCAGACAAGACTTACCCTTAAGAGGTCCAGTGACTTGACATTTATGTCTGTGCCTAAATACACTACAAATATGGTTGAATAAACTTTGTTCTGCTTTGCCTCTAAGCTCTGGAACTCACTTCCACCCAACCTGAGGATCTCGCTCCATCTCACCCAGTTTTCAAAGATGAACTTCACACGTTCCTACTATCCTGTGATAAATGCTCATGTACCTGATGCAATCTATTTGCTGCCTTCATGTGCCTTTCTGCTGCTTTTTCAGCTGTTCACATTATATCGGCTGTCATGCTTTTTGCAGATACACTTTGTGTCAGTTAACTACACTGTAACTGCACTGCAACTGCAGTGTAATTACCCCACTGCACGTAATTAATGATTAGTTATATTGAAATGGACACTTACAATAAAGTGTAACCCTTTTTGCACTACTGCAACGTTTGACTTCTGCTGGTGATGTCTGTACTACTGTACTTTTGTACCTTGTAACACTGGGATACTGTTAGATGTTGCACATCTCCCGGGTCGTGCCTGAAAAAAGGCCCGGTATTGTCTAGTGCAGCTACCTGGTGAACAAAAACAAACTAACTAGATAAATAAACACTGCCTTAACCAAATCGTGCTGCACTAAACGTTGCCAAAACATGGCGTTTACATGGCCAGCTCACTGGCACAGCAGTAGGGCTACCGCACACAACACAGATGACTTAGGTTCGCAAACATGCTTGGGTCATCGTAGGCCAATCGGGGGAGGACAGATTGAGCATCTGAGACAGTGTTCCTCCCTCGGGTTTGGGAGGCTGTCTCGCTGTTTAGCAGTCAGCCGGTGGAGGTCAGGTACTACTGCACAGTGCAAGGAAAGGACTTTGGCCAGATCCCATGCATGCATATGCATCACTGCATGCTGGCTCCCTGTGTACAGAATCAGAGAAAAATTGCACTGGTCAGATCCGGAAACCCCCGTAGGCCATGACTGACATGGCAGTCCACCCAACCCCCTAAGTGTGTGCTACAGAGACGAGAGCCAAAAGTCAGAGGCACACAAAGAATGAAAAAAAAAAAAGGATTGATTTTGTGCAGTCAGACTGGTGAACAGTGGCCTGCTATTGGAGCACAGCTCTACACAGATCAAACACTTGAGGCGTTTCGTCTGTGCAGTACTGGGCTACAATATCAGCCTGCTGATTACTTTAGCACTTCATTTGTCTGGCTGTTTACACAAAACAAACTCCTATTTTGATCTTTCTCATATGCAGCTGCACATAAATGGAACAATCTTCCAACAGGACTTCTATCCTGCACATCCCTCTCGCAGTTTAAAAAGAACAGTACAAGGACCTATTCCGTGCCACTGGCATGTGTAACTGTATATAACCCCCTGCTTAGCAGGCAGAGGTTAATCCTGTGTCATGTTCACAAGGTTTCTCTGAACCCTGTGTAACCAACGAGTCTGAAAGTTGTTTATGCCCTGAAGTATAAGTTTCTCTAGCTTATGTACTTACTGCATCAAATTGTTGAATATTTCTGCTTGTTAATGTTACTACTGTTTGCACCACTGTTGGTACTATGTTTCATGTCCATCATTTGTGGAATGCTTAGATTCCCCAGGTTGTCACTGAAAAAGGGATGGCCTTGTCTCAGTGGGCTTACCCAGTCATCAAAATTCAAATAAATAAATAAATGTTGTGCAATTTTTAGTCCAGCATGAGTTTGTTAAGGCAGCATGGCACTATCAGTGACCCCCACTTCCATGTGTTTGTTGGGGGCTTCCTTGCCCCAAGCCAGAACAGGAAGGTGGGGTAGGGTTCGGGAGTGCAGAAGGCATCATCCTGGCGGCAGCAGTGTTTTTCCTTCACTGTGTCCTCAGCTCCCGACCCTCCCACCTTTACTGGCAGCAAGTGTAGAAAGTTAATATTCTCACATGCACATGGCAACATCACAGGGTGTTGATATATCAGTGGAGACTAGACAGCCCCTGCCCAAGCTGGGACGTGTTCCCCAGCAATGGCCATCTGACTCCAGTGTCCTGGATCTACTTCCGAACCGAACACAGGTTGCCGGAAGAGGTACAGAAGCGTACTGCCCTTCTTTTGGGCCTTCTGATGGCCGCAGAGTGCATTTCATTGGTCTGAACTACGAACTGAATTTATCGTCTATAAATGTAGATACCTACTGGGCCTATTCATAGTGCTTCACTTACAGCTTTATGGAGAACTGCGCTGAACCTGCATTCAGTTGTATTTTCCTGTGGAGACTCTTATTTTAAGTACGGGTTCCAGTTCTGCTATGGTTCCATCTTTACTGGCCTTTTAGTTAACACAGTTGGGGATTTGTTATTTTATTTTATTGACCATGCTTTGTGGTGCAAGCTGCCAAAGGCTCAGTCCCTGCTCTCTCCGGCACCCCACCTCTCCCCTTGGACTTACCTCTTCCGACTATCCCCCTGGCGTGACCCCAGGTCAGGGCCATTGAGCAGATGCAGACTCTCACAACGCCAGTACAAGGTTGTCAGCAGGGATCACCTACCGGCATTGCCTCTCTGGCTTACCCCCCCAGGGCAGGGCAGGGTGTGGTGTGAGGTCACAATGGACGAACGACAGTACTAGGTCACTATTAGACTGCTGCGGCAGGCAACTGGGGCCAGAGGAGTGGGGTGTCATTAATGGGGCCGCTGTCTTAGATCAAGGAATCCCAAGGTGGGGCTTGGTGTGCAATGATGTGAGGCACCGAAGTGCCGACATATGGCACGCCCCCCCAACACTATCTAGGCCTCAGGAGCTGCTGATCCCCGACCTCTGCCAGGGGTCACACATGCACTGAGTGCTCGCCACCCTCCCCCCTAGAGGAGGAGAGCAGTCCAAGGGATGCTCATTCCTCCTTCCCTAGCCTTCCCTCCGACTCTCAGGTCCATTCCCAAACCTGGGATGTTGGTATCGTAGGCGAAAATCTTACTGCTGCACCGGCAGGCCAGCCCGCAACTAGTGTTTCGGATTTACGCCGTATTGATAAGTACTGTTTTAGACTTCACATTGTGGATTTCAAAGCCTAGAAAACAAAGTGACACAAAGGAATAAAAGAGGCGAGCAGAGTGATTTAACAGTTTTATTATACCATGTTAGCTGTGTGTTAGATCATGGCTGAGAGGGGGAAATTCTTAAAATATGCAAAATATATTTTGTTTTATTATGCAAGTCATGGCTTGTTCAGTTTTTAAAAATTACAAACATGGCTACCAGAAATCTTGTTTCAAAAACATTCTGTGAGGCATAACTATCTAGATGTGCTACATCCTGCTTGGTGGAAGAGTTCCCGACACTACCTTGTAAGGCACTGGGTTCCAAACCCTCTCGGCCAATCAGGATGCAGCAAATTCCCTACCCATTTCATAAGCACTGTTTTAGAACGGTTTGATGTCGTTTTTGTCCATTTCAACAAGAGTTCTACAGCAGAACACGGATGTATTGTGACAACAATGGAAGAGCTTAGTTAGTGACAATAACCTACATCTTACAGTTTTGAAATGGTCCTTAGTAGCAGGGTGTAAATCAGAAATGGCCACTGAATCTGGGAGTGCAGACTGTGTATCGATGAGCATAGAAAATAATACATTTATTTCAAAGAGTGAGTTTAGTCTGGTAAGGATTATTACTTTATTTTTTTCGTAACGCTCAGGTTAAATAATCTAAACTCTGAATAAAGACCGAGACCTCGATGCACAGCAGGCAAGACAAACAAGAAATTAGAACGCAGACTAAAAAAATTTTCTTTGAACGTGTTTTAACATCAGTTCTGCCCGAATACTAATCCAATGTCAGTGACTCAGTGGGTTGTGTACTCACTTCTGGGTATACCTCTCAAACTTGCATGCTGCCAATGTGGAACATTGTCCCTTAAAATAGCTCTCAACTGTCACACATTACAAAGGGTGTCATTTAGTTTACCTCTCAGAAACCCTCTGCGCCACATGGAGACAGCATTATTTCCCCAGCCTTTTAAAAGCAGAAATTCATGGTAATATATGATGCTCAGTTATCAGTCAGCATTATAAACATTAATGCAGCGATACCAGCAGTGTTCTAGGCTTACAATGTCATATTCTGATGATGTGTCACACATTCTACACATTAGTCACACATCTTGTCACACATTTGGGTGATGAAAGGTTGAGACTGGGACACTTCATCAGATCTTTAAGACAGAATCTCAAAACGCTGTGGAACAGTGCTGGATTTACATGGTCACAGGTCCCATGCATAGCAATCACTATGCCCACCCACCCACATGGTGACGTTTAAACACTCAATACATAAATTCATGTCCCCATTTTAATTTTTGTTTTTATTACAGTTGGCAGTTGTCAGTTTAATATAATTCCTTTCTTCTATCTGTCTGTCTTGTCTGTCTGTCTCTCTATTACTGCAGGCTAAAGTTTCAGAGCCAAAAATGGGAATAATGAGGAGGCAAGAAACTATGGACCTGTGAGCCTGACGTCGGTGGTGGGAAAACTCATGGAAACACTGCTCAAAGAAAGGATTATGGAATATGAATTTCAGGATCTGAAGCAGCATGGTTCACAGGGGGGAGATCTTGTCAGACAAACCTGACAGATTTCTTCAACTAGGTGGCAAGGGAAGTGGATCAGGGAAGGGCAGTGGATGTGGTCTACCTAGATTTCAGTACGGCCTTCGACACTGTTCCACAAAGAAGATTGGTAAGCACGCTAGGCAGCCTGAGAGTGGGTCCAAAGGTAGTAAAACCGGTACAAAATTGGCTGAATAACAGAAGCCAGAGCCAGGTGGTAAATGGGGTACACTCAGAAGATGGCAAGGTAACCAGCAGAGTACCACAGGGGGTCAGTTTTGGGACCAGTCACATTGCAGAAGGGCTGGAACGGAAAGTATGCCTGTTTGCAGACGACACAGACACCTGCAACACAGTAGACACACCTGGGGGCAGACAGAAAGAGGAACAACCTGAAAAAAATGAAAGAATGGTCAAGGGTATGGCAACTGGGTTTCAGTGCCAAAAAGTACAAAACTATACACACAGAGCACAAGAACTCCAGGGCAACGTACCAACTTGGGGTGTGTGTGACACAACAACAAAACAGGAAAGGGACCTGGAGGTCATCATATCTGATTACCTCAAGTTGGCAAGGCAGTGTAATAAGGCAGTGGGAAAGGCTAGTAGAATGCTGGGGTGCACAGGGAGGGGTATCACAAGCAGAAAGAGGGAGCTGATGTTGCACCTGTATTGATCAATGGTGACACCCCACCTGGGAGTACTGTGTCCAATTCTGGAGGCCCCATCTCAGGAAGGACATAGATCGGGTGGAGGCGGTACAGAGGAGAGCAATCAGAATGGTGCATGGCCTGCATAAGAAGCCCTGCGAGGAAAGACTCAAGAAATTAAATAGGTACTCTCTAGAGGACAGAAGGGAAAAGGGAGACATATTAGAAACATTCAAATAGTCAAGGGTATCAGTAAGGTACAGGAGGGTGGCATTTTACAGAGGAAGAGATGTTCAAGGACAAGGGGGAAAATTATGAAGCTGGAAGGGAAGAGGCTAAGAGGGAATGTGAGGAAGTACTTCTTCACGGAAAGGGTAGTGGACGTCTGGAACAGACTACCACAAGAGGTGGTGGATACCAAAACAGTAGTAGGATTCAGGCATGCATGGAATAGACAAAGAGGGACCTTAGTAACAGGGCTGGGGGGCTGGGGGGGGGGTAAGACTGCAGATTGAGCAGGATCTGAAGAAACGCTGTAGGCATGAAATTTTTAGGGCAGACTAGCTCGATGGGCCAAGGGGCCCTTTTCTGCTGAAAACTTTTTATGTTTCTATGGCTATACACCTGAGGATGTTTTAAGTAACAAAAGGCTTTGCTGATATTAGGATGTAGTCCTAATTTTCACTACTTATGGCTTCATCACAGGTTATTAATAGTCACACTGGCATCCAATTAAATAAAATGAGGTGACATTAAACTCTATCTGCCCAGGTCCCTCCTAAGCGTCTGGAGCAGACTGAAACAGTGGTTCCTCCACTTTACAGCTATAAATTACTGTACTAAACTCCCTGTCCCCACACGCTTTTGCCAGCCACACCTGATGCCGGATGCTCAGCACATCCAAATCCTTCCCCAAGTTTGCTGTGCCTTTTTAAACCAGAGACATACCACACACCTCATTGCTCCTTTATCATTCCCAAACCCGAGTCACAATCAAGGCTGTAACCTCCAAGTCAGGAAAGCATACTGCCTGCTCCCTCCTCTTATAGTTCCCACCTGCTCAGGGTTGTCCATATTCCATGATTCCACAGTCACAGCCAAGGTCACAGAATTATGTGCTCACTGCAGAAACCAGGAAGGCAAGCTTGCACGCAGCTGCAAGGATTCTATTAAGATGGCCAGTGCACACTTCCGATAACGTCATTCGCTGAGACACTATGCTTAAAAATGGCTCTGGGATCCTGCTCGAGATAAAGCAAATTAAAATATACTAAAACCAACTCCTGACTAGCGAAAAGGAAAGCAGAGAGCATCGGAATGACTGGCAAAGCAAACACGACTGGTCCAATGACTCCAGTGGCGAAAATGAAGCGTATGGCATAGGAAGAAAAAATCACCACGAGGTTGGCGGGGCTATGGTCCTCGAGACCACAACCGCTGACCTTGGTTGCATCACTTGACATAGAAAGAGATCTCAAGATGGATGAGGAGGAGTCGGACACTACAATCGGAAAAGTCATCACTACCATGCAAACTCTGGAATTCACGTTAACGTACTTAAAAATGCACCTCAGAACAATGGACAAGAAGATTAGTCATAACCAAAGCAGGCTGGTGAGACAGTAGATGAGCAGGGGCTACACTCACGATTGTTGCTCTATCTAATGCAGGAGAGAGATAGAGACACATAGGCCCGCATGGAGGACACAGAGAACCGGGCAAGAAGGAATAATCTTCGGCTGCATGTGGTCAGGGAAGGAGTGGAGGACTCTTCTTGAACACATGATAGCTTTTGTTAAACATTTAATCACTTCGGTCCTGAAATTACCAGAGAACCTGGACTTAACTATGGAGCGAGCACAATGTTCACTAGGACCGAAACCCAAGGACAGTAGCTCTCGGCAGAGATGTTGTATTGTCAGATTCTTGCAGTTTCAAACAAAAGAGACAATCTTGATGACGGCTTGGAAGCAGGGGAGAATTTTATTTGATGTCCAGCTGGTGTTTTTCGAACAGGACTTTCACCCACTGCTGCAGGCCAAACGACAGGGAGCACGGAGCACTGTGAAGCAGCTCAGGGAAAAACAGAACATAAAAATGCAGGTCCTATTCCCAGGAAGGCTAAGAACTTTTACGGAAAAAGGGGTACAGGTCTATGAGAATGTGGCAGCAGCAGCACTGCAACTCACAAAGTGGGGGTTCTGGTGCCTAGACCTCAGGATGGAAAAGCTAGAGGTAGGATTGCAACAAATGGCTTGGAACCAGATGGGACATGGGAGAAAAAGACAGCGGCTGGAATCAGAGTTTCCTGCGCATCTGAAGAGGGACATTACACAGCTCCTGAAATCATCCACGGCTGGCAGAAACGGAGAACATAACGGAGAGTTGTTGCAGAAGAAATAAGGTCTATAACCAGAAGGGACTGAGAATTTTATCCTTTTATTGCCTATAAAGCGGGTGCAGATGTAAGGGTTGGTTGAGCTATAAGGCTCAACTACGCCATTACACCTGGACGGTGGGTACAGAAAACGGGGAGGAGGGGCAACACTTTGCACTTCAGTGGGGGGCTGGAGTGAGAGGGCAAAGGGCGAAGTCCAGCTGGTGAATAAGGCTCAAGAAGAACGAAAGTAATCGATCCGGAAGGGGGAAGGGGAGCGTAACAATAAAGGGATAGATGGGAGGAGACAAGGCCAGGACATTTGGGATCGCAGGAGTAGGGGCCTGAAAACAAGCCAGAGGTCAGTCTATAAGAGCACAGTGGGAAGGAGAGGGGGAATCTAAACAAGGGGACTGAGTCCATAAGACTGGAACTCACATAGTTATGCTTTCTTTGACACAGGTGGTGCTGGATAGAAGAAGGGTCCTGGTGGGGGAGCTGGGGGCTCAGGAATGGTTCGACGAGTGCTCTTCCCTCTTTCATTTCTGAGACTAATGGAGAAAAGTGTGAAGTAAGCCGCTTGAGGGCAGTGGGTTTAGTAAACAAATCTTACATGAGCAGAGGGTTAACCAGTGAGAAGAAGCATGAGGCGGAGAGAAAGTGAATAAATGAGTTAGGTAGTGGTAAATCTAAAGGAAGGACATCGGGGAACTAGGTGGGGGGATCCTCAGCCGAACATCAGTTGGCTTGTCTCACAACTGAGGGATTATTTAACCATCTTACTAAACAACAGCCCAAGCTCACCCAAACAGTGCGAGCAAAGCTTGGGTTAGAATAAACCTGAACACAGGTGAATCGTACGGATTCCCAGAAAATCCTTATGTCACCTTGAAGGGAAAAGAGAAAATGTTGAAATGGACAAGGCGAGAAGGGAACTATCTCTTCCTCAGCAGATACAGATGTATACATAGTTTTACAAGTTATGCCGATTTGAAAACTGTTTTAATTACTGATGTTCAAAACAGCAGATCGTATAACTCAGAATATAAAAACCCACCCAGACCTTATTTGGCACTCAGGACAGATGCCTAGACTATATGATAAGAGATAATAGGTAAGCTAACAATAATTTCCCTAAAAGTTAAAGGGATAAACTCAGTAGTGAAGCGTGCAAAAATACAGAGTTGAAGAAACTGCATGGTGACATAGCTCTTATACAAGAGTCACACTTATCAGATGCGGAACATGTTAAGCTAAAAAGAAAATGGGTGGGAGAGGTGCGTTTTTCGTCACACCCATCAGCAAAAAAGAATTTTTACTTACAAAGGGTCTGGGCTTTGTGGAACAGCACATGGAAACTGACCCGGAGGGAAGAAGGGTCATATTGTCAGAACAAATACAAGACCAGCAGGTACACCTGGTGAACATATATGCGCCTAATAGCAATGCGACACAATTTATCCAACAACTATTCCAAAAAACTGCACAACTCCAGGGGGGCAGGATTGTGGGGGTTAACTGCGTGGTAAACCTGCGGAACGACAGAACATCCAAAAATGCCCAAACTAACAACACTGCTAGTAAAATGATCAGAAACTGTATGTTGGAGCAGGGTCTGGCAGATGTGTGGAGGGAGCAACATAAACGTGAGAGAGACTATACTTTCTTCTCACACCCGCATCAGGAATATTCTAGAATAGATTGTTTCTCACCCACAAATTGGACCTGCAAAAGGTATTCTCCAGTGAGATCCATCAGACTATAGTCTCAGACCATGCCCCAGTATCAATTACTCTCTCCACAACACAGATAAAGAAACATACACTATGGAGATTCAACAACTCTTTATTAAACGGCAAAGCATTCAAAGAACAAATTATCCAGGAAATTAAAACATATAGGGAGGTGAATGCTGGAGGGGAGGTACAGGAGCAGGTTATATGGGATGCAATGAAGGCAGTCCTCAAGGGGCATATTATCAGTTGGGCATCCACCAAAAAGAAGCAGAGGCAGGAGAGACAGGAGAATATGGAAAAGAAATTAAGATTGTTAGAACAAGAACATAAACAGACACCATGTGAGGACAAATTGCAAGGCATGCAAAAGATAAGACAAGAATTACAAGACATTATGAACAGGAAGATTGAAGGCCAATTAAGGTACACAGAACATAGTTACTATGAAACAGGGGGAAGGGCAGCAGCATTGTTAGCGTATAAACTCAGGTAAAATAAGGCTGATAGGACAATAGTGGGAATCAAAGATCACCCCAAAGCACGAGAATATAATGACAGATTCTAATCAGATGGCAAATAAATTCACAGAATACTATACAACAATGTACAAAGAGGATCGGGAAGAAGGGGTGGTTAGGGAAAAAGCTGCATGCTTTCTGAAAGCATTAAAGCTACCAACATTAATGGAGGAGGCGGCAGTCACCTTACAAGAACCAATAAGTAACCTCGAGGTGTACAACACAATACGAGATTTAAAAACTAACAAGGTGCCGGGACCAGATGGGTTTCAGCTCTGACTTTTATAAATCCTTCAACAAACAGATAGCTCCCATTCTAGGAACACTACTAAGACACTGTCAGAAGGAAGGGGTAATTCCGCAAATGTGGAGGGAGGCCACGATATCAGTGCTCGCAAAGGAAGGGAAACATAGAGAGCTCTGTGAATCATACCCAATTTCTTTACTAAACCAAGATTTGAAACTGTTCTCTACAATTATGGCCACTAGACGGCAACAAGTGATACAGTCCATCATACACCCTCACAGATAACATCAGGTGAATGTTAAATATTGTAGAAGGTAAGAAAAATAGGGTCCCACAAATCGCTATATTGATAAATGCAGAAAAAGCTTTTGATAGGCTAAATTGGATATTTCTAAAAAATACATTAACGTCAAAGGGGTTTGGGGAGGAATTTATAAAAATGATCTAATGTATCAAAGTCCAACGGCGAAAGTCAGGGCAAATGGCACACTGTCAGGTCAGTTCAGGATTGAAAGAGGGACAGGGCAGGGCTGTTCCGTTATCCCCCTCCTGTTTGCCATCAGCACAGAACCCTTTGCAGAACCTATCAGAGTAGGATGCAGGGAGTATTGGTGGGTGGGTTGGAGAGCAAGGTCTCAATGTATGCCGACGACACAGTAATTTACATGCGACATCCCAGGGAAAACCTAAAAATTGTTTTGGCACTGGCACGGGAATATGGGGAAATTTCAGGATTTAAAATAAATGTTACAAAGACAGAAATAATAAAAATAATGGGGACCTGAAACAAACATTGCCAGGAAAATGGAATCTGGGTCACATACACTACCTGGGTATCCAAATACCAAGACACCTCAGTAAATTATACACAGCGAACTACGGCAAGTTAAAGACAGAGGTATTTGCGGATGTTAAAAGGGGGGCATTGCTTCCACTATCATTCAGCGACAGGGTGAACACTATTAAGATGAACGTTTTACCACAATTTCTGTTCCTTTATCAGTGCCTATCCCTGGCAATACCAGGTAGGGAATGGAGGGAGTTGACAGGAGTATTCCGAAAATTTATATGGGATAACAGAAGGCCCAGGATATCATGGGGCATATTATAGAGACATAAGCAATGTGGAGGGTATGGGCTTCCAAACATGCAGACATAATACAGAGCGGCCCAGCTGATTCCCTTGATAGACATCTCAAACATTTCACAAGAACCAGTTTGGAAGGACACAGAAATGAATACAAACAAAGTAAAACATTTAGACACTTTGTTATGGAGTATAGCATCTAACGCAGACCTGGGACAGCTCTCTAACAAGTGGACAAAACATACCAATGCAAACTGGCTAAGAGTTGAAAAACAACACATTGACCAGACCCAGACAGAGTGGGTGCCAGTTTGGAAGGACTCTTAGTTCCTGCCATCACAAACGGATCACACATTTAGACAATGGGCCAGGCAGGGACTGCAATTTGCCACATAGTTTAAAATAAGTGAAGGGATGAAAACTTTTGGGCAACTGCAAGTGGAATACGGCTTACCACAGAAAGATTTCTTTAGATACTTGCAAGTGAGATCATACATAGATACATAGACAATGTCGGCAGATAAGGGCCTATGGCCCACCCAGTCTGCCCATTTGAGCTTGTAAGTTCAGTTTGTTTTCCTAGAAGTCTGTTGCCCCTTACCCCTGACCTCCAGAATTCCTTTATGTCTATCCCATGCATTCTTAAATCCCGTGATTGTTTCAGCCCCCACCACTTCCTCTGGCAGAGTGTTCCACTTGTCCACCACCCGTTCTGTGAAGAAATTCTTTCTCATGTTTCCTCTGAATCGTCCTCCCTCCAACTTCATCCCATGCCCTCTAGTCCTGGAACATCTTTTTGCTTAAAAATAGTGTTTTCCTGCACCCTGTTCCTCCTGTAAGATACTTGTGTGTCTCTATCATATCCCCTCTCCTCCTCTCCTCCAGGAGTACATGTTCAGTTCCTTCAACCTGTCTTCATAGGACTTGTGATGCTATCCATGCACCATCTTTGTTGCCCTCCTCTGAACCTTCTCTACCCTGTCTATGTCCTTACGTAGGTATGGTCTCCAGAACTGTACACTGTACTCCAGGTGGGGCCTCACTAGTGTCTTGTATAGCGAATTATGACCTCCTTTTCCTGCTGGTGATGCCCCTGCCTATACATCCCAGCATCCTATTTGCTTTACCTGCTGCCTTGCCACATCTGCTTCCTACCTTGAGGTCATCAGAGATGATAACCCCAAGATCCCTTTCCTGCTTGGTGCATGCTATATCCTCACCCCCAACTGATATATTGTGCCAGGGTTTTTGTGCCCCATATGCATTATCTTGCACTTCTTTGCACTGAATTTCAACTGCCAAACCCCTGACCATTCTTCAAGTTTCTGCAGGTCCCTTCTCATTCTGTCTACACCCTCTGGTGTGTCTACTCTGTTACAGAGCTTTGTGTCATCAGCGAACAGTGAAATTCTGCCTTCTAGGTCCTGTGCAATGTCACTGATGAAGATGTTGAATAGGACCGGTCCCAGCACTGATCCCTGTGGTACCCCACTGGTCACTCTTCCCTCTGTGTGACAGCCATTTACCACCACCCTCTGTGTCCTGCCACCCAGCCAGTTACCTACCCACCACACTATTGTCCTGCCCACACCCATATTCCCCAGTTTGTGTAATAGTCTTCTATGTGGCACAGTGTCAAAGGCCTTGCTGAAGTCCAGATAGGCCATGTCCACCGCCTCCCTGATCCACCTCCTAGTCACCCAGTCAAAAATTCAACGAGGTTGGTCTGACATGACCTCCCCTGGTGAAACCATGCTGCCTTGGGTCCTGTAGTCCATTGACAACCAGATGTTCTACCAATCTCTCCTTCAGTAGTGCTTCCATGATCTTCCCACTACCGAGGTGAGGCTGACTGGTCTGTAGTTCCCTGCTTCCTCTTTGTTCCCACTTTTGTATAAGGGGACTACATCTGCTGTCCTCCAGTCTTTGGGTACCTCCCTGTTTCCAGTGATCGGCTAAACAGGATAGCACAGAGGTTCAGCCACCACCTCTCTTAGTTCTTTAGGACCCTGGGTCGCCCCATCTGGCCCCATTGCTTTATCAACTCTTATTACTTCCAGTTCCTTCAGGACCCTTTCGTGTAAAGGGACTTGTGTCCATTTCTGCACCATTCTCACCCTTGTGCTCCCTTCAGACCCATTACCCTCCTCTTCCTCAGTAAAGACTAGCAGAAATACCTGTTCAATATGTCAGCTTTACTGTTGTCATCCTCCACGTGGCCCCCCATCCTCCCCTTCAGTCTCACTATCCCTCCCTTTGCCTTTTCTTTTTCACTTATGTACCTGTAAAGGTTTTGTCCCTCTACCCACTGATTTTGCAATGTGCTCTTCTGTCTGAGCTTTGGCTTCCCTTACTGACCTCCCTGCCTCCTTTGCTTCTCCTGGTACTTCTCCCTATCCCCTTCTGCCTGTGTCTTTTGTATTGCCTGAATGCAATCTTTTGGCTTTCACTTTCTTTGCTACCTCTTTGAAAACCATAATGGTCTCCTCCTCTTTTCCTCTTGCTAACCTGCTTAATGCATAATTCTGTTGTTTTTGTAATCCCCATTTTAAATACTGCCCACTGTTCCTCAACCCTGAATCCTGTCCCATTCCCTTAATGCCTCTTTCAAGTACCTCCCCATTTTCCCAAAGTCTGCCCCTAAAATCCAGGATACGTGTTTTTGTGTGGTTTGGTTCTTGCGCTTTCTGTGATTTCAAACCACAATGACTGGTGGTCACTGTTTCCCAGGTGCTCCCCCACTATTACCCCCATCACACTGTCCCTGTTTGTGAGCACAAGGTCCAGTATTGCCTTCTGCCGAGTTGGTTCCATGACCAGTTGCTTGAGGAAGGCACCCTGAAGGGAGTCCAGGATAAACCTACTGTATAATCCAAAGAAAGAGACAGGGAGGGGATGGAGACACACCACCAATTAGCTAACACGATTAGGATGCTAACCCAAATGCAACTAGCCAGACAAACGGTTTCTAAGCTATATGCAGAACTGAACAAGGATACCAGATGGGAGGGAGTGGAAGGGATCCAACAGAAATGGGAGCAGGAAACAGGGGGAACCGTAAGAGAGAAAGAACGGCAGCATATCTGGCACGGAAGGTCAGTGTTGGAGGCATTGTGGAAAAAGGGGAACAGCATTACATGTATTTTGAGAATGCAACATCATGCTGGGGTTCAGGGGGGAGGTAGGGGGAAAAATCAAAGAGATGTTGGAAACACCGCATGAGCTGACTGTAATGAACATCATGTGTGTGTGTGTGTGGTTATATCCAGTCAGAATGAAGGGAGGAGCCAAGAGGTACATGTACAATATTCTAATAGCGGCAGCATGTAAAGCCACAACACAAAGATGGATGTCAGCGCAACCTCCAGGGCTGAACCACTGGCTAGCCAATTGTAAAAAAATCAAATCAATGGAAGAGATGACAGCCAGGCTTAACCTGGGAACAGATAAATTCAACAGTAGATGGTTGCTTTTTGCACATCTGATAGAGAATCTCAAAGGGACCCAATATTAGAACAGCTACTATATGAGTAAGGTAAAGGGGAAAGCAAAGAAATACGAAGGAAACTCCTACAGAATATAGGGTTCTGTGTGTTCACATCACGAGACATATCGCAAAACAAAATATCATAGTCAGTACATCGCGATCAACAATAAAGCCCAGTAATAGCATTGCAGGACAGATCTGTGTGGGCAGGGAGTAGGCGGTACAAGCCCTGTGATGCACTCCTCTGTTACCTCTAAATGGGTGCAATGGACGGGGGATTTCATGCATGTCCCCCTGTCACCCCCCCCCGATACCTGCTTGCAGTCCATTGCATCAGTGGGGTGGTTGTCTCCTGTGCAGCCTCAGATACGTGTGTCAGTTGCTTCCCTTGTGCCGTTACATGCTAACTAAACTGGGGGTGGGGGTGGGGGGTGATGGGCGTGGCACATGTATCTATACGGTTGCACTGTGACTAGCAGTCCTGTCTGTCTTACTGGGTCCTGGCTATGCGTGCAATGCCCTGTTTGTATATGCCGTGTTTGTATGCGGGGTGCGGTGCTCCTGTAATTGTCACGGCCATCCCCCCTGTACCTGTGCCCCTGCTGTCCAAACCCATCTACTGCCGATCACTGTTGCATCCCTTCTCCTATGGTATGCTTGTGCCACGTTTGGTTTCCTGGGTACTCCCTCTGCCTGTGGCCCAACTCCCGCATGCCGCAAGCTGCCACCCTCCTGCTTCTGCTGCACAGGTCCCTGGCCACACACTACAGGCTGTGCACATGCAGAGTTTCTGCCCGGCGACTTTTGTACTAGGTGATCTATTTGCCCATGATGTGCTGCCCGCAATATTATTTACCATTTTGTTTTTCCAGTGATATTAACGCACTGAAGCAAATACAGAGAGATCGACCATTGAAGTTTTCAGTAAGTTGCTGGTGTTACTGTACTTAACAATATACAATGTAAGAGTTGAGAAGGGGCGGCAGACCGGTTGTAAATAACAGGCCAAGATTAAAAGGGCCAAAACCAAAGGGTAGTACTTACTGCCAGTGCTAGGATGAGTCAAGGTGAAGGTAAAGGAGCTATGAAGGTGCAAGCTCCTCTGAGCATACAGGATTAAAAAGAGCCATCTCACTATGACCCTGCCTAAAATGCCGATTCAGTGGAGGCTTATATGTTTTAATTTATTTTTTAGGACTAGGCCCTAGGGGATGGAGTGTCCACCCAACTCCAGGAGATGTCAAGGATATCTGGAGACTACGGCAGAAACAGTAAGGTAACATCAGGGAAAAGGGGGTAGGACACCCCTTCAGGTAAATCTTTTCTTTTTCTTTCATATCCTTTTCTGGGTATGCCCGGTACGATAATCCTCCACGGATGGGTAAGGCAAAGGCAATAACTGGTAATGTAAGAGGGACAGGGGCCTGCAAAAAGCAGAAAAGCAAAGTCTCCTGAACACACAGTCTAGAGAAGAGAATAAACCCGGAGGCATGGATTGCAGCCCCGTTAAAGACACTGAACTGAGAACCACCTAGAGGTATTAAGGAAGCCCAGAAAAGTGATAATAGGAGAAAAGCTCTAGCATATATATTAGAAAAGAGCACGTATAAATCATCAAAAGCATATGGGCCAAATGTTGCGGCCAAAAAATCTGTATAAGGAAAGTACGTCTTGTCTTTTCAATAAAGCACAAGTTTAAGAGGAAAAAAAAAGATGGCCAGCGCAGATCGGAGCTGCAAATAGGTGGCAGCATTGTGCACTCTCAGCCTGTGCCCTCTCTCAGAATGTCTTCTGGGCTAATGCGGCTGCCAACCACCCCATACGGTGCCTATTTCAGCATAGCACTAGAAGCCCTTTGGCCAAAAAAAAAAATAGCACATCCATATGAACCCGGCTGCAAACATAGCATAAATTGAGTACATATTCTGATGTGGATACAGCATAAACCTCTCCCCAGTGCTTGGAGTCAGAGCAACTCTGTCAGGTGGTGTACGCTTTAGGCCAGCCACTTAAAGGGAGAGGTTTCTCTGAATAAGAAAGATTGTAAGTGACAAACACTGTCCCTTGGTCACAAACACACATCCCATCCTCCTAATCGGAAATGCTACAGAAAGCATACTTAAAAAGGAGAGTCTGCAGTGCTCACAGGACTCTGTTTATACCCAGGCCAGGGAAGAACGCTACAGTGCCTGGCATGCCACGCTTATTAACAAGAAACTTCTTGCCATGCTGCCATAAGCAGGGATACCACTCACCTCATTGTAGTTATTCCCTACCACTGGGCCACAGTTCCGGCTGCACTCCCCTTCAGCTCCAGCTAATACGTCCAGATTATGGAATGCTCACTGTCTGCTCCCGACCCTCCAGTTCCTGCTCTCGCGTGGTTCATCGGCACAACCTCGCAAAAAAAAAAAAAAAAATAATGAAGTGGTGCTGGGTGGGATCCAATAAGGCAGTGACTTCTGCATTTGCTTGCTTCAGTTGAAAATGGCGACTAGTGCCAAATGCAGCTGCAGCCTCGACAGCAGACACTAGTCAGTCTGTTCAAAGGAAATGACCACCAGTCTTAGGCAGTTAATCGGATACTGTGGAGGGAAGGGCGGCCAGGTGGAGATGGCAACACAGCAGCACATGTCTGGCTTGACCCAGACCCATGCAAAAAAGAACAACTCTGAGCTGAACTTGAACCAGCAGGCCCGCGGCCGCAAACAAGAGGTAATACCACATTACACAGCAGCACAGCAGTTCAGACGGGCCCCAGAAAATCGTGAGCCCTACGCACTGTTGTAGTTAGTGTAAAAATAAATCAAGTCCTGCTGTGGAAAGGTGTGCTTTCACGTTCACAATGTTTGCTGTTTATTGAGCAACACATTATTTACATTCATACTTTGGATTTTTTGCCTTAAAATCTTAGCTTACAATGTGGGACGGAGCCCTCTAAATGTGGAACAGACAGCTTTGAGGTAGATCATAGGTGGAGGAGCCAGTGGGTAAGTAGACCCCGCACTTTTGTAGCTGGGGTCAGCCAATGCATTTTGACCCCCTCCCTAATTTCAGTCAGTAGGCTGCATTAATTTAAGAGTAAGGAGGCTGGTGCACATTCTCTAAGGACAACAGACAATCTGCTTTAAAGAAGAATCTAAGCAACAGTGTGTTATTTCTGAGAAAAATGTTACAGCTTATTTCAGTATTGAGTGGGCTGCACTGTAAAATTATTTGGTTTTCATTTTCCCTCTCAAAACTGTCTAAATGTTGCACATACTGACCCTGTTCTGCTGTGATATTTATGAAAATACCATACATTTCTGTGACTAAACCATGGATTACTCATAAAAACAAATGCTTTATTCAGAATTATAAAAAGCCAGGTGGGGTTACCGAAGCGTATTCAAGAAGGCAATTATTTGGTGCCCTGGGTCGAGGTGTTGCATTGATCCATCTCTTGAACCCCACCCCTTATGGTATACTCACTGCCAATGAGGCAGAATGAGGAACTGTTCCTCGTTATGTGGGACAGCTGAGAGGTTTGCCTCTGGGACAGGAAGATTAGAAGTTCATGGGCTTTAGTCCCACACCAGGAAAATGTGGTGCTGCACTGTCGGAGGTGCTGTCCATCAGATGGGATGTTACACAGGGTCCGTTGTGTGTGTCCAGGTGCAAGTTAAAGATCCTATGGCACATAAACAACCTGGTTTATAAAAAAAAATATTCTAACATCCAGCCTCACAGAGGTAAAGGAAAGGCTGTTTACACTGATGCCCAAACTGAATTTACGTAATGAAGTAAATGCAGTTTTATAGACTTTAAAAAATGTAAACAGCCTTCCTAGTTTATTTTGTACCCAGTAGCTCCGTATGAAGTCCAAACCATCCTCTCATTCTCCTGATAAAAAATGGTCACTCAGAGTATAATGAGTTAAGAACCCCACCATGTCTGATCCCTTAAATGTCCACAGAACTTGCAGTGTGATAACAGCTTTTCCTGGTCGGAAATTACAAATAAATACAAAAACAAATGGAGACACCACTCTTAGTCCATTGACGAGGAGCAGCAACCATGAAGGTTCTATCTCTGGTAGTCTACAGATGACTACAGAGAACCTCCAGCAACAGAGTTCTGGCAGATCTTAGAGCCATGTAATGTGGAACTGCAACCTGTATATGTAAGGCATAACACTTGACAGGGTGTACGATTAAAAGAAAATATATGAATGGGCTGGCCTGCTGGCACACCAGTAACGCTACTGCTTGTGGTGCCGACAACCCGGGATCAGAAGCAAATTCAGGGTGGCAGAAGGTTGGCTGAAGTATCAAGCATCCAAAGAACGGTTCTCCTCCTCTGGGGGAAGGGCTGTGGGGCCCGCCAAAAGCAGACACCTAGAGGAATCTGGGGGAAGGCAGTTCAGGACCACCAGAGCAAGAAGGGAGGCATGGCAGATGTCAATGCACGTCGCAAGAGTGTATTCAGCAAGTGTCATGACGTCACTAAATACCATGCTCCCTTGGGAAGGAAAAAAAACACTGACTAGTGGCAATATGATGCCAGACACCCCCAGGCCCTGCTCCTGACCAGCCTGTGAAGTAAAGGGGCATGCAGCTTTAAGCCCCTGAAATTTCCCATCCAACTCACATGGAAGGCTGAAGAGAGAGAGAGAGAGAGAGAGAGTGGGGCACGTCGCAGCTCCACATAGCCTGACCTGGCCACCCCTCCCCCCCATGCTTAAAGTAAGCTGCAACACACCTGGAAATACTTAAAGCCGAAACAGTGAGAAACCACTCAGTCTGTGTCAGATACTCAAAGCCTGAAATCTTACCCTTTTCTTTCCCCAGCCCTCAGCCACTTACTGAACACCAGTGACCAGGCTTTCCCAGGATTGCCTTTTACTGCTTGCAGACAGTGCCACTCAGTCGTCCACTCGTGCTGGAAGTGAGTTGCAGAATTTTTTTTTCTTTTCTTTGGTGTAACGACGGCCAGCTCCTCCTCCTCACCAGCTGCGGAAATCTATCTCAGTTGTTTGTTTTTTCAATGTGGCAGATTTTAATAGAACACCAAACTCTGCCTCAAAATGCTGTGACATTCACTGACGTGCCCAATCAAAGTCGAGGATCGTACTATGCAGATGCGACTGTAAGGCAGCAGCTGCACACTGTGTGAGGCCAGGAATGAGCACCACGTGCGTGCGTTCAACTTTTAGGACCTACTGCACAGACACAGAGGACTCGCCTTTGGTAGCTGTCACATCTTGTGGGTTGCGGCAAGGCAGTGCAGGTCTGCGGGATTTACAGTAAAATTCTGGGTCTGGCCTGCAAAATGGGGATCACCTGGGAGGTATGCTAACATTTAGGATTTAGGATTTTCGTCCCCTTTATCCGAAATCCTAAATTTTTGATGAAATTCAAGGTATCAGCTTTTATAATGTGTGACAGGGTTGACTAAGGCCCTGTCCCATTTGTTATGCAAAAAGAGTTAAGCGCAAGGGTCTGTTCTATCCTCTCCTTTTCTGTCTCTTCTCTGTCTGACTGCGCAACCAAATTTTCTTGTGAGACCTAGGAACTGATCACTCCGATGGTTGCACAATTCTTCGCTTCTCGCTATCTCTCTGTCTTCCCTTGCTGTTCTGTCTTTTCTTCCACCTTGCATATCCGCGGGTATAAAAATATATGTGAATCTTTATGGGGAAATGTCACTGGAACTGGGATCCCTTTGTTTAAAACTGTATGTAGTTATATTGTTGAAATGTTTGCAAAAAGCTATTTGGAACTCAAGGGGTTAACCTGAGATGCAGCTCTGAAGCCTTCTGCAGAGCTGTAAACAAGAGGTCAGTTCTGGGTAACTATGTTCTTTTTGCTGGACCTGCACTGAAACTCACAAGAACATTCTGTGAGAAGCAGGCTTTCTTAACAAGGCACCAAAGACTTATAAAAAGAGCAGCAATGCTTTTGCTAGAAAGACAGGGGGGAGAGCAAGACTGAAACTTGGAATTAGAGATATCCTCAGATGAATGACTTTGTTTTCTGTGTTTGTACTGCCTTAGTAAATAGTTATACTGAATAATTTTTATTTTGCTCTTATTGAGAAAAATAAAATGCTATTTGCGAATTTTGAAACTGCTCCTGGTTTTCCTATGCTTCCTGACTCATGCCTCGACGACAAAACGGATTATCTGAGCAGCCCTGATTGTTATACCCTGCTGTGGATGCCATTTGTATCCTGTACATAATGATGTACTATTGTGATAATTGTTTAAATGTGCTTATGCAACTTAGTGTGGTGTTGTGCTTATGCAATTTGCTGAATAAACTTTGTTGTGGCCGTTCACCTCTCTGTGCTTCTGGAATACCACCCTGTAGGGATGCTGAAGGCAGGAACCCTGGAGGAGGGTTCTATCCCTAGAGGTGCCACATGAATGATTCCCTTATGCTAAAGGTAGCTTAGGAAAAGCCCCGAAGGGGAGAGGCTAGCCACTGGAGGAGGAGGAGAGGATGGTGGGGGCAAAGAAAAATGCTTCTGAATCAAGCAGGAAGGAAAGGTTTAAATAGGTCAGGAGGGGGGACATGGCTGTTACTTTAGCCATTGAACCACAGGCTAAAGCCTTTCAATTCAATGTGCTTACGCAACTTGGTGTGGTGTTTTCTCTTATGCAATTTGCTGAGTATACTTTATTGTGGTCATTCACCTCTCTGTGCCTCGGGAATACCACCCATTAGGGATGCTGAACGCAGGAACCCTGATGGAGAGTTCCACCCCTGGAGGTGCTGTGGGAACGATTCCCTTAGGCTAAAGGTAGCTTAAGAAAAGCCCAAAACGAGAGTAGCTCAGAAAGCATTGTAGAGGTAGTGAGTTTGTATCCAGATCTGAACATACACATTGGTCAGCAGAGATAAGGGTGATGGTCAGAGATAACTGAAATGAGTAATGATTTTAATGTAGGCTGAATGAATTATATGAAAGGGCATGACTTCCCAAGGAGAGAGGGCATGGCAAAGGAGGGCCACCATCCATCTCCATCCAACAGTGGAAACCTACCTGAATAACTGTGGAAACCTACCTAAGTGACTTAGGGAATTTACAACTAAAGTAACTAAAAATGATGACCCTTGGTGCTGAGAGGAAAAACCCCCTTTGAGGAGGAAACCTCTGGGGATCCAAGGCATAGGTTGCCTTCCCTACAAGCTAGGGATGTTTTATTTAGTGACGGCTCTGCTGCTATTTAGAAACCCAGTCCATGGGGAGGAACGTATTCCAATTTGGTGGAAAGCTCTCACGATCCCTCTAACGGGAACACCATAAAGGGTTGAGAGAGCCCTCTGCAAAGTACAGTTACCGTAACAGTAGTTCTTCAAGAGAAGCTCTTGCAGCAGGCCACACCGAAAGGACTAAGCTGCCAGGCACCAGGAATACACAGAAAACTTCTAGCTAGCAGTCTACTACAGGGGACTGCCCACCGCCAGTGTCAGTCAGCTGATGTCAGCCTAGCCTATACAGGTGGGCGGTACACCACACCTACCTCAGTACTCCCACCAGAGACAGCGTACAGGCAGCTGAAGGAGAATCAAGGAGGTTTCCCCGAGAGACAAAAGAAAGGCAGAAGTAGTGCGAAAGACAAAAGGCAGCAGGGGAAGAAGGGAAGGAGGGAAAGCAGGGCCTGCTGCCAAGAGCTTCTCTCCAAGATCTACTGTTACAGTAAATTCTTATGTAACTGTACTATCTTACTTCGAGGAAGGTTCTTGCAACAGGCCACACTGATAGGACTGAGATCCAAGCAGTACTAAGCATCACCAGGGTGACACCACCAGGAGGAAACAGTCAAGAGCTCATGACAGAAGGCCCTGATGAACTGCCAAGCCAAAACTGGCCCTGTGCCTAGAGGCGATGTCCAGATTGTAATGCTTGGTGAAGGTATGGACAGAACTCCAGGTGGCAGCAGACATATCCCTAGTGGAATGGCCCTTCACCACCTCCGGCAGGGGTTTCTTGTACTTGTGGTAGCAATAAACAATGCAATTTACTAACCACTTAGAAAAACACTGTTTGGAAACAGAAGCATCCTCTCTCGGGGGCAAACAAAACAAACAACCGGTCAGTTTTCCTCAAAGACTTGGTGCAGTTCTTGTAATACAGCAACATTCTGCGAACATCCAAAGTATGGAGCAACACCTCCCCCTGATTAGAATACTCAGGAAAATAAACTGGAAGTTGGATGGACTGATTCAAAGTAAACCCCGACACCACCTTAGGTAAAAATTTAGGATTAGTATGCAAAGACACCCTGTCACTGTGAAAAACAAAATAAGGCTCCTTACACATAAGAGCCAGTAGCTCGGAAATCCTTCGAAGAAAGGTAACAGCAACTAAAAAGAGCACTTTCCACGACAGAAAGCGCAGAGTCACAATTCTCGGTCAGTTCAAAGGGAGGTAAAGGGAGTTTCTCCAACATAAAGTTGAAGTCCCATGGATGGACCGGGTCCCGAATAAGAGGTTTCATCTGCAAAATGCCCAGCAAGAATGTGCAAGACACCTCAAGCTGGGCGACAGCTTTGCCCTCAATAGGTGCATGGTACACAGAGATGGCAGAAATGTGCATCTTAAAGGAGGAGTTCCGAAGGCCTGAATCCAAAAGGGAAAGGAGGTACTCCAACACCTGATTCACTGGGCAGCTAAATAGGATCCAGATGGCAAGCAGTGGCCCAAATGGAGAAGTGCTTCCATTTCATAGCATAAGTGGCCCTGGTGGAGGGTTTCCTGGCCACCACCAGAACATTAGCAACCGTATAGGATACCCCAAAGGGAGCAAGAGCTAGGTCTGCAGGAGCCATGCATGGAGATGCAGGGACTTGAGGTCCTGGGAAAGCAAGCCAGTACACAGGTGCAAGGGTGCCGGAGGTTCTACTGCTAGCTGCTGTGGTGGGGGGGAACCAAATCTGGCGTGACCAGAGGGGAGCTATGAAAATAATTTATTTATTTGTTTAAGAGTTTTACTAGGAAGGCATACTGAGCAGAGTACCGCTCGATTCCAGATACATCCTGGGGACAGTACAATATAACAACGTGAGGCATACATCTCCGCTCCTTCTAACTGGAGCTTCAGCAGAACTCTCTGCAAGAGCGGGAAGGAAGGAAAGGCACGCATAAAATACAGGTTACTCACCTGTAACAGGAGTTCTAGGAATGGTATATGTTGTTCATCCACACTATCTGGCATGTTCTTTGCCACTTTAAATCTTGCCGGAAGGTCTTCAAGCTGGCTCCTCCCACCCACCTGGGTGGTAAAACTCTCGGCTCCGCCCCATGATGCCAGATCTAGCCCGCTGGAAGCCAGGTTGTGCGTCGAAGCCAGGGAGGCATGGAGGGTCATGTGGATGAACAACATATACCATTCCTAGAACTCTTGTTACAGGTGAGTAACCTGTATTTCTAGGGACAGGGATATGTTGTTCATCCACACTGTCTGGCAGAGTCCTAACAGTTCTCCGGGAGGAGGGAGGCAAGGCACACACACCCTACTTGGGAAATAAAGACGGGAGAACCGAGGTCCCAAAACCAGCATCCCGGCGTGTCTCAAGGTTGATGTGGTAGTGGGTAAGGAAGGTGTGTGCTGACTTCCAGGTAGCAGCCCTGCTGATTTTCTGGATAGGGACGTCCCTGGAAGCAGCCACCGATGCAGCGGTATGGCGGGTAGAATAAGCTCTTATCCCTCTGGGAGGCTCCATGCCCGCCAACCTATAGCAGAGATCTATGCAGGAGGTGACCCACCTGCTTATCATCCACTTGGCTGCAGGTCTGCCAGGTACAGCTTCAACGTAGGTGACAAACAGCTGGCGAACCTCTCCCCGAACTTCAGCCGTCCATTCCTTATAATAAGCGAGCACTCTTCTAAGGTCCAGAGTATGGAGCCTATATTCAGCCTCCGAGGTGTGACTGGGGTAGAACACCGGCAGAGTCAACATCTGATTAAGGTGAAACTCTGACACCACCTTCGGAAGGAATTTCGGGTGGGGGTGTAGGACAAGTTTGTCCCTGTGGAAGACCAGATAAGGAGACTCGATGGAAAGCACCTGGAGCTCTCACATCCTTCTGGCTGACGTGATAGCCACCAAGAAGGCGGTCTTCCACGACAGATGAGAGATGTCACACCTGTGCATCGGTTCGAATGGCTTGCCCATGAGCTTAGCCAATACCAGCAGTAGATCCCATGGAGGTGAAGGTTCTCGCACCGGAGGGGATATGTGATCAAGGCCTTTGAAAAAGCACCCGACCACCTTCTCCTGCGCCACCGACTGCTTCCTGGCCCGCGCCCGGTAAGCAGAGATGGCTGCCAGGTGCACCTTAAGGGTCGTCGACCTAAGCCCTTGCTGAGAAAGGGACCAAAGGTAGTCCAGTATGCTCGCCAAGGAACAGGAGGAAGGGTCCAACCCCTTGCCCTGACACCAAATGGAGAATCTCTTCCATTTGAAGGCATATCATTTCCTGGTCGACTCCTTACGGGAAGCCTCAACAACGTTGAGGACCTCGTCGGAAAGACCCAAGGCCTGGAACTCTAGCCACTCAGGAACCAGGCCATCAGGTGCAGGGATTGAAGGTCCGGATAGAGTACCTTCCCCTGATTGACTGAGATCAGGTCCGGGCGGGCTGGGAGCCACCTCGGGAGCCTGGAGCTGAGGCTGAGGAGATCTGGATACCAGAACTGGCGGGGCCAGTCTGGGGCTACCAGAATCACCTGCGCCTTGTCCCTCCTCACCTTGAGAAGCACCTTGTGGATCAAAGGAAATGGGGGAAAGATGTAGAAGAGGCCTGGGGTCCACGGCCTCAAGAAGGCATCCCTCTGCAGCGAGCTCTGCTGAGGGGGGGGGCCGGCATGAAACAGCTCAGCTTCGCATTCTCCCTGGAGGCAAACAGGTCCACCTGAGGCGTGCCCCAGTGGAAGAACAGATCTTGTACTCCCTTTAGCACGAGAGACCACTCATGGCACACAGTACCTATCCGGCTTAGGGCATCGGCCAGAATGTTGGAGGCTCCTGCCACATGGATGGCAAGGAGATCCACCTCCAGGCTGCGCACGAGGGACCAAGTGTGGAGAGCTTCCCTGCACAGAGGCATGGAGCGCATCCTGCCCTGGCGGTTTTGGTAGTACATGGTTGTGGTATTGTCCATCTGGACCTGGACCACTTGACCCCGTACAAACGGAGCGAAGGCGGTGAGGGCTGATGAACCGTTCGAAGCTCCAGCAGGTTGATGTGGCATCAGGACTCCCGAGGGGACCAGAGGCCGTGTGCTCCGTGCTCCCCCAGATGGGCACCCCAACCCATCAGAGAGGCATCGGTCGATAAGAAGACCTTCCGCTCGGGGCGGACAAATGAGATGCCCTCCTGCAGATGAGCTGGAAGGGTCCACCACTGGAGAGCGTTCCACATCTCCTGGGTCACTGTCACTGGCTGATCCAAAGGACCAGAGCACTGTGACTATTGACTGGCCAGTCCCCATTGTAGGGGATGCATGTGCCAACGGGCCCAATGGACCATGCTGGTGCAGGCCACCATGATGCCCAGGAGGCACAGGAAGTCCCGGGCAGGGTGCAATTGCCAACCTGAAATGATTGGGCAAAGGAGGAAAGAACCTCGGCCCTGTCCGCCGGGAGCCATGCTCTGGCTCACAGAGAGACGAGCTCTGCCCCGATGAATTGGATCACCTGTTTTGGCACGAGTTCTGACTTGGTCTCGTTGATGAGGAGGCCAACTTGAGAGCAAACCTGGAGGGCCAGATCCCTGGACCGTGCCAACTCCGGTCTGGAGGAGGCCGCAATCAGCCAGTCATCCAGGTAGGGGTACACCCAGACCATTCGGCGCTGCAGGAATGCTGTCACCACTGCCATGCATTTGGTGAAGACCCTGGGAGCTAGAGAAAGGCCGAAGGGCATGGCCCGGAACTCATAGAGGGACCGCTATGCTCTGAAGTGGAGGAATCGCTGGTGGGACGGAGGGATTGGGACATGAAAGAACGCGCCCTGGAGGTCCAGAGAACAGAACCACATGCCTCGTTCCAAGGATGGAATGATCTGAGCCAGAATGACCATCCTGAAGGTTCGAGACCTTAGGAACCTGTTCAGGTCATGCAGGTCTAGAATGGGGCGCCAGCCCCCCGTCCGTTTCGAGACCAGGAAGTACCTGGACACAAACCCTGGGTCTGGTGGAGGATCCGCCACCTTCCTGATCACCTCCTTTTGGAGGAGCAGGGCAATGTCGGCTCGACAAGCTGACAGAGAGGCTGCGGACCCCGTGACCCCCCCCATGGGCGACTGCTCAGAAGGGCGGGCTGCTCAATTCCAGAGGCAGACCCTTCCTACCACCTCCAACACCCAACGGTCCGTGGTGACAGCTGACCAGGCGGAAAGAAAAGTGGTGGAGCCGTCTCCACGGGGGAACCTAGGGAAAGCAACGCTGCTGTGGGCAGGTGACACCCTCAACCCGTCAACTGGCAGGCTTGAGGAAGGACTATGAGGGACCTCCTGGGCCTTTCCCTCCCGGCTTCCTGTTGGAGGAAGCTGCAGGCTTGGCTTTGGGGTGCCAAGTGCAAGCCTGCTGGCCCTAATGCTGGTGTTGCTGGGCCAGACGTGCCGCAGGAGCAGAAGGGCGAAAGGACTTATGCTGCTGTCGGCGGCCTTTGTCCTTCTGGGCAGATGTGACCAAGTCCAAGGTGGCATTGGACTTTTCAATTCTCTGGAGGTGGCCTTCCACCCCAGGCCCGAACAAGTCGGTACCCAGGAAGGGGACGTCTGCCAACTTTTGCTGGGTATCTGCTGTAAAGGTGGAGATCCGCAGCCAAGCTCTGCGGCGCATGGCCACTGCGGCTGCTACTGACCGGGTGCAAAAGTCTCCAATATCGAGAGCCATTTGGAGTTGCTGTTTTGCCACTGCCCTTCCCTGATCCCGCACCTGCTTGACCGTAGTCTGCAGATCAGCCGGGAGATGAGGGATCACCTCATCCAGGGAGTCCATAAGGGTGTGGGAGAAATGCACTATCAGCACGGCTGAAGTGGCCTGGCAGAGACCGAGGGAGGATGCAGCATATACTTTATGCCCGGCACAGTCCAGCTTTTTGGACTCTTTGTCAGGGGGCTTGTCCACATCCCTAGCATTCCTGGAACGCCGGAAAACGCTGTCGGTAACCAACCCCTCCACACAGGGGTGTTCCGAGAAACTGGACAGAGACCCGGTAGGGACCGTATACTTCCTGGCCATCTTGGCTGAAGGAGCAGGACAAGAAGCCGGCCACTGCCATAACTCCAAGGCTGGGCCAACAATGGCTTCAGCCACCGGAAAGGCCTCCGTGGGAGAATCCCCTTGGTCCAGTATCTCTGTGAGGGGATACTTGGCCCGCTTGGATACGGGCTCAAGCTGCATCCTGGTGGACTCCGAGATGAGCCGAAGCAGACCCATGAACGATGATGGGCTTTCATCCATCGACTGTCCCCCGGAGGACTCCAGGTCAAGGGGCCTGGAGAACAGGGAGGAGTCGTCATCAGACTCAGAGGAGTCTGCGAAGAGCTGCCTAGGGCCTGAGCCACCCTCCACCTGCCGAGGATGGTCGGGACTGAGGGTGACCAACAACCAGTGGGGCAGTCCCTGACCCGACCGAGAATCCTTGGTTGGAGCCCCCGATTTCGGTTGTGGAGGAGGAGGTTCCACCACAATCAGTGGGGCAGCTGGTTTCAGCCGAACAACCGGCCCAGGTTTGGGCACTTCGACTACCGCGAGAGGTTGTTTCGGTCTTTCGGGTGACAGCCACTTAATGGCCGGGGAAGGCGACGGCGTCGGCTTGTTCCCAGTCAGAAGGAGCTGCTGCCACATTAAGTCCTCATAGCGCCGACGCAATTTAAGCCTCTCCTCCTCCAAGGAGGAAGAAGAGGACGAGCGCGCCACGCCTCGGGTGCTAAGATCGAGATCGGGCCGGTGCCGGGGCGGGATCGGTTGACCAAGACGAGGTCCGAGACCGAGACCGCCTGTGTTTCTGAGGGTGGGTCTGGGAGGAGCAGGGAACCCATTCCTCCCGGCTCGGGAGCCCTAACCGGGACTCCGGCACAGGAGGAAGCAGGGCAAGTCTCAGTTTCCACCGGGGGAACCGGTGAAGAAGGGTTGTTGGCCTCTCCAGTCGACAGCCTGTCCGACGGGTTGAGAAAAATCTCGACTGCATCGACGGGTGTCTCGGCCAGCTGACCTGATGGGGACACCGTGAAGCCAGCGGCCTTAGCCGCAACCTCGACCGAAGCTGAGTGCCGACTGTCCGGGGAAGGGGACCTCTCCCGCTCCCACGAACGTCGACGGTGGGACTTACCCTTCGAGTCCTTCTTCTTGGACCGAGAGGAGTGTCCCGATGGCCCCTCACCTTTAGTGGAGAGGGATTGGCAAAGCTCCTTAAAAGAAGCTGTATAGGAGGATCCCAAGGACAGCAGGATAAATGCCGCAACCAAGGATGATGAAGATGCGGCCTGGGCCGCCTCCTCCTCGAGGGCGACCATCTGCTCGAGTTGCTCAGCCAAGCCAGCTGCCGTGGAAACCGCCCAACGGGTCTCCTTGGACTTCACCAGCGGATAACGTTCCTCGGGGCGCCCAAGCTGGAGCCAGGCAGCACGGTCTTCAAGGATGTTTGCCAAAAAAGACTTGTACAACTCGTAGGCCTGCGGATCGTGGTCAAGTCCGAGGCAGTAGATGCACGTGGAGTGCGGATCGGTCCTGGACATCTTCTGCCTGCATGGGCACCGCTGAAAACCGGGAGTCTATTTGTCCATTGCAGCCATGAAGGAAGAAGCAGACCGAAGTCTAGAAAACTTTAAAATTATTTTCGGGGGAACCAAAGAGTTTGGATCCAGTCTAAATGCAAAGCGCTAAGGAAGGAACCTGAGCTTCCAAGCGGTAAGAAAGATCTGGCGTCATGGGGCACAGCCGAGAGTTTTACCACCCAGGTGGGTGGGATGAGCCAGCTTGAAAACCTTCTGGCAAGATTTAAAGTGGCAAGGAACCCGCCAGACAGTGTGGATGAACAACATATCCATGTCCCTAGAACCTCCCCTTCCAAGAGAGAGACAATGCAGTTCACCAGAAAACTCCATGCCCAGGATCGAGTGAGCAAAAATGCGGCAGTTCTGCATTGAGTGGGGATGCAAAGAGGTCCAACTCTGGATAGCCCCACCTGTCGAAGAGATCTTCGACCACTGAAATTAAAAGTTACCACTTGTGAGCCTGCGACCTGGAGCAGCTGAGACTGTCGGTCGAGAGATTTTGAACACCTGGAACGTACATGGCCGAGAACTCCAGACTGTGCTCAATGGCCCAGAACCAGACTCTCATCGCCTTCAGACATGGGGTAAGAATGCCCCTCCCCCCCACACTTGTTGATGTAATACACCACACACGTCAGCCATCTGCATCAGAAGCAGACTGGGCAGGAGATGCGTCAGAAAGGTCTGCAGGGCATAAAGAACTGCCCACATCTCCAAGACGTTGATGTGAAGGCCCTACTCCTCTTCCATCCAGGTACCCTGGATCTTATGATTGAACAGATGGGCACCACAGCCCAAGCCAGATGCATCTGTTGTGATAACCTGTCAGGGGGTCAGGAGCTGGGAAGAGACTCCCCGGAGGAGGTCAGCCAGGTCTGGATACCATCGCAGAGTCCTCCTGACCGGGTCCAGGTCATCGGTACGCCGGTCCACTGGACTCTCATGGTCCACTGATGGACCCACATATGCAGATGAGCCAAAGGGACCATGGCAACTGCTACCGCCATGTGGCCCAGAAGGTGTAGGAAGACCGTGACTGGGATCTGCCGGCTGGAGGAAACCAGGCGGGCCTGTGCCATCAGTCACTCAGCCCTGTCCTCAGGCAAAAAAGCCTTGCCCTGACTGGTGTCCAGGATCGCCCATATGTACTGGAAGCACTGGCAAGGAAAGAGGCAGGCCTTCAGCAGATTTATGGTGATCCCCAAGACCTGAAAAAGACTGAAGGTCGATACCAGGGTTTGAACTAAGTGTTCCCAGGAGGGGGCTGCAAAGAGCCAGTCATCCAGGTAGGGGAAACACATAGAAGCCCTGCCTCCTCAATGCAGCAGCCACCACTGCCAGATATTTGGTAAATACCCGGGAGGATGAGGAAAGGCCAAATGGGAGGGGCTGAAACTGATAATGGGATCCCTGAAAGTGGAAGCAGAGAAAGCGACAATGGGCAGGAAAGACCTGGATGTGCAGGTAGGCATCCTGCACGTCCAGTAAACACAGCCAGTCCCCTTGGTGCAAATGGGGTAGCAGTCCCTGAAGGGTGACCATCCTGAAGTACTTGTACTCCATGTACAGATTCAGATGACTCAGGTCTAGGATACACCGAAGATCCCTGGACTTTTTGGGTACGAGGAAGAAGTGAGAGTAAACCCCCCTTCCCCATTGAGCCTGAGGAATGGGCTCTATGGATCTTTTTGTAGAAGGGCCTGAATTTTTACTCCCAAGCCAAAGACAGGTGTGTTTGTGTGTGTGTGTGTGTGTGTGTGTGTGTGTGTAGGGAACTGGAGGGCTTTCTGGTGGCCACTCTAGGAACTCAAGAGTGTGACCATGTTCTATGATCTGGAGCACCCAGTTGTCTGTGGCGATTCCCTGCCACCCTTCCAGGTGGAGGGAGAACCAACCTCTGACCGCCTCCTTTAGATTCTCAGCCAGAGGGGAAGGGTCAGCTAAGGAGTCAGGAGGTGGGTGTGGGCGAGGGTAGGGGGGCTGCGGGGGCCCTGGAGGCTCTGGCAGTGGCAGGAACAGGGGCCACTGGGGCCTTACACTTGTACTGACCTTGGCAGGCTGGGTCCGAGATTGCTTGCAGGAAGACCTGCAAAAAGGCTGGCGTTGGCTCGCTCTACGCTTAGTGTGATAGGGCGAGTGGACCAACTTGAGGGTCCGCCCTGACTCCTGCAGGGAAGAAATGATATCCTGGACATCTCCCCCAAAAAGTACAGATCCTCGGAAGGGGGGCATCCATAATGCTAGCTGCACTTTTGAGTATCTAGAGGACAGCGAGGCACAGGACCCAAGGCAGCATGGGTTCACAGCGGGAAGGTCATGTCAGACGAATCTGATTGATTTCTTTGACTGGGTGACCAAAGTAGTAGACCAGGGAAGGGCTGTGGATATGGCCTACCTAGACTTTTGCAAGGCATTTGACACAGTCCCGCACAAAAGATTAATAAACAAATTAACCAGCCTGGGAGTGGGTCCCAGGGTGGTAGCCTGGGTAAAACATTGGCTGGACAACAGGACACAGAAGGTAATTGTAAGAGGAGTCCACTCTGAAGAAGGGGGTTACTAGTGGGGTAGTGCAGGGTTCAGTACTGGTCCAGTCCTTTTTAATGTCTTTATAAGTGACGTTGCAGAGAGACTGGAAGGAGAAGTATGCCTCTTCGCAGATGACACAAAGATCTGCAACAGGGTTGATATACAAGGAGGCGTGGAAAGGATGAGAAGGGACTTGGCAAGGTTGGAGGAATGGTCAGAAGTATGGCAGCTTGGATTCAATGCAAAGAAGTGCAAAATAATGCACCTAGGAAGCAAAAACCCAGGGGAAGAGTACACAGTGGGGGGGGGGGGAGTAGCAACAACAACAACAATGGAAAGGGACCGGGGGGTACTCATATCAGATGAACTTAAGATTGGCAAGCAATGTGAGAAGGCAGCAGGGAGGGCAGGGGGATACTGGGATGTATAGGAAGAGGCATCAGCAGCAGGAAACAGGAAGTTGTTATGCCTCTGTACAGACAGTTGGTGAGACCCCATCTGGAGTACTGCATCCAGTTCTGGTGATCCCATCTCCACAAGGACATAGACAGGATGGAGGCAGTCCAGAGGAGGGCTACTAAAATGGTGCAGGGTCTGCTACAGAAGCCATACAAGGAGAGACTAAAGGAGCTTAATATGTATACCCTTGAGGAAAGGAAGAAGAGGAGGACATGATAGAAACTTTTAAGTACCTCAGTGGAATCAACGAAGTCCAAGAGGGTAGCATCTTTCAGAAAAAGAGATGTGCACGAACAAGAGGACACAATTTGAAAATAGAGGGGTGACGGCTCAGGGGCAATGTAAGGAAGTATGGAGCAGTCTTCCTGAGGAGGTTGTGGGGTCTAAAACTGTGGAAGAATTCAAGAATGCATGGGACAGACATAAGGCAATTCTTGTGGTGAGTAGGAAGAAATAGGCTGTTAGTTAACTAGGATCTGCAGCTTATCCTGTAGGTAGGGAAATGGGCAGACTAGGTGGGCCAAGCAGTCCTTATCTGCCATCAAAGTCTATGTTTCTATGCATGTCCGAGGCAAAGCCAGATACCTGGAGCCAAGAATGGTGCCAGAGACAGACTCCAGCAGCTGCCTCACACCCGGAGGCATCCACCGCATATTGGAGCAGCTCAGAGAACATGACTGCCAATGTCTAAGCCCGACTTCATGAGCTGGATGAGCTGCGTCTTAGTGTGGTCCTCTGGTAAAGTCTGTACCAGGTCCCTGGCTTGGTACCAAAGAACATTCTGGTATTGGACCATGCGGGCCAGATAATTTATGGCCCGGATAGCCAGAGTAGTACAGGCAAAAACACCTTTGGCAAAGTGATCCAGCTGCCTGGACTCGGTCTGGGGGAAGGGTACTAAGGTGCCTGGGCTACCTAGTGTGGTCATGTGCCACATTAATTACCACCGAATCTGCCTTAGGGTGGCTCCCCAAAAAAGGCTTGCTCGCCATGGCGTGGTAAAGGCGGTCAGCTTTTTTAGGCAGAGGAGAAGTGGTAGAAAGGTGGTTCCAGGCCACCCTAGTGACATCCTCATAGGAGTCTACCAAAGGGGGCACCACCACTGGGAGGGCATCCCGCTGCTGAAGGAAGATGGCCAAATGGCGTCTCTCCCGAATCCTGCTCCTCCGTCTCCAGCCCATAATGGACTGGATGTGGAGCAGAACATCCATAAAGGATGGAGCGGGGGGGGACTTGGGCACCTCTTACAGATGGTCCTCCCCTTCAGAAGAATCACCAGGAAAGCAGGAAGACCCTGAAGAATCCAAGTCATCCTCTGTAGTACGAGTCCTGGACCAACGCAGGCTGCTGGCATTCATGGCGCCTAGACCCTGAGCCAACATTAGGTTGAGCCCCTTAAGACCCCAACATATGGGGGTTACTAGGACCAACCCTGTCTGGATCCTGGGAGCAAGGGTCCCAGTGAGGGCGGAGGGAACAAGCCAGCAGCAGCCCTTGGAGGGGTGGGAGTCTGGCGCTGCATTAAGGACCACCACGTTGAGAAAAGGGCATTGTAATCTACCTGGAGTGTGATATTATACTCTGGCAGGAAAGGCAAAGAGGGTAATAACGGCTGAGGAGCCAGCAAAGAACACCACAGTGAAGGGCAGCCCAGTGCCAGTTGAGGATCTGGCATTGGCCTGACAGGCATCGGCTGTGGCGAAGGAAGGAAGCGACAGAGTCGGGCTGTGGCAGCCTCACAGGTAATGGCCTGGAGCGTTCAGGAGACTGAGCTCCCAATGCTGGTCCAGCTGGAGAACCTGGCACCTGAGAGGCTGGAGACCCCTGAGGCAGAGACAACGCTTGTGTGGAGGAGAAAGCGAGCGCCTACTGCGGGCGTTGCCTATTAAGGCTAACATTGGTCCCAGCAGTGGGAGCCGATGAAGGCAGCACTGTGCCTGGGGGGACTGACGGTGGTACAACCGACACACACGGTAACAACACCAGCCGAGCCACCTGGATGAGGGCCTGTAGAAGATGTATGCCTGAGCTTCAGGGGCTGGCGGGGGGCAGAAGACAAAGTCCCCTGTCCCAAAAGAGCCGCCACCCAATATGGAAATAAGGGTGGGTGGCAGAGCCACTGGAAGCCTGGAGGAACAGAGGGCTAGTGGGGATGAGATCGACCCCCCCCCATGTAAGGATGACCCAGACGCAGCCTGAGGCCTAAGACGTAACCACGAACAGGAAGCTGACCAGGCCCGGTGTTTGTGCTTCCCTAACTTCTCCTTATGGGAAGAAGAGGAGGCCCCACAAGACTGTGCCAGCGAGGCCAAGGAGCTCCCGGCCTGCAGCTCCTTCTCCATCGTGATCAACTTTTGTTTTAAAAGATGACTCCCCAGCACTTTCAAACGACATCTTCAGGCAGCCTGACTGAATTTCTGGCAGTGCTGGCAGGCTTCAGTGTTGTGGCTGGGGCCTAGACAGAAAAGACACGCAGAGTGGCCATCCTTTCCAGTGATATATTTGCCGCAAGCACACTTCATGCAGTGGTCGGAAGATGAGGCTGGTGGAGAAGACATAAACTTGAAGAAAACACTGAAATTTGGATGTTTAAGTGAAACAGAACTAAAAGGAATAAAAAAATAAAAAAGCATGGGTAATGACAGTCGACTGTAGCTGCGGCGTCCACTAAGGTCCAACGTGTGCGGGTCTATGGAGGGAAAAGAACTGGGATAGGTGTGGGGGGCCACCCACTTATATTGGTTAGGCAGACATCAACTGGCTGATTGCAGCAGGCAGTCCCCCATGGTAGACTGCTAGCTAGAAGTTTTCCGTGTGGTCCTGGCACCTGGCGGCTTGGTCCTATTGGTATGGCTTGCTACAAGAGCCTTCCTCGAAGTAAGATCAACGGATACTCCAAAGCTTGAGTGGGACCCCGAAAGCGGGAAGAGGATAGCAATGACTGCTGAGGCACTCAGCTGGCCTACCTACTAAAAACAGACCAGGTGAACCAGAGGCATTCGTGGAGAGAATAGCGTAGAGGGCGCTGCTGAACACGATCTGGCTAGCTAAAGGAGCGAGCTTGGGTGTGAGGACCCCATCCCTTGTAGCTGAAATCTTAAATTCTACATTGAGAGGTGAAATCAATAAACTGTATGGCTGAAGCTCCGCCCAGAGCGAGGACATTCCCACTATGGGCCAGATGAGAAGTACCCTGCCTCGAGTTTTGCATACTCAAGATGCAGACTTCGGTGCAGAGCGAGACTGTCAGCTGCAGTGCCGGACCCGAGCCTTTGAAAGCAATGGTCAACACTGGCATGCTTCCGATTTATAAATGAGAACATACAGTCAACTATGAAGTGTTAAATATGAGGAAGCCAGGCGAAGCCTGCACACGTCTATTAAGTATTGATAAGCTAGGCGATATGATTGACTGAGATGACTGACTGATACAATGAACTGCTAAGATTGACGGATGAGACTGACTGACAGGAATGCTTAATATGATTGACTGATATGAGCAAAGTCAGCGAAAGCAAGCCAACCAATTCTATTACGGAAGCCGAATTAATGGTGTCATAGAAGACAGGCGATTAAGTAGTGAAAAGTTGTGATGCTAGAAATTGAATCGATGAGGTTTAGCGTAACTGAATAAATGAGGTCCATCACTGATTGCTATGGATGCAGCATAAATAGAGAATTGATATGATTAGCATGAATGCCTTAAATGCCATTAAGGCGGAGTTAGGTTATTCGAGTAAGGAGCATTTGCAACACAGTAATGCAATGGATATTTTGAAAGCCATGTAGGCTGCGAGGTTAATATATTTATGCATGGATAACTGAGAAGCCATGGAGGCAAAGGAGCAGGGCAAAATCATATAGCTTACGTAAAGCCTGCTCCTGCTAGTTGCTCCACTCTCCAATAACCAGCATGGATTCGGTAAATCCCACAGTGCTGACACTGCCCTCATTAAGGTAACGTCTGACGTCCCTTTCTGCTATGGACAAAGGCCTTGTAACTGGTGCCATTTTTGTCGACCTTACCAAGGCCTTTGACCTTGTAAACCATGACCTCTTACTCCACAAGTTCCTGTCTTTTGGTCTCGATACTTCTTCACTAAACTGGTTTTCGAGCTATCTCTCCTGCTGTACCCAATGTGTGAGGTTGGCCGGATATACATCCACTTTCCGTGCCATTATGGATGGTGTACCCAGGGATCCATTCTTGCCCCTCTCTTATTCTCCTTATTTATCAACAAACTCCCGCAGCACTGTGGAGGAGTGTCAGTTCAGTTGTACGCAGACAATGCCATCTTGTACAAGTCCTCTTCTGACCCCACCCAGCTGAATCACCTCTTGCAACAGACTTCCATCTTCTTGAAGCATGGTTTCTCGATAAGCTCTTGGTGCTCAACACTAAGAAAACTAAATCGATGCTCTTCCAACACCAGACCCCTAATCTACCACCCCCCGCCTCCCTTGGTGATCAATTCTTCCTGAGGTTACCCCACAGATCAGGTTCAATCTTTTAAATATCTTGGCGTCACACTTGACTCACACCTTTCTTTCGACGTGTATGTTTCAACCGTGGTCAAGACCATCCACCAAAAGCTCTGGCTGCTGTAGCGCCTCTCACCCTACCTCACGCTCCCCTCCTGCCAGGCCATAGCGTCCACTTCATTGCTCCCGCTCATCTGCTATGGTGTCCCTACTCTCCACTCTGCTCAAGTCTCCCATCTTGCTAAACTTAAACAAACCTACCAAGGGTTGCTCATTTTGCCCTGGATGCTAATGCCAGGATGAACCATTGTTCTGTCCTTGAATCCCTCAGCTGGCCATCCTTTGAAACCAGACTATAATACCTTACCCTTTGCCTGACCTACATGTTTGTTCATACTTTCACCCCTCCCTGCCTCTCTCACATCATCCAACGTAAACCTCTACAAGGCCCTTAAGGTCATCTGACCTTCCTCTTCTCTCTGTCCCGAAACCCCACCTAGCAGTAGGCTGGTGTGCATTTGCCTTTTCTGGGTCCTCCCTCTGCAATGCACTGCCCTCTACCATTCTGAACTCCACCTCTCTTTATTCCTTAAAGAGCTCTCTCAAATCCCACTTCGCCTCCCTTCAAGTCTGCACCTGTAACTAGTGGTCTGTCACTGCTACCATCCAACCCCACTCATTCCCCCTCCACTGTCTTGTCCTGCTCCCTCCCTCGCTCCTGTCCCCTCCCGGCCTTGCATCCCGTGAGTTACTCTAGATGCAATGCATCCCAATTTTGTTAATCTGTCTTCGTCCTCTCCCCAGCCCCCTGAGTATCCCGTCCTCCTGTATCTCCTGCTGACATTTTTGCACTGTCTGATTAACTTACTGCATTTATATAAATATGTATAATTTAGCCTATGCAATGTATATGTAACTGCACCATTTGTTACTGCTGCCTCTATATTCACTGTATTATTTTGTATATAATGTCTTTGCCTTTTTGTACATTATATTGTACTCTGCATTCTATTGTACAAGTGTCTTTGTACACCTATCTTGCACTACTCTGTAACTCTGTACCTCCCCTTGTACCCTTCCCCCGGGTCTCCCCTGAGAAAGGGACTTTTTGTCTCAGTGGGCTTACTTGGTTGCAAAATTCAAATAAATAGTTGGAGCCACAATGCCCCACTGTGACATGACAGTCCCCTGTCCTGGGAATAACAGGGAAGTCACAAGCAGAGCACCATGAGACCAAACAGCAACTGTAGTGTTGGTAGAGTAAAAAAACAACAACAAAATAATAGAGCCAATTTAAATGCTGAAGTTTCAGTATGGTAGAAGTCAGAAACAGACTGCTGAGGTTTTGGTAAAAGTATGGTTTGGTAATACTATATTATGAAATAACAACAAATGAACCTGAATAGCACAAACACAGGAGGGAGAAGTAAAATAGTAGGGTAGGACGCCACAAGAGCAGCCAGAGGAATGAAAAATGGTGTTACCGCTACTAAGGGGAGCCAGTACTGAGTGAGGCAGGTGGAAACAAGGTGATGAGCACAGGGACTGCATGGAAACAGCGACTATAACTCAGAGCACACAGGTAACAAGTACGGATAAGAGAGAGATTGCATAAGTATGATAAAATGAAATGAGAGCCAAATTAGCAATGCATCTGAATATAACAAAGCAAACAAGGGGTGCTAGAACTAAAAAGCCCCAAAAGGCAAACAACGCAAACACAAACACCGGAGCAGAAGGGAGAAACAAATGACTGAGATAGAAGCACATAATGACTGCAGCCAGAGGCAAAATACTGATCCGGAAACAGAAGTACAAACCAGTCAGAGTCCAGCACAGCCAGCACATTCCAAACACAAGGGAACGTAGGAGATAAACAATGTGGAGGGGGGACAGGACTCAAGGAAAGGCTGGGTCCAGAGAGAGGACAGGCAGAACCTCCAGCTGCAAAAAAAAAAAAATGCTTCTGAATGAAGCAGCAAGGAAGAGTTTAATTAGGTCGGGGGGGCAGTTGCTTCAGCCACTGAACCACAAGCTAAAATGTCTTTCAATAGAAGAAAAAAATAAATATTCACCATGTCACTGTGATTTTCCAGTTTCTAGCAAAAAACTCAATGATGACATCAGGAGAACAGAGTCAGACAAGATTTCCCCAAAACATGAATTTCAGGACATTCCATCTTCTATCGCTGAGTATTTTTTTTTTTTTTTTGAGTCTTCTGGTAAGCGGGCAAGGCCCACTAGGTACAAGTGCCTGTTTTCAAGGGCGACCTGGGAGCACTGGGCGGTTAAGTGACTTGCTCAGAGTCACACAGTATGCAAGTGGAGGTTGTGAGAATCAAACCCAGGTCTGGTCTACTGGATGTACCAAGCTCATTCACAGCTCGTTACTCTAACCTCTAGGCTATACTACCAGCCCAACGTATGTATAAGAGTATGTATAAAGAACTTGGATTACAATAGCTTGATTGTGCCCCTCCTCCTGGAGGCACTCCCTCCATACTGCCTTGACAGGCACTAACTTCTGGTTGGGCAAATTAGCTGAATATCTAACATACTAAAAAGCCAGCAGAATAGGCCTAATGGTTTGTCGTGCCTGCTCGGTAGCCAGCAACCTAGTGGTTGCTTTCCAGCCCCCCCAGCCTCCAAAAGTATCTTCTTTGGATTTAGTTTCCCTTTGTACCTGTCCCACCCCTTCTTGAAGCCCTCCACTGTGTCCTCCTCCACCAGCCTCTCGGGCAGTGCATTCCACGGCTCCATCACCCTCTCGGTGAAATAATGCCTCCTACGCTCCCCCCCTATAATTTCCCCCCTCCAGCTTCCACTCATGCCCCCTAGTTGTTCCCCCTTCTTTAGCCTAAACAGCTTCTTGGTTCCGCTCCCAGTTATTCCTTTTATATACTTGAAGACTCCTATCATGTCTCCCCTGTCCCTCTTCTCCTCCAGTGAGTACATCCCAAGCTCTTTCTGTCTCTCCTCATAGGGCCTCCCCTCCACTCCCTGAATCATCCTGGTCGCTCTCCTCTGGACTCTCTCCAACAGCGCTATGTCCTTCTTCAGATGAGGTCTCCAGAACTGTACACAGTACTCGAGTTGTGGTCTGACCAAGGCATTACATAGAGGAAGGATCACCTCCCTCCTCCTGGATGTAATTCCCCTGGCTATGCATTTGGCTGCGGTTCTTCTACTATTTTTAGAGTTATTCATTTTGACGTCTACCACCACCCCTAAATCCCGCTCACCCAATGTGGCTTGCAGTGAGATATTCACCCCTGCCTCCAGTATATCCTATTCCTTACAGTCAGAGGTAGATACCTGATTCAGAGTCCTCTGCTGCAGACACAATATAAGCCCAAGCCTCAATCAGATACAGATTTGCCCACATTTGGAACAGTCTCCCTATGTCACCCACGTCCATCTCATCTTCAGTCCACAAAGGCCAAGCTCAAGGAGTATTTCAAGGCCCCACTGACCTGTCAGAATTGCCCTAGAGATGGCATAACATAACTACTATCGCTGGGTCCATAGTGTGTCCTGGTGATAGGAGCTCCTCCTCCCTCCTTGCATCATGTTCTACTTCTTATGGATTTTTGGAAACTGCTGACATTGCTAATCGTAGAATTTAATGTGCTGTTTAACTCATTTCTTTGCCCCCCAGCAACATTCCTGGGCATTTACATTCATCTGTATTCTGTGCAGTCTGTGTCTTGTGTTCTTGACCTGTTTATTGCTGTATAGCGAGTGAGGAATTATCTGTGCTCGCAAGGTCACGTAATCTCTGCTGAACCATTTCATGGTTGTTACTGTATACCAATAAACCCAGAGGGTGCACACACTACTGCAAGTTTTTGAAATTAATAACAAACTGCTTCCATCAGACAAGCCAAGGTACCCCTATTTAGCACCGCTAAGGCTTCATCAGGGGGCAGTTCCTTGGTAAACCACAACCATTTTATACACATGCTCATAAATATTCATAATTGTGCATTTAAAGACAAAAATAAAAACTCATTCTAAGTAATTTCAGTTTGTAAAGCTCCAGGTCTGCCTACTATGATAATGGTTACTATATTCTTGTGTTTTCATAATTTTAATAATTAAAAGTGCATATGTGAAAGTTAAAACCACAAAGCCATTAAAAAAAGTGGAGATGGGTATTCATAAAATGGATAAAAATGGGGGGAACAACATTTATAATAGTGAGGAGCGATTTCCATGAACAAGCCAACAAAGGCGGTCTCAAAAACCAACCCCTATATAAATTTATTCAAAATACCACCGACTACACGCTACAACATTGCTGAAAATATTTTTTCACAGTTAACGCTATGTAAGAAACAATGAATTCACAAGGTAAGTCTCAATAATCCATTTTTCCCTCCCCTCTCCATTTGGCATAATCCATTTGGATAACATATCCATATGGCCAAAAAAAAAAAAAATTAAACAGCTTATAAATAATTTATTCTACATATAGACCCTTATTGTACGACCCATCTACAAAGTGTGAAATATTATTTACGTGTAATAAATTTGAAATGCATTACCAACAGTGGTGAATAAAGAATAATTGAAAAAAAAGAGAGGAGGAAGGGAAAAGAAAAAACATTTAATTTATATTTTAAATACAGAGAGTCATTTTATATTCACTAAAAATAAGATTAAAAATGTCCATCACAATTTTAATGTCACAGCATGTCTAGTAACTCCTCCATAAGCTGTATCACACACTTAAAAACTCTACATACGGCAATCATTCTGAATTCTATCTAAAATTATCCCTTTACTGGACAATTACAGGAAAAGCTTAAAATCCAGCTCTGTATTTAGGCCATGAGGGTACAATGATTTTAAACGATAAATCCACTCAGTCTCCTTTTTATTTATTTATTTTTTTCAATTTAATATTTATTAGAATTTTCAACATCTAGTACATCACAGGAATGGTACCTTGAATATAGACATAAACATTCCATCGTATCTATAAAATAACAGAGAACGAAAAGAAGAAAGAAAAAAAAAATTATATCCCCTACAAAAGGCCCCCCTATACCTCTCTAACGTCCCTTCCTAAACCTCCCGCTCATTCCAGGTTAGGCTATCCGGGATCATGGATTATACATTATACAAGGTCTCTGTTTTCTGAGTAACAATACCATTGAGTGACTTACAAGGAATATAAAGTTAAAAGTGAGGCCCAGATTTTATTGAATTTGCTCAGTCTGTTCTGCAAGCTGGCAATCATTTTCTCCATTCTAATATTGGATAATAATTCCTTTAACCATTCAGTATATGTAATAACTTCCTTGTCCTTCCAATGTCTAAGCACCAGTATTTTGACGGACATTGACATGAGAGCTATATGATATTTACGAGTATTTACCGTGATTTCTGAGTAATTCTAAAATGACGCATATGTCCACTGTAAACAGCTCATCAAGTCAAGGGATCTGCTCTTTGTTTGATTAATGACCATAGGGGAGCAACTTTAGGGCAGTGCCAGAGAATGTGCAGTAAATTGCCCTCCCCTTGGGCACACCTTAAACAGATGGGAGAGGAAACTTTGTCAAACTTGGCCATCTTCTGAGGGGTATAATAAAGGTTATGCAGGATACTGAACTGCGTTAGCCAAAGCCTATCCTGTGTGATGAATTTGTGACATCCCTGCCAAAGCTTTTCCCAATTAATGTGCCTCCGGAGAAGTCTTGCCCAATAATCAGTAGGTCCATACGGCCCAGGAAATATTTTGTTAAATAAGACTCTGAAAATCTTGGAGACCGTGTGAGGGAGGCCTACCATTTGGAGCATATATGTCCAGAATGGGGTAATCCCTGGAATATGAGGTTTTGTCCCTAAGGTTTTCACCAGGATGTGCCGCAGTTGAAATAATTTAAATATATTGGAAGCCGGCATCTCTAGCTTACTTAAAATTTCAGCAGAGGAAAACCATTCTTGTTCAGTTTCCTTCCAAAAAAACTAAGCTTGGCCTCATTGAGTTGTGGGATCCATAAAGGGGAAAGAGCTTTCCCATCAAGTCTAAGATTGGGGTTGCCCACCAGCGGTTGCTCCAAGTCTGAGCAATGATCGTATTTAATGATCGAGCAAAACTGGGAGTGAACTTTCACCGAAGTGGCGATAGGTGATGCGTGCAATGACTTGGGAAGGCTCTTGGGTTGCACAAAAAGCAACACTGCAGGGGAGAGATTATGACAGCGAATTTGGGCAGATTTCATTTGGATCCAGAGGGGTATGTATTCCCTAGGGCAACTGGGGTTATTTGGAATGAGCCATCTCAAGTATTTGCTCGCATGGCTGGCCCAGTAATAAAGGCCAACGTGTGGTACCCTAAGGCCTCCTTTTAGCTTTGGGGACGTTAACTTATAGAAAGCTAGCTGGTGGCGTTTACCTGCCCAGATAAAGTTGGCGAAAATGTTGTGCACTTTCTTAAACCATGAATGGGGTAACCAAATGTTCAGGAGATTTAATGGATAGAATAAGCGAAATATATTCATTTTAATAAGACTGACTGCCCCAAATAGTCAAGGGGAGAAGGGACCATCTGTTTAAATCGTGGACAATAATGTTTAAAGGAGTCTAAATTGTATTTTCGTAAAAGATCAGTGCTTTTCAGGAAAATAATACCTAAATATTTCAAAGATTTCCTCTCCCAAGACAGGCCGAAAGCCGAAATCTCATGCCGCATTACTCTCTGGTTGAGAGGGAAAACCACTGTTTTCCCCAGATTTAATTTATAATTAGAAAACATGCTAAATTTTTCGATAGCTTCAAATAGAAATGGGATGGCTTTACCGGGGTATGAGGTACAAAGAAGTAAATCATCCGCGTAAGCTAATAATTTGATTTCAATCCCCTGTATCGTGATGCCTTGAATCCTGGGGTCAGCTACCAATCTCCTAATAAGAGGTTCTAGATACAAATTGAACAAGAGTGGGGAGAGGGGGCACCCTTGCCTTGTGCCTGATAGTACAGAAAACCTGTCAGAGCTACTCCCATTGCATAATACCCTAGCTGTTGGGGATTTATAGAGTGCATGTATCCAGTTTATGAAGTCTAGAGGGAGACCAAAGGCATGTAATGTCCAGAATAGAAAGTTCCAGTCTACTCTATCAAATGCCTTCTCAGCATCCAGAGAAACCAAGGCCACTGGATATTCCACATCACTGGATGCCGAGAAGACATGAGCCAGTGTTCGAATCACTGGCAAGTCTTCCTTTCATAAAACCTACTTGCTCGAATCCTATTAAATCTGGAAGAACTGTGCTTAAATCAGTCTGCTAACAATTTACTAAGAATCTTAATATCTTGATTGAGCAATGATATTGGTCTGTAACTTGCCATATCCTCTGGAGTTTTACCGGGTTTTAAAATAAGTACGATTAACGCTTCAAACAATGTGGGGTCTGCACTCTTCCCCTGAAGTATTAGCTGAAATGTGGGGAGAAGGAGGGGGTAAGACTCTTTCGAAGACCTTATGAAATTGGAAGAAAACCCATCGGACCCGGGGACTTATCGATGGGGAGACTATCTATCACTCTTAGAACCTCTGCTTCGGTTAGAGGAGCACACAAAGTGGCTTGCTGCGCCTCTGAAAGAGTGGGCAGCTGTATTTCGTTTAGGTAGTGATCTAACTCTTTGATGGAGGGAGGGCTCGCCATCGGTGAGTACAGGGATTGGAAAGACTTTTGAAATTCTAGGGCGATTTCTTTTGGGTCTACCAATAATGAACCATTATGAGACAGAATTGAGGCTATGAATCTGGCAGACTCTTGTTGTTTGACACGAGCGGCCAGAAGATGATCCACCTTCTCTCCCTGATCGACACAAGTAGCCTTCGTTTTCAGAATCAAAAATTCATCCCTCTCTCTAAGAAGCTCAGAATAGGCTTCTTTAAGTCTAACCAGATCTTGCAGAGTTTGTTCCGGCGTCTGAGGAGATAGGTTCCTCTCTACACCTCTAATCTGTCTAAGAAACTGGGATAACTCTGCTTCTCTTAATTTTTTCCTTCTTGCTGCCACCCCAATTAACAGGCTCATTATATATGCTTTAAGGGCACCCCATTCAATATCAGGCTTACCCGTAGAGTTCAAGTTAGCAGATAAATATTGAGAGATATGATTGGTAATGAATTTCACTATTGTTGGATCTTTAAGAAGGTGGTTATTAATTTTCCACCGGTTATCCCTTTTCGGGATACCTACCAGAGACAACTGACATGAAACTAACGAGTGGTCTGATGGTGGCCCTGGGTGTATAGATGACTCTATAACCCCAGATACCAGGCAATGTGAGATCATGATGTAGTCAATCCTGGAAGATGTCTTGTGGACTGGGGAAATGAACGTGAAGCCTCTGTCTGTGGGGTGGAGTATGCGCCATACGTCGCATAATCCCACCTTGTCCCATAAATCTCTTAGGGCCCTTTGAGCTGGGGATAGGCCTTTGGGCTTGTCTCCTGAGCGATCCATATTTGGGTCAAAGACTACATTTAAGTCTCCACCCAGGATCATAGGAATTGAAGCAAAGGGAGTCAGCTTATTAATGAGTTCTGTGAAAAACACTGGGGAAACGGAGTTCGGCCCATATATACTGCCCAGCAGTACCTCAACATTATATATTTTCCTTGGACAAAGATATATACCTCCGGAGGCATCCCTAATTATGTTTCTTGAAGCAGAGGGGACGTTGTTTCTTATCAGAATCATCACCCCACAACTTTGCCTTGTGCCCTGAGCAGAGAACACTTGCCCTATTTGTTGCCTCCGCATGCCTAGTTCTTCAGAAATCAGTAAATGAGATTCTTGCATGAAAGTAACATCCGACTTTAGCAGGTGAAGGTGCTTACGCACCTGATATTGTTTAATTTTCTGCCGAAGTCCTCTTACATTCCATGCTGAAAAAGTTAGATTACTCAGCATTGTTTGAAGCTAACTTGTGCAATCAATCTGGGCTTTCCTCTAATAGATTCTTTGCTGGTAGAGACCTCAATGGATTTATCCGGTAAAACCTGGTCTGAGCCCTCCTCCTTCCCCTGCACCAAAATTCAACAATTTGGTATGTAAGTGTAGAATTCTTCTGAATTATCCCCTGCCCCCCATACAACTATGGTCTGCAACAACAGAGCACCTTGCTAAGCCCACCCTTCCTCAGCCCTCTGCACCCATCTAGTGCCCTCTCAATCTAGTGCGATTATTAAAATCTTCAGAGTAACAATAATAATCCTGACACAGTAACTGAGAAAATATTGACCCCAACTTAGTTCCACCCCTACTTATACTCCATTGAAATTAACTGTACATTAAACAGCAACCCTTTGAAACCATAACTTTAATGGGATACACGGAAGATTTACCTGCTCCTTATTATCCTATTAGAACACAATATATGTACCTAACACCTGACCTAACCTATAAGCAGGTACTTGCTCTTAAAAAGCAGGAAAGAGCAAAAATAAAAAGGGGAGCTTAAAATGCATAATAAAGAAACACAATAAGCATGCAACATTTGTAATAAGCAAAATCTGACAGGCATAACACACAGAACTTTCTTAATGCTGAAGGCTAACTGGTATAGTTGTCCCATTCCTATAGGAACAAGTTGGAGTGTGTCCTTTAACAGTGTCCAAATGTGAATAATCTACAGAACGAAAATGAACAGGAATCTCTCCATATTGACGAGCGTCTGAACCACACCGAAAAGGAGTATTGAGTTAAAGGCTTTCTGACTCTCGACGGGGAAATTGGGCTGCCACTACTCCGTTTCTACATTCTCCAGATCGGACAGGGAAGTCCGTTGTAGGGCACCCCAGTAAGTCAAAGAATGGTGCGCAATATGCAATCCGTGCAAGACTCCACCATCTTCTCGGTCCCCCCGTGCCAGTAGCTGTACACAGGCTATCCCCAGGGTCGTGCACGCTTCAATAGTCGCTGCCAAAACTAGAAGAAGGGGACCAAAAACCCATAAGGAGATCCGAAAAAGGAACCGTGCTTCGGAAAAGCAACATTCAAAACGGAGCTCGAAAACACCTCTTGCGGTTTCTCTTGCAATTGCCAAGGGTTTACGATGTCAGCGAAAATACTGCCACTATTCACCCCGGTCAGAACGACCAACAATTATTAGGGTCTTGACCTGAGGGACTCAGGAGGGATGAAAATCTGCTGAACAACAGTTAGGACTCACAGTGAACCTCGTGACTGACATCTCATTTCCCCATAGCTCTCAGACTTCTTTGAATAGATGAGGAAAAGCACTTTTCAGCCCTTTTGCGGCGACATCTGGGTCCTCATAAGATACCCACGATCCAGAAATCAGAACCCCCAACTTCGCTGGGTATGTCATCCTGAATCTTACACTGGCTGCAATTAATTTAGAGACCATCGGATGAAATAGGGCTCTCCGTTGCCTTACCGATGCCAGCAGATCCTGCGAAATTCTGATTTTAGAGTCTTCCCAGTGCAACTCTTGCAATTCTTTTATTTTAGCAAATAGATGCTGCCGCTCCAGAAAATTTATAAACTTAAAGATCAGCGGGCGGGGAGCACCGGTGTGTGGCTTAGGGCGGAGGCTGGTGAGCACGCTCCAATGGTGTAAGTTGGGCGAGGTGACAGCCCGACAAGTTTTCAATTAAGTTCTGCACAAATCCTATAGCGTTGGTTCCTTCATAACCCTCAGGCAGGCCTATGAGAACCGCGTTGTTTCTTCGACTACGGCCCTCTAGGTCCTCTAACTTCATCTCCATTTCTTTATCTTCTGGTGCATCTGAACAATCTGGGGTCTGTTTTCTACTTTCTTTCGATTGAACTAATCCTGGCTTCTGCGTCCAGGGTTCTCTGCTGCAAGTTCTCCACAGCTTGGTAAGGCTTTTTATTTCTTGTTATTGTGACCATGTTTTCCTTAAAGGGAGAACTCTTGCAGAAAAGCGTTGCAGGGTGAGAGGCTGTTGTTCTTCCATGTTGGCGTCAGATGTCGGATCATCTTCACCCTCCGAGGCTCTGGCTTTTTTTGCGGCCTTCACGGGCGTAACTGGAGGAGTATGTCTGGCAGGATTTTTCTTTGACATCGTCTCCATCCAAAAAATTAAGCTCTTTCTTACGAGCCTAGTCTTTCTTTGAGCACGTAGAACTCTATTCAGATGAGAGGCAGATGAGTATTTCGTTGATTTTTTGAAACTTGTGGGTCAGAGGGCTGGAGCTGTGTTGGAAGGCTGCTACCTGGTGAACTGCATCACGTGATCCCCCCTCAGTCTCCTTTTTAACAACACATTCAGTCTATTCCCTTTTTACCCATTTTATGAATACCCTTCTCTACTTTTATTTTAGCTTTTAACAGCTTTTTGGTAAACTAACATGTTGCTGTACGTCTAGTAAACTACTTATGTGTCTGGCTAGAACTGATATGAACTGCTATTATAGTTATATTGAATTATTATTATTGTATTATAATTAATGGGCTTCCCTTTTTCCCATTGGGAAACCGTGGCGTAATTTGTCGTTATAAAGGAGCGTTTATAATGGCAAACGCGCATGCTCAAACTTCTCGCTCGCTGTGTCCTTCCCGAACAGGAAACTGTTCCCCTACGCAAACCCACCATGGAGAGAAACTGCCACAGACACTCGGCAGTAAGTAATTTTTAAAATTACCTCAGATGTTCCACATGGCTACCGGATGGCCCCCCATGACAATATTTTAAATAAAGTGAAAGTGGACCTCACGTGCCGAGGTAATCTGACTGCGCCCAGCACAGCAGTCTTTTTTTTTATTTTATATAATTGCTGAGGCGAAAAAGAGAAGCCCAACAGTTATATAAAATAAAATATGGGTCCCGGTGTGTAAACTCTAATTTACACACACCTTCAGGGTTTGATGCTACGCATAAACCCCTCGAATAGCATCAAACCCCTTGGGTGTGTGTAAATTCTCGTTACACACCAAGGCCCATACTTTATCCTATATATAATTACTGGTGTAAATTTTTATCAATGGGAATACTCAGTTGATATTCCCCGTAATCACCAGTCAGTTGTTATGACTTTCACGTGCATACAGCAGTTCAGCATCAGCATTCCAGCCACTCCGCAATAAACAGTAAGGGAGCACTTCTGCCGTAGCTGCCAGATCTGTCGGGGGTGGGGAGAACAGCAGCCTTTAATTTCAGGCTGCATATTCCCCAACCTGAATAGTGCCCAAGGGACTGCAAAGGGAATCTCCAATACAATAAGTTCTCTTCTAACAATCTTTGGCCAAACAGTGTGATTTACCAGAGAGTGTCCAGCAACATTTTTCATGCAGCTTCAGAAGAAAGTGGCCGGAATAAATGAAGATGTCCAGTAATTGAGTCAAATTCTGAATAGAAGTGAGTTGGCAGTGAGATAAGAATGGATAATTAGTAATTTGTTGCCTCCCTGCATGCCAAAAGCATAATAAAAGAACTAATTTAACTCTTTTCTCCAGAGCTCTCTATGTGTCACGTACGTAATTTTAAGACTGTCCCGTAACTCAAGGCACTGCATAAGACGGACCTCTGTAACCATGACCATGAAGTGTCCTGCGGTAACTGAAAGTGAGCACATGGACATATAAAGCTGACACAGGTCTCACAGCCAGTGATTTTTTTTTTAACCACTGTAAAGTTATTAAGAAGTTTGTTTTGGGCTCTGAATACTGACAACGACGTTTCAGTACAGTGCAGCATACAAGGGAAAATGTCTCATTTACTTCAGTGTTTTTTTTTTCTTGTTTTTCTTATTAAAATAGCCAGTGTATGTCACTATGTTATGCAGTTCTTGTAAGGTAAGACTGCTCCTATTTTTTCTGCTTGTGTTTCTAAGCTTGTGTGTTCAGTTGGCTAAATGAAAAAAAAAAAAGCTTATTTAAATTCTCAAACTGTGGTGTTGTGCAACATGATTTTGAATAGTTTGTGTGTAGAAATGTAACTCTCTGGCTGGAAAAAAATTTACCCCAATAATTATAAAAAATAAGACATGGAGGCGTACATTATGAAAATTTAATGCAAACCCTCGGTGAGGGATGCATTGTTAAGCCCCTCGAGCTTCACTCTCGGGGTTTCATGATGCATCCCTCACCTCGGGTGTGCATTAAATTTTCATAACGTTCACCTCCCTATGCATTATTCTCTATGTAATAATGGCTAGAAGTGAAACAATTCAACGAAAGTCAAGCCTAACTTGTCAACTACATGGGCTAGTTCTTGGATTGTCTTATTTTTAAAGCTGCATTGTTTTAACTTTCACATATACACTTTGATTATTAAAATTATGAAAACACAAAAATATAGTGACTACTGTCACAGTAGGCAGATGTGGAGCTTCACAAACTTAGATTATTTAGAGTAAGTTTTTTAATTTTGTCTTTAAATGCACATTTATGAATATGTATAAGCATCTGTGCAAAATGGCTGTGGTTTTGCTTAGGTACTGCCCCCTGCAGCACTACGTACGGGTACCTTGGTGTATCTGATGACAAACTCGCAGTGGTGTGGGCGCCCTCTTGTTTTATTGATAGATTTCGGCTGGAGACGTTGTGGGTTGCACCTTCAGCCATGCCGGAGTGTGCGAGTTATCTTGTTTTGTTATTGTATACCCTTGTGCTTATTGTAACACTTGTTTTATTTGCTGATTCATTATCGTATTCTTTGACTATAATGGAACTGCTTGTATTGTATACCTTGATGGTTTCCCCTTCCACCTTCCCCTAGGCTACAACTGGAAATATACATTTTCCTTAAAATGGGATATTTTCGCATCAGATGTCATATGTTTACATTGCATATTCTCATCATGAAGTCATGTTGCTCTTCTTATGACATCACAGCCTGTTGCCATGGAAGTGGTTCTGTTGCCACAAGCAGAGGGTTCCGACGATAAGGAAGAATGGATAAAGTACCAAATGAGAAAAGGGAATCCAAGAGAGCGGTCAGAAAAGCCAAAAGCTGACACAGAGCTGTGTTTTGTGGAGGGGTCAAGGGAGGGGAAAAAATGTTCTTTAGATATAGTAAGGCAACAGAAAGAAGGGAGGAGGAGGAGGAACTGTTAAGCTAACAGAGGGAGGCTGGGTAACTGAGGATCACAGGCAGAAAGCAACCATTCTTTTTTTTTAACTTTTTCGTCTTTATCCTCCTTTCTCTACCTCCGGTGCCCCCTCCTTCCGTCCGCTCATGTCCCCCCTTGCCTACCTTAGGGATCTGCCCCTAGAGTGCCCGTACTCCTCTCCTTGCACAGTGGGGTCTGTCCTGTAGGTGGTCCGGTGGATTAGGGCGGCCTTCATCTGGAGGCTGCGGAGGATTTTCGGTTTCTCCCCTCCCCCTACCCTCTGGGACGCTGAACACTGGGACGTACGTCTCGAGTGATGGCATGCTGATGCATGCCAGAGCACTCATGCGTCAGCGACGTCCCCCCTTCCCAACTCCGTTGAATGGAGCCACCTCCATCCCTCTATTGTCGGTGCTTCCACCGTCTCACGAGAGTGATGTAGAACGGTAGCGTTCTAGGTTCCCACCCCAGAGGAGGAGAGCATCCATTGGGATACTGATCCTCCCCTCCTCGCTGACCCCGCCACCCAAGTCCGTTCCCGAACCCGGGTCGCCGGCACAGCGCGAGGTGTGGCGTTCAGCGCCTCAGCGCCACCGGACCGGCTGAAAGCAACCATTCTTAATGACTACTTCTGCTCTGTATTCATAAGGGAAGACAGAGGGCCTCTGCCAGAGAGTGGCATTAAGGCGACTGTAAGGGGGATCCCTGATGAGGCAGCAAGTATTTATCAGTGAAAGGTTACGGAATGGGCTAGCAGCCCTAAAGATAAGGTTCTGGGGCCAGTCAGGACGTACCCAAGGGTGCTCAAGGAACTGGCAAAGGAACTAACCAAAACCCTGGTAGGGCTATTCAAAATTCAGACAAAGGTAGTTCCATAAGACTGGAGGGTAGCAGACATAGTCCAGCTCCGTAAGAGGGGGACAAGGAGCAACCGGGTAACTACAGACCTGTCAGTCTTACTTCTACTGTGGGTAAACTGATGAAGACACTAGTCAAAGAGGACCTTGTAGACTACCTGGAGAGCAATGGACTCCAGGATAGTAAACAGCACAAGTTTGTGGTGAGGAGGTCTTTTTTTTTTTGCATTTTGATGAAAAAAATACAAAGCACATACAGCCTTTCAGGAACCGCACAGCACCACATATAGAAAGCCCATTACATCAATATGCAATAGGAGACAATGTAACTTATTCCTTTTGTAACCACTACAAGGGAAAACACCATTATAACTGCATAGCAAATCGCATGTAGAGGTATAACACAGCCAGTACTCTGAGGAATATAGGAGATAAAATATAAACAACTCGTTTTAGAATTCTCCATGCCTTTAAGGCAGTTACTATTAGTATTCAATTTCCATACTTGGTAAGAAAAACCCAAGGAAAAATTAGCGAGTATCAATCTATCACCTCACAGAGACCAAGTGCCATCTTGGGATTAGGCAAACTACATAACCATTTTCATTATCTAAACAAACTTGAAGAATCAAACTTGTAGATGAAAATTTTGTAAAAGGAACATACTTAGAAGAACTTTTAAATTGCACGCTTCCTCAATATGTATTCATGAGGATAAGGTCCCACCCTGATATGAGCAGACCTCGATGGCGATGTTGTAAACTCCTTCGCTGCCTGTTGCTCAGCTTGTATATTCCATCGCAAGAGTAAGTGACACCGATACCGCAGATCCACTTTTCTAAGCTCAGCAGTGACTCCCTCAAGCGCTTTGTGCCACATCTGAGTAAATATCAGTAATCGGGAAAGAACAATATTTTAGTCTGACCCAACATGATGGCTGCTGTTTGTTCAGCAGCATTGAGAATACTGTCTCTCTCTCTCTCTCTCGGGAGGAAGGTAGGGTGAACAGAACTGTAAGGCGGCCATTGCTTGATGCTGTAGAGTAGTGTAGAGAAATTTAGTATGCCCCTGTGATTTGAATAGGGTGACCCAGCCCTACAGCTTCAGGTAGCTACTGCTCCAAAAATGTAGACAAGTCCCCCTCTTCAGTCCCTACAGGAACTCTGAGGAGCCTGACATTAGTGGCCCTCATTAAAGTTTCCAACTGCTGCAGTCTATTTTTGACCGCACTTATTTTTTTTACCAGAGAGGTGGTCATGAACAGCACTTTTCCAGCAATCCAGCTTGATTCCTCCACCGAGCCTGTGATGCTATTGCTGTCCACTCTGTGCTCAACCATTACAAGCCTGTCAGTCTGTGGGTCAAGTTTTTTATCTAATCACTGAACAGTCTGTGCCAGAAAATGAACTGAGCACTGACGTGATTCCAGGGTCCCTGGCTAATCCCCGACTGTCTCTGGTGGCTGCAGAGTCGACAGCTATTTGGAAGGCCCCTCTCTTCCTTGCTCAATTTTTACAGCATTCCTTAGCCTCCCCGTTTTCGGTGTTCGGTACATACTTTCCACTGGTGCTAAAGAGCACATGTATCTTTATATCTAAGTATATTTCTTTTTGGTTCACTAGTGTTCAAATTTTTAAACAAAAACGTTTTGTGCTGTATAGCACTCTGAACAAACGTGTCTATTATGTTGAGCTGCAAGCTCCGCCCTCCATGGCAGGGAGGTTCTTCGACTGGGTAATGAGGGTAGTGGATAATGGTTACGCTGTGGATTTACTTTACTTCGATACAGAAGGCAGCTGAAAAAGCAAAAGAATATGGATGCGGCAAAGGACACACATAAGTGAGAAACTGGCTAGAAGGGAGACAGCAGAGGGTTGTGGTTAATAGAGTCAAATCAGAAGTGAGGAAGGACACCAGTGGAGTGTCACAAGGATCAGTCCTGAGTCCAGTCCTTTTCAATATGTTTATCAGCAACATGGGAGAAGGAATCCAGGGCAAGATGTGTCTCTTTGTAGATGACACTAAACTCTGTGGCAGGGTAGACAGCAAGGAAGGAGTTTGAGAGCTGCAAAGAGACTGGCAAAGGCTAGAGAGGTGGTCAACGATTTGACTGTTGAAATTCAATCCCAAAACATGCAAGGCAGGGAACAAGAACCTCAGAACAAAGTACGGGGGTGGGGTGGTAAAACTTGGCATGACCTCTAAGGAAAAAGATCTAGGGGTCATCATCAGTGACTCCCTAAAACAATCACACCAGTGTAACAAGGCCTACAGTAAAGTAAACAGATACTGATATGTATAGGAATAGGCATTGACAGTAGAAATAAGTAGGTATTACTACCTCTCTGTAGATCACTGGTGGGCCCCATCTGGAGTACTGTGCCCAGTTCTACAGTCCTTGCCTAAGAAAAGAGAAGAGCAGGCTGGAGACAGTGCTATGTAGGGTTACGAAAATGATTCAGGATCAGCAGAGCAGATCTTAAAAAGGATCGGCTCAAGGCACTGAACATCTACTCACTGGAGACCAGATGAGATAGGGGACATATAGAAACATAGACTTTGCCAGCAGATAAGTACCACTTGGCCCACCCAGTCTGCCCATTTCCCTACCTATTGTATAAGCTGCAGATTCTAGTTAACCAACAGCCTACTTCCTGCAACCCGCCACTATAATTGCCTTATGTCTGTCCCATGCATGTCTGAATTCCCAAACCTCTCCAGGAAGGCGGTTCCATGCGTCCACCACTCTCTCTGTGAAAAAGAATTTCCTCACATTACCCCTGAGCCGTCCCCCCCAACTTTAAACTATGCCCCCTTGTTCTTATACATCTCTTTTTCTGAAAGACGCTACCCTCCTGGACTTTGTTGATTCCTTTGAGGTACTTAAAAGTTTCTATCATGTCCCCCCATCCCTCCTTTCATCAAGGGTACACATATTAAGCTCTCTCAGTCTCTCTTCATATGGTTTCTGATGTAGACCCTGCACCATTTTAGTTGCCCTCCTCTGGACTGCTTCCATCCTGTCTATGTGCTTGCGTAGATGAGGTCTCCAAAACTGCACGCAGTACTCCAGATGGGGTCTCACCAACTGTCTGTACAAAGGGATAACCACATCCCTTTTTCTACTTGTGATGCCCTTCCCTATGCATCCCAGTATCCCCCTGGCTCTCCTTACTGACTTCTCACATTGCTTACCCACCTTTAGGTCATCTGATATGACTACACCCAGACCTCTTTCCATTATTGTTGTTAGTACCTCCCCTGCTATTGTGTACTCTTCTCCTGGATTTTTATTTCCCAGGTGCATTACTTTGCACTTCTTTGCATTGAATCTAAGTTGCCATATGTCTGACCATTCCTCCAACCTTGCCAAGTCCTTTCTCATCCTTTCTACCCCCCCTTGTGTATCAACTCTGTTACAGATCTTTGTGTTATCTGCAAAGAGGCATACCTTTCCTTCCAGATCCTCTGCAATGTCACCTATGAAGACGTTAAAGAGGACTGGACCCAGTACTGAGCTCTGAGGTACTCCACTAGTAACCCCCCTTTCTTCAGAATGTGTTCCATTCACTATTACCTTCTGTGTCCTGTTGTGCAGCCAGTTTGCTACCCAGGCTACCACCCTGGGACCCACTCCCAGGCTGGCTAACTTGATTATTAATCTTTTGTGCGGGACTGTGTCAAATGCCTTGCTAAAGTCTAGGTAGGCCATATCCACAGCCCCTCCCTGGTCTATTACTTTGGTCACCCAGTCAAAGAAATCAATTAGATTAGTCTGACATGACCTTCCTGCTGTGAATCCATGCTGCTTTGGGTCCTGTGCCCCGCTGGCAGAGACCATCAAACTCCTGAATGGAATGAACAAGGTAAACCGCAAGGAACTATTCAGCATAAATAATGCATCAAGAGCAAGGGGTCACAAGTGAACACTGATGGGGTGGGCGGTCAAGAGTGAAGTAAGAAAGTTTTATTTTACAGAAAGGGAGGTGTTGCTGTTGAACAATCTCCCAGCTGATGTGGCGTGCGCCAAAACAATCAATGGTTTCAAACATGGCTGGGACAGAGTGAAGGACTTAGTGGTTGCTCAGTGTGGTAGTAGGAGGGTGTGGAGCATGGGGTGGACAGTGTGGGTTTGAACTCTGTATGGACAATAACTGCTATGTTTGTTAGGGTTTTATGGGCAGACTGGATGGACCAATGGTCGCTTACAATGTTTCTGTGAGTTCAGGATTTCAGGACAAGAAAAGATAAAGTCAAAGAGCAAAAGGCCTGTTTAAATGTAAATGTCTTTAGTAATAATGAATGGAATCAACCAAAATTCAAATTTCTTTTCTTTTTTTTTTTTTTTTATATTATGAGATTTAAGTCTTGCTGTTGCCGACAGTAACTGTTTTGCAGAAAAATGGCAAACCAAATTGCATGGCAGATAACTGCTGGCAACAGGGCTGCATTCTGAACAAGCTCCATGGACTGGGCCAGCTTAACTGCAAGACCCAAGTACAAGATACTGCTATAATTTAATCTTCATTAAAGGCATGCAGAAGGGTACAACAGTGAGGTCACAACTTGAAAAGAAGGGGCACAGTCAGGGCCCCCTAGTGTTCTGTGGTATTTAGTCCTGATTTCTGTGGCAGCATTTTTTTATTTCTGCCGCATGATTTATTCATTTCTGTGGCAGAATGCAGTCCTATCATTGTCTAAAATATGATGTGATGTCATTGATGACATCACATGCAGAGTATAGAGGATGGGCTTCAGGATAAATGAGATGGGGAAGGGAGTCCGGCACTATGGAAAAACTGTATATTTGAATGAAAATTCACCAAGAACAATGAATTCTGCAGCAGTATCTATATTCTGAGGCATGATGCAAATTCTGCGGAAAATTCCACGGCCGCAGAAATGCAGAATTCCAGGACCTTGGACGTAGTCACAAGATGCTGTGGAAATAGTAATAACTAGTTTGAGCGGCAACTGTCAACTAGCAGTATCCCTAAATTGCACACCACCTTTAAGGGAATCAAACAACTCCACCAAAAAAAGGAAGCAGCAGCCTCCCATAGAATTCATGCAGGCACTTGGCTTAACTCGCCCAAAGCATCTCAGTCTACAGCTTTAACCAGCTGTCTCAGTCTGATCCGGGCAGAAATTCAGTCAAAACTGTCACTGCTAACTGAAGCAGACAACTGATCACATGCAGGAAAGGAAAGGATCTACATATGAATGATAACTCAACCCGTATGTCCTAAAGATCTCTACAGACAGTTGTAGTAGGAAGACATCTTGGTCTAGTGATTAGCGCCATACCTCTCAACCTCCCAACTTGTCAATGTGTGACAGAGGGCTACAAAATGTGTGACAAATGGCAAAAATGTGGTATGCCTGATTTTTCACAGCACGCGAAGTCGCGCACTGTGGCGTTTTCACATAAAATAAATAAAACTGATTTTACCACAGTAAAATTATTGTGTGTATGCCTGGCATGTGGTTTGTGTTTCAAATTAAAGAGAAAATGAAAATGTGTTCTGTCTGTGTGTCCTTAATTAAAATAAAGAGTGATGCAAATCCTAAATGTGTGTGTGTCCTTAATTAAAATAAAGAGTGATGCAAATCCTAAATGTGTGTTAGCATTTTATTGATTTCATCTATAAATACACCTCTAGAGAATGAAAAAAACACCACTTATTCATTATTTAAGGTTGTCATGAAACAGTCTATTGAAATACATGACATAATTATTCAATTAGTATCACCATCAACAGAACAAAAAGGGGGTGGACAAGCCATCCTTTCTTCCCAATACTGTGCCACCTGAACAAATAGTTAGGCCAGCTGAAACCATGTAACCCCAAAATACTGCATTTAAAACATGTCTTGCATAGATATTTCTTTACATTGTCTATCAGCTAGCATTTTTTTGTATTTCAACCATGGTGGAGGCTCTAGCCTAAGGTACAAACCATACAATTATGGTACAGCGAACATTTTCAGTACCCTACCACTGCTTCTGCTAAGCAATAATCCAAAAACCGAAAGCATCCCCCACCCTCCACACCAGCAACTGTTAAGACGGGCACCATTTCTCACAGCACACGGGGGTATAACCGTTTTGAGTACAGTACCCGAGTGATTATTACATGGATTTATACAGCTCAGATGTACTACAATCAACAATATACACACCGCCGTGATCCCCCCCAACTGACACCAGCAATAGCGTCTCACCCAGCTCACATCAGTTATCATCCACACCACATAACTCTGTCACTGACACAGCAGCTGCAGCGCAAAATAAACCATATTAACTGTGCCAGGCCAGCCATTACAGTAACAGAAGTATCAACTCAGTGTGCACCAGGGATTGAACAAGTCCTATACCACAATAATGAAATACACAGGAAGCACAACTGACTGGAAAGGGAACAAGAAAGTATACCTCTGTGCTCGTACATTATATTCATTTCTCATACCTGGGGGCAGAGAATTTCAAGGCTGCAGTGCCATGAGAGTCTGTTACATTTCAAACCAAGACACCCATATTTTAGAATGGCTAGCATCTCTCATGTGCTTCTACAGTGCTCAGACCCAAAGAAAAAAGTTTAGGAACACACAGTTTTATTTGGGAAAACACACAGTTTAATTTGACAGGCTACAACATAACTGTTACTGTAAACATGTGTTCCTTAGTTGTTATTTAGACTTGTGGTTAACCTTTAAGTCAGACAGAGCCTTGAGACACACATTTTGAATCTCAGACTCAGTCTTGTGCGATCTGACTTGGAGCAATCTGCAGTGCTTAACCTCCTATCCCTTTCATTTTTTTCATTTTGTTTTCCCCTGAGATTCAAAGGAAGCAGTAAAGCATGGCCACAATTTTTAACAAAAATCACTGACTTACCTGTCCTCAGGAGCAATCAGGCCCAAGCAAGCGGCACCACCTAATGTTCCCCTTCTCTCTTCTGCCTGCCTTCTTGTTTCTTCTTCTGGCGGACTTCAGGAATCAGGGCACACAGCAACCAAGCCAGAAGGACCGGCGGTGGTTCCGGGACCACGAACAGCGAGATAGATCGATCGACGGATGGATCAGGCGGTCGGCCGTCAGTTCCCCTGGCTACTAGCCCGGCAGCATCAAACTGGGAGTTGGGTGGACAAGAGTAGCCAGGAGGGAGGACAGTCAGATGGGCCAGGCAGCACTAGTCAGCACAGCAGTAGTTTGTTTTGTGGAGCTACACCACTCGCTACGCCACCCAACAATGTCAGCTCAGTGACACACATCTTTTTTCACTTGTTTCTATGACCCACTGTGCTGGCTGGCTCTCTAGCCCCCAAATGAATCCCCTTTCGATTTTGAAGCTGTCCCTCGGTCCAGGGCAGGCTCCAGCAGCGGGCAGCGGCTTGAATCTTGCGGTAGCGATGTGGACAGGGGTGTCTGGGTCTCTCCTCTCATTGTCTCGTTTCTCCATTCAGCTCGACTCTACTCCGTGAAGTGTGTTATATGGGGCAAAAACAGACATGATTGAGGTGTGCTGGGGCCAGCATGGCATCGTATTACAGTAGCCTTGCCTTACCCTTTGAACTGCACAGTGTAGGGATGATGACGTTGTGGTTCGGGGGAGGGGAGTCTCAGCGATTCTCAGTGGATGATTGGCTGTGACAGGGTGACTCGCTGAGGATGAGATGCTAATGCTACAGTGTAACAATGGCACGAAATTCAAAGTTGAGACAAAGGAATGACACCGACACGCTATGCTTAGTGTGGAAGATTCCATCTTTCCGTGAAATCCCAGCTCAATGTGTGTTAATGGTACAGGGTCTTTGGGAGCTCCCAAATCCAGCACACCATGGAAAATCCGTGACAGTTGAGAGGTATGATTAGCGCACAGAGCTATGAACCTAAACAGACCAGGGTTTGAATCCCAGTACTTACTGTCTGACCCTAAGTATGTCAATTACCCTGTCTGTGGTTTAACCTCCCTATAATTTATCCCTGTACACTTTGATTCTCCCTATGCGCTGAAAATGGCAGTAATATGCTCTCCCCTCCCTCTACTGGAATGTAAAGTGCTTTAGAATAAAGTTTGTATGAAAGGTGCTATACAAAACTAAATTTTTTTTGGGGGGGGGGCATGGCCAGCGTCTCACAAGGGAGGATGGTTTTTTGTGAGCTCCTGCTGTTCGAGTACTTTACTGATACAGAAGTGTTTAAAAGTCAAATTTCTTTAATATTTCAACCTTATCTTGATTGCCCTACCACTTCTGCATCTCCCTGATAATTCTGACATTTCTCCAGTATGGGCAAACCAAGGCAAGTGACTAAAGGCACCATCAGGGGAAGATCGCAGGATACGGACTATGAGGCTTAACCCTCAAATAAGGCAATATTAGACACTGTGTGGGAATTAAAAAAAACAAATGGAGGCAGATAATGCTAGAGTAAAACTTTTGGAGACTAAAATTGATGGGATGGCTGCAGTCACTAAATCTACAAGCGTATGAACATACGAGCGGCCAGCTGAAGAAGGCCCAAAGGTTTAACAGTCTGCTCAGTGCAATCTTCTGCACGTATGCTACATGTTGCTCTACCCCCTTCATCGTCTTAACCTGTCCCTTGAATCTATCCCACCCTCTTTTAACCCCCCCAATTGTATTGTGATTTACTACCCCCTCTGGCAGAGCATTCCACCCTGCCACCTCCCTTTCAGTGAAAAAGTGCTTTCTGGCAAGAATGACCTCTTTCCTCTTGCCAGAGAACCCCTTGGATAAGAATCCCAGCATCTTGTTTGTCTTCCCGCTGCCTTTATACACTGGGTTGACCATTTCAGGTCACTTGTAATTGCTATCTCCAGGTCTTTCTCCTACTCTGAGACTGTGATCTTCACAAGCCCTATGTGCTTTACCTTGCATTTTTTAGCACTGAACTGCAATTGCCAGACTTTAGACCACCTTTCCAACCTTGCCAGGTCTTCTCTTAGATCCCTTACACTCTTCTCAAGAGTCCACCCTCCTGCAAAACTTGTTATCATCCGTGAAGACATACTGTGTCTTTGATGCCGTTCCAAATGTCACTGATGAACACAATGAACAGGGCTGAACTGAACACTGATTCCTGTGGGACCCTACTAGTAACTTCTCTCATCCCAGAGTGCTCCCCCCCACCACCACCTGCTGCGTTTTACTCCCTAGCCAGTTGGCCACCCACCTGGTTACTATCTCCCCATATCTGATCAACCTCTGATCAACCTCTTGCATGGGACAGAGTCCACGACCTTGCTAAAGTCCAGGTATAGTATGTCCACCTCTTGGCTCTTACCTACTACCTTAGTGACCCCATCAAAGAAATTTATCAAATTTGTTTGGCTTGATCTCCCTGCCATGAACTTGTGCTGCCTGCTATCCTGGAACCCATTTACCTCAAGGAACTCAACTAACCTTTCCTTTAGGATGGTTTCCATCAGCTTGCCAGCAACTGATGTCAAGCTGACTAGTCTGTCATTCCCCGGTTCGATCCTAGGTCCACACTGGCTGGCCTCCACTCACACGGAACCACTCCTGTGTCCAGCAAGCAGCTGCACAGGCCTGCCAGGGGTGCTGCGAGGACTGCTGCCAGTGCTCTCAGCCCCCTTGGGTACATGCCATCTGGCCCTGGGGACTTGCCACCTTGAGGACCTTTAGCCGTTTGAGGACTCTGTCATCTGTTATTGCTTCCTCCTTCAACCCCACTGCACCCCCCCCCCACATCACTATCTCCCCCTGTGGTCGTGGCCCATCCTTCTCCTTAATGAAGAGACTAAGCAAAAGTATTCATTCAGTACCTCTACCGTCTCCCTGTTTTCCTCCACCCCCTCAGTCTCCCTTCTCAGCTTCACTATTTCCTCCTTAGTTGTTCTTTTCTCTTGGATGTATCAGAAGGTCTCGTCACATTCTTTGACCCCCTCAGCTAGTCTCTGCCTTGGCTTGCCTTACCACCCTGCAAGTTGGTTTCAGGTGCTCTGCATATTCTGTTGTTCTCTTTCTTCTGGGTATTTTGTATTTCCTATAAGAATTCCTTTTCTCCCTTGCAGCTCTACCCACCTCCTCTGTAAACCACAATGGCTTCCTCCCCTTGCTCCTTTTATCCTTCTGCTTAAGATACATTGCAGTTACTGCCTAGACCCCATCCCTAATTACAGCGCATCTATCCTCCACACCCATGTCCTCCCTTAGTTCTCTAGTCTTTCCCCTAGCACTGTCCCCATGATCCACCCTTCTTGAAGTCAAGAACACATGTTCTCATGATTAGCACTTCACGTCCCACTTTCCACTTAAACCACAAAGACTGGTGGTCAGTCCCTTACAGGGCAGCTCAGCGACTCTGATACTTTTGACATCAGGACTAGATCCAGGATGGCCTGATCCCTGATCAACTTCATCAACCCCATGTCAGAAAACCATCCTGGAATGCATCTAGGATCGCTTGGCTCCTGCTGGTGCTGGTCTGTGGCATGCCCAAATCCACATTAGGCATGTTAAAATCTCACACTATTACCCTGTCTCCCTCCTCTGCAGCCTTTGTTATCTCATCCACCAGCTCCTGGACTGTGGTTTCGTCCTGACTTGGCAGTCGGTACCCCTACCATTATTTTCTTCCACATTCTGCACCCCTTTGCATCCTGTCTTGTGACCTTTATCAGACAGATCCCAGTCATGGTTCGGGGTTGCCCAGGTCTCGGTGACTGCCTCCAGATCTCCTCAGCCCTCTGTCATCATGGCCTGGAGGTCATCCATTTTGTTTCCCAGACTCCTGGCATTCGTGGGTATTACTCTCCAAATCCCATGTTTCCTGTCTCCCTCTTCCTTTCTTGTTCAACCTGCTTCCTCTGGTTACCCTACTAACTTGCTCTCCTTATCTTTTTTCTCTCCCTTCCCTTAAATTCGTCCCCACCGTGTTAACCCCCTTCCATATTTACTTATTGTCTCCTCCTCCTGGGAGTTCTGTGCTCTCAGGTACTCCCCCCCCACCCACTCAGTTTAAATTCAGGCTATCCCTGATGAATTTCCATAACCTGTCACATAGTACCCTGGTTCATCCCCTGCTGAGATGTCCCCCTCTCCCCTGTGGCCATCTAACTCCCCTCATAAGTGAAGCCTCTATCACAAGGGATATACTATGGTATCCCTAAACTCGGTATGTCGACGCTCAGCATACAGAGTTCAATTGCCTGAAATCCACAGCCCCGAATGAATCACATGTCCGACAGGAAAAAGTTCAGGTATTACAAAGTAACTAAGTGTAAAATGCGGAGGGCTTTGCCCCCCGTACCCCCACACCCCCTGTAACTAAATTAACTAACTCCAAGGAAGAGCAGGCACCAGAGTAAAAAATATTAGTTTTTTTTGGGGGCGAATTTTAAAGGGTACGACTGGTCCAAACCCAGGTCTGAGGGAACCTCGCTGAGCGGAGCTACTGGTGTAGCCTGCACACCACCAGATCAGCTCAGCCAACTCTCCGAATCAACTGTCCCTTGACGAGCATTGACAGGAGTAAGGTAGCAACCCATAACATCTGCTACCTTACCCATGTCAAAATCCTTCAAAGAATCCATCGCCGGGATGCTCACTATCGGGACACTACACCTATCAAGCACACCTGTCAAGCAATAGTGCCCGGGCAGGTGTGTGTCAGGATAGTGAGCCACAGGAAGACATAAGGGTACATCACGAGAACTCTGCTAGTTTCTCTTGGTGTTTGTGCGCCCCCTCTGGATACTCTAGTCGTTGTATCTTCCCCACTACCTACTCCAATTTGTTCCTCCCAATCCACTAGTCCCCTGTCAGCCCCTGCTGTTCCCTGCTCCCCATGCACTCAGTCACACACACAGCCCCCACCCATTTGTCATCCTCCTTTTACTAGTCTGGGATTTCTCCCTGCTGGGTTCTACCCTTGTTGCACCCCTTGAGCCTCTTCCTATTACTGCTTCTGATCTCCCCCCTCACACCCATTTCCTGGCTCATATCATCTCATGGTCTTCCTGATGCTGCCCCCTCATCCCACTGCCTTTTCCTGATGTGTCCCCATCCATGCGAGCCTGTATGACTTCCTCCTGGGAGTCAAGTAAGAGGTATCGCTATTTTGTACGGGAACTCCATTGGGTTGTCTGTTTCCTTCACTGCCCTGCTTCCTCCAACCTCTCCTATCATCTGTTCTCCAGCCCACCCCTTTGCCCAGTGCTCCCTCTGTGTCAGAGACAGCTACAGCCCTGGGGCCCACTGACACCCTGACTATCCTCACACCCCACCCTGGCCCACCCCATTAACTTTCCCACCACTAAAGTCAGGCTGACAGGCCTGCAATTGCCAGCCTCTTCCCTGCTACCACTTTTGTGAGTAGGACTAAATCTGCCCTCCTCCAGTCCTCCAGAACCACTTCCGTGTCCAATGAACTGTTAAATAGGACATTCAGATGTGCAACCAGTACCTCCCCGAGTTCCCTCATAATCAGCTTACTTCTTATCTGAAACAGCACAGGTTACTTTGTGAGGAGAAACACAATTTCAGGAAGGACCATGGGACTTGTACAGAACTGGATACAGTCCATCAAGCCATGGACAAGGCCTGCTGACTGGTGCCGTGTTCATGGAACTAACCAAAGCCTTCAATTTGGTGGACCATTTTATTTTTATTTATTTTATTAAGTCTCGGAATTAAGACCGTTGAGCCAGAGGCTCTTTTACAAAGGCTCCATGTCAACCAAGTGGGATTATACAGAGGAATGAGTAACATGCACAGGTACACTGGGTACAAATTAACAGGCAAGATGAGATACAACAAGCAGGATAATAAACCTATTATCAATTTACAAACTAAAAACAATGATTAAGTGCTTGAAATAGGAGAGATTCAGATTTTGTCAGACGAGCCTGGATGCAGAGAAAACCAGATTAAAGGTAGACTAGGATAGTGATGAGAGAAACGGAAGTTATGCTACAGATGGAGGTGGAAGAGAGGTAGTAGAGCAGTGTGGTGGATCCCTGAGAACATGGATAATATCAGCAGGTACCCTGAGGAAGTAAGATAAAGTAGACCTGCTCACTAGGACATTGTCTGAACTGGGGATGAGGGACTCAGTTATTTTTTTATCTGCACAACAGGGCACAGATAGTCAAAACTGGCAAAGTTACATCCAAGGCAAATTCCGTTTCTTGTGGTGTTTCACAGGGATACATTATAGGTCCTCTGTTTTTTATTACCAGCCTACAAAGGATCTGCAATAATGCCAAACTCTGCTCTACACAGATGACGTCATTATCTACATGCATGGGAAAGACATCAACACTATTAACATTGGTACCTATGCGCAAAAAAAAAAAGGTTGCCTACATGCCGCATATCTGAGGCGTGTAGACAACAGTACCCATGAATGCCACGCAGTGGGGGGTCCTGCAGCATTCACTAGCGGTGCATGGTCCAGATGCACACCTGATTGCCCACACTACGCACCGCTCACAAAGGGCACGAAGTGCTGCTCACGGGGAAGGGACACTGGATACAGCATGGGGGGACCCTGCCACAACTGCATTACATGGCCAGCCCAACGCACACACAGAGACCCGCCTGGTCCCTTAAGTCCGTCTACCCCCCCCACACACCGCACTGCCCCATCCCTGGTCCTGTAGGACAGCTCACCCCTCAACACAGCACTGCCCTGTCCCCGTGAGGGACAGCCTCACCTCCCCCACACACACAGCACTGCCACATCCACAGTCCCGTGGGACAGCTCAGCCCCCACACACAGCATTGTCCTGTCCCTGGTCCCATAGAACAGTTTAACCCCCCACACACACACAGCATTGCCCTTCCCCACAGAACAGCTCACCCCCCAACACACAACTGAGTCCCAGCCCCAGTCCAAAAGTCAATGACAGTCCCATCCGGTCGTATCCTCATTCCTGGCTGACCCTGCCCAGCCGACCACCCCCTAACCCTGGCTTCTGCCCCTCATTGGTAGTTAGTGGCCCCTCAGGAATCGACAACACTACCTCTCAGCCACTGTACCTGCATGTCAGTGCTGCTGTGATGGACAGTGAGCAGCACATCCCTCCGCACAACACCTCAGCTCCTCGCCATTCAACTGATGCTGGGAGCACGCTGCCTATTTATAGGGCTGTTCCCTATTAATAGGCAACGTGCTCCCTGTATCAGTTGGACAGCAGGTGGCTGAGGTGTGTGCGGAGGGATGTGCCACTCCATCGCCCATCACAGTGGCACCGGCTACGCAGTTATGGGGCTCTGGGGGTGGTGGTGTTGTCAGAGCTATGGGGGGGGCACTGACCACCAATGAGGGAGCAGGGGCTGGGATCAGAGGGTCAGTCGGGCTGTGCAGTACTGGGTAGGGTCTACCAGGATGGGGATCCGATCGGGGGGGGGTACTGTCACTGAATTGTGGACCAGGGCCAGGACTCAGTTCTGTGTGGAAGGGATGAGCTGTCCTTCGGGGATGGGGCGATGCTGTGCAGGGCGTGGGGGGACCAGCATACAAGACTAAGGACGAGTCTCAGCCAGAGGGAGAGACCACTAGTCCATGGGTACCATCGGTGCATTCCCCAGGTGCCTGAGTGTGCTATGCACACACCCGGACCTGCACATTTCCACATTCCCCTGCTCCTGTGGAGCAGGCGATGCTGAGCGCCAAGAGGGGGAGGCGGGGCCACAGACAGGTAGCCGGCGTAGTTCATACTGGCCTGTGTGCACCCATCTGTTAGCGTGAAGCTTACATGGGCGGGGTATGTGCCTCTGGTGCGTACATTCCGCCCTTTCATGCATGGGGCCCAATGTTCTTAGGCACAATTTCCACTCCCTGCTAAAATGGTTTGTGAATGAAAAACTGGTCCTAAATGTCCCCATAACAAAATTTATGCTACTTGGTTCTGCCCCAAAAAGTCAAAAGATACTCCCATGGATGGGGGCGCCAGAGAGCCAGCTTCTGAAGTGGACACTTTTTAGAAGAGCTCCTGCACAACAACAGCAATATTCTGTTAATAAGTCAAATGTAACACAAGCTACAGTGATAATAGTTTTGCCTTTCATCTCCTGAAGGCTTAAGGAACTGGTGGACACCAAATATCGCTATGGGGCGACAGGAGAACCAGCTATCTGGACCGAAGAAACCTAATGCTCCACAACCTCTTTCGGAAGGAGGAAATGGTGGCCCAGTTGAAAGTACTCAGCCTGCTTTTACCTCAACCCCACCGTGGCAAACAATCCTGGAATCAGTTAAATCCATGGATACTAAAATAGAGAAGACCTTATTAAAATTGGAAATGCATGATGCAGCATTACTTGAACTGCGATCTACAGTGGCAGATTCTGACAAAAGAAGCCTTACCACCCAGGCAGCAGTATCAGCCATCGCAAAAGAAAATTTGGCCACGAGGAACCGCCTTGAGAGCCTTGAAAATGAACTCCATTCGGGGAATTTGCGCCTGGTGGGTGTCCCCGGAGGAGTAGAGGGTACAAATTTGCTCTGATTTTAAGAAAACTGGCTGGCTGAATCCGTAACAGTTCCAGAGGATTTTGAGTGGGGGCAGTTGTGGCAGGCCTATCGAGTGACTCCACGTGTTCGGCCTACAACTTCTGAAATACCTAGAACCATTATCCTTCGAACGTCGGGTCAAGAAATAAGGGACTTACTGTTATCTTCGGCACGAGCTGCATACCCAATTGTAGTCCAAGACAATGAGGTTAAACTTTTCCCAGATCTCTCCTACCAGACCAGGTCACGCCGTAAACAGTTTGATAGAGTATGGCAGTGGCTCAGGTCAATAGGCATCATTCATTCCTTTCTCCTGCCTGCTCAGCTTTGGGTTACCTATGGAGGGAAGTCTTGGCAGTTTGCAGACCCCAAGGATGCGGGTCAGTGGCTGGAGAGAACGGAGGCAGAATTTGCGGCCTGATCCAGACCTCACCATGAGGATGCGGAGTTGGAAGATGAGGAGAGTTGAAGACTTCTAACTGCAGACACTGCAAGTTTGAATTTAAGTTTCTGACTCTACCATATAGTTAAAAGGAGTTGGTTAGCAATCCATTTTTGGCTAAGCTAGAGGAAAGCTGGCGATATTTAGCTAATTTGGGGTTGTATTTTTTATATAAAAAAAGACCAAAACGCTTGTTTACTGAACTTTGAGCTCTACTGACTTTTACTACATGGTCCATAATAATTACTTGAGGTAGCAATTTGCCTGTTGCAGATTTATACCACTATAATATGTATTGCTGAGAGACTAGGATATGAAGGGTCTCTGTTAAAATATGGACGTTTATAGCTATGTGGAAATATTGAACTACATTTGCTGTGTAATAAGGCATTCTGATAAAAGCATAATTTCCCTGTTTGCTTTGTTTTAATATAGAGTGTACAACACTCTATTGAGCGTGTTTAAAAAGCCTGTGCTTCTACCTAACAAGGACATTACTCTTGCTGAAGCGAATGTCAATTTTTGGACTAATTCAGGGACATTTCTTTTTATTTCCTGGAATCCCCCCACTTCCTATTGTACCAGATTGCAGGACTTTTATATAATTTACTTCCACCCTAAATCCTGTATGGGCTATCAACCCATGAAGCTTCTGTGATGCCTGCATGAGAAAGTACAGTTACGTAAGAACTTACCGTAACAGTAGATCTTCGAGAACAGCTCTTGCAGCAGGTTACACCATTAGGACTGAAGCCGCCAGGCGCCAGGACCCCACGGAAATTTTCTAGCTAGCTATCTTCAGCGGGGACCGCCCCCGTCGTCGGCCCCGCCTCCGACATCAGGCATGGTACATAAGGGGGCGGTCCCGCCAGAATCCCCAGTTCTCCCGCCGGAGACTCCCAGTCGCACGATGACATCAGAAGGGGAGACCGAGGATCCACCGTCAGAAGGCAATAAGGGAACAAATTCCCGACTGGATCAATATAAATTCACTCATTTCCCAAATGAATCCCAAACTTCTTTGCTCGTTATTTATTTAAAAAGTTTTTTTTTTTTTTTTTTAAAACGAGCCATGTCTCTTCCAAGGGGGATATGGTGGGCGGGAAGGTACCTGCTGCAAGAGCTGTTATCGAAGATCTACTGTTACGGTAAGTTCTTACGTAACTGTACTATCTTACTTCGAGATACAGCTCTTGCAGCAGGTTACACCATTAGGACTGATTCCCAAGCAGTAACGCTTGCCCAAAAAACCTCTGGGAGGAGGAAGAGGAAGACGCAGAGAAAAAACCCAACCAAATCCTAACTCAGGACAAGAGGCCTTGCAACACCGCTAGACCGAAACCGGCCCTTCGCCTAGAGGCTATATCCAGACTGTAATGCCTGATAAAGGTATGCACAGTGCTCCAAGTAGCTGCAGCGCAAGTGGAAGAGATTGAGACATTTTTGAGTGCTGCAAAGGAAGTGGCCACACCCCTGGTAGAATGACCCCGGATGGAACCCGGGAGGGGCTTTTGCCTAGACTGATAACAGTGTGAGATACACTGCACAAGCCAGAGGGATAAGGATTGCTTAGACACCGGCCGGCCTCTCATTCTCTGCGCAAAAGAGACGAAGAGCTGGTCAGAAGCCCGAAAGGGCTTAGTTCTGTTGAGGTAATACCTCAGGCTGTGGTGAACATCCAGAGTGTGGAGCAAAGCCTCCCCTCTATTTGAATAACTCGGGAAGTAGACCGGAAGGTCGATGTCTTGATTTAAAGTGAGTGTTGAAACCACCTTAGGCAAAAACTTCGGGTTCGTCCTCAGAGATACTCTGTCCCGGTGAAAAACCAAATAAGGCTCTTTACACATGAGAGCATGAAGCTCAGAAATCCTTCTGGCTGAAGTAACGGCAACTAAAAACAACGTCTTCCACGACAGAAAACGTAGCTCACAATCTGCGGCTGGTTCAAAGGGAGGAAGCGTGAGCTGTTCCAGGACAAAAAGGAGATCCCATGGAGGAACCGGGTCCTTGATAGGAGGTCTAAGGTGTAACACTCCTCTCAGAAACTCCCGAGAAGCGTCCAGCTGAGCAATAGTGCGCTGCCCCACCGGCAGGTGGTAGGCCGAAATAGCGCACAGGTGCACTTTAATAGAGGAATAGGCCAGCCCCGAATGGAATAGGGAAAGGAGGTAGTCCAAGACTGCCCCAACGGGGCAACCTAAAGGGGAAAGATCACGAGCTCGCGACCATAAACAAAAACGACGCCACTTCATGGTGTATGTAGCATGCGTTGTCGGCTTTCTGGCTGCAGAGGACCTCGGCAACCTCTTGCGAGACCCCGTGTCGCAAAATGGCTATGTCTCTAGAAGCCATGCATGCAGGTTCAAAGAGCGAAGATCCGGATGCAGCAATGAACCTTTCTCCTGAGACAGAAGGTGGGAGCTGAGCGGCAACGGGAGCGGTGGTTCCCGAGATAGCTGAGCCAGCAATGGGAACCAAATCTGTCTGGGCCAAAACGGAGCCACCAGAATTATTCGTGCATGCTCCCTGCGCAGTTTGAGAAGAACTCTCTGGATCAACGGGAAGGGAGGGAAGGCGTAAAGGAATCTGTTCACCCAGGAGAGGGACAACGCGTCTCGCCAGAAAACACCAGGCCCTGGATCTAGCGAGCAAAAATTGGGCAGTTTTGCGTTGGATGGGGATGCGAATAAATCCAGCTCTGGAGTTCCCCATCGAAGGAACAGATCCTCTGCCACCTCCTGCAGAAGTTCCCACTCGTGGACTCTGGCCTGGGAGCGACTCAGACCGTCTGCGATCGTGTTGTCCACACCGAGCGTGTACAGCGATCAAGCTTGCGCCGTGTCCGATTACCCAATCCCACACTCTCATGGCCTCCCTGCAAAGGGGGTAAGAGTGAGCGCCTCCTTGTTTGTTAAGGTAATACATCACCGCCGTGTTGTCCGTCTGAAGCAGGATAGTGCACGGCGGAATCATGGACTGGAAAGCCTGGAGTGCATAGAGAACCGCTCTCATCTCTAGGACATTGATGTGGAGATGAGCCTCCAGCGGCTCCATACACCCTGAGACTTCACCCCATCCAGGTGTGCTCCCCACCCGAGACCTGAAGCGTCCGTGGTGAGGGTTATCTCTGGGGACGGCGCTGCAAACGGGACGCCCTTGGAGAGCGACCCGGGGGCTAACCACCATTGCCAGTCCCGAATCACACACCTCGTGATCCTGACTGGATGCTGCAAATGGTCTTGCCTCTGGTCCCATTGCGCCTTGAGCATCCACTGCGTTATTCGCATGTGGAGTCGCGCAAGAGGAACCGTAGGAATGGCCGCAGCCATATGTCCGAGCAGACGAAGGACCGACCTGGCCGGAGCGGTCTGGTTCGTTGATAAGTCTCCTATGAGAGACCTGATGCGTTCCGCCCTGTCGGCTGGAAGAAAAGCCCTTCCCTGGACCGTGTCCAGTACTGCTCCTATAAATTGCAAGTTTTGCGACGGTACCAAGACAGACTTCTCCTGGTTTATGAGAATTCCTAGCGATCCGAACAGATCCTGAGTGTCCTGGATCGCCCGCAAAAGCGCCTCGCTGGAGACGGCCATGAGAAGCCAATCGTCGAGGTACGGGAACACATAGTGGCCCTTTCTCCTCAGAGCAGCTGCCACGACTGCCATGCACTTGGTAAAGACCCTTGGAGCGGATGACAGCCCGAAAGGGAGAGCCCGGAACTGAAAGTGGTGGCCTAGGAACTCGAAGCGCAGGAACCTCTGATGCGCCCGAGCTGTGGGGATATGCAGGTAGGCATCCTGCATGTCTAAGGACGCTAAATAGGTGCCTTGTTTTAACATGGGGATCAGACCCGGAAGGGTCACCATGCGGAATCTTTTGTAAGCGACTAATACGTTGAGGTCGCTCAGGTCCAGAATAGGACGGAGGTCCCCTGTTTTCTTGGGAACCAGGAAGAAGTGAGAATAGTACCCTAGTCCTCTCTGGTTTCCCGGGACATGCTGTATCGCCCCCTTGCTTAGGAGCGCGATCACTTCTTGCCAAATTAAGGCGCCGTGCTGACCCGAATACCGGGAGAGCAGAGGAGGCCTCGAGGTGGCTGTTCTGCTGAATCCCCAAAAAGTGGCCGACACTGACCAACTGAAGTACCCACCTGTCGGTGGTAATTGCCTGTCATCCCGACAGGAAGTTCGCAATGCGACCCCCGACCATTACATCCCGTTGATCCTGAGGGGCCGGGGCCGGAAAGGAGTCATGCTGTGGCGGCAGAAGGGCCCGCTGGCTGGGAAGCCTTCGGAGTGCGCTGACCCCTGCTGGCGGGCTGTTTACCCTGGGTTCTTCGGAAACCAGAGCCCCTCTGTTGTGTGGCGGAACGGGGTTGTTGCCTCTGAGTCCCCTACTGGAACGGCCCTTGGTGCCTACGAAAGGGAACCAAGCCTAGCGGCAGCATTGCCTGGACCGACCTAACCGCCTTTCTAGCTCTCTTGAGCTTGGTAATAATCCTTCGGATGTACTACCAAACAAAACTTCTCCCTGAAAGGGGGCGTCCATAATGTTTTTCTGGACGTCCGGGGTGAAGCCGGAGACACGGAGCCATGAGTGCCTCCGGAGACAAACGCCTGAAGCTGCTGCTCTGGCCGAGGAGTCCGCAGAGTCGTATGCGACTCTAAGAACTTGGGTTCCCACGTCTGAACCCGTGCGGAGAAGTTGAAGCATCTCCTCCTTCTGCTCACCATCAGGCAGCTTTTCAGCCGCCTCTAGACCCTGCTCCCACAGGGCGTTCTGAAACTGCACCATGTGGGTCAGATAATTCAGGGACCTAATGGCACAAGTAGCGGATGCATACGTGCACCTACCCAAGGAGTCCAACTGCTTGGACTCTGGGTCTGGTGGCAGGGTGCTCAGATGTTGCGGCCTTTGAGACTGGTCATGTGAGGCTGTTATGACCAGAGAATCGGCCAGAGGATGTTGTGACAGGTACTGGTCCTCCCTGGGAGCCCCTGTACAAACGGTCAGCCTTCTTCGGCACCACCGGTTACGAGTGTGGACGCTTCCACGCAGCCTTGGTGACGTCCACAAAGGTGTCCACCAAGGGTGGCACCACCACAGGCTTAGGGTCCTTCTGCCGAAGATATCTGGCCAGACGTAACCTCTCGGGGTCCAACTCCTCAGCTTCCCACCCCATGTTCTCCTGGATATGACGTAAAATATCCATGAACGAGGGGTCATCCGGAGGAGACCGTGGAATCTCACGTGGGTCTGGTGAAGGAACTGAGACTGGAGATGGGGATCTCGAAGTGGAATAAACTGATCCCATGTCCTCCGTCGACGGCGAACGACGGCGTCTTCTGGATCTCTTGGGGCTGGGGGATCCAGAAGAAGAAGAAGATCTCGACGGAGGTCTCCTCTTAGAATGTCACGCCCTGGGAGGGGATTCAGGCTCCCTAGGGGCAGAACGGGCGACCGACCTCACAGGTGAAGATGGAGCCGGGGCCGAAGTTTGAGTAGGTGGAGGAGGAGGAGGAGGAGGAGGAAGGACTGCGGGTGCCACATCCTTCCTAATGGTGTCCCACCAATACGTAAAAAGGTCCTTCACCTCCGAAAGCGACAGTCCCGACGTCGGCTCCGACGACGAGGGCTAGACGTCGGGTCCCGGCGACGGCTCCGCAGGGACCTCGGGCGGCGGCGAGGGAGCCCTGGGAGACTGCTCGAGGCCGGGAACGCCCGTCTGGTCTTCGGGCTGTGTCGATTCCTCCTCCGTGAGGGACTCCTGCCCAACGATGGTCGGAGGCACAGGAGCCCTCTGCTCAGGCAAGGCGGACGTCGGGCCCCCCACCGACGTCCGATGCGAAGACGAGGCCGACGACGGCTCCGAGGAACGATGACGAATGGCAGACGGCGGTCTAGCCGACGTCGGGTCCACCGGTCTCTTCAAGGGCGTAAGTTCAAGAGTCTTCCGGGGGGGCGCCGAGGAGGACCGGACGTCGGGGGCCGAGGAGCGGGAGCCCGACTTATGATGATGGTGGTGGTATTCCCGGACTTCGCCACGGCCTTCTGGATGGAAGAAGACGACGGCCTGGCGGTGGGAGCCTGAGACGACTTGGATGCTGGAACCGCAGCCGGGGGAAGGGAAGAAGCCCTGGACGGGGACCGGTCCGATCTCGAACCGGAGCTGCGGGACTCGGAGGCCCGAGCCGGCGACCTGGGAAGATCCTTCTCTCTCCTCTTCTTCTCCGCATGTTTGTGTGAAGATTCCCCCTTCGAAGACATGGCCCGTAGTTTTTCTTCCAACAAGAATGCTTGGAGGGCCTTCTGTCGGTGGATTCTGGTGCGGCTGTTGAACCCTTGGCACAGGGAGCAGGCCTTGATGTCGTGGTCTGGGCCCAGGCACCGAACGCACGCAGAATGCGGGTCTTTGAAGGGGATCTGTTTTCCACACGCGCACTTGGAAGTATGACCGGAGGTCGGAGAGGACATCAGCGATGATTGTTATCTTTGAAAATTCTCAATTTCCCGTAGGGAAGTTCCGAAACCACGCGTCGCGCGCTAGACAGTGACCGAAGGGTCGAGGCATGCAGTTCGACGGCGGGAAAGAACTGGGGATTCTGGCAGGACCGCCCCCTTATGTACCACGCCTGACGTCGGAGGCGGGGCCGACGTCGGGGGTGGTCCCCACTGAAGATAGCTAGCTAGAAAATTTCCGTGGGGTCCTGGCGCCTGGCGGCTTCAGTCCTAATGGTGTAACCTGCTGCAAGAGCTGTATCTCGAAGGAAGATCTGTATACACTGTATTGTTATTTTTAAAAGGTAATAAACAGAAAGTACAAAAAAAAAAAGATACCCCACGACTTCAGTATCTCAACCCTAAAAGGTGTCCTACATGAATTAGTTAAGGAATTCAAACACCTTGGTGTTACTTCAGCAATCGTATGATCAATACTGTTAGAACTCTACATCAAAAACTGGGATTACTCTACCACACCTCTAAGTATTTAGCACCTGACACAAGAATCAGAATTGCCCAAAGCTGTATTCTCCCTTTGACTGAACATGTCTCTGTTGCAACGGATGCCGCACCCCTTATGATCTGAGCAAAAATGGGCTTTAACCTACAAAGCTGCTAAATTCACATCCTCCCAGAGCCCATGGTCCGACCACTGTACCGATTCTGAATGTCTCAAAAGGCTGCAACCTGAACTCAGAGCTCAGTTAATCTTATCAAATTTTACGTTTAAAATTCTACACGGAAGTGTACCCTACTGCCTCATCAAACGTTTCATGTTTGCGGACAACCCTTCTTCCAACTCTTCTGCAAAAAACTTATTAAAGGTTCCATTCATGTGCACAGGAATGGGTCAAAGCTCATTCAGCTAGAGCAGCATCTTTCTGGAATACCACCCCATCCTCAGTCACAGCAGTTCCCACCCCTTAAGCTTTTGCTGCTAATCTGAAGGAACATCTTCAGCAGTCTCATATCTCTACATGCTTTGCATAATTTACCAATCTTGTAGATCTACTGTACAACTAAATGCTCACGCTTGCACCATGTCACTTTATTATGCATCATGTATACATTTTATATACTTGCATCTTGTACCAATGTCTTGACTTGTAATCTACTGTATCTGTATCGTGTCTGAAAAAGGTGCCTGGTGTCAGCGTACCTACCCACTTATCAAAATACAAGTAAATAAATAAAAAATGTACTTTGTTTCCTGTACTTTATATGCTTGTTCATATGAAAATGAATAAACGTAACATTTATATCATCGAGACACATGTCAGGAAGCATAGGAAAAACCAGGAGCAGTTGTAAAATTCACAAGTAATGTTTTATTTTTTTCAATAACAGTAAAATAAAAAATAAAATTGTTTAGTATAAGTATTTATAAAGGCAGTACAAACACAGAAAACAAAGTCTTTCCTCTGAGGATATCTCCAATTCCAAGTTTCAGTCTTGCTTGCTCTCTAGCAAATGTATTGCTGCTCTTTTTATAAGTCTTTGCCTGGAAACTCATTAAGAGAACATTGTTATTCAGAAAATGTTCTTGTCACTTTCCTTCCTTGCAGGTGCAACAACACAGTACATGGTGTCCCAGAACTGACCTCTTGTTGACAGCTCTGCACAACAGTTTGTGCTGCATGTCAAGGTTAACCCCCTAAATTCTAAATAGCTTTTTGGAATCATTTAAACAGTATAACTGTATACAGTTTCAAACTAAGGGATCCCAGTATCACACAAAAAAATTCACATATATTTTTACAAACGCAAATACACAAGGGAAAAGAAAAGACAAAAACAGCACATGAAGGCAGAGAGAGAGCAAGAGGCGGAGAATCGCGAGACAGTTGGAGTGATCAATTCCTAGGTCTCACGAGAACATTTGATTGGCCAACCAGACAGACAAGAGACAGAAAAGAAGAGGACAAAACAGATCCTTGCATTTAACTCTTTATGCATAACAGATGGGACAGGGTCTTATTCAGTCCTGTCACAATTTAAAAAAATGCTCTCTTTTTCCTTCTTGGGAAACACATGTTTAAGCTGACTATAACGTATCAATCCAATGCACAGCACATGTCATGCAAGTCCACATCCACATTAAGAGGAAAAATGTCACCATCATGACCAAGTGAATGCTGTCACTGGGTCAAGGGTTGACCTAGATCCCAGCATGTACTCTTGGACAGCCCAACAGGACCTCAAGGTCAACAGCGTTTAATGCCACTGACAGATCCAAGTTGATCTATTTAGTTAATTACTAAGAATTTTTCACACTGGGATATCCACATGTAGGGGAATTGCCTAGTTTTAAGAGGTTCGGGGTAACAGTTATGACCGAATTACGATGGATACATGTACACAAGTTTACATCTTTAATAACCACAAATGCCTTATTATCTAAATAATTTACTTAATTCATTATTACTGTTTAAAGAAACAGATTTAAGACTATCAAGAAGTGATGGTAGGATAAGGAAAAAGCTGATTGGGAAATAATTAGGCAGGAGGACACGACAAGGGACTTGATTCAGAAAGAGTAGTGCAAGCTGTGGCAAACGGCAGCTTGCTCTGCTTGCCGGTGTGCCGGGGACCCTGAGCCCTACTCAGGGTATTAAATAAGTTGAAAAAACTGATTAGCAGTTTTGCACAAGAAACTGCTAATCATCTGTGAAAATGCACTGCACTTGGGAAACACTGCTTAGCAAAATTAAAAATGCTTAATTTTTATTGTTTGACTGGGTAGATATGAATAAAAATGTTGAAAAATGTTTAGCAGTCAAGTGCTATGCATTTCAGAAAATGGTTAGCATTACCCTCTGATTTGCGTAGCATTTTGCTATGCCATACCAGCTATTTAATACCCTGTGATTCACTATCTGGTAGGGTCCTGCCGCCAAAGTCCAGCAGTTGCAGCAAATGTTGCCATGCAGAGAAAAGATGGTGTACCTGAGAGGTTTGCCACAAGCTATGGGGCAGTCAGGCAGCACCTGTGTCCAGGAAAAGAGACCCACTGGGAGGCTGCTGGCATCATGGGGGAGGGGCAGTGCATGAGGAGGGCTGGTGGCACACAGATGAGTGACAGAAGGGGTGGCACCAGCACCGCAATGGGGCATCAGAGGGGCCACTGCAGTGCCAGTGTGTTGAGGGTGCCCCCATGCTGGGCACCATGGGGGGGCACTGTGGGCACTGCACCACAAAGGTGTCTTTATTAATGTCTTTATGTAGTTTTTAGTTACAGGGTTGCTGCACTAGACAAATACAGTGTAAGGGACCATGGGCGGGTGGCAGAACATGTTCCCTCCTGCCCAGGGAGGGCTCTGGGGGTGGCACATGCAGCATTAGACCAGCACCTAACTGGTCTAACTGTCCTAGACCGTGCGCCCTCTGGTAGGGTTTCCTGAATCCCCCTGTTGGGGATATAGCAGCATGCATCTGCCACAAGCCCCCTAGCACCCTGGCACAACCATACACTTGGCACACACCTGGCGCAGAGCCGGTCTGGTGCACAGGGTCCCCGATTTGGTGCAGTAGCCTTCTTGAACCAGAAACTCCGCAAATTGTGGCACAAGGTGCCCCTTGAGTCAATTCTGTTTAATGCAGGCACCTTGCACCAACTTCAGAGCTTTCTGAATTGAGCCCAAGGTATCTTAATGTACAGCAGGAGTGGGTTGCTGGCAGTTACATGGGATAAGAAAATTGCTACACATGGAACCCCTAAAGTCTTGCACAGTGGAAGATTTATTGATGGTAGTGGGAAACAAGTTCCAGGTTACAGGCCTGATTATGGAAAAGGTCTTACTGTATGTCCCACGGTTTTTAGGCTCTGGGAACCTGGTAAAAGTATTAGACTGTGACCTGAGTGGATAGGATTCTGATGGTCTGACAAGTGACTCATTCAGATATTGACGGGTTTTCCTTTCCTACTAAAGGCAATGATCTTGGTTCTGGCATAATTCCAAATCACGCTTGTTCCTCCCTAGGTAGGGGCTGGAAGGTGGGCTTGATGAGCCTAGAGTCCCATCCAACTTCTAAATTACTAAGTAACTATGATGGCAGGAGTAAACCAACTGGTGTATGATTCACCAGTGTCTAAGGACAGAAGCAAGGTATGTGAGTTATGGGAGTCATCACAGCTGCCCCCTGCACTCAGAAATTTACCTCCAGCCCCAGCAATAAATAAACTTGGGTCCCTTGGTCACTGAGACAACAGGTATAATCATTCGAGTACAATGACGATGGCATGGTGCAATAAATACATTTGTACTGGCTCACACAACTTAAAACTGAAGAAAGCCAGAAAGTAATGCTACCCTCTCAATCTACTATGTGGGATGTAAGGGCAAGAGGCAGCAGGGAGGCTGTCAATCTTTTGGAGGCAATTATTATTACACAGTGCTGCCTTCCAACCTGCTATGTTGCTGCAGAAAGGCAGTCAGCAATTTCTAAACTGCTGCGCCAGAGGAGGGTCCAGGACAAAGGATCTGGCCTTCTATCTCCCTAGTCAGCGAGTGGAGATCGGAGCTTGGATCCAAACAAATGGTCCCTACCCCGATCCCTACTATGGAGACCTGTTCCTAGGCACTGATGTCATAACCCAGATGGGCACTGCTTGAAAGCAACCCGTCATTAAAAGCTCCGGAGCTGAGCACAGGCGAGAACAACACCAATAAAGATGTCGTTCTGCAGACTACTTGGGCACTAGAAAACAGAGGAGCGACTATGAGCAGACTTGTGGGTGACTCTTGGAGCGCGCCATCTCCCAGAAGCTTGCTGATCTGACAAAACTGTTGGAGCTGGAAAATCTCATCCACAAACAGAGTACCCCGAAAAAATGCCTGTGCCCTAGAATAGTGCAAAAACTCTTTGAACCTTTTGTGTGGCCTGCAGGAAGCACGCAAAGACTAAGAATGACAAAGCAATGGGTTCCCATTTCCAAAGAGTTGTATCACAGTTGTGGACGTGCAACTGAACTGTAGGTACAGGTAAGGATATTGTGTTGGGGGGGGGGGGAGGTTAATAGCCTGAATTCTTTCCTTTAGTGTCTTGCTACTGCCTGGATTGCGGGGATGTAGGTGGATTCTACTGCCGTAAATAATTTTGTGAGGATTGGCTGCTGCTCATGCAGGTCGCCCTCTGATCATGCTGCCTATGACTTACGATCGGACTGACCAAATAGTGTGCATGCCTGTCAGTGAACAGATCTTGTTTTGTCATGTGTGGGAAAACAGTCAAACATATGATCTGACCTAGTGGAGCCTCTAGAATGTTGGAACCTGCTCATTATAAACTCGCAATGCAAGCACACCAACCCTGCAGCGCAGTAAGGGGCTTGGAAGATATACAGAGACTCCTGTACTTTGCAGGATATGGAGCAATCTACAGGGACATTGGTCTCATATTCTTGCTTTGGTTATAAGGGAAAATACAGCAATTAAGCTTTTATAAGAAATAATTTAATCTAAGAGCTTTTATAAGAAATAATTTAATCTAAGGGGCAGCTGCCCTGGAGTTACTGGGAAAATGATAAATCAATCTTGTGAAAATGAGCTAGAGACCACATTAGTTGCATTCAGTGCCTCTAGCATGGTTCAAGTTGCCTCCTTCACCCACCCCATCCCACCCATGTGGGACCTTTTCAGCCATGACTGTGCTTGTAGGAAGTAACCCAAGCTCAGAATGCAAGTGAGAGTGAGCTCAGCCTCAAATTTCACGATCCTATTCTTTGGCATCTGAGGAACAGATATGAGAGTGGAGACCTGCCAGATCAAGTATTAGCAGTCCTCTCACTCCTGCTAGATCCTGATGATACTTCTCAAGAATGGCTGTAAAACAGATTAGACTATCAGCATACAGAAAGAGCAGCAGGAAAGAATGGATACCTTCTCCCCTGCTGTCGAGATAAAAAACCATTGAAGAATCATGGGAAGGAGGTGGCCCTGAAATATTTCCAGTGTTCTCTGTCTTCCCCTACTAGGAAGAGAAGTTACTCAGCTGTCCTAGACCAACATAAGCTGACCCAGAACTAGCTTTTTGCTATACTGAAACATTGACTTTGACGGCAGATAAGGACCGCTTGGCTCACCCAATCAGTATACTAGGCTATACTGTGCCTGGCTTGCAACATCCGAGGGAAAGCTCATTCAGGACAGCAGCACCACTTTGGGCACCTGTTTACTCTTGTTGTTGCATTCACAGCTGGGAAGGGTGAAGGGTAAAATGCAGGTCTAAATTGGGAATTGAAGCAGTACCCTATCTAGGGTAGACGTACAAGGAGAGTAACACAAACAAAAGTGGGGTAATACTCTTAACACCCTTTCAGAGGTAAATGGTACAAAAGGGACAAGTGAAAAGCAAAAGGATAGGTCACAACTAGGAATAGAAGCCACACCCTATCTAGGTAGGGCAGGTGTACAAAAGGGTGTACCAGACAAAGTAAGGGGAAAAGCTAGAAACATCATATCAAGGGTAAGGGTACAAAAGTATTTCCAGGTAATACAGGAAAAGTAGGAACTGGGAATACTGGGAATGGTGAAGTGCAGTGGCTGTGGGGTGGCAGTTTTCAGAGAGACCTTCTGGAGACTGCAGTGCTGCCCCATCTGCATACACCTCTCTGGGTTGAGGAAGGAGGTTGCTAGACTCCAGGATGACTTGGTTAAGATTTGGGGGACCTTTACCCCCACTCAGGGTCCACTAGGTCTGACACTGTCACCTCAGAGGATGCCAGGAAGGAGCAGCAGGTGGACTTTGGTGGGCTTGGGAAGGGTGGGGGTGGTGGGTTCTGGAAGGGTGGCGGGTGATTAGAGGCACAGTCCTCAACCGCTACCATTACACAATTCCTAAGCTGATCTGGCAGGGTGAGACTGCCAAGAGGAGGCATCCATGGTAGTAGCCAGGGAGGATGTGGGGGGTCTTCCATAGTGGAGACCACATGGAGGGTGGGAGAGAGCCCCAGAGAGGAGGAAGCAACTTCTGGTGGGGGACTTGACAGTCCGAAGGATAGATCTGGGAACAGGAAGGAGAGTGAAGAGGGAGGTCAGATGCCTATGTGGCACCACAGCCTGAAGGAACGGAAAGTGAATCCTGGAGACCGCTATGGCAGCAAGTAGGGAGGAGGACCTGGAAGTCATTTACCAACTGGAGATCAATGACCTAGATAGTGACTGGGATAGTGCAGGGGGAGCTTAGTGAGCTGGGAAGTGGTCATAGACAGGTATCAAGCACAGTGGCTTTCTCTGAGGTGCTGCCTGTCTACAACAGGAGGGAGGGAGGGTTCTCTGCACCAGAAGCTTCAATTCATGGCTGAGGAAATGGTGCAGAGAGGAGGGATATGGCTACATGGGGGACTGGGGACCCCCTGGGAGGATAAGGGCCTATGCAGGGGTGATGGCCTGCAACCATCTGGGAGGGGAACAGAACAGTGGATACTTTAAATGTTGCTTCGATGAGCATTTAAACTAGCTGAGGGGGTGGCAGAAGAAATCAGGGAGGCAGAAACTACCCCCTCCCCACAGGCTGAAGTGGAGTAGGGAGAACCTGAAGGGAGAGGAACCCCCAGGGTGCAATAAAGGAAGCAGGGTGACAGAAACAGGAAAGGAGAGGAGAGGAACCAGAACATCAAAAAGAGGGGGGAGGGAGGAAGGGGGACCAAAATGAAAAAGGGGGGTAACAAGTAGAGTGCTAACCACATCTGGACAGCCATGGGTGCCAACGCTAGAACTCAAAGAAAATAAGGTTCCAGACCTAGAGGTCATCATGATAGAGGCCAACCTGGATATAGTGGCCATTATCGAGTCATGGTGCACTGGAAACCATGACTGGGACATGGCCATACCAGGCTATATTCTGTTCAGGAAAGACAGGGTGGGAAGGAAAAGAGGGGGTGTGGTGCTTTATGTGAGGGAAAGCATAAAAGTTACAGAAATACAGGGAATACAGGGAGGGGCAGAGGTACTGTGGATCACCCTAGAGATGGGGAACAAAGCCACTATTCGCTCCGGTGTGATTTACAGACCTCCAGCACAAGGCGTAAGAGTTAGATATGGTACTAGGGGAAGCCACTGGCAAAATGGCAGAAAAGGGGGAGGTACTGCTGGTGGGGTAATTCAGTCTGCCAGATTAAGACTGCAGCCTCCCAGCTGCAGCTTCAGCCAGAAGCAGGGACATCCTAGACTCCCTGCAGGGGGCATTCCTCAAGCAACCAGTTCAATGAATCCCACTCATGATGGGGCAATACTAGACCTGATACTTACTAACAAGGAAAGTGTTGCAGACATCAAGGTTGGAGGCCACCTGGGGACCAGTGATCACGGTACTGTGTGGTTCAGTATAAGGATGGCTGCAGAATCGAACCACTCATGGGCGAGGGCCCTGAACTTCAGGAGGGCAGATTTTATAAAGAGGAGTGAATGCCTCAAGCATGACCTGGGGACTGGAGGAACAGTGAGCAAAAGCTAAAGGGGGCACAGTGAAGGCAAAAAAACTCTGCGTCAAGCAAGTGAGCAAAACCAAGAGGAAAAAGATACCACTATGGTTCTCGAAATACATGGTGGGAAAAAGTAAAGGTTAAAAGGGTACTTACTATTCAGAAGGTCCAAGGATACACAGAGGGCGCAGGATAGGGAGGTATATCGGCAAAACAGAGGGAAGCAGGGAAAGCATTAAGGAGCACGAAGATGCAAACTGAGGTGAGAACAGCCCAGGCAGTGACAAATACAGACATTTTTTAGATATATAAGCACAAAAAAGGAAAACCAAGGGAAGGACTGTAAGGTTAAAAAGGGAAAGGGGGGGGGGGCTGTGCAGAGGGAGACCAGGAAAAGGAAGGCATCTTGAGGAAATATTTCTGCTCAGTGTACACAGAGGAAGGGGAAGGGGAGGGACCACAAAAAAAGTAATGACAGCCTGGAAGGGAAGGAGGTGGACACTAGTCCTTTTTCGGAGGATAGTCCTGAAGGGACTTGGAAATCTGGAAGTGGACAAAGTAATGGGCCCAGATGGGGTGCATATAAGGATGTTGAAGGAGCTAAGGGAGGTACTGGCTGCACCTCTGACAGTCCTGTTTAACAGATCACTGGAAACCGGAGTGGTTCCAGAGGACTGGAGGAGGGCAGATGTAGTCTCAATTCACAAAAGTGGTAGCAGGGAGGAGGTTGGTAATTATAGGCTAGTCAGCCTGACATCGGTGGTGGGAATGTTAATGGAAACACTGCTGAAGGAAAAGACTGGAATATATGAACATACGAATGTGCCAGCAGAAACAGACCACCCAGTCTATCTAAGTCTGCTTGAGTGTGCAGCTAGCACCTCTAATTTGCAGCTGCCCCACCCCCTCTCACTTGTCATCCCACTGCCACCTCCCCCACCCTCACTCTCCCCTGTTCCCTGTCCCATGCCCTTTTGAAACTGTTCAAAGATTTACATGATACCATCCATTCTGGTCGGGCATTCCATTTTGCTACCACCCTTCTGTAAAATAGTGCCTCCTCATTTCCTTCCTAAATCTTTTATTTTTTATTTAGTTTTTGTTGACCGGGTAAGTGCACTAGACAAATCCTGCCTATTTTCAGGCACGACCCGGGGGAAGGGAATACAGATGAATGCCAACTGACCTTGAACCAGATTAAGCTGTTGGTGGTATTTTTAGTGAATGAGGGAAATTTGGCCAGGACACCGGAGAAATTCACCTACTCTTTTCGATAAGTGCCATGGGATCTTAAACATCCACCTGAACTACCACCAATCCAAGCAGATGGGACCTCGGTTTAACATCTCATCCAAAAGACGGTGCACTCAGAAGTGCAGCACCCTCTCATGCTGCACTACAGTGTCAGTACCAGGATATTAACCTGTGCACCAGATGTGGGAACAGAACCCACAGCCCTCTGATCTCCTGGCCTCAGAGGCGAGTGTGCTACCTACTAAGCCACCCTCCTTAACTTAAAGACCCCATCTGCCCCATCCTTATTGATTCCCCTCAGATACTTGAATGTCTCTATCATGTCCCCCCGTCCCTTCTATCCTCCAGGGTGTACATATTCAGGTCTCTCAGCCTGCTGTCATAGTCTGTCCCTTCCATTCCACATATCAACTTTGTTGCCCTCCTCTGCACCCCCTCCAGTAGCCTGATATCATGCTTTAGGTATGGCCTCCAAAACTGCACACAGTACTCTTTAAGTGCGGCCTTACCAGCGACCTGCAGAGGGGCAAGATCACCGCTCTTCACCTGGATGAAACAACCCTTGCTATGCACCCTAGCATTTTGTTTGCTTTTGCAGCCACTCTCCTGCACTGGGCAGTGTTGTCCATGGTCCCTGTTATCATTACCCCTAGGTCCTTCTCCTCCTCAGTGATCCGCAGCTTAACCCCTCCCAGACAGTATTCTCTCCTTGGGTTCTTCACCCCTAAGTGCATAACCTTACACTTCTTTGCATTGAACCCCAGCTGCCACCTCTCTGACCACTCCTCTAGCTTGCTTAGGTCCCCCTGCAGCTGCTTCCATCCCTCCTCTCCATTCACCACTGCTCCGATTTTGGTGTCATCAGCTAACAGACTTATCTTGCTCACCACCCCATGTGCAATGTCTGATATGAAGAGCCCAAACAATACTGGCCCCAACACAGAGCCCTGTGGCACCCCACTCGTCACTGGCCTTGGAGTTGAAAGCTCCCCTCTCACCACCACCCGTTGCAGCGCCCCAACTCAGCCAGCTTGTAATCCAGTTCATCATTTTTGCCCCTACCCCTACACCAGTTAGCTTCCCCCAAGCCGCCCATGAGGCACAGAATCGAAGGCCTTGCTGAAGTCCAAGTAAAGAACATCCACCGCATGACCCTTATCCAGCTCACCTGTCACCCAGTCATAATACTGTATCAGGTTGGTTTGACAAGACTTCCCTGAAACAAACCCATGCTGCCTCACATCCTGGAGGCCACTGTCCTCCAGGTATGACACCAGTCTTTCCTTTAGTATTGTCTCCATGAGTTTGTACACTATGCAGGTGAGACTTACCGGACGATAATTACCCGGTGCATCCCTTGGTTCGTTCTTGTGTAATGGTACCACATGTGCCATCCTCCAGTCCAGTGGCACATATCCCAACTCCAGTGAGGTGCTGTACAGATCCGCCAGCGGCCCGCCAACACCTCAGTCATCTCCTTAGCACAATATCTTGAATCTAATGGGCTACAAGGCCCGAAGCAGCATGGATTCACTGGGCGGGGACAGGGATCAAGTCAAACAAATCTGTCAAGACTTCTTTGATTGGGTGGCCAACCTAGATTTCAGTAAGGTTTTCAACATGGTTCCACAAAGGAGTCTACTAATCAAGCTGGGCAACTTAGTAGTGGGACCTAAGGTGGTAAACTGGGTAAGAAACTGGTTAGGGGATAGGCGACAGAGGGTGGTGTAAATGGAGCATACTCAGAGGACCACTAAAGTAGTGTGGACACTGAAAGGCAGGCTGGTTTCACCCGGATTTTAAGTTGGGCCCCCCTGATGACCAAGACGCTTTTCCTGTCACTTTTATATCCCGTGGATGATGTGAGGGAGTAAGATGAAAATGTGACAAAGCTGACACCAGTGACATTGTCACCACCCCCATCCACAGCCAAATTTGGAGACAGGCAGAGAGGCACTTTAGGATGCTGGTTAACAGGACAAAGCCAGGCCCAAAAGAAGGAGAACAGGGAGGGCAGGACAGCTCAGAAAGTGACTGGACTAGACAAAGTCCAGCCCAGAATCTGAGGGTCATGACCAAAATGAAAGGAAGGGTGTACAGGCTGCTCAAGGGGGCTGCCCATTAGGGGATCTGAGCCCAGACTCATAGCCAGCTGAAGTGCCGCTGTCAGCTGTGGGGACAGCACCATTGGCATCAGCACCACAGTGATACAGCCACCAGCATATATGTTTTTAAGCTCTTGGGCCCCAGGAGCACAGAACCAGGTGGACGGGGCTAAGCCAGAATCAGATGAAGGTGGTCACTGGCAAAACAAGCAATTAAGTCATATGGTCAGAGCTAGCATAGGTCAGAGCAAACATTGTGTGGTACCAGACTTTCCACACAATGCCTGTGGCTGGAAAACCCACACAATTCAAACAAAACAAAAAAGCAAATAAAAGCACATCTAGCTAGATAACATGGCAGCAGCACTCTCGCAATTAGTGGAGGGATTACATTTTATGATACTTAGGAGCGATGGGGGCACAGCTTTTGAATAGAGCACTTCTCCCTGCTGTAATGAAATGAACTTCCCCACAATTCCAGCACTGCTTGCAGCCAGTCAGGAGATGGAGGATTATGCCTGGACTCCTACTTCTCAAACTGCAGGCTCCAGATGCTGGAGCACCACCTGCTGGCTGGCTTCAGGATATAAAAAGAAGTTTGCTCTAGGCTGGCTTGATGGTGTCACATGGGAGATCCAGGTTTGATCCTGACCTCCGAGTTTGTTTCCTCAGTCCAGTCAAGCTTACAGAATGTTGCAGGGGTGTGAGACAGTCCACTATAGTCTGCTCCTTCCACACAATAGTGACTATACTATACCAAATAAGAGTATGGACACACACAGCCAATCTTAAAAGCTGGAATGTTACCCCATTCATGCTGTGAGGCCTTTAATGCCATTATCCCTCAGAGGTCTGTCTAGTCCTGCTTTAAAAGCTTGAACAGTGGCCGCCGCTGGCGCAGTGGTAACACTATCGTTCGCGATGCCAGCAACCTGGGTTCAGGAATGAGCCTGGGTTACTGGAGGGCCGGCTGGCGGAAGGAGGTTTGAGCGACCTAAGGGACACTCTCCTCCTCTGGAGAGGGAGGGTTGCTGTACCCACTGTATCACTGCCACCTGGTGACCACGGGTGGCAGTGCAGTGAGGGGGCACCATGTGGGAGGTGAGGGTGATGGCTGGAGTTTGGAGCAGCGTCACATCTTTGCGAGCATATGTCTCCTTGGGCTCCCTCGTACGCTGCCCCCCTCGGGGAGTGGGAAGCACTGTACTTCACTCAGCACATCCCTTCTCTCTGAATGGTGACCATCAACCACAATTCTACAAAAAAACAACAATCATGTAATTTTCAGGCCCACAAATGAAAACAGGTCCCTCCCCTTGTCATCCTTAATGACAAGTGGCATAAATTAGAACAGGTATAATCCTTTAAGTACTTCCGTGTTACCCTGGATGATACCCTATCATTCTCCCCTCATGTGGATAATATTGTTAGCGTGGACAACAGAAGGCTAGGTGCACTGTATAGGTACAGGAATCGCCTCAATCTCACCATGGAAGCCTGGCATATTGTTGTGTCCAGCACAGTCCTGTCACTGCTGACTATAGCCTCCCAGTTTATGCAGCAGAAAGTGACTATGTACAAAACAAAGTCAGGATGGTGTACAACAAGGCTTGTCGCTTTGTATTAGGGGCTGACATGCTTGTCCATAGCTGCTCCCTATATACCCTCAACAACTGGCTTCCCTCAAAGGGCAGATTAAAATGCCAGACCTAGTTAACAGTAGCGGACCCCTTATGGGGGCCCCTTTCTACAAAGTATGGAGCCATGTGTTGTTTTAGCTTCTGGGTTTTATTGTACAGTTTTATTTTTCAATATTTCTTGATGTATTTGTGCCCTTTAATCATGTACCCACCTTGAATGGACTGTACCTCCTTTGTTTGTTATTATGCCTCTGGGAGGGAGGGATAGAGTAGGGAGGGTGGGGGAGTAGCGGGTAGGTTTAATGTTTTGTAAACATTGTTAATTGTCTGTATGTTGACTGTTTTTTGTGTCTTTTGTAATTTTCTTGAAAATTAATAAAGTACAATGAATTAAAAAAAAAATACCAGCCCCATATGCCTGTCAGAAAAGGCATTGATGGGGCTTACACCACTAGATATTCAAAATAGCCTTTGCTCCGTTAACAATCAATACAACACCAGGAGTATGACTAGGAATGCCCTTGAAATACCATTCTGGAGAACAAGCGAGGGGAAATACGGTATACTCTATAAAATTGTGCAGCACTAGTTGGGCTTAGTTTCAAAGCCCCCGGTAACCACTGTTGTAGAAAAGTCAATAAGTCCTCACCCTCGCCCTCAGCTCCTTCTGGAAGCACAACAATTCAAACGTGTGAGGCCCTATTTGCACTCTCCAAGGCCTCCAATCTGTACTCTCTGAGACCATTTTATTGGTAGCGCAAGAGCCTGCAATGCCCAAGTTTCTGCGGCAGTCGCCGTTTTTGTAACTGCCTCTATCTTGACATCTTGTTTACCCATGCAGCTCAGTATAGCTTCCACTTTTAGGTCGATGGTTTGCACTGATAGTTGGAGACTTCCATGGCGGACTTCCTCCAGCGGGGCCTACTTCCACTCCCACGGCCTGGGGCTGTCGACATTGAAGCTTTAGAGTCACTTGGACCTCCATTCTACGTTCATCCCATAATATAAATGTGGTATCACTCTGGACTGCTTGACTTGCCAAGGCCGATTTTCATAATTACTTTGCCATCCAACCACCCAAAATCAAAAATTTTACTGAATTACTGTCTCTAATCTGACGAGAGGACTGCAGATGCATCTTTATAGAAGGCGTGCTCAAGAGCGCCCCTTCAATGGTCTATTCCTTGTACCAAATGCATCCTATGGTTTGCTACCAACTACGCTCCTCTGGAGTTGCTGGGTTGGTGTGTTTTTTTGGGGTATTGTTTGTTTTTATGTATATCCACTTCTTGTCTCAGATGTGGAACCTTTGTGAAAGAGCACTTGTGCTCAAAGGTACTGAATGAACAAATAAATAAATAATGTAAATTGACAAACAACATTTTCTGCTTGCTATCAGTCAGCCAATTATTTTCCATCCACTTGCTTTTCACACTGTGGACTCCATACCCTGCTATATTCTCCAAGAGATTTCTATGTGGTACTGTGTTAAAGGCCTTGCTGTAGTCAAGACAGACAGCCCCTATCCACCACCTTAGTTACCCCTTCAAAGAAGGCAATCAGGTTGGTTTGGCAGGCTCTACCTTCTGTTAAGCCAAGCTGCATGCTACAGAATGGCCCAGTCTCATTCCATGTGCTGAAAATACAGGTTACTCACCTGTAACAGGAGTTCTAGGAATGGTATATGTTGTTCATCCACACTTATTGGCAGGTTCCTTGCCGTTTTAAATCTTGCCAGAAGGTCTTCAAGCTGGCTCCTCCCACCCACCCGGGTGGTAAAACTCTCGGCTCCGCCCCATGACGCCAGATCTGGCCCGCTGGAAGCTCAGGTTGTGCGTGCGGCCGGGAGGTAGGTCGGGTGGTGGATGAACAACATATACCATTCCTAGAACTCCTGTTACAGGTGAGTAACCTGTATTTCTAGGGACATGGATATGTTGTTCATCCACACTTATTGGCAGACTCCTAGCAGTTCTCCGGGAGGAGGGAGGCAAGGCGCACACCCCCTACTTAGGAAATAAAGACTGGAGAACCGAGGCCCCAAAACCAGCATCCCGGCGTGACTCAAGGTCGATGTGGTAATGGGTAATAAAGGTGTGTGCTGACTTCCAGGTAGTAGCCCTGCAGATTTCCTGGATAGGGACGTCCCTGGAAGCAGCCACCGATGCAGCAGTATGACGGGTAGAATGAGCTCTTATCCCTCTGGGAGGCTCCATGCCCGCCAACTTATAGCAGCGATCTATGCAGGAGGTGACCCACCTGCCTATCGTCCGCTTGGCTGCAGGTCTGCCAGATGCGGCTTCAGCGTAGGTGACAAACAGCTGGCGAACCTCTCCCCGAATTTCAGCCTTATAATATCCTTATAATCCTTATAATAAGCGAGCGCCCTTCTAGGGTCCAGAGTATGGAGCCTGTATTTGGCCTCCGAGGTGTGATTGGGGTAGAACACCGGCAGAGTCAGCACCTGGTTAAGGTGAAACTCCGACACCGCCTTCGGAAGGAATTTTGGGTGGGGCGCAGGACAACCTTGTCCCTGTGGAAGACCAGGTAAGGAGACTCGATGCAAAGCGCCTGGAGCTCTCCCATCCTTCTGGCTGACGTGATAGCCACCAAGAAGGCGGTCTTCCACGACAGGTGAGAGAGTTCACACCTGTGCATTGGTTCGAATGGCTTGCCCATGAGCTTTGCCAGTACCAGCAGTAGATCCCACGGAGGTGGAGGTTCTCGCACCGGAGGGGAAATGTGATCAAGGCCTTTGAAAAAGCGCCCGACCACCTTTTCCTGCGCCACCGACTGCTTCCCGGCCCGCGCCCGGTAAGCAGAGATGGCTGCCAGGTGCACCTTTAGGGTCGTCGACCTAAGCCCTTGACTAGAAAGGGACCATAAATAGTCCAAAATGCTTGCCACAGAACAGGAGGAAGGGTCCAAGCCTCTGCTCTGACACCAAATGGAGAATCTCTTCCATTTGAAGGCATAGCATTTTCTGGTCGACTCTCACGGGACGCCAACAACATTGAGGACCTCGTCGGAAAGACCCAAGGCCTGGAACTCTAGCCGCCAGGAACCAGGCCATCAGGTGCAGGGACTGAAGGTCCGGATGGAACACCTTCCCCGATTGACTGAAAGCAGGTCTGGGCGAGCTGGAAGCTGCCTCGGAGCCTGGAGCTGAGGCTGAGGAGATCTGGTACCAGAACTGGCAGGGCCAGTCTGGGGCTATCAGATCACCTGCGCCTTGTCCCTCCTTGCTTTGAGAAGCACCTTGTGAATCAAGGGAAATGGGGAAAGGCGAGAAGAGGCCCGGGTCCACAGCCTCGAGAAGGCATCCCCTGCAGCGAGCCCTGCTGAGGGGGCGGCATGAAACAGCCTCAGCTTCGCAGCTCTCCCTGAGGCAAACAGGTCCACCTGAGGTGTGCCCCAGTGGGAGAACAGATCTTGTACTACCTCCGGCAGGAGAGACCACTCGTGAGATGCAGCCCCTATCCGGCTCAGGGCATCGGCCAGGGTGTTGGAGGCTCCTGCCACATGAATGGCTAGGAGATCCACCAGGCTGCGCACGAGTGACCAAATGCGGAGAGCCTTGCATAGAAGCATGGAGCTGGCCCGCCCTGGCGGTTCAGGTAGTACATGGTCGTGGTATTGTCCGCCTGGACTCGGACCACTGACCCTGGAGAAACGGAGCAAAGGCGGTGAGAGCTAGGGCGGACCGCCGGAGCTCCAGCAGGTTGATGTGGCATCGACTCCCGTGAGGGACCAGAGGCCATGCACTCGGTGTTCCCCAGATGGGCACCCCAACCCATCAGAGAGGCATCGGTCAATAGAGAGACCGCCGGCTCGGGGCGGACAAACGGGATGCCCTCCTGCAGATGGAATGGAACAGTCCACCACTGGAGAGCGTTCCACATCTCCTGGGTCACTATCACTAGCTGGTCCAAAGGATCGCAGCGTGGTGACCACTGGCTGGCCAGTCCCCACTGAAGGGGGTGCATGTGCCAGCGGGCACAATGGACCACGCTGGTACAGGCCGCCATGAGACCCAGAAGGCGCAGGAAGTCCCGGGCAGGGTGCGATTGCCCAACCAGAAATGATTGGGCAAAGGAGGTAAGAACCTCGGCCCTGTCCACCGGGAGCCATGCTCTGGCTCAAGAGAGTCGAGCTCTGCCCGATGAACAGGATCACCTGCTTGCTCGAGTTCCCACTGGCCTGTTGATGAGAAGGCCAACTGAGAGCAAACCTGGAGGGCCAGATCTCTGGACCGCTCCACCTCCCGCCTGGAGGAGGCTGCTATCAGCCAATCGTCCAGGTAAGGGACATCCGACCCCTCGGCCGCACGAGGGAATGCTGTCACCACTGCCATGCATTTGGTGAAGACCCTGGGAGCTGGAGATAAGCCAAGGGCATGGCTCGAACTGAAGAGGGATCCTCCACTAAAGTGGAGGAATCTCCGAGGTGACGGACGGATAGGGACGTGAAAGAACGTGGTCCTGTAGGTCCAGAGAGCAGAACCACACGCGTGTTCCAGAGATGGTATTATCTGCGCCAGAGTGACCATCCTGAAGGTTCGAGACCTTAGGAACTTGTTCAGGTCGTGTAGGTCGAGAATGGGGCGCCAGCCCCCCGTCCGTTTCGGAACCAGGAAATACCTGGACACGAACCCCGGGTCTGAAGGGGGGGGGGTCCTCCACCTCCGTGATCACCTCCTTTTGGAGGAGGAGAGCGATGTCGGCTCGGCGAGCTGCCAGTGAGGCTGCGGACCCCGAGGCCCCCCGAGGTGCGACGGCTCTGAAGGGCGGGGCCTGCTCGAATTCCAGAGGTAGGCCTTTTCCCACCACTTCCAGTACCCACCTGTCCGTGGTAACAGCGGACCAGGCAGAAAGGAAGTGTTCTTAGCTGCCTCCATGGGGGAACTAGGGGTGAGGTGACAGGGTGGGGCGACACCCCCTCAGCCCGTCACTGGGCAGGCTTGGAGGAGGGACCGCGCTGGGACCTCCTGGGCCTTACCTCCCTGCTTCCTGTTGGAGGAAGCCGTCAGCTTGGGCTTGGGATACCAAGGTCGAGCCTGCTGGCCCTGACGTTGCTGGGTCGAGGCCAGGGCGCAGAAGGACCAAAGGGTTTAGGCTGTGGCTTCAGCCTTTGTCCTTCTGAGCGGAAGAGACCGAGTCCAAGGTAGCATTGGACTTCTCGATCCTCTGCAGGTGACCTTCCACCCCAGGGCCGAAGAGGTCAGTCCCCAAAAAGGGAACATCTGCCAACTTGTGCTGGGTATCCGAGGTAAAGGTGGATATCCTCAGCCAAGCCCGACGACGCATGGCCACTGCGGCCGCCACAGACCTGGCACATGAGTCCCCGATGTCTAACGCAGTCTGGAGCTGCTGTTTAGCCACTGCCCTGGTCCCGCAACTGCCTGACCGTAGTCTGCAGATCTGCGGGAAGACGAGGGACAACCTCATCCAGGGAGCCCAACAGGGCATGAGAAAAATGTGCCATGAGGATGGCCGAACTGGCCTGACGAAGGCCGAGAGAGGACACAGCATAGACTTTTTGCCCGGCATAATCCAATTTCTTGGATTCCTTGTCGGGAGGTTTGTCCACATCCCTGGCGTTCCCGGCACGCCAGAAAACGCTGTCGGTAACCAACCCCTCGGCCGAGGGGTGTTCCGAAAAACCGGACAGGGAACCGGTAGGGACCACATACTTCCTGGCCAACCTGGCCGAAGGCGCAGGGCAGGAAGCAGGACGCTGCCAAAGTTCCAAGGCCGGACCCACTATGGCTTCGGCCTCCGTAGGAGAATCCCCTCGGTCCAGAATCTCCGTGAGGGGATACCTGGCCCGTTTAGAAACGGGTTCGAGCTTCATCCCGGTGGACTCCGAGATGAGTCGAAGCAACCCTAAGAAGGACGAAGGGCTATCGTCCATTGACTGCCCTCCCGAGGACTCCAAGTCCATGCGCTTGGAGAAGAGGGAGGAACCATCATCGGACTCAGAAGAGTCCTCAAAGAGCTGCCTCGGGCCTGAGCCACCCTCCACATGCTGAGGTTTATTGGGAGTGAGGGTGACAGACAGCCTATGGGGCAAACCCAAGGCCGACCGAGAATTTTTGGTCGGAGCCCCAACTAATGGCTGTGGAGGCGGAGGTTCCACCAGAATCGGTGGGGCAGCTGAATTGGCCAACAACCAGCCTGAGAACAGGCTCTCGACTACACGAGGGTTGTTTCGGCTGCTCGTGACAACCACTTAATGGCGGGAGAGCGACTGGAGTCGGCTTATTCCTGGTCAAAAGGAGCTGTTGCCACTAAGTTCTCGTACCTCGGCCGCAACTTGGCGAAGCCTCCCTGCGTCCGAGGAAGAGGAAGAAGTGGCGGCGCCGCTTGCCGTGGTGCCGAGACCGGGACCGCCTATGACGGCGGGATCAGTTGGACCGCGAGGATGTCCGAGACCGAGAGTCTCGACTAGGCCGAGGAAGGCGAGGAGAAGTGTCGGAAATCGGCACTCCCCTCGGCTCGGACGATCCCACCGAAAGCTCCGGAACCAGAGGCACAGACAAGCCGACGGGATCCTCAACTCCCACCGGGGGAACCGGGGAGAGGGGATTCTCAGCTTCTCCAGCCGACAACCCGTCTAACGGGTCAAGAAAAATCTCGACCGCGTCGACGGGAGTCTCAGTCAACTGGCCTGACGGGGACACCGTGAAGCCAGTGGCCGAAGCTGAGGGGTCGACCGAAGTCGACTGTCGACAAGGAGTGGGGGGATCTTCCGCCCCAAGAGCGCTTGACGGAGAGACTTACTTCTGCTCTTTTGGACCTGGAAAAAGGTCCCGAAGAAGTTGGACCCTCACCTTTGGTCGAGAGGGTCAGACAAAGCTCCTTAAAAGAAGCCGAGTACGAGGCACCGAGAGAGAGTGGGACAAATGCCGCAGCCGAGGTAGAAGCGGCCCGCGCCGCCTCCTCTTTGAGGGTGATCATCTGCTCTAGCTGATCCGCCGAGCCCGCCGCTGCAGACACCGCCAATTGGGCCTCTTTAGATTTCACCGGTGGAATTCTTTTCTCGGGGCGCCCCAGTTGTAATCGGGCAGCACGGTCTTCAAGGACGTAGGCCGAAAAGGAAGAGCACAAGTCGCAGGCCTGCGGGTCGTGCTCAAGGCCCAGGCAGTAGACGCACGTGGAGTGCAGATCCGTCCTAGACATCTTCTGCCCGCAAGGGCACCTCCGAAAACCGGGAGTCGATTTGTCCATCGCAGCCGCGAGGAGAAGAAGACCGAAGTCTTTTAGCAAAAAACCTTTTAATTTCGAACTTTTCCAAGAATTAGGAACCAGTCTTAATCGCAACGCGTTAAGGAGGGAACCTGAGCTTCCAAGCGGTAAGGAAGATCTGGCGTCATGGGGCGGAGCCGAGAGTTTTACCACCCGGGTGGGTGGGAGGAGCCAGCTTGAAGACCTTCCGGCAAGATTTAAAGCGGCAAGGAACCTGCCAATAAGTGTGGATGAACAACATATCCATGTCCCTAGAACATGACTTTTTAAAACATTTTTTTATTTAGCTGTTTGACCCCCGTCACCACCTCCCGCCTGCTTGGCGATGCAGATGCATAGTGTTTTTAAGTCTATTTTCTCCCCGGTACCCCAGCACACGGTTGTGCATGCGCGTGAAGGCGCATACGTACCCTGTGATGCCAGCTCACCCCCTTCCGCCCCTCCCCTAGCAATCGCCGAGGTCCCCGTAGCCCGGAATGCCATACGTCTTCCACCGGGGGGCAGCCAAGGGCCGGGTAACCTCTACATCTCTCCCCAGGAGAAGAGAGTTGCCTCTCAGCAGCTCAATCCTGCCTCCTCACCCTCCCGCTGATCTCCCCTACAACCCTGGCTCATTCCTGAACCCGGGTCACTGGCGTGGCGCAGGATGTGGCATCTAGTGCCTCAACCCTCTGCGCCATCAGGCTGGCTGCCTGAAACACAACTTCTATGATTGACTCAAACACTTTGCAAAGCGCCAAGGTCCTTTAAGGCTCACAGGTCTGTAGTTACCTGGGTTTGATCCTGTCTGCTTCTTGACTAGTGGGAAGACACTGTCTTTTTTCCAGTCCTCTTGCACTATCCCTGTATGCAAGGAGCCCTGAAAGATATCAGTCAGGGACCCAGCCAGGACCCTTTATAACTCCACTATTAACCTTGTGTGGATACCACTGGGACCTTGGGATTCACACCCTCCAGATACTTACCAGATTAATCTGATAGCATTATATAGTATTGTATTGTATTACACTGTATTACTAACTGGGAATAATCCAATCTACTAGCAGATTGACATGAGGTACAAAGATCTCTGGGCAACTAAAATTAAATTAAAATTCTGTGAACTTAACAACAACAAAAAAAAAAATTTAATTCTGCTCAAAGGGCTACCTGAATTATTACAATGCTCTATCAAGCTAGCAATTCTTAAAGGAAAACATGGACTGGGTGACCAAGGTGGTGGACCCCCCTTCCCCACTGGAGAGATACCCAGTAAGTACTGGTGACCAGAAATAAAGTTGGGGGAAAAAAAAGATCTGCAACCGAATCGACACACAGGAGAGGCTAGATAAAATGAGAAACGACCCAAGACTACTTGAGGAATGGTCAATGGTTTGGCAGGTGGGTTTCAACACTAAGAAGTGGCAGATAATGCACCTGGGACACAGAAACCCCAAAGAGGAGCACAGTCTGAGGGGGGCAGGTTCTAGCCACCACAAGTCAGGAGATAGACCTGGGGATTATCATATCTGATGACCTGAAGTCATCCAAGCGATGTGAAAAAGCAGCGGGGAAAGCAAACAGAATGTTGGGGTGCACAGGAAGGGGCTTAACCAGTAGAAGGAGCAAAGTGGTGATGCCACTGTATAGATCACTGGTGAGGCCTCATCTGGAATACTGTGTCCAAGTCAAAATCAGTGGTGGAATTCAAGCATGCATGGGATAGTCATAAGGCAGTTCTGGGGGGGTGGGGGTAGGAAGAAGTAGGCTGCTGGTTAACTAGGATCTGCAGCTTATCCAGTAGGTAGGGAAATGGGCAGACTGGGTGGGCCAAGCGGTCCTTATCTGCCGTCAAATTCTATGTTTCTATGTTTCTAATTCTGGACACACATCTCAGGAAGGACATAGACAGAATGGAGGCAGTCCAGAGAAGAGCAACAAAAATGATACATGCACTGCACCACAAGTCTTATGAGGAAAGGCCCAAGGAACTTAACATCTATACATTGGAAGAGAGAAGGGAGAGAGGGGATATGATAGAGACTTTCAAATACCTTAGAGGAATAAACAGGGTACAGGAGGGGAGCATATGTCAGAGAAGAAAGTGCACAAGAACAAGGGGACATAACATGAGGCTGGAGGGAGGGAAAGTTAGGGGAATGCTAGGAAATATTTTTTCACAAAGAGGGTGGTGGATCCGTGGAACAGCCTACCAGCAGAGGTGGTGGAAGTGAAAACAGTAAGGGAATTCAAAAGTGCATGGGTTAAGCATAAAGGCACCCTGCTGTGTAGCAGAGTGGGGGAACAGCAGTCCAGATAAGAGAACGGATTGCCAAATCAAGTAGGAAAAAGGGCAGACTAGGTGGACCGGTTGGTAATCATCTGCCGTCATATTCTCTGTTTCTATGACATTTGGACTCCCGCAGGCAATAAATAAAAAAACAGATAAAGCTTTTAAGTTAAGAAATTTTTTTCGTGCTTGCTGTAATATTGAAGTTTGTAATCTCTGTCAGAATTTAAACATATCCGTCACTGTGTAGCGCCATTTTGCATGCACAGAGCGGATCCACACCGTTCACTCGTATCACAAATGAGCAGCACAAAGTCACTCTGTGCATCCAAAATGGTGCGGTGCCAGACATGTCTACATTCTAGCAGAGATTACAAACTTCAGAATTTTTCAGCAAGTTAGTTATAAAAAAATGTCTCTTTGGCTTAAAAGCCTAATAGGGTGTTTTGCCTTTGGGGTGGGGGTCAAAAATACAGGTTACTCACCTGTAACAGGAGTTCTAAGAGTGGTATATGTTGTTCATCCACACTGTCTGGCAGGTTCCTTGCCACTTTAAATCTTGCCGGAAGGTCTTCAAGCTGGCTCCTCCCACCCACCCGGGTGGTAAAACCCTCAGCTCCGCCCCATGATGCCAGGTCTAGCCCGCTGGAAGCCAGGTTGTGTGTCGAAACCGGGGAGGTCGGGTTGGTCGTGTGGATGAACAACATATACCACTCCTAGAACTCCTGTTACAGGTGAGTAACCTGTATTTCTAGGGACGTGGATATGTTGTTCAATCCACTCTGTCTGGCAGACTGCTAGCAGTTCTCTGGGAGGAGGGAGGCAAGGCGCGCACCCCCTACTTAGGGAATAAGGACTGGAGAACCGAGGTCCCAAAACCAGCATCCCGGCGTGACTCTAGGTCAATGTGGTAATGGGAAATATAGGTGTGTGCTGACTTCCAGGTAGCAGCCCTGTAGATTTCCTGGATAGGGATGTCCCTAGAAGCAGCCACCGAAGCAGCAGTATGGCGGGTAGAATGAGCTCTTATCCCTTTGGGAGGCTCCATGCCTGCCAACCTATAGCAGAGATCTAAGCAGGAGATGACCCACCTGCTTATCGTCTGCTTGGCTGCAGGTCTGCCAGGTGCGGCTTCAGCGTAGGTGACAAACAGCTGGCGAACCTCTTCCAGAACTTCAGCCGTTCGCTCCTTATAATAAGCTAGCGCTCTTCAAGGGTCCAAAGTATGGAGCCTATATTCGGCCTCCGAGGTGTGATTTGGGTAGAACACCGGCAGAGTCAACACCTGGTTAAGGTGAAACTCTGACATCATCTTCAGAAGGAATTTCGGGTGGGGGCAAAGGACAACCTTGTCCCTGTGGAAGACCAGATAAGGAGACTCGATGGAAAGCGCCTGGAGGTCTTCCATCTTTCTGGCTGACGTAATAGCCATCAAGAAGGTGGTCTTCCACGACAGGTGGGAGACATCGCACCTGTGCATCAGTTCGAGCGGCTTGCCCATGAGCTTAGCCAATACCAGCAGTAGATCCCACAGAGGTGGAGGTTCTCGCACCGGAGGGGATATGTGCTCAAGACCTTTGGAAAAGCACCCAACCACTTTCTCCTGCGCCACAGACTGCTTGCCGGCCCACGCCCGGTAAGCAGAGATGGCTGCCAGGTGCACCTTGAGGGTCGTCGACCGAAACCCTAGCTGAAAAAGGGACCACAGATAGTCCAAAATACTAGCCAAGGGACAGGAAGAGGGGTCCAACCCCTTGTCCTGACACCAAATGGAGAATCTCTTCCATTTGAAGGCGTAGCATTTTCTGGTCGACTCCTTACGGGATGCCTCAACGATGTTGAGGACCTCGTCGGAAAGCCCCAAGGCCTGGAACTCTAGCCGCTCAGAAACCAGGCCATCAGGTGCAGGGAATTGAAGGTCCGGATGGAGAACCTTCCTCTTGTCGACTGAGATCAGGTCCGGGCAGGCTGGAAGCCGCCTCGGGAGCCTGGAGCTGAGGCTGAGGAGATCTGGGTACCAGAACTGGCGGGGCCAGTCTGGGGCTACCAGAATCACCTGCCTTGTCCTCTTCACCTGGAGGAGCACCTTGTGGATCAAGGGAAATGGAGGAAGGCGTGAAGAGCTTGGGGGTCCACGGCTCCCCAGAAGGCATCCCCCTGCAGCGAGCCCTGCTGAGGGGGACGGGCGTGAAACAGCCTCAGCTTCGCATTCTCCCTGGAGGCAAACAGGTCCACCTGAGGGGTGCCCCAATGGGAGAACAGTTCTTGCACTACCTCCGGCAGGAATGACCAAACGTGAGATGCAGCGCCTATCCGTCTGAGGGCATCGGCCAGAGTGTTGGAGGCTCCTGCCACATGGATGGTTAGGAGCTCCACCTCCAGGCTGATCACGAGAGACCAGAAGCGGAAAGCCTCCTTGCACAGAGGCCAGGAGTGCGTCCCGCCCTGACGATTGAGGTAGTACATGGTCGTGGTGTTGTCTGTCTGGACCTGAACCACCTGACCCTGTACAAACGGAGCGCAGGCGGTGATGGCTAGCTGAACCGCATGAAGCTCCAGCAGGTTGATGTGGTATTGAGACTGGTGAGGAGACCAGAGGCCGTGGGCCCGGAGATCCCCCAGATGGGCACCCCAACTCATCAGAGAGGTGTCGGCCATTAGCATGACCGTCAGCTCGGGGTGGACAAACGAGATACCCTCCTGCAGATGAGCTGGGAAGAGCCACCACTGCAGGCCGTCCCACATCTCCTGGGTCACTGTCACTGGCTGGTCCAGAGGACCAGAGCGCTGTGATCACTGGCTAGCCAGCCCCCATTGCAGGGGGCGCATATGCCAGAGGGCCCAACGGACCACGCTGGTGCAGGCCGCCATGAGGCCCAGAAGGCGCAGGAAGTCCCAGGCAGGGGGCAACTGCCCAACCAGAAATGACTGGGCAAAGAAGGAAAAGACCTCGACCCTGTCCACCGGGAGCCGAGCTCTGGCTCGAAGAGCGTCGAGCTCTTCCCCGATGAACTGAATCACCTGCGATGAAACGAGTTCTGATTTGGCCTCGTTGATGAGGAGGCCAATCTGAGAGCAGACCTGGAGGGCTAGATCCCTGGACCACTCTACCTCCAACTTGGTGGGGGCTGCAATCAGCCAGTCATCCAAGTAAGGGTACACCCGGACCCCTCGGCACCGCAGGAATGCTGTCACCACTGTCATGTATTTGGTGAAGACCCTGGGAGCTGGAGAAAGGCCGAAGGGCATGGCCCAGAACTCATAAAGAGATCCCTCTGCTCTGAAGCGGAGGAATCGCTGGTAAGACGGACGGACTGGGACATGAAAGAACGCGACCTGGAGATCCAGAGAGCAGAACCACATGCCTAGTTCCAAGGATGGAATGATCTGAGCCAGAGTAACTATCCTGATGGTGTGTGGCCTTAGAAACTTGTTCAGGTCATGCAGGTCAAGAATGGGGCGCCAGCCCACCATCCACTTTGGGACCAGTAAGTACCTAGACACAAACCCTGGGTCTGGAGGAGGGTCCACCACCTCGCTGATCACCTCCATCTGGAGGAGCAGGTCAATGTCGTCTCGATGAGCCTACAGAGAGGCTGCGGAACCCATTGCCCCCCCGTGGGGCGACGGCTCGATAGGGAGGGGACTGCTCGAACTCCAGAGGCAGACCCCTGCTGACCACTTCTAGCACCCAGCGGTCCATGGTGATAGCGGACCAGGCGGAAAGGAATGAGGAGTCGTTTCCATGGGGAAACTCCTGGGAGGAGTGACAAGGCTGGGGTGACACCCCTCAACCCATCACTGGGCAGGCTTGGAGGAAGAACCGGCCAATGGGCCTCCTGGACCCTTCCCTCTGGGCTTTCTACTGGAGGAAGTGGCAGACTTGGCCTTAGGGCACCAAGCGTGAGCCTGCTGGCCCTCTTGCTGGTGTTGCTGGGCCGGACATGCCGCAGGAGAGGAAGGGCGAAAGGGCTTACGCTGCCGCTGGCGGCTTTTGTCCCTCTGGGCAGACGTGACTGAGTCCAAGGTGGCATTGGACTTCTCGATCCTCTGGAGATGGCATTCCACCCCAGGCCCAAACAAGTCGGTGCCCAGGAAGGGAACGTCTGCCAGCTTGTGCTGGGTGTCCGCCGTGAAGGTGGAGATCCGCAGCCAAGCTCTGCGGCACATGGCTACTGCGGCCGCCACTGACCGAGCACAGGAGTCATCAATGTCCAAAGAAGTTTGGAGCTGCTGCTTAGCCACCACCCTTCCCTGATCCCGCACCTGCTTGACCGTTGTCTGAAGGTCAGCCAGGAGATGGGGGAATCACCTCATCCAGGGAACCCATAAGGGCGTGTGAGAAATGTGCCATCAGTACAGCCGAGCTAGTCTGTCGAAGGCCTAGGGAGGAAGCAGCGTAAACCTTCCGCCCCGAGTAATCCACATTTTTGGATTCTTTGTCGGGCAGTTTGTCCATGTCCCTAGCGTTCCTGGAATGCCGGAAAACACTGTCGGTCACCACAGCCCCTCCGCAGAGGGGTGCTCCGAGAAACTGGAGAATGAACCAGTGGGGACCGCATACTTGCAAGCCATCCTGGCCGAAGGCGCAGGACAAGATGCAGACTGCTGCCACAACTCCAGGACCGGGCCAACAATGGCTTCGGCAACCGGGAAGGCCTCCGTAGGGGAATCTCCTCGGTCCAGTATCTCCGTGAGGGGATACCTGGTCCGTTTCTGAACAGGTTCGAGGTGCATCCCAGCAGACTCTGAGATGAGTCGAAGAATATTCAAGAACGAGGATGGGCTCTCGTCCACTGACTGACACCCTGCAGATTCCAGGTCAATGGGCCTGGAGTACAGGGAGGAGTCGTCGTCAAGACTCCGAGGAGTCTGCAAACAGCTGCCAAGTGCCTGAACCACCCTCCACCTGCCGAGGTCGATCGGGAGTGAGGGTAACTGACAACCTGTGGGGCAAGCCCTGACTCGACCGAGAATCCTTGGTCAGGGCCCCAGTCTTCGGTTGAGGAGGCGGTGGTTCCACCACAGTGGGCAAAGCAGCCGGTTTCGGATTGTTTTCTTTCACAGGACACAATCAAAGCTTACAGAGGATTTCAGAAAGTGCAGTCTTTGTGTGTGTGTCTCTCTCTCTCTCTCTCTCAGAACCATATGCAAACATCCTAAAGCTTCAAATCTAGTGCAAAGCACAATACCATAAAAAATGGAAGGCAGTATACAAAATCTATACCACTGTGGGGCTGACTGACGTTTTTTCCAGAAATGCTGGCCTAGTGGCACAGAGGGCTGAGGCACTGGGCTCCTTACCTTCTGCCTTACCTCCTGCCCAGCTGACGAGCCAAGTTCAGGAGTGAGCACTGGTTGCCGGGGGTCAGGTGGGGTGGGACAGGGTCAAGCATCCACAGGCCTGCTCTCCTCTCCCTAGGATTGGGAGGTATGCCATCTCAGCCCTTGGCTGCCACCAGGTGAAGGCTTGGTGGCAGTACAGGCACAAATGACATCACTATGGGTGGGGGGGTCGCAGTTCCATAGTAAGTGTATGCGGTTCCAAAGTATATGTGTGCATGCTTTAGCCTTTTTGGACTCCTCAGTGTAGTGCAGGTGCTACCTCAGTCAATAGGTCAGCCCCCAGATGGAAACAGGCATTTAGTACACTCAGCAGTAGCCTACAGGTGAGGCAGTTTGCAAGAAGAGAGGCATGAGGGATCCGTAAACTAGGATTCAAGGAGAGAAGAAATGTCCAAATTATTTGGTTTCTGTGTTTCTTCAATTCAATTAAATTTTTATTTATCCAGGCAAAACATCATTGAGCAAGCTCACTTGCAAGATGGTTCTGGGACAGACACATTTTTACAGAGACATGTACAATTTAGAACACAAATAAAATGTTAGCAATACAAGGACAACAAGTGCACATATATCTTCAGAGCAACATTATTACACGTCAGCCTGACCGGAATACCCAACTACGAAACAGGGTGGCTAGCAAACAGAGGTTAGGCGAAGGAGGGTGAAGAGGGAGGATTGTGGGAAAGGGAGGAGCTGGGAAAGGGTGGGAAGCAAAGGTTTAGGCTTTAGCGGTTGGCAGAAGTATGCAGAGAAAGGGGGAAGGGAAACAAGGAAGGCTACTCAGAAGAGGGCTAGAGTGGCTATGTAGGGGATGAAGTGAAGGAAGGTTAAGTGAGGCAGAGAAAAGGGTAGTAGCCAGGTTACATAGGATATACTGACCAGGATGTAGGGCATTTAAGGATGGCAGTTACATGTTTCGTACAGCACACTATTTAGCATGGATTTAAAAGGAGTAACAACAGGTATTTGGGTAAGTCTTAGTGACTTTTGGAGGGTGTTCCAAAGAGAGGGGAAGGCGAAACTGATCGATGATGCACCATAGCGTGTTCTGACCTTTGGGACAAGTGTGATAAGGGAGTAGCACCTTAGGCAGTAGGTTCCTTGCGCCCGTTGGAAGAGTTTGGTGATGTATAGCGGCAGCTTGTTGGAAAAGACTCTATATATCCAAAGAGAAGCCTTCCTCAATCTCCTGGCACTAAGGGAGGACCAGCCTAACATAGTATATAACAAGCAGTGATGGGTGTTGAAGGGAACACTTGTGATGAAACGCAGTGCACAGTGATACAACATGTCAAGTTTGGATAGTGCAGCTTTTGGCCAGTGACTGTACAGAATGTCTCCATAGCCTAGTAATAGAAGGAAGGTAGTTTGAACAAGCTTTATTTTCGCCTTGTGACTGAGGAGGTGCTTGATACAGAAGAATATACCCTATCGTTGCCATACTTTTTTGGTTAGCTCATCAATGTGGTGTGAAAAGCTGAGATTACTGTTGATCCAAAACCCCAGATATCTGAATTTATCTACAGCATCCAGGCTCTCTCTGAGAAGAGTTTGGATCTTTGAGTCATGATTACTTGTGGCAGGTATTATAGAGTGTGAGAAGGTGGATATGAACATGGCTTTGGTCTTTTTCGCGTTCAGAAGTAGTTTTAACTGTAGAAGGCTGTGTTGAAGGACATCAAATTATCTCTGTAGTTCTGCATATGTTAGCTCAGGGGTGGATTTGGCTGTGTAAATTACTGTATCATCTGCGAAAAGGTGCAATTTGTTGTAGTGATATTAGAGTCTATCTTATTTCTGTAAATTGCAAAGAGAAGAGATCCCAAAATGGACCCTTGAGGCACCCCTCTCAGAAGCAGTTTGAGCAGTGAGAGGTCCCCCATGCCTTAACTTGCTGTTTTCTGCCAATAAGGTAGTATTTAAACCACCTCAAGGCAGTGTTGTCAAGCCCAAGACAATGCAGAGTGGTTAGAAGCAAGCTGTGGTCAACAATATCAAAGGTCTTGCTTAGGTCAAGAAAGAGAGCACAGATGTGTCTTTTGGAGTCAAGCGCAGTTTGCCAGTCAATAGTTACTTTGCTGAGGGCAGATACTGTACTGTGCTTAGGCCAAAAGTCAGACTGGATAGGATTTAACAGGTTATTAGCTTCCAAGTATTCCCTCAGTTGGTAGTTAACTAGCTTTTCTAATAGCTTAGCTGGTATGGGTAACAAAGAAATGGGCCTATAATTATTATGATCACAAGTAGTGCCAGATTTGAAGCTAGGTATAATATGGGCTATTTTCCAGTGCACTGGAAGATCACCTAAGGATAAGGAGAGGTTAAAGAGATGTGTGATGGGGGTGGTTAGATAAAGATAACCTACTTTTAGGAAAAGAGGCTCTAGGAGATCAGCACCGGCACTTTTCTGAATGTCCAGGGAGATGAGTAGGTCCTCGACCTGCTTATAGGATACAGGACTGAAGCTGAAGGAGGTGTTATGCAAGTTTTTGTTAGATACAAAAGTGTGGGGGTCCTTACCAAGGGGCTGGGTGAGGAGCTTACTTGCTGGTGAAGAGTCGAATGCTAGCCCTGCCGTAGCAAAGTGAATGTTGAGCTGTTCCAGAATGCTAACTCTGTCAGTGAAAATACTATTTCCGGAAATAATTTTGGAGGGCAATGGAGATGAGGGAGCATGGCCTTGAATTTCCCTAAGGAAGTTCCAAAACTTGGCAGTATTATTTTGAGATGGTTCGAGAGATGACTGGAAATATTTAGTAAATTTCTTGGCAACCACATGCATCCACTCTTGAGCCTTGTACACAGTGCGAAGCATGAAAGCATCACTGGTGCGGTGCCAGCCAGCCTGCTGACGCCATGGAAGGGCTGCTGCTCACAACACCAATAACCCAGGTTCACGAATGAGCCCAGGTAGTTGGAGGGTGTTGGGGAGACAGGACTGAGCATCCCAAAGACAGCCCTTCTTCTGTGTGGGAGTGAGGGAGGCAGCTACAGTAGTTCCTGCTGCGATACTGCCTCCTGAGTCATCACACGTGGAAGTAAAGCTGGGACACCTGTGGAAGGCGTGCTTCCAGTAACTCCCCATGTGGCGTCATGCAGCTGCCTACAGTGGAAGTCCTCAACATGGACATCCGAGGGGGCAGGGAGAAAACTTAATAAAAAAAACATAGACTGTAGCTATGACACCTGAGGCACTTGCGTCCCTCACAGCCTCCAGTACCCCTCAACATTCCTGTTTATGCTAGTAGCTCCAAACGCTTTTGTAAATGATGTCCTGCAAATTATTACTGTCCTATGCATTTTTGTTCTCTCATGCCTGTAAGTAACTTCATGTGTATAAGATGTTACCACAACCTGTATGTACTATGTATACTGTAAATTGTTTCTCTTGTATTGTTGTTACTTCTTGTACATCTGGACGTTTGTGAAAATGGGCATTTTTGCTCACATACTATCTAGTATAAAATAAAATTGATTGACTGATTGAACATTCCAGTGCTCCAGAGGGTGTGCAGAGATTTCTCTCCATGTGTCCCTCTGAAGGGGGTGCAACTTATTTTTTTTTAATTTATTGTTAGTCTTGTTTTTCTCTCCTGGACCCTGGTTGGCAATTCTTTCCAGGCATCCTCGTCTCCGGCCACCGTTTATCCCCACACCTCCGCATTACGGACCATCGACGCTCACCCCACGCCCCCTGGTGGGGAACCCTCATCTTCCTCAAAAAGTCCGGATCTAGTATTGTGACGATGTCCTCAGAGGTGCATGATTGACGAACGGCCATCAAACTGCACAGCCAGTGCCTTGTTTCTCCCCTTGCGGAGAGGAGGCGTGCAGGATGCCAGCAGAGGAAGCGCGCATGCGTCCACATGTGCTCCTCCAGGCATCTGCCCCCTCTCCACTCCCTTATCTACAGTATCAGTGCCCCTGCCCCCCCAGCCACCGCCAGGGGACAGTACTGTAGCGAATACTGGCAGTCACCCCTCCTCAGAGAAGGAGAGCAGTCCCTTGGACACAATCCTTTTCCTTCCCTGCTGACTCCCCGCAACCTATGCTCGTTTCCTGAATGGGTCGTCGGGCGTGGCATGAGGTAAGGTGTCCAGCATCTCAGCCCTCCGGCTCACAGGGGGTGCAACTTATAAAGATGGAATACAGGCCACAGGTAGGGGTGACAGAGCTGGGTGACTGCCAGGGGCAAAAAGGGCCTGAGCCAGCTGAAGGGAAATAAAAACCGAAGACTGAAAGATAAAGGAAAAACATCATAGGTAGCAATATTCAAATCCTTACGTGGAACAGTCTCACAAGACTTTACCAAAACAACAGCTGTCTGATAGTAGCCCTTTACATTTTTTTTTATTATAGTTATCAGTTCAAAGTTTATTTTTTTAGAGTTGTGCGAATATGGAATTCCACCAACGGAAGTTGTGCAGAATGGCAATTCCACAGGGAATTCCAGAAAGGACTGGTTATGTAATACACAGAGTATCTTTCTGTGATTTGCCACAAATGATCCAGCAGTTTACCATAAAAAATGAAATACTATTCCGTAGTTTATGTAAACTTAGAAGAAAAAAAAATTCCACTTTCAGAATTTTGGAGTTCGGCTTCTGAGAGAATTCCATAGAATGTAAGTTGTGCAGCATTCCGGTGGAAATGGCACTGAAAATTCTGCACAGCTCTATAATTTTCTTACCCCTTTATCTGGGAAATGGCAATTGTATGATATAAAGAGGAATGGTCTTGAAAGTGTGAACTCTTGATAAAAGGAGTTTTGCTGGTGGGGACATTTTTCTAGACAAGGCAATGTAAATGGTTCTACGATTTAGGTCAAAACAAATTGTGGAAAGGCTGCATAAGTAGGTTCCCGTTCTGTGGAATGTACTTGATGGGGAAGGGTGCTGTGAAACCCATGCCAGATTGCTTCATATGCTATCAGCTCTTGCTCCTTGCAAGATTCTTTTATCTTATATGTCCTGTTGCTCTGCCTGTTCATCACTGCATTTACTGTGGATTCGTAGTGTCTGAACTACAGTACCATAACATCCAATGGGCAATATCCGCCAGCGCCATTAGCTGACCCTCCCAAACTGAAAGTGCAATCCGGAGCACAGGCCACAAAGTTGGGGGCAACAACTCCGAGCACAATGGTGCTGCAGACCTTACAGTCACTGGGTTAATGATGCAGAAACTGACAGTGTCCATCACAAAGACAGTTGGTGAGGGGTGAAACATCTATGGGAATAGTGGAAGAGGATCTGGGAAATGTACAAAAACAATCAGAGGCAGCAATGTGCTTGCTGGCTTTGACAATAAAGTAAAGCCACTACCTCCACTACAGTGTACACTCTGGAAAATCAGGTACAAGCTGCAAAAATTCCTATTTAGGGATTCCTGGAGGGATTGAAGGAGATCACCCGCCAGTTTGGTGGAAAGGATGTTGGAGAGTCCAGCTGATGCCGTGACAGGGACAATAGTGATCTCTCAACCCACAAAGAAACAACACAAGGATGAAATTCCATTTTGACCCACACTCTTCATCGGAAAGATTGCTCCCATTGTATAGACGATTGCTTTTGGATTATATCTTTTCAGTAAATAGTCCGCATCCTACAGGTTTGTGAAAATATGCAATACATAGGCAGGGAGGAGCAGGGCATTAAGAAATTCAAGTCTCTTAGGCAGTGTTTCACACCCTCAGCTACTCCCACTATACCATGGTTGTGTATGGCAGGGAATAGTTGAATCTGCTCCTCTTAAACCACATGGTCTCTAACATGTCTTGCTGAATGAGGTACCCAGTCATGGAGGGCAATACGGCTGAGACAAATCAGGAACATGGTGGGGAGTGTAGGATTCTTGGCTGGCTTACCTTGTGGTTACACAAAATTTGATTGGTGTATCCCACCACCAGCAGAGGGTCCCACTGAAGCAGCTGCGGAGCCAGGATTCAAAACATGATGCTGATTCCTCTTCTTAAAAGTTTTCAGGTATTTGACTAACATAAGGTTTTGTTCTCTAACCAAGTTCTCCATTTTCTCCAGCCCAATTTAACATAGTAATTCAAAGTCAGAAGGGACTCTAGGGTTCTTATGTCCCACCTGCTTTACAGTAGTAACAGCAGAAGCAAAAGCTCTTTATTAAAATAGGGAGACAGCCAACTGAGCAAAACTTATTGTCAATGGCAACCCAGAAATGACAATAGTTACAATAATACAACAGTATAATACAGTATACGCAGGGCTGAAATAAGTATGCTGTGTGAACAGGTACCAATTTATAGGGATGTATACATTTTTAGAGGACACCAACCAGATTAGACACCCATCACATATGGGCAATTTTCATTATCTTAATCACTGGGTATGTTTCTACCTGTACACCCCTAATGCAGTCTCCTCTCTGTCTAGGCAAGATAAATTAAACCTTAAAAAAACTGGTCAACAGAACAGGCCTAGGAAATACACCAGCTAATTTACATATTTTTTTCATCAAAGGTTGGGGGGTGTTTAGGACTGGAGAAGAGCTGACATGGTCCTTCTACATCAGAGCGACAGCAGGAAGGAAGCTAGCAGCTGCACGCCAGCCAGTCTTATATCAGTGATGGTGCAATTAATGGAAACCTTGCCAAAGGAAAGATTGGTTGAATATCTTGAACCTGGTGGGCTGCAAGATCAAAGGCAGCATGGATTCACAGGTTTGGTGGGGGGGGGGTCATGCCAAACAAATCAGATTGATCTCTGCCTGGGTGACCAAGGAAATACAACAGGGGAAGGCACTGGATGTTGCCCATCTGGACTTCAGCAAGGCCTTCAACACTATGCTGCACAGGAGGCTGATAATGAAACTGAGCAGTGTGGGGGCTATATCCAAAGTGGTGAACTGGGTTAGAAACTGGTTAACGGATAGGAGACAGAGGGCGGTGGTGGTGGTAAATGCCACCCAAACGATGGAGGAGTGACTAGTGAGGTGCCACAGGGCTTAGTACTGGGACCAGTCCTCTTCAATGTCTTAATAAGTGACATTGCTAAGAAACTGCAAGGGAAGGTATGCCTTTCTGCAGCAGATAACAAAATCTGCAGTTGAGTGGACACTTATGAAGGGGGGTAAAGAAAATAAGCAGTGGTCTGAGAAAATTCGAGGCGTGGTCTAAAGCATGGCAGTTGGGGGTTCAATGTTAAAAAGTGCTAAATCATGCATCTAGGTAATAGGAACCCAGGTGCAGAGTACAGGATGGGGGAGGTACTGACAGTCACTAAACAGGACAGGAACCTTGGGGTTACATACAAACATACAAAACTGCCAGCAGATACAGGACATAGAATCTATCAAGTCTGCTCGAGTGTGCAGCTAGCAATACATTACACTGCAGCTGCCCTTCCTTCCTCTCCCCCCCTCACGGTGACCCTCCCCCTCACTTTGTCCCATCCCCTTTTAAAACTGCACACCGACTTACAGGATACCACCTCCTCAGGTAGCGCATTCCACACAGACACCACCCTTTCTGTGAAGAAGTGCTTCCTCAGTTCCCTTCTGAATCGTCCACCCTCCAATCTCAGACCATGCCCCCTTGTGTCTTTCCCTCCCCTCAACCTAAAAATCCCCTCAGTACCAGTCTTGTTTATACCCTTCATATTTGTGGTCTCAATCATATACCCCCTATCCCTCCTCTCCTCCAGGGAGTACATGTTAAGCTCCCTCAGCCTCCCCTTGCAGGGTTTGTCTTCCATTCCCAGGGTCATCTTAGTTACTCTACGCTGGACCCCCTCCAGTAATCTAACATTTTTCTTTAAGTATGGGTGCCAGTACTGCATGCAGCACTCCAAGTGGAATGCAAAGAGAAGGATATATCTAGCAGGAGGTGGGAGGTGGTATTACCACTGTATCGCTTGCTACTGAGACCTCAGCTGGAACACTGTCTCCAATTCTGAAAGCCACACCTCTGAAAAAACAGAGACAAGGTGAAAGTAATAGCAGAGGAAGATGAGAAGAGCAACTAAAATGGTGCTGGGGTTGCGGAAGAAGCCTTACGAGGACAGACTGAGGGATCTCAACAGGTACACCCTGGAAGAGAGGAGAGTGAGAGGTGACACAGAGACCTACAAGTACAAGTCCCTGACAGGGGTGAATGGGGTGTAGGAGGAAAGACTCTTTAAAATCAGAAGGTGCACCAGGCCCCAGGGTCATACAATGAAGCTGGAGACAGGACATTTAAGAGAGATGTGAGGAAATATTTCTTCACTAAAAGCCTGGTAGATGCCTGGAACAGACTGCCAGCAGAAGTGGTGGAGAAAAAAAAAGTGGGGGATTCCAGACTTAGGGATGTATTAGAAAACAGGCAGGGCAGAGGGAGAGTCACCGGAGACCAGGTAGGGTCTGCAGAGACAAATTAGGCAGAGAACATCCAGACAGACTGGGTGGGCCAAACGGTCCTTTTTTACTGACAAATTCTATGGACTGGATTTTCCAATGTCCTAAATCACCCCAAGCCCTGGCATGCTGACGATACGGAACATGGGGCTTGCGGCGAGCTAATGGGATTTTCTATCCCATGCGGCAATTGCTGCAAGTTAGACCAACTTTTTCTGGTCTAACTTGCGGCAATCCTGGGGGCCTGTTTATGAAGCTTGCATCAAATATTTGGCACAAGCTGCCATAATTTGCGAAAACTGTCGCAATTGCTCTTGAGATTGTAAAATCCGGTGCAGCTGCAACGAAGGTTTGGCACACCACCAGAACCAAAGTGTTGTGGTGCGTGACTGGATGCAAGCCCTGCTTCACGTTTTGAAAATCCTGCCCTATGTGTCTGTGTAGCCAGACAGACTAGAAAAGTCTTCTATAACATCAGCATCATAAAATACTAGTAAAATAGTATCAGTGTCAGTGGCTCAGTAGGTAGCACACTTGCCTCTGAGGCCAGGAGATCACAGAGCTGTGGGTTCAGTTCCCACATCGGGCATTTGGGTTAATATTCCAATACTGACACTGTAGTGCAGCACGAGGGGGGTGCTGCACTTCTGAGGTGCTGTCTTTCGGATGAGACATTAAACTGAGGTCCCATCTGCCTGGATTGGTGGTAGTTCAGGTGGATGTTAAACATCCCATGGCACTTATCGAAAAGAGATTTCCCTGGTGTCCTGGCCAAATTTCCCCCATTCACTAAAAAAAATACCACCAACAGCTTAATCTGGTTCAATTTCAATTGCTTACCATCTGTATCCCCCAGTCGCCCCTGAAAAAGGGACTTCTAGTCCCAGTGGGCCTACCAGGTCAACAAAATTCAATAAATAAATAATATTACAAACCTTGTCTAATGTGCTGGCCAGGTTTCAAAGGTATAACAGAATATCATCAGCATATAGTGCCAATTTGTACGCCCCCCCCCCCAGCCAAATGCCCCTTACCTCCCCTGTCTGGCGTATAACCTGTGCCAGTGGCTCTATATAATGAGTGAATAGTAATGGAGAGAGTGGGGGCATCCCTGCCAGGTCCCTCTCCCTAACTTGAAGTTAGCCAAGATGTGTCCATGCATTTGCTCCCATATATAACTGGAATAACCCCTTCAAAAACACATGTGCCCCATGTTTCTACGTTCATTTTCAGCCATGCTTGACATAGAAAATGAATGAATACAATACAGTATACAAGTAATTAGCACTGACACACTTAGTAGAAGCCACACACTATATGGACAGTTTAAATGTGCTACGTTAGCACCGCTTTTCCCACTATGCTACATAAGCACCAAGCACGACTGGGAGATGGCCATACCTGGCTACAACAACTGGGAGATGGCCATACCTGGCTACAACATATTCAGAAGAGACAGAGCAGGCAGGAAGGGAGGAGGAGTGGCACTGTATGTGAAAAATGACATAAGGGCCACAGAGATCCAGGAGGAACAAATTGGGGGAGAGATACTGTGGGTTAAGCTGGAAAGGAAAATGGGGACAGCCATCCGCCGGTGTGGTCTATAGACCACCAGCCCAGGAGGAAGAAACAGATAGGGAGCTGATGCTAGCCATCCAAGGATGGCAGACAAGAGAGTGAGGTAGTACTGGTTGGAGACTTCAATATTCCAGGCGTGGACTGGAGCATCCAGCAGCAGCATCAACTAGGAGCAGATTTATCCTGGACTCCTTCAGGGTGTCTTCCTCAAGCAACTGGTCATGGAACCAACTCGGCAGAAGGCAATACTGGACCTTGTGCTCACAAACAGGGACAGTGTGATGGGGGTAACAGTGGGGAGGCACCTGGAAACAGTGACCACCAGTCATTGTGGTTTGAAATCACAGAAAAGCAGAACCAAACCACACAAAACCGTATCCTGGATTTTAGGGGCAGACTTTGGGAAAATGGGGAGATACTTGAAAGAGGCATTAAGGGAATGGGACAGGAATCAGGAGTTGAGGAACAGTGGGCAGTATTTAAAATGGGGATTACAAGAACAACAGAATTATGCATTAAGCAGGTTAGCAAGAGGAAAAGGAAGAGGAGACCATTATGGTTTTCCAAAGAGGTAGCAAAGTGAAAGCCAAAAAGATTGCATTCAGGCAATACAAAAGACACAGGCAGAAGGGGACAGGGAGAAGTACCAGGAGAAGCAAAGGGAGGCAGGGAGTTCAGTAAGGGAAGCCAAGCTCAGACAGAAGAACACATTACAAAATCAGTGGGTAGAGGACCAAAACCTTTTACAGGTACATAAGTGAAAAAAGAAAGACAAGGGAAGGATAGTGAGATTGAAGGGGAGGGCAGGGGCTGCGTGGAGGATGACAACAGTAAAGCTGACATATTGAACAGGTATTTCTGCTCAGTCTTTACTGAGGAAGAGGAGGTAATGGGTCTGAAGGGGTACAAGGGTGAGAATGGTGCAGAAATGGACACAAGTCCCTTTACACGAGAAAGGGTCCTGAAGGAACTGGAAGTAATAAGAGTTGATAAAGCAATGGGGCCAGATGGGGTGCACCCCAGGGTCCTTAAAGAACTAAGAGGTTGGTGGCTGAACCTCTGGCTATCCTGTTTAGCCAATCACTGGAAACAGAGAGGTACCCAAAAGACTGGAGGACAGCAGATGTAGTCCCCTTATACAAAGTGGGAACAAAGAGGAAGCAGGAACTACAGACCAGTCAGCCTCACCTCGGTAGTGGGAAGATCATGGAAGCACTACTGAAGGAGAGATTGGTGGAACATCTGGTTGTCAATGGACTACAGGACCCAAGACAGCATGGTTTCACCAAGGGAGAGTCATGTCAGACCAACCTCATTGAATTTTTGACTGGGTGACTAGAGGTGGATCAGGGGAGGCAGTGGACATGGCCTATCTGGACTTCAGCAAGGCCTTTGACACTGTGCCACATAGAAGACTATTACACAAACTGGGAATATGGGTGTGGGCAGGACAGTAGTGTGGAGGGTAGGTAACTGGCTGGGTGGCAGGACACAGAGGGTGGTGGTAATGGCTGTCACCCACAGAGGGAAGAGTGACCAGTGGGTACCACAGGATCAGTGCTGGGACCGTCCTATTCAACATCTTCATCAGTGACATTGCGTGAGGACCCAGAAGGCAGAATTTCACTGTTCAGCTGATGACACAAAGCTCTGCAACAGAGTAGACACACCAGAGAGTGTAGACAGAATGAGAAGCGACCTGCAGAAACTTGAAGAATGGTCAGAGGTTTGGCAGTTGAAATTCAATGCAAAGAAGTGCAAGATAATGCATATGGGGCACAAAAACCCTGGCACAATATATCAGTTTGGGGTGAGGATATAGCATGCACCAAGCAGGAAAGGGATCTTGGGGTTGTCATCTCTGATGACCTCAAGGTAGGAAACAGTGTGACAAGGCAGCAGGTAAAGCAAATAGGATGCTGGGATGTATAGGCAGGGCATCACCAGCAGGAAAGGAGGTCATAATTCCGCTATACAAGACACTAGTGAGGCCCCACCTGGAGTACAGTGTACAGTTCTGGAGACCATACCTACGTAAGGACATAGACAGGGTAGAGAAGGTTCAGAGGAGGGTAACAAAGATGGTGCATGGATTGCATCACAAGTCCTATGAAGACAGGTTGAAGGAACTGAACATGTACTCCCTGGAGGAGAGAGGAGAGAGGGATATGATAGAGACATACAAGTATCTTACAGGGAGGAACAGGGTGCAGGAAAACACTATTTTAGCGAAAAAGATGTTCCAGGACAAGAGGGCATGGGATGAAGTTGGAGGAGGACAATTCAGAGGAAACATGAAAGAATTTCTTCACAGAGCGGTGGTGGACAAGTGGAACACCCTGCCAGAGGAAGTGGTGGGGGCTGAAACAATCACGGGATTTAAGAATGCATGGGATAGACATAAAGGAATTCTGGAGGTCAGGGGTAAGGGGCAACAGACTTCTAGGAAAACAAACTGAACTTACAAGCTCAAATGGGCAGACTGGGTGGGCCACAGGCCCTTATCTGCCGACACTGTCTATGTATCATCTATGTATCATTGTTTCCCTGCTGATTTACAAATCCCAATTGTTTATCTGATTTTACTGTACCACTGTATTGACACTGCATCCTAATTTCTACTACTATTTGTCTGCAGTTTATTTTTACTACACTTGTTTATAATCATGTACTTATTTTTTGCCTATCTAGGCCCAGGTCGTTCCTGAAAAAGGTCTTCCAGACCAGCGTACTTACTAGGTCAACTAATCTGTAAATGAAAAATCAGTAGGAGCTAAGCAACACGGACAAGGGAACTCATAACTGAAACACAGAGATCATGCCGTGGTGAGATGTGGTTTGTGTCAACTTAACACAGGATGAAGAGTCTGCTGCTATGGCAGACTGCATGGACGGAAGAAGGGCTCTGCTGCCACCTCTGTGATAGCTACACTACACAGGGCTTTATCTTTCTCTCAGCCTAATTAGTAACAAAAAAAGGGTTAACTGCTTGCTATTAGTAAGGTGATTTATAGTCTAAGACTATTCATGAGAGTCAGCTGACTTTCTATTACACCCCATGCGCTAGAATGAAGATAGGTTTAATAAAATTTAATGCAGCTGGGAACCACTGTACAGTGATTCTACATCTCAGTCTTATAGCAGACAGACTCATAGCAAAGGCTGAGTGAAGCAGATGAACATTATAGGTAAATTCCCTTTTTTTTTTAACATATCGAATCTTACTGTAAGACAATCACTGTTGACATGCAAGGGAAAGAGCTGCATTTAATATAACCATTTTGTTTTGCTTTTAGACCACATGCTGATGCAGCACCTTGTTTTTGTTTTTTACATCGAAGGGCAATGCTCTTTGTATCCCTTTATTGACTATATTAAGGACAAGTGCCAAATAATCATGCAGTTACTGGTACTGCCGCCAGTGTTTCTGGTTTAATACTGGTTTTAGACCTGAGAAAAATTGTCTCTCGAGACTTAAAATTGAGAGGTATATTGTACTAGCTAAGCAGAAATTCTCCATTCAAATCAGTAGTTTATCATGAGAATGAAAGTGCGCTTCTCCGATATATATACAAAAAACAAAAACGACAGACTCGACCCTAGTCGTGTTATTATAGCTCCATTCTAATGTCCCCAAACAAGATTTTTAAAGACTGCAAGGCATAAAGATGGTGGGTGTATAGTCTAAAGGTTAGAGCACTGAGCAGTGGACCTGGATGACCCAGCAGACCCAGGTTTGAATCCCACAACCACCACTTGCATACTGTGTGACATTGAGCAAGTCAGCTAACCTCCCTGTGCTCCAAGGTCATAGTTGGAAATGACCTTGGGCTCAGTGTGCCCTTCCTGGCCAAAACTTCTATATAAATACAAGCTGGACCTCTCAGTCAACACTGTATATTGAGAGGCCAGTGTTTACATCATCACCAACTCAAACACACTATAAAAGTATAACTAAAAGTAAAAGTATAACTAGGATCTGCAGCTTATCCAGTAGGTAGGGAAATGGGCAGACTGGGTGGGCCAAACGGTCCTTATCTGCCGTCAAATTCTATGTTTCTATGTTTCTATAAAACACCTGGCATATCTCCGATCTCTAATACCAGGATTTTCAGGACTGAGCCCAAAAAATTAAAGAGCCAGAGTCCACTTCAGTATATGATTTCCTAAACATATAATATTCAGACATACCTGTTAACTACAGACTATATGACAGGCACCCACCAAAAGCCAGTCAGAACTGAGGAAAGCCATAATTTCATACCCCACAAACTACACCAACCTTAACCTTTGGACTAAACTTTCAACACTGATAGCACCATTAATGCTCTCCAGGGACTAAGACTGTGGCCAGTGTGCAGAGGTTATAAAAGCTATGAGCGCAGGCTCCTTTTATGTCACCGAAGATTGCTATAAGTCGTCGGAAGCCACAGTCTGATGAACACTACTCTACTCTCAATGGGCAAAATTAATTTGTGTTAACACCCAGGAGACCTCAAGTTGCATAACAGTAATGACATTTACTTAGCTGGTAGTATACTTGCAATAAACTGTTTCTGTCGGCGATGTCTCGGCCTTATTGCTCTGTATACTCCCAACTAACAGTGTTATCACTTAAATACCTTTTTAAGTTTGACTTATCTTTCCGAGGTTTAGCCATGTGTTTTGCCAACTTATTCACCACAAATTGTGCAGAAACAGCTTTCCTCTGGATTTCCAGACTTCGCAGTGAACTTGTTATGACACCTCAGCATTTTGCTGCATACCACCTCAAAAGACAGCGATGTCACAAACACAGCACATGTGAGGTAATTTGGAGACATGTTTTTGAATGAGATAACAGGAATAAGTAGGTATCAATATGAAAAATGTCAAAGATTGATACTGGGGACACAACCTAAACCCAAGAGAACACTAAAGCTGAAATCCACTGGTCAACAACAGCAGTTTCACACAATATATTTTAGTCCATATTGGCTCTTTAGGATTTTCAATAATGATATCATTTTCTTAACTTTGTTTTTATTGAGTTTTCTTGTGTAAAACACTGAAAATCAGTAGTACATACAAGAACAGATTCCAGATAAAAACATTACAGTATCATGTTAGCACCCAGATTTAGTAATCTATTACATTAGGTACAGCATATGGGATAAGCAACATAAATGAGTAAATCCTCACAAAGATCTTACAGATATGCTCACCAGGCCATGCCTAATGGAACAAAACTACATGTAGGATAACCAACATACAGTTAACGTAACACTACTTACGTTACTGGTTCCACTTGGCAATTCCTGTATTAAGGGGAAAAAAATGTTGCCATAATTTCTCCCTAACTCCCTGCAACATATGCTTGTTAAGTATAGTAAAAAAACTGGAACACTTCACTATTTTGCTATATGCCTTAAGTTGTAAAAAATCATGGAGCAAGATTATGAACGGTATCTACTCAGACACACTGCAAAAATAACATTTCCTGCCACTTAAGAATGGCAAGTCTCAGAGGCGCCATACTGGCTGATAATCGTGCCGCACAGCGAGCACTTCATCTCAATATATAGAGACATCCATAAGGCAAAGCGTTTTTAAAATAGTAAAACTGCTATCATTGTTAATGTTTTCAACGTTGTTTAAAACATTTGAAACTTTCTGAACATTACAAACATCAAATTAATAGCAGACTATTAGATAGCTAGAACCCAGACCATAAAGTAAAGGATTATACATTTGCAGGTTCACACTGCAAATACATAGTTTATAAAAGTCAGGGTTTTAGCTTCTAGTCCAGGATATTAGCTCTCCATAGAGGCTACTTCAGCAAAAGGGGGGTCACAAAAAGTCACCTTATGATTATGATTCAGTCTCAGAGTCAGGTTTGTCTCTAGAGTCTGGTGCCACTGCTCGAAATTCAGCAGCAATTTTGTCTATTCTTTTTTTTTTTGCTGCTTTGGGGTCCATAAATTTGAATGATTTTCTCTTGTAAATAATCTAGAGTCCTACTGGGGCAAGACGTGAATAGACCACCCCCAAAGCCCCCAATTGCTGCCATAGGGGATCAAATAACAATTGAATGTCAGCTCCCTCATACTGAAGCGGGTGATGTAGTCTGGCCCAGTTCAGTAGCCGATCCCTCACTTCTACTCCTGCTGTTGCTATCAGGATAGTGTGTGGAGTTTTCGGGTTCAGCTGGAGAGTTCGAAAATTCACAAGGTAAGATTTTCTCAAGTCTGTGAAATCAAACTCCACATCCTCTGGTAATGTCTGTATGAGCCAGTGTCTCAGGAAGGATAAAAGATTCTCTCCCTCTGTACCGTCAGGTAAGCAGACCAAATACGATACTTTTAGCCCTGGCTGAGTTCTCTAAAGTTTCGAAACGGGTCCGGAGGTGAGAGTTTTCCATCGTAAACTGGGCCACCACTACCTGTGTTCTCATAGATCAGTCATCATCCTCCTTAGCTGTAGTAATTATTGTGGTCTTGATTTTAGTGTCCTGCATGCCGAGACGTTCTAGGATATTTTCCACCTTTTTGTCAATGTTGCCCACTGCTTTTAGGACCCTCTCCCAAGGTGGTGGCTCCATAGATGTATTGGCCTGGCTCAGGCCTGGTTGTTGCGTGGTTAGCTGAGTAGACAATGTAGATTTGGAACTCTGTCCTTCCACTGCTCTCTTCGTACGTCCCATCATCAAGTTTGGTAGTAATCAGTTGTATGGGATCTGCTGGATTGAAATCTGCTATAAGATCCAGTTTAATATTAAATTTTTAAAGTTTTAGAGGCAAAAAGTTGCAGTTTATTTATTTATTAGATCATCGGTTTACAGACTTTTGAGTTAAAGACTCATTTACAAAGGCACCTCGTCAAGAGAGCAAAACATCACAGCAAACAAAACAGTACAGTACATAACGCTTAGATTAAAAAAGCAACCAGTGTTACAGGCATTCACTGGTGGTACAAGCTTGGTAATAGGTTGATCACAGTAGTCATAATATAGGTACACGAGTACCCCGTCAGGTAGCAACCAGGGATATTTTATTATATTAGTCAGCAGATGTTGCCTGAGACCCCAGGCATATACAGCAAAAGTAGACAGGGGTGAGGGTAAGGGGCAGGTGGGGGATTATGTGCAGCTGCAGCAGCGATTGCTTGTCAGATGGCTTCTGAGGGAGACCTTGACAGGACCAACCTTAGTGGAGTCAGCTATGTTGGCTGGGAGGGAACCGAACCAGGAGGGAGCCCAATAGCAAAAGGATCTCTGGGCCATAGAGGTCCTTACCCTGGGAACAATAAGGGAGGTTTTGACAGTGCTGCGGGTGTAGACTGAGGGGGAGGCACGCTGCAGGGAGGTGGCGACCCCAGGTGGGAGAGCCCTAGCAGGGCCTTTTTTACAAGAAGGCAGGTTTGGAAGCAGAGTCTTTCTTCAAGTTTGAGCAAGTTGGTGGTGGAGTACAGCAGGCACATATGGGTATGTCTAGGGGCTCCCAGCATTAGGCTGCAGGCCTTGTTTATAGAGAGCTGGATTCTTGCAAACACAGTGTTGTCGGCTGCAGCGTAGATGGGCAGCCCATAGTCGATTAGCGACAGGACAGTGGAGGTGATTGCCAATCTAAGGGCCTCTTTGTGGTAGGCAGTCCCTATGGCAGTATAACAGTCCAATCCTGACACTGGTAGCAGCAGAAAGGGCATTGATATAGGAATGGAAGGAGAGTGCCGAATCAAAGGTAATGCCCAGATACCTGTAGGAGGAAACCTGCTCAATGGGGTTTAGTGTGCTAGGCAGTATCACGAGAGGGGCATCACTGGCTTTGCTTTGGCAATGCGATAAGAGCACAGCTTTGGTCTTTTTTAGGTTCAGAACTAGCCTTCGTGATGTGAACCAATGCTCAGCTCTATCAAAAGCTTGTTGGAAGGTGGCCTGGAGTGTGTTGGGGTCAGAGGCGAAGAGCACAGCGTCATCTGCACAGAAGAGGATCTTACTTGGGCAGGCCGAGGGGAAGGAGTTGAGGTAGAGACTGAAGAGGAGAGGGCCTAAAATGGAGCCCTGGGGAACCCGAGAGTGGACAGGTCATGTGTCAGATAGGGTGCTACTGGTGAACCATGCAAGGGGGCCGGGGGAGAGACCAAGGCATCTTAGGAAGTCAAGCAGGAGGGGATGGCAAACTGTGTCAAAGACCTTGGAGAGGTCAATGAACATGGCACCAGCAGGACTTCTGGCATCAAGAGCAGAGTGCAGGAACCTGGAGAATTCAAGAAGTGCGGTTGTGGAGTTGTGACCTGCACGAAAGCCATGCTGTTCAGGGCACAGGGTATTGTGCATGGCCAGGTATTCAGCAAGCTGGTTCTTTAGGATGGGAGTGATGATGGCTGTTTTTCATGTGCTGGGGAACTGCCCCAGGCACACAGAGCGGTTGAGCAGCTCGGTAAGTGGGACCAGGATAGCATCCAACGTCAGACGAAGTAGCCTAGTGTCCAGTAGGTCGGTGCCATGGTTGTTACTACTAATGGCTTTTTGCAGAAGGGGTCTAGCCTCCAGCGGGGAGATGGTACGTAGATAGAAAAGAGGTCTCTGGACAGTGGGCAGGGGTGCTACTGGGATAGGGTCAAAGAAGTTAACTGGGCAGGACTGAACTCAAGTCTGAGAAAGTGTGGTTTAGGCAGTCTGCAATGCCAAGGGGGTCAGAGCAGACAGTTCCATTAAAGGAGAGTTGAGAGGGGCGTGGGGAGCGGGATTTCCCATTCAGCTCCTTTACATTATCCCAAAAGTTTCTAGCCAACCCCCAGGAGGAGACAAGAGTAGATTGGTAGTACTGGGCTTTGGCCTGTCGAATGGCCCAAGTACACTTCCAGGAGTTTTCCAGGAGCTGATTCAAAACACGACCTGTCTGGTGCTTGGCTGTCTAGCACCCCCCACCCCATGATATCATTTTAAGCCAATCAGGATTGTTGATTTCTAAACATTCCAGACACTCTTATAGAGATAGGTACGTACAGTATGTACTGCTCTGACTGTGATTATGAGTTCTTTGGGTAAGAGAACTGCGAAACGATGCTAAGCATTTCTGCCACAATAAGGACTTGAGAAGGCACTCCTAACCATGAGATATGTTGAAACTGTACATACAAACACATAATAAATCATGTTAAAGACTCCACTGTTTAAAAAAAAAAAGAAACTTGAATTTAAAATCAAAAAGTTTTATTTTGTAAAAAGTAAGGGAAATCACTGTGTGGGAAATGGAAACACCAACCAAAATTAGAACTCTAGCATTTTAAAACTATTTGCATGAGACCCTCTTATAGATGTAAGAGTGTCTGGAATAGAGGTTCAGTGTTCCAATTCATACAGAGTTATGTGAATAATCTCACAAGGAAGCTGAAACACAAGCTCATCTCAAAGCTCCCATAGGTACCACACTTCTGCTTACAAAATATCATGCCTTAATTCACAATCAACATGAGAAGTCTGCAGGCAGCAGAAACTTCATTTCTCGTTGTTCTCATATCCTGCCACCCAGCAGCCTTTATCAGAGGGTATTCACCTTCACCTGCAGACCGGAGATACATCCTAACTGATGACTGACAAGTAGGTGGAGTGTGAAGGTTAGTGGGTGAGACAGATGCACAGACTCAGTTAAAAGGTGTAGAAAGCACTTTGCAGTATTTTTTTTCCAAAATAAAATAATAAACATACAGAAAGGAAACAGGCAATTAGTCCTTCAGTTCTGCAAAAACAGTGCAAAATTCCCTCAGTACACAACTTCCAGGCTTCGTTCCAGCCAAATAGATTCCTAGCACATGAAAACTTGCATGTACTATGAGAAACAATGCACAATTCCCTCAGTACACAACTTCCAGGCTTCATTCCAGCCAGATAGATTCCTAGCACATGAAAACTGGCATGTACTATGAGAAACAATGCACAATTCCCTCAGTACACAACTTCCAGGCTTCATTCCAGCCAGCCAGATTCCTAGCACATGAAAACTTGCATGTACTATGAGAAACAGTGCACAATTCCCTCAGTGCATGACTTCCAGGCTTTGTTCCAGCCAAATAAGATTTCTAGCACATGAAAACTTGCATGTACTATGAGAAACAGTGCACAATTCCCTCAGTGCATGACTTCCAGGCTTTGTTCCAGCCAAATAAGATTTCTAGCACATGAAAACTTGCGTGTAGTATGAGCTGCTTCCTCCACAACAGTCAGGTCTCTACTGACATACTCTTCTGACTCCTGTTTTGCATCTCAGCAGGTAGGCTTTTATACCTGCCTACTGATGATATCAGTACCATGTAAGCTGTCTGACTCAGAATTTTCTGAGTAAACACAGGCAGTCTAACTCATCCTGAATAAACACATTTCTCTAAGTAAACACATGCAGGCTGACTCATCCGACCTTTACACACCTCTGCTTCACCTAGGAAAGAATGCTTTGTTTTTGGCTGCTTTCAAACCCAAAGCAGTGTACACAGAATAAAACACAGAGTGCAAGGCTCTGTGTTTCAGTTCTTTTTCTTTACTTACATTATTCCCTCTGTGTCTGCTTCCAGTACAGCACAGGAGAAGGCAAGCAACTTACTGCCTCTGTCTTACTTATATGGTTCTTATACAGTACTTGGGAGAAGGGAGGATAGAGACTACAAGACTGAAATTGGCCCAATTTCAGCCTGTAGCTAGAACAGTAAACTTACAAGAACAGGACAGTGTAAAAGAAAATGCAGCACAAATTCAGACAGGCTCTGGCCCTGTCACATGGGTGTGGGTCTCTGTGGGAACACCAAGGATCAAGCTGAAAGCCCTGCTGACTGCGAGTCTGCTCACTTATAAACTTTGCCAGCAGCAGGCAACATACCTCTCGACTGCTATGAATTTAGCATAGCGCTATGATTTTTACACGAAAATTTACCCTTGCTTTGTGAAGGTTTACTGCTGTTCTTTATAATGTAAGAGCTATTTCTTTTATGGGTATAGCGATATCTCCTCTATAACTGGCTACTTGGTCCTACCATCCTCCCACCCTCTTTTTGCGCTGGGCTGACAGCCCTTAAATTCCCAGCTCAGGGCACCTCATCGCATACCTTCAAGCTACCTCGGGCCATGCTTAAAATCAACTCTTGACAATGTTACTACTCTTATTAGCTGGGGATGTCAAGCCAAACCATGACCACCACCCCCACAGGTAAAATCCCTTCCTTCCTCTCCAACTACCACGGGGATTAAAATTAACCCACCTAACTATATGCAGCTTCCTACATAAACTAACCACGTTACAAACAATTGCCTTATCTTTACATCCTGACATTCTGATTATCACTAAGACCAGGCTGAAGCCTCACACCCAGGACACTGAAATCTCCATTCCTCGCTACTCCGTCATTCGCCATGACCGTCCTGGTAACAAAAGAGGTGGTGGCATAGCCATGTACATCTCATCCCTGCTCCAGTTCACCCCAGTCTCGCTATCAGTGCCCACGTTGTCCACTGATGCCTTACTAATAAAAATCTCTCTCCCCCACTCGATTCCCTTATATATATGTATATATATATATATATATATCAGGATCCTATTGCTGTCCTGACTCCCCTATGCCCGCTATCTTAGATCACCTGGGTACCCTAAAATCCCACGCATCGGGGGCGAGCTTCATATCCTTGGGGACTTCAATTTGAACTGGCTCTCCAGTACTAGTTCCAAGCTTCGCAGCCAAGTGGCTGCACTAAACCTGTCTCAACAGATCACAGAACTCACATGTTTGAACCCCAAATCACAGAATCACTCTCTCCTAGACTGGGCCCTTACCTCACACCCACATTGGATACTTGCCTCAGGTCTCCTACCGGACTCTCTAAGCGATTACCACATGATATACTCAGTAAGGAAAATATTCAGATCCAAGGCACCTCCCCCCAAGAACTCTCTTCACCAGGTCCTATAAATCCTTAAACCTTGCTTCACTCCTAAATGACCTGTCAAACACAGACTGGTCATACATCCCCCGGGCCACCTCTATTGATTCCGCCCTGGGGTACTTCAAGTCTAGGTTCCTCGCTGTCTGGGACTACTATGCCCCACTCAGATGGGCTCGGGTAAGAGGAGCTCACCTGACCTGGATCTCAGCAGACCTCATGGCTCACCTCACTGCTAGGCACGAGGCTTGGAAGCTTACAAGGTATCTGGCACCCCCGGGGAGCACCAAAACTATAGCTCACTACGAAATGCCTGTACAAGGCTAATCCGACAGACAAAAACCAACTACTTCAAAGCCTCCTCCCACACTAACATAAATCACCCTGCTAAATTTTGGAAGGTGGTTAATTCACTCTTCTCCCTACCTGCCCAGCCCCCCAACCCTGTCCTAGATGTAGGCGGATCCACTGTCATGGAACCTCACGCAGTGGCCTCTGAATTCAACACATTTTTCACAAACTGTTCATCCCCCTTTTGTCCACTCTCTCGCCTGTCCCACATACCTCCGCAACCACATCCCCACCTACCCAAACCACCCCCTCCGGCTACCTCCTTCTCCTTTCACCTGCTTACCCCGTCCAAAGTACTCAACACCCTGCTCACCCTTAATCCCTCCAATGGTAAATGCCCCTTGGGACTGGACTCCAAAATGCTCGATCAGCTCCTGCCATTGCCATCTCCTTGGCCTCACTCTTCAACCTCTTCTTCTCTCTCGCTTCTATCCCATCAGACTGGGAGCACGCCACAGTCATCCCCTCCATAAAGGAGGCGACCCCATCTCCCCTGGCAATTAAGACCCCATCTCCCTCCTCCCTATACTAGTTAAATTCTAGGAGCACCTAGTCCTCTCACAACTCTCCTCCTTTCTCAACTACTCCTCTTTCTTCACACCTTAACAGTCAGGATTTAGGAACTCCCACTCCACTGCCACTTCCCTCCTAAGACTCACCGATTCCATTCTTAATGGTATGGATAAAGGCCACATCATCTCACCCATTTTTGTTGACTTAGCAAAGGCGTTCCAACACTGTCTCTCACTCCCTTCTCCTGTTCCAGCTCTCTCTCTCGCACAGCTCTCTAGTGAGGCCACCAGCTGGTTCCACTACTACCTGGCAGGCAAGTCCCAATCAGTCAGAATTGGTACCGACACCTGACTCCCCGGTACCACTGGTGTTCCCCAAGGCTTGGTCCTTGCCCCAATCCTGTTCTCTATCTTCCTTAACAATCTGCCCTCGGCCTGCCCACACAGATCCATTCATATGTATGTGGACGACACGGTACTATATACATCCAGCCCCTCTTCCTCTGATGTGGCGACCAGACTCCAGCAGGATTTCAGTGATGTTCAGCTCTGGTTTTGCTCAAATCAGCTTTTTCTCAATGCCAAGATAACAGTCTCCTTAACCTCTGGCATGAGGCAGAGACTTCTCGGCTCCCCACCATCTCCACCTTCCACACCCTGGATGGGACTTCCCTGGAGGCATGCACCTCCTTCAGATATCTCAGGATCTGGCTTGACCAGCACCTCAACTTTTCTGTACATATCGATGCCATCCACAAAAAACTGCACCCCACGTTGGGCACCTTATACCGCAACCGTGGTTGCATCCCTCTGCCAGCTCGCTGGGCAATTGTGCAGAAAATGATTCTCCCTATTTTTGACTACGGGGATGTAGTCTACAGTGCCACTCCTAAGTCCACCCTAACCAGACTGGACCTCCTCTTCCACTCTTTCTGTCACTTCACTCTTGACTGTCCTTCCAAAACCCATCACTGCGGCCTTTACCAGACCCCTGGCCCTCCCTCGCTTCAGGATCAGAGACAGTCCCACTGTGCCAGGTTTATGGCTAAATTCTGGGCACAGTTCCTGCCCCCTTACCTCATCTCAACCCTAAAAGCCCAGTCCCCTCCTGTGTACTCACTCAGGAAATATGACTCCCGTCTCCTGTCTGTCCCATGCATGTCCACTGCAGCAGACCAGGCAGCCTTTAAATTTCGCATGCTTAAACTGCGGAACTCCCTCCCAGAAGACATTCGGCACACTCCCCCCATTCAGCACCTCAACTCCCTCCTCAAAGAACACTTCTCCTCCCTGCAAATGCGATTAACATACGGTTTAGATCAAGGGTCTAGCTCTCCTTGTTGTGACTGCTCATTTAATGAATTTTTGATGTATCTTGAACTTAAAATGTTTATGTATCCCACAACTATCAACTGTAACACACTGTATCTGTATGTTTTGCTTGCTTGCTCACTGTACACTGTATTACATGTATTCTCCCCTACCCCCACCCCCCAGGAGGCATCTGGAATCGAGCGGTAGTCCGCTCAGCTTGCCTTCCTGGTAAAACGTTAAATAAATACATTTCTGGATGCACAAACTATACAATTATTAAACTAACTTGATAGAAACATTTCTTGATACTAAACATATGGGAACCACTATTTGTAGAGACAATAACCTCTAAAGTAAGAAACTGCTACATATTCTGGTCATTTGCTCTGAATTTTGAAGTCCAGTGTTATGAATTTTAATGCTGAGGGGTTGAGAGGAATGGCAGCAGACAGCACAAAATACCCATAAATGAAAATGGCTGGTGTGCACACACGTGAGGAAATGCAAAAAATGAAGCAGTCTACTACAGATAAATGCACAAACAAAAGGCTGGCATTCCATGGAGGCAGACTTTTTATTAATTTCATGCATAAACTATACAAACACACACAGGAACTGGAGGCAGACTTCTAATGTTTCAGCCGTAACAGGGCTTCTTCAAGGAGTCAACAAATAACCAGGCTGAACCTGACGTAATACCAGTAGCACATTAAATGACAGTGTGTGTGTGTGTGTGTGAGATGAATTCAGTGCTCATGAAAACTGAGGAGTCACTACAAATGTTTGTTTATTTGACAGCCCAGCTGTGATAACGACATCTCATTTCGAAACACAGAAACACAGACAGTAACAGCAGAAAAAGACCAAAGTGCCGTCAAGTCTGCCTATTGAGCCCTATATAACCCCAGCGACCTAGTGTCAATATGGGGTTCTCATTTTGGTGTTGCCCTAACCAATTTTACAGCTGGAAAACTGAGCAGAGACAGAGAGAGAGAGAGAGAGAGAGAGAGCAAACACCTTTCTTTAAAGTGAAACTATGACTCTAGTAGGACACTTTTTGCTGAATCTCTCCTCGTTTCTTGAAATTCTTCTGCTCTTTTCTATCATTTTCCTATTTCAGCCTTTCTAGCGTTTGTTACTCTGCACTGGTCACTGTCCATTTTTAGATGGTAAGTGCGAGTTTGCCACCTGCTGTCATCACCTGACCTATTGTAAGTAACTTCCAGTGTAAGAAATGCATCAAAAGTATGATGCATGTGGCAAGCATGCAGTGCACGATTCAGTGGTGCTGGGGTCCTGTTTGTTACATGGGGTGAGTCTGCTGTGTGGGGGAGTTTTTATATTTTCCAATTCTGTGTTTCAGAACTAATAGTTCAGAGAGGTGAGATTCTTGGTAGTAGGACCTCGGAGTGGTAAATTTGCTGCCAAGTGTGTTCCTACAAGTGAAGAAGGCCTGTTTCTAACCTGGATTACATCACACTACAGGTTTTTGAATGATGAAGTGTTTTTTTTCTGTACAACCCTGTTGTGGAATACAGTCTATTGTTCTGCTATGTTGCAATGCAGACTCTTAAATAAAGTTTAAAAAAAAAAAAAATTGGCTGCCAGGTTGGCTCAGGAAGTGGGATCCCCAGCAGCAAGATCCCTCAGGACTGCTTCCACACATGAGAAGGGGCACTCAGACTTGGTGTTCCACTGGGGGATGGAAATCTCGAATATGGAGGTGGATCCTGTCAGACGGTTGGACCATCAAGCCTTGAGGTTTAGTTTCGCGATCCCCCGAAAAGGGCCTGCCCCCAAGGAAATGGTACAATACCGGCCTTTAAGACAGGTAACTCCTGAAGGCCTCATGCCAGTATTGGACCTTTCGAGTATTCCATCAGACAGTGATGACCCAGGGCCCCTGGTGCTGGCTTATAATAGGGCAGTCGCGGAGGCCCTGGATGCCATTGCTCCAGTTCGTGTTCATCCCTTGACCTCCTGCCTCGGTGTCCCATGGTTTGATGGGTCACTAAGGGAACTAAAGAGGCAGGGGTGAAGGTTTGAGAGACACTGGCGAAAAACTCGCCTCGAGATGGACAGACTTAAGACTGCTGGACCATTATGAGGTCTACCAATCAGCAATTTCCCATAAGAAGGCAGAGTTCCTGTCCAGGGAAATTGACGCATCAAAGAACAGACCAGCTCAGCTCTTCCGAACTGTGAACAGACTGTGCAGTCCAGTCTGTCTACGAGCTGGAGAAGCGTTGTCACAGGAAAAGTGTTAACAGTTTGCTCAGTTCTTCGCTGATAAGGTGTCGTCTATCAGGATAGAGATCAGCCAATGTCTCCCCATAGGGCATTGTGGTGGTCTTCTGAGTGGTACTAACACCCAGCTGACCTGATCTACCTTCAGCCATCTGGTAGTCATGGATATAGTGAGGATCATCCAGACTCTGCGACCAACCTGCTGTAGTTTGAACCCGGGCCCAACACGCCTTTTGGTGGGGTGTGTTGAGGTTATTGGCCCTATCCTAGCTTGGATAGTCTGGGCTTCCTTGGAGAAAGGGGTCTTTCCTGACCCCTTAAAGACAGCAGTGGTTAGGTCGCTGCTGAAAAATCCCTCCTTGGACCCAGTCTGCCCTGCCAACTACAGACCAATCTCTATCCTACCTTTTATAGGGAAGGTTATTGAGAAGGTGGTCGCTCTGCAGCTGGAAGCTCATTTATCCAGCTACAATATCTATTGACCTCTCCAGCCTGGTTTCCGGAAAAGGTACAGCACCGAGACTATGCTGGTGCGACTACTTAATGATCTCCTGATGGCGAGAGATTGAACAGCCCATTCCATCTTGGTTCTCCTTGATCTCTTGGCAGCTTTTAACACTGTGGACCATGGGGTATTGCTGGAACGCCTGTGGTTCTTTTGTAGACTGGATGGAGCAGTACTCAAAGGGTTTCAATTTTTCCTGGAGGGCAGATCACAGAGGGTGGCATCAGGAAATTATTCCTCGTCCCCTCGAAGTCTGCCCTGTGGGGTACCTCAGGGCTCTGTGCTCTTCCCCATGTTTTGCAGTGCACATGCTACCACTGGGAGCCATTATTAGGCAGTACGGGTTGAGTTTTCACTGCTATGCAGATGATACTCAACTATACCCACCCAGGAGTATGACACTGTCTCGATGTTTAACAACTGCCTGCAGGAGTGCAACAGGATGGAACAGGACCCTGTCCCAGTTGTTAGAGAAAGTGTTTAAAATGCAAGGATCTGGAAAAAGGGACACAGAGACTGAAACAAAACTTTATTTTTATTTTGCCTTTGTACATAGTTATACTGAACAAGTTTATTTTATGATACTGCTAATGTAAATAAATAATTCTGGGTGAATTCTACAACTGCTCCTGGTTTTCCTATGCTTCCTGACCTGTGCCTTGATGACAAGGAGATACAGAACCAGATGAGTGCTAGCTGGCTGAGGCTAAACCCGGAGAAAATCAAGGTGTTGACTGTGGACCCGGATCTGAGAACGGCCGGGTCATGGGCAGGAAAACCATCGATTTACAGCTCGATAGCAGCTCAAGGCCTCAAGTAGGTTAGGTGGTATCTGACGAAGGCCTGACTCTGAAAGCTCAGGTTCAGCCGTAGTCAAGTCCTCCTTTTATCACCTCAGAAATATCACTAGCATGAAGCATCTGGTTCAGTCCAAGGATCTGCCAACACTGGTCCACTGCACTGACTGCCTATACAATAGCGAATCCCTTTCAAGGTCGTGTTGGTGACATACAAAGCCTTACACGAACTGGGACCCCAATACCTGCAAGACCTCTTACTTACCTATCGTCCCTCTCGTTCACTCCGATCCTCTGACAAGAGATTGCTAGAGGCTCCCTGGGTACATCTGAAGACCTCTGGAGGAAGATCCTTTCCCTTTATGGCTCCTACCCTGTGGAACTCTCTACCTTGTCAGATACATAAAAGCTTGACCGTGGAAGGGTTCAAAAACTCCCTCAAAACATATTTCTTTCAGAAAGCTTTTTTAGGGACATAACTGTTTTAGGATTGTATGTTTTTACGTGAATCATGAGCTGTTTTAGATATTTTTATCATTCTACTTTATTGTACAGGCACTCTGAACATTGGAAGAGCACCTTACATAAATAAAATTTACTTACTACTTACTTACCTCTCATAAAAGGGATCCAAGTAGCAGGACCCCTGAAGAATTAGTCTGCTATCTGGTGCCCCTTGTGAAGGTGGATCCCAGTAGCGGGATTCTTGTAGGGCAGACCACTCTTAGGACTGCATGCCCTGCAGTGCAGGATCCCGGGTGGTGGGACCCCAGAGACTTTCACGCTTCACTAGGTGCAGCTAGTAGAGGGAAGCTTACTCAGCTACCTGGTGCAGCTTTATGAGGGAATCCCAGATGGTGGAACCCTTGAAGAGTTAATCCATTGCTTGGTGCAGCTTTTGGATGTGGATATGAGTTATCAGGGCCACCAAAGAGTAAATCCATCGCCTGGTGCGGTATTTTGCAGGGGATCCCAGACAGCAGGACCCCCTAAGAGTTCATCCATCAACTGGTGCTGTAATTTGGAGGGGATCCTGGGTAGCAAGACCCCAGAAAAGTTAATCTCCTACTCACTGCAGTATTTGGAGAGGGAATCCTGGGTAGCAGGACCCCCAAATAATCTTCCGTCCTGTGCAGCTTTTGTAAAGGGTGCCTGGGGAGCCCTACCCCAACCCTTGACTGCTTCCACTGATGATGCAGCATTTTTTTTTGTCTGTGGTCTTTTTTTCCCTTTGCCCCAGCTCCTTTTTTTAAACATTTCTGGAAGAGAAATAGACTTGCAGAAAAACATTGTGCATAGGTGGTTAGTGTTAAGTAACAAGAGGTAAAAATCACAAGTTACACTGCTGTATAACACCGAATTCTACAATACAGTACTGCTTTTTTTGTTGCTCTCCATATTGCAGTTTATAGTCACATGTCCCTTACAGGCTTTGCGGGGAACATGTGCTCAGGGTAGAACAAACTGGGTAGCCAGATGGCCAATGGCCATTAAAAAAATTAGTTTGACTACCACATTTTGAAATTTACCAATCAACTGGCTACCTGTGCATAATGTGATTTTGAGCCCTTAAAAAGGATGGCCACTAAAAACACTGATCTGGCTATCAGATTTTGAAAGCTAGTAGTTAAACTGACCATTAGCAAAAAAACTGATTCGTCCCACCCTGCATGCGCCTTGCCAAACGCTTGATTCTATCATCTATAGCACTGGGAGGCGGCATTCCAATTTTCAAACATGCATCCTCACTACACTGCCCCCATAAGAAATAGATTACTTCCAATTTTGAAAATGACTGATATTTGAAACATATGTGATAGTCTCAGTGTTATGAGATAGACATTGGTTTGATCATTCAGGTGTTGATAGCAGAACTGTAGGGACATCTGAGACAGCAGTTTTTTTTCCCCATTTACTACACAGTACAGTGTATCCACTATTGTTTGTATGTGTCTGTGCCAGTATGGGAGATGTGTGTGTGTGTGTGTGCGTCCATTCAATCCAACTTTTGGTGAGTGAAGCAAAAACAATGTCATTTATTCACTAAGAGACAGTAGCATGCTGTAATATTAGTAATCTACTTGACGGATTTTCCTTTATCTGTAGTCCCAGTCCTCTCAGTACCTCCCGTACTGATTCTGAATCAATAAAAGAAACAGGAATTAAACGAACCCTTCTTCTTGCAGTCATGGATCCCTCTGATTCACCTGAACGTTTTTTTTAACTCAGAAATCTTTTTATTGGTGAAAATGCATCTAACAAGTAGATTTTGTACCACATTTCAGTAAAATCTGCAATGTATATGATCTTAAAGAACCATGTTTAACAATACAGAAGTCTTCAGAGTTACAGAAGTTATTCCCATCTATCAACTTCTAAGGACCCGAAAGGTCAAGCACTGCATAAGGTCCAAGACTTCATAATAGTGGATACAGTTCTGTGCAGTGGCTTGTTGGCCTGTATTGTGTAGTCCATATTATTAACCATCCAATTGGGAAAGTGAGATAGCAATGAGATTAAACCATCAGGATCTTCAACAAAGAACTTTAGGATTATGTCCGAGAAAGAAAACATAATGTTCAAAACCAGTTACAAATACAATACATTTGGCACAACTTCTCCCACGACCCCCCTCCCCCACTTCGTTGACAACATAAGGGATAGTAATTGGCCTTTCTAGGCTAAAGAAACTTACACTGTTAACTGTGGACAATCTCTCCAGTTGATCCTAATCCCCCACTTCTCCCTCTCCCTCCCCATCTTCCTCTGTCACCTGCGAACCCCAGCAGGTGTGCCAAGGACGCCATAGGTTCAGAAATTTCTCTTTCTAAAGTCAAAGTGCATATGTAATATTCTCCACCCTTTCCAGTTCTTCTATTCTAGATAGCCACTGGCTCCAAGAAGGGGGATCTGTTGTTAGCCACCTAGTGGTGATACATTTTAGGGCTGTTATCCTAAGGATTTGGCTTAGTTCTCACCTGAACTTTTTCACAAAATAAAAAATCGTACCATTTCAATTTGCACAGTGGAAATACAACGATTTAAGTAAGAGGTATGCCAAGACAAGGTGTACATTAAAGGATTCTAATGCACACGCCAGGGGAGGGAGGCACAAAGCCAAAGGCCATGTGTCCTAACATCACTGGGAAGTGTGTATTCACATTCTTTAAGGAACACCCCGTAGTGGCTTACTGCACTTATAAAATGTCTCACTGCTCTTTTGTATTATATGTAAAGTGAAACATAATTTAAATACATTTTAAATAAAATGTATACACCAAATAATCCCTGATTTTGTAGGTAATGAGGCTGTTTTGCCTTGGTAAGGAGTTCCGGCACCTGACTGTGTGGTGCTAGGAATGTAATACACGTTCAAATGACGTCTCTTGAACAATGAAGTTTCTAAATTTTTTTCTTGTCATTTTGTAAACATTTTCATTCACTTCTAATGCCACATGAATAGATATCACACATGGCAGAAAAAAAACAACAAGTGCAGTGATCAGAAAAACAGGACTACAAAGAATGTTTTTGTTTTGTGTCCCTTATAACCCCCCACCAGGCTCCCACTGCTCATGGAATGGTAAGTCTAGTGAGCAGTGCTGTTCCTGATGCACCATACAGCTGGTTTATCAATCACAACACAAAAACAGAGTGATCCTATTGTCCCTGTCCCGAGTTCTGAAGTTGGGGGTATACTGCATGATACAAACTACTATACAGTCAATACTGCTGCATTTTTAAGGATGCTCCCCGTAGCCCTTTTCTATGCTATACCATTCTAGATACAACCAGGAACATGTTTTCCTTTTTTTTTTTTAAACTTTATATTTATTGCTTTTCATGGTACAGACATACACAAAAGTCTTTTCCTGGTTTTGAGCATCAGAAAATAAGTGTTTTACATCGTATAACTAGGATATTTAACTCAGCATCCAATGTTACAACATAAAGAGGCTGGTACCCATACTTAAAAGATATCCATACACAATAAAAATTCTCCATAACCAAACAGCAAGAACATGGAAGTTATTAGCGAATATGTCCGTTAACTGTCCGTGTGCCAATTAGCACATAACTTGTACCCCTCAGGGCATTAGTTTATCCATGTAACTCGATAAGTAAAGTATTACAAAAATCCAGCAGACATCTCTCCTGGAGCCCCCCTCCCCCCTAAACCAGAGCAAGCTCAGAGTTATGTAACTTTCCTCCTCAGAGGTTAAGAAAAACTCCAACTCCTTACCCAGAGAAATGGCCCTTCCTTAATACACATTTCCTGAATTATGACTCGAAACAAACATTCTAAAAGAGAAAAAGCTATTCCATTATTTAACGTGAGTCACAAACATTGGAGGAAGTCAGATTAAGTTTCATGTTCGCACTTATCAGTATGCCTGGGACAATCACATACTTTTATAAATTTGACAATTAAATTAAATTCAAGTTCAGTCTCTTTCGTCTGAGTCTCTACTTATCTCTTGCTGCGCAAAGTCCTTTTGTATCGCAGCCAGACATTTCCCCGCTTCAGAAGGGTCCGAGTATAAGTATGTCTTCCCTGCGTACTATATTTTCAACCTTGCTGGTATTTGTAGCGTATGTGAAACTCCTAGTGCTCGTAGTCCTGTCCGAACTGCTTCAAATGCCTTACGACGTTGTCGGGTGGAGAAACTCAAGTCTGGAAAGCAATGCACTCTCTCTCCCCGGTTGACAAAGAAGTTGCCCCCTTCATTTTAGCTGCCGCTAGTACCTTGTCACGGATATGCTGTCCTATCGTGACCACCAAAATTGCACGCGGTTGTTCCAATGTAGGTGAGTGGCGTCTGGGTGTAATTCTGTAGGCCTTTACCAGCTCCCCTTCGATTTCAGTGTCCCAGAGATTTAAAATAAGAGCTTCCATATAGCCCAACAAGTCGTCTCCCTCTGCTTTTTCTGGGATTCCCAAAAACCGCAGGTTTACTGCTCGGACTGTATTTTCGAGTTGCTCCAAACGGAGCCTCAGTAGCTTATTCTCTGAAATGACTCCCGACACAGCTGTAGCCGTATTATTGGCAGATTCAGACACTTTTTCGGCGAGATCGGATGTCTTAGCAATTTTTGTATCCATTGTTGCCAGCCGGTCCGATAGTAAGTCAACTTTCTTATCCAAACGTTGAATTGCCAGCAGTAATGCCCCATTAGACGGTTCTGTTGGGTTTACCTCATGGCTAGAGGCCGCTACCGTCGGCTGCTCCACTGGCCTGTTCGCCTTCACTCCTCCGCTATCTTGAGGAGGCTTTTTCTTCGGGTGAACCATTCTCAGATACGTTGAAAGTTATATGGTTCTACTCCTTCCTTAAAGACGAACCGATTGATTTATATCTCGAGTTTTAAAAGTCTCTTTAAAAGTATATTTGCTCTGGAATATGTATCTAGAGTAGAGAGCTCCTCGAGAGGCGTCTGTTCCCTTCGGCTATTGGCTCCGCCCCCCAAGAACATGTTTTTCAATGCACTAAGACGCCTCTATCATAAGACTGGGCTGCCAGTGCAGTTTAAGGTGTACCTGGGAGTGTGTGCCATATGGCTGGGAAATGAACTATGGTCCCAGTGCACCTGGGAGTCTTTTCCATAGTGACATCGTAATTTAATGCTTAAACAAGACTCTGGACCCATCCATGCCATCCTTGAACATACATAGATTTCACAGGTCTAAGCCTGATAAACTGGCTGCTCAGTGGGACCCTTCCCTCTTGAGGGAGAACTGGTACTCTTAGGATGTAGAGAGTAGGAGGCAGCAGACCCAGTCGAACAATGATGGGATACCGCTACTTTAAAGCGCAATTTAGGTTTGATCCATTACAACATACATTTTTCACATTAATGTGCCAGATCGGCTCAACAGGATATCACTCTGTCTCAATCAGGCACACTCCAAGTTGCATCTAGAGTGGACATTTTCATGGGCATCTATCCTGACTATGTTAAACATTCGCCTGTGCTCCCCGGGCGGTGCTCTTGCTTAAGGAAAGCCGCCTCCGATGGGACCCACCAGCTCTAGCCGTCTTCCTGGAATCCACCCCCGGACCAGCTACCTTACTCGGCCGCATGCCCCGAGTTGCGCTCTCCCTAAAAGAAAAGTGGCGTTTTCCTGGCAGCCATTGACCAGACCTCTCAGCTCCTGCCGCCCTCCTGGAACCCGCCGACGAACTAACACACCAGGTATTCACTGCTGACTCTCCTGCACCCAGGCGGCGCTGCGATTGGCTCCAAGCTCCTGGCACTGCACCTGATTGGTCCGTCGGCCAGCAAGGCTCTCCTGGTTGATTCGGCCATGCGCCCCGAGCGGCGCTCTCGCTTAAGGAAAGGCGGCGCCTCCCCAGCCACCTCCAACAGGACCCACCAGCTCTAGCTGTCCTCCTGGAACCCACCCGGACCAGCTAACACTGGCCTGCGTGCCTGGCTGGCGCCCTCCCTAAAAAAAGCAGCATTTTCCTGGCAGCCACCGACCGGACCTCTCAGCTCCTGCCGCCCTCCTGGAACCCGCCCCCGACTAACACACCAGTTCGCCGTGCGCCTTAGCAGCACTCTCGCTATGAAAGGCGGCGCCTTCCCAGCCACCTTCCGGGAACCCACCAGCTCTAGCCATCCTCCTGGAACCCACCCGGACCAGCCACCCTCTCGGCCCGCCCGACTGGCGCCTCCCTAAAGAAAAAGCGGCGTTTTCCTGGCAGCCACCGACTCGACCCCTCAGCTCCGCCGCCCCCTCCTGGAACCCACCCAGACTAACACACCAAGTATTCACGCTGACTCTCCTGCACCCAGGCAGTGCTGGGATTGGCTCAAGCTCCTGGCACTGCACCCGTTTGGTCCGTCGGCCAGCACGGCTCTCCTGATTGGTGTGCCTTTTTAACTTTGAGCAAACAGCTCAGTGCCTTAGCCAGCTCTTTGTTGTGTTTTCTCACTGTTTTTTCTTTTGTAATTACCTGCCTGTGCAAACTAAAGTTTAAAGCTTGCTAAGTGGACGACTGATTGTAATTTTTAGTGACCAGTTATTGTTATATTTAGCTGCCTAGCCTTACTTTATAGCCACCAGTTAACGTGCTATTATTTGCTAGTCTTACTTGTGTATGTTTCGCCCACTGCCTAATTTTTGTCACTTCTTAGCCTTAGCCCTGGGACCTCAACCTGACGTTTTCTTCTTCTTCTCACTCTCCACCTTCCTCTCCTCCCTCACCCCCTCCCGTATTCTACCTAGGATTCCTTCGTCTCTCCAGTGTACGTTCCTCCCCCCCCTCGCCATATCTCTTCCCATTCCTGCAGTTGCCACAAGCCTGCTCTGTGACCCATCCCTGCCCCGCTGCTTAAGCTGTTTTCTTTCTCCCACAACTTAATCTCTACCTCTAGCCCCTTTGTCTCGCTGCAGCCCAGCCCTGCCTCCTCCTACCACTCTTTGTTCCTTGCCTCACCCCACCCCATGACCAGTCCACAGACAGTCTCCGCCCCCAACCTGTAATCTCTTCCCCTCAGCACATATTTAACCTGTCTTCTCCTTCCTCCCCTAGATTTGGCTGTGTGTGCCCTGAGCGGCGCTCTCGCGTAAGGAAAGGCAGCGCCTTCCGAGCCGCCTCCGACGGGACCCACCAGCTCTAGCTGTCCTCCTGGAACCCACCCCTGGACCAGCTACCTTACTCGGCCGCGTGCCCCGAGCGGCGCTGTCCCTAAAAGAAAAGTGTCATTTTCCTGGCAGCCACCGATCAGACCTCTCAGCTCCTGCTGCCCTCCTGGAACCCGCCCCTGGACTAACACACCAGGTATTCACCACTGACTCTCCTGCACCCAGGCGGTGCTACGATTGGCTCCAAGCTCCTGCCACTGCACCTGACTGGTCCGTCAGCCAGCACGGCTCTCCTGATCGGTGTACCTTTTTAACTTTGAGCAAACAGCTCAGTGCCTTAGCCAGCTCCTTGTTGTGTTTTCTTCCCACCCCCTCACCCCCTCCCAGGCCTCCTTTAAATACTCATAGGCCCCTCCTTCCTCCTTTTTGCCCTACGTTCCATTGGCTCTCACAGCATTACACAGTCTAGTTATTCGAGTCAGCTCTGCTAATTTCCTACTGCTTTGGCACCCCCCTCTCGCCTGACATTGCCAGGCTTTCTCTTTTGGCTGACTAAACTGTTACCTAGTTTGTCCTGGAAACTGCAACACTTCAGCAATTCAAACTTATCAAGATGCTGCCCTCGACTTTATCCTACGTGACTCTGATACTTGCAGCGCTCGCTCTCCCCCCTCTACCAATAAACGCCCCTCTCCCCTGCAGAAACGTAATGCCAGCCTTCCTCTTCCAGTGTACCCGCATTCTAACTCCTCCTCCCCCGTTATCTCCTGGACCCACTCCCCCACTTGCCCCAGACCCTCAATTGTCCCGCTGCCCATATATAGCACTCTTATACTTCTGCTGAGCTCCTGGCCCCCCGCTACCAGCCAATGCCCCAGCCCCCGCCATTCACGAAACCCCTCCTGGTTCAACAGTGCGAAACTATATTAAATTATTATTGCCCTTCTACTCCTATTGGCGGGTGACATAGACCCCAACCCTGGCCCTGCACAACAAACTCCGGTGATTAGACCTGAACCACACCTCACTGCTCTTCCAAGTGGCCTTAGACTATTACATATCAACATACGTAGCCTCCTCCCTAAAATTGACTTGCTACAGCCACTGGTGGCTACGCTCATCCCTGATATTATTATAATTTCCGAAACCCGGCTAAATAACAAAATCTGCAACTTTTTCCTAACTCTCCCTGGCTTCACCATTTCACATCAGGATAGGCATGGGCGTGGTGGTGGAGTAGCCATCTATGTCTCCTCCTCCTCTATCCAATTCACCTCTGTCTTCTCAAGTGCGGTACCTAAAGCCTATGAAGCTTTGCTGTTGCAAATCTCTCTCCCCTTCTCCAAACCTATCTTTGTTGCAGGCACCTACTGCTGTCCCAGCTCTAAACCCAATATTATTACCGACCTCCTAGCCACCTTAGCTAGCCACTCCTCTTCTGGCGAATTATACATTATGGGAGATTTCAACATAAACTGGTCTACCGTTCCTAGCAAAGTACTAAATGCTATTCATGCCCTCAACCTAACACAACTTATCTAAGATCCGACTAGGCTTAACCAAAATACGGATAACCACTCCATCATTGACTGGGTCCTTACCAGTCACACCCATAGGGTTATCAAATTGGGTACTCTAGCTGATGCTTTCAGTGACCTTTGCATAACTTTCCTGGTGCATAAAGTTCACAGAGTCAAAGTCCCCTACAAAACTTTACAAATTCGCTCATACAAATCCCTGAACATACCCCACTTCTCTTCGACTTAGCCAGCACAAACTGGGCTCCCATATCTGCAGCCAGCAACCTAAACGACGCAGCCAATTACTTCTGTGACCGATTCCTTGAAGTCTGGAATAAACATGCTCCATTATGCCGGATTCGTGTCTGGGGCAACCACCTCCCCTGGATCTCTCCAGAACTCATTGCCTGCCAAAGGGCATGTGATGCTGCCTGGAAGCTCTATAATAATACTATGCTCCATCAAGACTATGAGGCCTACCACACCCTCAGAAACAAATGCACAAAAGCCACTCAGTTGGCCAAAGCTGAGTACTTCAGCTCTACTTTTAACTCCAACATAAGCAACCCGTCTAAATTCTGGAAGGTAATCCACTCCTTTTCCCCTCAGGCTCTCCCTCCCCAAACTAAATAACACCATCATCTCCGACCACTCTAGTGTTGCCGAAGCCTTCAATTTACACTTCACCTCGTGCGCCACTGCCCTGCTTAGCTCCCTCCCAACCTCACACAATCCATCCATCGCATCTTCTAAGAGTCCAGCTTCACCACCACTCAGCTTTTCTTTCACCAAGATCCTGACAACTGACATGCTGACAGCCTTGGAGGCCCTCAACCCGTGTAAAGTTAACTCCCCTGATGGGTTGGACCCTAAGCTATTAAACCTGTCTGCCCTGGCCATTGCCACCCCCGCCCGCTGACTGACCTTCTCAATCTCTCGTTTCAAATGGTCAAAATCTCCTTGATTGGAAACATGCCATCGTCCTCCCCCTCCCTTAGGGCGGTGACTCCTCCTCCTCCGAAAATTACCGCCCTATATCTCTCCTCCCGACACTGGCCAAACTACAAGAACAACTAGTCCTTCACCAACTATCCTCGTACCTCTCCGACACAAATTTTTTCACCCATTACCAATCTGGGTTCCATAAACATCACTCCACTATCACCTAGTTACTCCGTCTCACTGATGCAATCCTGACTGGTATGGACTGCGGCCACATCACCTCTGCCATTTTTATTGATCTCGCCAAAGCTTTTAACACGGTATCCCATTCCCTCCTGCTCTGCTCCCTCTCATCAGCAGGACTGTCTGATCACGCCATTAAATGGTTCAGTGCCTACCTTAACTACTGCTCTCAGTCTGTAAGAATATCCAACGTCTTCTCCCCTCCTCTACCTATACATTCCAGCGTCCCTCAAGGGTCCATTCTAGGTCCCATCCTCTTCTCCATCTTTCTAAACGACCTGCCATCTGTCTGTACCTCATCTTCCATACATATGTATGCTGATGATATGGTTCTATTCTCTTTTGGCCCCTCACCCGGGGATGTCGCCTTCAGGCTCCAAAGTGACTTCAACAAGGTCCAAAGGTGGTTTCAATCACATCAACTCTTCCTCAACGACAAGAAAACTATGTCCTTGACTTTTGGCATGCACCAGAAACTGTCAAAACTCCAACCCCCCCCCCTTTACTACCCTCGCCAGGGCGACCATTACTGCCACCGAGTTGTTCCGGTATTTGGGCATTTGGTTGGATCAACATCTTTCTTTCATGACTCACGTTGATGCCATTATAAAAAAGCTGCACCCCAAACTCGGCGTCTTATACAGAAACCGCTCCTGCCTGCCGTCCCAGGCAAGATGCGAACTGGTCCAAAAAATGATCCTCCCCATTTTTGACTATGGCAACATTGTCTATTGCTCAGTTCCTGCCACCTCCGTAGCTAACCTGGATACCCTCTTCAACTCCTTCTGTCGGTTTGCTCTAGATGCACCTCCCCTTACCCACCACTGTCAATTGTACCGAGCCTTAGCCTTCCCTTTCCTGACAAACAGACAACAGCACCATAGTAAACTTCATTTCAAGCATTGGTTTGGTACACTCCCCACTACTTAATTTCCCTTTTCTCACACCCACCCCTCGAGACTTCTGAGGTCCCAGACCAAAGAACCTCTCTGTTCCATGGAGATCCACTGTTATTGGGCAGGTCTCCCCCTCCTACCGCCTCCCTCAACTGTGGAATTCTCTTTGTGCTCAGATCCAATCCTCTTCCTCGCTTGGCTCCTTAAACCAAGCTATCCACAACTTCCTATCTGTTAATTGCACTTGCCCCTAACTCCCCCCATGCCCCTGCCTCTCACCCTGCCTGATGCTGGGAGCCTTCTGTTGCTGGGTTGTCTAGCCCTAAACCAATTCTATTCACTTGGAACCAATCCTGGCTCCTATTTTTACATGTTGGCTTCACCTAATATCTCTCCTCCCTCCTCTCCTCTCTCTCTCTCTCTCCCTCCTCCCCTCCTCCCTCTCTCTATCTTTCCCCCCATAGACCAGCTCCCTAGGCTCTGACTTGCTTCTCATGTTTCTCACCACTACTTGCCTGACCTATGCTACTGTTGACCTGGATATGGGCTAGTCCTTTGGTCCCCCTACTTGATATTATGACTGGTGAGTCTGCCACCACATGCGGGTTTAGCCGCTGGATTTTAACCTATGCCACCCTGTAATATTTGATCTGTTTGAGAATCTGTGCTCACCAAGTCCCTGTTGCTCTCTATGCTATGTTTATTTTAAGTGTATTTTTTACTATGTAACCCCCATCACCCTTTCCCCCAGGTCGTACCAGGAGACAAGCAACTTGTTGTTCAGTGTACCTTACCTGGTCAAACTTTTCAATAAATAAATAAATATTGATATCTATACTGATGACAGTTTGCATTTTATTTATTTTCCACATTTTTTAGTTGCATATTCCATAAGATAAGAGGACTTTCTCCACACTCACAGTGTGCTCTGAAAAAAATAGCCTTCGATTTCCTCCCTGTAACTTTTGAGTTTCAATCAGGTCCACTTCCCCCTACTCTCTGCACGTCAAGCTTGCTAATCAGTTTACCTTCAGGTCTGCTTTTTTGATATCATGAAAGAAATTTGCATATTCATGTTACTGGATATGCAAGTTAACCTAATTGGGATGCATTTTTTAATGTAGAATTATGCCTGTTTTTTTGTATTTTCAAGGGATTCTTACATTTTATTCATTCCTCTCATGTTTTAGTCATATACTGTACACTGATGCTGATAATGAAATCATAACAGAATCTGTACTGCAGTACGTCCTGAAACCCTTCTGCAGCATCAAGTATGAAGGAGACTCAGAAGTCAGAAAACGAGAAGCTGGTTTGGATTTCTAACAATATTAACATGGCCTGACTGAAGATATCACATTTATCTTCATGAGAGGCCAATGATATCATGACATGTCACGAGTGGCGAAGCCACGAGTGAGATATCTTGATGTCACTGGCCTCGAGTGAAGATAAATATGACATCTTCAGTCAGGCCATGTCATGTTCTGTTTATACAATATGTGTTTTGAACTTCATGCAACATAATCCCCCAAAGAGCCCCCCTCCCAAAAAAAATCCTGTAGCAACATAACAAATTGTATATTTTATTAAACAAATTATCTGGTTGATCTTGCCAGTTTATAGTTTTGTAAACAGAATTATCTGATTAATCTTGTCATTATTTTTTAATAAATAAAATAATTCAAAAAGGTACCTGGTTGATCCTGCTACTGTATTAGCGAGAAACCCGTGTATGACTTTCACTTCCCTCCCCTGAAAAGTAGAGCGACCGAGCTCTGTCTAAAGTAAATGATGGCTGGTAGCAGATCGTTATAATAATTCAGTCTGATTTAGGAAATCCTAGTTTTTTGCTCAGTGCAATATTCTTTACTTGAAAAAAAGGGACCGACTGTAGCGGGAACACAGCAACCGAGTTGTGCGTTTCAGAACAGGAGAAGGAAGCGTGAGTGTATGTTGCTGTAGCAACAGAGGCTTACACTCCGTTTTCTTGTTCTGAAACAGATGACTTGCTCGCTGTGCTCCCACTAGTCAGTCCCTTTTTTCAAGTAAAGAATGTTACACGGGCAAACAACTCAATTTCTAAATCAACAGACCAATACACAATGATCACTACCGATCATCTATTACTCTAGACAGTACTCAGTCATGCTACATTTCGGTGGGGAGTGAAAGTCATACGAGACTTCTCAATAACACAGTGGCAGGATTAACCAGGTACTTTTTTAAATTATTTGATTTCTCTACAAATAATGGCAGGATTAACCAGCTAATGTCGGAGATGTGTGTGTTTGGGGGGGTGGGGTGATGAAGTAGGCATTACACAGAGAAAGCTGTCTAAAAGAGAGTGAAATACTGCACTTTCACTTTCTTTTCAATGACGTACAGGAACATAAAAGATATCACCATGACGTATAGGAGCATGGCGATATCAGTGATATCTCCACTGCCTGACTGGGATACTAGTTTTTATCAGTGCATTTATACCAGAACACATGGGCCCAGATATTCAAAGGGGTCACACCTGGTGCAACTGAGTTGTGCTGGCGCAACCCCGCAATGCGCCCTTGCGTGATATTCACAAGACAGCCAGGTGCAGCGCAAAGTCCCAATGTGCCGGTGCGCAATGGTAATGTATGTGGCACAAATACAGGGGGCGTGTCCATGCATATGTGGCACATCCCAATATTCAGCCTGGGATGTGTAGTGCATATGCTGGCACAACCCTTTATTGCGCCGCACACGGGAGGCTCAAAGTTGAGCCAAAAAAATAGGCTCAAAGCCAGGCCACTCACAGGTGGGATGCTGTATTGCAGGGTGCAACACAGCACCCACCAGCCGTGGGTGGCCACCCGCCCTGCAGGGACACAGGCCGCAAGCATCCACATCCTCCCCGGTGGTCCACTGCACACCTCACCCTGCTGTATGCCCCATTGCGGGCAGCGGTACCTCATAATCACCACCCAGTGGTCCAGTGGATACCCCCGTTATGCCTGATCGCAGGCACCTGTATCCAGAACAACACCTGGTGGACCAGTGGCATCCCCACCCTCCCAACCACAGGCATCCGAAATGGAACGCCACCTGGTAGTCTAATGTTCTCCCTTCCTACCGTCGGTCCGATCACGGGTAATCACTGCTATGTAACTACCGGTGGTCAGTGGTATTCCCCTCCCTCCCGTATCACCCGATCACGGGCATTTGACATAGATATCCCACCTGGTAGCTGAGTGAACCCCCTCCCATCCCACCCACAGAGAACCCAGCCACCCAGCCCCCAGCCATTGGCGGGTGGCAGCACCCTGCTCACATACCGCCCGGCTGCCCACCCGACTGACAGTGTACAGTATGTGCTGTCGCCTATTGGTCCACAATGTGAACCAATGGGCCTACAGACCATACTGTACTGCACAGGCACAAATATGTGAATGAACACATCCATTCACATATCTGTGCTTGTAGAATAGCATGAGTCTGCAGGCCCATTGGTCCATGCTTGGACCAATAGGCATAAGCAGAACATACTGTACACTGTCAGTCGCGGGCAGTATGCGGGTGGGTGCTGCCACCACCGGACAGGGGGCTGGGGCCTGGTGCCAGGGTCCCCAGTGGTGGAGGGGCCACTGACCACCAGGTAACGACTGACTACGGAGCCCGCGACGTGGGCATGGGGTGGTGGGGGATCACTGGACCTCCAGGGTTACAGACACCACATGCCCACGATCGGGCGTAAGGGTGGGGGCACCATCAGACCACCAGGTAGGGTTGTTCCTCTACACCTGCCTACGATCGGGCATACAGGGGAGGGGGAACCACTAGACTACCAGGTGGAATGTGACAATACCATGTCCGGGATCGGGCTGCACGGGAGGGGGATCCAATGGACCACAGGGTGGTGCGTACGTACTACTGCTGCATGCAAGCGGGCATACGGGAGGGGAGGGGGGTACACTAGCCCACCAGGGTCTCAACGTCTGCTGCAGGCGGCTATGCAGGGCACCATGTGCATTCCATGGGACCACCCTGTGCAACGCATGCAAATGGGGCCATAATGAAATGCAAAAGGCCCTGTTTCCGCCATGCATATATTGTGGCCCCACTTGCATGCCCACTTCTGAATATCGCGGGTGCTGCGCTCAGCGCAACTACAGTTGCGCTGGAGCAGTCCCGGTCCACTCTGTCCAAGGACTGCGCCAGCGCATTGTACATGCGCCATGCATATTGTGCCATATTCCACGGTGATGCGCCATGGCACACCACCTTTGAATATCTCCCTGTCTGTGCCCTGGTGCAGCTCAGATGCGCTGCACCCCCACTTGCACCACTGCCTGGTGCAGTCTGAATATCTCGGCCATGTTGTATAAATATATATTATGGTAGCATGGTTGTGCTACCATAGTTAGGGTTGAGGAGCCATTTACATGTTAAACCTAAAATTTTGCACCTTAATAACTTTGCAACTGTTCAACGGATTTGCCTGAACTTTGGAATACACGATCAAGAACCACAGATCTTGGGATCTGCCAACTTTCGTACTGTTTGGCTCTACGGCTGCAGAGTTATTAAGTGTGATCTGCGTGCACGTTTACACTTTTTTGGAATTCTTTGGTCATCTATAGAGGTAGCACGGTTTGCGTGACCGGTCCGAAATCTTCAGGAAATGTGCGGTCGGGGTTCCCGATGTGCCTTTTGAAGATTTCATGAAAAAATATTAAACGGTTCAAAAGTTATTCAAAAAACAAGTTCCCATTATAAGTCAATGGGAAAAGTTAACAAAAAGTTTGACAGTGTCGCAAATGCAGTTTTTACTTCCTCAAATGGCCCTTTTAGTGTCGCAAATCTGCCATTTTGTTTTCAGTTGGTCATCAGAAAAATGCTTGGCATTTAAATTTGGGACCCTCTAGTAACCTAATTCTTTTTGTATTCACCTAGTCGGACCCTGAGGATGCTAGGCATGTCTTTATTTTGGGGTAAAACACCCCAGAAATATGTTTTTCAGATTTCTGGAAAAAGTACTTTCGCAAAGTTCAACAGTACTTTTCCAGGCTGTGTGAAAATGACAGCAATTCTTTGGCACCCTGCTGCAAAAGAACGGTTTGGTCTTTTGGGCTGCAATTTGGAGGGAACGCAGCCAACATCTCACAGATGTGCCTTTCAGTGTTTCGGTGAAAAAATATTACAGGGCAGCAAAGTTACAGCACTCCAAAGTTGACACTTTTTCCCATAGGATAAAATTACGGCGTCCGCCGCATTACAGGAATCCTTTGCTGCCCTGCTGCAAAATAACGGTTTGGTCTTTTGGGCTGAAATTTGGAGAGAAGAAAGCCAACATCCCAAAGATATGCCTTTTACTGGTGAAAAAATATTACAGGGAGCCAAAGTTATGGCACCCGAACTACTTTTTCCCCATGGGATAACATTACAGTTAGCCGCGCCTGTCGGGCCCATAACTCGGAACGCTATAGATACGGACTTCTCGCCAGAAAATGATTAGCCCTCGCGGGGACTAAGTACAAAACTAGCCAGGAAAGTCATAAATCATATGACTTTTAAATTTTTTTTCTCGTCGTACGGTTCCTGAGAAATAAGTAATTTACTATTCCAACTCCTCGTTTTCTGCTCCGAGACCCATTATTATGCATACATTCTTTGTACTCACTGTCTTTCTCTATGCAGCTTTTGGGGAAAACTAGCCTGTGAGCTTACATTACTGTTACCTTACCGCTTCTGCTTGTGGTTCCGTAACCGTTTCACTTACTGTTCCGTCTCTCGGCACCATGTACGTTACCCTTTGCGTTCCATTTAGCGTAACTCGTTTCGTTATTTTAACCATTTCTGTCTACAGTACTGTTTATCTTTCTGTTTTGCTGCGTCACCATGTGCATTACCATTTGTGTTTGCAGGCACCATGTTACTATGTGACAAGACATCACGTGGTGGGGCGTGAGCCCCGACGCATTACATTCACTATTTCTCATTATACTTCTCAAAGAAGGAAATTAGTGGCAAAAACTCAGTTTAATGCATTAGTTAGGGTTGTTTCACAGTGACAAAAGTGAGGAATTCGGTGTTAGGGTTGAAAGCCCCCTTAGACCCCCTGCCCACACCCCAACCCGGCGCATCGGGGTGCGTTGGGGTTGTCAGGCCTAACTCTCCTCCATTCTCCTATACCTCTGCTTCCACATCTGATAGGGTGAGAGTTGGGGCCGGTAACTAGCGTGCACCCTGATGCGGTTGGGGTGTGGGCAGGGGGGGTCAAGGGGCTTTCAACCTTGCTACGAATTTCCCTCGCTTGTTTGCTGGAGAACAACCTAACTAATGCATTAAACTAGATTTTTGCCTCTAATTATATATATATATATATATATATATACACACACACACACACACACACACACACATATATGTATATAAGGGAGAGGCATCATCAGTAGAAAACAGGAAGTTGTTATTCCTCTGTACAGACAGCTGGTGAGACCCCATCTGGAGTACTGTGTGCAGTTCTGGAGAACCAATCTCCAAGGACACAGACAAGATGGAAGCTATCCAGAGGAGGGCAACTAAAATGGTGCAGGGTCTGCACCAGAAGACATATGAAGAGAGACTAAAGGAGCTTAATAAGTATAGCTTCGAGGAAAGGAGGGAGAAGGGGGACATGATAGAAACTTTCAAGTACCTCAAGGAATCAACAAAAGTCTAAGAGGGTAGCATCTTTCAAAAAAACAGGTGTGCAAGAACAAGGGGGCACAATTTGAAGATGGGGGGGGCGGCTCAGAGGTAATGTAAGAAAGTATTTTTTCACAGAGAGGGTTGTGGATGCATGGAACGGCCTTCTGGAGGAGGTTGTGGAGTCAAAAACAGTGGTTGAATTCAAGCATGCATGGGACAGCCATAAGGCAACTCTAGGGGGTGGTGTAGAAATAAGTAGGTTGCTAGTTAACTGGGATCTGCAGCTTATCCATTAGGTAGGGAAACGGGCAGAGTGGATGGGCCAAGCGGTCCTTATCTGCCGTCAAATTCTATGTTTCTATAAGGGATACACAACAGGGACCTGTGGATTAAACTATTTATTTTCACGAGTGCTGTTTGACCTTGGGTAACCTCATGAGTGGTGTAAGCCACGAGTGATGTGCCCAAGGTCAAACAGCATGAGTGAAAATAAATGGTTTATTCCACAAGGTAACTGTTGTGTATTTGATTTAGGCAATAGGTAGGTACCTTGTGGTTGTGAGAATTAATTGTATTTTTTTTATTATTTTCGAAAGTATAGTAAACTTTTATGGTTTATTTTTCAAAAAAGTGGTGTTGCACCTTCAGGGTTGTCTGTTTGTAGGGTGCTTGATAGAGAGTGGGGAGTGACAACGTCGCATCTTTGCTTTCACATCTTTCGTGATTGGCGCGCTTCTTTTGTGTGGGCGGGCATTCCAGACAAAAAAAAACATGGTGACTTTGGTTCTCCGTTACGGAGAAGGTATTTGTAAAGCGGGATTTATCGGTTTTATTATTCATTTGGTGGTGTGTTTTCTCATGTGGCAATTATCTGGTTGATCCTGCATTCGGCTGTTTATATCCCGATGTATGTGGCTGATTCTGATTTTCGCTGCATCTGAGGCAGTTTGTGGCTGGAAAGAGAGAGAGGAATATTCGAGTGTGCCAAGAGTGAGGAGTGCTGCATGCGGGAACCTGTGTGAACTGTGGAGGAAAATGAGCAGATGAAACGTGGGGCAAGATTTCTAGGGAAAAAAAAAAGGTAGGGTTGTCAGCTGTAACTGCGGAGAACTGTGTGAAGGTACTGGGAGGTGTGGACGGGAATGAAGATTTGTGAAGGGTTGTGTGTGTTTGGAAGGCTAGCAAAATGGGTGTAACGAATGGTGGTTGGTTGGGGGGGCAGTTCTGGCAGGAAGGGTGATAACTGACAGCAGGATGTTAAATACGTGTTGTTTGATTGACATTAGGGTGTTAAATAAATGGTGGTTCCACAATTTAACAGCCCTGAAAATAAACACATTTCTTTAACTGTTTATTCACCCGTACCTATTATATATATATATATATATATATATATATGTGTGTGTGTGTGGTGCGCGCGCAAATTAAATCACTGCCATTTGGGGGTAAAAAGTGGTGTTGCTTCATGCACTACTTGTATTCTTATATTCAATCCGCACACTAGAAACAAACTGGTTATACTGGTGGAAAGCTCAAATGTGCAGCTTTCCATCAATGTAACCAGCTTGTTCCTTCCTATCATGTACAAATTGGCAACAAAAAGCCTGTGACGCAACACAATTTTTGTAACCAAATGCGGCATTGATTTAAGGGGAGTAGCTCACATTTTTCAGATTAGCAAGTACAGCTGGGAGCTGGACAAACATATATAGAACAGTACACTCCATAAGAAACTTAAAACACTTTATTACTGGCAACATATCCAAAGATGCTTTGCTGCAGAATTTCATAGTGTTCTTACTTTAAAAAATACATTATTCTATGTACAGTAGTACTCTTATAAATAATATGTGCAATACTCTTTGAGGGGAAATAGATGGACTGAGTCAGGGAAAGGGTAATGCTAAACACATGGAAATAGACTGTCTGGGTCAGACAGAGGGAGGGGGTTGCACCAGACACTAGGGAACAGACGAATCACTTAGAGGAGTGGTGCTAGGCAGTAACACTAGGGAATAGATGGTCTAGGTCAAAGACAGAGAGATGGGGAAAGTGCCAGACACTAGGGAATAGATGTCTGAGTCAGGGAGAGAGAATGGTAGCGGTAGACACCACTGAATACAGTGTGGGTGAAGGATATGGAGGGGCTCGCACTAAACAACAGGGAATAAGTGATGTGGGTCAGGGATATAGAGGGGGTAGTGCTAGGCACCAGGGAACAGATGCTATGGGCTAGGGATATGGAGAGGGTAATGCTAAGCACCAGGGAATAGATGGTGTGGGCCAAGGATATGAAGTGGAGGGGGTAACTCTCGCCACCAGGGAATAGATGGTGGGAGTCAGAGACAGTGAAGGGGCAGTGACAGACCCAAGGGAATAGATGGTTGGGGTCAGAAAAGGAAGGGGGTAGCGCTAAACATCAGGGAATAAGTGGCATGGGTCAAGGACCGGGAAGGAGTAAAGCTAGACATCAGGGAATAGATGGCACGTGTTGGGGACAGGGAAGGGCAAGTGCTGGTCACCAGGGAACAGAAGGTCTGGGTTGATGTGGAGGTAGAGCTGAACACCAGGGAATCAATTATCTGAGTAGGGGAGGTCCTGAGGTGCCACCTTTTGGATGAGACATTAAACCAAGGCCCAGTCTGCCTATTCTGGTGGTTGTTCAGGTGGACATTAAAGAGCCGATGGCATGTCTTGAAAAGAGTAAGGGAATTTCTATGGTGTCCCGGCTAAATTTTCCTCATTCACTAAAAATACCACCAACAACTTAATGTGGTTCAATGTCAGTTGGTTTCCATCTGTATCCCCCTCTTCCCCCAGGACAATGCTGTAAATAGTCAGCATTGCCTAGTCCCCCTTTCCAGGTCAACAAAAGCTAAATAATAAATAAATAGTCACTAGCGAAGAGATGATCTTAGAGAGGGTGAGGGTAGCATTAGACATCAGGTAATAGCTAATCTGGGTCAGAGAGAGGGAGAGTGTAGTGCTAGGCACTAAAGAATTCAGTACGATGCAACCCAGACAGGTAGAAGACCAATTACTACTACGTTCCCGTTAGCCGCTCCCCACATTGCCACCGGCGAAGCCACAAGCTATGTGGCTAAACATTTGGAGTCCCTAAGCACCATGGAGGCAAAATGAGTCCGCTGCAGCCAGTTTTCACCACTTCTCTCACCAAGATGTAGCAAACTACTGAGAGAGGGGCAGAAGAACTACTGGCTGCCGGTGCCATGTTGGATCTCGTGCGATCACGCGATACTGGTATCGTGACCTCTGGGAGCACTGAAAAGTGCAAGTCATGGTCACCGACAACCACATCTTTCTTTCGAGTTCTATGACCACAAGAATGGCGTGGAGGAGAGTCTTCTATGATTGGAGTAATTCCACAGACACTCTCCTCTGGCTACTGAGCGGCTTACTTTCTCGGGTGTTGTTGGGACGGACTGAAGGGCTGCTGTGGTGACAGAGAGCAGATGGTTCTTGGCAATCGAGTTTGTAAATATTTTAGTAGCAGGAGACAGACAGAAAGATCAAACAGGGGCTAAAAATGTGCTGTGAAAAGTTTAGAGCCAGAGAGACGGGGGAAAAAAGCACAGTTCTGAATTGAGAGGAGTTCTGTACTAAATAAAACAAATAAGGAGAGCCGGCAAGCAGGAGAGAGAGGGGACAGAAAGGGCACAGTGTTCAGACTGTGCAACACTGAAAAACGTGGGCTGTGTAGAAAGTGAAGAAAAAGGTTAGTGTTGCGGCTCCAGTTTGTTCACAGCCTTTATAGACTGGCTTGTGTTTACTGCCCTGCCTTAATTTACTGTAGTTGTTGCCCTTTACTGTAGCAGCAATTATGATTTATTCACAGCCTGGCTTCTATATTTATTCTGCAGTGTGGCTATGCCTTAAATATTCTCCTGACCTCCTGCTTTAACCCTGCTGTCCTGCAATTTTAATTGTGGTTTCTTAATATCATGTCTCTCCTGCTGCTCCTTAAAAATATAAGGAGCAGCAGGACAGACATGATATTAAGAAACCACAATTAACATTGCAGGACAGCAGGGTTAAGCAGGAGGTCAGAAGAATATTTAAGGCAGAGTCATGCTGCAAAATAAATATAGAAGCCAGGCTGTGAACAAATCATAATTGCTGCTACAGTAAAGGGCATCAAGAACAGTAAATTAAGGCAGGGCAGTAGAGGACTGCCAAAAAAAAAAAGCCAGTCTGTGAAGGCTGTGAACAAACTGGAGCAGCAACAGTAAAGGGCAGCAGAAACACAGTAAATTCAGTTAGGGTAGAAGAAGAATTAAAGGGGGTTGCAAATAAGTTAAATGTCTAGGTATAGTTAAATGTTATCATTTAAAAATAATCATGTGATCTGCACTTAAATAAAACCTTAGTAGGAATTTTTACCATTACTCGACATGTGGCTCAGTGTCTCTTGCGGTGGCTAAAACATATGGGGTCTGTTTAGCCACGGTGGCTAATAATTATGAAATTCTAGGGGAAATGTAGTTTAACTGTAATCCTATACCCCACACTAGTAATTTAATTCCAAAATTGACCTCTGAACCTGATTAATCTGGGCATCTGGGTGGGCCAAGCGGGCCTCTTCACCCGACAAATTCTATGTTTCTATGTCCGAGAGAGGGAGGGGGTAGCACTAGACACCAGGAAATAGATTGATCTAGTTGGGGGTGAGGAAAGGGTAGAGTTACATCTCTTATTATGAGCAGCTGTACAAGGAAAACAATATGCAACAAAATAGCAAAAAAACTACAAAATAAAAACTTGCTTTAGATATATATCACTACCTCCATAATCATTTCTGCACAGTGCTGTGCAGAAATAACTTTATAATAATTTCTGCACAGTATTCCTAAAACATCTTATGATAATAACTACCTACCGTCAATATTCAATGTGCCGCCTTTCAGTACCTCTAGTACTTTCATTTTTCTCTATAAGAACCATGTTTCTCTTTCTTTTCACTGAGGTGACATTTATCCCCTCTGCATGTGCTACGGTACTGTTAGGTTCAGAAATTACAATAGTCAGTTACATGCTTTCTGTGGTACAATGCTCACTGCGCATATACCATTCTCTTGGCTGTAGCGTACATCCATCATTGTTTTACCCAATACCATTTCTCGATGTCGGCTCGGGAACATCCAAAACGTAATCTGCCATGATGACACATTGCTCTTGGAAGCAATTCGGCACAAGGCAACCCAGACAGGTAGAAGACTAATTACTGTAATCCTATACTGCAGACTAGTAACTTAATTCTAAAATTGACCCCTGTACCTTATTAATTTTCATCCGTCCACAGGAAAAATACTAAGTGGTCCAATGTATCAGTCCACCAGAACATGATCATTTGGTTCTGAGTTGTGTGTGTGGATTATAAAGCATTGTGAGATGCTTGCATGGAGAGTGCTATATAAATACAAACTGTTTGTATGAAGACAGCCTTTATCCTGTGAGTGCATTGTGCTTTTGCTTGTTTCAGGTATGTGACACATCCACATCTCATAAGCAGTAGAGAGCTGCTTCACACACACAAAACAAACCCTGGTTTGGCTATCACTACAATATTACAGTTACAAATGTCTTAAAGTTAAGACAGAAATGAAAGGTAGTGTGTGGAAGCCATTTGCAAATAGAACTGTTAGCATGACTTTAACAGTATGGTAACAGAGTTTTTTTATACAGTGCTTCTGATGTGCAACTATCACAAAACACTACAATATAACAGCATTCATTATTCCTGAAATGTACAGAAGTATAAGTTCAGTAGCTGTAAGGAGGCTGCGAACAAGGTACAAAGTTCTCTTGATCGACTTTCTTCTCATTTACTGTCTCCGCACCAGTTTTGCTGACCGCAGTGCCAATTAACACAGCACTTAAAGGCTTTGCTTTAAAGTTTTAAAATGTATTTGATATCAGTGGCCAAACTGGCTGGTTCATATCAAGTGAAGGTTCTCAAAGACGAAAAGGAAGGACATTGTATCAAACCATGAGACCTCAGCCCGCTGCTAGCCAGCCTTTCATGCACTAGGATCTGCTCAGATCTTTCCTTTTCCTCTGCTATGCACCTTCACGGGTAAGTGCTGGAAGATTTATGTGCAGTGAATTTCCAATTACCGGTCTTCACCAGCTGAGCTGTCAATCAAGGATTCTGGTCTTCCACTGAATGTCTTCACCTCTTCATTATCCTCCTTGCGCACATGCACACACACAGAGAACATCACGCATATAGATTCTTAACAACTCTATTTACATGCTAGCTCAGAAGGCAGGGGTTTCTCGTAACTAATTGCCAGTGTTTACAACTGAATTTAAGTAACTTGGTAGAACTGAGTCCAAACTAAATGAAAGACAGCACCAAGCAGTTACATTTTTCAACTAATGTACTCCCAAAAAGACTGAGTCTTAAACAGCAGCAATATGCTCAGCATATACTTTTAAGAATTAGATGTTTTTCTGCTATTACAATTTACTAGAGAATACCATTTTTTTTTTCATTTTCAGTTTTCTTTTCCAGGGTTTATAATGCCATCTGGATTGTTTATCCAAAAGTCTACATAAACGGTAGGGTAGGCTTAGGAATGGTAGGGACACGAGAGAGCATGGGCTAAGATTGGAAGGGGGAAGGTTTAGAAGGGAGTTTAGGAGGCATTACTTCATGGAAAGAGTGGTGTCAAAGTGGAATGCCCTCCCAAAGGAGGTGATTTCATGTAGGGAAAGAGGGAGGATCTGGGTGGGTAAGGCAGAGGACTTCCTGGAGGAGACAGTACAGGTGGGGGGTGGGGTAGCTACAAACTGAGGGCGCTAGCTGCACACTCGAGCAGACTTGATAGACCATGGAGCCTATTTCTGCTGGCAAATTTGTATGCCTGTATAAAAAGTACTTGCCTATCCCCAACTGATCTCATACTGTCTCTGTTTATGATAGCATAGTGATCACCACGGCAACAGGCTGTGACATCACATACATCAACTGTGAGGCCAGCTGGGGGTCAGTCAGGCTCTGTGAAATATTTTCGTTATCTTAAATATTTAGTAGATCAACACAAGAAAGTACAATAAATCTAGAAATCACTAAATTTAAACATAACGGGCTGGATATTCAAACTGCGCCATTCATAGGTGCAAGCCCTTGCGCTGCGCAAAACAGTTGCACAGGGGTGTGTCCGGGGCGATATTCAAAGGAGTTGCGCTATTGAGCAACTCCTTTGAATATCACCCCCCAGCCACAGCCACTGTGCATGGCGCAGTGGAACTTGAGCCACCGCAAGTTGACAAAGTGGAGCATTCAACTGCGGTGGCGCAAGTACCACTGTATGTGCAAAATCCCGATATTCAAAAGGTGACCTGCAAATGGGGCTATAATTCATGCAAAGGCAGGGGCCATTTGCATCTGATTATATTGCCTTTGCATGCCATTAGCATGCAGGTGCGCTGATCCGAGGACTTGCGCCTGGCCCTGCCAGGCATCAGCCGTCGAGGAGCAGCGCCCTACAGCCTATCGCAGGCAAGCAGAAAAACCCCACCACCACCACCCCCACTGGCCCGGTCGCGGGCATAGCCTAAATATTGAACTGTCTTTATGCGGTATGGGCAGCCGCCCATTGCTCTTGCTCTGCACCAATGGGGCGTGCAGCCTGAACTGTCAGTCAGCGGTAGCGGGGCAGCAGCGGGTGGGATGCTACTGCCCGCCCGGCTGCGGGGAGGCGGGGTGGTGGGGCTCGTGGTGGTGGGGTGGGTGACACTAGGTCACCAGGGATGTATTGGGGTTGATAACTACTTCCTCACGATCGATTTTCGTCCACTGGACCATCAGGGATATGATCGGAGGTGGGGGTGTCTGAAAACTCCAGCCGGGCGATCGGGCTTATCGGTCCACTGGCCACCAGGGATATAGTCGGGAGGTGGGGGGTGTTTTGCTTACTTCAGCCCGCGATCGAGCTTATCGGTCCACTGGACCACCAGGGATGTGTTGGGGGGACACATTGCTGCCCGCAATTGGGCTGGTGGGGGAGTACACTATGCCCGCGATCGGGCTGCAGGGGGCACAGGGACTGGGTTGGGGGCCAGCCACAGGTGGCAGCTGCTGTGTTGCCCTGCAATACAGCAGCTCACCTGTGGGTGGCCCTCGACTTAAGCCTTTTTTTTGGCTCAAAGTCCTGCAGGCGCAGGTTGGGGGTTGCGCCTGCACAACTCTGCACAGCCCGGCTGAATATCGGGCTGTGCAGTTTATGCATGGTTCCTCCCCTTCCAGTTGAGCATGCATTCATTTGCATTGCGCTGTTGCTCAGCCTATTTTCAGTGGCGCAACTGCCTCCTGCTGAATATCGCAGAATGGCGCAATTTCGGACTTACGCATGCGCAACCCTTTTGAATATCTGGCCCAACTGGTATAAATCTAATAGTGCTAAGCTTTTTTGTAGTACAGAACACAATTTAAAGACAGCACAAACTGGCATTCCAGAGCAAAGAAACTGAATATCTTTCAAAGTAACAAGTACTGTCAAAGGAATGAAGCCCAGTGTAGCCGTACGGAACTAGAATAATACACTGAATAACATGTTTTCACTTAAGCATTTATCAGCATTTTAGTCTGTCGGTAATCCTGGGATGAATCCCTAACTGATTTTGCCAATGCTGTAAGAATAACCTCAAAAAAGAACATGTTTGCCCAGCTCCATATCTTGAATTGTAATCACTGTAAAGAACAACAAAAAACAGTGGCTGCTTTGTTGCTGTGACCACACTTGGTACAGCTGTGCAAACACAGCAGTTAAGTATCAGTACAGTCAAGCCAAGCCCTAAGTAAAATACATCCAGTGCGCACAGAGTCTCGCGCTTTAATTCATCCTAAATGGGAAGAGACCAAGTAGACTGTGAAATTATGCAATAAAAAAGTAAACTTGGCAGTGCTCCCAGATCAGGCAAAGCATTTTCCTGTAGTGCACCCTAATTTTCCCTGTAAAACTGGGATGAAATTCCTGTAGATTTTCCTGTATGCACAAATCAATGTAAGTACGTAATTGGTGTCATTCTGCCAGTCAATATAATCACTAGGACAAATGTTCAGGCTGTTTTATGTGTTATTTATTTTAAATATAACAAATCACCTACAACATATCACATAACAACTCTACAACTGTAAGAACTTTATACGTAACAATTTAATACCATCTTGAGGTTCTGGGGACATGTTGGAACGTATAAAGCTCAGTTCTCAAGGTTCACATGTCTCCAGAACCTCCTGAAGGTATTATAACCTTGTAATAATACAGTCCCTTATACAGTATTCTATTTATAGTACGAAATGCCTTAACTTCAAATTTACCCCTTAATCACAGACTGATACAATTTGTGTTCTGCTCACAATGCATGAAATGGGCATAGGGATGCACAAAATGCGCCTACCCCAGCCTTGCCCCTGCACCCGGCGGACAGGTGCACCCATACTGGCATTCACCAATGCCGACCACCTATCCACAGCTCCTCCCCCAACACACAGGGCTCTGCAGGGTGGCCGAGGGAGGAGTTGTCCCAGGCAGATATCCAATGGGATACCCCCCTGGGACCCATAGTCGATCTCACACATAGGGTGGCATGGGTCTGGGGCTGTGCATGCCGATAGCATGCACCCGGACCAGCGCGGCACCCTCCAGTCCCAGTGCTGCCTCACATAAACTTTCTGGGCACTCACCCATCCAGCTGTCCCTGCCGCCTCCTGCTGCCCAGCAGTTGGGAGCAGCACAGTGTGCACTGTCCTGGTTCCCCAGTGACCGAATGCCTGTGTTCATGGGGGCATGCTGTGGGTTATGGCAGGGTCTCCCTGGTGTACCCTGCACCACCCTCTGCACCCATGTGGCCAGCACTACACGGGTTAGTGAATACACGTAGTGCTGCCACACCCCCGGAACATCCCCATCGCGGAGCTGTCTGCAGACATGGGGGATTGGGTGTGGTGGGTCTGCATGCCCCTTCGTGCATGCCATGTGGGGGCACTGGGGGTGTGGAGTAGCTACTCGCCCCAGGTATGTGTGCACAGCCACTGCACACCAATTGTGCATTGGGCCTACAGCTCTGTGTACCTGTAGTGCTCCATTAATAAACATTGTTTCAGTGTATTGTTGTGTTTTTCATTGGCATGCTTAAGCACCCCCCTACGCGCGCGCGAGCGCACACACACACACAGCTTTGTGCACTGAACTCTCAGAGGCAAAAACAAATATTCCCTTTTTTTTTCATTTATTTTACTAACCTTAGGCCAGACCAGGGTCTATGGGTCCCTTCTGATCTCACACATATAATTCATAACTCCTGCTTATCTTGATGAAGACACCCCATACTTTTCCCAGGCTCACAACTAAATAGAAACACAAATTTTTTTTTTCAAATAACCTCAACCTCTAGGCTGGTCAGAAGAAGTGCTGCCTTAGTGATCTTTTTAAAAACACAACTCTGCTCTGTGCACCAAACAAGCCAAGTAACACTTAAGCACTCTTTGTGTCCCCATCACCCTTTAAAGCCCACCATCATCGAGTCTCTTGTCTGGCTCGCTTTTTGCACTTCATGTGTTTAAAACAGACACAATTGCAAAACAGAAGGTTTGTTTGCCTTGGTGGTTCAGGGCGCTGATTCCTAAAGCAACACTTAAGCACTCTTTCTTGCACCCCCCCCCCCCAAAGCATATCATCATCATTAAGTGGTCAGTCTTTTGTCTGACTCATTTTGCACTTAAAATGAGTTTAAAATAGACTAACCAGAGGCTGCCCACAAGAAGGCTAGTTTACCTTCAGTGGCTTTTGCTCTCTGCCAGTCCAGAAGAAAAAATTACTTACCACAGTAATTGTGTTTCTTCCCAGTGATGCTCAGATATTCATAACTTTATGCAGTAGCCTTCTAAGGTAGAACTGCCCGGAGAGATGGAACATATGCAAATGATGGAATCTTTTGCATGAGCCACTTTTCAAATGCTGCATTCTACTAACTGCCTTTGCTCTAAACCCTCAGATTGCCTAGAAACCTGGAAAGACAGGCCCACGAGGACTAAGTGTGACAATGATGACAATATTGAGCATGATAACAATAATAAAAATAATAATAATTATAGTAGGAACTCCTTTAACACCCAGAAAAAGGGCCTCCAACAGGAGGGCATAGCATGTGAAAGAATACCCCTGAATGGCAGAATCACCCGGCAAGGGGGGAATAACAATGGTGAACGCAATCGCAACATATGTGCCACACATGGCATTTATACCCGAGAGCACAGTATACAGGAGTACAGAGGCTGAAGTTCTGGAAGGGGAGGTAGGGAAGGAAGTTATGAATATCTGAGCATCACTGGGAAGAAACACAATTACTATGGTAAGTAATTTTTTCTTCTAACCCCAGTAATGCTCAGTATAATCATAACTTTATGCAGACTACCAAGCAGTATCCCTGGAGGTGGGCACAGAACTCTAATTTGGAAACAGACTTTGCAGGACTTCTGTGCCAAACCTAGCATCACCCCTAGATAAAATGTCCAGATTGTAATGCTTTGTAAAGGTGTGTACTGTTTCCAGGTAGCTGCTTTACAAATGTCCAGTAATGGAACATCCCTGGCAGCTGCTAAAGTAGCAGCTGTCCCTCTTGTGGAATGAGCCCTCAAACCTGATGGGGGCTCCTTACCAGCCTTTGTGTAGCAGAACTGGATACACTGGACTATCCATCGAGAAATCAACCTTTTGATGCTGGACTAGCCTTTCCCACATTTCATAGGTCAGGAACAGGTGTTTCCTATCCTGCCTATGGACTGTAGTGGTTGTCAAGTAGTAGCTAAAAACTCATTGACATCCAAACAATGAAGACTCCTTTCACTTGAACCAAAGTGATCAGTGAAAAGACAAGTAAGGTAATGGTTTGGTTCAAATGGAAATTAAAATCCATTTTAGGAAGAAACTTTCTGCTCATTTTTAGGACCACTTTGTCTCTTCGGAATGAAATGTAGCCATGTTCAATGCAGAGAGACTGGGGCTCACTGATTTCTCAGACAGAAATTACCATAAGGAAAGAACAATTTTCATGTGGCATATCTCCAATAAACTGAAAGCACAGGCTCAAAAGGGGAACCCATAAGCCTAACCATACACACATTTAGGTACCACGCTGGCACTGGTTCCTTGTGAGGGTGTGTGCAAATAGGATAGGCCTTTAAAGAATCTTTTGAAAACAGGGTCTGGGGCACAGAGAAATAGAGGAACATTCTGTCCACTGAAATATAAGTATATGCTTCTAAGGTGCTGAACTGTAAGTCCACTAAATGCAATAGGTAAGATAGTCTAGCACAGCTGGGACTCCAGCTTGTACTGCTATGTGAGAAGCCCTTAAAGAGCCCTTTTGGAGACAGGATCTGGAGCGACTTGAAACATCTTATCTAGCTGATATGCAGGTCTGATGCTACAGCTAGGTGGACCTTAAGGGTGCTGGACTGCAAGTCCAATGAATGTAAATAAGAAAATAATCAGACACAGCTGGGACCCCAGCATGTGCTGGTACCAGTTCCTAGTTGAATAGCAATAGAAAAAAACTTTTCCATTTGAAGCATAGATTTCCTTAATAGAGGGACTCCTGTAACCACTTAAAATGTCAAAGACATTTTCAGAAAAATGCAATTCCACATATTGTAGGCCCCCAAGAGCCATGCCTCAAGCCCAAGTTTTGGGTACAGGAGCCTCCCTTGGTTGGAGGTTAGCAGATTGCACCTCCGAGGAAGGTGTATTGGTTCAAACCCAGACATGGAGAGTAGCAGAGAGTACCATGGCTGCCTGGCCCAGTCTGGTGCTATCAAGAGCACTGATGCTGACTGGCACCTGAGCTTAAGAAACACTCTGTACACCAGAGGGAAAAGAGGAAAAGTATGTAGATGCTTCTCTGACTAATCCAGAGCCAGAGCATCCAGAGGGATTGTTCCCGTATCTGGTGGTCTGCCATAGTACAATGGCAGGTGGTGGTTCTGGTGGGACACAAACAAGTATACCTCTGAGGTGCCCCACCTCCTAAAGTTTCTTGCACTACCTGACTGTGCAAATCCCATCTATGATTGGACTAGCTGATTTGAGTCTGGGTATCTGCCCAGGTATTGTCCTTGCCTGGCAGATGAATAGCCCCCATGGAGCATCCTATACTGACTCCCTATTATCATAAGTCTTCTGCAGGCAGGGCTTGACTTTATCCATCCCTGCTTGTTTGTGTAATACGTTGCAGTGGTACTGTCTCTTCTGATCCGTACCAGCTTCCCTGTACTAGTTGTGTGGAAACCCTTAGTGCCAGTGACACTAATCATGGCTCCAGCAAGTTTGTGTGCAGAAGTGACTCTGTGCTGGGATGGTGTGAACCCCCAGATGGGAGTCACACACTAGCAGAGATGCATGTGTTGACTGAACAATTGATGGGGACTCTTGCTGAAAAAAGGGGACCCCTTTCCTCAGGTTGGTTTCTTCTTTCCACCCTTGGGTGACCTGTAACAATATTTGTTGTTATCAGAATTGGCTTTAAAGGAGGGACCTTTCCCTAGTGAACCCAGAGGTGAAACTGAATGTCCCTCATCCATAACCTGGATTCCAGGACTATGCCTGCGGCAGGTGTCATGGGGCCAGTAGCTGAAGAAACTCTCTTTTGGCTTTTTGTTTGTTCAGGCTGAATGAGCCCACTATCAGTGGGATACACCTTGCCCTGCCTTGCAAGGTATCTAACTCTGCTCCTATGAACCGTAGTGGCTAAGCAGGCTGAAGGGCAGAACTTCTTTAGATTATCAGGGACCCTAGTGACTCCAGGAGCCCCTAGGCCACCTGCTGGGTTGATTTTACAACCCCTAGCCAGTCATCTAGGTATGAGAAAACTGTGACACCTTGTCTTTGAAGGTGTGTTAGAAACCCTGCCAAGCACTTCATGCAGACTCTTGGAGAGTGACCTGATGGGAGTATGCACCTGAGGTACTTTCTGTGAAATTCCCTTATGAAGGTGAGGAAATAAACACCCTTTAAGACCAGTGATGCCAACCCTTCCCTTGTCTGCAGTGTTGGCAGAATCAGTGACTAAGCTATCATTTTGAACTTTGGCCTTGTTAAAAATGCCTGTTTAGTACCGTGAAGTCGAAGACAGGCCAGCACACCCCATTCTCTTTGTGGTACCTTTTGCTGTACTAGGACAGGCTCCACTTTGTGACAGTAACATGTTTTGAGTCTTTTTTTTTTTTTTTAAACTGTTGGCAGGGATTTGAACCCTGAGCCAATCCCTAACTTAACTGTGGTGCCTGAAGTACCCCTGGTGTGGGTACTGCTGATACTGAGGCACAACTCTAGCCTGATAAAAGAAAGGCTCAATGTGAAATGATCTGTCTCTGCTTCCTCTTCCTTATGTTTTAGTGGAGGGGAAGCTTTCTTTTGCAGAACTGCAACTATAGGCGGTTTTTGTATACATCCACCTTTGTCATGTAAGTCTTTATGTTTCTTCCAAGAGGGGATGACCTCAACTAGAAAAAAAAAACATAGCCTTGGTTTGGGTATCCTGAATGAGGTTTGTGACTCTCAGCCAGGCAAACCCCCTTGAGCTACTTAATCTGCCATTTATCTGGCACTAGTGCCCGAAAAAGCAGCAGTCATATGACTGGTATTTGGCTGCTCCCAAACCCAACTTAACTGTTTCAGCTAGATCATCTGACAGGGAAGTCTGAACCTTGACTACCATAGCAAGGATAGACTGCCACAGTGACTTTTGGTATTGAGCATCAAAGGCTTAAAAAGCCATGCCGTCAATTTTCCTGAAATCCTTGTTAGGAGGAATGCCAGGTTATCTTTGCCTTGTTACAGGCTATCACTTGTACTACTCCTTGGTGAACAGAGTGGGAGAGTAAAAATTCAGCTCCCTCCCTCCCTGTCCAGCTGATATTTCTTATACAGCCTCTTTTCAAGAGGGGAAGACAGAGATTTGAATTTGTAGAAATCCTTAAAGTATCTTTCCTGAAGAATGTATTCACAGGAAGGAAAAGTTTTTAGTGGGTGTCAGCCCAATCAGTTCTCACAATATATGAAAAGTGAGGAATAATTCTCAAATGCTCTGTGGTAATAGCCCAACTCCTGTTCAGGGAAAACCTCAGTTTAATAGGTTCCCCTTTCTTCTATTTAATCATAAACATGCATTCTTCCTCTTAATAATAGGAAGACTGATCAGAGGAGAAAGACTGCTTTGCAGTGGTCTGCTGTTGAGAAACAGACAACCCTTGCAAGCCTAAAAGTTTTTTTTGTTTTTTTTTTTAAACCATTCAAGGCATTTTTCCACACTTTCTCCTAAAAAGCTTTACAATTTCTGCAGGAATTGTTAGGCTTTATAGCAGACACAGAAGTCCCCAAATGCTGTCCAGCAGGAGGTTCTGTGTTTGATTTATCTGAGAGAACCAGGGAGTCAGCTGGTTCAATAAGTCTAGCAGGCACAGAAGTCCCCATACGCTGTCTAGCAGGGGGTTCAGTGTGCTTAGTTTTATTTTATTTCTTAGAGGAAACCAGGTAGTCAGCCAGTTCAGAAAGCCTCTCAAGAACTGCTTGCATACCCGTCTCAGGGGTAGCAGTTACAATAATTGTTGTGATTTCAGCCACAGAAATTTAGGGTGTCTGCTGGTCAGAGCTAGAGGGACCCTTAGGTGGTGATAATTTTTTTTTTTTTTTTAGCCTTATCCAGGCATGTTTAAATAGTTTTCTGAGGACATGTAATGCAGATTTCACTCTGCTTGGAAATGAACATGCCCAGAGAGCAAACAAACACGGTTTGCCTTAACAAATATTACCACTCTCAACACACGACTCAAAACTGGGATCACCAGTTTTCTTTCTCGGTTTTTCTGACATTTTCCAATAAAATCGATAAAAGTTGTAACCACTAAAAGAAATGTATTTATTTAACATTCGTGGTTGGTTCCCGACCGATGAGGAACCGATCGGGACCAGAAACCCAAGTAAAATTAACCGAGGCTATCGGTTCAAAACCCAGTATTAGCGGTTCTTAAAACAAGCTAAATTAAATTAAATTAACATAACTAATGGAGTTTTTTAGTCAGAAAACTCCGATAAATGTAAAATACACTTTGGTTTCCCCCCGGTTATACCGAACTGGAAGAAACCGATAAACTTACAATTTAAACACTAAAACTACGGGTTTACTTAAAACTATAAAAGTAAGAAGGCAGCAAATGAAATGTAAAGAATACTTATATAAATTTTATAAGTTTTCTCACGTCAGAATAAGATGATGAGGAGAGGATCTCCGAGTGTCTAGTCTTGACAGGCGGAGAGAAAAATCTGAGGGGTTAGAGCAAAGGCAGTTAGTAGAATGCAGCATTTGAAAAGTGGCTCATGCAAAAGATTCCATCATTTGCATATGTTCTATCTCTCCGGGCAGTTCTACCTTAGAAGGCTACTGCATAAAGTTATGAATATACTGAGCATTACTGGGGTTAGAACAGTGGCATTTGAGATGCAGCTCGGCTGACTCAATGGTGTTGCTGTTTTGACTGGGGCCACATGGCAGGTGTTTGGATCATGCAGCAGCTCACTGGTTCTTGATCAGAAGATCTGAATTCATCCTCAGAAAGATGCACTGCCAACACATTACCTTACACTCCAGAGAAACACAGGCTGCAAATGGACCAACAGAATTGCTTAGTGTAGCAAAGTCAGCAAACTGAGCACCAACTGGAGGGCTCTGTCTGGATCTTGACAGCCATGAGATTCATAGGGGGCATTTTCCCGTAGTGTTTGTCCATTTCCCCTGATATTTTAAAAATAAAAGATTTCCTTCCCATATCCCATTTTTGTAGTAAAAATTCCTTAAAATACAGGAATCCCTGTAGATCTGGGAGCACTGACTTGGGGCTAAATACCTTTCTCAACAATAACACATTGAAAAATATACTTCTCAAGTGGTGGCTTCCATCTTAAAAAAAGGGCTTGGTAAAATATTTCAAAATCCAAGCCCCATCAAGCTGTATGGAGAAATCTATAGCGCTCTGCATACTTAGACATCATAAAATGTTTAATTTCCTATTCTTGCTGGATATATAATTGAACAGAATGTCATTCCCCTACACATATTTCCCATTTGCTGGCCTGCAGTTTTTGGAATCCACCGAATCCCATTTCAAAGGGTGACCTGTTGGCTAGCAGTGGCTCACTAACAACTGCTGCACTAGACTGGTATAACAAATGCCATGTGACATATTTTGGCCAATCATGTTAATGGGTTTTCTGATGGCATTTTTATAAGACTAGTACAATAAATGCCATGTGATGTGTTTTGGCCAGTCATGTTGCATAAGCATCACATCGAGTAGATTCAATAGATCAAATGGTCTTTTTCTGCTGGCAATTTTGTTTGATCGTATGTTAATTGATTCTCCATGTTATTTTATAAGACTAGTGTGAGGATTTTGTTCAGGGACGGGGCCCTGCCTCACACCCTCACTGAGCTGCCAGAGATGGTAACAGTGGCCCCTGGGTTCTTGGCTAACTGCTAGTGAGGGGGGTTCCTATCCACAGAAAATCTAAATACCCGTGAATTTTGTTTCCCCGACTGCTGGTCGCAGGGCTACCTACAGCTGGGATCTCCTTCCTGTGTCAGCCGGTAGGCAGGAAGACTGACTCAAAGCAGCTTGACATCCACTCCTCCCCCACTCTGATCCCACTAGTCAGTTATAAAGCAAGTAGAGAAGTCACAGGACAAATCCAGGTCAACCTTAGAGGTGAACAAGGCCAGCTGGCAGACTTTATACATTCTGGGAGGGAATCAGCCCTGTGACCAGCAGCTGGAGAAAGAAAATTGACATATGTTTAAATTTAGATTTCTCCCTCCTTGTGCTGGTCGCAGGGCTCACTACAGCTGGGATATACAAAAGCAGTAAGACAAGTGAATCCCAGGGTGGGAAGAAAATAGAAGGGAGTTACAAGTCCACAACGGACTGTAAAACCCTATGGCCAAAGGAAGCTGCAGCCGAGGTGGCCACATCCAGCTTGTAAAATTTTGGAAAGGTGTGCAGAGATGACTAGGTAGTCACTCGGCAGACGTCAGCTGGGGAAGCATCCCTGAATTCTGCCCACGAGGAGGCCATGGCCCTAGTGGAGTGGGCTTCTACAGGACCTGGGAGAGGAAGCCCAGCTTGTCCATAGGGCATGCTAATGGTGGAGTGGATCCATCTGGTGATAAGAGTCTTTAGAAGCCTTTTTGCCTAAGTTTGGCCCGCCATGAGAACAAAAAGGCTTGACGTCTTTCGTAGTGACTCAGTTCTTTTGAGGTACATCTTCAAGACCCATCTAGGAGTCAGAGTATGTAAGTCTCTTTCCTTGTCATTTCTGGGGTTAGGGCAGAAGGAAGGGAGTATCAGTTACTGACTGCAGTAGAATAGGGGTGTTGCCTTAGGTAAGAAGCCTGGGTCTGTTTGGAGAACTACTGAGTCCTGGTAAAAAATAGTATAGGGTTCCTTGGTAGACAGCGTGCCAAGCTTGCGGATTTACCTGGCCAATGTGACAGTAATGAAGAAGGCATCCTTCATTGTGAGATGAAGCAGGAACGCCTCCCCAGAGGGTCAAAGCTTGCCCTGGTAAGAGCCTTGAGAACCAGAATGAGGCACCATGGGGGGACAACAGACTTCACTGGTGGATGTTTCAGGGTGAACGCTCTTGGGACACGCTTGACGTGAGGATGAGGCCACAGAGACTCTCCCATTTCCACCAGAAGCAGTGCTCCCAAGGTGGAGACCTGGACTCAAAAGGTTACTGGTTGCAGACCCATATCAAAACCCTCCTGGAGGAATTGATGGAGGATTGGTAAGGAAACCGTATGACTGGCCAGCTGCTTGGATTGAAGCCAGAATAAAACTTTGCACCAAATTCTGTAGTACACCTTAGAGGAAGACTGACATCTAGATTGTACCATCTCAATCACTGCTGTGGAATATCCGAGGTCCTTGAGAGTTTCCCGCTCAATCTTAAAACTGAGAGGGACAGACCGCGGACATTTGGATGCACTGCAGGACCTAGATGAAGAAGATATGGGCTTATTGGAAAGGAGAGTGGCGGATCCCTTGCCACGTAGATCATATGTGGAAACCACAGGAATTGAGGCCAACAAGGGCACACTAAGATCATTTTAGCCTGGTCTTCAGCCACCTTCTGGAGTATTCTGGGTAGAACAGGAATGGGAGGGAAGACGTACAGTAGACTGTATCAACCTCAGTTGAGGGAGACGGCGTCTTGGACTACCACCAGCTCATCCCTTTGGCATTTCAGCTGAAAGAAAAGATATCCTCCGGAGAAGAGCCCCAGTGGAGGGTGAGGAGCTGAAAGGTACGGTTCGTCAGTTCTCATTCCCCTGGTAGAATATCCTTGCGAATGTGCCAGTCCATTGCAATGTTTTCTTGTCTTTGGATGTAAGCAGTGGCCACACTGGAAATATGACATTCGTCCCAATAAGGCAATAGGAGAGTCTCTCTTCTTGTGCCCCCTTGCCGGTTGATATACGCCATCGTGGTCCACTGGTCCAGTTGTCTGTAAGGATCAGAACATCTTGTTTGTGAACATGGCCTTTAAAGTTTTGTAGAGTCAGATGAACTGCTCGCATTTCCAGTACATTGATGCTGAGGTGAGACTCCAGCAGGGACCACTTGCCTTGAATGGAAGAAAGATTCAGGTGGGCACTCCATCCTCGGGGCCTGGCACTGGTGGTGATTCTCGCCTGATGAGGGTGGCCCACCTTGCAGCCCCTCGTGATGTTCGATCTCAGCTCCCTCTAACGAAGACTGTCCTTCATCTTGTGCGGAATAGGCAGGAAGAAAAATTACTTACCATAGTAATCTTGTTTCTTCCAAGGGAATCTTACTGTATTCTGACTTCTGCAGTATGGTCTCCCCATAAGACTGCCCCGGAGCTGAAATGGTTAACAGCACCTATGTTAATCATGGAATGTTAGGCTAGAGCTTAGTTTTCAAACCACTGCCCCAGTAAACATTCTGCAACCGTCAGATTCTTACAGAGCAAAGCTAATATAAGCTATCTAACCTAATTAATGAAATAACCAATAACAACATCCCATCACCGAATAAACCCCCTTTTATTAAATATTGAGGGCAACACTAAGACTCACGTCACTAAGCCCAATAAAGAAATACCCATAAGATTTAAACAGCTGTGTTGCAGTGTCTATAGGTTGTAGCAGGGGAGGAAGGGTGGAAGCTCAGAATACAGTAAGATTCCATTGGAAGAAACAAGACTACTATGGTAAGTAATTTTTTCAAACCCCAGGAAATCTTACTGTATTCTGACTTCTGCAAACTACCCAAGCAGTACCTTTGGAGGAGGGTAGAGAACCTATTTAGGAAACAGACTCTGTAGTACTGCTGTGCCAAACATAGCATCATTTCTGGCCTGGGTATCTGGGCTGTAATGCTTAGCAAAGGTGTGAACTGTTTTCCAGGCAGATGCTTTACATATTTCCAATAAGGCAACATCTCCTGCAGCTGCTATGGAAGCAGCTGTACCTGTTGTAGAGTGGGCCCTAAGGTCTACAGGAAGTTCCTTACACACTTTGCTGTAGCAAAATTGGATACAGGTCACAATACACCGGGCAATGGTCTTCTTTGAGGTAGGCTTGCCCTTCTCCACTGCGCCATAGGTCAGGAACAGCTGGGTTCTGTCCTGCCTGTGTCCCTTCGTGTGATCCAAGTAGTAGCTTATAGCTGTCTTGACATCAAGACTATGCAGTCTTCATTCTCCTGAACTGGAGTGGTCAGTGAAGAAGACTGGTAAAGTCATGGACTGGTTAAGGTGGAAGTCTGAGACCACCTTAGGAAGGAATTTCCTATTGGCCCTAAGGGCCACCTTGTCCCTGTGAACTGCTATATAGCCTGGCTCTGTAGACAAGGACTGGAGCTCACTGATCCTCCTAGCTGAGGTGAGGGCCACTAAGAAAGAACAGTTACATAAGAACTTACCATAACAGTAGATCTTCGAGAGAGGCTTCTTACAGTAGGTATTCACAAACAGGACTAAGCTGCCAGGTGTCAGGACCCCAAGGAAAAATCTCCAGCTTGCAGTCTCTGGTGGGTGACTGCCCCCACATCAGCTGACCAACGTCAGTATAAAGGGGCGGTCCCCCATGCCCGCCTTCCAGTTCTTTCCCACCAGAGGCTGAAAGGGCGTGACAGGAAAGAAGAGGATATGCCACCTTAGAAGAAGAGAAGAAACTCGGGGATGGAGGGAGGGAAGGTAATACCTACTGCAAGAGCCTCTCTCGAAGATCTGCTGTTACGGTAAGTTCTTACGTAACTGTTCTATCTTACTTCGAGAGGGGTCTTGCAGTAGGTATTCACAAATAGGACTGAGTCCCAAGCAGTCTGGAACAACGCTGAGAAAGGGAGGAGGAAACATTATCCACAGTAAATTGGAAAGGCTAAATAGGGATTCACGCTTGAAGTCCTGCAAGACACCAATCGAAGCCGCTCGCGGCGAGAATACGTCAAACTGTAATGTTTGTGAAGGTATGGACAGAAGTCAAGTAGTGACTGCACAGATTTCTGCGGCTGACACATTTCTGAAACAAGCAGCAGAGGTAGCAACTCCTCTTGTGGAGTGGCCTCTGACTTGACCCGGAAGGGTCTTGTTGTATTTATCATAACAGAAAGTAACGCAATTTGCTAACCACTTAGAGAGGCACTGCTTGAAAACAGCATTGTCTTCTCTCATGTGCGCAAAGGAAACGAAAAGTTAATTTGTTTTTCTGAGATCCTTTGTTCTGTTAGTGTAGTATCTCAGAATCCTATGAACATCCAGCACATGCAGAAGGTACTCTCCATGATTTGCGTGTTCCGGAAAAAAGACCGGCAGCTCAATGGATTGATTCAGTGTGGATTCAGCCACCACTTTTGGAAGAAAGTTAGGGTTCGTATGCATGGCTACCCATTCCCTGTGGAAAATCAAGTAAGGGATCTTACACATCAGGGCTTGAAGCTTGGAGATCCTCTGAGCTGAGGTGATGGCCACAAGAAAAAGTGTCTTCCAGGAGAGAAATTTTAGATCTGCCTCCGCTGCCAGTTCAAAGGGAGGCAGCGTGAGCGTCTCCCAAAATAAAATTCAGACCCATGGGGAGCAGAATTATGGATCGAGGGTCTTAAGTGAAGAACCCCCTTAAGGAAAGTCTTGGAGACCTCCAATTGAGCAACCGTCTTGTCTCCCAAGGGAATGTGGTAGGCTGAAATAGCAGCCACATGAACCTTCAAAGAGGAGTAATTAAGGCCCAGATCATAGAGGTGCCTCAAATAATCCAGGATTCTTGTTGCAGGGCATGAAAAGGGTTCCAAATCCTTGCAGCCTGCCTAAATGGAAAACCGATTCCACTGCATGGTGTAGGTAGACCTGGTGGAAGGCTTTCTGACCTCCGCCAAAATGTACGCCACTAGAAGCGAAACGCCGAAGCGAGCCGTGGCTATGTCTGCAGGAGCTAAGCATGAAGGTGAAGCGATTTGAGTCCTGGATGGACCAGGGTCCCCTGATCCTGGGTCAGCAATTCCTGCGACAGCGGTAGCGGACGAGGATGTTACTCTGAAAACTGTTGCAGAAGAGAGAACCAAACTTGCCTCGGCTAGAAGGGAGCGATGAGAATCATTGGCAACCCTTCTGCCCGAAGTTTGCTCAGTACCCTCGGAATCAAAGGAATGGGGGGGAAGGTATAGACGAATCTGTCCTTCCAGCACAGAGACAGTGCATCCTGCCAAAAAATGTCTTGCCCTGGAGCAAGCGAGCAGAAGGCAGGAAGCTTGGCGTTGTCGGGTGAGGCAAATAGGTTCACCTGAGGAGTCCCCCACTGCTTGAAGATGTCGTTTATGACCTCTTGTTTGAGTTCCCACTCATGAGACTTGGCTGACGAGCGACTGAGAGTATCTGCCAGGGTGTTTTGCACACCTGGCACATGGACTGCCGTCATATGCATGTTGTTCTGAGATGCCCAATACCAGACTCTCATTGCTTCCTGGCACAGGGGATAGGAATGAGTTCCTCCCTGTTTGCTGAGATACCAGACTACATACATGTTGTCTGATTGGATCAGAAGGTGACTGGGAAGAGTAAAGGAAAGAAGAGCCTGTAGAGTATATGGAACCACCCTCAGCTCGATAATGTTGATGTGTAACCTCTTCTCGAAGTGAGTCCAGTTTCCCTGAGTTTTGTGAGACGCTAGGTAGGCTCCCCAACCTGCACCTGATGCGTCCGTGGTCAGAGTCTGAGTGGGATGATCAGTGCAGAAAGGGATATCAAGACTGAGGTTCTCCTCCACCGTCCACCACTGCAAGTCCCTGATCAACGGGTCCGACACTAGGACCTCGTGATCCAGATCATCCTGGGATTGGTCCCATTGAGAACGGAGAGTCCACTGTGAGACTCTCTTATGGAGTCACGCCAGAGGGACAGTTGGGATGGCTGCCGCCATGAGTCAGGGAAGTCTAAGGACCTTCGGGCCTTGACCCGTCTGGGGCAGGACAGAAGGCGAGCTTGGGTTAGGAGCGTCTTGATTCTGTCCGGGGGCAGAAAGGCCCTGCCAAGGGTCGTGTCCAACACTGCCCCAGTGAACTGCAGCCGTTGACAAGGGACCAAATGGGACTTGGCTTGGCTGACTGTGATACTCAGGCTGGAAAAGACCTCCTGGTTAAAGGAAAGGGAGCGCTGGAGGTCCTCCCTGGAAGAAGCCGCTAGGAGCCAGTCGTCCAGGTAAGGGAAAACTTGAACTCCTTGGGTACGCAGGAAGGCCGCCACTACGGCCAGGCATTTGGTGAATACGGGGGGCCAAGAAAAGGCCAAATGGGAGGGCCCTGAACTGGTAGTGTGCCCCCTGGAAACAAAAATGGAGGTATTTGCGGTGGGAAGGGCGTATGGGGATATGCAGGTAGGCATCCTGCATATACAGGGCGCATGGCCATAGTCCCAACTGGAGCAGGGGAAGAAGACTCTGCAAAGAGAACATTCGGAATCTTTTGTACTCCACATACTGGTTTAGAGAACTGAGATCCACGATGGGTCTCAGGTCACCTGTTTTCTTTGGTACTAGGAAGAAGTGTGAGTAGTAACCCGTCCCCTGGTAGGGGGAAGGGCTGGGTTCTATCGCTGCCTTTCTGAGACGGGAGCTGATCTTCTCGAGTACCAATGGTATGTGAAGAGGGGAGTACAACGACAAAGGAGGTGGTCTGTGGGGTGGTTTTTAGGTAAACTCTATTGAGTGTACCATTGACAACAACTGTAGAACCCATGCATCGGTAGTTATTTTCTCCCAGCCCGGCAGATGGGAGGAAAATCTTCCCCCTACTAGTTCCTCTGGAGGAAGAGGGAGAGGCAGGGAGTCAGGAGTCCGAGGGCAGAGTAGTGGCCGGGGCTCCGGAAGTCTTACAAGACTTACTTGGGGGAGCTTTGGCTGCTGATGTGGCTCGGGGCTTGTTGGGACACTTAGCCTGCGTCTGCTTCTGTTGTCAGCGGTTCTGGCACCGAAAAGGATGCTTCTGGCCCTGAGAGGATTTGTACATGGTCTGGACCAACTTTAATGCCAAACCCTTCTCTTGTAATTCGGTGATGATGTCTTTAACATCACCTCCGAACAAAACTAATCCCCAAAAAGGGGCATCATGTATAGCCATCTGTACCTCAGGGGCCAAACCTGAAACATGAAGCCAGGCATGACGATGTAAACTGACGGCCAAAGCTGAGCTTCGACCTGCAATGTCCACCACATCGTAAGTGGCACAGGAGCATGTGCCTACAGGCCGAACGAGCGGAATGGACCAGATCTCCTAGTTCCTGCTTCATCTGGGAATCTGGGAGAGAGTCCAGTTTTGATTCCACCTGACTCAGAATAGACTTCTGATAGTCCCCCATATGTCCCACATAATTAAGGGCTCTCAAACCCAGGGTAGAAGATGCAAAAATCATCTTGCCATATTGGTCCAGAAGTCTGGATTCTTTGTCAGGGGGAGACAAACTAAGGTGCTTAGGGTTGGCAGTTCTGTCATGGGCAACACTAATGACAACCGAATCTGCTTTAGATAGAGACTAGAACTAGGCTGGTCCAAGCCACATTCCTTCCGCTACTTGATTATGGGGACCTAATTTACACGTCGGCTGCAACCTCAAGCCTAAAGAAATTGGATGTCCTTTACCACCGTGCTCTACGGTTCATTACAAACTCTCCATACCAAACCCACCATTGTGACCTGTATGCCGACATTGGTTGGACGTCACTTACCTCATGACGCCTGCTGCATGCTGGTGTCTGGATGCTGAAAATACTTCTGAACAAGCTCCCATGCTATATTACATCTCTTATTTGCATCTCCCGCAGTGTGTACTCACTTAGGAAATCCGATTATATCACCCTTGATGTGCCTAGGACTCACACTACCTTTGGCAAACGGGCCATATCATATGTTCTCCCATCCATTTGGAATCAGCTTCAAGCCACTCTGAAACTATCTAGTACTGTCTCCGTTAGCTTTTATAAAAAGCTAACTGCATCTGAATTTAGAGATAGTTGTAACTGCTATTAGGACTCTTCCTTTATCTATATGTCTGTCTATGCCCTCCCTATGTACTGGTATCTGCCATGATCTTATTGAGCTACATCTTACCTCCCCCACTCCCATCTATCCTTTTTCTATTCACTTGGCTGCTTTTTTTCCCACAAACTCTTGATATTAAGCAGTTACTCTCCCCCTTGACTCTAACCCTTGACTATTAATGTTGCACAAGAAAATGTAGTTTACATCTACCATGTTATGCCCTAAGTCGAGCAGGATGTACCATAGGAACCTAAATTGTATTGTATTTTATTTTATTCTATCTACTGTGATGCTCTTTTTTGCATCTATGTATTGATGTCCTTGTCTGTATACATGTACCAGGACCTCCTTGTGAATGTACTTGCTCTATGGAGTTTTCCCTGCAATAAACTTGAATTTTAGGGTGAAGACTAAGTAAGTCTTTGCCCTCGGGGGACTGGTAAAGCCTATCTGCCTTGCGAAGAAGTGGGGCTAATGAGGAAGGTTGCTTCCAAATCATGGAAACAAGATCCTCATGAGGCTCAATCCAGGGAGGAATTAGTATAGGAAAAGTTTCGGGAAGATCCAGGTGAACGGCCAGTTTCTTCTGTTGTGGATCTGGCTCCACTGATTGCCATTCATAAGCAGCCTGGATTCGTTTCAGCAACTCTAGGAATGAAGGATCCTCCAAAGGGAACTTGGGTGAATCCTTGGGCCTTGGGGTCTCTGGAGTGTGGGGCTCATCTCCTGGGTCGGAGGGTTCAGAGTCTGAGTCAGTGTATGAAGGCTCCGAAGAAGAAGAAGAAGAGTCCTTATTAGATGGGGGGATCAACCTTTCTGGGGTTACCCCAAGGGTGCGTGTCCTCCCTAAGACGAGAGCCTGAAGGTTCTGCTCTGGCGCCTAGTATAGGTGGAGGAGTCATTTGTCGCCGATGAATGGGATCTGGCATAGGGTCCGGCGTCGGCTGATGATTTTCTGCCTCCTTAGTGAGCTGGGACTTAGCCTCAGCCCACCAGGAAGCTAGAACCTCCTTAAGGTCCACTTGAGGTTGGGGGGGGGGACTTGGATATGGGTAACTGGGGATCTCGTAATAAGGGTACCCACAACCTGATGATGGGAGGCACGGTGTCGGGTAATAAGGCGTCGGGTACTGTGGCGCAGGGTATTGCGGCGTTGGGTACTGTGGCATCGGATATTGCAGCATCAGGTATCCTGGTGCCAGGGGCGCCAAAGGAGCTGAAGGACCTGGTGTTGGCCCAGCCAGAGGACCGAATGGGTCTGGCATCAGTCTGGAAGGCGTAAGGGCTGGAAAGATGGGTCCTGCAGGCTCTGGCAGTGGAGCAGCTCTGTCGTCAGGCACTGGCATGCTGGAGGGTGATGGCGGGTTTACCAACATCAAATCCGGCACCTGAGACTCTGGCAAAGGGGGGGTGCACCCCCGATGGTAACATCCCAGTATCCTCAACCCTTGCTGGGGAGCAGAGTCCCGGGGGGGAGTCTGCAGGGACGGAGGAGCCTCCAACGGCAACGGAACAGACGTTCATTGTGGCAACTCCCAGGCATCAGGTGTGGCATCAGTGCCTGACACGGGGTCGCAGGCAGTGCGATTGTCAGACGAGCTGACGATCGGCTTAGCAGCCTTGTCCAGGCGGGTGACGGCAGAGCCGGAACCTGACTTATTGGACCTACTTGCACCGGTAGGCTCAGTAGTAGAGGTGGCCGTATGTCGTAACTGGAGTGGAGGCCTCCTTTGCCCTGGAGGCTCCTGGCGGGACTGAGGGTGAGCCCGGGGGCACGCACACTTGGTAACCACCAAGGCAGCTGTCAGACAGCGATCCCCTGGAGGGGAAGATACCTGTAGGGCTGCGACTCCAGCTCAAGTCACAGGGGCTGTGGATGACGAATCCCGATCCCTATGTGTTTTCTTGTCCCTTTTCTTCTTATGGTGGCCTTCGGGGGAAGTCGATGTCTGCTGGAGTTTCTTCAATTCTTTTTTCATGGAGGCCATATTTTTCTTTAAAATATGGGCTTCCAGGGACTGCTGTCACTTCTTGCGGGTGACTGAACTGAACTTCTGGCAGTGGTCACACTCCTCCACATGGTGGTCTGGGCCTATGCAGAAGAGATACAAGGAGTGGCCATCTTTGTGAGGGAGCTGGGATCGGCACAACTCACACTTATTTTTATGCGATTTGGAGGGCACCGGGGACGACATACACAGCTGGATATAGAGAACAATTCAGAGAAAAAAATGCTAAGTTTTGTAGAAAAAAATGAGGAAATACTCATCCAAAATGGTGGTAGAAGTAGCGCTGTTCTTCTGTGAGGTACTTTCGCAAGCCGACGGCAGGAAAGAACTGGAAGGCGGGTGTGGGGGACCACCCCTTTATACTGATGTAGGCTGATGTTGGTCAGCTGACGTGGGGGCGGTCCCCCACCAGAGACTGCTAGCTAGAGATTTTTCCGTGGGGTCCTGACATCTGGCGGCTTAGTCCTATTTGTAAATACCTACTGCAAGAGCCCTCTCGAAGTAAGATCACTATTTTCCATGTCACATACTTCAGGTCAGCTGAGGACATGGGTTCGAAAGGTGGCTGCATTAGCTGGCCAATGCAAATATTGAGGTCCCATGCAGGGGTGGGTGCCCTGTGAGGGGGTGTAAATGCAATAGGCCCTTGAAAAAGTTCCTGAACACCTGGTTAGAAGTCAGGGATGCTCCCTTTCCTGCACAGAAGTATGCAAAGACAGCTGCCAAGTGCACCTTAAGGGTGGAAGGCTGCAGGCCCAAGGAATGCAGATGTGCCAAAGTCAGCTTGGTGGTGATCTATCTGTTTTTGCCAGCACCAGATAGAGAATCTTTTCCATTTGGACGAATAAGTCTTTCTAGTGGAAGGTTTCCTGGACACCCTGAGGACCTCTAATACCCCTTCCGAGAGGTGAAGGTCAACATATTTTAAGTCCTTAAGAGCCAAGCTCTGAGTCTGAGGGACTGTAGGTTGTGGTACAGGACTCTGCCCTGGGAGGCAGTCAGAAGATTGTGCCTCTTGAGAAGGGAGATTGGCTTGGAGACTGACAGGGTCAGTAGCAGTGAGTACCAGGGTTGCCTGGCCCAGTCTGGAGCAATGAGTATCATTGCTGGTAGAACCCTGAGCTTGTCTGGTACTCTGAGCAGCAAGGGAAATGGTGGAAAGTCATACAGAAACCTCCCTGTCCAATTCAGCAGTAGTGCATCTTGAGGCACTGTGCCCAGTGCAGGAGGTCTACAGCAGAACAGTGGCAGCTGGTGGTTGTCTGGGGCAGCGAAGAGTTCCACCTCTGGGGATGCTCCATCTTTTGAACACTACCTGCAGGACCTGCCTGTTCAGCGACCACTCATGGTGGCTCTGATTGATCCTGCTGAGGGAATTTGTGATGACACTGTCCTTCCCTGGAAGATGGACTGGTGAGAGGGAGATTCCTAGCGAGTAAGCTAGGTTCCAGAGCTTCATGGCCTCTGTGCACAGGGGGGAAGATCTTGTGCCCCTTGCTTATGTAGTACATTGTGGTTGTATTGTCTGTTCTGACCTGAACCACTTTGTCCTGTAGCATTGCAGCGAAGGACTGGATGCAAAGGTAAACTGCCCTGAGTTACAGCAGGTTTATGTGGAGCAGAGACTCCTGCTGGAGTCATGTACCGTGGGCACCCCATCCTAGAAGGGAGGCATCTGTTGTTAAGACTGCTGATGGAAGTTTTGGGTTGAAAGGCACCCCCTACCTGAGGTTGCCCTTTTCTTGCCACCACTGTAATGCTTAAACAAGGGTTCCCGTGACTGGCACTATCTTTGACAGTGAATCCCTTTTTTGAGACCAGTGAACTATGAGATGGAACTGAATGTCTCTGTCTGGAACCTTGATCCAGACACTGTTGCTGTAGCCATGTGACCCAACAGCTGTAGGAAGTGTCTTGCTGGTCTGGGGTATGAAGCTGGAAAGAGTTTGCCAGCTGTACCAGACTGTCCACTCTTCCCTGAGGTAGGAAGGCCCTGCCTCTGAGGGTGTCTAGTTCTGCCCCTATAAACTCCAGAAGATGCACAGGGGTAAGCACTGATTTTTTTTTGGTTTACCAAAAATCCCACTGCCCCCAGTGTATGTTGAATGGTGGACAGTGCGTCTTGCACCTGTTGAGGAAACTGACCTACCACCAGCCAGTCGTCTAAGCATGAGAAGACTGAGACCCCCTGCTTCTTAGGTGTGCTGTCACCACTGCTAGGCACTTGATGAACACTCTTGGGGCAGAGGTCAGGCCAAAGGGCATGGCCCTGATCTGGTAGTGGCCTGAAGGCAATCTGAACCTGAGGTACTTTCTGTGTGATTGCCTGATGGAAATGTGGAAATAGGCGTCCTTTAGAACCAAGGATGCCAACCAGTCCCACTGCCTTAGTGTGGGAAGGATGGTAGCCAGAGTAACCATTTTGAACCTTGGTTCTGCCAAATGTTTGTTCAAATATCTGAGATCCAGAATAGGTCACCACTCCCCTGTCTTCTTTAAAGTGAGAAAGTATCTTGAGTAGAGAACCTTTCCCTTTTCAGCCAAGGGAACAGGTTCTACTGCATGATCCTGAATGGGTTTTGATACTTCCTCTAACAAATGTACCTCTGACAGGTTTACAGGTCTGAATAGTCTTGCTCTCAATTTGGGCAGAAATTTGAAGCTTACAACAGACCCTGGCTCACTACCTCCAGGACCTACTTGTCTGTGGTGATAGATTTCCAGGCCTGGAGATAGTAAGCCAGCCTACCCCCTACTGGAAGTGGGGAGGCGACCCTGGCAGACTTCTTAGGGAGTCTGCTTGCCTGAGCACTAGCCTGAGTGCTGGGGCCAGCCCTGTTGCTGCCCCTTCTACTTCTACCTCTAAAATACGCCCTCTGTGGCTGGTAGGAAGGCAGGGCCTGTGCTTGGAAGAAGGGTCTCTAATGGGTTCTACCCCTCCCCTTTCCCTGGAATTTCTGGGGTGTTGCTGCTTTCTCCTTGGCTGCAGCACTCTTGTAAGGCACCTTGTAGTCATCTGTGTTTTTCATGTAAACCTCTGTTTGCTCCCTGAACTGGGATGTAGGCTCACAGGGAAAATACAGTGCTTTTGTCTGGGTATCCTGAGACAAGTTTGTTGCCCTCAGCCAAGCAAACCTCCTCAGGGACACTGAGGTAGCCATTTGCCTGGCTGCAATGTCATTGGCATCCACTGCCATGTGAAATTGGCACTTAGAGGCTTCAATGCCCCCTCCTTAGCTGCCTCTGATAGGTCAGATGCCATAGGTCCAGGACATGCCTTGGCTATCTCGAGCACTGTGTTCAAAAGACTTTTCTGGTGCCTAGACACATAAGCCATGTAGGCCGCCTGCCTGATGGCTAAAGATGCCCCTAGGTATGATTTTTTGGCTATGGAATCCATTTTCCTGGAGTCCTTCTCAGGAGGGTGTGATGCCAAAGGGATGCCTGCTTTGTCACAAGCAGCAGCCTGCACCACTATCTTATGGCTAGGATACCCAAAAAGGAACTCGGCTCCTGATTTGGTCACCCAGTACTTCTTGTCCATCCTCTTGTCCACTGGGGGAATGGACGTTGGTGTCTGTAAGATTTTTGTGGCTTGTCTTTTGAGGGATTTGTAGATGAGCAACAAGAGCCTCTTTGTTGCTGGAACATCCATCATTTCCATATAATCTGGTTCCTCCTCCTCCTCTGTGGACTCCTGAGTGGAGAGGTCCAGGGTCTGTGCCACCTGCTTCATAAAGGCAAAGTGGGTAGAATAATCTTCCACTGCTTTATCCGGTGAATCAGCACCATAGTAATCAGGAGAAACCTCTGGTTCTATGGGTTCTCCAAAGTCATCCTCTTCATCGTCATAATCATAGTCTTCCTCAGGGAAACCGTTAGTTGACTGTTTCAATGAACCGGGAACTGAGAAATAACCCGAATCTGGAACCGACAGCTGTGAACCAGGGCGCTGAACCAATACCGCGGTAACGGTTTGCAATGCCTGTAAAAGGCTTATGGCACTAGCTGTAGCTTCTGCAGTAGGAACCACTGGAACCGTCGGTTGCGGTTCCTTAGCCGAGTGCTTTTCTTTTCTCTTCTTTTTCACAGCACTTACCGGTTCAGCGGAAGTTTCTGCAGTTCTCTTTTTTGTTGAGGACCCATCACCCTGGTCAGAGGGCTGCTCACTCGGTTCATAGACTTCTCCTTTTGAGAAGTAGAAGCTTTTTCCATAGCTGAGTCAGCAGCTTTCTCAAACATTTTTTCCTTCAGCTGGTTCAAGCACCTATCCAGCGTCGACTGAGGAAATGTTTTGCAATTATCACAATCTGCCTTTAAGTGATCGAATCCCAGGCACAGAACACACATTAAGTGAGGATCCACTTTAGCAAATGGTTCCCCACACTCTGTACAATGCTAAAAACCCATTGGGCCGGTTCTTTTCTTGGGTAGTGACATACCAACCAAAACCCCTAAAAGTGGGATCTAGAAAGTCTAAGGCCACCCACACAAACAGTAATACCTTTTTTTGGACGGTTGGTTTAGTGGCCGAAGAAAAAACAAGAGTTACCCTGGTTTCTCCACAATATATCAACCATATCCTAAAAGGGTCTGAAAGTAAAATATAACAAGTGTTAAATTATAAGCAAATAATCGTTTTCCTCCTGGTTTAAAGAACCGAAAAGAAACCGAGAAAACTTACTAAATCTAGACTAATCTACCTGCAAACTCAAGGACAGTGCTTTAAAAATGAACAGAAATACATTTTTACTTCAGAAAACTGACAAAATAAAGTATTCAAGAAAGATGAAGGAGGGCTCTCCAAGACGTCTGTAGTAGGCAGGTGGAATAAAGAACCTGACGGTTGTAGAATGTTTACCAGAGACAATGGTTTGAAAACTGAGCTCGAACCTAACATTCCATGATTAGAATAGGTTCTTTTAACCATTTCGGCTCCGTGGCAGTCTTATGGTGAAACTATACTGCAGAAGTCAGAACACAGTAAGATTTCTTGGGGTCTGAAGTGGATTGGCGGGATCCGTGTGAGGGACGAGAGGATGTCAAGTTGCTTTGAGTCAGTCTTCCTGCCGACCGGCTGACATAGGAAGGAGATTCCAGCTGTAGTGAGCCCTGTGACCAGCACAAGGCGGGAGAAATGACGCGTGTGGTACCTCCACCCAGAGAGCATTTGTAGTGGGAACAAAGATTAAAGGAAAGGCTGCACATGAGGACAGGTGCCGACGGGTTAAATATCCGAACTGTGTAGCTAGAGAAAACCAGGCATTCACAAAAATCAGGGGAGATTCCATTCTCTAAAAAGATCCAGTACATTTACTCTACTGATGTGAAAATCGCCTTAAAAACACAGAACCAACTGGGGATCATGAATGACTAATTTTGCATCATACAAGACACTTTTTCAAGGTATCACTAACGCCTGCGATGCCAACAACCTGGGTTCAGGAATGAGCCTGGGTTGCTGCAGGGCTGTCTGGGGGGATGGTGGGATCCTGACTTCTGCTGCAATACTGCCACTGGATGACTTCAGGTGGCTGTACAGGCTACAGCCAGAACACAAGGAAGGGGGCATCATCACTGTATCAGATGCACCATCTCCATGATGCTTTAGTGTGGAGTAGAAAACATGAAAATCTCTGACCAAGCAGGATGCCATCTGCTTCCTTCCTGCAGGTCTTGCACCGCTGACCGAGGCTCTCGCTCCCCCATTAACACTGTAACTCTGTCCAGGAGTAAGGGGTAGACTTCAAGCAGCCCTTCCCATAGGGGTCATCCAAGGGGGCACAATGAGCGAGGTAAGTCCCAGGTTGGCGAGGGGCTTAAGGAGGCCGGATGGAGTTCAGGGGAGAAAGTATAGTAAATTAAAAAACAAAACACTTTTTTCAAAAAGTGTCTTGTATGACATGAAACAAGGCAGGTGTTTTGCCCTACTGGGTTCTGTGTTTTTTTATGGAGTTTTTCATCTTAGTAAACTAAATGCACTAAATCCTTTCATAAAAGTTGACAATCTAGTACAACCCCATGGGATGCTGCATCTACCCACCTTCTCCTCATAGCTAGAGCCTCATTCCAGACCCCCTTTGCTCTAATACAATGATCCCTTTACCAATGGCATGTGTGACGAATGGTTAGGCAAAAGTGTGGTGCAAAATCACAGATTTATTAACACACCGGCCCCAGCAACAGAAAAATTAGGTTATACCACTGTCCTACATAAGTGGGCCCCGTTTTACTGCCTGAGAAGTGGGCCCTGTTTAAGTGCCTGACCTCTTCTCAGGGATCGAAAAATATATATTTTTTGCATTTCCACAGAAATGGCGGAAAGGCTCTAGGAAATGTAGTTGTGACCCTGGCATGTCTATCTGGAAATGCTATACCACTCTGCTGCAGTTTGCTATATGGTTACATGGCAGAGTGGCAGCAGAGAGCGCTTACCTCAGTGTCTGGCTGGGGCCGGGCACTGAGTCTTCCAATCGACTGTGACTGCTGAAACCGGCTGGATGCCGGATTGGAAACAGCTGTTCATGGGGCAGCCTGTGGGGTCCTTCATGGAGCTTGCAGCACAGATGGGCATATGTCACTCAAGCTGAGACCTGACTGTTCAGCTGTGTCTCAGACGGCTGCGCTCTGTCTGCTGTGGTGCAGTTAGAGTGCAGGCAGCACGTTGTGAGGATCTCTGCAGGCACTCTGTGAAACTGGCTCGTTCGGAGAGAGAGAGAGAAAAAGAACTAAAAAAAAAACAATTTTAAAATAATAGGACTTATTGGAGGGGGCTAGTTTTGTGAGAGATAAGTCCAGGAGCAGGAGAAACAAGCAAGGGTGTGAGAAAAAAGAAGGCAGCAGTGGTGGGGAACTAAAAAAAAAATAATCTCAGGGAGGCAGCGGATCTCATTCAAAATCATTCCCTAAGCTAAAAAAAAAAAAAAAAATGCTCTGGTCAAAGCCAAGACAGCTGCTAACTGCATTAAGCTGGGATTGTCGCGTGGTTGTGAGCCACGAGCAAGAGCAGCCTTTGTTTTTTGTTTTGTCATTATTTTTCGTTTGGAAAGCCACCATAATTATTTCTTTGTCTCTGTGCTGAAACATCCCAGTTTGGGGCATGGAGGGAGTGAGTATGCAGTGTGCACCAAATAGAAGAGCCTTAGAATAAAATGGTGCAGTCTCCCAGGCTTGAAAAAGTACAGTTACATAAGAACTTACCTTAACAGTAGATCGAGAGAATCTCTTTCATCAGGCCACACCTATGGAACTATAGCCGCCAGGCACTAGGACCACATGGAAACATTTTTGCTAGCAGTCTACTAAGGGCTGCCCACGACAAAATCATACATCGACGTCCTCACTATATAAACATGAGTGGACACGCACCCTCCTCAGTTCCCCAACAGAGACCACATGCAGAGGACCTCTTCCTGGGGAACTGAGGGAGAGCCGAAAGTTCCCGCCACTAGACAAGGTGAAAAACAGTACGTAGACCATCCTGGAGAGACGATCAGAAACTGGGAAGCTCGGAGTTCAAGCAGGACGGCATGGTCTGATTAAAGAGATCTCTCGAAGATCTACTGTTACGGTAAGTTCTTATGTGACTGTACTGTCTTCTTCGAGGACATCTCTTTCATCAGGCCACATCTATGGACGAGTCATAAGCAGCACTGACAGATAGGCAATCTGGGTGGCTGGAAGCTATAGGCCTAAAAGTGGAGACCTTAAAGCACAGCCAGGCCAAAGCCTGCTCTTCTCCCAGGGGCGATGTCCAGACTGCAGTGTTTAGTGAAAGTGTGGACAGTACTCCAAGTTGCAGCAGCACAGATTTCTGCAGCTGACACATTCCTGAAAGAGTCAACAGAAGTGGCCATGCCTCTGGAGGAATGACCATGCACAACCCCAGGAAGTTCCTTACCGTGCTTCCTCTAACGAAAAGTAATACAGTTGACCAACCATTTGCACAGGCACTGTTTAGAAACCGGTATGCCCTCTTTCGCAGGGGCAAAGGAAACAAAAAGCTGAGAGGACTTCCTGCTGTCCCTCGTACAGTGAGCATAATATCTGAGTATTCTATGTACCTGAAAGAGCTTCTGATCCCTTACTGCCTCGGGCGATCACGACGCTCGGCTGACGAGGGGTGGCTAGAGATTTCAAGGGTTTTTCTAAAATCTTCAGGGACCCGGGCATTCATGTACACAGCCCCAGCCCTTTGGAATTCTCTACCCCGTCAGCTACAGGAATGCGTGACCATGGAGGGATTTAAACAGGCCCTTAAAACATACCTGTGGCATCAAGCCTTTACTGTTTGATTTTATCTTGTTAGTAATCTGAATTTTATAAGGATGGACATCTGTTGTTTTATGTGTATTTTATGCTATTGTTAGGTGCCTTGGTTTGCTGAAAGGCGCCCTATAAATAAAGTTTTATATTATTATTATTACATCTAAAATATGGTACAGTGCTTCTCCTGGACTGGCATGCTCCGGAAAATAAACAGGCAGGTGGATGGTTTGATTCAGGGTAATCTCAGACATCAACTTTGGCAAGAACTTAGGGTTCGTATGCAGGCGCAAGGCAATTTACGCCATACCCTATGGTGCAAATCGTAACTTATGCCATGAGTTACGCAAGTTGCAATTCTAAGTTGCAGCTTGCGCCAAGGGTGGGGTACACCACCCACTACACCCGCAACCCACTGCGGTGTGGCGCAAGGGTGGGTTACAGCAGCACCTGGACTCTGTTCTGAAAGGGTGGCTGCTGTAACCCAGTTCTGCTATTCCAGGTCCCGCAATGGCGCAGCGGGTTACACTAGCATGGAGGTGGTCTAAGGGGCATCCATCCTGGCAAAACGATGGATGCCCCCCGTCGCAGAGCAAACACTGCCATGTCCCATGGACCCCCGCACAGTGCTGCCCCCCACCCCCAAATTTCGGGTGCCCGGGTCTATTATGCACCATGCCCCCCACGCCTGTGCCACCCAGCCTACCCCCCAAGGCCCCAGTGGATTGTGGCTGCATTACAGGGAGGTGGGGGCTCCGGGAGGGGGCAGTTACATGCAGTCTGCGACTTGCGGCACCCAGGTCCATTGCGCCATTCCTGTGGCACAAGCCTGTGGTTGCCACAAGTCACAGATCATAGGTGTTGGGGACCCTGCCTGTCTTGGAATAGGGCGCAGGTCCGCAGTGTAGCAGCACAACTCGCATATGCCCGCGAGCTGCGCCATGCATTCTGGAATCAGGCCCCCTGTCTATGTGGAAAATCCAATAAGGAGGCTCACACATCAGAGCCTATAGCTCGTAAATCCTTTGAGCAGAAGTAATGGTGTCTAAAAATAACGCTTTCTACCACAAGAAGCGTAGCACACATGTCATAGCCGGCTCAAAAGGAGCCAAAGTAAGTTTCTCTAAAACAAAATTCAAGTCCCAAGCCGGGACTGGATTATGGATGGGAGGCTTCAAGTAAAGAATGCCTCTCAAGAGCATATGGGACACCTACAATTGAGCAACCATATGGCCATCAATAGGCACATGGAAAGCTGAAATGCATTCAGGTGCACCGTAATGAAAGAGTATTGCAGCCCTGCATCTGAAAGGGGCAGCAAGTACTCCAGAATCTGATTCGCTGTACAAGTGAAGGGATCCAAGTGGTGGGAAGTAGCCCACAGAGTAAAGCGCTTCCACTTCATAGAATAAGTGGCCCTGGTGGAGGGTTTCCTAGAAGCCTCCAGGTCATCAGCCACCTTCTGGGATACCCCAAAACTCACCATGGCTATGTCCTCAGAAGCCATGCATGAAGGGGGAGGGACCTGAGGTCCAGAAGGACCAGTGTGCCCTGCTCCTGTGATAGTAAGCCTTTGCACAGGGGTAGGGACACTGGAGGTTCTACTGCCAACTGCTGTAGTAAGGGGAACCAGATCTGATGAGGACAGAAAGAAGTCACGCGTATCAGAGTCTCTCCTTCCATCTGAAGATTGATCAGCACTATCTGAATTACAGGGAAGGGAGGAAAGGCATAGAAGAACCTCCCTTTCCAGGAGAGGAACAACGTGTCTTGCCAAAAAACTCCAGGCCCTGGAGCAAGCAAGCAGAAAAACAGCAGTTTTGCATTGAGTGGGGATGCAAAAAGGTCCAACTCTGGATGACTCCACCTGTTGAACACATCTTCCATTATCGAGGTCAGCAGCTCCCACTCCTGCATTTTGAACTGCAGCCTGCCTAGCGTATCTGCCAGGATGTTTTGGATGCCTGAAACATGGACTGCCGACTCTTCTAGACCATGTTCTGGAGTCCAGTACCAAACTCTCATGGCTTCTCTGTACAGGGGGTATGAATGAGTCCCCCTCTTGCTTGCTTATGTAGTGCACTATACTGATGTTGTCCATCTGCGCCAGTAGACGCCCTGGGGATAGGTGGGTCTGGAAGGCTTGCAGGCCGTAAAGAATGGCCTTAATCTCTAGAATGTTTATGTGGAGGGAACCACCACTGCAGTCCATGTACCTTGGGTCCAGTGAGGCCTCAAATGTGCCCATAAGCCCATCCACAAAGTGTCCATGGTGAGGATCTGATGAGGGGAAAGAGGTTAGGAAAGGAACCCCTTTGAGCAAGTTGCTGGGTTCCATCCAGCACTGGAGCACCTTCTTCAGTGGCATGGTTACTAGAACTTTCTGTTCTAGATCGTCAGTACATTGGTCTCATTGGACTCTCAATGTCCACTGAGGGATCTGCATGTGCAGCCTTGCCAGTGGGAACCGTGCTAGTGGCTGCTGCCATCAGACCTAGCAGTCTCAGGAATGTCCTGACTGTGACATACCTGTTACTGTAAAGCTCCTGGGCCTGCGTTATCAGGCACTCTGCCCTGTCCTGAGGCAGGAAAGCTGATCCCTGCACAGTGTCCACTATAGCCCCTATGTACTGGAGATGCCTACAAGAAGTCAAAACTGACTTGGACAGATGGACAGTGATCCCTAGTGTGGTAAACAGTTGTCTGATACGAGCTAGGGTGTAAGACAGTTGTATCACAAGCTATACGAGGAAAGACTCAGGGAGTTAACTATGTACTCTCTAGAGGAAAGGAGGGAAAGGGGAGACATGACAGAAACATTCAAATACCTCAAAGGTATCAATAAGGTACAGGAGGGTGGCATTTTGCACAGAAAGAGATACTCACAGACCAGGGGGCATGTTATGAAGTTGGAAGTTGGGGGGACTTAGAGGGGATGTGAGGAAATACTTCTTTACAGAAAGAGTGGTGGACATCTGGAACAGACTCCAAGCAGAGGTGGTGGGTACTGAAATGGTAACAGGTTTCAAACATGTATGGGATAGACACAGGAGGTCCTTAGTAACAAGGCTGGGGGGAAGGAGATCAATTAAGGTCTACAGTAATACAGTAGGTAGGGACCTTAGGGCACACTAGGTGGGCCAGGGGGTCCTTTTCTGCCAACAGCTTCTATGTTTCTCCATGGACTAAGCTTTGAGCAATCAGCCGTCCAGATAGGGAAAGACGTATAGTCCCTCCCTCCTAAGGGCTACTGCCACCACTGCTAAGCATTTGGTAAAGACCTGTGGTGCAGAAGACAAGCCAAAGGGTAATACCCTGAATTGTTGGTGCTCCCCCTGAAACAGGAACCTGAGGTACTTCCTGTGAGGACAGCAAATTTTGATGTGCATGTAAGTGTCCTGCATGTCTAGGGGGCATATCCAGTCCCCCTTCTGTAGCAGAGGCAGCAGGCCTTCCAGATTTACCATCCTGAACTTCTTGTACTGAATATTAAAGTTCAGATCTCTCAAATCCAGAATGGGCCTCAAGTCTCCTGTAGATTTGGGAACTAGGACGAAGTGGGAATAGAAGCCAGTTTCTCTGTTCCACAGGAACTGGTTCTATAGCCCTCTTCAGCAGCAATGTGCGAACTTCCTCCAGTGGCATAGGTATGTGGTCCGAAGAGTAGCCAGAATGATTTGGAGGAAAGTCTGGAGGCAACTCCAGAAGTTCTAGAGTGTGACCTTGCTCTGTGAGGTACAGGACCCATGCATATGTCGTAATCTCTCTCCACCTGTCCAGGTGAAGGGAGACGCGACCCCCTACCACCACCTCCTGGAGTACTGGAGGGTGGGGGTCTGGTAAGGAATCATGCTGAAGCAGAACTTGTGGCTGGGGCCATGCCTCCACCTCTGGGGACTTTTCCTGTGGTACAGGTAGGGGCAGGCAAAGTTGGTCCTGCTCTGTGCTTGCCCTGCTGTCTGGTTCCTGATCTGGGTCTGTGGGTGACCCCATGAAAGGGCACCATCTGCCCACTTTTTGGTTGGATATGGTAAAGGGAGTGGACCAATTGCAAAGATCTCCCAGAGACTTGGAGGTCAGAAAGGATATCCTGAACATCTGCCCCAAACAGCTTGCAATCTCGGAAAGGGGCATTTAGAATGGATTGCTGGACATCACTAGCAAACCCTGACACCCTGAGCCAAGAATGCCTTCTGAGGCAGAAGCCAGCTGCAGCTGCTCTGGCTGTGGCATCTGAAATATCATAGGTAGACGTCAAAATGTGCTTACCTACATCAGCCCCAGTCTGGAGGGCCTTGAGCATCTCCTGTTTCTGAGGGCCCTCTGGAAGGGCCTGGGCTGCCACCTTAGCCTTTTTCCAGAAAGTGTTGCACTTATGACTACTGAATCAGCCTGAGGTTGCCCAGCAAAAAAGGGCTTTCCTGAGGTAGCCTTGTACAGTTTATCTGCCTTTCTCAGCACTGCAGGGATCAAACTTGGTCAGTACCAGGCAGCCATGGTGGCATCCTCTAGTGCAGCCAGTAGAGGAGGTATAATAAGAGGGGGAGAATCTGACAGTTCGAGAAACTCAACCAGGTTTCTCCTGGTAATGTCTTGCTCTCTCCTCAGCATCAAACCCCATTGCTGTTTGGAGTTGCTTCATCACTGAGATGAAGGAGGGGTCTTCAGGAGGGGGCCTTGGGGTACACCTTGTGGAGTCCTCACTCCCTAAAGAAACAGTGGCGTTAGACCTAGATGGGCTCCTATCCATATTTTCCTCTTCCTCCTCTTGTGGGTTGAGGTCAGAGATGTACTTCCGATTGTCGTCAACGGGCTCTGAGTACTGCAAGGAAGGCAGCAAGGATGTCGATGCCCTGGAGCGAGCAGGGTGCATCATCATAGTAGGCATCGATGCGGGGGCTGATCTGTTAGGCCCAGGTGCCGTCAGGCCTGGAAGAGGCACAAGGCACTGAATGATCTCCACAAACAAGAACAGCACCATCTAGACATTGATGGTGGCCGGCAACGTCGACAGGAGAGGCTGTAGTCCCAGCGTCGACGAAGCAGCTTGAAGCACTGATGGGGAGACAGGTGCACCGGCATCAATGGGCCATTGCTGACCTTAGAAAATCCAGCGGGACCCACTGCCAGCCAACCCTGGGAGAGTGGAGGTCTGAGCGGCAGAGCTTGCAGTGTCGACGTGGGCGTCAGAAGAGCTAACATCAACAAACTGCTGCCGGCCATGGGAGGTCTAGCGGGACTCACTGCCAAGGCCGACCCTGTGGTAGTGAGGGTTTGCATATCAGGAGATGTTGCGGCCGAAGCGGACAACACTGCAGCGGTGGAACAGCGACTGAGAACATACAGGGTGGGGGGACTTATCCTTGCTCCACACCCTCTCCCAGTGCTTGTGCTTCCCTGATGATTTGTCCCGGGTCTTCAAAAAGTGGGAGCCTGTGCACGGGACCAGCGACATGGAGAAGCTTCTCGCCGGGATCTCTCTCTCCATTCTGGCTTCCTTCTGTTTGAGGAGGAAAGACTGCAGGGCTTTCTGACGGTGTTGCCAGGTAGCCTAGTTGAAGCTGAGGCAGATCTCACAGATCTTAACGTTGTGGGCTTCTCTGAGACAGCAAAAGCAGGCGTCATGGTCATCGTTGTTGTAGATTTTTCCACAGCACTCGCTATATCAGAAGAGTTTCGTGGAGTCAGTCGTTGACCTACACAATGGCATTAATCACTCTGTAATAAAGTGATAACTACTAAGGTGAGAACAATAATAAAAGTAAGAAAAGTAAGAAAATCGAAGATTTGGCAGTCAGTTGAAGCGGTAGTGTCTCTGTGGAGTCCGGCAAGTATGGTCGATGGCGGGAAAAGAACAGAGAAGCAGGGTCGGACTGGGGTACAGAGGGCCCACCTGGAAACAAGATACAAGGTCCCACCTGGAAAATCAATAGAGGAGGGCCCAGGTTGACACACTCATATCAATATTCCACTTCAATCTGACACACTAGCTCTGTGTTTGCATTACATTTATCAACAGTGTTCCAGATACCCCATTTAATTAGAAAAAAGAAGATAAATGCAAAAGTTTTCAGAGTTCAGAAGGTAACCACTTACCAAACTAAGAGGGGCCCACCTGGAAATTTCCAGGTATCCAGGTGGGCCAGTCCGACCCTGAGAGGAGAGCACGCGGCTGCCCACGTTTACATTGTCAGGACTGCCAGCAAAAAAGTTTTCATGTGGTCCTAGTGCCTGGCAGCAATAATGCCATGCTTGTGGCCTGAAGAAAGAAATATCCTTGAAGAAAATCTTCTGTTTTAGTTAAACAGATTCACATGTTACGTATTAACATATTTTGTACCTTTTTTTCCAGGAAAAAGAAACTCAAAGTGTCAATATGTAAAGTAGTAAGGCTACAGCTAGCATTCAAAAATACATTCACTTCCACTATGTGTATGCTATGCCAGCAAGTGACATCGTTCTTATGCAGTTTCATGAAAATTCAGTTTCTACTTAAAAAACAAAAGTACTATCATAAAAATACATTATGTGAGGCTTGTGATGATAAAATAACTGTAATCTACCCAAAACTGACTTCTGCAAGTGACATGAGATTCAACCCCTTCCCCGACTCGAGCCTCTATCACTTTTAACACACTCACACATGGAGTCTGCAAGGTTTTGTACTTAAGTGTTTTACTGAACGGATTCAAACGAGGCAATTTTGTGATACTGGTTTTTGTTTTAAAGGGAGAGACCAAGTTGTCATGCACGGCAGAAGAACACTGTCTCTTGATGAATTACTGTGCAGACAGTGAAAATGAATGTCTGTTGAATACTAGCTGCAGCACTGATCGTTTTGCATCTGTACTTAGTCATTTTAAGATGCCTAATTAAATCCACATATTTTTCTATACAAGACATTGATGGGTCTCTAAAGACAAGCAGACATTTTGTGTCCCCCACCCCTTTCTCTGTTGCAGTTGCAACTCTACCACTCAAAGATAAATCTAGTTAGTTACCCGGGTCAGAACCAGACCTGAATCAATCACCCTTGCTGACAGCCCACCCTGACCCACTCACTGGCCAGCAAACAGTTTCTGTGCACTGTCTGTACACAAGTCAGTGAGCCAACCTACTGACCTTATCCCACTGGGCCACTGGCCAATCAGTCAGTCCCTCCCATAGTTCCGACCCCATGGCCTGACCAGTACAGAAAAACTGCAATCCATCAGATGCCCCCCACACACACACACACACACGGACACAGTGGGACACAATAACCTGGGACTGGGATTCAGGACTCTGAGGATGATGAGATGACTATAACTGTATACATGTTGACAGCATGCAATATTCCATTGCAGCAGCACGGTCATATACTTGTCTCAGACAGCAATTTGCTGCAAAAAGAAAACAAGCTTTTTTTCCCTTTATCTGGCACAGCCAGTCATCAGGACAGTGTGATTTCCACGTGTGTATGTGTGCGGTGGGGTGGTTTGGTAAGGGTTCTGATAGTAACTACCAGTAATCAGGCATACAGAAATAGATTAGTTGCCGTATTGGTCCTTATAAGAACAGATCCAGAAGCAAATGGTTTGATACCTTTTATTGGACCAACATAGATGTTACAAAAAGAAAAAAAAAATCAGGCAGGCAGCAGCAGATGCACAGACAAACCGCAGTACAGTACATTATTATTCCAGCATCTCCAAGATGGGAAAATGAAAATATTTTACAAGGGATCTTAACGGGGTGGAGGGGGGATGGGGTGGGCCAGGGTTGGTACCCCTACCCCCTATGCATGCATCTAGAGTAATGCAGAGTTTTATTTCCAATATACGGGAAAGAAAACAGAGCTATCTAAGCGTTATCATATTACCTAACTTGTCATGTTATTCTGGGTGCAGTTTCCCACATGCATTTGAAGCATTGTAATTTTTGGTTGAAATTTTCAGACGATCTTATAGTACACTGGGGAGCTGAACATGTGTAATGAAAGAAAAAAGACCTTTTCCAGCCCTCTGTGCCACCCATTTACCTCAACTTCCTCACATGTTTTGCAAGTCTCTTTTTTCCTTGTTGCGAATCAGGTACACTCCCTCCCCCGCTGCAGAGATAACGTGACTCTATGTCCCTTCCTGTAGTTTGCAATGCTAACTGAAATACAGTAAAACTGACACTTTCCCACCCTCTGTGCACTCTACCACCCCCCTACCTCTACCCCCTCCTCACTTGCTTTTATAGTGTGTGTCCCACATAGTCACTCCTCCTGGCACTGGAACTGGAATCACCACTGTCCCATGAAGAGTCGATTCTCGCACATCAGACCACACTAAAATGAATGGAGCCCATTTGTTTCAATGGTTCCATTCATCTCAATGGGATTTTTCCTCTACATTGTAACTTTGCGTTGTCATTTTTTTTACCTAATTTTTTCTGTTGTGGTCTATTCTGCCATTCCTCTGATGAAAACTATTGGTGTTAACACTGAAATCGACCCAGAACTTGGTGTTTGTTGCGTACGCTGTCCTGCACTGCAAACACCAATTTCAGGGTTCATCTGAATGTTGACCCCAGTATGGTTAACCAAAGGAATGGTAAAAAGACTGCCCCAAAAAAAATTAGGTAAAAAAATGACAAAACACAAAAGTTACAATGTAAAGGAAAACCCAACCGAAATGAATGGACCCATTGAGATGAAGGGGTTCCATTCATTTCAATGTGGTCTGACATGCGAGAATCAGCTATTCGTGGGACAGTAGTGATACTAGTTCCAGTGCCAGGAGGAGTCACTATATGGGACAGACACTATCAAAACACATGAGAGGGGGTGGGGCTAGATGGGTGGTAGAGTGCACAGAGGGCGGGAAGGCAGGAAAGTGTCCGTTTTATTGCATTACAGTTTGCAATGCAAATTACGTAATGTGTCTCCACTGAAGCAGATCAAGTCAGTTCACAAAACAAAAACCAAAAAACAGAGTGCTTCTTCCCACATCGCTTTAACGACAGAGTCTTTCTGTCAAAATTACCATACCTACCATAATTCCATTTCAAAATACCTCACAGTCATCCATATTTCTACACTTGACAAGTGTCACTCTTGTCACTGCAGAATGACACTTTCAGTAGACAGCTCGTGGAAGTGCACAACACAAGAATTGTGTGGTCATGGATCTTACTTGTCTGTTCGCAAAAGCGTGTCAATTCCTGACTACTGCAATACAGCTCTCAATGTAAACAAAGGGTGGCTCGCAAATGGCAGGACACAATACAGAACACAGTGAGTGCTAAGATGAAGTTTTTTTAAACGACAGCATCCAAAGGAAAATTGGGGGCTAGCTTAAACATCAACATGTATTTTTTTTTTTTTTATTTCTTTATGCTCCTCCAGTCAGCCCCCATCCGACCAGCCCCCCCCAGCCCCGTCACCCGGAATAGCCAGCACTTATCTTATGCTTGGCCCGGGAGTGGAGCCTGCGGGTAGTCGGTCATCATCCTGCTGCCAGCATTTTCTTCCTCCGGTTTTTCTCCCAGGGGCCCCAGATGTAGGAGCGCATGTGCGTGGAGGCACACATGCGCCTACAGCCCTGGTCACGACCCCTTTCCCCCACCCCATGGCCTAGCGCCCGGCACCCTCTAAGCCCATGCCACCCTTAGCCTTCACTAGGGGCCACCATTGGCCGAGGGATGCCGCATCACCTCCCCGGAGAGGAAAGCCTGCCTGCCAGCAGCTCTATCCAGTTCTGCCCCCCCCCACTGCTGACCTCCGATGACCCAGGCGTGTTCCTGAACCCGGGTCGCTGGCGTGCTGCGAGGTAAGGCGTCCAGCACCTCAACCCTCAGTGCCACTGGGCCGGCAAATATATACATGTATTTGCTAAACAGCAAGCTATATCATCATGGACAAGTTTTATGATTATCGTACAGTTGACAGTGTCCCTTTACGTGACCTGTCTACTGCAATATGTGAACTCAGCATAGATCTGTCGCTTGAACACATTATTTGAAAAGTCAGTAATTACTGTACCTGAGACTTGATACTAAATCAATAGGGTGAAACTGTTACTGAGTATAAAATTTTTTTACATCGTGCTAACCAGTGCATGTAAACAAGGTCGACCACCTAATACATAATTTCTGCTTCTCCAAGAGAGTACAAGTACAACTAAATGGCACAGACACACAAGGACAAGAAAAACAACATTTTATTACAAATGCAGCATTAACATGCAAACAATCCCCTTTAAAATCACTTACTGGTTGTAGAAAAAAACTTGGTGGCATGAGAGAGAGAGAGAGAGAGAGAGAAAGGGAAAGAGAGAGAATGGCAAGAAAATAGTGAGGTGGGGAGGGAGGAAGGAAGCACATTTTAACGAATGGAGAGGACACACAGAGATGTGCTTTAACTCCACTCGGTGGAAGGAGACAGGCTGTACTGCATTTGGTAAACCTCTCCTTTCCTTCTTCCATTGTGGCAGTACATCAGCATAGCTGTTGCTATGCAGCCGTAAAATAAACCAGACACTCCAAAGGCAGTGGTGGGGACAGAAAGGAACAAGGTGGAGGGGGGGGGGAAAAGGCGGCTGGTAGAGGAGTGAAAAACAATCTCAGACAGGCAGAGGATCTCAGTTGAAAATCATTCACTGAACTTAAAATCTGTCCAAAGGCAGTGATGGGGAGAGAAAGGAACAAGGTTTGGGGAATAAGAAGACAGCTGGTAGGGGAGTGAAAAACTATTTCAAGGAGGCAGAGGATCTCAGATGAAAATCACTCCCTGAACTTTAAATAAATAAATAAATAAATCTGTCCAAAGGCAATGATAGGGAGAGAAAGGAGCAACTTGGGTGTGGAGAGAAAGAAGGCAGTAGTGGTGGAGGGCTCTTAAAAGCATTCCGTGAAACTAAAAGGGATTGTAAAAAAAGGCTATTTCAAGACTAGAGCCGAAAAGAATATTTTGAGGAGTGTGCGGGGGGAGAAGCGATCTGTACAGGGAGGGATATCTGAATTCCTGCAAGTGAAAAAGATATTTAAAAAATCATTTTCAGCTGAACAAAAGGAACAGAAAATAATCTGTGGAGTGAAGTGGGGAGAGTCACTGACCTGTACAGGGAGGCAGAGAGTTTGATATAATTAAAAAATTCCCTGCAACTGAAGAGTGCTTCTTTCCACATGGGGAGGGAATTCCTACATCTCGGATAACTGCCTGAACAGGCTTTAAAAATTAAAACTTTTGAGAGTTATTTTTTTTCTCTGGGAAAATCAGTGGAGTGGTGGGGGAGAAATTAATTCCAGGGGGATATCTGCCTGGACAAAAAACTCAGCTAAAGGCCTTCCTGCCTGGTGATCAGTGGGGAAAAACCCTACAGTAGCTGCACAGTGCTGATTTGAGAAAAATAGTCAAGTGTGACTTCTGCAGAAAAAAAGTGGAATAGCTACACTGTAAAGCACAGTCCATAGAAACATAGAAATTGTCGGCGGATAAGGACCGCTAGGCCCATCCAGTCTGCCCACAGGCCCTATACATATATGCATCCACTCAACCTAACTGGTAAATGGCTTTCATCACTCCCTTCCCGCCGAAGGTTTCCCTATGCTTGTCCCAGGCATGTTTAAACCCCTCCACTGTGCTTGCCCCTACCACCTCTTGTGGCAGACTATTCCAAGCATTCACCACCCTTTCCATGTACAAAAACTTCCTCACGTTACCTCTTAATCTCCCCCACTCCAGTTTCATATTGTGCCCTCTTGTTCTGGCATCTTTTCTACATTAGAAAAGATCTCCCAGCTGCACCTTGTTTATGCCCTTGAGGTACTTAAAAGTTTCTATCATGTCGCCCCTTTCTCTCCTCTTCTCCAGTGAGTACATACTGAGGTCTCTTAATCTCTGTTCATATGTTTTGTGGTGCAAATCATGCACCATCTTTGTCACCCTTCTCTGGACAGCCTACACCATGTTTCTGCCCTTACGCATGTGTGGTCTCCAGTACTGCACACAGTACTCCAGGTGAGGCCTTACTAGTGTTTTACACAATGGCATCATCACTTCCTGCCTCCTACTAGTAATACCTCTGCCTATGCACCCCCAGCATGCCACTGGCCCACCCTGCAGCCTTTGCACACTGCTTTGATACCTTCAGGTCATCAGATATTATAACTCCTAGGTCCCTCTCCTCTTTGGTGATGATCAGCACCCCCCCCCATCCTGTAGGTCTCCCCAGGGTTCCCCCTATCCACGTACATTATCTTGCACTTTTCTGCACTGAACCTCAGTTGCCACACCTCTGACCATCTTTCAAGCTTCTTCAGGTCCCTCTTCATTATCTGCACCCCTTCTGGAGTATCCACCCTGTTGCAGATCTTGGTGTCATCTGCAAACAGGCAGATCTTTCCTTCCAGCCCCTCTGCAATGTCACTAAAGAAGACATTGAACAGGACTGGTCCCAGTACTGATCCTTGTGGCACTCCACTGGTCACCCCCTCTCACCCCAGATTGGATCCCATTTACCACCACCCTCTACCTTCCGTCTGTCAGACAGTTTCTAACCCACTGTATCACCTTATGCCCCATGCCCAGACCACTCACCTTGTTAACCAGCCTTCTGGGTGGGACAGTTCGAAGGCTTTGCTGAAATCCACGTAGGCAATGTTTACGGCCCCTCCCTGATTCACTACCCTAGTCATCCAATCAAAAAAATCTATCAAATTCGTTTGACAAGACCTTCATGATGTGAATCCGTGCTGCCTCAGATCCTGGGCACCAATGGATTCCAGGTGTGCCACTATCCTTTCTTTTAGCAGTGCCTCCATAATCTTCCCCACAACTGAGGTGAGGCTGACTGGCCTGTAGTTCCCTGCTTCCACCCTACTGCCACTTTTGTGCAGTGGGACTACATGCACCCTCCTCCAGTCCTCTGGAACCACGCCTGGGTTGAGTGACTCTGTGAACAGGGTAGCCAGAGGTGCTGCTAGTTCCCTCCGAAGCTCCCTTAATATCCTCTGGTGTATGTCATCTGGCCCCTTGGCCTTATGCACCTTCAGCTTTGTGAGTTCCTCCCGAATTCTCTCTATTGTGAATGGACTGGTGTCCATTTCTCCCCCCCCGATTGCCTCTGCTCCCCAACTGTGGTCCTTGACCCTCTCCCCTCTTAGTGAATACTGAACAGAAGTATTTATTCAGTATTTCTGCCTTGTCTAGATCCTGCTTACACTCTCCCTCCTCCCCTTTGAGCCTCACTATCCCCTCTGGTTTTTCTTCTATCGCTGATGTACTTATAGAATGTCTTGTCCCCTCTTTTCACAGACCGCGCTAAACCCTCCTCTCTGACTGTGCCTTGGCTTTCCTAACAGCCTTCCCTGCCTCTCTGAGACACTCAAGGTACTCCTCCCTGTCCTCCTCCCTTTGGGTCCCCTTATACTTCCTGAAACTTGCTCTTTTAGCCCTTACTTTGTCTCCCACCTCTTTAGAAAACCATAGTGGTTTCTTTCTTCTTTTCCCTTTGGCCACTATCCTAATGCATTGGTTAGTTACCTCCAGAATGTCTCATTTTAGTCTCCCCCACTGTTCCTCCACCTCCTCCATTACCTCTACCTTCTCCAGGGCTGCTTTTAAAAATCTATCCATTTCACTGAAATACGCCCTCCTGAAATCTAATACTTTTGTCCTTGTGTGGCTTAACTGAGTCCCTGTCTCCATGACAAACCACACCATGTGGTGGTCGCTGGATCCCAGCTTCCCATCCACCTGGATTCTTTCGACTCTGTTCCCACTGGTCCATACCAGGTCAAGAATGGATTTGTCCCTGGTTGGCTCATGCACGAGCTGTCTAAGTCCAGCTCCCTGCAGGGATTCCAGGATGGCCGTACTTCTGGCTGAAGCAGCTACCTGAGTGGTCCAATCCACGTCCAGCATACTGAAATCTTCCAACAACAGGATTTTGCCTTTAGCTGCCATCCCCTCCTCAATAAACCAGTTATCGCAAAAGCACCCTAATCCCAAACTTTTCCAACCATCTCATAACACCTGCAAATGCAGGATCTTCAGTCCCAGTTGTTTTGCAATCACTCAGTGCACAGACAAATCTCTTAACCCTAGTTTTTTTGACTGCAATTTGCCTATGCTAGCCTAAACACAGTAATTTGGGCTAAATTGTGTCTGGTATTTAACTTAATTGACTGCTAAATGCAGTAATTGCTACCTGCTACAAATTTAGTTTGTACAGTAGTTTCAAATCATTACTAGCACTGCCGGCCTTTGGTCAGTCGTTACGTCATTGACCTAAAAAAGTGCCTGGTATTTAAGCTGACTGACAGCTAAATACAGTAACTGCCATCACAGTATGTAGTTTCCAGTCTTGTCAGAAGTAGCTTTGTAAACAAGGCTTTTTCTTTTCTTCAGACTAAGTGCAGTAATATTTATTGACCAAGTAGTTTAAAATAATACTAGCCGAAGTAGGCCACCTTTTTTTTCATACTACTACAGCCTAAATGAAACAATGTAGGCAGAACTGTTACCTAATGCTGACTTTTACAGACTGCTAAGGCAGATATGGTTAACTAGCAAAAGCCTAAATAAATCTTCTCTTCTTCTGAACAAATATTTTTTTCATTAAAAAGTAGTAATTTTATTGGCTACTACAACCTACCTAGAGTTTTGATTTACTGACTGCACTTGGCTAAGTACAGTCAACCTGACAATTTATTGAAAAGTCTCTTCGTACTAAGCAAGGTAAGGGCCACTAGAGTTAAGTGAGAGGTTATTCAATTTTTTCATACTGCTAAATGCAATAATTTGACTATTGACTGATGAGTTTTCTTGGAAGTTATCGGCCCCGATTTCTTCTCACGTGAAAAGTAATTTAAAAAAAAAAAAGGAGTCATACAATTACATCATTTATTGTTACAAAACTATGGGCTGGATTTTCAAAGCCCTGTGAAGGACACAAGGTACTTGCGTCAAACAGACGTGCCACAACTGGCACCTTGCGTCAAAAGATGCGGCAATCCCGATTTAGAAATGCAATCTGCGTCTGAATTGGGAGCTGCTTCGTCAAGCTGGCACTGTGGCCCCCTTGCGCCACACAGCAGGCTGCGACAGGGTGCTTGCGACATGGTGGGGCCGTAATGTCCCTTTTTCTGGGATGCAGACAGCCCCGCTGTGACCACAGCAGGGGTCTTGAGCTAGACCAGTACTGATGTGGTCTAAGCCCCTTGCGCTGTTGGCACTCCCGTGGTGGACTCCTGCGTGGGGGCCTTGACAGTGATATAGGATGGGGAAGGGGCATGGGGTACCACAGTGGGTGCTAGGGAGGCTGAGGGTAGCTGGATTAGGGCAGCTGCACCCAGAGGGGGGTGCTGATTATAGAACGCTAACACCAATGACTTGGCACCACGGGGGGGGGGTCCACTGCCACACAATGCCATGGGCCCATGTGGGTACAGCCCTGGTAGAAGCCACAAGGCTGGGACTACTGCCAGGGCTGTGCCCACACTGGGTCAGGGAATGGTGCCATTTCATCGGTATCATTGTGCTATAATACACACCCCCACTGGGTGCTACTGCCCTGATCCAACGATCCACAGCCTCCCCAACACCCACCACAGCACCTGGTGCCCCTTCTGCCATCTGCCCACTCCAGCTTGGCAAGTTTCTGTACCCCCCAAGACTGTCACAGCTCTCTGGTGTTGCACCGGGCAGGGGAAGCCGGAGCCCTTCAGGTGTGGCAACTCCCAGATCTGTGGTGCAGGGACCCTGTTCTTCCTGAATATGGCGCAGGATCCCTGACGCAGCAGGGGTGCTTTGAAAATCCAGCCCAATGTCTCTTCTTAGATTTGGGTTTACCAAAAAAAAAAAAGGCAGAACCAGAGCCATCCCAGTCATTATCTATAGAACCTGACTCTGCGTGTGACAGTAGTTGCGTGTTTTCTTCTGCAGAGGTTCCTCCGCCTGTGGAGGCTGGCTCCTCATTTCACAAGAAAATAAGCATTGGCCACCCAAGCAAAGGGAAAATGTCTGACATGGAAAGGTATTATGAAAAAATCAGGAACAAGAAATTTTCAGACTCATGGAAGAAAGATAGGAGAATTGCTTGTAGTTTACACACAAAGAACAGAGATGCACTGTGAGTATTTGCAGAAAAAATATTTCTTAAACAGAGTAGCCCATTTATTAGAAGATGCAAAACCATGATGCACGGTACAGTAAAAACACATGAAACAAGTCATATTCATCGTGAGTCAACCTGCTCAACATGCGCCTAGTAAGAACCCAGCTGTGAGAGGGTTAATGTAAATGGATAAGGAGGCAAATGAAATAATGATTCACAGGTTCCTTACAGCTTTTATTAATTTATTTTGATGTCTGGGTAAGTGGGCTGCTACTGAAATGCCTTTTTCATGCATGACCCAGGTACAGAAGAGTACACAACAAAACTGTGGAACAGGTACAAGCACATAAGTATAACACAAAATGAAGTGACACTGGTGCAAACGTAATGCATTCCGGCGGCACACGTCAGCAGTGTTTTGTAAGTCATGCAAAGCAGGTACAGACATTAAGGCTCTTGCTGATGTACTTTCAGCTTGGCAGCAAACGTTTAGGGGAAGGGGAACATTTTAAAGTTGCAAAAGCAGGGCAACCCTTCATGTCTTTTGTGCAAGACATGGACCTACTGTCACAGATAAGGAAACATGAAAGATTTGGCTCACATTACACCAGTCACAAGGCCTAAGCAAGTGTTATCAAATTTATCAGTAAGGATATTAGCAGGAGGCAGTACAGCATGGTGGTTAAAAGCACTGAGCTACAAACCTGGAGAACTGGGTTTGAATCCCCACAGCCACCACTTACAGTATATACTATGTGACTATGGAGCACGTCACTTAACTTTCCTGTGCTCCCAGGATGCACCTGGAAACAAACCTTGGCTTATTGTGTGTTTCCTGGCCAAAAATTGTACAATGAAATAGAAAATAAATATTAATGCACAACTTATAGAACATATCAGGCAGTCCAAATATTTTTCAGTGCTGTGTGATGGTAGTACCAGCTCTGCTGTAATAGAAAAATAGTTGATTTACATTCAGTGTGTGAAGCACGGTGAACCTGTGACCAGGTTTCTCACCATCGTAGACATAGGCAGGCCTACATCAGATAATATTTTTCAGTCAGTTATGAAAAGTACTAAAGAAAATGCAAAAGCAGATAAGCTTTCTTTCGTGGTAGGATTCTGTGATGCTGGAGCAGCAGTAAGTTTTGGGAAATCAATAATGAAATGGCAAACATGTTCACGACCAGGTGCTTTCCGTAGTCTCGGTCCACTGCTCAACCCACCACTTTGAATTGGCACTACAACATGCAGCCAAGCTTTGCAACTTAGTGCAACAAATTGATGATTTATTACAGCAGATGTTTCAGTACTACCATGGCTCCTCAGTGATGCGCAATGGGCTGAAACTGATATCCTCGGTCTTGGGTCTACAAGTACTTTGTGCCAGTGAATGTGCTGGGAACCAGATGACTTGCACACAGAGTTAGAGCCGTAAGTGTGATTATTAAAATGTGGAAAAGAATTGTAGTACCAGCAACACAGGTCAGTGATGGTCAGGTCACTACTAGTGACCATGTGGACACAGGAATGAAAGCAGCCAAGCTGAGAAAAAAAAAACCTCTCCTCACTGACATACGTGATTGCAATATACACATTGTGCATGACATTTTACAGATAGTTGTGTCTGTCCTTGGCATTCCAGAAAGGGAAAATTCTTACGTTTCCAAATAGCACAAAAAGCTGAAGTTGCCCTTCTGACATTTGAACATTATGATGTTATCCCAGGCTGGCAAATGCTTTCTTACCGTCAACAATATATTTGCTGTGTTTGGAGTTCAAAGATGAGACACTGACTCTGGAATGGGGACACCAGATCACTGGCACACTAAGTACCATAGTAAAAGAAATGACCCAATTCAGAAATGGAACTGTTAATTCCACGAAAGAGTGGCTAAGGAACATGATATCTCCTTCCTCACGGGAAGAAACTGATTCACAGAACAATGCAGAACAAGTGTTTTAATCTAATAAACTGGCCAAATTGTGTATCAGATAGTGATGATGATGATGCCTATGGCAGAAAAGAAGTGACATTCTTAGCTGAACACTTCTAAGGCACTAGAATGCCAAGGACTTAACCATAATTATATTTTGGTGAATTTTGTCTTCTTCTCAGATATGCTCTTCATCTTACTAATCTCGAACCATTACCAAGTAACTATCCTCATGCACTAATTAAAAAAAATATTTAAAAACAGGATGACTCCCCAGCACTGTGGTTTCTGTTGAACACTGTCTTAGTATTAAGTTCAAGTTCTAGTACTGTCTAATCTGGCTTTTCTTTTATGAAACATGTTAAAAATTACTTCTGATTTGGTCTGGGATAAAATGTTATATTAATATGGAAACACTTATTGGGGGAGGGGCGGGGAATGTTTACTATCTGTTCTTATTAGTTGGTTGAATGCTTGTTTAATTTTTGTACAACGTCAAAAGTATTCTATGTAACTGGGATGCACAGTGGTTTGGAGGGTGATCTGGAGGGAGCTGGGTGCCAAAGAGTGGGATACTTTTTTGGAGAATCGTAATATCTAAAATATGGGTTCCATAAAAGATAACATAATTTCTTGGAATGTAAGAGGATTCTCTACCTCTGTTAAAAGAACTAGCCTGTTAACAGCATTGAAATGACAGAGGGTACAAATAGTGCTCATTCAGGAGACGTACCTGACAGAAAAAGAAAGTACAGTTACGTAAGAACTTACTGTAACAGTAGATCTTCGAGAGAGGTTCTTGCACTAGGTCATAACATGTAGGACTGCGCCCTCTGGTATCAGGACCGCATGGCAAACTTTTCTAGCAATGTCTGGTGTGGGGCTGCCCACCCGACGTCACATGATAGATGTCAGCGTGACCCGATATAGTGGGCGGTCCCCACGCCCACCTTCTAGTTCTCCCGCCGGAGATCCAAGTAGGATGAGACAGGAGAAAGGTTGGAATCCTGGAGCCCAGTTCAGAATAAGCTAAAAGAAATGCATAAACTGGGGGAAGGAGGGAGGGGAAAAAGGTGACTTACTGCAGGAACCTCTCTCGAAGATCTACTGTTACGGTAAGTTCTTACATAACTGTACTATCTTACTTCGAGAGGGTTCCTGCAGTAGGTCATAGAACATGTAGGCCTAAATCCCAAGCAGTCACTCTCAGAGAGACCGAGGGAATCATGGGAGGAGGAGCAACAGAAAGGACAGAACAGGACCTGCCTAAGACAACAGGCCCTGCAGGATGGCGAGGCCAAACATGGCCCTATGCCTAGAGGCAATGTCCAGACTGTAATGCTTTGTGAAGGTATGGACCAAACTCCAGGTTGCTACCGCATAGATCTCTGCTGCAGAAACGTTCCTAAGGAACGCTGTAGAGGCAGCCATGCCTCTGGTAGTGTGACCTTTGACCTGCCCGGTAGAGGTTTGTTGTATTTCTGGTAACAGAAGCGGATGCAGTTATCAAGCCACTTAGTAAGGCACTGTTTAGAAACTGCCAACCCCAAGGATTTGGGGGCAAAGAAGACAAAAAGCTGATCAGACTTTCTGGATTCTTTGGTACAGTGGACATAGCATCTCAGGATTCTGTGAATGTCCAATGTGTGAAGGAGAGCCTCCCCTCTATTGGAATGAGCCGGATAATAAACCGGAAGTTCAACTGTCTGATTCAAGGTGAACTCTGAAACCACCTTGGGAAGAAACTTAAGATTTGTACGAAGTTCCGCCTGGTCCTTATGAAAAATCAAATATGGCTCCTTATGCATCAGGGTCTGAAGCTTGGAAATTCTTTGAGCAGAAGTAATAGCAACCAAAAACAGCACCTTCCAGGAAAGGCAGTGCATGTCACAGCTCATCGCTGGTTCAAAGGGAGGAGGTGTAAGCTTCTTGAACACAAAATTCAAATCCCAAGGAGGGATGGGGCTGCAGATTGGAGGTTTCAGATGTAGAATCCCTCTCAGGAAGGTCTTAGTGACCTATAGCTGAGCTACTGGCTTCCCACCCCCTGGAAAATGGTAGGCTGAAATGGCCGACAAGTGAACTTTGAGGAAAGAGTAAGACAAACCAGCGTCAGACAGGTGCAACAGATAATCCAGAATCTGTGGAGCTGAGCAAGAAAAAGGGTTCCAGCCCTTGGATGCTGCTCAAATGGAAAACCGCTTCCACTTCATAGCGTAAGTCGACCTGGTGGAAGGCTTCCTAGCCTCAGCCAGGACTTCAGCTACCCTTCGGGAGACCACGAAATGGGATTTCATTATGTCCGAAGGAGCCACGCATGAAGGCGTAGGGTCCTGAGCTCTGGATGCACCAGCCTACCCTGATCCTTAGTCAACAAGTCATACTGGAGAGGAAGGGGAGTTGGGGGTTCCACTGATAGCTGTTGCAAGAGTGGAAACCAAATCTGCCTCGGCCAGAGAGGAGTGATAAGGATCATCTGAGCTCCCTCTGCTTGAAGCTTGAGAAGGACTCTGCAGAATGGGAAAGGGAGGCGTACCAGAACTTCCCTGTCCAACACAGTGATAATGCGTCGTGCCAGAAAGCACCAGGCTCTCGAACAAGCGAGCAAAACCAGGGAAGTTTTGAGCTGGATGGGGAGGTGAACAGGTCTACCTCCGGATGACCCTATTTTGGAAAGAGAGAGTCTACTACTTCCTTATTTAATTCCCATTCGTGCGCGAGAGCTGAAGTTCAGCTGAGACTGTCCGCCAGGGTGTTGTGAATGCCTGGAACGTACACGGCTGTGAGCTAAGTTCGTGACGGACTGCCCAATTCCACACCTGCATTGCCTACCTACAGAGGGGTTACAATCGGGTGCCTCCCTGCTTGTTGATGTACAAGACTATTGACATATTGTCCATCTGGATCAGCAGTGTTCCCTTCGATAGAATGGTCTGAAAAGCCTGGAGGGTGTAGAGGACCACTCTCATCTCCAGAATATTGATGTGCAAGGACATCTCCAACTGGGACCAAGAACCCTGGGTCCAATGATCCCCCAGGTGTGCCCCCCAATTCAAACAGGAAGCATCTGTGTGAGGGTCCAGAATGGAGGGGAGCTTCAAAAGGGAGGTCCCTGGGAAAGGTTCAATGGGTCCAGCCACCAAAGAAGATCCTTCTTGAGAGGACTGGAAATCAGGACCGGATGGTCCAAATCATCCAGGCGCTGATCGAATTGAACCAGCAATGTCCAGTGCATAATCTGCATATGCAACCTGGCTAAGGGAACTGTGGAGATGGAGACTGCCATTAGGCCCAAGAGGCGCACTATTGCCCTGGCCAGGAGGACCCTGGAATGGAGAACCAAACTGACCCGCTCCCAAAGAGTCTCTGCCCTGTCTAGGGGCAGGAAGGCTCTGCCCTGGACTATATCCAAGACCGCCCCAATGAACTGAAGGTTCTGGGAGGGGGTCAGGAAAGACTTGGGGAAATTGATGGTAATCCCCAGCCGGGAAAAAAGGTCCAGGGTATTTGAGAGGGACTCCAGGAGACTCTCCTTGGGTGGGGCTGATAATAGCTAGTTGTGCAGGTAAGGGAACACTATGATTCCCCGGCAACATAAGGCTGCTGCCACCACCACTAGGCACTCGGTGAAAACCTTGGGTGCTGATGGCAGGCCAAAGGGGAGGGCTGTAAACTGGAAGTGCTCCCCTTGCAAGCATAAGTGCAGGAAATGGCGGTGGCCTGGCAAAACTGGAATATGCAGGTAGGCATCCTGCATATCCAGGGCACAGAGCCAGTGATCCTTCTGCAGAAGGGGCAGGAGGCTCTGAACAGTCAGCATGCAGAACCTCTTGTACTCGACAATGAGGTTCAGACTGCTGAGGTCCAGGATGGGTCTGAGGTCACGTGTCTTTTTTGGGACCAGGAAGAAGTGGGAGTAAAAACCCCATCCTCTCTGGGACAGAGGCATGGATTCTATCGCTGCCTTCAGTTCCAGTGTCCTGATCTCTTCCTCAGCCAGTGGAGCTTGGTGCTGGGAGTAATGCGAGCAACCAGAAGGAGAGTTTGGAGGAAACTCCAGAAACTCTATTGTGTACCCTCTTGAGATGAACTGCAGGACCCATGCATTCAAAGTGATGCCCTTCCAGTCCTGCATGTGAAGCCTGAACCTTCTTCCAACTGGCTCCACGTTTAGCAGTGGAGGAGAGGGAGGATAGTGCGAGTCAGGATGCAGAGGGGCGAGTGGGCAAGAACCCTCCCGCCGATCTCTGGGATTTAGCAGCCAGGGGAGAGGAGAAAGAGGAGCCCATAGCTCGTCCGGTCTGCTTCTTTGGGGCAGACTGCTTCCCTTGGCAATGAAACTGGCATCGAAAGGGCTTCTTTTTCTGAGAACCTGCCCTGTACATGGATCAGATCGATCTAAAGGCCTGACCGCAGTCTTGAAGGCCGTAATGATGTCCTTTGTATGCCCACCATAAAGAACCAATCCCCGAAAGGGACAGTCTTGTATGGCTGCCTGCACATCTGAAGAGAGCCTGGAAATTTGCAGCCAGGCGTGCCTCCAGAGGTAAACCGCAGAAGCAGAAGAGCGGGCCACCACATCCACCGAATCACAGGTGGCTCAGAGAGCATGCCTACAGGAAATTTTAGATAGACGAAGTTCTTTGGAAAGCTCCTCCCTTAGATCAGAGTCCTCCATGGACGAGATCTTGGCCTCAAGTTTAGCCATGGTGGCCTTTTGAAAAGACACCATGTGTGCCACATAATTTAGAGAGTGAAAGGCACACGTGGCTGAAGAATAAATCTTCTTCCCAAATTGATCCAGCTGCCTGGACTCCTTATCGCGGGGGATGTGCTCATGTGCATGGGATTAGCTGAGCAATCATGAGCGGTGGCTATAACTATAGAATCTGCCTTGGGATGGGAGTCCAAGAAGGGGACACCTTCAGGAGAGTGGTAAATTCTGTCTGCTTTCTTAGGAACAGCAGTAATGGAGTGAGGCAACTGCCATATAGTGGTAGTAAGATCCTCATGTGGAGCTACCCAAGGAGAAACTGGAATGGGAGAGGCAGCTTCCAAATCCTGATGCTCGGCTAGGCGCTTCCTCTTGGGGTCCTGATCCTCAGTATTCCAACTGTTAGCTTGTCGGATTATGCGAAGAAGCTCAGTAAAAGAGGGATCCTCCATCAGAGATTTAGGCAATTCCTTACCCTTTGGTGGAGAGGATAGCTCATCTGAGGAAGACTCTGATGTGTCCTGATCAGAGTCAGGGGGTTTCTCCCCTTCTGGACCTTCAAAGTCTGGGAGGGTGATCTCCTGAGGTGAGGTACCCGAAACATGCACAGTGGAATGCAGTGAACTAGCAGGCAACAGAGAGCGAGGGGGCACTGCCACTGGGCTAGGTAGTCTACGTTTTAGGTCCAAAACTAATTGGGACCTAGCATCCTTCCACAGGACTGGATAAGAACTTGAAAGTCTTGTTGAGGAGGTGGAGGAGGAGGAGGAGGAGGAGGAGGGGGCGGGTTGGCTGGGAGCGGATAATAGTGCGTCCCAAACACGGATATTGTGGAGGAGGGTACCCTTGATAATAAGGGTAACCAGGATAACATCCAGAAGAATACGTCTGGAGATAGTGTACTATTGTCAGGTCCGACAGCAGAAAAATTGGGGCCTGGTGCCCAGTAAAATGAGGAGGACCAGGCATCAGAGCATGGCCCTGTGGCCTAGAAGGACCGGGAAAAATATCCAATGTAATGATAGTCGTCATCAGAACAGCCGTCGTTGGGGTAGCCAACTAAAGGGTAGCGAACGTTGGAACAGCAGACGAAGGGTGAGCCGACGTCAAACCCACCATCGACAGGCCCTGCATCATGGGCTGGGAAAGAGGCCCCGATGGAGAAAGTTGGAGAAAGGGATCCGACAGTGCTCCTGATGTAAGATGAGGGAGCAGCAAGCAGAAGATGACCTGACGCCAGAGTGGCGGTAGGGCCTGGCGAAGGGAAAGTATCCCTGGGAGGGCTTTGGGAAAGCACCGGAGAGGTGGGTGTGGAAAGAACCACTTCCGTGTGTCCTCCTTCCTCCTCTACCCCAGTTGTAAGCTGCGGGGTAGGAGAAACCACCAGGCGAGGTGGAGAGGAAGACTCCCGCCTGGGAGTTCCCGAGGGAGGGATGACAAAGGGAAGTCAGCACGCTCGGCTGGACGTTGTGTAAATGGCGGTAGCCCCACGGGCCAGCAACGCCCGAGCGGGTCGTCCGAGGAAACCAGGCCACCGACCGACCAGGCAAAACAGAGACCAGGCGATGGAGGGGAGAACCCTTCACCAGCTTATCATCCATAGTCGTGCGAACTACAGACTGTTTCTGGTGGGAGTCTGACTTATCGACTGCCAGACGGGCCCCGGAGGAGCCAGGGTCTGACTTACTGGCAAGTACAGGGCATTCGCCGGAGGAGCCAGTGGACGACGCACCAGCTGAAATAGGGAGGAAGATGGCTGAAGCACTGGAGGTCATCCCCAAAGCTGCCTGGGTCACCATGAGGGTGGGTGGCAGGGAAAGGGCTTTGCTGGTCGAAGGCTTGCTAGCAGAGGATCGGTCCCAATCCTCTGGAAGCTCTTTTTCTCTGTGCTTCTCCTTGTCTTTTTTCTTCTTCTTCTGCTTAGATTCCAGAGAAGGGGAAGAAGCTGAATCCTGAAGTTTCTGCATCTCCTTTTTGAGAGAAGCCATCCTGGTTTTAAGGAAATGGGCCTCCAGAGCCTGCTGTTCTCATTTGCGAGTGGCCTGGTTGAAAGGCCGGCAGTCGGGACAGGCCGAGGTGTTGTGGTCTGGACCTAGACAAAAGAGACAAAGACGATGGCCGTCCTTGTGTGGGATTTGCATCCCACACTTGTCGCACTTCTTCTTTGCCTTGGGTGGAGGAGGCAAAGACATAACATTTAGAAAATACAGACTGAATTCGAGAAATAATGGCGATCGACAAAGCTGCAGTTTACCGTGAGGTACTAGCGCAGGCTGACGGCGGGAAAAAAACTGGAAGGCAGACATGAGGGACCACCCACTATATACGGTCACGCAGACATCCATCACGTGACGTCGGGTGGGAGGTCCCCCGCCAGATACTGCTAGAAAAGTTTGCTGTGCGGTCCTGATGCCAGAGGGTGCAGTCCTACATGTTATGACCTACTGCAGGAACTCTCTCGAAGTAAGAGCATGTGAAACTTAGAGATTGGTTGCAGACTCTCTGTCGACAAAAATTAATAGATTCTTCACAGAAAACTCTAAACCCTCTATATCCCAAGCTATGACCTGGGATGCCATGAAAGCAACAATCAGGGGTGAGCTGATTGCATATTCTTCTAGGAAACATAAGGAAAGAGATCTAGAATATCATAGATTATCTAATCTACTCAAAAATTATCAGTTGCTCTACAGAGAAGGAGACGCGGATCTCCAAACTCTGATTAGGAACACTAAGGCCGATCTCCAGAAATTAATAGACAACAAAATTCGACAGTCCCTATATGACCTACGTCAAACTATACATGAAGGTGGCCCCAGGAGTGTTAAAAACATCACACGTAGACTAAGGAACAGCAAGGCATCTTCCACTATCCTTAGACTCAGAAACCCCTTGTCCAGTCAAACTCATCACACCACAGCCCACATCCAAAAAACTTTTACTGATTATTATACTAAGCTTTACTCTTCCCCTAACCCACTGAATTACACAGATACCGAACAATTCCTGGCCCAAGCTAATCTCCCAACTCTCTCCCCTAGTCAAATCAGCTCTCTAACAGCCCCAATCTCGATACTTGAGATAGATGAGACAATTAAAAATATTAAGTCGGGAAAATGCCCGGGTCCGGACGGATTTATCCCGGAATGGTATAAAAAGTTTAAAAAAGATTTGTCCCCAAAATTACAAGCTCTTTTTAAAGAACTCTCCTTGGGAGGATCCCCCCCCCTCGTGGGAATATGCCACGATAACCCCAATACTAAAACCCCACAAAGACCCAACCTACCCGAAATCTTACAGACCTATTTCTATCTTAAATGTTGACTATAAAATTTACACGGCCATTCTATCCTCTCGATTGGAAAATATAATTCCCACAGTAATTCACCCTGACCAAACGGGATTTGTTAAAAACAGGAACACTATGGACAGTGTCCGAAGAGTTTTACTGCTACAAGAATTTGTCTGCTCTAGGCATATCCCAGCGGCCTTTATAAGTTTGGACGCGGAGAAGGCCTTTGACAGGGTCTCGTGGCCATTTCTATGGGAAACGCTTAAAAAGTTTCAGTTCCCTCCACAATTCATAGCAAGCTTAGAAAAGTTATATGCCTCCCCTAAAGCATACCTTAGAGTGAACGCCTCCCTATCCCTCCCCCTCCCAATGACCCGGGGAACTAAACAAGGCTGTCCTTTATCCCCCTATCTTTTCGCATTATTCATTGAACCTCTGGCGGCCTGTCTTCGAAACACCCCCTTGGTTGAGGGTATCCCTATCGCTCAATCTGAATACAAAGTGGGGTTGTTTGCTGACGATATTATGTTAACCCTGCTATTCCCTTCGCAATCGATCCAGTCAGCCTGGGAAATATTCACTCAATTTGAGAGATTGACAGAATTCAAACTAAACATAAATAAAACCAAGATACTAACCTTCAACTACTCTCCTCCTTCCCAGCTTAAAAAGGCCTTTCCCTTTAAATGGAGAACAACTAAAATAAAATACTTAGGTGTTCACCTCCCCTTAGACCTTGGAGTCATCGAATTATCTAATTATGAACCTCTCACAGTTCAGATTCAAGCAGACCTGAATAGATGGTCTTCGATTTGTACTTCCCTATACCAAAAAATCCTAGCAATTTGTACCAATGTCCTCCCACGAATTCTTTATCTACTCCAAACTATCCCTTACTTTCCCTCCAAATTTTACTTTACATCCTGGAACAAAATGATTCAAAATTTCATTTGGGGGGAAAAACCGTCCCAGAACTAGATTAACTATACTAAAATTATCCCCCAAACAAGGTGGACTCAATCTCCCAGACATCTTTTTATATGCCCAAGCGGCATTCTTAAGAACCCTAATATTATGGCTTACGTCCTCATATACTTCCCCATGGAAGACCATAGAATTCCAGCTCAATGACTTACACGACATAAAGAAAATATTATTCTCCACAGATGGCAACTCCCAAAGCCCTTCCTCCTTAACACCCATAACAGCACAAACCTATAGGCGGTGGAGGCTTCTGAGAAGGGTAGACCCCACCCAGCAAGTCTTTGAATTCTGCAGGTTAATCTCTCAAGATGAAAAGTTCACTCCCAATTACATGGACCTGGCCTTCCTTAGATGGCGTGCACAAGGCCTTTCACATATTTATCAGTTTCTCTCCCCTGAAGGCATTATTACTTTTGAAAAGCTCCAAACCCAATTCTCTCTAAGATCCTCTGATCTCTTTCGCTATTTTCAGATTCGACACCATCTCCTACATAATAACATAATACCTCCCAGAATACCCTCGCCTATATCTAAATTACTTAAGCTATTCATCGACGCAACCAAGGGGAGAATGGGATCCCATCTAATTGGACTGATATATACAGAACTCTGATCAGGTCTCCCTAACCCTACACTCTTGACGTTGTCAGCTTGGAACAAGGAGCTGGACACACAAATCTCGCCAGACACATGGTTAAAAACAACATTAATAGAGACACGATCGACCTCATCCCCGTACTGGAGAGAATTTGCTTGGAAATGCCACTTCAGATATTTTAGAGCCCCCTCAGTCTTAATGAAATACCTCCCAGAAGCATATGGAAGGTGCTGGAGAAACTGTGGCTGTTCCCGAGCAACTCTATCACACGTTTTCTGGAATTGTCCATATCTTATGCCTTTCTGGCTAACTCTCCAAACCGAATTAACTGCCTTATTCTCTGAACTAGTTGAACTAACAGTCGAACAGTTCCTTTTGGGGATATATCTGGACCATGCTCCCCCCTGGGAGAAGACCAGATTACCAATATGTTTCGTGGCAGCTAAAAAAGCGATCACGAGATGTTGGATGAGAACACAAATCCCTACACTACAAAACTGGAGACAAATAATGTCTGAAATATACAAATCAGAGACATTTAACCTAGAATTAAGAGAAGATTCCATCCTTCGATCAGGAAAATGGAATCAATGGGCCCAACACATAACTTCATTAAGCTTAGATTTTGCCCTTTAACCCTATTTGGCCCAACTGGATAACAACCTTGAGGTATAACTTCCTCAATCTTCTAACTAGACCCCAGTCTTCAAATTTAATTAAAAAAAAAAAAAAAGAGAGACATCAATATTATGTAAATTAACTTTTCACAATCGCACTTATTATCAGATATTCTCTTTAAAAAAGACTAATTGCTTAACTGTTATTGTATTGTATTCTACCAGTTCTTACCTGTACCTAACTTTAACCAATGTGTAGTAAACAAAATATTTCTGAATAAAAAGAAATTTGAAAAAAAAAAAAAAGAAACTTAGAGATTGGGTGGGGGAGTGTTACACTGCATTGTATAAGGCCCATACATGCGGGGTGGCTGTTCTTATACATAAAAACCTCCCTCTTAAGATTACAAGGGTAGCAGCTGACCCAAGGGAGGGGAGATACGTATTTGTAGTGGGAGATCTCTGAGGAGAACAGTATACTTTTGCCAGTGTGTATGCCCCCTCTGTATTTGAGCCCCATTTTATCACAAATTGGTGGATATTATGTGACGAGAACAATTCCTGGGGCTGGTGTTTTGGGGGGTCTAAATGGCGTAATGAATCCGGAACTTGATCATTGAGAGAAAAAGGGGAGGGCAAAAATGAAGCAGTGGTTGTTGGGGATGAATGATTTAGACCTTATTGATGCCTGGAGGATGGTCAACCCTGGGGCACGAGAATTCACCTTTTGTTCCCATCCACATAAAACATGGACACATATAGATTACATTTTAATGCCCAGGTGCTGGTTTCCAAGGGTAGGGGCAGTGAAACATGGACCCATACATCTTTCCGACCTTTCTATGGTTGTTCTGAACCTGAGGGTAGAAGAGGCCTATGAAAGCCGACCTCCGTGGAAACTTCCGGTCTACCTGTCAGGCTAAAAGGATTTTCAGGAGTATTTGAAGAACCATTGGAAAATCTATCAGGAAACCAACAGTGACTCTGCCCCCAGTATGAAGGCTTACTGGGACGCAAGCAAGGCCTACATGTGGGGGATCATAATAAATTACGTTACCCGGTATAAAAAGGAGTGGTCGGGAAAAGAGGGAAAAGTTAGAAAATCATCTTAAAATATTAGAGCGCACAGTCGCAGAGGGAGAATCAGGGGATGTGTTACAGCAGTTAACTACTACAAAGGAGACCTTGAAAACGCTGTTATTGGAAGAAGCATGTAGGTCCTGGGTACTAGTCCAAAAACAATTTTATGAGGAGGGAAATAAACCTGAGACTATGCTGGTGAATTTGATCAGGGGGGAAAAGGGGGACGAATCTGATACTGGTTATCAGAAATACACAAGGCCTATCAGTAAAGGACGGAAAGAATATAAGAGATGTCTTTAAGCAGTTTTATAAAAATTATACAAAGCCGAATGTACGGGAAGCATAGGAAAAACGCAGGAGTTTTTGGAGAAGATAACAATACCACGGCTGACAGATCCCCAGAGGAGAGTACTAGGGGTGGAGATAACCACATATGAGATTAGGGTGGCCATTAGTAGTCTAAAGAAGGGGAAGGCAAGCAGGCCAGATGGGTTCCCCACAGAATATTATAAATTTTTAGGGACTTGTTGGAGGAATCCTTACGGGCGGTGTTCCAGGAGGTGTGGGGGAGGAGGGGGTGCTCCCTTCCTCATGCTATGAAGCAGTGTTATGTGTGCCACCAAAGCTGGGTAAGGATGCCACACAATGTGCCTCATATCGCCCGATATCACTCTTAAATTGTGATCTTAAGATTTTGGCGAGGTCTTCTCGGAGCGCCTGGTTGATTCACCTGGACCAGACTGGGTTTGTGTGCGGCCAACTGTCCTATCATAACAGGCGCAAATTCCTAAATGTGGTATGGGGAGCCTCTAAGCGACATGGAGGTACTTATGTGCTCTCAATGGATGACGAGAAGGCTTTCGACCGTATAGAGTGGGAGTATGTCTTCGAGGTGCTTCATAGGTTCGGTCTGGGGGACTACTTTGTGTGGCTGGTCTGAGCGCTCTACCGAGCGCCTCGGGCATGGGTATTAGTTAATGGGGCTCTCTCCGACAGTTTCCCCTTGTGTAGGGGAACACGACGGGGGTGCCCCTCTCCCTGCTATTTGCCCACGCTATAGAGCCACTTGTAATAAGTATTTGCAGCAACTCAGTAATCATGGGGGTTAGAGGAACATCAGGTTGGATGCATAAAGTAACCCTTTATGCTGACAATATGCTCCTGTATATTACGGAGCCGCAGGGATCAATGCCCCCCCCCCCCCGAGGTTGATAATGGAATTTTCTGTTCTCGGCTACAAAATCAATCTATATAAGTCGGAGTTGATGGTGGTGGTGGGGAGGGGTGGCCTTTCGATGTTCTGCTTGGGGTTTGAAAGAGGTGGGTACTTCATTTCAGTACCTGGGAATTTCGGTGGGCAAGGACCTTGGAGCACTGTACCAACTTAATTATACTCCTCTTTTTAGACAGATAGGAGAGGAATTGAGACGATGGCATGCCCTGCCTATTTCATGTCTGGGGAGGATAAATTTAATTAAAATGAATATACTCCCCCGGATACTGTATTGTATGCAAATGACCCACGTGGGACCTACTAATTCAAATATAAAAAAATTGGAGAAAGCATTTTCTAAGTGTTTGTGGCAGGGTAAACACCCATGAACAATTCTACAGCGTCTTAAGATGGACGTCACCAAGGGTGTAATAACACCTTAAAACACACTTAATAAAACAGATGATTTCCTATTTAACCTACAGTAAATGGAGGGCCAAGTTCCTCGGCAACATCATTTCCTGTCAGGAGCCTAAAACACATGGCTGCCCCCAGCCCTTAATTACAGGCTGATTTACATATGAATAACTCTGGACTGCAAAGACTCACACATAAATACAATGGCTCACTCAAATTAGCTTTTTATGGACTTTCAGACATTAAGAAACCCTGTTGATGACAGTTCCCCTTCAGGACTAGATATACAGACCTAGTGAAGCAGCGTGGGTGGATCTGGATGAAAGGACTGCTAGGCATGGCTGTCTGTGTACCTCTCTAAACAAGGGTGAGTGGCCTATTCTAGACTCAATCAGGCTAACCCTCTGGTAGTGGCTGTACTGGATAGCTGGCAGTATACCCATAAGATGGAAAGGGTAGGAGAGGCAGAAACCTTGCTCACTCCGTTGGCCGGTAACCCCTTTTTCCTTCCCGGGTTATTGGATCCTGGGTTTAGAGAATGGGAGGCTAGGGGGTGAGGTGCTCTACGAGTCTGTTTGCCAGAGAAGAGTCACGATCCTTTGAGCAAATTCAGGAAGAGACAGGTTTGCCTACAACACATTTTTTTCAGTACCTGCAGGTTCGGGCCTCAGGGTTGGAGGTAGCTCGGGTGCGGACTGCTGAATCCCCAATAACTCGATTGGAATATCTAGTTTTTGCAGCTGCTCAAGACTCTACGGGTCTCATAGGAAAGGCAGTACGGCAAGGTAGGCAATTCTGTCCAGATGTTACCTAAAAAACAAGAATATTGTGGGAACGGGACTTGGGTTGCCTATATCTGATGAAAACTGGGCAAAGGTGCTAGGTCTCTACAGGGGAATCTTAATATGTAATAAATATAAAGAATCTTACTATAAGTTAATTCATAGATTATACTGCCCACCTATTATCGTGCATAAGTTTAATCCTGCAATCTCCCCCATGTGCGGGAGATGTACCACTACATTAGGAACCTACTTTCACTGTTTTTGGGAGTGTCCTGTTTTGCATGATTTCTGACAAACAGTGGCACGTGAGCTCTCGAATATAGTCGGGTGCCAGATGACTGTGGCTCCCCTGATGATGCTTTCTGGTATTAAGGACGAGGGAGGAGGGGCATGGGTGGTGCTCCCTAGGTGGGTGAGGGTTTTGCTGATGTTGGCGCGCCACTGCATTCTTAATACGTTGGTCTCGAGGAGTAGGCCAACAACTCAGCAGTGGCGTACCCTGGCATTGCAGGCTCTGATGTTGGAAAGATTGTTGTTTGTACTTACAGACAGGGGAGAGTGGTTCGCCAGGACTTGGGACCCTTTCCTCTCTTCTCTATCCCCTGCGGACGCATGGATAATGCGTGAGAGCAGGGAATCTTAGGACCATGGTGGGGGTGGAAGATTAGCAGGCTCCCTGTGGTATGGGTGGGGAGATCCTCTGGAGCAGAACTTTGGACCCGGATGGTGTAGTATGGGAACGTCTAGGCTACTGTGCAATCTATATAGTTGTGTGTGTATCTGTGTGTATGGATGTATGTATGTGTAAGTGTGGGCATGTGTGCATATACATAGATACTGTACGCATAAATCAGCATGAGCGTAGTTAAAATGTTTTATCATAGGTCAATATATAGTTCTGATGTACTGGACCCTGATGTACATAGGTTTGGTTTTGATGAAGTTCATGTTTGTCTTTTTTGTATGGGATATGAATGCTGTGTGTAAAATCTTTTCAATAAAAATATTATGCAAAAAAAAAAAAAAGACTTCTGAAATGCTGGGACATTTGATGAACGTCAAACTGACACCACCACAAATAAAGGAGTATGGTCTAACTGGTGCTTTGTCACTTTGGGCCTTGGAAAAAGACAGGAGACCAGAGACAGCTAAAGATAAGATAAAGGTCAAAGTTTTCCAGAAACATGTACAACACAACCTGTCAAGCAGTTCCTCTGAGGGAGAGAGTGAAGAGAAGTCTGAATTGTGTTCCTGATTTATATATATATATATATATATATATATATTTTGTATATGGAAAGGCAACTTTGCCCAGGGAATGTATCTGGCACACCTCACACTTCCAAAAGAAATGTACCCTTGAAGCCACTGTTTCTAGTCCTGCCTCTTATATGTCAGGCCCTTCCAGAAATGCAGTCCGTATCAATAACCCACATTCCAACTGCCGATAACAAGGCCCAAACTAGGCACAGCCTTTCTTGCGTTCAGTTAGAGTTTGTGACAATCTTTCAGTAAAATATCAGTTCTCTTGTACTGCAGGCCACTACTCTCTTCCCTTGATAACCAAACCTTCAAATAAAATTAGGACCTCTTACACAGAGCCCCTTGGAATCCAGTGTTGAAACGCCGCAGGCCTGTAGAGTTTGCCATGGGTTGGCTGGTGTCAGTGTACTTACAAGCTCCTTAACAATGCCTCCCCCTCAAGCCCATACAATTGCTAAAATAGTGTTTCACCTCTGCGAATGAGGGATTTGTGATCCGGCCCGATGGACAACTTGCAACAAGCTCTGTACTCACACACAGTTCTTTAGAATAGGGCAAGCCCAGTTTACTCAAGGTTACTAGGCACAACTCCATGGCAGTGTTCCATTCCCCACTGTCTGGAAGTACATGGGGATGGTGTGATCGGAGCAAAGGATGCATTATTCCTTGGACCTCCTACTTACTCTCTACATATGTGTAAGTGCGTTTTAAGTATGCTATGGAGCACTAGTATCAAAACAGGCAGTATTGCATTAAAGGATGGTGGTAAAAAACAATTGTGTAGTATTTTATATTAAAAAAACAATTAGGGTTATTGGAAAAAATATAGGGTGGTGGCAAATAAATACTAGGTGGTGGCTCACTGCACTAAAATAATTGGGAACACTGCAAGGGGTACTGCAAGCCTCACTGACGCTGATCTGTCTGTTTAAGCTCTGGACTCTTGCACTCAGTATTCAGGTCAACCACTATTACATGCCTTTTCTTCTCCTCGTGGCCAACGCTTGGGGTCAGAAGTCCCAATCTGTACTCCTCAACTGAGGACTATGTGCTGATCTTCAGGTCTTGTCTCTCATACAGGCAAGCATATGAATGCTGCTCAAACTCCTCCTGCAACCCCGACACAAGGCCTTCTGATGACCCACTTTCACACATGACTGCCAAACATTCTTTCTTTTGGGGTCCCTCACAGATTGACCCCTCCTCTTCACCCTACAGTCAAACTACAGAAGCACAGTTCCAACTGGCCCCCTTACTTGACACTCACCATCTCCGACATGTGATAGGGTCGCTAAAAGGGCTGATACGCTGTCCAACCTTTTCCGTGTGACCCTTCAGTAGTACTCAGACCAGGACCCCTGTTGATTGGCTGCCCCCAAAGTCAAGCGGTCACAAGATGGCAATCCCCATAGAGTCTACGCAGTCTGTACCAATAACCGTTGTTCTAACAAGTCACACCTGATACCTTGTTATGTAGCAGGAGTCCGGGGGGGGGGGGTCGGCAGGACTCTCCACAATCCCAATGTTGAAAGGGGGGGGTTACGCTACTATAATAAATGCCACATGAAGTGCATCAGCCAATCAAATTGTAGATTTTCCAATGCCATTTTATGAGACTAGTATAACAGACGCCATGTGACGTGTTTCAGCCAGTCAAGTTAATGGATTTTCTGACCACTTTTGTGAGACTAATATCATAAATGCCATGTGGAACTTCCAGTGACGTCAGTGCCTGACACAGAAGGCTGATCTTTAGCTCTTTTTTTTTTTGTTGTTAGTTTAACCAGGACTAGCACACTAAGCTGAAAGCTTTTTACAGGTGCGACCTGGGAGCACAGGGAAGTTAAGTGACTTGCTCAGGGTCACACAGTCTGCAAGTGGAAGCTGTGGGATTCAAACCCAGGTCTGGACTGCTAGATGTCACCAGATTTGCAGCTCAAAGCCTTAAACCACTGTGCTAAACTGCCTCCCTAAAGCTCTGCTCCAAACTCCCCAAAAAAGGACCCTCATCGCTGACCAAAATGAGAAATTACTACATAATACTCACCCAGGGTGCCTGACTACTACATGGGCACAAGATTGGTGCTGCCATCGGGTGAATTTCCAGCAGATGCCAATGGATGTAAGACCAACAGCTCCACGAGTGAGACCCTGACTTCTAGAACAATGGTGACTCCTAGGAAATTGACAGGCCCAGTTATGGACAGTCTACCTAAAAAGACAAAGCTTGATGTCATTCCAAATGAACTACATGAGTTCCGCAATGAGACTAAGGTGCATTTTGCCCAAATCAACAATGAAATGGTGAACTTAATGCAAACAACAGCCACACAGGAAAAGACTATTACAGAATTAGACACCAGGCTAATTGGACTGATTGTTTGCTGTAGAGGCTCTTCAAAAATTACATGCACTAGAAAGCAAATGCAAATATCTTGAAAGTCACTCAAGGCGAAAAAATGAGACTTTATGAAGTGAGAGAAAAAGCAGAGGGCTCGGACTTCACTCAGTTTTTGAAGACCTTTCACTCCCACCTAGATCTGCCAGCTGACTTCCCACTTGGCACATGTGTTGGCTCATCAGGTGCCTGGCCCACCTCCAGAGAAGAACCAGCAGCGCACCCGCTCTATTACTCTCCAGTTCCAGAGCTATGCAACAAAGCAAAAGGGCTAACTGGTACTGTGGCAACTGTAGGAACTTTTTTTTTATGAAGGGGAATGTGTGCATGTGGGTTATGACTATTCTCCCCAGGTAACAGAACAAAGGAAAAAATATGGCCTTGTACTTGTGTACCACAGAGCTCAAAAGCTCTGCTTTCACACCCTCTTCCTCACTAAGCTATGGGTTTTCTATGCTGACGGCCCTGTACTGTACAATATCATGTCAGCAGCAAAAGATACCAGAGGCATTACCGTGGCCAAGCCCCAGTATACAGCCAACAGCGGGAAGGTCATGCCAGACTAATCTAATAGATTTCTTTGACTGGGTGACCAAAGTAGTAGATCAGGGAGGGGCTGTGGACATGGCCTACCTAGACTTTGGCAAGGCATTTGACACAGTCCCACACAAAAGATTAATAGACAAGTTAGCCAGCCTGGGAGTGAGTCCCAAGATGATAGCCTGGGTAAAGAATTGACTGGAGAATAGGACACAGAGGGTAATAGTAAATGGAGTCCACTCTGAAGAAAGTGGGGGTTACTAGTGGGGTACCACAGGGTTCAGTATTAGGACTGGTCCTCTTCAATGTCTTTATAAGCGACATTGCAGAGGGACTGAAAGGAAAAGTATGTCTCTTTGCAGATGAGAAAAAGATCTGCAACAGAGTTGATGCACAAGGTGGGGTGGAAAGGATGAGAAGGGACTTGGCAAGGTTGGAGGAATGGTCAAATGTACAGCAGCTTAGATTCAGTGCTAAGAAGTGCAAGGTAATGCACCTGGGAAACAAAAACCCAGGGGAAGAGTACACAATGGGGTGAGATACTAACAACAACAAAAATGGAAAGGGACCTGGGGGTAGTCATATCAGATGACCTAAAGGTGGGCAAGCAATGTGAGAGGGCAGTAAGGAGGGCTGGGGGGATACTGGGATGCATAGGGAAAGGCATCACCAGTAGAAAACAGGAAGTTGTTATCCCTCTGTACAGACAACTGGTGAGACCCCATCTGGAGTACTGCATGCAGTTCTGGAGACCCAATCTCCGCAAAGACATAGACAGGATGGAAGCTGTCCAGAGGAGGGCAACTAAAATGATGCAGTGTCTGTACCAGAAGACATATGAAGAGAGACTTAAGGAGCTTAATATGTATAGCCTCGAGGAAAGGAGGGAGAGGGGGGACATGATAGAAATTTTCAAGTACCTCAAGGGAATCAACAAAGTCCAAGAGGGTAGCATCTTTCAGAAAAAGAGGTGTGCAAGAACAAGGGGCACAATTTGAAGATGGGGAAGCTCCAGAGGTAATGTAGGAAGTATTTTTTCACAAAGAGGTTGTGGATGCATGGAGCGGCCTTCCGGAGGAGGTTGTGGAATCAAAAACAGTGGTGGAATTCAAGCATGTATGGGACAGTCATAAGGCAATTCTAGGGGGTGGGGGTAGGAAGAAGTAGGCTGCTGGTTAACTAGGATCTGCAGCTTATCCATTAGGTAGGGAAATGGGCAGACTGGGTGGGCCAAGCGGTCCTTATCTGCCGTCAAATTCTATGTTTCTATGTAACATTTCCACCTGAGCCTCCCAGTTACTGGATTCACAAGCTAAGCTTTTAGTTTGCAGAGTTACAAGGCACAGTCAGAAACCATGCTAAAAGACATTCAGATTTTCTTATAAACTTTTAAGGAGGTCCTGGACCCCTGAAATAACTCTGCAGGTACTTCTCTTCCACACTGCATTACACGATCAGCCTGTATGTCACAGGTTGAATACTTTTAAGTAGAGTATGGCCAAAGAGCAGCAAACCTACATGGGTTGGACAGTTTTGCTCTGTGGACATTTTTCCTTTGTGGAACTGATCTACTGCACTGACTGCACTATGGCTTCATCTGAGGGTGTAATCTAATGCTTTTTACAGAATGTGTGTTTCCCCATGTGGTACCACTGTGAAATGTGTATCATCTTGATTTCCTTAGTTACACATATGTGGAACAGATTGTTGCGAAAACAAATGTATTACCATTTCACTGACTTCGGAAGCATATATTTTTTTTTTTAAACTCTTTTTCTGGCTCCACTTGGACCCCGGAGAACTCTCTTGGGCATCTGCACAACTTCGGCTCTACCTCCGAGCCTGAATCCCCCCAGCTCCTGGCACCAGTCCGGCTATCCCCTCGGCTCTGAGCCCTCCCGAGGTGGGGCCACCCTATCTGCCCAGGGCGCTCTATCATGTAATTCAGGCCGGGCTGGGCTCGACCCAGGAGCTGGGTGGGTCCGGCTAGTGGAGTGTGGTTGAGGGGGCAGTGCCGTCGCCTATCTCCAGGAGTGGGGATTTTCTTGGCTGTGTTGCTTCCTCCTCCCTCCCCCAGCGGAGCTCGGATGTGTAATGGTGCCAGGATCGCCTGCCGCAGCTCCGCCTCCGCTCTAGCAAGCCCTGCACGTTGCAGTGCCTCCGCTTGTCACCAGGGGCCGCTGCGGTGCCAGGCATGAGCCTGGATTCCCCCCGAGAGAAGAGCAGTCCTCCGGACGCTCGATCCTCTCTCTCTCCCCCCTGCAGACCCCCGGAAACCTGGGCTCGTTCCCGAAGCCGGGTCACCAGCGTGGCGTGAAGTGTGGCATCCAGCACCTCAACCTTCAGTGCCAACGGGCCACTTCGGAAGCATGTTATGTGTTAATTTTCTTTAAAAGCACAGGAGGGACAAAAAAAGGCTTTTGTTTTTTGGAGACAACATAGGTGGGTAAGTTGTGCTGAAACTTGTTTGAATTAGTGTATTTATTATTGAGTGAAGGGTAAATTTGAGACCAGCCAGAGTAGCCCACATCTAGGGGCCATATTATAAGAACCGTGTCTAGCCCTGTAATTTGGGAGCGGGACGCTATCTGGCCAGGGGCCACAGCTACTTGATAACTGACCTCCCACAGCCATGAGTACACCACCAGGAAGGGAGCAGGTCCTGCATATAAGCAGCCACTGTCAACGTGTCTATCACATTCATGTCCAGTGAGTGAGTGGAACAGCAGTGGAGTGGAACAGGTGACTGGCGTTGGGAGGCGTCAGCAGAAGGAAGTGGAGAAGTAGGAGACTCTGCCGATTAACTAAGGCAAGGCACCTGTTGATTACTATGTAACAGTTACTGTTGGGAAGGGTGGAAGGCCAAAGGTAGGCCAAAACTAGAAATAGGCGCAACACCAATCTAGGGTAGAAGTATATAATTATTTATACACGGCACGGGTGAATACAAATAGAAATAAACAAAAAAATGGAACTAGAGACACTCTATCAGGGGTAAGGGTTCAAAATTATTTCCCGGTAACACAAGAAGACTAGAGGTTGAGAATGCTGGGAGTGGTGCAGTGCAGTGTCTGTGGGGTGGCAGTTTTCAGAGATACCTTCTGGCAATCGCGGTGCTGCCCCATTTGTACACATCTCTCTGGGTTGAGGGATGAGGTCACTAGACTCTAGACCGAGTTGACTAGGATTTGGGAGACCTCTCCCCCCACCCAGGGGCCACCAAGTCTGACACCGTTACCTCAGAGGATGCCATGAAGGAGGAATGGCTGGACTATGGTGAATCTGGAAGGGTGAAGGTGGTGGGACAGAGGTACATTCCTTAACAGGTACCACTACGTAGTTCCTAAACTGCTCTGGCATGGTAGAACTGCCAGGAGGAGGCACCATGGTAGTGACCAAGGGGGATGTGGGGGGCCGTCCATAGTGGAGACCCCAAGAAGGGTGGTAGAGGACCCCAGAGGAGGAGGAAGAAGCAACTTCTGGTGGAGGACCACTGTCAGGGGGATAGATTTGGGAATGGGGGGTGGGCATGTTAGGTGCGTGCCTACCTACAGCCATGGCCCAGAGGGAAGGGAAGTGGATCCTGAGGATTGCTAGGGCAGCAGGATGGGAGGGAGAGCTGGATGTAATTGTCCACCTGGGCACTAATGACCTGATTAGGGACAGGGCTGGGATAGTGCGGGGGGGGGTTTAGGGAGCTGGGGAGGAGTCTTAAGACAGGTAACTCACTCAATGGCTTTCGCTGAGGTGTTGCCTGTCTATGACAGGGGACAGGAGAGGGATCTTTGCACCGGGGAGCTTCAACTCATGTCTGAATGAATGGTGCAGAGAGGAAGGGTTCAGCTATACTGGGAACTGGGGACCCACCTGGGAGGATAAGGGTTTATACAAGGGAGATGGCCCGAATCCATCCAGGAAGGGAACCCAAGTCCTAGTGGACAGTTTAAATGTTACTTTGATGAACATTTAAACTAGCCAAGAGGAACGGTGGAAGGAATTGGGGAGTCAGAAACTGCCCCCTTCCCAGGCTGAAGTACATAGTAAGGAGAATGTGGGGGAGAGGAATCTCCCAGGGTGCAAATAAATAAAGGAAGCAGGGTGGTAGAGATAAAGGGGGAAGGAATGGGAGCATTAAAAAGAAGGCGGGGAAGGAGGGAGAGCAAAAAGGGAAAAAGGGGGGCAACAAGCTGAGTGGAAGGCCATGTGTGTCAATGCTAGAAGTCTAGGAAATAAGATTCCAGACCTAGAAGCTATCATGGCAGAGGCCGACCTGGATATTATTTATTTAGTTTTTGTTGACCGGGTAAGTGCACTAAACAAATCCTGCCTATTTTCAGGCACGACCCAGGGGAAGGGGATACAGATGAATGCCAACTGACTTTGAACCAGATTAAGCTGCTGGTGGTAATTTAGTATTTAGTATTGTGGTCATTACTGAGTCATGGTGCACTGAAAGTCATGCTGGGACATGGCCATACCAGGCTATACCCTCTTCAGGCAGGACCGGGTGGGAAGGAAAGGAGAGTGTGTGGTGCTTTATGTGAAGGCAAGCATAAAAGCATGGAGATACAGGGAATACAGGATGAGGCGGAGATACTGTGGATCACCCTGGAGATGGGGGAAGGAGGCATTATTCGCACTGAAGTGATCTACAGACCTTCAGCACGGGGGAGAAAGTTAGATAAGGTACTGGTGGAAGGCACTGGCAACATGGCAGAAAAGGGGAAGGTGCTGCTGGTGGGGGACTTCGACCTGCCAGATTTACATTGGCGCTTCCCAGCAGTGGCTTCAGCTAGAAGCAGGGATATCCTGGACTCTCTCTGCATGGGGCATTCATCAGGCAAGTATTCAGTGAACCCAATCATGATGGGGCAATTCTGAACCTGGTACTCACTAACACGGACAGTACTGCAGATGTTAGGTTGGGAGGCCACTTGGAGACTAGTGATCAACGTATGGTGTGGTTCAGTATAAGAATGGCTGTGGAATCGTACCACACAAAGGCGTGGGTCATGGACCTTAGGAGGGCAGATTTTATTTATTTATTTTTTTAACTTTCAGTTTTTATTAAGTTTTCCACTGTAATTTATCAATACATACATACAATCAGACAGACCAAAGCAGATTATGAACAACTGACATGACAGAAATAATAAGTTAACTCAAAATAGATAATTGGGTACTAATTACAAACAAATACACTACATGTGGCACAGATAAGGTAATACATTCCAAGTATATGTTAAAATCCCATTTGCTGCCCCTGGAACTAGGGGAGGAGGAGACCGGAGGAGAGAAGCAGGACCACCCAGAGAATTAGAATATATATGAATAGAAGAAGTAAAAATAAAGATAAAGATAAAGAGAGGGGACCTATACGGACCTTCAAGGACCTAATCAATACAGCATACCTAAGAGAGGGAGGAGGAAGACAATTCACACAAAACAGGTATCATCCACGGAAGAACCCAAACCTAGGAATAAGTTCAAAGACCTTTAGTATCTCCTTCTGTCCCCCTTCTAGGGCACGAACTCAGGCCTGACCACCCCCATGTATATTATCCATCTTCTCCACAGGAGCACAAACTGAGTTTGCCTTTTGTTGAGGACTGCTGTCATGGCTTCTGCTTTATATATTAAAATCATGAATTCAAGCCATTGCGCTATATTAGGCTCATTTTTGGTAAGCCATATTTTAGTTATCACTTTCTGCCCTGCAAGAAGGGCACACTTAAGAAGTCTCCCAGCGCTTAAGTCTCTGCAATCCTTAGGGACGTCAAACAAAAAGTACAGTGATACAGTCAGTGTCAAATCTGGATTAAATATCTGTTGTAAGGCCGATTCCAGGTCCCCCAGAAATGACTTTAATTTTGGGCAGTCCCACATTAGGTGGAACAGGGCGGCTGGGGCAAACCCACAACCTCTCCAGCAGGTGGCCAAGCCTGACTCCTGATATTTGGCCTGGATAGCCGGGGTTTAAAGAAATCTAATAAACATTTTCCAAGAGAATTCTCTCCATTCTATTAATGATATCCCTCCAAATAAATGTTTTTGTGTCCAAGACCATATCTCAATCTGCACCTCAGCCCCTATATCCCGGGACCAAGCTGTCCTAACCATATCAGTCTTGTCCCCCTTCCAAGATAAAAGTGCCCCATAAAGGTATGAGATCATATGTGATAGGGAGGATTTACTTTCTACTGCTAATCTGAGAATCTGTAATATCTGTGGAGGTGAGGCTCTGTCTCCCCCACTCCCCAAACCCATCTTTTTGATATAGTCCCTCAATTGAAAATATCTAAGCCTATCTTTCCATGAAATATCATATGTGTTTACCAGATTTTGGAAAGATCTAATTTCTGAGCCCTCCAGAAAATGCCAAATCATGTGAAGCCCTCTCTGTTCCCACTCCCTAAATCCTGCATTTAGCACTGCCGGCTCAAACCCCGATATACAGAACTGAGTACATAAGATGTTTCCATTTCCCCATATTTTTATCCCTTGTTACCCCATGCCAGGCATTAATTGTTATCTCTGTGTGTGGATTGATTCCCCCCATTGGGGTATTGTGTCTTGTCTCACCCAACAATGCCAGGTGTAAGTTGTCTAAGCCCCCTTCTTTCAGCTCAATGGAGTTCCACTTAGCTATATAGTTTTTATTAAACCAATATAGAGCAGTTCTAAGTTGCGCTGCCTTAAAATACAGGTAAAAATTAGGTAAGGCCAAACCACCCTCCAGCTTAGGAATTTGTAGTATCGACATCCTAACTCTCTGTCTTTGTGTACCCCAAATAAAGTGGGAAACGCTTCTGTTAAGAGCACTATATAGGGAATCCGGGACCACAGTTGGGAGAGTCTGTGCTAAATATAAAAATCTTGGGAGGATCACCACTTTTATTGTTTGGATTTTTTGCAAAAGTGAAATAGGAATGCCTTGCCATCTTTCCAGATCCCTGCTAAAGTCTGCTAGCATTGGGGAATAATTAAGTTCAAATAGTTTTCCGGGGTCTATACTAATCTGGACTCCTAGATATTTAACATGAGTTAGGTTCCACCTGAATGGAAACTGTCTTTTAATTTTCTCTGATGGTTCATAATTAACCTGCAAAACTTCGGTCTTGGTGGTGTTAACCTTATAGCCCGCCACCTGGCTAAATTCCTCCAGGACATCCCATAATTTAACCAGTGCCTGCTCCGGTTCTCTCAAATATACCAGCAAGTCATCAGCGTATAGAGCCAATCCTATGTTCCTCTTCGCCAACCTCCATCCCCCTTATTCCTTCTGCCTGCCTAAGGGCTCCAGCCAATGGTTCTAAATACAAAGCGAAAAGAAGCGGGGATAGGGGGCAACTCTATCTAGTGCCCCTCCATAGTGGAAAGCAGTCAGAAATTCTGCCATTAAGTTTAACAAATGCCTTAGGTTTATTATATATGTTATCTATGACCTTCACAAAGGCCTCTGAGAAGCCAAACCTACTCAGTGTCACGCCCAAAAAATTCCATGCTACCCGGTCGAAGGCCTTCTCCGCATCCAAACTCAATGTCAAGAAAGAATGCCCTGACCGGGCAGCATGGTGCAAGACATGTAGAGTTCTTCTGATGTTGTCTTGGGTCTGACGACCCGGAACAAAGCCCGTTTGGTCCAGGTCAATAAAGGAGGGAAGGACTGACTCCAACTTCCTTGCTAATATTTTAGTATAAATCTTATAATCAGTATTGAGCACCGAAATTGGGCGATATGCCGAGCACTGGGTCAGGTCCTTCCCAGGTTTTGGAATACTAGATATTACTGCATAATTCCAAGTGTCTGGAAAAAAATTCCCCTAATTGTACCTCCCTGCAAGCTGCCAGTAGGGGAGCCTTAATTTCTTTTCTGAAAAATTTACAAAATTCCATGGTGAATCCATCTGGACCGGGAGCTTTGCCTGATTTCAATTCTCTAATCGCCTGATTCAACTCCACTGGAGAAATAGGTAAATCTATCTGGGTCCTGGCCTCCGGGCCAAGGGTGGGCAGGATTATTTTATCTAGGTATGCTTTCACCTTTTCACTATTTGGGTAAAACTCCGGGGTGTAAAGCTTTTAATAAAAAGTTTTAAAGCTAGCTAGTATCTGTTCTTGGGAACGTACTAATCTCCCCGTACCCTCCTCTCTAATTTGAGTCACTGTGGCTTTTAGAGTCTGCTGTCGTAAGCAATGCACCAGCAATCTTGTTGCCCTAGGGCCTACCTCACCGTATTTTTGGCGGAGGAGTTGTAAGGCATGTTCTGTTTTAACATCAATTAGTTTCTGAATCTGTTGTTTTAAATTCAGAATCTTTGCCCTTACACTTTCATCCCCCCCTGCATGGAGTTTCTGCGCCTCACTTAATTGTCTCTGTAAGGAAACCATCCTGGCATTTTGTGTCTTCTTAAAGTATGTCCCATATTTAATAACCTCTCCCCTTAACACCGTTTTCACAGTATCCCAGAGTGTTGCCCTCAAGATCTCTGGAGAATAATTGTCACCTAAAATCTGCTCCACCTTAACTTTAGCCATGTGTGAAAATTCTTTCACATTCAATAGATAATTATTGAATTTCCACAAAGATTGGCCCCTAGGTATATTCCATTTTAACTTCAGCGAGAGCCGTGCATGATCTGAAAGAACCGAAGGAATATGTATACACTCACTTATTTGTGATCTATGCTCTTCAGAAACTAAAAAATAATCTATGCAAGCATAGGTACCGTGACGTGGTGAGAAATGAGTATACTCCCTCTGCCCTGTATGTTCTGAGCGCCAAGCATCCACCCATCTGGCTCCACTTATGTGGCAATGAATCAGTTTACTGGTAGGAGTTAATCTAAAAGATCCCTTTCTGGAAGTAGCCAGATGTTCCCATATTTGGTTGAAGTCACCTCCTATCACTAAAACCCCTCTATGGAATTCCATAATTTTGCTAAATAGACCTTTTGCTACCGCTGCTGTGGCACTGGGGGGTATGTATAAAGATACTAGGGTAATTAGGGATCCCTCCAGGGTTCCGGATATTAGTCCCATTCGGCCCTCTGGGTCAACATACTGCTCCTCAAGTTTAAATAATGATCCCTTAAGCACTAAAACCACCATTCCTCTTCTCGCTCCCCCCCATGAGTGGAGGCTACCACATGGTCAAAGCCGAATCTACTTAGTTTCCTATGTTCGGCCTTGCTCAAATGGGTTTCCTGCAAAAGAACAAAGGATGGGGACTGCCGTCTCAATAAGGCCAATACCTTATATCTTTTAACCGGGTTATTCAGGCCATTCACATTATGTGATAGGATTTTCAAATTCTCCTTAGTATCCATTCATAAACAATACAAAAAATTTCCATATTAAATGCCCCCCTCCCCCCGATCCACGTCCAACAAAGTTTGATGTGCCCTTACAACATTCATAACACATACACATAACATTAATTAATAAAACAACCAACTTCAACTTATTGCCCCTGCCAGGGCAGTGTGAACAGCCACTCTCTTCCCTCTGGGACACAACTATTCACAATTTGACCCCCAAGGAAACGGTGTCGAACATGACAGCCCCTGAGGTCCTGGATAAATATATCCAGGGATAGAGGAAACGGAACTCCATAGGTAGTTTGGTCCTCTCGAGCCCTAACAAATGTGGACTCTGCCCCGATGTCTAGGCCCAAAGACGTCACCAGTTCCTGGAAGAGATGTTCATCCTGGGACCTTCTTTGGGCGCCACCCCCTTCACCCAAGAAGCCCAGATACAAGACCAATATAGCCAAAAGGCTAAGCTCCCATCCAGGGGTGTCATGCAACCAGAAAATTTGGAAGGGCACAAAATCCAAGCATCTCTAGGGGGGTCCGGCAGCATGCTCCCCTATGAAAATTTTGAAAAACTGAGGTCAAATGGTGCATTTTGGTGACTTTTAGCAGGCCAAGAAGCTGTTTCCCAACATGGTAAATGCCATCATAATGATAGATCATTGATACATTTTTTTCTTGTCTTTGTTCAGCCTGTGGATAGTGACATTTTGTTTTTTGAAAGACATTTTTTAAGAATTGAACTTAAATGGTGGTGTCGTGAAAACCAGGTTATGCTAAGTAAGAACCGAGGTCAACCTGTTCAGTTGCATGTGGCAAAATGGTGGCGTCCAGTGGCAAATAGTCACTGAGAACCCCACCAACGGCAACTGGCATAGCCCCCTATTATCTCTTTATCAGGCCAACAACTGAAAAAATTCACACAGTCTGAGTATGCAAACAATGAGATTTGTGTAAATCAGTTCAGATGGTGGCTAGCCAAGGAAGTGTGAGAAATGGACTGTGCCATTTGCCATGTGGAGTGGAAAAGAAAATCAGCAATTTGTAATCACAATTTAGAGGCCCGGAATGGATTCCAGCAGGTGGGGGACAAGGACCACATTATAAGATTTGTGCTAGCTGGCCACAATGTGCACTCTGTGTGCAAAAACATTTTAGTTTGCTACTTACTGTTTACTGCAGCGTTGTATATTGTATCAGACTAATTTGTTTAATACTAGGATTTTTTTTTTTTTTTATTTTTAGTCTTAGTCTTTGGTAACCGGGTAAGGCCCACATGCCTGTTTTCAGGGATGACCTGGGGGCACTGGTGAGGTCAAGTGACTTGCTCAGAGTCACACAGTATGCAAGTGGAGGTTGTGAGAATCAAACTCAGGTCTGGTCTGCTGGATACATCAAGCTCATTCACACCTCGTTCCTCATTCCTCTAACCTTTAGGCTATACTGCCAGCCCTAGGATGACATATTATCTTACTACAAATCCCAGAATCTCCTGCAGCTGGCCCCAGAACAGTATGCAGCAGTGGGAGATTCATTAACCTACATTGTATGTTAGAGTTTACATAACTTTTGATCTTTTGTTTGCTGGTCCTGTCATCCTCCCTCGGTCATGTACAGTGACAGAGGGTGGTAATTAGCACCTGGAGAAAAGTAGAACCAGAAATGATCTAAGTGGAAATTAAACAGAAGCTTTAACATGCACTACAGGCTTTTGAATCTCCCACCGTTGCCTACTGTTCTGATATCAGCTGCAAGGAATTCTGGAATCTGTAGTAACAGAAGATGCCAACCTAGAAATAAACAAAATTAGTCTGATACAGTCTACTATGTTACATTAAACAGTAAGTAAACAAAAATGTTTTTGCACATAAAGAAGTGCACAATGGGGCCAACCTCACACTTGAGTGTGTTTTCTTGTGTGCCGACAGATTCCCTTTAATATACAAGCCACAACTCCCCTCTCCATAAAAACTGGAGATGAAAATGTCTGTTGTAGACTCCCATATACACTTAATACAACTGCAGGCACTCATCCCTGTTTAGTATTACAGCAATCCCTAATGCTATCAATATTTTTTATGCAACAGGTGCCAGGATAAAAAGTGGCAGATAACTCCAGTTATCTGAATCACTGTGTGAATAAATGGGTGATGATGTAATTTCTATGAGAATAACTTCAAGTTATTCCAATAGTGATTATGTCATCACCCATTTATTCACATAGTGACTACATCACTCACCACCACCACTAGTGCGGCCCACTCAACAGTACTGTACTACCTCCCAGTGTGCTTTACAACCCAAGCTATCATGGTCCTACAGTCTCAAAAAATGCACACTTTACCCCCCCACACACACACACCAAACTGGGACTACATTTTAAGTTAAAAACACTTTCTAAGGAAAAAAGCCATTTTCCCCCCTTTCTCAGCTACTCGTAACACAATCCACCCCCACCCGTCCCCATTGCTCCACTCCTTCTCACGGTCCCATTCTCCCACTTCAGTCCCCTGTTCCTGCTTCTGAGTCTAACATGAAAGACTAAATTAAATGTACCTTTTTTATAATTCAAGCACTACGGACAAGACAAGCTGTCTCCCGTTCTGTACCCCAACATCTGACCAGCGCCACTTGCTGAACAGGACTGCTATGTTTCCTTCAAACTTTTAAAAATCCAATCACTCCACCAGACAGCGAGTATACTGTGATGTCACCTACTCGCTCCACCCATCAGTGAGTACACTCTGACATCACCTAAAAACCAAACACAGCAACCAGGCACAGAAAAAAAAAACAGGAAGGAACTCAAGGAAAAAAGAAAATATAACAAAATTGCACCCCCTCAAAAAAAAATCTGTTGTATAAATCAAATATGCGAGGGGCACCTGTGGGATAACGAAGTTATTTGTACTGTTGCTTGTGACCACTTGTAACCCTCACTCGTGGCTTCGCCACCCGTGAGCTTACTCAAGGTCACAGGAAACTGTACAGATAACTTTGTTATCCCTTATATCTTTGACGAGGGGCCTAAAAAGATTTGAATTACAAGGGCAGTAGACTGAATAAAAATACATTTTAAAACACCAAGAAAAAAATTGTTATTGATTGTTTAAAAGATACAAGGTAAAGAGAAGCTGTAACTTATTAAGTTGGTGATGACAAGCGAGAAATACACAGCAAATTAATTTCAAACTTTCCAAGGCACACTTCCTCACAGATTAATTCTGCAGTACCACTAAAAAAGTACTTAAATAAATGACTGTCTGTACTGAAGGGACATAGCTGACCCAATTTCAAAATGCCCCTAAGTGTGAGATGTGTAGACTGCTAAGTAGAAAATGCATAAGTCGGAAAACAATTATTGGAAATGACATTTTATATGTAACTGATATTTGATTATTTCACTAAAACATGCCAGCATGGGCCATGCTGGCATGTTTTAGTGACACCCCAAAAAAAAAAAATTCAATCAGTGGAGCAGCAGACAGTATTAAGAGAATGATGCTGGTGTACAGTCATGGAGGACAAAAGGAAACCAGCTTTTAAACTTTTTGCTACTGTAGAATCCAGACAACAAATCGTTCTGCTGTGTCCTGGGCAGAGCCGGTGTGGCACTGTTCCATCCCATGGCCTATACAGTTCTGAGCCCCATCAAACTTTTCAGTATGCTCCACCGGCACTGGTCACTACTTGCCATCAATGACCACTTGTATGGTCCCCATCCCCAGTGCTTACCAAATGGATTTTCTATTCGGAAAATAGTCTTTATTGGGACATGTCCAGCGTTTTCTTAATTAAAGAATGAATCCGGACCGTATGCCACTATTCTTATTATAAATAAGCATGAAGCTGGGTAAGTAGCAGCAGCGGGCACAGAATTCAAGGGGAAAGACTTCTGTGGTAGTGAAGCCTACCTTATAAGGTCTGGGTCTGGGGGCTACCACCACGTTGGCTTTGTTTGACCTGCTCCTTCTCTCTCTGTCTCTCACCTGGTTCACTCAGGACACAGGTTACTGCTTCACAAGAATTTGAAGCCCTGCAATTCCTGCCTCTGCATCCCCAATTGGTCAGACTCATCAACTGGGGAGAGGCGGGCTGCTGCGATAGCAATACAATGAATAAATATAACCTTTCAAACTGAATACATCAGGAGGAAACTAAAAAAATTGGGGTCGGGTGTGTGAGATCCCGAACGTAGGTGAGTGTTACGGTGGGCAGCGCTTGGCCTGGTTCAGTTGTACTTCTGATACAGAGAGGTGGGGGGACGAGTTGGCGTGGAGTGGCAATGCCAATCGGTGAAGTTAAAAAACTGCTTCCTACCCTTGCTTCCTTCTCATGTGGTATACTCACCTTTTTTTCTTAAACCAGGAAGCAGCCAGGAACTTCAGTCTTCTTTTTGTGTTGTGATCTGGAGGAACACACCGACCACGCTCTCTCACTGCCAACTGACTCATCTTGAGTCAAACGGAATGACTGACTGTCAAGTTAGAGAATGGCGCTCAAATGAATGACGCTGATGACGATGAACAAACCAGTTTGCTGCGTGAGGTATTTCTTCGAACCTTGGCTGTGATTGGCTGCTGGCTGGCAGTTACCACCAATCAACTGTCTGTTGTGTGTCTGTCTCTCTTTCTGTTTTTACAGGCACTTAGCTCAGCCCCGAAGCCAGTTGCCAGCCCAGCAGGAGCAAGTAAATTTTTTTTAAACCGCCGGCGGGGCTCAGTCTCACCACACACCAATCGATTCGGAACCCCCATCCCCCACCCTCACCAAAAGACTATGAAAAACACCATTTTTTCCGACCACAGGAAAATAAAAAAAAAAAAATACTAAATACATTTTTTTTAATAGCCCGCACAACAATATTGGGGGGGCACATGCCCCCTCGGGCCCTATGGGCATGACGCCACTGCTCCCATCCCATATTTAAATGGGGTGATATAAATAACAGCGCTCCCCCGACATCACATAAATCAAAACTATGCATCCCTATTCATGCATTTTCTTAGCACTATGCATTACTAAATTAATCCCAACATAATGTCCATAAAAGATCATTTTACCATTTCTCTGTTTGTTTCAGCATTTTCAGCACAGTGTGTTTTCCCGATTAGTCCTCTTAATCAGTAAACCGAAATTAAACAGCTTTACTCAGTCTAGTTGCAATAAATCTTAAAATGAAACAGTGCTAAATCTAATTTACCCTAAGGCCTTTCATAAGCCTAAAAAACACACCCTCCCACAATCATAGTTTAAGTCCAGCTCGCCTCCTAAACCGGCGAATTTGCATATGCGAACGGCCTACTGAAAGGGCCGAAGCTGGCAACAAGGATGACACCCCGTGTGGTTCTACAGATAACACTCACAGATATTTCCTTCAGGCGCCCGTTTCTTCACCAGTTACAGCCTCTCCTTGCTGCTGTTGGTGGGTGAGTTTGCACAACATTTCTTTAATGTCCTGCATCGCATTTGGTGCACTGCCCTGTCCTGATCTGCGGTTCCTTCGAGAAGCTGCTTTTTGCCACTGCCTTGTCTGCTTTGAATTTGTTCTGGCTAGAATAGAAATGGACTGAATTTCGTGACCCTTTTCTTTCATTGCTCAGATCGCCTCTTCTGGGTGCAATAAAGTTCTGTTCCTGTGTCCCACTGGACCCTCAACCGTGCAGGATATGGAGTTTGAAACCTCACTCCCAGGGATTTGAGCTCATGTAAGATGGGTATGTAAGCCATGTGGTTTTGTTGAATCTGGGGTGGATAGTCTTGATAAAAAAAAAGGTGCGAGCCATTGCACTCGACTTTCTGCTGCTTCCATGCGATTCTCAGCACCACCTCCTTATCTCTATAGCTGGAAAATTTAATTACCACCGATCTAGGTCTGGCGTTTGGCGATGAGGGTTTAGTGGATAAGACTCTGTGCGCTCTGTCAATACGAAATGTAAATGCTTGTGGTAAGTCTAATACATGTTGTAGTAAATCGGAAATAAAATCAGACATTTCCCCCACTTCGGAATCCTCGGGTAAGCCACAAATCCTCAGGTTTTCTCTACGAGCCCGTGCTTTCAGATCCAGACACTTAGCCTCCATATATTCTTGCTTTAGACTGTGGGATTAAATTGCTTGAGATAGACACGCAATATCATCTTCTGCTCCCGATACTCTCTCTTCTGCTGTGGAAATTCGGTTTTCAAGCACCGTGAGATCGGAATGTAGCTTGTCGAATTCCGTTTTGTTTTCACTTCTAAACTGTTTTATTTCCGATAATAAGATCTTGAATCGGTAGCGAGATAATGACTCCAACTCCATCTCTATAGCCCCACTAGCCATGCTGGTGGGGGAGTCCCTCCCGTCATCGTGTCGGCTCATCCGCCTCAATCCTGTGTCTTGCTCACCTTGTCTACAGGATTTGGAACGGGATCTATTCCCTCTAGTAGCCCCACTTCCAGTTTTACTCATTTCACTAAAGTACTGCTGAAATTAAGGCGTTATGGGTTCAGTCTGTGTCAGGAGGATCAGGAGCTCCTCTATCAACCTGCCATTACACCGATGACGTCGCCGGAAGTCCAGGAGGGCAGATTTTAAAAAGATGGCTGAATGCCTCTAGGATGACCTGGGTGGGTGGAGGAACAGTGGGAGAAGACAAATGGGGGCATAGTAAAGGCAACAAACCTCTGCGTCAAACAAGTGAGCAGAGCAAAAGGAAAAAAAGAGACCACTAAGTTTCTCGAAAGAGGTGGCTGAAAAGGCAAAAGTTAAAAAGGTAGCATTCAGAAGGTATAAGGGGACACAGAGAGGGGAGGATAGGGAGGTGTATCGGGGAAACAGAAAAAGCAGTAAGGAGTGCAAAGGTGCAAACTGAAGAGACAGAATAGCCCAGGAGGTAACGAAAGAGGACAAGACATTTTTTAGGTATGTAAGTGAAAAGAGGAAGACCAGGGGTGGGATGATGGATCATAAAGTTAAAAAGGGAAGGGGAAGGGACTGTGCAGAGGGGGGCCAGGAAAAGGCAGATAACCCGAACAAATACTTCTGTTTAGTGTTCATAGAGTTAGGAGAAGGGGAGTAGCCACAAAATAGTAACAAAACCTTTGAAGGGAGGGAGGTGAACACTAGTTCTTTTTTTCAGAGACGAGAGTCCTGAAGGGACATGCTTTGTCTCCATCATGTGTTAATTACCTCGTCTGGAGGTATGTTACCAAATCTTGTATTATATTGTATATACAGTATTGTATTATATGCGTTAACTCTATACTATTGCTATTTTTGTGCATCGTCTCTGTTGACTATGTTATTTTGCAGCCACATCTGTGGCCGGGTCGTGTCTGAAAACGGTCCAATGGATCAGTTCACTTACCTGGTTACCAAAGACACAAATAAATAAATAAATAAATAAGACTTGCAAATCTGAAGGTGGACAAAGCAACAGCACTAGATGGGGTGCATCTGAGGATACTGAGGGAGGTCAGGGATATACTGGCTACACCTCTGACAGTTCTGTTTAACAGATCACTGGAAACAGGAGAGGTTCTGGAGGACTACAGGAAGGTAGATAGAGTCCCACTGCACAAAAGTGGCAGCAGGGAGGAAGCTGGCAATAATAGGCCAGCCAGCCTGACATTGGTGGTGGGGAAGTTAATGGAATCACTGCTAAAGGAAAGGATTGTGGAATATCTTGAATCCAGTGGACTACAAGACCTGAGGCAGCATGGTTTCACAGGGGAGCAGTCATGTCAAACGAATCTGACAGATTTCTTTGACTAAGCGACAAAGAACTAGATCAGGTAAAGTAAGGTAAAATTTATTTATATGGCGCCCTTTCCCAGGGGCTCTGGGTGCCTTACAGAAGTCAAAAACAGGCAGGGTAGACAATAGCAACATGTAAACCAAAGCTGTAAAGGGTTATACAAATAAAAGTTAAAATTCAAGCATAAATTAAACATTAATAAATAATGACTAATAAATACACACTTAAAAAACAGCTGCAGTTAGTCCGGAAACGCCTGTTTAAAAAGATGAGTCTTCGGACCCCTCTTGAATGCCTCCACCAACGGGGCCTCCCTTACAGAGCTGGTAAGCGAGTTTCAGAGGTCTGTGCCAGCCACTCTGAATGTTCGATCACCCAAGGTTTTCATCCTGGCCCTTGGAACCGCAAGGAGACCCCTGGTGGGGGAGCGGAGGGAGTGGGCCAAAATGGCAGGTGTAAGGAGATAAGTCAAGGTAGCCAGGGCCTGAGCCATATAGGGTCTTATCAGTGAGCAAGCCCACCCTGAAGATGATCCTCCACCTGACAGGCAGCCAGTGCAGATCTCACAGGACCAGGGTTACATGACATGACATGACCTAGGCAGGCCCGTCAGTAACCTGGCCGCTGCGTTCTGCACCAGCTGCAGCCGGTGGAGGGTCCCTCCACAGACCCCGAAGTACAGAGTGTCACAGTAGTCTAACCTGGACGTAACAAAGGCATGCACTAGTGATGACAGGTCCTTGGGCGGAACTAGGGGTTTAATCCGGGTGACATTCCTTAAGTGGTAAAACCCACTTTGGGCAACAGATGACACCTGAGCATCAAGTGTCAGCCTGTTATTCAGGAAGACGCCCAGATTTCTCACCCTACAGGAAGCCAGCAACGGGGTGGTTCCTAGGACCAAGCCTGTTGCCACCCTGGAGGCACACCACGCCCGGGACCAGGCTCAATCACCAGGCCCTCCATCTTGTCAGGATTCAGCCTCAACCAGTTGAAGGACATCCAGTCCTGGATCTCGGCCTGGCAGTTATTTAGCACTTCCATGGTGTCATTTGTTCCAGGGGCAAAGGACATATACAGCTGGATATAATTTGCATAGCAGTGAAAACCCAGACTGTAACAGCTAATGAGCTCTCCCACGGGTAGCATGTACACCATGAACAACACGGGTGACAGGGTCAAACCTTGAGGAACTCCACATGGCAGAAGCTTCGGAGAGGAGGAGAAATTCCCCATCACCCCCCCCCCCCCGTATCTTCCTGTCTGAGAGATAGGACTCAAACTAGTTATGGACAGTGTGGTGATTTGGTCACTGGAGTCATATTTCTCTACAGTTTCTTTATGTTTATTTCCCAAAACGGCCAGGACATTAACGTCTGTCAGAAAAGAGGCCACTTTTCTGAAAAGGTACATGGGAAGAGCCGATGTGTATTTCAATGTTTGACAGCTCCCTTTGCCTGGGACAAAAGTCTTACCTAAGGGGTAAACAGGAGTTGAAATGTGAAGAAGGGATTGGAGTTTCCTGGAAGCTTATCAAACAGGAAGATTTCATAAAAATGACAGGAGAGGGGAGGGCCATCTCCTCTATGTTAAAACTTTGAATTCCAAAGATAAATGGTTTTACAGCAAGGTTATGCAGACGGCCAGTCTAGAAAACCTACTATTAAGTTCTAGGAACTGCCACAGGCTATTTCCATTTTTTTATAGAATCAGGAAGGATAGCATAGATCAAAGGCCAGCCAAGAAATTGGGGCAGAGAGCAAATAAAAATACTGATAAATTTGTTTGACTTGGAACTTGGAAGGCGCGAGAGAGACCCCTGCTGGCCTAGAGATGAACAGTTGGACCTGAAAATATTAAGGCCTAACCAATCCCAGGCCAGCACTGCAGGCTGCAGAAATGGCTATATAAGCCCTCCAAAACAGAGACTCTGGGCTTAAGCCAAAGTTCCTGACACCGTAAAAGATTGCCAAATAACACTGAAGACATTGCAAGAAAACTGGGACTCTGAGATACAGCAGAGAGAAAGAGGGACTTTGCAAAACTCATTTATTTTCTGGACTCTGATTCTCTCTCTACAAAAAAGGTAGACATTATCCAGCTAATTCATTAATCGTTTTGTATGTATTTTCCCACTTTTTTTATTGTTATCCTGTAACCAAATATCCAAATCATTTGTCTATATGTTCAGACAGTAATTATTTAAGTAATCAGTAAAAGCACTTGGTTTTATTTTAAAGTACCTGCCTGGGAGTGGTTTGTTGTGTGTGAAGGTTTTGGGAAGGTTTAATAACTCTGTAACATGTCTGTTAGCGTTAAGGTATCACACACTACTTAACTAAGATCCTGGAAGGGAGTCTGGGGACCTAAGGTAGAGAAAGTACGCAAGGTCTCTGGAGGGTTCTGTGGGGTTTGAACCAGGTTCCTGCACCCCTTCGGGAGAAGACACAAGCAGGGTTACGAGGACAGCCCTGAAGAGCTTGTAACACATGGGTTCTTCCCCAGCGCAGCAACCAAGGAGAGTTTTCACCTGCTTACAGACTCGATACTGTATTTAACCCTTACCCAGATAGAGAGGAAGCCCTGGGCCCTTATGGCGAGTGTTCAGTTGCGAAATCAGCGAGCACTCTAAAAGGACACGAGGAGGGTATTTCCTGACTCCCCTGTCATGGACTGCACTTAGGGGAGGACATTGTGAGCTCAGTGGACCCAGCCTCCAGGAGTGGGTTTGTGACAGACAGTACCGGCAAGTCCACAATACTCTCTAAGGTGATCCAAAAGCACAATGTGGTCTACGGTGTCAAATGCTGAGGAGAGATCGAGGAGAACGGAATTGACTGGTCTCCTCTATCTCTTGCCCTGAGGAGGTCATTTTGCACCCTGACTAATGCCACTGCGGTGCTATGCCTAGCCCTGAAACTGGACTGGAATGGCTCACAGATGTCAAAGGCCGCGAAGTGCGCCTTGAGCTGTAGCACCCCTACTTTTCAACAACCTTCCCAAGAAATGGGAGGCTGGAGATGGGTTGATAATTCGCCAGGATATCAGGGTCGAGTGAATCATTTCTTCAGGACGGGCCTCAACAATGCCTCCTTCACGGCATCAGGAAAGATCCCCTCCGAGAGCAAGCACCAGATTATCCTAGTAAACATCGGACCAACGGTCTCAACGCATCCCACTATGAGACAGGTTAGGGCCGGGTCCAGTTCACAAAAAGTGGTCCACAGCTTCAAGATCACCCCAACAACCTCAGTCACCTCCACTGGCATAAATTCTTCCCAGACAATAGAAGTGCCTATGTTCTTAACCGGTCAACCACCGCGGGGCTGACCTTACACCACTGGGTAGATCCAGGATCGGATAGAGGACACCTTGTCAGAGAAGAATTAAGCCAACTCATCACACAATGTGACTGAATATACTTTTTTCGGCTGCAGACAGACCAGATGAAGTAGTCTGTCCACAGTCCGAAAAAGCTGAGCTGGTCTGTTCCTTCCTGAGGATACCTCCCTGGACAGGAACTCTGCCTTCTTACGATCGACTGCCCCTTGGTTCTCACGATAGTGAGCTTTCAAGGCTAGTTTGTCCTCTTTGGATTGGGTCCTCCACTAGCAACGCTCCAACTTCTGACGCATGATCTTCATTTTGAGAGCCCCACCAACGCGGGGTCTCTCAGTTTAGATGATCTGGGTCAGAGCATAAACCGGGTGCGATGGCAGGATGGAGCAGTGGATGTGGCCTACCTAGATTTTGGTAAGGTATTCAACACTGTTCCACATAGGAGACTAGTAAGCAAGCTGGATAGCTTAGGAATGGGTCCAAAGGTGGTAAACTGGATAAGAAATTGACTAGGAGACAGCGACAAAGGGTGGTGGTAAATGTTTCACTCCAAGGGAGAGTGACAAGAGGGGTGCCTCAAAGATCAGTGCCGGTCCTCTTTTTTTTTCCTGCCCTAGCCCCTCAGACTGCTACTCCTTCGGGCTGCACATGCCCCTGATGCCCACCAGTCTCACCTCCGTTACTAACTCTCTCCACCAGGATCCCGCATTACCTGAGTCTGGGGGTTCCAGCTTATTCCTGCTGGGGGGGGGCATGGAGGAAAGGAGTAACAGTCCCTGATCCCTCCAGAACTACAGGCATGGGGGGTTGGAGTGGTACGCCTTGGGGACTGTGATGGTGTGGTGGGACAGGTGCCCTCTTCCAGGTGGCTAGGACGGCATTTTTCTGTTTTCTGTCCCACCAACCTCTCACTAATGTGTGTGACCACAGCGGTGTCCTGGGGCAGGGATGTCCGGAAGCGTGTGGTCACCCACACCATCAAGGACATCGCCACAAAGCCACCACCAGGAGCCGCTGTAGAAGCAGTGCAGCCCCACCCCCCCACCAGGAGGGAAGTGCCCTAAGGACACTCAAAACTCCTTCTCCCCTGGCCTCTGCTCCTGACATCCAGGCTCGGGCGTGAACCCAGATCACCAGCGAGCCAGAGCATTGCTTCATCGCTCTACACCACAGAGCCGGCTGACCGGTCCTCTTTAATATTTTTATAACTGACACTGCAGAGCAGTTGGAAGGGAAGGTTTGCCTCTTTGCATATGACACCAAAATCTGCACTAGAGTGGGCTCTCTGGGGGGGATGGAAAGGATGAGCGGAGACCTGAGAAAACTAGAGGAGTGGTTAAGGGTATGGCAGCTGGGTTGCAATGCAAAAAAGTGCAAAATAATGCACTTAGGGCACAGAAACCCAGGGGTGGAGTACAAAATGAGTGGAGTGGTACTGACTACCACTTAGCAGGAAAGAGACCTAGGGGTAATCTTATCAGATGACCTAAAGGTGGCCAGGCAGTGCGACAAGGCAGTAGGGCGGGTGAGTGGGATGCTGGGGTGCATAGGGAGGGGTATCACCAGCAGGAAGAGGGAAGTGGTGTTGCCTCTGTATAGATCGCTGGTAAGACCACACCTAGAGTATTGTGTCCAGTTCTGGAGACCATATCTACGGAAGGACATAGAGTGGAGGCAGTCCAGAGGAGGGCAACTAAAATCGTGCAGGGTCTGCATCAAAAGCCCTACAAGGAGAGACTAAAGGGCTTCAATATGTACACCCTGGAACACAGGAGGGAGAAGGGGATATGACAGATATAGAATAATACATGGGGTGGTATGTTTTACAAGAATATTACACACACTCAAGGTGTTGGATGCTACATAAACCCCGAGAGTGAAGCTTGAGGGGTTTATTTAAGCACCCTACACAGACGGTGTGTGTAAAATTCAAGTTTTACACACCACCCCATGTTTTATTTTATATAACTGCTGGGGAATGATTTTTTTGCCACAGCAATTATATAAAATACAAACACATCACTGTGCAGCCGCGGACCAGTCGGGTTCAAGCCTGGTCTGCGGTCGGGTTCAAGCAGCTGCTGAAACATTTTTTTTTTTTTTTTTTAAATAAAGCAGTTCACCCCGAGTGTACTTCAAAGAGCTAAATTATTATTTTTTTTTATTTACTTACAGCGGAGTCTGAGTGGTGCTAAAGTGTCCCATGCCATGAAAGGAAGATGGTGGCTGGTACATGTGTGGAGCGAGGAAAACCCCATGCCTTGTTCAATGTTATAACCAGCTGGTTATAATGGTGAATTATAACTGGGTTTCCCTATGGGAAAAGTCACTCCCTGGTTATTATAGACCTTTAAATACCTCACAGGGGTAAATAAGGTACAACAGGGGAATATTTTACAGAACAAGGGGACACGCTATAAAGTTGAGGGGGGGTAGATTCAGGAGCAGTGTTCCCATTAATACTGCAGATCTGGGGGTTCACTGTACCCTCTCCAAAACTTTTCAGGGGTGTAAACTAAATTATATGGGTTTACTGTACCATTTCTACAAATTTTTTTGTTGGGTACATGTACTACAAACAGAATTATGCGGGAGTAGTGTACCCCCTTCACACAAAAATGTACTTGAATTTCATAATTTGTATGTGAATCACGTACAGTTATGCGTGAATGGGAACACTGTTCAGGAGAGATATGAGGAAGTACTTCTTCACAGAAAGAGTGGTAGATTCCTGGAACAGACTTCCATTGGGGGTGGGGTGGGGGCGAATAAAAAAGTGGTGGGGTTCACGAATGCATAGGATAAGCACAAGGGAACCATACTGGAAAAGAAGGTGGGACAGAGAAAGAGCAGTAGCTCAGGCAGGGTCTGTGGTAATAGTGTAGGGAGGGAGAAATGGGAAGACTGGATGGGCCAAGCGGTCCTTATCTGTCATCACATTCTTTGTTTCTATGTTTTAATAAAATAATAAAAATAAAAAAAACGTTGCATGTTTTCCATCATGCCAACCGGTCAAAAAATACATTTCTGCTGCTCAGCTTAGATGCCGAGTGTAACCCCTAAGCAGCGTTATCTCTAGGGTTACTAACTCTGCCTGTACTTCTAACAGGTTGAGGGGCCTGGGTTCAATATTCTGGTGCCTTCACCCAGAGTAAAGTATGTGGGGGTATCTACCTAACCTGGTATAGCCCCCTGGGAAGCTATATCTATCCACAAACCCACCTAGTAACTAAGGACCTTTGAAATAACCACAGCCCCTTTTAGCAGTTAACACATAGTTGGCAATAAACATTTACAATATGCACACACCCTTTGCACTTTCCACCAGGGTCTGGTCTTCAGCAAATCCCGTGGAACACCCTGTAAGACAGCATTTAATACAGGCACGAACTTTTAAATGTGTTTCCCCCAAACACATCAACCTCAACCCAGACAATGAGATATTCGTGAGGCAATGTAACAGTGAAACAAACCAATCGATTTATTAAGGGGGACTTGAACAAAGGAAGGGGCAGATTTAGATGAATAATTGCTATACTGGATTTAAACCAGGGTACGTTTGCATGCATACATTTAGTCCCACTGTACAGTTTTGCAGCTGCTTGTTACCCAGACTGTTGGTGGCTAGCCTGATCGTTGCCCGGGGCTGCAGCTTTTGTTGGGGCCCTTGATGGAAAGAAAGGCAGATAAACATGCAATGACAAAACCCTTGGCTATTTGTATCTTTGGTAGGTTGTCCCAGTCCATTGCAACCCTGTAATACACTGACAAAATCAGACGGTACCACAAAATGATTTAAAGAAATGTTGCAGGGAGCTACTCTGAGTTTACTTACACCACCAGTTGGTAGCAGATGGCCTGGCGACATGAAGACCTATTGCAAACCACTGAAAAGTATGGGGAAGCTGGGCCTATATGACTCGCCTCCGCTTCACAGCCTTTCCCTCCAGGTGGCCCGCAACCTGAGATTGCTTGCTGCACAGGGGCTGGATCCCCAGCTGGTCTTTCACCGAGAAACAGTAACTGGTGCAAGAATAGTCGGCTTGGGATGGGTTTGGCATAAGCCCAAGGCTAGAGGAACACTTCTGGCAAAGTTCAGTTTGTTTGCTGGTGAAAATCACCAGCTGGCAGACAGTTCGGTCACTGGTAAAGATGGGCTCCTTACTGGCAATCAGGAGTTCCTGGACAGTAGGCCTTGACCCACAATAAACATTCAGCACATTTAACTGAAACAGCCTTCACTTCTCTACCGCTTGATTTGGTTTTAGGCCGGTTTGCAATTGCAGTCGATTCACTGAGCAAACCTCTTAGTCTGCAGAAACAGTCTCTGATCACAGTTCTTGGGCTGAATGCTCCACAGAAAGCTCCTCTTGGTCCAACAGCTCGAGCTGCACTCTTCAGAGTCTCGGGGCTAACTGCCGCAGCTTAGAATTAGTTTTCGGATTAGTCCGTTTTACTACTATAAGGCAGTCCAACGCTGGAAACAACAGGAGGGAGGCAAATCAGGCCTCTCCCTGCCAATTCTCCTCAGATCCTTTCCTGGAGTTGCTACTCGATGGCTCAAGCTGCGCACTCTCTCAGTTCTAACAGCAACTCAACTGTTTTAAACATAGAAACATAGAAGTTGACGGCAGATAAGGACCGCACGGCCCATCCACTCTGCCCATTTTTTCTACCTTATGAATGTGCCATAGGCCTTTACTCTGTCAATGGCCTATTTATTCATACTCATCTGTATTGCTCCCTTATGCCTATCCCATGCCTGTTTGAAGCCCTGCACTGTATTCATATCCACCACTTCCTGAGGTAGGCCGTTACATGCATCCACTGCCCTTTATGTGAAAAAATAATTTCCTCACATTACCCCTTAATCGGCCGCCCTCTAATCCCATGCTGTGTCCTCTTGTCCTGCTATTTTTCTTATACTGAAACATGTTAGACTCTTTCACCTTGTAAATGCCCTTAAGATGTTTGAATGTTTCGATCATATCACCTCTCTCCCTCCTTTGCTCTAGGGTATACATACTGAGCTCCGTTAATCTGTCCTCATATGTTTTCTGATGCAGTCCCTGCACCATTTTGGTTGCCCTTCTCTGGACTGCCTCCATGTTGTTAATGTCTATGTGCAGGTGCGGTCTCCAGTACTGCACACAGTTTCCTAACAGTTCTGGAACTAGTCCAGTTTGTCTGGATTCCAGTTGACTAGGGGAGCTGTCACTCACAGTCCTGGTGATCCCATTTGACAGTTTAGGCGCCACCCTGTAAAACTACAAAAACTACAGCTTTTTCCCACGAGGCACCTGAACTAAGGAACCCTCGACGTCCCCTGTGTCCCAACTGGTCCAAATTCCTGGAAGTCCCGGACCACACATAGTGGCTCCCATTTGGATGCATAAGCTACAATAAGGCAGATTAAAACGAGCACTCTAATTTAAATATAATAACAAGTTAAAGTAAATATTTACAGTACTAGTTAGAGCTCCCTCTGCTTTATTATCGACCGCAGAGTGGAGCAAATCAGGACGGTGCCTGGCTGGTCGAAAACTTTGAAGCGCTCGGACCCAGCCCAGATCATTTTCTGTATACACACTGGCTACGACCTTCAAGGGATAGGTGTGGAGGCACATCATGGCACACTCATGCAGATCAACAGGATTAAACAAATGACCATGGATCTATTATCTCTGCCTGGCAGTGGGCACTGATGGAGCTCTGGGAGACACTTAAGGTAAGCTCCAAATTGGTGGTGGTGGTGGTGGTGGTGGTGGGGGGGGGGTGCTACATAAGAATGCTTTTGACTGGGTGGCCTGGGATTTTTTGTTTGCAACCATAAAACATAAGCAGTTCCTCTCCCTTTTATCAATATTCTTGGGGACATCTACCATACAGCCAAGGCATATGTTAATGGACACATTTCGGATTCCTTTCCATTACACCGTGGCATCTGTCAGGGCCGCCCTTTATTATCTGCTCTATATTTGGGACCCCTTGCCTAGGTTCTCAGATCTCATCCAGATATCCAGGGCCCCATTCTAGGTGGTAGGTATCTAAATTTAGCTATATATGCAGATGCTTTGTGCTGCATCTGCGGAAGCCGGAAACGCAAGTATAGAACCGTTGGCAGGTCCTGACTGATTTTGGGTCCCCTGCAGGGTATAAGCTCAACACCTCAAAAAACAAGGTTCTGCTGATACATTACACCCCCAGCATGCACACTAGGCAGCATTTCAAATTCCGCTGGGACCTTCCTGCACTTAAATATCTGGGGGCGATGATACCAGTGGACTTGGCATGATTAAGTCAAATCAGTTATAACAACCTGACATAATGATTTCTAAAAGACCTGGAAACATGGAAGACAATCCCTCTCTCCTTGCTGCAGCGTATTCACAGTTTCCAAATGACCTTGCCTAGAATACTATATTCTGCACAAACCATCCCAGTCCCCCCACCTCTCCTTCAGAAAATGGGACCAACTGATTTCTCAGGGCTCCATGTCAATTTGTCACAGCAAACAACGCACGTTCGGAGCAGTGCGGTCAACACCACGACCAGTGAATACAGGTGTGAATCACTGGTGAAATTTAGATTTACTATTACAACACCATGCTGTCATGGACCACCGCGCCAGTGAAATGTTTTAACTTACTTGTTTTTTTGGTTTCGGGTGGTATTCCCTGACGTGGTGTTGACTTGCGCGGTGTTGTCCACGCTGTTTCCCACCACGCGGTATTGGCTGCTGCAGACTTGACGTGCTACCATTTCTCAGTATATCTGAAGAGGATTGCACACTAGGATTAAGTTTACTACTCTGTATCGCCCAAAGATTGAAGGGTGGGCTTAACTTTTCCCAACTTTTCTTTGTACTATAATGCTGCCCAAGTTCGTACAGCCATCTACTGGCCCATGAAGGGGTATAAGGTCCGCAAGAAAATTCTAGAAATGGTGGAAGAGGATCTCCTCCAAACCCACGAGACTCTTTTGGCATACCCTCAGGTACCACCTGAACAAGTGACCTCTAACTCCTTCAATGGGACCACACTGACTCACTAGCAAAAACTCTATAGTCACAAAGAGCTCTGGGACATTAGATTCCTTATCACCCCTTTCCCTATAATTCCTCCTTCCTACCAGCCAGGCTAGACAGTACTTCGATGGGGAAGGCTTGGACTGTCCTCTCCCATCCAGTCTCCCAGAGAAAAGAGATAATATACCACACCTGTGATGAATAAATTGGGTAAATAAATTATGTTATTTTGGGATAAATCTTTACTTTCACTTAGAACACCATTTATTTCACTTAGAACTCAATTTATTTAACTTAGAACATGTTATTTCCACTTAGAATCTGGAAATAGAACACAGAGAGCAATGGGCCAGATAAAGGGTTTACAACGGAGAGAAAAGCAGTTTTAAGCTAAAACAAGGTAAAACACCAATAAAAACATTACAACTGGTGTAGTATACATCAAATACAGAATGGGTTGTAGTGGAATAACACATTTATCTCCACACATGGGTGGTAAAACCTTTATAACTCGTGGCTTTGCCACTTGTGAGTTATGGGTCTTACCATTCACTACTGAGAGAAATGTGTTATTCCACTGCAACCCATAATGTATTCCCTATCTATTCCCTACCCTTAACTGTCTCCTGCTTACTTGCTACATCCTTCTGATCTGTACCGATATCTGCTGCAAGCGTCCCACTATTTGCAGAGAGAGCACCAAAGGTGGCCCTCTAACAAAGACACACCAGCACAACATTTTTATTTTTTATTTTAATCTTTGGTAACCGGGTTAGGCCCACTAGGCACAAGTGCCTGTTTTCAGGGGAGACTTGGGAGCAATGGGTGGTTAAGTGACTTGCTTAGAGTCACACAGTATGCAAGTGCAGAATGTGAGAATCAAACCCAGGTCTGGTCTGCTGGATGTACTAAACTCATTCACAGCTCATTACTCTAACCTCTAGGCTATACTGCCAGCCCAAACAACATAAAAATTCTGATTATGACATGAGAGTGCCCCCATTTCTCGATTATATCAAGCCTCCCTTTATCTGCAAAATCATACCACAAATGGTGTTAATCTTCATTGGGAAGCTGATCTTCAAATCCAGATAGACCCAATGCAATATGATAAGTATTTACAGCACATACATGGGCCGATATCTGTGCACTCATGGAAGGAGTTTTTATGGAAAACGTGTCCATTGTTTCCGCACTCCTCAGATTGTAGCTAAATACCATCCTACACAGAGAGCTCAGTGCTGGCAACAATATGGTATACCGAGGCAACTCTTGGCCATGTGTGCTGGCTCTGTCCAGTTCTTCAGCAGTACTGGGGGCAATTATCCACTGCCTTACCATTTATTTTTGGAGATGATTTCACCTCAACAGAAACACCACTCTAATTTCTGAACCCCACCCTTGTTTTAGGGGCCCTAAGACAAAACAACTAATTTATATCTGTATGGTTGCAGCCACAAAGGCTCTCACCAAATTATGGCTCACCTCTGCTGTTCTGACCCTGTAACACTGGGAGGATCTTATGGTGCAAATATATCAAATATATGATGTGGAGAAACTAACTGTGAGACTTAATGACTACTACTCGACCTTAAGCAGTATGGCAAAGATGGGTTGTCTACATGCTGAAACACAGACCAAATTTTACACCACAGCATGTGCTGAATGTCTTAAAGCAATGTATGTATTAGAGTAGCTTCTATGCATTTGAAACAAAGTATATCTGTGACATAACACCCCTATATGTTATTCTCTTGTTGTTCCGCATGTCTTGTACTTTTGGAAAAATGTAAATAAACCGACATTAAAAAATATATATATATATATATATATACACACACCATGTGACATGTTTCAGCCAATCATGTTAACAGGTTTTCCGATGCCATTTTATAAGATTAGTATAACAAATAACCTGTGTTTTCTGTGACTCCAGTCATGGTGCAGCAAGCAATTGTTTTCTCCTCAAAAATGTTAAGCAAGGAAAAAAACAGAAAGACTGAATTTGGATTTAATACATTTGGCCTCTGGAGCACCAAAGAGCAAAACAAAATCTCCTTGTGAGATTTCACTGAGGAATGCGTGACAAGCAAAGTACATGCTCACAATGCCAAACTGAGAGGGGGAAAAGTTAATTTTCGACTGTGCCTCTGCAGTGGCTCCCAATAATCAACAAATATTTTATCTGTAGACTAATTCATATAATTAAACTGCAAGAATCAGTGCTCTTCTTTAATTGCATAATAACATCATAATAATAAAATCCCCTTTCTTAGAGTTGTTGACATTATGTCATTCATTCAGTATTCATTGCAAAAAAACTACATTTAGTCATCAGTTAGGGTTGCCACAAAATATGAGGTATAGCGAAACAAAAGTTCTTCAGATGCTTGGTGACTGTGTGGTGTGTATTTTTTCTAAGGTTTGCTATTATTCACAGCAGCATCTGCACCAGCCTAACTTTGACCATGTCTTTTAAGGTAGGCAATTTACTCACACACCAATGCTTAGAGAGAGAGGCCAAAGTTTGGGTAACGTAAATGCCACTTTGCATTTTATTTTGTACATATTTATTTTACTGGGAGAAGGCTCAACTGAGCATGCTCCTTTACAAGGGGGTCCTGGGTAGGACAGCATACGCGGTCAAATCAAAGGTAATGATAACGGTAACGCAGAAATATGAGGAAGTACAAGAGATACACTGGTATGGGCATACAATGATACAACAAGGAGTAATCCAGCACATAAGGCAGGGAAGATTCACAAGGCATTAGACAATTAAAAATGTGCACTGCAAATAAAATAGTTATGTGCTGTACTCAATGTATGAAAAGTCGCATGTACAAGGAACCAGTCACAGAACAGGCAGTGACTCAAGACAAGCATAGCCATCAGTACGTCGGCACATAGACTAATCCTTCAAAACCAAGAAGCACTACACCATACCACATAATTAGTTTGTGATAACCAGGTAATGCACTAGACAATTAATTTTATTTTACGACGTTTGGCCGGGAAAGGCACACTGAGCCGATGCTTGTTTCCAGGTGCATCCCGAGAGCACAGGGAGGAGGTGAAGTGACCTGCTCAGGGTGACTCAGTATGAAAGCAGAGTTTGTGGGACTCAAACCCAGGTCTGCACATGAACATGTGTAACTCTCAGTGGACATAAGGTACTTGTGGAGCTCACTTTTAAAGATGGAATGAGACAGTGAGGAACGCAAGGAATGGGGTAATGAGTTTGAAGTAGGAAAACACCGGAGTACCCATATTAGTGACACATTTAGGTGTAACAAGTAGCTCATGGTGGTAGCCAAAACACTGGACACTGTGTCATGGGATTCGCTATATGTCATCAAACTGGATGCAGTTTGGCCTTGGGGTTAGAGTGCAGAACTGTGAACCTGGAATCCCAGGTTTGAATCCCACATCTGCCACTTACAATACCTTCTGACTGACCCTGAGTAAATGCTCCACCTCTCTACTCAATCCCTGTTCTGTTGGAATCCCTCCATGCGCTGAAATCAGCAGCAACATTCTCTCTATCTTTCCTTTCCCGGATCATAAGGTGCTTTGGGATACTGTTATGAAAGGTGCTACAAAAAAACAAAACTGCTTTCCTTCCGTTTTACCCTAATGTCACGGGCTGCCTGTTTTGGAAGTTTTTGCAACGTTTTATTATATTAAGCCTTGTATTTGTCTGAATTTACTGTGTTTAATCACTTGCTATAATTTACTGTGTTTAATCACTTGCTATAGTTGTCTTATTGTATTTTTTATATCATGCTGCTTCACCTATGTGCTTTATATGCTTTCATGTACTAATGTTATTGCCATTGTATCTTACTGTATTATTATCCTGACTGTAACCTCCTGGGTTTTACCTGGAAACAGGCAAATCTTTCTACAATGTACTTGACTGTTGAACAAAAAACGAAATACATTTCCAAACTTTTATGGCTTTGTGCTTCAACCCTGACTTGTATCTAAATGTGTTTTGTTTTTTTTTCTGGCAGAGAACTCCCAACATTTTAAAAATGATGTTTATTAACAGATGTGCAATAATTTGTATTGACAATGCTGGTCAAAAGGTGTCAAGTGGCAACCTCTCTCCCTCACCTTATGCCAACCAGTCCCCGGTATCCAGCATCATCCCCTCACTCATCCCACCCCATGACTATTACTCCCTGGTGTCCAATGACACTTCTCTACCTCACTCCACTCTATGCCAATCACTTCCTTGTGTTCAATGACACCTCCCTACCACATCCGGCCTTATGTCAGTCCCTCGCTGGTGTCCAGTGACCCTTCTCTACCTCACCCTTCTCCATGCTAAGCATTTCCTAGTGTCCAGTGGCACCCCTCTACATCACTGCCCCATGCCAAGCACTTCCTGATGTCCAGAAGTACCCCTCTACCTTACAGCACCCTATGCCAACCACGTACTGGTGTCCACTGGCACCCCTCTACCTCATCCCTCCCTACTCCATGCATGACATTCCCCCTCCTTCACCCTGTCCTATGGTAAGCACTGCCTGGTGTCTAGTGGCACACAGTTCCCACACCCCAACCCGTGCCGCCTAGCACTCCATGGTGACCAGTGGCAACCCCCCTCCCAACTCAACAAAATGCTCCCCCCAATGATGACCAGATTCACCCTCCATTCACCTCCTCGGCCAGTCACACTCTAATGCCAATTACCAAATATGTGTTGCCTTAGTCTACTGAAAGGGTCAGTTGCAGACTATAAGTTGCTTTCTTCTTGAATTACCTGGAGATTGCAACAGGTGACTCCAGACCTGATTCACCTTGATCAGACTGGGTTTGTCCCGGGTCATCAGGCTCAAGACAACCTTAGATGCACAATGCATATTATTAATGCTCTTCACTCTTCAAAATAACCAGCACTTCTTAGTCTTGATGCAGAAAAGGCCTTCAATAAGGTCTCGTGGACCCTTCTACGGGCTGTCCTTTCCAGGTTTGGGTTCCCAGAGGCCTTTATTCGTTTTTTTGTTCAAGTTATACAGTAACCCGAGTACGTATATAAGGGCAAATGGACATGTTTCATCTCAATTTACTTTAGGGAGAGGCACACGTCAGGGGTGTTCCCTATCCCCGCTTTTATTAGCCCTCTATATTGAACCTCTGGCACAAGGTATACGGGAGAACCCAGTAATTGCTCGAGTCTTGCTGGGGGGTTTCCACCATAAACTTGCATTGTATGTGGACAATATTTTATTATATTTAACTAACCCGGAAATATCCCTGCCGACAAATATTCAAACACATTTCATTTTTCTCGACTCTCTCAGGTTACACTCTTAACACTGCTAAAACGGAAATTTTAAACTTTAATTGTGAAACTCTTCTTGCCCTCCAGAAAGCTTTCCCTATGAGATGGGACCTCCCTTCTCTGAGGTATCCTGGAATTCATTTGCCACCCTTAGTATCCCAGCTTTACTATATGAATTACATCCCGTTGATAGCACAATTGCGGCAAGACATACAACTATGGTTATTGTTGCCCCTCCCTCTCTACTCACGTGTCCAGGCTTTGAAAATGAATGCATTGCCCAGGCTTCTTTTCTTATGTCTTTTTTTTTTTTTAGACTTTTTTCCCCTCTTTGCTCTTGGCCTGCAACTGGGAGAGAGCCCCAGTCCCATCCCTTGACATCCACCAGCCAATGCCAATCTCTTACCCCCAGGGGTTGGCGGGGGGAACCCCATCCCCACCGAAGACCGGATCCAGTGTTGGTCAGCGCCGTGGCTATTTGGTGGTGGGACCTGCAAGCTCCCCCCATCATCCAGCTGAGAGCCACTTCTTTTTCTGCCAGTTTCTCCCTCATGGGCAGAGCGTGCAATGACTTCAGCAATGGTACTGTGTACGCTCCCGTGCGTGTCCCCTCAGGCATCTGCCCCACCTCTGTTCCCTTGTCGGCAGCATCGGTGTGCCAACTCCCAGCCTCTGCTGGGGCCAGGCATGCACCAAGAGCTGATCATCCCCTCCCGGGAGAAGGAGAACTGTCTGTGGGACGTCAGTCCTTCTCCTCCCAAGCCAATCCCCGGCGTCCCACACCTGCTCCCAAATACAGGTCCCTGGCATGGTGGAAGGTGTGATGTCCAACACCTCAACCCTCAGCACCACCAGGCTGTCTTCTTTTCTTATTTCAATGTGTTGCCTGTAGGGTGCCTAAAAAAGAACTGGAGTCCTGGCAACAGCTAATCATGAAGTATGTCTGGCATTCAAAAAGACCCAGGATCCGCAAGCAGATCTTACATCTTTACAAACGACTGGGAGGGCTTGCAGTCCCATATTTGCCCGGTTATTTGGCAGCTGCTCAGATATGTGTGGCTTTAATGCTAGGACACGTGAGCTATAACTCACATTGGAAAATGAAAACTAATGACCTTGACGAACCCCTTACACCCCCACTCCTCGCTGGTACAATGTTTCTTGCTGTCCCGACCATCCAGTTGGGAGCGATCCCCCATTTCAGGTACAGAGGCAATGTTGGAAGGGTTCAAACATGGGCTTAATCAAGGTATTACCCAATTTCATCTATGGAAATATCAGGGGTGGCTGGCAGACCCAGCCTTTCTTCTGCCTCAGTCAGATGCCTGGTTTAGCACTATGGCACTCAGGGAATTTTTGCTCCCTGGCAACTTGTGCAAGGCAATGCAATTATCTCTTTTGAACTAGCCCAGGCCAAATTTGGATGGCATGCCAGAGACAGATTAAGATACTATCAATTCAGAGATTACCATAAATGCCCACGTGAGGAAATCCACGCAGAGAAATGAGGGATTTCTGCCAGGGCCACCCTTTGAGACTATTTGGAAATCTAGGTCTGGGGAGAAGGCTATTTCCTTATTATATGCTAATTATGCAGCCGACTCTTTACAAACGACAGGTAAAATCAGACAGAAACGGGAGCAGGAGTTAGTGATTTAATTTGAAGACTGGCAGTGGCGCCTAACTTGGAAATATATCTGACAGACCTCCTTGTCCCCATGGTGGAGGGAATTTTTATGGGAACTGCGTATTAAGATACTTTCATGTTCTAGCAGTGGTATCAAAATGGACCCCGTCGGTTTCACCCGACTGCTGAAGGGGTTGTGGTGAGGATCTGGCCTCACAGACCCATATTTTCTGGTCCTATACAGCCTTATGACCTTATTGGACAGAAATTCAGGGCCATTTATGAACTATATTTGACTTATCCTACCACCCTGGCCCTGAAAACATCCTTCTTGACCTGCCACCTTGGGAAGTGGTAGGTAGCGAGGCAAAATATTTCTGGAATATATTACTGGCGGCTGCTTTTAAAGCTATTACGAGGAAAAGGCTTTTGTCAGGCCTTCCAGATGTAGCAGACTGGAGGGAGATAGTTACCTCAATTTATAAATTTTAAAGAATTACTTTTTCATGTTTTCATTACAGCAAAGAATTCCCCAATTTCAGAACAGATGGACCAGATGGCATCTCCATGATGGTTTTAGCCCCTCCTAAGCTGCATCAATAGCTTTGCCTTCCTGACAACCATACATACTGTCAATTAGTGACTGCTGACTCTCCCCACTGTACCTAGATCTATTTTTGAGATAATACTGTTTTTGGCTTTTAGATCAGCTTGATATTTTTTGACTCTTCTACTTTGACTGCAATACTTTCTTTTTCTAACCCCAAGATATACTCATTCATGGAAGAAACTATCTAAATGAGCTATGAGGACCCATTTTCTTTTTCTTTTTCTAGTTATATGTATGTTTTTTTACTTATTCTTTATCCTCCTAGCACTTGCTGCACTGGATCTCCTCATTCGGAACCCCCACACAGGCTTCTGATGTGTCCCAGGCACAACCCGGTAGTCTGCTCCTAGAGTGCCGCACACTCCCTGATTCGCACTTCAGTGCATCCTGATTACCCTCCGGGTGGGGTGAAGGAGGCTCCCCCAACCTCCCCCTTTAGTCCCTGGCAGAGCGAGTGCAAAGCGGAGTTTGCCCCAGGTCCTATGCGAGACGTGATGCTGAGGGGTTCGTCACTCAGATCCATGCTGCGAATTTCCTCTGTACAGGCCCCTGACGTTGGCGTGCAATGAGGAACACTGAGCCGAGCGTGTTGAGACGAAGCGCCAGCTCTGTCCTCTGCCAACTGCTCGCCCCTTATGCGCTTGCCTCCCTGTCGCACCGGCACCATCCAGGTTCCCCAGGTGGTAGCAGTATTGCGGCGGAGATAGCTTCCACCCCTCCCGGAGAAGGACAACAAGCCGTCGGGTGCTCAATCCTTCTGCCCCCAGCTGACCCCCGGCAGCCCGAGTCTATTCCCGAACCCGGGTTGCTGGCGTGGAACAAGGTGTAGCGTCCAGTGCCTCAACCCTCAGCGCCACTGGGCCAGCCTGTGTGTTTTTTTTTTTGTTTGTTTGTTTTTAAATTATAGGTATGAACTTTTTTTTTACCACAGAGCTGTAATTCTAGGTTTTGACTTTCATCTGATATAACACAGTTGTCTTCTGTTACAAACTACATATTAAATGTACTTGTGAGTTCTGTTGAACCCTGAAAGCTCTGAATAAACTCTGAGTATTAAAAAAAGAATGGGTCTGTCATCAATACCAAACCTTTTAGTATAATAACACCTAAAAATGCAATAACAGAATTTAGACAGCAATCAGCCAAGGAAGTAAGTGCATGGTAGCTATCGGTGTGGGGGGGGGGTTGGTTAGGGGAGTGAGGACAGGACATGGTCCCGTGATGAGCTTCCGATGATGGCTACATATGTCAGTGGGGGGTCAAGACAAGAGAGCACCCTGGGAATGTTTAGTGTCGGCATTTGGGGCTTGAGGGAGCTTCAGGACAGGACTGCGGCCCAGGGAATGGACTCCCAGTAGCTGCATTTGTCAATCAGGGGGCTGTGGTGAGGGTTGGACAGGAGTGCTGCTCCTAGAATTGGCTCCCCATGACTGGATCTGTCAGTCGGTGGGGAGTGTGGGAGATATGGTGACACCAGGGATGGAAACCCTGTGTCGGAAAAGTGTTGGATGGAGGCTTACTGACATCTGGGAAGGGCCACCAGTGTCGGGAATGTGTTGAAATTAAGTACCAGCACTGAGGATGGCCTCCCGGTGTCAGTCAAGTGCTGAGGTGGATTTGCTGACAGCAGGGATGAGGTCTCTGTGTTGTAAAAATTTGCTTTTTGGGGATGGGGAGTTAACACTGGGGATGGGCTCCTGGTTTCGGAAAAAGTGCTTAAGGAGAGGTCAGGGGGTACAAGAATGTTGCAAAAAGCAAAGACAGGAAGGCATAAGCCTCCATAATATCCTAACTACAAAGAAGAGGGAGCCGTGCTGTGTGTGCGCATGTGCAGAGAACTCAAGAGGAACTGCTTACCAAACAGCCAGATGAGTTGGGGCACAGAAACAGCCACTGCCACCAACACGGGAAAAGTACAAATACACTCACTGGCTCCAGTAGTGCTTTTCCAAGTCCGAGGATTCCATTGCTTAACCTTAATTCAAAATGGCGTCCCAGAGCTGATGAGTTAAAAATCAAGCAGAGCTTCCACTAAACATATCTGTGGGCAGTTTTAGAACCCTCACCTACATATTTTCAACTGTAGGAAAGGCTGAAGTGAAACAAATGGTACTTTAAAGAGGGTGAGTAGGTTTTATGTTTACTACACCACCGGAGCCCTCTTTAATACATCTCCAATGGATACAATCAAGAGTGTCAAGCAAAATACTGGGATACTAGGTTCCTTCGACTGAAGCTATGACTTCAATATTCTACTTACAGATAGAATAAGGAAACAAAAAAAACATAATATATAAAATCAAACAGATTTTTTTTTCCATATGGCTTTTTACCAGTCTCACACAGCTACATCCTCCCTCCCTAGTCACCACTCCTGTCACCCACCATCCTAGGGATCTATCTGAGGGGAGATCCCCCGAAAATATACCCCCCCGATGGTGTAACAGCCATCCCCAACCCCCTACCCAGAAGCACAATCCAGATCCCCCCAGGGCCTGTAGCAAGGGTGCCGGAAGATGGTAAAAACTGAGGGGGCTGAGAATCAAAAGGGCACTTATGAGGATACAAAGGGCACTTTTTCTATACTAGTTTTTGCCACACAGAAATAAAAAGTGGAGTGGCTACCGCCCCTTCCGCCCCCCCCGGTTCCGGCACCTATGTAGGTTGTACTGAGACTGCAGCAGGTATTTCCTTGTTCTGTTCCCTTGGCTCCACCCTCCTCCCCAATGTCAGGTCGTATCCTGGCAGGCTTCACAAGCTCTAGTCGTGCTTCTACGGGAGAGACAAGCTTCCAGGCCCACCACAGGGGTCGACAGAGGAGTGGAAACAGACATCTCTCCCCAGGTGTGAGCCTTGCAGCACCTCCCCAGCCCTTGGGGTCACCCGACTGGCTTTGCAGCTTGCTTCTGAACACAGGTCGCTGAAGTGAAAGTGCGCAATGCTACCCACTGGGCATCAGGTGACCCATAAGAGAGAGTTTTTTTAATCCCCTCCAGTCCCATATCTTGCCTTTTGGCTGCCTCCGGCTACCACCCAACCCCTCTACCCACAAACTCCCACTGCTTCTGCATTCCCCATGGTTCTGCAAACATCCTATTTGGGCTAGGCCTACAGGCACAAGAAAGTAGTAGAAGGCTGCAACACCCTTTCTGGGGTAGGCCTACAGGGACATTAAGGTACACCCTGGCCAGACTGGATCTCCTCTTTCACTTCTTTTGCTGCTGTGGCCTGGACAGCCCCCTCCCTCCTCCCCCCCCAACCACTGCTCACTCTATTCCTCCTTTTCCTTCCTCTCCCTTGAAGCCAGATGCCTTGTGCATGTCTTTTATCTCCAAATTTTGGTTTGGCTCCCTTGCCTTCTACCTTGCAGCAGTCCCCGACACTGGTCCCTAAGCTATGCCTGCCACCCTACTTCTCGGCATCCTCTTCATCCTGCACTCCCACTGGTGCAGCTCCGTCACTCACCCTCCTCTCCTTGTTTGCAATTTTGTACCATAACTCGTTTTGCTTTTCACACACTGCTGTTTGCCCACAGCACTTTTGCATCTTCGTACCTACAGTATCTGCGCAGCATCTTTTGCCTTTGCACGCTGTTCACTGTTATTTGTCATGCTGGTTATCTTATATTTGGATTATTAGTATTCTTATACTCCTGTACCTTGTTCTACTCAGATTTTTTGTTTTGTCCTCTCCCCACCACCCCAGGATGCATCTGGAAACAAGCTGTTACCAGCTGAGTATGTCTTTCTTGCTAAAACTTTTGAATTAAATAATGAAGGCCTAACTCCATATCTGGGGTAGGCCCTGAACACTGTCAGAGACAGAGTAGGCTGTATGAGGCAATGTATGGGCTAGAAAAAGAAAGAGGGCAGCTTGTAAACTGCAGGGAGTGTGGGGCAGAAGTGTTCTTGGGAACACTCTGGGAGGTTGTGTGTGTATAGTATGCAGTAGAATGGGGTCTATGGTGGCGGAACTGCCGCAGGACAGTGCAGAAATCAGCAAGCTGTGGGGAGTCCAGAGGAAAGAATTTAGCAGGATGCCAGCCGCTCAGAGAATTCCAATTTCCTGGACCCAGTTGCTGAAAAGGATAGACAGGATAAGGGAGGGCAGACTGGAACAAAGTTTGGGGAGAGGGGGAAGAAAGAAGGGGAGTGGGGGAAACATGCAACCCTTAGAGGTACCAGTAAATAATCAAGACCAGATCCTACGGTCTTCAGAAAGGGTCAGTGCCCAGGAATAACTAACAGGTGGGGGGTGGGCAAACTTGGAAGGGAATAAGGGTAGTAGTAGTAGGAAGGATAGTACAGTGTGGGACAAGGAAATATCAGAAAAAGAGGAGGGGGCACTGGGGGTCAGGAGACTCAGTAACGGCACAGATATGGGAGGGGACGCAAAGGGGAGAAAGGCATGCATACAAAAAAGTGAGAGGAGAAGGGGAATTAAATCTGGACAGCAGGGGAGGAGTGATGAAGGCATGGGGACACAGAAGGAAGAGAGGGTCAGGGTGGGAGACAATTAGGAAAACATACAACATGTGAAGGGGACTCCATCGGTGGAGAACAGGGTTAGTCCAAGAACTTATCAAGGAAAGAGAACCGTGATAGCAGGGAAGGTGGCAGGGCAAGTCAGAAAGATAAGGGGGAAGTTGGGGAGGGGAGTATAGAACAGGACAGGGACAGGGTAAGGGAAGTGGAGAAGAGAACACAGGATAGGTGTAGAGAGAGCCCTGGGAGTAGTAGGGGATAAAGGGGCATCTCAACCATACTGAGATGGTGGTGGTGGTGGTGGAGGGATAAGGGAAAACCAAAACTGGATCAAAGACTGGTGCAAAGAATGGGCTTCAGATATGTCAGAGAATGGGAACAAGACTGTGAGGAGAAATTCCTGTACTCACTCGACAGGCTTCACCTAAGTGAGGTGGGGGAGACTGGGATGCTTAGGGATAAACTAGGAAAGTGCAGAGGGGGACTACTGTGGGAGCAAAGAACATTATGTCTTCCAAGGAAGGGATAGCAGCCCCCCCAGCCCCCAGATATGGATAAATTGGGTGGGAGAGACTTCGTATGTAAGGATATGGGGCAGCAAAATAGGAGGAAGGGAGCATGAGGGGAAAGGGGTGGTGGCAAGTGGCAGGCAAGATCGAGATGATCTAGAAGGACAAGGGGAAATATGGTGTGTCAGCCAAGGATGCAGTACATCCTATCTCGGACCTAGGGTCTATCAGTGCCAGAAGCCTTGGAAATAAAATGGCGGTCCTCTAAGCCTTGGTGATGGAGGGCCAAGTGGATTTGGTGGCAGTTACTGAGACCTGGGCATCCCCGAAGCATGACTTCAAATCTTTCCATTCTGGGGTTGTTCTTCTATAGAAAGATAGGGTGGGGGAAAGTGGAGGGGTGGCACTTTATATCAGGGAATGGATTACGGCCACCAGCGAGGATATGGGGGTTGGAGCACAGAGTTAATCTGGGTACAGTTTCAAACAGTGACAGGGAGAAGGATGAGGCTTGGGGTGGTGTACAGGCCTCCAAATCAGAGCAAAGACATAACCAGGAGATGGGAAGAGAAATAAGAAAAGCTTTAGTGCAGAGGGAGGTGGCAATAGTGGGTGGCTTCAACCTACTGGATGTAGACTGGAGTATCCCTCAAGCCAGTAGCAGTAGAAGTCAATCGCTCCCGGAAACAGTCCAAGATGGTTTCTTAACCCGGGGGTGATGGAGTAGTCTAGGGATCGGGTTATATTGGACCTAGTACTGACAAACAAGGACCACGTCAGGGGCAGCAGTATGTCGGAGCCCCTGTGAAGCAGTGATCACCAGTCAGTATAGTTTTTAGCTCGATATGGGGAAGGAACTCTTGAACACTAAGATATGTGTTTTGGCGTTCAAAAAGGCTAACTCTTCCAAAATGGAGCAGAGTCTAGAATTACACCTGGCCTAATTCAGAGGGGCTAGTGGGGTGGAAGCAAAACTGTCTATAAATCGGGATGGAATCCAGAAAGTCACAAACATCTGTCGGAAACAGACGGGCAAGAAGAAAAAACGCAGGAAACCACTATGGTTCAAAGGAGGTTGTAAGTGCTGTGGAGAAATGGTCTTCCTTCGAAAATACAGGAAGATCAGTGAGAGGAGTGGACTACCTGAATAAACTAAAATCAGCTTGTACAGAGGTTGGGGCAGAGTTTAAAATAGCATAGGACCTTTTTTTCGGTACATCCAAGAAAAAAAGGATGACAAAAATAAGGCACTGTCAAACTGAGATGAGGGGCAGAGTGGATGTAGGACAGCAGAAAAAAAGGCAGAAGTATTGAACTAATACTTCTGTTCAGTAATCACAAAAGAGAAGGATGGACCAGTACCACGGGCTAAAAGGGAATGGGGGGGGGGGCTACAGATGCACGAGGAGGTGATCACTGAGAACATGGCCCACATAGTGGTATATGGCACAAATTTGCCTCCTCTGCACTACGTATAATGACATTCACACACTGGCAGGAATATGCATGGAAATGCAGATATAGATTTTTTTTGCACGTTTGATATTGTGGCAAAATATGTGGGTCAGGAGAGGAGTCACTGTTGGGAGGGGCTGTGACCACATTCAGGCTGGCTAAACACACATATTGTGGATCTGTCCATGAATCCAACCCTTCTGGATGGCAGTTATTAAAAAAGTGGAAGATAACCTTGACTCCCCAGGAAAGATCACGCCTTACTTTCCAGGTGACTGAAAGGCACTCAGCCACTGGCCTCGTGCCTTCCAGTTCTCCCAGCGTGTGCATTTATTCGTTAGGAACTGATACGTTGTCATAAGTCATGGCTTACCTACGTAACATGACTTGCTTCAAGACTTGCACTTTTGTCACTGCTCACTGTACCTTAACTACAATATAAATACTACATAAAGAAAACTGATTTCATTTTGCTGTAGTGCATCATGGCAGAAAGTAATCTACATGGCTTCATTTTTTTTTGCAAAACATTTCTACCCTCCTACACACACAGACATACACACACACTCTTGTACTTTTCTAGTTCAATTCTAATGCTAGAATTCCATTATAAAAGAAATATAGCTCAATTCTCAGTCAATACAATCTCCCATAAAGTACCGACCACCCAAAAATTTACATAAATTAACAATGATATGGTATGCATTTGCATTCCGTAAATTACATTACTGAGAAGGAATGAGCAACTGCTATTGATTATAACCCAGTCATCTTAATGAGATTATTGAACCCCATGGACAAACAACAGTAATCAATTTTTCGCTAAATCCCCTTCTGCTTACAAGGATTTCATGCTAGCGTTTGATGCAGGTGGATCCACAGTCCCTTGCTTCTCACATCAAACCCTAGATCTGAAACAGATACTGTATCGTTTCCTGAGAAGAGTGAGTGTTTATCTCAACATGTGCCATTGCAGGGTTTCTTTACCTTTTTTGAAATATGACTCTGACTTTCCTCCTCCTCCTTCTTCATCCCTCGGCTCTAGTGATCTCTTGAAAAAATACTCACGGTGTCACCCTGACCCAGTGGTCTACCAACATCCTGAAACATAAATTACAGCATTATAATCTTCAACTAACTCCTAATACTGAAGGTGGACAAAGCAATGGGGCCTGATGGGATTCACCCCAGAATTCTAAAAGAATTAAGGGGAGAACTAGTGACACCACTGACTACCCTTTTTAACAAATCATGGGATGATGGTGTGGTACCTGAGGACTGGAGGAAGGCGGATGTGACTCCCCATCACAATAGTGGGAGAGCATGACAAAGGCAAAAAACTACAGACTTGTCAGTTTGACCTATGTGGTAGGGAAAGTGATTGAATCACTTCTGAAGGAAAGAACTGTTGAGTACTTAGAGGCCAGTGGGGCACAGGACCCAAGGTAGCATGGGTTCCAAGCGGGAAGGTCATGTCAGACAAATCTAATCGATTTCTTTGACTGGGTGACCAAAGTAGTAGACCTGGGAGGGGCTGTGAACATGGTCTACCTAGACTTTAGCAAGGCATTTGACACAGTCCCACACAAGAGATAAATAAACAAATTAACCCGCCTGGGAGTGGGTCCCAGAGTGGTAGCCTGGGTAAAACATTGGCTGGACAACAGAACACAGAAGGTAATTGCAAATGGAGTCCGCTCTGAAGAAAGGGGGGTTACTAGTGGGGTACCACAGGGTTCAGTACTGGGTCCAGTACTTTTTAATGTCTTTATAAGTGACATTGCAGAGGGACTGGAAGGAAAAGTATGCCACTTTGTAGATGACACAAAGATCTGCAACAGGGTTGATACACAAGGAGGCGTGGAAAGGATGAGAAGGGAATTGGCAAGGTTGGAGGAATGGTCAGAGGTATGGCAGCTTGGATTCAATACAAAGAAGTGCAAAATAATGCACCTGGGAAACAAAAACCCAGGGGAAGAGTACACAATTGGAGGGGGGAAGAGAGGTAGTAACAAAAAAAAATGGAAAGGGACCTGGGGGTAATCATATCAGATGACCTTAAGGTTGGCAAGTAATATAAGAAGGGAGTAGGGAGGGCTGGGGGATACTGGGATGTATAGGGCGAGGCATCACCAGCAGAAAACAGGAAGTTGTTATCCCTTTGTACAGGTAGTTGGTGAGACCCGATCTGGAATACTGCGTCCAGTTTTGGAGACCCCATCTCCACAAGGACATAGACAGGATGGAGGCAGTCCAGAAGAGGGCAACTAAAATGGTGCAGGGTCTGCAAGAGAAGCCATAAGAGGAGAGACTAAAGGAGCTTAATATGTATACCCTTGAGGAAAGGAGGGAAGAGTACCTCAGTGGAATCGACAAAGTCCAAGAGGGTGGCATCTTTCAGAAAGAGATGTGCAAGAACAAGGGGACACAATTTGAAGATAGAGGGGGGATGGCTCAGGGGCACTGTGAGGAAGTATTTTTTCACAGAGAGGGTGGTGGACGCATGGAACGGCCTTCCTGAGGAGGTTGTGAGGTCTAAAACTGTGGGAGAATTCAAGAATGCATGGGACAGACATAAGGCAATTCATGCGGTGGGTAGGAAGAAATAGGTTGTTGGTTAACTAGGATCTACAGCTTATCCTGTAGGTAGGGAAATGAGCAGACTAGGTAGTCCAAGCGGTCCTTATCTAACGACAAAATCTATGTTTCTATGTTAAAAAAGAGATAACTTAGATCTATTTCTTAGTTACTATCATACAATAACATACATAGATACATACTTAGATCTTGTCAGCAGATAAGGGCCTTTGTCCCACCTAGTCTGCCCAGCTGCCCTTGAACGCTAGCTATAAGATAATATTATATATGGTTACCTCTTGTTGCACACTGAATTCCATTCTAACTAAAAAGCTGTCGTACCACAGTTCAAATGTCATAGAATGCTGTTGTGCCCGTAGAAATATACAGAACAGCACCCCACTTCAAAGGTTATGGAGTGCTGTTGTGCCTGAGATTAGAACAGCAGTGCTGACGTCATAACCCATATGAATGATTTTTCCCTATAGACAAATAATGGCCCCTATAATGGCAACCTGGAAGTAGGCAAATGTGCCCTGCTAGCATGGCCATTCTAGTCTTTAAAGTTCTACAGTTGTACCCTTCTGTGGTACAACAGCTTTTGTACTTAAGATGGAAACTCATGCTGCCTGCTATTATACTTTAATGTTCCTCACACCCACACTGAGCCTAGACTCTTGCCCATACATCTTTCTGTTCTGTCATCATTTTCAAAAAACAGAAGTCCGCACTTCACTCAAGTGGGTTTTCAGCAGCTGGGTGAGGGTGGGTTTAAAAAAAAAAAATCAAACCAAAAATTTCATGGCAAGAAAAAAAAAAAGCAGCATTTATTTCCAATTTTATGTTTCAAACCATATACTACACAACATTATTCAATGTGGCTGTGCAACTGGTTTTGCGTTTGTGTAATGCAGATGAACTTTGGCTGTTCTCCTCTCCATCCATGGGATATACCACCCTGTAGAGGTATGAAGGCAAGGAACCCCAGGGGAGGGTTCCCCTCCTTAAGAAGACCACGGGAGTGAGAGGTGTGCTGCTGGAGGAGGAGGAGGGGTGGATTGAGGGGCAAGGAAAAAATGCTTGTGTGTGGAGTGAGGAGAGCAGCCCTTAGACATGCCAAAAGGGGTGTGTGGCCAGTTACACCACCCCCTTGAACCACAGGCTACAGCCTTCCAATTCAATGTGCCTGTGCAACTGATTTCGTGCTTGTGTAACTTAGATAAACTTCGGCTAGTCGCCACTCTATCCATGAGATATACCACCATGTAGGGGTACGAAGGCAAAAAACCCTAGGGGAGGGTTCCACCCCTTGAGCTGCCGTGGGAGTAATTCCCATGGCTAAAAGTACCTTGGGAAGAAGCCCAAAAAGAGTGTCAAGCAAAGCATATAAGGTAGTGAACACGTATCGGGGTCGAGGATCTGTACGTAGGTCAGTTGGTAGTATGGGTTCAGTTGGTAGCACGGTTCCATTGGTAGCATGGGTCAATGAAGACCTCTACATAGGTCGGGTGGTAGCATAGGTTACATAGATACATAGACAGTGCCGGCAGATAAGGGCCTATGGCCCACCCAGTCTGCCCATTTGAGCTTGTAAGTTCAGTTTATGTTTTCCTAGAAGTCTGTTGCCCCTTACCCCTGACCTCCAGAATTCCTTTATGTCTATCCCATGCATTCTTAAATCCCGTGATTGTTTCAGCCCCCACCACTTCCTCTGGCAGGGTGTTCCACTTGTCCACCACCCGTTCTGTGAAGAAATTCTTCCTCACGTTTCCTCTGAATCTGAATTTCCAACTTCATCCCATGCCCTCTAGTCCTGGAACATCTTTTTCGCTTAAAAATAGTGTATTCCTGCACCCTGTTCCTCCCTGTAAGATACTTGTATGTCTCTATCATATCCCCTCTCTCCCTCCTCTCCTCCAGGGAGTACATGTTCAGTTCCTTCAACCTGTCCTCATAGGACTTGTGATGTAATCCATGCACCATCTTTGATGCTCTCCTCTGAACCTTCTCTACCCTGTCTATGTCCTTACGTAGGTAAGGTCTCCAGAACTGTACACTGTACTCCAGGTGGGGCCTCACTAGTGTCTTGTATAGTAGAATTATGACCTCCCTTTTCCTGCTGGTGATGCCCCTGCCTATGCATCCCAGCATCCTATTTGCTTTACCTGCTGCCTTGTCACACTGTTTCCCTACCTTGAGGTCATCAGAGATGATAACCCCAAGATCACTTTCCTGCTTGGTGCATGCTATATCCTCACCCCCAACTGATATATTGTGCCAGGGTTTTTGTGCCCCATATGCATTATCTTGCACTTATTTGCACTGAATTTTAACTGCCAAACCCTGACCATTCTTCAAGTTTCTGCAGGTCTCTTCTCATTCTGTCTACACCCTCTGGTGTGTCTACTCTGTTACAGAGCTTTGTGTCATCAGCGAACAGTGAAATTCTGCCTTCTAGGTCCTATAATGTCACTGATGAAGATGTTGAATAGGACCGGTCCCAGTACTGATCCCTGTGGTACCCCACTGGTCACTCTTCCCTCTGTGGAGTGACAGCCATTTACCACCACCCTCTGTGTCCTGCCCAGCCAGTTACCTACCCACCACACTACTGTCCTGCCCACACCCATATTCCCCAGTTTGTGTAATAGTCTTCTATGGCACAGTGTCAAAGGCCTTGCTGAAGTCCAGATAGGCCATGTCCACTGCCCTCCCTGATCCACCTCCCTAGTCACCCAGTCAAAAATTCAACGAGGTTGGTCTGACATGACCTCCCCCTGGTGAAACCATGCTGCCTTGGGTCCTGTAGTCCATTGACAACCAGAAGTTCCACCAATCTCTCCTTCAGTAGTGCTTCCATGATCTTCCCCACTAGCGAGGTGAGGCTGACTGGTCTGTAGTTCCCGCTTCCTCTTTGTTCCCACTTTTGTATAAGGGGACTACATCTGCTATCCTCCAGTCTTTGGGTACCTCCCTGTTTCCAGTGATCGGCAAACAGGATAGCCAGAGTTCAACCACCAACTCTCTTAGTTCTTTAAGGACCCTGAGGTGCACCCCATCTGGCCCCATTGCTTTGTCAACTCTTACTACTTCCAGTTCCTTCAGGACCCTTTCTCGTATAAAGGGACTTGTGTCCATTTCTGCACCATTCTCACCCTTTGTACTCCCTTCAGACCCATTACCCTCCTCTTCCTCAGTAAAGATTGAGCAGAAATACCTGTTCAATATGTCAGCTTTACTGTTGTCATCCTCCACGAGGCCCCCATCCTCCCCCTTCAGTCTCACTATCCCTCCCTTTGCCTTTCTTTTTTCACTTATGTACCTGTAAAAGGTTTTGTCCCCTCTACCCACTGATTTTGCAATGTGTTCTTCTGTCTGAGCTTTGGCTTCCCTTACTGACCTCCCTGCCTCCCTTTGCTCCCTCTACATAGGTCGGGTGGTAGCATAGGTTTAGTTGGTAGCATGGGTCAATGAAGACCTATACATATGTCGGGTGGTAGCACAGGTTCAGTTGGTAGCATGGGTCATTGAAGACCTGTACATAGGTCGGTTAGTAATGGGGTTCAGCTGGCAGCATAGATCAGTTGGTTGTATTGCTTGAATAAAGTAGACAGGAAATGACAGGTGAATAGTGACCCACTTTCGGAGGTCTGACTGTAAGGTGTGAAGGCTTGGCTTCCTAAGGAGAGAAAGAACAGCCAAAGGGGAGACAAGACAATTACGGGACATCCACCCGACTCCATCCAACAGTGGAAACCTACCTAAGTGGGAGACCTACCTAAGGGACCTAGGGACTACAAGGACACCTATCTAGTATTATGACCACTGGCAAAGAGGAGAGGAAAAGAAAAAAAACCCTTTGAGGAGGAAACCTCTTGGGATCCAACGCCTAGGTCACCTTCCCTCCAGGCTTTGGGACAGTTTTGGTTAGTGACAGCTCTGCTACTGCAATTTAGTAGACCAATCCAAGGGAATTGCACTTTCAGGGAACACTCTCACTCTATCCCTCTAATGGGAACATCATGGAGGGTGAGCGCATTCTGCAACAAGAGTCGACCAAGGTGGGAGGAGGAGAGTAACAACCGCCGAGGCACTCAGCTGGCCTACCAATCTATGAACAAACCAGGTGAACCAGAGTTGGCTGTAGGGAGAATAGCATGAATGGGTGCCTCTGAACCCGCTTGGGCAGCTAAAGGGGCCCTTCTCGTGAAAGTCCCATCCCTTCGCCGCTGAAGTCTTAAATGCTACATCAAGAGGTGCTGTCGGTATAGTTGACAACTGAAGGTCCACCTGGAGCAAGGACCTTCCCAACTATGGGCCAGGTGAGAAGGACCCCGCCTTGAGCTTCGCATACTCAAGATGTGAACTTCAGGGTGCAGAGAGAGACCGTCGGCCATAGGGCTAGCCCCGAGTCCTGGAAGTAATGGATATGGTCAGCATGTCTCCAAATGTGGAGAAGTGAGCTGTAATGGGCATGGGATTCACACGTGGGTCATGATGGATGATAGCAGATATGGTCAGAATGAGCGCTGTGGACCCTCACATGGGTCTTGACAGAATGAGAGCTGATGTGGAGAGACCTGTACATAGGTCAGGCAGAGCAATATGGACCCTCTTGTGAGACTAGGTAAGGCAAATAACATTTGTCAACCACAGGAGTGCATGCCAACCAAGTCCATTAGGAAGCCAAATCAGGAGTGAACTGACCTGTATACTATGAGTAGAGAACAGTGAGGCCGGGGGAAGCCCAGGGCCGACGGTTGGAGAGGAGGAGGCTGTGAAGCCGGTTATGGTGGAAGGAGGCTGCAAAGCCAGTATGGTAGGAGGTGTGGTTCAAAGCAAGTAAACATGATATGCTGCCAGACTTGGAAGGGGATAAGCATTGCTGGTAGTGCAAAGGACAGGAAGGCTGGGATGACTGAGTAAACCAGGTGCATAATATTAGGGAGGGGATGGTAGAAGCCCTTAGGTTGAGAGTTGCCTGGAATCGCTGGAAGCTGCTCCTGCTGCCTGGGGCCGCGATGCCCACTGTGACTCCTCAGTCCCCCGCCATAGGAAAAATAAAGAAGCCACGAACATGACACCACAACACCAAGCAGCTAATGAAATAAGTTAAATACATGTCAGCCATGAAAGCAGTATTAGGTTATCAGCAGAAACAGACTGCTGTGGGTTTGGTATAAGTAAGGTTTGGTAAAGTTGGGAGTAGCAATAAATGAACCTAAATAACACAAACACAGAAGTGTGGAGTATTGCAGAAGGGCAGAACACTTCTGGAGCAGGCAGGGGAATGAGACAGAATGATAGCTGCAAATGGGGTGTAAACTGAAGTTTACACAAGGCATTGGGTGGTACGAGCAGATGATTGCTATGGTTTCAGTATGAATAGTGAACTGAATGAGAAGCACGATATCTTAAATGCCTTTAAGGCAGAGTTAGGTATTTGTAAAGCAGTAAACAGGGAGTACTGTATTTATTAGCTAGGCAGCAGAGCCATAAACCAAGTGTAATCAATTAAGTGGAACAAGCAGCAGACTGCAGCATGAGCTGAAACAACAATAACAACTGAGGACTGTTAGGCAGAAAAGCAAGCTGAGCTAAAACATACAGAGAACCATGCAGTGGACAGAGGCCTGCAATATCAGGTGAGAAATGGAGCCTGGGGGTACAGGCACAGGGCAGCTTGAGGCAAGAAAACAAAGTGTGTAACCTGAAGCACAATTAGCAATGTATATACAGGGCACTAGAAAGCCCAAAAGAAAGAAACAAGGCAAACACAAGGAAGGGAGCAGGAAGGAAGCAACATACACACGGAAGCACAGAGCAGCCGGAAGCCAGCAGTACAAACCAAAAGCGGGAAAACAGAAAAACAGAAGTCCAACACAAACCAAGCAGAGTCCAAGACAGCACATGTGTGTGTGTGTGTGTGTGTGTGTGCAAAGCCCCAGCAGGCCCCAGGACAGAAGACAATGTCTCCGGCTGCAAGGAAAAAATGCGTGTGTGTGGAGGGAGGAGAGCAGCCCTTAAATAGGCCAAAAGGGGTGTGTGGCCAGTTGCACCTCCCCCTTGAACCACAGGCTATAGCCTTCCAGTTCTCAGCTGTGTTTCCATCTCGGGGGTTCTGACGACATCAGGGATCTCTCGAGGTCCCTATAATGCCATTAGAATCCCAACATGGAAACAAGGTATTTTTGTGCATGGTTGCCCATGCATTATTCTTAACATGGATACAGTGACATCATAGTCTTGTTGTACCTTTATTCTAACACCAGGATGCTGTTGCACCATCAATCTGCCATCAGACTAATGGTATAATTGTACGCTGATGTGGGCTGCTGTTGTGAGGACATTTGAAATTAGTAACCGATTTTATTTCTTTAGTAAAGTTTCCCAGGAAAGGCCTACTGAGTTGAGGATGACACATTTCCAGAGGTGTCCTGGGGGAAGACTACCGGGGAGAATTTTCAGTACAAGCAAAATATACATTTAGCATTTACAAAGCAAGCAAAATAATCAGCTGTACAGGTAAATCATTTAGCTGTACAATAGTTGTGTAATGTATCAGCAGTGCAAAATACAACATTAAATAGAAATTTAAAAAAAATCCCTTTCTTAAAAATTACCACACTGACCCGCCTTGTACCATAAACAATTGGTAAGGATATGCAATAAGGATGCTTTCCCATTTTGGGGATCTCTGACATAACAGACCACCTGAGCTTCACTGTCATCGTCTACAATGTCACAAGGATCCCTCCAGTGGAACACAGCCTTGTTTTACATCCTCACCTGCTTAAGGCATATGGGGAAAGGAAAGAAATACAGAAAAATGATTTGATGTAGAGGGGAGGTAGGGACTGCTGTGAGAGATGAAAGAGCAGCATTCAGGAGCTATTAGGAGAGTCAAGTGAAGGGAGGCAGGCAGTCATACTTAGAAAAAATGGAGGAGGCCAGTAGGGACAGGAGAAGGGTAGTGAGCACATCAAAGAGACTTATGGAGGGTGACATGGTCTTCTTTCGCTACATGAGAGAAAAGAGACAGACAAGGGAAGGCATAGTCAAGCTGAAACAGGTGAGGGGTGTGTGAAAGAAGACAAGGGTAAGGTCGAAATATAATATCTTCTGTTTGGTCTTTACAGAGGAGAAGAAGGGTCCACTACCTGAGGGGAAAGTAAGAACCAGATGGAGAGGGGGGAAGACTGAGAATGGCACCGACAGTTGTTGAAAGGATACTCAAGGGGCTCAAGGCCGTTCAAGAAAGCAAATCTCCAGGGTCAGATGGGCTGCATTCCGAGGTGCTTAAGGAGATTTCACAGAATTGCTGGTACCATCCCTGGCAGATCTCTACAACTGCTCCCTAGAGTCTGGCGAGGTGTCTATAGACTGGAGAATGGTGGACGCTGTACCCAAAAGTGGAGGAAAGGATGAGCTGGGGAACTACAGACCGGTCAACTTGACTTTAACAATTGCCAAACTGCTGGACAATATTATCAAAGATCGAATGGTGGAGTGGTGGCAAATGGCTACAAGATGGAATGCAGCACAAGTCTGTGGCAGCCAGGTCTTGTCAAACAAATCCGACTGACTTCTTTGACTGGATAATGAAGGCTGTCGATAAAGAACAGATGGTTGACATACTGTATCTGGACATTAGCATGGTGTCTGACTTGTACATATGCAGCTAGTCAAAAAGCTAGGGGACCTAGGGGTGGGTGACAGTCTGACACAACGGGTGAGGAACTGGCTAAGGGGGAGGACACAGAGAGTAGTCTCATAAATGGGGAGCACTTGGGAATGAGTGAGGTCACTAGCGAGGTTCTGCATGGTCGGTAATTGGATGAGTACTATTTAACATTTTCATCTGCTTCATAGAGAAGGTATCAGAGAGAAAATGCTACTTGTCTCCATGGAGGCAGGAAGAAGTCTGGGACAATCCACAGGAGGGCCAACATGTGCTACTGTGTCAAAAGTCTATTTCTTGCAACTACAGAAGCCTAGGAGGGAAGATCCCAGTGGGAATGAACCTCTTCAACCAGCATAAGGAGACAGAATTGCCTCTGCAAATGACACCAAGTTCTGTGGCAAGGTGGAACATGAGGAGGGTATCAGGGAACTGAAGGATGGGTACAGAGGCTTGAGAAATGGACACACATGTGGCAGCCAGGCTTCCATGCCAGGAAGTGCACAGTCATGCATGCAGGCAGAAGAAACTCCACAACTGAATACAGGCTGGGTGGGGTAATAGTTACTGTGACTGAGGAGGATACGGATCTGGGAGTGGTGATGTCTAACCACCTCAAATCAGCAATGCAGTATAACAAAGCGATAGGGAAGGTAAACAGAATGGTGGGACGCATTGGGAGGGGGTTTGGCAGCAGGAGGAAAGAGGTCATGTTGGCCCTGTACCGAACCCTGGTACTCCTGTACCTAGAGTACTGTACACAATTTTGGAACCCCTACCTAAGGAAGGACATAAACATGCTGGAGACAGTGCAGAGGCTGAATGACCAAGATGATACAGGGTCAGTAAGGGAGGATGTATGAGCAGAGACTGCTGAGTCTTAACATGTACTCAGTGGAGACCAGAATGGCGAGGGCGGATGTGATTGAAACGTTTATATTATTTATTTATTTACTGATACTAGGAATTAACATCTCTGAGCAATAAGTTCATAAACAAAGGTTCTGCATCATTGACATGTGTCTGGTAAGGTGACAACAACAACAGGATGAAGCCACATTAAGCAAACTAACAAAGTAGAGTTGCATATAAATACAGAACTTATATACAGTTACCAGCAATTTACAATTAAGAATCAATTGGCAGCCCGGTGGCGCTGAGGGTTGAGGTGCTGGATGCTACACCTCATGCCATGTCGGCGACCCGGGTTCGGTGACGGACTCAGGCTGCCAGGGTCGGCAGGGGAGGTAGAGGATGAAGCATCCAGAGAACAGCTCTTCTCTCCCTGGGGAGGGATTCAGGGTCGCTCAGTGTCCTGGCAGCCCCCGATGGAGATCGGAGGTACTGCAGGCACACCAGCTAGTGTAAGGGGCAGAGTGCAGCAGACACCAGCAGGCCAGCCATGTGCAGGCGTCATTGCATGCCACACTCCAAGGGGGAAACACCACAGAAAAATCATCTGCAGTGCCACGGAGATGAAGGGGACTCCAGGGGCAGGGCCACATCCCACTGCCGGCCCAGCGCACCAGCGGACTTCGTGGCCGACCCAACTCCCAGGTAGGCCCCTTTAATTTCAGAAAGGCCACTAAGGGAGGGCGGGGGTGAGGGGGTGAACCAGGGGGCTGGCCCTGCCTGGGTGTTTGGGGGAGGAAGTTGGTAGCAGGGGGTTCAGGCAGGGAGTAGAGGCCTCAGCCAAGGAGTACCCCAGAAGGATGCCCGGGCTGTAGGGTGAAAAAGAAGGTTAAAAAAAAAAAAAAAAAATCAATTGTCAATAGTGTGCCAGCAATGTTTTTGGGGATAGCTAGAGACAAACATTGTCAAAGTTATGTGCAGCCAGAATAGTGGCAGCTGTCCTGGTGGGTGGGGGGGAGAAGGAGGATGGGTGGGAGAGGTGGGAAAGGTGAGAGGGGAGGAGAGGTGGAACGTGGAGAGGGGGGAAGGGGCTAGTTAGAGAGGACCTATTGGAAAGAATGTTTAAGATAAGGCCAGGTGAGGTTAAGGCCACAGTCACAGTTGGTACTGTTAGAGGCTAGATGAGCCTTCAGGTCTGCCTTAAATTGGCCAAGCTTGGTACAAGACAGGAGACCTGGGCTAAGGGAGTTTAGCCATTTCTGAGCTCGGTATCCGAAGGATCTTTGTCCTTGGACGGTCCGACAGAAGGGGATTTTTAACATACGAGAGTTGTCACTTCTGGCTGGAGTTGTGGGGATGGAGGACATCAAGTACCCCAGGTGTGGTGAGACCCAGGATGGACTTTTTGGCGAGCAGGCAGGTTTGGTAACAGACTCTGCAGTCCAGGTTGAACAGACCTGTCCGGTAATAGAACTCACATGTGTGTATAAACAAAGGGGATACAAACAAGCTGTTCGCACAGAGGCAACTGGCAGGCTGTAGTACTTTTCCATGTAGCAGATGGTGATGGATTGCCTAGGGAACTGGTCAGTACAAAAATGGTGAATGAAATTCAAGACAGGTTAGGATACACTACCAACTGTCTGCCTATAGGGGCCAACATACCGGGGCTGGTTAAGGAAGCTGGGGATATAGGGGTGTGGTGTAGGGGGTGGTGGATGGTCATGAGGCCCTAAGGGGCACGTACCACCTCACTGGGCAGACTGTCAGGCTTTCTTCTGCTGGCAGTTTTTTATTTTAACCCCACTTCTTCCCTCTCTCCTCCCTGCTCACTCTTGCTCCCCCTACCCCACCTTTGTTTTCCTCCCTCCAACTTTTGCAACAATGTCCCCTGGACTGCCTATTTTCCCCTGGTGTTTCGGGCCCTCTAGTCCCTGATCCTGCCTCTCTGTATTACCTTAGCCCCCCCATTAGTGATTCCTTCTTCTCTCTCTTATTCTTTACCAGTAGTTATGACAACTACCCTCCTATTTCTACCTTACTTCCCTTTTTTCTTATTCCTCCTTGCTGGTCATTATTTCCTCAAGCAAACAAACTGGCGATTGCACTTTTACTGCCCTGTTTTGTAATTAGTAGCCACACTGTTATAATGTATGTCAAAAGCTACACTGTTATAATGTCTGTAAAGTTTTCATTCTAGCTTTAAATTTTTTTTATGTTCTCCATTTTATGTACCAAATGTTTTTGCACTGCCTTCTTGTATTGTTGCTAATTTCTTTTGACGAAGAGCTTTTGTAAATGAGTCTCTGTCTCAAAGGTTTGTAATTCCGAGATATAAATAAATAAATTAAATTGGTGGTTGCATCAGTTCAGTCAGATGATTACAGACATTTGGTCAGGTCATGTTGTTATACTAAATTAAATCGTTGTTCATTAAGACTGATTTAAGTCCCTTCTTTCCAGATTATTGTGCCTTCATTTGCTGGCAGTTTTTTGTTACCCATTTATTATTCTGTTTTTTTTTTTTTTGTTTTTTAATAGAGACAACCTGACCTGTTTTTCTATCCTGAAACCGTTTTTTTCAGTTACTTTGACCTGGGTGAAATATGAGTCCACATAGTCATAAATAAAATACCATCCTTCAAGGCCAGAAAAAATGTTTCCCTTATTTCTACAGAAAGCAACACTGCTGGAAAAATGCCCAGCGCATTTTTGGATTGTCATCTGGAAAAGCATACCAAGCTCGGAAGCAGCCAAGCCCCTGGAGGCCAGTAAACCAGCACACTGGCACATGATTTCAAACCCTCAATACAGGTGGATGAAAATAAAAATGCAAAGTATTTACTTTACCAAAGCTCAAGTGGTAGACATGATTTTTAGTTACTGGTAATGTAATCATTTTCTCATGGGCTGTCTCTAAAATCAGATTAATTGTTGTAGAGACTGCATTTCAAGTTACAGTTCCTATCTGCCCATCCCAACCTTTTCTTGGAAATATTACAAAATGCGGTGATCCCGTACAAAGAAAATCCTGGGAGCACATTGTTACTCCAGTGTATCTAGAGCTACGCGAACATCTCAGCGTTTTTCGCATTGAACCTGTGAAGAAAACCCACTGAGTTCCCATTCAATGGTTTAATGTGAAAAGTATGGCATTTTCACTTATGACTACTTTTAGAAGATACAGAAAAGAAAAAAAGACCCCACCTTTTCCCCCAAATTCCTATGCCTTTAAGATAATTGCGGGCCTCTTAACACCCTTATCCAGCAGCTCTCCTGTCCCTGCTTGTCCTCACTTGGGGTGTGTGTGTGTAATATTGCATACTGCAGTGGCTCAGTGCCCTGTCACTCGCTATCCATCACCCAACTCCCCTATCCCCCTGCCTGACTGGTGGGGGTCTCAGTAGTGCTGAAGGCCCACGATGCCCCCGTAAGCCCAGCAGGTCCCAACTACTGCAGTCACCAGCCCTGTACCCGCTCTACTCTTGTACCAGAGTACACTGGCCCTTCATAATGTACAGGGCTTGCTTCTGCCAGCTGTCACATAAAAAGCCAGTACTGTATTTTACATACAGTACTATCAGCAGTTTACATGACTGCTATGAGAAGAAAGTGCTGTCCACTAGTTAAGGCTATTGCTCTCTGATACTAATGGAGATCAGATTCTCTGCGGCTGTGACATGGGAATCGGAAACCACCATGCTTGCCAGAGAAGGCAAAAGTATGTACAGGGAGTAACAGGGTCATCAGAAGACCCCCAATACCAAATACAACACTGCCAGGTCAGGCAGCTACAAGGGGGACAGGTGTGTGTGTGTGTGTGTGTGAGTGATGGACAGAGACAGAGGTATAGAGAGAACCTATCTGCCAGAGTAGGCATAGGGAAGGTGGGGGGTGGCACTGGGGGTGAGGCCACTGAAAGGCCCTTCCAATGCTGATATGAGGAATCTCTACCAGGTGAGTAGTAACACGGTGTGTGTGTGTGTGTGTACGTGGGGGGGGACGGGGACCAGATATAGAATAGAGTCTACGTTTCCATAGTAGGTAGGGACTTTAGGGCAGACTAGGTGGCCCAGGAGGTCCTTTTCTGCTAACAGCTTCTACGTTTCTATGTGAGAAAGCACTAGGACACAGAGGGACTGATGCAGACAGCATTCCCTCCAGGTCCTGACAGGCAGAGACAGTAAGGCTGCTGGATTCAGGACAACAGGATGCCCCCCCCCACCACTATCTTAAAGGGATGGGGATTAGGGTCCAGGTGGGGGAGGGGATCAGATTTATTTTTATTTTTTATTGCTGTTTATGGGCCTGGGGGAGCTTGTTTCTTTTTTTCGAACCAAACAAACAAATCTGCAGCTTAAATGTTTGGCATGGTTGGACTGGTTTTCCCAAATGGAACCAAGTCAAATTTAAGCAACCGGTTTTGCCCAAACATTCAAGTTAGTGCGAAAGGGCTTTAACAACCACAGTTTGAGCTGTCTGAATCTTTGGTAGACCTTAACTTGCAGCTCTGCATATGACCATTTGCAGTACAAACTCACTGTAAAGAGCAGTTTTCTGAAAACACGACACCTCCACAATGCTTGCCATTAGAAAATAAAAAATAATATTTTTTGGAAGAGGGTGCAAATGCCGGCTGGCAGACTTGGGTCATATGTTTTGGTTCTGCCCAATATGAATGCCCTTTTGGTGCTCTTTACAGGAGTTGTGGGAATGCTTGGGTGAACAGGTGGAACTCATGGCAGAAATGGTACTGCTGTCGATCTTCCCAGAACATCACTCCTCCGCTCATGGCATACTTCCTTGCTGCCCCTTTACCTTCTGGATACTAAGAAAGCCATCATGCGCAAATGGATGTCCACCACTATACCTACAGTTGGGGACTGGAGGAGGATTGTCATGGACATATACAGGCTTGAAAATCTTATTGCTGGATTCCATGATAAGTTTACCCCTTTCAGGGCCAGGTGGCAGAGATGGACATGGTACATGGCGCAGATGGGTGCCGATTTTGTGCTGTAGTCCCAGTGGGATGGGGGAGTTGGGAGTGCCACCCCTGTTGTGGAGTGACACATAAAAAATGGCTACTTTTTAAATTCTCTTTAAAGTCACATTCAACTGGAAGGTTATCGGTTCTGTGAGAATACTAATGACAACAGGATTACATTTTTTTTTATATTTTAGGGCCACTGCTATATTATGTTCCTGGACTCTGTGGCTTTATACCATTATTGATGTAATGATTTTCTTGCCTTGTCTTGGACTCACTGCTTTACATATGCAGAGCTTCGCTTACTAAAAATTATATTTAAAACAAAAAAATTATATTTTTTTCATTTGCTTTACCAGAAAGTGAACTGGGTCAGTAGTGCCCCTTTGTTTTAGTCATGCCTGACACTTCTTTTATTAGAAGCCTGCATTCCGGGCTGGCTCTGTTGTGCCTGGCGAAAGTGTTCGCCTGGCACGCTGGCAACCCAGGTTCGCTCCCAAGCCTGGGACAACAGGAGCAGAGGTCGGCAGGGAGGGCTTCAGAATGTTCCTTGGATGCTCTCCTCCCAGGGTGGGGGGGTGGAGTGGATAGCAGTGCATCGCTCTCTGGCGGCCAGTATGGCCGAGACACACTTAGTGGCATGGGTGACCACACGTTACTTATGCACATCTACGCCAGGACGCCGTGGCATGCCTCTTAGGGGGCTGGCATAACTGAACAAGGAAAAGGCTGCTCAAGCCACCTAAATGACTATGGCTCGCCCTCCTCGCTACCATTCACGCCAGTCAAAGCCCCGCTGCTGCCCCCGCAATGACTGAACGATGGTGCCAATGGCACCGGAGGAGTCTCCGCCTAGTTCATCCTCTACAGGCACTGAGGGCCCCCGGCAAAGGATACGGGAGAGTCGGGTTGGAGCACAGTGGATGGCAGCTGGGGAACGGAGCAAGGGATGGGCTTAGCCACCCGAAGGAGTGTGTAGCTGGGCTTCACGGAAGGGGAAAAAAAAAAGAAGCCCACTTTCCATTAATCCTAAATGACAGGTTTTCCCTCTCCCATACTGTAGGTCAAACAAGAAGAGAATCTCCATAATTATTAGTTGCACACAATTATTCATTGAAATCATTTCCTTGTTTTTCCCATTAACCCCACCCCCACTACAGAAAGCTGCCTCGCTCACACACAGCACTAAGTGCGAGTCACAAGCAAGAGACACATTTCTTAAACAAATGTTGCCTCTAAGGCAGACCTGCTCAGGACGCAGACATTTATGGGTAGGGCTACTTCACTGGCAGGGCTTAACTTCTACAGTTTAAGACCTGAACTTCACTGCTGTGCCAGCTTGGTGGCGCAGTGGAAAGGTCAACAGCCTGATAAACCAGAGACAGGGAGTAGAAGCCAAACAATTTCCCCTCTGTTTTACTTTGTTAGAAGTTCACCAGAGCGGTGATCTATGGCAGTGTGGAGTTAGAATAGTACATATATAGGAAAAGGCACTTAAATGTGAGAAAGAACAAGTGCTACAATAAAGTGCTGCCTCCAAGGCAGGGCTGCTGTGAAGGCAACTTTCACTGAAAGAATCTGTCCCTGCGAGTTACAATGGCAGCATATTTAACAGTACTTTCATTTTCTGTGCACGCCGCTACTTCCTGCTAGCCACCGCTTTCTAAACCAGTAACTACGTAAAGTGTAACCACAGGCAATGCACAGGAAAAGGCAAAACCGCATCATCATATCGCGGTGTTTGCCCAGCGCGATACATCCCAGGAGGCTCATTATGTTGGCTGCACCAGATCACCAGCGTAAAATGACGAACGATCAGCTATTTTTACTGCTATGTATATTCTGGAATCATTGGGGGGGGGATCAGGGAGCTTGAGTCATGAAGTATGCAGCAGTGGCTCCCAGATTTTTTTAACCGGTAGTTCTCCTTTAATTCAATACTAAGCCACCTGCTGCAAGATTCAGTCATTGTCCCCTTATGATCTTTTACTGGTTTGCAACAAACAGCCAACACTTGAATCATATCCTCGGTCATCTGCCTTTTTTTCCAGAGAGGAAGGCTCCAGTAGCTGCAGTTTTTGTTCACTAATGACTCCAACCATTCCATGCCCCAAATTAACCTTTTTACATACCTCTGCACCTTTTCCTGTTCCACAATGTCTTTCTTACAGCACAGTTCCCAAAACTGTAATCATTACAGCATTCCAAGAGCCCTCACCAGTGCCTTGTACAGTGGGAGTATCACTCTACAGCAACATATGAAACGTTCCATGAGAAAGACCACAAGTTCCATGTGTTTGTCTCCTGCCATCCAGGCAGCTACAGCATTCAATTAAGTCAGAATAATTATTTCTGGTCTGCCTGCTAGAACGCACCATTGCACCTTTAAACTTCATTTGGCTGAGCATCCCTAACCACCAGAAGGATAAAAAAACCTGCATATGTGGACTTATATGTACCACAGTATATCTTGGCCTTTCTTCACAGGACCTCTAGCATTTACAATCTGAAAATATGAAACTTCATTCTGCTTGAGTTCCCCAGATATGCACCCAAATATGGTAAAATGGCCTTCAACTGGCTTGCCCCTCAAATGCTGGAATAAGTTACAAGCCTCACTCAAACTGAATGCACTGACTAGCCTCCTCGCGCTCAAACAGTTAGTAGAAGCCTGCATTGATAAATGATGCACTTGTCATTAGACTCTTGTTTTCATTGTACAAACATATGAATCTGCCGGCAGAAACAGGCCTTATGGTCTATCAAGTTAAGTCTGCTCAAATGTGCAGCTAGCACCCTTATATTGCAGCTGCCCCCCTTACCTTTAACCCCCTCGCACCTTGTCCCATGCCCTTTTAAAATTGCCCACTGTGCTATGTGCCACAGGATACCACCTCCTTGGGTAGAGTGTTCCATTTCTCCACCACCCTGTCCATGAAAAAATGCCTCCTCTTCTGCCTCCGATATCTTCCACCCTCCAGCCTGAGACCATGCCCTCTGGTGTCCCTTCCGCTCCTCAGCTTAAATATCCCTTCTGTGCCCGTTTTGTTAATCTCCTTCAAATACCTGAAGGGCTCAACCATATCCCCCCGATCCATCCTCTCCTCCAGGATGTACATATTCAACTCAGTCAGCCAGTCCTCATAGGTGTTGTCCTCCAGCCCCTGGAACATCTTAGTTACCCTACACTGCACCTCCTCCAGCAATCTGATATCCTTCTTCAGAAAGGGATGCCAGAACTGCATGCAGTACTCCAACTGTGGCCTGATTAGTGACCTGTACAGCGGCAGGATCACATCCCTATTTCTGGATGAGAGTCCTCTCGCAATACACCCCAGCATCTTGTTGGCCATAGCTGCAATCTTCCTGCACTGAGCTGAGCTGTTATGTTACCATTATGATCACCCCTAGGTCCTTCTCTTACTCTGTGACCTCTATCTGAACCCCTCCCAACTGGTAGCTCCTCCCTGGGTTCCTTGCTTCCAAGTGCATAACCTTGCATTTCTTCGCACTGAAGCTCAACTGCCACTTTTCTGACCACTCCTCCAGTTTGATCAGGTTCTCCTGTAGCCCCGCCACCCCTTTATGTCGTCCACCACTGCCCCTATTTTGGTATCATCTGCAAACAGACTGATCTTGGCTCTTAACGCCATGTGAGCTATCCAATATGAATAACCCAAACGACACCGAACCCAGGATTGAGCCCTGTGGCACCCCACTTGTCACCGCTCTTGGGGAAGAGAATGCCCCCCCACCACCTGTTGCTGCCTCCCCTTCAGCCAGTTCGCAATGCAGTTTACCATCTTTCTTCCTGCCCCCCCACATATTGCAGCTTAACCCCCAGCCTCCCGTGAGGCACTGAATCAATGGCCTTGCTGAAGTCTAAATACAGCACATCCACTGCATGACCTTTATCCAGTTCCCTCGTTACCCATTCTCAGTATTCAATTAGACTGGTTGGGCAGGATCTTCCAGAGACGAATCCATTCTGCTGACTGTCCTGGAGTCCAATTTCCTCCAAAAAGGTCACTAGGCTCTCTTTTAGGACTGCTTCCATAGGTTTTCCTACAATGGATGTGAGGCTTACAGGTCTGTAATTGCCTGGTTCATCCTTTGGGCCACTTTTGTGGAGGGGCACCCCGTGAGTCATCCTCCAATCCCGCGGTACGCAACCTGTGTCCAGGAAGGTATTGAATAGGTCTGCCAGTGGCCCCATCAATACCCATGCCGGTTCTTTCAGCATCCTGGGATAAACGCCATCCAGACCTGGTGCCTTATCCACTCTTAGTGCCTTCAGACCCTCCAGCTCCCTGCCCTCCGTAATTACCTCATCTGTCACCCCTCCCCCCCTTGCAATCTTCCCCATTCCCTGAGGTAGCTGTACACCCTTCTCCTTCGTGAACACAGAACAGAAGTACTCATTTAGTGCATCTACCTGTTTGGCCCCCTTCTCCACCCACTCCCCGCCCTTTCTAATCCTCATTATCTGGTCCCTGCAGCTCCTTCTCACCTTTATGTATCTGAAAAAGTATTTCTCCCCTTCCCTGATGTCCTGTACCAGTCTCAGCTCCCTCAAAGCCTTGGCTGCCCTGACCAATCTGGTTAACTCCTTGGACTTCTTTGTATACAATTCCCTGTCCTCCCCCCTCTCAGACTTCTTGAACCTCCGAAAAGCTGCTTTTTTGCCCTTACCCCTTCCAAAACCTCCTTGTTCAGCCAGCTTGGCTCCTTAGCCCTACTATTCTTGCTCAGCATCTTGGTACATGACCCAGTAGCCTCAATCAGCCCAAGTTTGATAATATCCCAATTTGCATCCATATTGGGCCTAATTCCTACCAGGTGCCTCCCCAGAATTTCCCCCATGATAAAGTCTGCCCGCCTGAAGTCAACCACCCTGGTTCCTGTACCTACAGTCTCCCTGCCCATGCTGAGCGTGAACCACGCCGATTGATAGTCACTCCCAGCTAGTGGGTCCTCCACTCTCAGATCTCTCACAGCCTCCCCCTTAGTTAGCACTAGGTCCAGAGTATTTTCCAACCGAGTTGGCCCACTGACCATCTGCACCAGGAAGCTGTCCTGGAATGCATCCAGTAGCACCTGCTCCCTTGCGCTTGAGGTGTCTGGGGTTCACCAATCCACTCCTGGTAGACTGAAGTCCCCCAAGATCACTGTGTTCCCTTTCCTGCATACCCTTCAAATCTGCTCTGCTAACTCCTTGTCCAGTTCATCTGTCTGGGCTGGTGGTCTGTACACCACCCACATCCGCAGTATCCTACTTTTATATCCAGGAACTGCATCCACTATGCTTCTGTTTTATCCTCCTCCCCCTCATCACTTCTGCACATTATCCCTTCTCTAACGAAAATTGCCACTCCTCCCCCTCTCCCCATTCCTCTGTCATTTCTATATATCCTATACCCATACTTTCTTTGCTATATTCCTTAGCTTGTTAGTTTTGCTATTTTAATTACAGTGGCATGAAAAAGTATTTGCCCCCTTCCTGATTTTCTCTATTATTGCATATTTGTCACACTGGATGTTTTCAGGTCTTTAGACAAAATATTATATTAGATAAAGGGAACCTGAGTGAACAAATAACACTTTTTTTTTTACTTATTTCATTTATTTAATGAAAAAAGTTAACCAACACCAACTGGCACTGTGTGAAAAAGTAATTGCCCCCTAGTTAAATCAACCCAATTAAAAGGATAATTAGAGTCAGCTGATTGAACACAGCCAGGCTTGATTACAGCCAGCCCTGCTCAATATAAACCTCACTTATTTGGCCCTCACCATCAGAGTCACGCTGCCAGCACAAAGATTCAACCAGCACATTATGCCATGATCAAAGGAAGTTCCTGAAAAGATCAGAAAAAATTTGCTGCCTCTTTTAGTCTGGAAAGGGTTACAAAGCTATTTCTAAGGCTCTGGGACTCCATGAACCACAGTGAGAGCCATAATCTCCAAATGGAGAACACTTGGAACAGTAGTGAATCTTCATAGGAGTGGGCGGCCTGCCAAAATTACTCCAAGGGCACAGCGTAAAATCATCCAGGAAGTCTCAAAGGATCCTAAAACAACATCCAAAGAACTACAGGCTTCTCTTGCCTCAGCTAAGGTCAGTGTTCATGACTCCACAATCAGAAAGAGACTGGGCAAAAATGGGCTTCATGTGAGAGTAGCAAGGCAGAAACCACTGCTAACCAAGAAGAACATAAATGTTCGTCTCATTTTGCCAAGAAGCACCTGGATGATCCACAAGCCTTTTGGGAAAATGTTCTATGGACAGATGAGTCCAAAGTGGAACTTTTGGACGACATGGATCCTATAATGTCTCGCAGAAAAGCAAACACAGCATTCCACAGTAAGAACACCATACCAACAGTCAAACATGGTGGTGGTAGTGTGATGGTGTGGGGATGCTTTGCTGCCTAAGGACCTGGATGACTTGTCAAAATTAAAGGAACCATGAATTCTGCTCTGTACCAGAAAATTCTTAAGGAGAATGTCCGTCATCCTTCCGTCAGCTGAAGCTGAAGCGTGAGTTGGGTCATGCAGCAAGACAATGATACAAAACACAAAAGCAAGTCCACATCAGAATGGCTAAAAGAAGTAAAATTAAAGTTTTGGAGTGGCTAGTCAAAGTCCAGACTTAAACCCAATAGAGATGCTGTGGCAGGACCTGAACAGAGCAGTTCATGCTCGAAAACCTACCAAATGTTACTGAATTAAAGCAGTTCTGCAAGGAAGAGTGAGTTAAAATTCCTCCACAGTGATGTGAAAGACTGATATTGAATTATAGGAAGTGTTTGGTTGCAGTCATTACAGCTAAATATTGGCGTAACCAGTTATTAAGTGTAAGGGGGCAATTACTTTTCACACAGTGCCAGTTGGTGTTGGTTAACTTTTTTCATTAAATAGGTGAAATAAAAAAATTAAAAACAAGTGTTATTTGTTCACTCAGGTTCCCTTTATCTAATATTACATTTTCTCTAAAGACCTGAAAACATCCAGTGTGACAAATATGCAATAATAGAGAAAATCAGGAAGGGGGCAAATACTTTTTCACGCCACTGTACTAAACTTGTATTCTTATTACTTGTTTCTGCTGTACATCATCCCAGCACATTCTAGGGTATCTGCTGCCTGTGTAAATTCAATGTTAAAGTGAGTTTCCAACCCCATACTGTGGTAGCCGCCCTCCCTGCCAGTTATTCTAGCCATGTTGTCATTATGAAATGTACCCCTTACCTTTGAAATATCGTTCGTAAATGTGTTCTGGCGATGAGCTCCCCGATCACTTCTGAGGGTTCCAGCCCTACCGCCCCCGCACTCAAGCACATAATGACGTGTGCTCAGAGACAGCTTGGGGGCACGCCCTATTGAAGTGAATGGGGCTTCTTTTTCCTGTCATTATTATGGCTCAGGATGGCCAGTTGGACAGGAAAGAAGGACACCGCTTGACTAACAAGGACTTTTAAACTTTGTACTGTTTTACTAAGTAATGCTGTTGATTTATATGTGGTTACCTGTCCTAACTAGGACCTCCTTACAAATGAGCATGGCTTACTGGAGCTTTTTCCTATAAAATAAATAAAACAAAAAAAAAAAACATGACAGGGATGGGATATCATGAGATATTATGGTATGGGTATGTTGTGAGGCACAAGGCAATGCTGAGTGCCTTCAGTCCGCCAAGACGTGATATCCTAGGACACACCACACCCAGGAGCGTATTAGTAAGTGACAAGCCACAATGGGGTGTGTATTAAAGGATTAACAATGTATGCTTCACGATTGTAGTAAGGCACGTGTCTGAAGGCCAAGTGTCCTTACACCTGTGAGAAGTGCTATGCTACTCTAAAGTGGTTTATTGCACTTATAAAATGGCTTGTTGTGGGTAATGAGGTTTCCCAGCCTTCATAATGAGATCCGTTTTCTGACTGTGCATCGTTAGAGCAGAGAGCGACAGTGAAAAAGCAGGGATATTGAACGAATACTTCTGTTCAGTATTCACAATGGAAGAACAGGGGAAGATACCTAATCCAGTCAATAGAATCACTCTGGATAGGGGGTTGATATTAGTCCTTTCACAGAAGAAAGGGTTCTGAAAGAGCTCTTAAAACTGAAGGTGGATAAAGCAATGGAGCCTGATGGGATTCACCCCAGAATTCTAAAAGAACTAAGGGAAGAACTAGTAACACCACTGACTATGCTTTTAATAAATCATGGGAGGATGGTGTGGTACCTGAGGACTGGAGGAGGGTGGATGTGATTCCCCTTCACAAAAGTGGGAGCAAGACAGAGGCAGGAAACTACAGACCTGTCAGTTTGACCTCAGTGGTAGGGAAAATGCTGGAATCACTTCTGAAGGAAAGAACTGTTGAGTACCTAGAACAGTGGGGCACAGTACCGAAGGCAGCATGGATTCACAGCAGGAAGGTCATGTCAGACAAATCTAATTGGTTTCCTTGACTGGGTGACCAAAGTAGTAGACCAGGGAGGGGCTGTGGACATGGCCTACCTAGACTTTAGCAAGCCTTTGACACAGTCCTGCACAAAAGATTAATAAACAAATTAGCCAGCCTGGGAGTGGGTCCCAGGGTGGTAGCCTGGGTAAAACATTGGCTGGACAACAGGACACAGAGGGTAATAGTAAATGGAGTCCACAGGGAAGAAAGGGGGGTTACTAGTGGGGTACCGCAGGGTTCAGTACTGGGGCCAGTCGTTTTTAATGTCTTTATAAGTGACATTGCAGAGGGACTGGAAGGAAAAGTATGTCTCTTTGCAGATGACACAAAGATCTGCAACAGGGTTGATATGCAAGGTGGGTTGGAAAGGATGAAAACGGACTTGGCAAGGTTGGAGGAATGGTCAAATGTATGGCAGCATAGCTTCAACGCAAAGAAGAGCAAAGTAATGCACCTAGGAAACAAAAACCCAGGGGAAGGGTACACAGTGGGGGTGAGATACTGACAACAAAAATGGAAAGGGACCTGGGGGTAGTCATATCAGACGACCTAGAGGTGGGCCAGCAATGTGAGAAGGCAGTAAGAAGGGCTGGGGGGATACTGGGATGCACAGGGAGAGGCATTACCAGTAGAAAACAGGAAGTTGCTAGCCCTCCGTAGACAGTTAGTAAGACCACATCTGGAGTACTGTGTACAGTTCTGGAGACCTCATCTCCGAAAAGACATAGACAGGGTGGAGGCTGTCCAGAGGAGGGCAACCAAAATGGTGCAGGATCTGCACCAGAAGACATATGAAGAAAGACTAAAGGGGCTTAAGATGTATAGCCTCGAGAAAAGGAGAGAGAAGGGGGACATGATAGAAACATTCAAATACCTCAAGGGAATCAACAAAGTCCAAGAGGGTAGCATCTTTCAGAAAAAGAGATGTGCAAGAACAAGAGGGCACAATTTGAAGATAGAAGGTGGACGACTCAGAGGTAATGTGATGAAGTATTTCTTCACAGAGAGGGTTGTAGATGCATGGAACAACCTTCCTGAGGAGGTCGTAGAGTCAAAAACAGTGGGGGAATTCAAGAATGCATGGGACAAACATATGGCAATTCTAGTTGGGGGGTAGGAGGAAGTAGGCTGTTGGTTAAAAGCAGCAGTCGCCGAAATCAGGAAATGAGCTATCAAAATTCTGTTTTTCCGCTGTAAGCATGCGGCCAAAGTTCCAGTTTCCATACCTGTAAATGTTTTTTTCCAGTCGTCTTTAGTTTTTTCAGATATTTGCAATTTATTTGAAGTGTTGTAGTGCTACAACAAATATTGCGGCTGACTAATTTTCAGTGGTGCTTTTTCTACAGGTCATATCATGTCTTTTGACAACAGCAGAGGGACCATCTGCTGACCATTCCTGATGTCCCTGCAAGTCATTCACATGTGCAGTTGGCAGCAGAGGGGGTTCCAGTGCAACATGCTTAGTGACAGAAATGTAAACAAAAGCAGAGAATAACTGAGCAAATTACTCAGCGATAGTACAATGCCGTCGAGAAAGAGTACCCGGTGATGTACCCGATATGATTAGCAGGGTACAGGGAATAAACTGTCAAAAAAGCACAATTTTTTTTCCCTAGTACTGCTGCTTTAACTAGGATCTGCAGCTTATCCGTTAGGTAGGGAAATGGGCAGACTAGGTGGGCCAAGCGGTCCTTATCTGCCATTAGATTCTGTGTTTCTATGTTAGTATTTTAATGCATGGTCATGTGACAGCTCTCATCCACGAAGGTCTCTTGATTTATACTTGACATTTTATAACTATTATTATAACATAGCCCCAAAGTGTTGAGAAATGGCTGCTCTTGATAATCACTTTTGAACCATGAAGACAGTACATCATTCATCAGTTTCCAGGATTTCTCCTATTTTATAATATGATATGAAACACCTGTAGCCACATGCTTAATGGGAAGTGCTATCAGTACATTTTATGGACACTGGTACTATGGGGAGGAAAACTGCCAGTGACAGAAACTTCAGAGAACACAATATAAAGTAGTCTGCCGTTTCCTTCTGGCATACGAATTCTGCTATGAGGAATGATCTTTGTAATCTTCACTAATGAATTAAATGCTGCATCCAGCAATGTAATTGTTTATGGGGAACAGATCCAACTTGTGTTTAAGAGTCATCCCTCCCTACTAGCAGCGCCACCTTTGGAAGATTGCGCAACAGGTTTACCACTCTCTGGGTATAAAAAAATGCTTCCTTACATTACTCCCAATTATTATACCCCCTTATGCACACTGTATGCTTCCTTACATTACTCCCAATTATTATACCCCCTTATACACACTGTATGCTTCCTTACATTACTCCCAATTATATACCCACTTACACACACTGTATGCTTCCTTACATTACTCCCAATTATATACCCACTTATACACACTGTATGCTTCCTTACATTACTCCAAATTATTATACCCCCTTATGCACACTGTATGCTTCCTTACATTACTCCCAATTATATACCCCCTTATGCACACTGTATGCTTCCTTACATTACTCCCAATTATTATACCCACTTATGCACACTGTATGTTATTTAGGTATACTGCCCTGAACAAGCTGAAAAGATTTTCCTTAATCCACCTTATCCAATCCCTTTGAATTTTTTAAAACTGAAACTATATCTTTGCCTTCTTTTTACCACAGCAAAACACAGCTAGCTGGCCCTAGGAATTCCCTGTAGTTTAATATCTCCGGACCCATTAAGTATTTTACATGTTTTCTGCTGCCCCTCCCCATCCCATTGCTGCAGTATTCTTTTTGAACAATAGTGACCAGAACTGCACACAGCAATGCAAGAGCCTACCACTACCCCGTTAAGGGGCAGAACCACATCACTCTCATAGCATGTTATGCCCTTTTTAACCTAGCCCAGCATTCAATTTCACTTTATCTGTTTTTTATTCATTGCTTGAGGTTCTGTATTGTTTTCTTTCTTAAATAATCACTAATAACCACTGAACAGAAAGTTATTTCCCAGTATCACAAACCTCAAAAACAGCTGATAATTCCACTTTGATCGGAAAATGGAGACGGGCATCCTTGCAGTCCAGACACCAAGAAGTATCCCATCTGAACTGCTTCAATTGTCAACCTGATCATCTTCACTTTGAAGACAGAAGTTTTTAGTAATCATTTCAGATGCGATACAGGAAAGAAATCTGTTATTTTCTTTGATACCATGAAATAAAGAAGAATGTGCCCCTTCTGTTTTTTGAGGAGGGGTGAGGATTTCTTGGAGCTATTATTTATGCCCAGTTCTGTCACCTCTCTGGCCGCACCCCCCCCCCCGAATGGCAGCCCCGGGCTCATTATCCACCTTCTTTTAGACTTACTCATGTCCTCCGTCCTACATGATAATGCTCCATGACAGGACTGTTGCTGTTCCAAAAACCCCCTCTGAGATCTGACTTCTGGTGAAGGAGGGTACCGAGTTCGTGGTGCAGTGCTTGCACGCTGCTGGCTTCAAGATGGTGTGTTTTCTGTTTTTCTTGGTCTTCCTCCCTCAAGACACTGGTGGCTGCATAAGCAGAGCGTGCTGCAATGCAGCATCAGCCAGTATCTTCCTTCCCCAAGACACGTCTGCCTGCACCTTCTGCCATGGTGGTCACCCAGGTGGCATTTCTATGATGGCATCTCTCTGCCTCTCTCCACCAAAAAGGAGATCATCCGTGGGACATACGGACATAAGAATTAGCCAGCAGAAGAAGGTCATGAAGTCTATGAAGTCTGCTTGATGTGAAGCCCCCTGTTTAACTGATTCACAGTGGGCCCTGCCCCCCCCCATTTCACCCTATCTCACCCCTATCTTGAACCCAACCACCATCTTTTCTGGCTGACAACCTCAGCCAGGAGTTTATTCCACCCAGCATCACTTGCTTCGTAAAGAAGTATCTCCTGACCTCCTTCTTGAACCTTCCTCCACCACTTTACAATGTTGCCCCTTTTTGTTTATTTTCACTCAGGCAAAATAAGTTCCCAGTATCCACCTTGTTTAAACTTTTAGGGTACTTGAAGGTTTTAGTCATGTCTCCCTCCTCTCCTCGAGACACTCAATCCTCTTCCTCCCAGCCAGCCCTCAATGACCTGGACGCCAGTGTCAAGAGCAGTGGCACTACAGTTACACCTATAGCCTGGATGCCCCCCCTTTTTTTTTTCTCTCTCTGGTATGGGGTAAATAACTTGAATTACCAGCATGGGGTAAATAACTTGAATTACCAGCAAGTAACCGACTGTCCTTAGTTCTTTCTCTTTTGTGGCTCCAAAGAGACTGGAGCTCCTTGATAACGTCAAGCTGGCACAGGATTATTTCATAAAACAATTCAACAGTGCCTGTGATACCCATGATCCCATTAAGAAAATGAAAGTTCGTGGCACTGTAAACCCCTGGATTACACCAGAACTCATTGCTATGATGAGGCGCAGAGAACACCTCTGGCACAGTGCCAGGGTGTCAGGCAAACAAGCAGATGTTCAGGAATACAAGAAGTCCAGGAACGCCTGTACATGTGAAATTTGTACCATGAAATCCAAACATCATAGGGAAACACTCGCCAATACTTGGGGAAACAGCAAAAACTTCCGGATCAACATTAAAGATGTCACCAGTAAAGACTCTAAAGTCTCACCCTCCATGCTCAGCATCAATGGAATTCCAACCCTGGGCCTGCTGACCATAGCAAACACATTCAAAAACGCATTCACGGACCTACCCAGTGTCCTCTCTTCAGACTTCTTCATGGATAATGATTTGCCAAGTACCTACTGTCCTGCTAATAACTCCCTAGAACCACTTCCTTTTTACTTCAAAACAGTCTCAGCACAAATGGCCAGGAAATACCTTACCAAAGTGTTAGGTCAATCACGGCATGGTGGTGACTCACTGGATCTCAACTCAAGCTCACAGCTCTCACTCTTGAGGAAGTGCTGATGTCCCTCGCTAAGATCATCAAACTATCGCTACAACTCTCACAATGTCCTCAAGATTGGAAATCAGCACTAGTCACCCCAGTGCACAAGAGTGGAGACAGGACCCATCACGCATATTACAGACCCATATCTATCCTCCCACCAATATCCAAGGCATTTGAGCACATTGTTGCTGACCAACTGGTGGACTACCTTGAAAAATACTCTATCCAATGCCCGCAGCAACACGGGTTGTGGAAGAGGCACAGCACCACCTTGGCTCTGATGAAATTCACTGGCTTTATTCATCAATCTCTGGATCAGAGCACCTTAGTAGGAGCTGCCTTCACAGACCTCACTAAGGCATTCGATACTGTCCATCACTCACTACTCCTCCAACAGCTTACCCGCTACTGGCCCCTTCTTTGACAGAACACTTTCATTCAAAAGCTATCTTGAAGACCGCTCTCAACAATAAACTCAGCTGCAGAGTCAAGCCATACAAAAGTGAGGGTACTGGACTTCAGGAGGGGTGACTTTGGCAAAATGGGAGAGTGCCTTAGAAAAGCACTAGCAAACAGGCAAGAAGGAGGGGTGGAGCAACAACGGGGAAACATCAAAACTGCCATCACAGAGGCAACCAGCCTTTGTGTGAAGCAAATAAACAAATCAAAACGAAAGAAAAAGCCACTATGGTTCTCAAAAGAGGTGTCGGGGAAGGTTAGGGAGAAAAAGAGAGCATTTAGGAAGTATAAGGAAACACAGAACGAGCAGTACAGAGAACTGTACCAGTTAAGGCAGAAGGAAGCAGGAAAGGCTGTCAGAATAGCAAAGGCCCAAACTAAGGAAAAGATAGCCAACTCGGTTAAGAAGGGGGATAAAACCTTTTATAGGTACATTAGGGAGCGTAGAAAGACAAAGGGAAGGATAGTGAGGCTGCATAGAATGGATGGTGGGTGGGCAGAGAGGGACAGTGAAAAAGCAGGGATACTGAATGAATACTTCTGCTCAGTATTCACAAAAGAGGAGGAGGGGGAGGTACCTAATCCAATTAACAGAAGCACTCTGGATATATGTGTTGATCCTAGTCCTTTCACAGAAGAAGGGGTTCTGAAAGAACTCCTAAAACTGAAGGTGGACAAAGCAATGGGGCCAAATGGGATTCACCCCAGAATTCTAAAATAATTAAGGGGAGAACTAGTGACACCACTGACTACCCTTTTTAACAAATCATGGGAGAATTGTGTGGTACCTGAGGACTGGAGGAGGACGGATGTGATTCCTCTTCACAAAAGCGGGAGCAAGACAGAGGCAGGAAACTACAGACCTGTCAGTTTAACCTCTGTGGTAGGGAAAATGATGGAATCACTTCTGAAGGAAAGAACTGATGAGTACCCAGAGGCCAGTGGGGCACAGGACCCAAGGCAGCATGGATTCACAGCAGGAAGGTCATGTCAGATGAATCTAATCGATTTCTTTGACTGGGTGACCAAAGTAGTAGACCAGGGAGGGGCTGTGGACATGACCTACCTAGACTTTAGCAAGGCATTTGACACAGTCCCCCACAAAAGATTAATAAACAAATTAGCCAGCCTGGGAGTGGGTCCCAGGGTGGCAGCCTGGGTAAAACACTGGCTAGACAACAGGACACAGAAGGTAATAGTAAACGGAGTCCACTATGAAGAAAGAGAGGTTACTAGTGGGGTACCAAAGGGTTCAGTACTGGGTCCAGTCCTTTTTAATGTCTTTATAAGTCACATGGCAGAGGAACTGGAAGGAAAAGTAAGCCTCTTTGCAGACGGCACAAAGATCTGCAACAGGTTTGATACACAAGGGGGCATGGAAAGGATGAGAAGGGACTTGGCAAGGTTTGAGGAATGGTCAGAATTATGGCAGCTTGAATTGAACGCAAAGAAGTGCAAAATAATGCACCTGGGAAACAAAAACCCAGGGGAAGTGTACACAATGGGGGGAGGCAGTAACAACAACAAAAATGGAAAGGGACCGCGGGTAATCATATCAGATGACCTTAAGGTTGGCAAGCAATGTGAGAAGGCAGTAGGGAGGGCTGGGGGGATACTGGGATGTATAAGGAGAGGCATCACCAGCAGAAAACAGGAAGTTGTTATCCCTCTTTACAGACAGTTGGTGAGACCCCATCTGGAGTACTGCGTCCAGTTCTGGAGACCCCATCTCCGCAAGGACATAGACACGATGGAGGCAGTCCAGAGGAGGGCAATTAAAATGGTGCAGGGTCTGGAAGAGAAGCCATACGAGGAGAGACTAAAGGAGCTTAATATGTATACCCTTGAGGAAAGGAGGGAGGGGGTACATGATAGAAACTTTTAAGTACCTCAGTGGAATCAACAAAGTCCAAGAGGGTAGCATCTTTCAGAAAAAGAGATGCACAAGAACAAGGGGACACAATTTGAAGATTGGGGGTGCGGCTCAGGGGCAATGTGAGGAAGTATTTTTTCACAGAGAGGGTGGTGGACACATGGAACCGCCTTCCTGAGGAGGTTGTGGGGTCTAAAACTGTTGGAGAATTCAAGAATGCATGGGACAGACATAAGGCAATTCTTGTGGGGGATAGGAAGAAATAAGCTGTTGGTTAGCTAGGATCTACAGCGTATCCAGTAGATAGGGGAAATGCGCAGACTAGGTGGGCCAAGCGGTCTTTATCTGCCGTCAAAGTCTATGTTTCTATGTTTCAACGGGAGAAAATAGCCGATGTTGTATCTGACCGACAGCCCATTTGCTCTGGCGTGCCAAAGGGCTCAAACCTGGGGCCACTCCTATTCAGCATCTTCCTTAATAACCTACCTCATTTCTAGCACCAAAGGATCCTCCTCTATGCACACGATGCCGTCATCTACTCCAGCAGCCACGACCCCAAGCAACTGGAACTTCACCTTCAGAGTGGGTTTGCGGAAATGGAGGACTGGTTCTCTAAACATAAAATGATCCTTAACTACAAGAAAACCAAAGTAATGATGTTCAGCAGCACCCGAAACAAGCACGAATCCCATACACTTACCATCAGAAACTGCCTCTTGAACAAATATCACAATTCAGATATCTGGGGGTCACCTTAGACAGCTGTCTATCCTATGCTAAACATATAAATAATGTAGCCAGCGCTGTCAATATCAAGCTTGGTCTCCTACATAGCCATAAAACATTGCCTTACTTCAGAAGCCCTCCAACTTGCTATATATAGTTCCATCTTATCCATTGTAGGCTATAGTCTTGTAATCTATGAAGCAGTCCCCAGTCTTCATTGCACAGGATATCCACTGCTCTGAACAAAGCATGCAGACTACTCACAGGGTCCACACATTTCACCCACACCTGCGATCTTTACACTGCGACTGGTTGGCTACAGCTCTCCAGGAAGATCCAATATCAAACCTGTCTTTTAGCCAAAAAAGCACTTCTCGTCCTCCTACCACCAGGCACCGCAAACCTGCTAAGCCCCCACTGTAGTTCACAGCATACGCGATGCTCGAATAGCCATCATCTCCATGTTCCTAGATGCTGGAGAGCCCGGGGCAATGCTCATTTGCCTACAGAGCACCTCACTGGTTTAATACTCTTCATAGTGATATAACTACCCTACCTAACTTGGGACCATTCAAACTGAAGTCACGTCAACATCTCATGGCCAACTGTTGTTGTGACTGCTTCATCTGAGACGCCCATCTACTAGCATTCAGTCTTCTCCTTTCAACTGGATAACCCTGTATCTCTGCTGTTACCTCTATAATTCTGAGGCTACCCCCTTTTCGCACTTTGACAAGGCCCCTGGCTAACCCCGTTCACCTCACCCCCCCCGTCCCTACCTCTCTCACAACAGCCTTGACAAGGCCTATGGCTGCCACTTCCTACCTTTCTTACCAGCCTGCTCACCTCACCCCTTCCCTACCCCCTAACACACCAGTTTGACAAGGCCTATGGCTGCCACCTCTCACCTTTCTAACTCCCCTGTCCACCTCAGCCCTGCCCCTACCCCCCTACAAACCCGCATGACAAAGCTCTATGGCTGCCACTTCCTACCTTTCTTTCTTTCTCTCATCTTTATCCTTCCCCTTCTCATCTACGTTTTATTTATTTATTTTATTTTATTTGTGAGAATCAGTTTACAACCTTTGAGCCAGGGGCTCGTTTCCAAAGGTACCTCGTCACATTGAGGACATACATAGCATTTTAGATTACATAGTAGAGGTTTTCTACAAATAGGCATTTGTTAGAGGCACCACGTCACACTGTGGTCAAACAACATACATTTGAGTTACAGGGTACAGGTAATTGAAATAGGTCTTACACAATTGGTTTCATATGTTGAGCAATCAACTGGCCTTACCATAAGACAGCAGGCTCTGGCCAGGTTATACTTAGGTATGGCGTGCTGGGAAAGGGTGGAGGGGTGGGCTAGGTGGGGAGCTGCCCGGCGGGCATTGTCACGAGTGGAGAGGTCGAGGTAGGGCCTCATTCAGAGACAGGAGCAGCTACAAGTGTTGAGGAGTTGGCTTCGAAGGGTGGTTTTGAATTTGGAGAGTGTGGTGGCATTGGAGATGGTGGCAGGGAGAGAGTTAAACCAGAATGGGGCTCTGTAGCAGAAGGACCTCTGACCATGAGTGGTTCTTGATCTGGGGACTAATAGAGCGGTCTTGTTGGAGGACCGTGTAGCAATTGTGGGTGGGATCCGGTGGATGGATGCAGTCACCCCTGTTGGGGAGAGCCCGAGTAGGGTTTTTTTAGTGAGGAGGCAGGTATGATAGCGAAGCTGTTCATCTAGGGTCAGGAGTTTAGCATCTGTAACCCCTAGATGGCGCTATCCCAGGGGCTACTACCCCTGCCTGATTTGCCACTAACGGGTTGAGGGGCCTGGATCCAATGGCGGGTGCCTCCACCCAGAGGTCAGGGTTTGCAATAGTTAAACTTACTTGGTCACAGCCCTCTGGGACACTGCAACCCCCCTTTCTTCCCACTAGTGGCCCACACAATATATCAGAATTACCTTCACAGTATACACTTACCCCCAGGACTAGTTCCGGCACTGGGACCTCCTGTGAAATAAGATACAGTGCAACAATCACAGTACAGTACTTTAACATAGACAAATACCTCAGGCAGTATAACTTTGCTGAAACAAGCAGCTCTGATTTATTTAGGGGGATATAACAAGGACAGGAAATCAGGTTAATTAGCTTATCACTTTACTATCTACCTATGGCTCTGTGCACAGGCCTATCCCTACCAGTTACTGTCCCTGGGTACCCAAGCCCTAGTGGCTAGTCCAAACCGTGGCAGCTGGTAGGGGCCCTTCACACATGAAAAGAAAATTAGTTTAAACAGTCAACAGTACAGTGATTCCATTTGGATTTAATGTGGCAATTCAACAGGGAGCGACCCTGAATTAGTACTCACGACCTCCAAACAAGATAGGGTCCTTCAACGTCAGCAGGGCTACTCTTGAGCTCCACGAGACTCTTCACACATTTATATGGTAAAAAGAAAGTACTATACCAGGCAGGCTGCTTCTCTATCCCGATCGCAATTACTGCACAATACCCGGGAGAACACACAGCAGATTCAGTTCCTGACAGACCAAGTGCAATTCAACAATTTCTCCAGTCTTCTACAGGGTGAGCCTGGTTTCTACTCTTCAGAGATCCTTTGATTCTTTTCACAGGGCCAGTTCAGTCCTAACAAGCAGTTACACAAGCTGCAGACCGGAACTCTGGGCCTTACACACGTTTTGACTGAAACTGTGCACTGAAGGAGCACAGGGTTTCTTTTCCCTTCACTCCAGAGCTAAACTGAAACTCCAACAGACAAAAACCGGCACTTCCTTTGAGTTCCTCCCAGTTCTTGACTGGATTGGCTGTCACTCACAATAGACTGCCCTGTTGGTCCAAAAAGGCGCGAAGTCTAAACTACATCTCCCAGAGTCACTGCCCATACAATCCTCTTGTGGCTGGCTCAGATTATGAGTCCAAGTTCTGATTCGTCCAAGGCACCATTTTAGAGCTAGCTTACCCACACTGATTGGTCCAGTTCAGCAGTTCAAAACCAGAATGGGGAACTAGGCAGACACAGTTCTGACTGCAAAGAAAGCAGGTTAGACAAACTGTAATTTCATTATTACTGTAAATGATTTCTGGCAAACAGTTACATCTTTCAGATAGGTTCTCTTTGCACTCCTAGTGACTGCAAAAATGGAGTGAATTGGCAGCAGCTCAAGTGGTACTCAAACAGAGAAGCACACAGTCCCCCCATACAAACTAATTATGTCTGCAAGCAGACAGCTCTTAAAGAGACAGTACCAGAGGCTCTAAAAACACTCACTGATAAATGGCTTAAACGCCAAACACCATTCAGGCTTGGAGCATTCAAGCAAGCTCCTGGAAGTCTTTTGGGAACCCCCATTTGCAGGGGGGTTACACATCATTATACAGTTGACAGGTGTGTGTGAGCCTGGGGGCACCAGTAATCAGTCTGCAAGCCTTATTTAGGGTTATGTGAATTTTTTTGAGGGCAGTCGTGTCAGCAGCACCATAGACTGGTAAGCCATAGTCTATAAGGGACAGTACTGAGGATGTAACAGCGAGCCGGAGAGCATTTGGGGGGAGGCAGTTTCGATGGCGGAAGAGGATGCCATGCTGTATGCTGGTAGCGGATGCAAGGGCTTCAATGTGGTTCTGGAATGTGAGGGCTGGGTCGAAGGTAATCCTGAGATATTTGTAGGAGCAGACTTGTTCCAGAGGTTGTTTGGCACTAGGAAGAATATGGAGTGGGTGGTTGCTAGCTTTGTTTTGGGGGTGGGCAAAAAGCATAGCTTTGTTTTTTTTAAGATTAATGATAAGTCTGTGCTCCTTAAACCAGGCATCTGCCTCATTGAAGGACTGTTGTAGGGAATCCTGAAGGGAGATGGGATTGCGGTGGGTGGCAAAAATGACAGCATCGTCAGCATACAGAAGCATTTTGCCAGAGCAAGCATTGGGCAGAGTGTTCAGATAGAGTGAGAAGAGGAAGGGGCCCAGGATGAAGCCTTGGGGAACCCCTGAGTGTATGGGATGGGTATCGGAGAGTGTCCCATTGATTTTAACACACTGTGACCGAGCGTCTAGGTAGCTTGAGCACCATGCTAGAGGGCCAGCTGCGAGACCAGTGTGGCAGAGGGCGTTCAGCAGAACAGGGTGGGACACAGTGTCGAAAGCCTTTGATAGGTCGATGAACACTGCACCAGCTAGGGAGCTGGTGTCCAGGGAGGAGTGAAGGAAATTGGAGAATTCAATTAGCGCAGTGCTGGTACTGTGGCCAGCACGGAAGCCATGCTGCTCTGGGCATAAGATGTTATGCTTGGATAGATATTCAGTGATTTGAATGGCCACCACTTTTTCCAGGGCTTTTGGGGGGATGGAGATTGGTCGGTAGTTGTTGGTTGAAGACCTGTCACCACCTTTATGAATGGGTGTGACTATGGCTGTTTTCCAGGCAGTAGGAAATTGTCCCAGGCAGAGTGATCGGTTTAGTAGGCTGGTGAGCGGGGCAAGGACTTCATCTAGCACCAACCTGAGGATACTGGGATCCAGTGAGTCGCTGCCGGGACTGTTGCCATATAAAGCTTTGATAAGGATGGGTCTGGCCTCCCAGGCACATACCTTGCGCAAGTGGAAGCTGGGGTTGGTGGCAGACGGAGGGCAGTTGGTTTTGGGGAGGTTCAAAGAAATTACTGGGAGGACTGAGCTAAGGTCGGTGAAAGCGGTGTTGAGGCAGTTAGCTATGAAGGCAGGATCGGTGGAGGTAGTACCATCACTAGTGAGCTGAGATGGGGGAGAGGAGCGTGACTTACCATTTAACTGTTTAATATTATCCCAGAATTTCCGGGCCGAGCCCCAGGAAGAGGTGAGGGTGGCCTGGTAATGGTCGGCCTTGGCTTTATGGACCGCCCAAGAGCACTTATTCCGGGCTGCATTGTAGGCTTGTCTGTCAGACAGCTGGCCCGTTTCAGTGGCACGGTGCCAGAGTTTATCCTGATTTCTAAGCAATTGTAGGAGGGCAGGGCTGACTTAGGGTGCATTCTGTTTTCTGGATTGGATTTTTGTGAAGGGTGCAAAGAGATCACAGGCATTGTTGAAAGTTTGGGAGAAGAAAACGAGGGCAGTGTCAATGTCGGGTGCATGCTGAATGAGGGACCAGTTTATCTGGGTGAGAAACCGTCTAAGTTTTTTCAGCCCACCGGGGCGGAGGCGCCTGCGGAGGGTGGTCTGTGCTTTGGGTTTGGGATTGGGGACTGCCCAAAGAAATAGGATAGGGGAGTGGTCACTTAGGGAGTCTGGTAGGACCTGGATGTTTTGGATATTTTTGGGTCGGTTGGTGATGAGTACATCCAGTAGGGTGCTGGTTCCTGTTTTTGGGTTTATTCTTGTGGGTTGGGTGATGAGTTGCGTCAGGTCTTGGGCGGCAAAAGTGTCTCGGGTTGAGGAAGAGGAGATACTGAGCCAGTTTATGTTAAGGTCACCAACTAGGATTTGCTCCGACGTATGGCGAAGGGTGGCCATATAGTCAGTTAGTGATACCAGAGCTGGGTTCTGGTTTTTTGGGGGAATGTAGGCAGTGGTGAGATAGGAGTTTTCCTCCTATTAGAACAATAAAACTGCGTATAGATACATACATATTTGTTCACTTTATTTTACTGTTTTGGAAACATTGTACTTTTACCCCTTTGTATGTTTTGTCTCCCCTCCCCACTGACATGTAACCTTTGTAAATGAGCTGTTTGTGCTCAGAGTTATTGTAATCCAAGAACGAATAAATAAATATTCAGAAAACTGATCGAACTGGAGAAAACTGTTTCTACAGTCCAATAGTTTGACATTGATGGGCCTCTCTCTCTCTTTCTGTGAAATGGATCTGTCTGGTGGGATGGAGAGACGAACAGCTTTCTTTCATGCCAACAACGATGTGCTCCATCTATTGTACAACTTGGTCTCCTTCACACAGGGTGAAAGAAACTGCCTGGGAGATGGTCGGAAAAGACTGATTTGAGAATCCAGACCACTGGCATGGTCTATAGTGTCTGTCTCGTACTCTTGATCTGAGCTCTGGATGATGGACAGTAAGGCTGCAATTTCCATGGTCTGCAATTTTCCAACAATGTTGGAAATCTACTGTATGCCAACTTATCAATCAATTACTCTATCTATTCTGTACAACAGAAAACCCATAAATGATGTGCCTCTTGGGTGATTTTTTTGGATACTTTTAATTAGTTGCTCATGGTTGAAGCCACAAGTCACTGACCTAAACAACATTCTACTGATATCAAAATACTAAGCATTTCCAAAATATCTGGTAGTCATTAACAGTAGTGGAAACATCTTATGTGCCTCTGATCTAGGTAGAACGTCGTTTTCTATTTTGTGCGGCAATCTACTCATATGGTAAGTCGTAATGATTAAGTTGTGGATACCAGTGTTTTCAATGCAAGCCCCACTTTTTTGCAGACTTTTTTGAAAATGATTTCGTCTTTTCATCTACCTGGTCTTTCAACACTGCCCACCCTTCTCCAGCCACAGTGATTGTTTTTATATCGATTTAAGGGGCATGTCAAGATTTGGTACTACAGACTACATACAAAACTGGTCTGTCACCAGGGCAGACATCCTCTCAAACTGCCTACTAGAAGCCAGAGATTTCTCTGATGTCTGCAACTGATTTGTGTTATCATCTCATGGATTGGAAAAGCCCTGTTTGGCCCTGGGGTACCTTTAAACAGTGGATCTCCTTGAGATTAAGGCAGTTCGACCTAATTTAAAGAGAGCAAACATTCAGCTCTTCAGGACAGAAGAATCTAGGTAATTTATCCTCCTTTGCTTCTTCCTCTGATCATCTGCCATCCTTTCTTTCTCTCTTTTTTTCCCCAATTCTATTTTCGGCTCTATAGCCCTAGTGCATCTTTCTGGGGTACCCGCTCGACTCTGCCTCTACTCCCTGGTCTGAACCCGCCCCCTTTCTCTGCCCTCCCCCGACCCCCACGGCAAGTCCAGCCCCTCGGATCACCCCCCGGGAGAGGGCCTGCCCACACTGGCGGCTCTTTCTGAAATTAGAGGGTCTTACCGTGGGGATGGGTCAGGCGTGGGAGGTACCGGTGCAGGCGAGTCCAACTCTTCGGGATGTAGGCAGGTCCTCAGGGTCCCCATCATCTCCATAGTGGCTGCTGGGGATTTTCTTGCTTAGTTTCCCCTGTGGAGTTCGGACGTGCAATGACGTCTATGGCACACACATGCCAAAGTCTGCTGCAGCTCTGCCCCCTCGACCATAGCGCCACAAGTCCTGGCTATCCTCCGACCACTGTCAGGGGCTTCTCAGGAGTGACGCAACCCCAGGAACCCTTCCCAGGAAGGGAGAGCAATCCGCCAGATGCTCAAACCCTTCCCTTCCTTCCCCTGCCGACCCCCGACAGTCTATGCTCATTCCCAAACCGGGGTCGCCAGTGTGGCACGAGGTGTGGCATCCAGCGCCTCAACCCTCAGCACCACAGGACTGGCTATATCCTTTCTCTCTTAATACTCTGCCGCCTCCTCCTTCTCAGTTACTGGGGTGTTGGAACCTCAGAGGATGATCCTACCTATCCCAGTGCTCCCTTTTCTACTTTCTCCCCTTTATCCCCGAGATCCTGGTACACGGACATGCATGGATGCCTCTTCCTCCCACCTGGCCTAGCGCTAGGTCCCCCCCAGGCTTGGCGCTGTCGCCGACCTCCCACCTGGTGGCAGCCAAGAGCCAAGGAAACCCCACATCCCTCACCAGGAGAGGAGAGCTGCAGCAGCTCGATCCAAGTCCTTGCCCTTCCATCCTACCCCCGCCCCGGTTGACACAAGCTCCTTCCCAAACACAGATTACCGGCATGGGAAGAGGTAAGGTGCCAATACCTCAGCCCTCTTTACCACTGGGCCACCCTACCACACCAGATCTTTAAACACAGTTAGCAGTCTAGCAATGCTTGTCACTGCGTTTGAACTACGAGGCCTCAGGAACAACCTAAAACTGTTAAAAGCTGTGATTTCAAAGAGCCTGGCTGCCCAGCTACCATGCAACAATCAACTGGCCACAAAAAGGAACTGTAAAAATGCAGGAAGTGCTCAGGACATCCCAGTCTGTCAGGGTCTATACTAACGTTTTCCCTATTAATGTGAATAAAAATGTAATTACTATTATAAGCTCTTTTAGGCTGCTGAAAGAGAGGAAAAAAATCTGCTCTCTCTGGCAGACATTATTCAGATTTGGGTGGAGGGGCCCTTGCGAAGAGTTGTGGTGTTGAGCTATCTGTGGTCTGTGTATGTACATACATACGTACGAAGTGACTTTGTTTTGCTTATTAACAGAACAACTGCAAGCCACTGACCCGTCCTGCGTGCGCTGCCTCCCTGCTGTCTGCTACTAATCTCTTGTTGCCTCCTCCCTTCCCAAGCACACTCACGACACCCAAAAATCGGATGAATCTGCAGTTAAAAAACATTTATCTTGGTCCGACCCATCAATGCAGTGGTAGGGCTACCGCTTATTGTGCTGGTGACCCAGGTTTGAGAATGAACCTGGCACATTTGGGGCTGAGCAGGGGAAAGAGGACAGTGCTTCCCAGAGGCTAAGCTGCTCCTCTGAGGAAGAGGAGCAGCAGACTCCACGGTGGTACTGCCACCTGGGTGACCACAGTGGCACTGTAATCGGACAAGACTGAGGGAAGGGAGGATGCCAGCTAGCACTGAGCACAGCCAGGCACATCTGTGACCATGAGCACACAGTGCCCTCGCTGGCAGCATCAGAGGAGGTCGGGAACAACAAAGTGGAAAAACCTAAAAGTGTGCAGGATGATGCCCTGCGCTCTTGGACCCTGTCCTTATGACTGTCCGTGTCACCACCTGTACTAGAGGAATGGAAGGGGCAGCTGAACAACCCTTCTTAAGAAACCACTGCAGGGCAGAAGCTGCACTGTGGCATTCTGCGGCTAGAGGTACGGTGCCCCAGAAGGAATGGGAAGAGGCTGGGAGTCAGGGCAGAGGGGGACAGCATCACAGACAAATGGAAAATAATAATAATAATATCAAATCATCTTTACAGAAGGCACTGCAAGCTGGGGCTAATGGAAGAAGGAGACAGGATTATTCCCAGACTGCCAATCAATGCTTCCAGCTGTCTGTCTCTACTGGAAAAGGTGCATTTACACAAAAGTCTGGACTAACAAAGGGGAATATGCCTCAATTCCTGCATGCATGAAGTGCATATGCAGCCACCAGCCAAATGATGAATTTGAGTATTTTATAAATGTTATAAATTAATTGTTCTCAAGAAACAAAATGGGCACCACATTTGGCTTAGAAATAACACTGTTGACCTGCAAGGGTTAGGGTTGAGAAATTAAAAAAAAAAAAACCCATGGGCACAGTACAGGAGGTACCTAGAAAAGTAGATATGACAGGTATGCTAATATTTTTATTAACTGTAGCTGCAGCTAGCTTTTTGGAAAAACATTTTTCGTTGTACTGCTGCTTTAAAGTGACATGCCACTACTGTCATCAGCAGGACTCATATCTAATAACATTCCAAAAAAAAAAAACCCTGAATTTCAGCGCATTCCATTCTTTATTTTTTTGACTTTTTGCCTTTCTCGCCCCTCCCAGCCAGCCTCTTCCAATTAGTACCCCAGCCTGGCTACCCTAGCGTCCAATGGACTCACCCTGGCTCTTCTCTTGAGGTGTTAGTTGGCCGGTGTGGTGCCTGTGAGGGGCCGGCATCATTTTGCCAGTTGGGATATTTTCTTATTTTTCTTTTCCGCCCCCCGAGTGTGGCGCGGCGGTGTGCAATGATGCCAATAGATGAGCTGTGCACGCTTCCGCGTGCGGTACACCAGGCATCTGCCCTGCATCCACCCCCTTCATCTGTGGGTCCATTGTACCATCCCCCAGCCACCGCTAGGGGACAGGCAAGCTGCAGACTCCATCCCCACCCCTCCCCGGGAGAGGAGAACTGTCCTCTGGATGCTTGATCCTCTCCCCAGCAAGTGACCCGTTACAGAGCCGTCCAGTATTGTAGTCGATAGTAGGATCTGGTAAATGGAAAATAAAGCTTTAGGAAGAGCAGAATCAAGGGAGTCTACAACCATGTCTGTTACTGCGCCACTAAGCACATCCTCCAATGCGACCTCCTCTCCCCGACATGAGGGGGCAGGGCTGGCAGAAACAGTAACAAAGGAGCATCTCTTAGCAGAGTTAATCGCATATCAGAAGGGAACACAAACCACATTTCAAGCCTTCCAATTAGATATGAACAAACTGTAATGTGAGCCTGCGGAGCTGATTTCAGTGACCAAGGACCTCAGGGAATGGTCAGAAGCAATAGGGATCTCCTTCTTCATCTCCAACATCGACAATAACAACTTAAGAATAAGTGTGTGGATTTGGAGAGCAGGATAAGAAAGAAAAACCTTCAAATATATGGAGTGCCGGGGTACCACAGACATTACAGGATTTACAGAACAGCTGATCAAAAAAAGCCTTACCTTATCTGAGGACTTAGTACTGGATCTTGAGAGAGTACATCAGGCATAAGGACCAAAACCAGGACCCGAAGAGCACCCAAGATCCGTAAGAAAGAAATTTCTACATTTTCAGATGAAAGAGCATGTTCTTCTCATAGTCTTGCACGTGGAACAGGTTTGATGGGGAGAAAATCTAATATTTTGACACTGACTTGGCTCCGGCCATATAGCAGAAAATGTGGGCTTATGCTTCCTGTCTACAAGCTTTGAAAAAAAGCAGGTCTTTTTTTTTCCATAATAGATCTTTATTGATTTTCCACATTATAACATATACAGTGCCTTCAGAAAAGTATTCACCCCCCTTGGATTCTGTCACATTTTGTGATGTTGCAAACTCAAATTAAAATACATTTATATGGGATTTTTTTGTTACGTGTCTACACAAATTACTCTAAAATGTCAAAATGGAATGAAACTTCTGGAATTTTTTGTACATGTAATTTACAATAAAAACCTGAAATGTCTTGATTTGATAAGTATTCACCCCCTTTGCTATGACACTCCAAATTGAGCTCAGGTGCATCCAATTTCCTTGTGAGATCACTCTAAAACTTGAATGGAGTCCACCTGTGGTCAGTTCAAATAGTTGACATGATTTCAGAGGAAATACACCTGTCTATATAAGGTCCCACTGTTGACAGTGCATGTCAGAGCAGAAACTCTACCATGAAGACCAAGGAGATGTCCGTAGAACTCCGTGATAGAATTGTGAGGAGGCATAGATCTGGGGAGGGGTATAAAAACATTTCTAGAGTGTTGAAAGTTCTCAGGAGCACAGTCAAGTCCATCATTAGGAAATGGAAAGATTACGGAACCACCCAGACTCTTCCTAGAGCAGTCCTCCCAAACTGAGCAACCGGGCAAGAAGGACCTTGGTCAGGGAAGTGACCAAGAACCCAGTGACCACCCTGACAGAACTACAGAGTTCCATGGCTGAGATGGGAGAACCTGTCCAGAGGACAACAATCTCTGCAGCACTTCACAGATGTAGCCTCTATGGGAGAGTGGCTAGATGGAAGCCACTCCTGAGAAAAGGCCACATAATAGCATGCCTGGAGTTTGCAAGAAGGCACGTGGCAGACTCTGAGACCATGCGGCAAAAGATTCTCTGGTCCGATGAAACAAAAATTTAACTCTTTGGTCTGAATGCAAAGCGCTATGCTTGGCGCAAACCGAACACAGCTCATCACCTGTGTAACACCATCCCTACCATGAACCATCGTGGTGGCAGCGTCATGTTATGGGGATGCTTTTCAGCGGCAGGGACTGGGGCACTTGTCAGGACAGAGGGAACAATGAATGGAGCCAAATACAGGCAGATCCTTGAGGAGAACCTGCATCAGTCTGCAATAGACCTTGGACTGGGGCGAAGAACTGCGTTCCAACAGGATGACGACCCCAAGCATACAGCCAAAGCAACACTGGAGTGGCTTCAGAACAAGAAGGTGAATGTCCTTGAGTGGCCCAGCCAAAGCCCAGACTTGAATCCCATTGAGAATCTGTGAAAGACTTAAAGATTGCAGTTCACTGACGCCCCATCCAACTTGATAGAGCATGAGCAAATCTGCAAGGAAGAATGGGCGAAAATCCCCAAATCCAGATGTGTAAAGCTGATACAGACATACCCAAGAAGACTCAAAGCTGTAATTGCTGCCAAAGGCGCTTCTACAAAGTATTGACTCAGGGGGGTGAATACTTAAGTAAACAAGATATTTCAGTTTTTAATGTTTCATACATTTTTGTTACACAATAAAACTATTTTTGCCCCTTTACATTGTTGAGTATGCTGTGTGAATCAAGGGGGAAAAACATCATTTCAATCTTTAAAAATTCTGATAGTAACACAACAAAATGTGACAAAATCCAAGGGGGGTGAATACTTTCTGAAGGCACTGTAAAGGAAACAACCAAGTAATACATCAACACTTACCATTACATCTTACATATACATACTGTAATAAGCAGTGAGCAAGCCACATTTTAAAAAAATCATAAATTATAGCTATCCACATCAAGTATAATTTAGACTAGCATATTCTTGGGCAGAAATATATATGAAATCACAGGAGCTACAGGCAGTGAGATGAGCCTGGAGCCTGGTTTTAAACAGACCTAGTATAGCGGCTGAGGCGATGGTGTCGCTGAGACCATTCAGCCATAGAGGAGCCCTATAGGCGAAGGAGCGTTGTCCCTGAGTAGTACGACAGCGAGGGACATGTAGATTCTGAGTTATTGAACTCTTGGTGTTCCCGCTGGTTAGTGGTCTGCTATAATAAGGCAGAAACACCAGAAGGAGTTAGGCCAAGGTTGATTTTTCTTGCCATGGCACAAGTGAGATACTTTATCCAGTTGGAGAGTTGGAGCCATCCAGTTTGTGCATAGAGGGAACAGGTGTGGGTGAGGCGGTAGGCACCAGTTGTGAGTCGGCAAGCTTTGTTTAGGGCAGCTATTATGTGACGGAGGGTGGATGTCGAGGCAGAACCATAGATAATGAGGCCATAATTAATAATTGACACCACCGAGCTCTGGACGGCAATCTTCAGGGCCTCTGTGGTGAGATGCTGCCTGTGCTTGTAGAGCAATCCAAGGTGTATATTGGCAGTTTTGGCCATGCTGTCGATGTGAGCAGAGTAGGAGAGCTTGGGGTCGAGCAAAATTCCTAAATATCTGAAGAAGGATTCTTGTTAGAGGACGGATCCCTGTTTGGTGGAGATGGTGAGGGGGTGATGCCTGTGATGGTTATGAGAACTACAGAATACCATGGACTTGGTTTTCCTGTGATTTAGTACCAGTTTATGATTGGAGAACCATGTTTCAATGGCACTGAATCCAAGCTGTAGGCTGAGCTGGAGTGGTACAGGGTCCTGACGCGTGGAGAAGACAACAGCATCATCCGCATAGAGGATGATTTGTTCCAGGCTGGATTGAGGTAGGGAGTTTAAAAACAGGCTGAAAAGGAGTGGGCCCAGTGTGGATCCCTGGGGCACTCCAGAGCGTTCAGGCAAGGTATGTGGACAGAACACTGGCGATTTTTACTCTTTGAGAGCGGTTTTCAAGGTAACTTCTGAATCAGAGGGCTGAGTCAGGTGCAAGACCGATAATGAGTAGTTGGTCAAACAGTAGCTGATGATGGACCATGTGGAAAGCCTTTGATAGGTCGATGAAGACAGCCCCAGTGAGAAGACCTTTATCAAGGGAGCTGTGCACTTTGCCAGTAAATTCGAGTAGGGCAGTGGTGGTACTATGCCCTTTTCTAAAACCATGTTGCTGGGGGCATAGAATGCTGTATTTGTCCAAGTAGTCAGTGAGCTGGTCTGTAACAATACGCTCAAGGGCCTTGGAGAGAGGTGGCAATATGGAGATCAGGTGATAGATCGCGTAGCTGGTCTTATCCCCATTTTTGTGGACAGGGGTCACTGTGGCAGTTTTCCAGATTTCTGGGAATGTACTACTGTTGAGGGAGAGGTTAAGAATTTTAGTGAGGGGACAAAAGACCTCAACAAGTGAAAGTGACAGTGGCTTGAAATCTAGGGTGTCACTGATGGTTCTAGATTTAGAGATGGCCGAGGTGATGTGGCTGCAGGCTTCACTCATCTTAAATCTCCCTGAAGTAGAAGCGTGGCTGGTTGAAAGAAGCACAGGGAGTGCTTGAGGGGGTTTCATTAACCAGGAAAAAATCAGGCAGAAGAACAGAGCTGAGGTCGGTAAAAGCGGTGTTGAAGGTGTTAGCAGTGACTACAGGATCAAGGGTAGTGGACCCATCTACAATTAGCATTGCCAGAGAGGACTTTGATTGTTTCCCAGTGATGTCCTTGATATTGTCCCAGAAAGCACGGCCTTTTCCCCAGGTGTTGGTGAGGACATCCTTATAATATAAACTTTTCGTGAGACAAATGGATTTGGTGCAGGCATTACGGGCATGTTTGTATTTTTGGATATCAGATTGTTTGCCTGTGGCTTTAGCCACTGCCCATAGGTGGTCCCTAGATTTCAGCTGTGAGAGGAGCTCCGCAGTTATCCAAGGGTTACAGAGGGCTTTTGCATTCTGTTTTTTAGTGGGAGCAAAGAGGTCACAGGCCTTGCTGAAGGTGGTTATGAAGTAATCGAGGGCAGTGTTAACATCCAACGCATTGTAAATAGGCAACCAGTCTTGAAGGGATAGGTGCTGTTGAGATGGGTAAGTTTCCCTCATGGAAGGACTCTGCTGGTTATGATTAAAGGGGGTGGTTTTTGAAATTTATTAGACCATTCAAACAGAATCAGGGAGTGGTCACTGAGAGAGTCCGGGAGAACGGAGGGGCTGGAGATCCTGGAGGGGCGATTGGTGAGAACCCAGTCCAGTAGGATGCTGGTGCCAGTTTTGTAATTACTCCTAGTTGGTGAAGTAACCAGTTGTGAGAGGTTGGCAGCTGTAATGGCATCCTTATGAGTGCAGACATCAGATGTGAGCCAGTTAATATTGAAGTCACCAAGAAGGATGTGTTCAGAGCCAGGAGGTTGTGAGCTGACGAAGTTAAGGACTTCTTTGATGCCAAGATCTTGTTCCCGAGGTGAAATATAAACAGTGACGATGGTGAGAGCTTTTTGATTGGGACCAAGTAGGATTTCTATGGGTAGGAGCTGAGCAGAGGAGACAGGCACAGGAGTTGACATAGGGTGTCCCAAAAGAGTATGCTTAATGTAGATAGCACAGCCACCTCCCTTTTTGGAGATACGGTCCAGTCTGAAAATGTTGTAGCCCTGCAGGGTGATAGCCAGATCCGGGAATTTAGGTGTCAGTCATGTTTTGACAATTGCAAGGATGTCTGGATTATGTTGGCTGGTGAAAGCTTGTAGTGCATCAAGCTTTGGCAGTAGGCTGCAGATGTTAAGGGTTGCGATGGCAAGAGTTCCTGCTGAAAACTTAAAGATTGGCATTCTGGCATTACACCTAAAATATAAATAGCTTGATCAAAATAAATGTCTATCCTGGTGACCTTACAACAGATCTCATGTATTTTTTTCCAACCTAGTCGGAAGTTCCAAGCGCCTTACTCAGCATGACTGAGAGTCTCATTCCCTAAAGGGGACATCTTGTATCACACTGCAGATGAAGCCAAAAGGGGCTTGGAGAGATGAGGCCTTCAGATTCCACAGCTACCACCGACTAATAATCACCAGCGTGGAGGATGAGGGGGACACCGCATGTAGGGCTCAGGAGATTTGGGACTTTAGTCAGAGGATGCAGCCCAGCGAGCACAACACTCTTGAGAGACAATGAAAAAGATTAAGAAGCTGCTTGAACAATTTCAGAGGACTGCTCGTTGACTGACTGATGTATTATTAGCCTCACTGTATTTTAGCCATCACCTGAAGAGACATTGGGGGGTGGTGCTGGGCTGGGGGGCACTCCCCATCTCCACTGGTCCACCGAACCTAGTGCAGGGATAGCTTCTTTCCAGCTGAAGGGCACAGCATTTAGGCACACTCAGTGACTGTGGGGGCTGGCTACACAGGTAGTAACAGGATGCATTTTTTTTGGTATCAGGAGCTTCCTCAGGCTGTTTGCCTCAGAAAGTATGGGCACTGTGCATTTCTCTGCAGGGCCGCCAGCTGAGAGGCTCTGCTGCAGAGTCGACCCGGGGCAGACGCCTGAGAGGTGGAATTTTTACACAGTTCTGTCTATTCATTGGTATTATTTGGTGGCCCTAGTAATAGACTGCTTCTAAATATTTGCCCCACCACACTGTATCTGTCACCTGTCCCTCCCTGGGAGTTGAGATTACTGACTCCTATAGGAGTGTAAAACACTGCACATTCCCTGCCAAGCAAGCTCACTGCTATGGCCCAGTTGGCCACTTGTTTCTGTATAGCTTACCATTTTATCTCTGAATTTTAACTGCATTGTTGTTTGTTACAAGTTTATGGTTTGGTATTTCTCTAATTTCCAGGGCATCCTACTAATGTGGTGTAGGCTTGGTATAGTTGGAGCTGCCCAGATGGCAGATTATGGTATGTCCACATTGCTCGAGTGCATGCCCCACCGCCAATTACTACAGAATGACTACTGCATCAGTGAAACTTCTTTCTTTAATATCAGTGGCACGCATAATCCGATTCGCTACATGAGAATTATGCAGCATGTTAAACATGATCTCCCCGATGTCATCTTTCTTCAGGAGACACACTTCTCTGAGGTGGAGTGTGCTAAATTAAGTAGATATGGCTACCCTACAGTTATTGGATCTTGTCTCAGCTCCGGCAACTGGAGAGGGGTGGTCACGCTCTTCCCTGGTACGATCTGGTTTCATTTACAACAGTCTTATGTAGACCTAGAAGGTTGTTAATGAATTATGGTGGGGGTGTTGTACAACGTACAGCTAAGTTTGTAAATGTATATTTTCTCACACAGACCGACAGTATGGTGCTATGGACATTCTTTAACAGGGTTCTATCTATGCTGCAGAGACAGCTAATTCTGGGGGGAATACTAATTGACTTTGACCCCTGAGTTAGACACCACATACCCCAGTAGATTTAGGGTGACTCAAGCACAAAAATATTTTACAACTACCTTGGATCAAACGGGGATTGTAAATGTCTGGCATACCCTTGTCTGTACTGCGAGACAATACACACATTACACAGCCTGGCATGCTAGCCATGCCCGGCTTTACTATATCTCCATGACTTTAGAGCATTTGGGCATGGTGCAAGACATCACCCATGGACCTTGAATGCTGTCAGACCATTCTTCGGTTTTGGCTAAGTTTAATATGGGTAAGGTCAGAAAGTTTATGAACCGGAGACTGAATCTGTCCCTGCTTCATGAGGAATCTCACAAGGAGTTGATGCAGACTACTGTGCAGCAGTTTGTGTTTTGTAATGATACAGGGGAGTGTCATGGAGCCAGCATAGAAGTGCACTAATAGGCCGTCCCGTCGGCGCACAGGCAGTGTGTCCGTCTCTGACACTGACGACCTGGATTCAGAAACGGACTCGGGACATTGGAGGACCAGCCGGGGGGAGAAGGATTGAGCATCCTTGGTACTGCTCTCCTTCTCCAGAGGAGGGGGGTAGTGTATTTGGCACGTCACGGACCCCTGGCGGAGGTTTGGGGTGATCCATTGTGCAGCGCCGTTATCTACAAAGGCGGACTGGGCCGTCAATAAACATCCCGCCCCCAGGTACGCCCTTCAAAAATCCGGCCCGAGCCCGAGCATGAACCCCACCTCTGCTGCCGAGCCCACTGCCAGCAGTGTCCACCGCCGGATAAGGTCCTGCTCCCGTGGCCCCCACCGTGGGGCAAGCCAGACCCGTTACCACAGACTGTGGGGAGGAGGCACCACATCTGGCAGTCCCGCCCAGGGGGTAAGCCTGGCCATGGGGGCAAGTGGGCGGGGGACGAGCTCCCTTTGGTTACTGGGGGAGCCGGAAAAAAAAAAGAAATGCACTATTACCAAAAAAACTATATAAAAACACAGAAAATGACAGCAGAAAAAGACCCAAGGTCCATCTAGTCTGCCCAGTTTTCCTACCTATTCCCATACACCCTACTGACAAAGAGTATTTTACCTTGAGGTCTACTCCTCACTTCCACCAGCTGACCCCTTCCACTTTTCTACTTCCTCCCTCCTTACCACCCCATTCTGGTTCTACAAGACTCTTGTATCTGTCCCACCTGATCTTGAACCCATTTAAAGACCTGGCCTCCACCATTTCCATCGGCAATCTGTTCCACCTCCCTTTTGATAAAGAGGCATTTCCTTACATCCCTCTTAAATTTTCCACTGATCAATCACACTTGTGCCCCCTCATCACTGTGTTACTATTTCTGTTGAACAGGTCCTCACTACCCACTCTTCTTATTCCCCTCAGGCTCTTGTAAGCCTTGATCATATCTCCTTTCTCTCTTCAGTCCTCCAGCGTGTACATGTTTAGGTCAGCTACTCTTCATATGATCTGCCCAGATGGCCTGGATCATCCTGGTGGATCCATGCTGCACAGTTTCCAGCCTATCCCTGTCCTTCCTCAGGTGCAGACTTCGGAACTGGGCACAGCAGTCTATACGCATACTCACAAGGGGCTTGTACAGGAACAATGTCACTACCCTCTTTCTACTGTCAAATCCCCTTGCTATGCATCCCAACATTCCAGTTCTCTTACTGTATGCTTTGTTGCCTTGAAGATTTGAGAGTGTTGCCATTGCTGTAGCCAAATGATCCCCCCCCCTCCAATCCAGTAGTCAGTGCATGGGTCTTTCTTACCAACAAGCATCATCTTAAACTTTTTGGCCCTGAACCTCAACTGCATGGTTTTGGACCATTTTTCCAATTTCTTAAAATCCTTTTGTAATTCCCTTTACCCCTCTTCGCCATCCATCCTACCAGAGTTTTATGTCATCTGCAAAGGGACACATCCTGCCCTGGATACCCTTTCTGATGTCACTGATGAACAATACCAAACAGGGCAGGACGCAGAATGGACCCCGTGGCACCCTACTTGTGACCTCCCCATCTGTGGATTTAATTACATTAAACAAACACCACCCTCTGTTTCCTTCCCCTAACCAGTTCCCATACCATCTGACAGGCCCCATTCCCTTACCCTACTACCCTCCAGCTTCTTTAATAGCCTCTTATGTGGCACCAAATCAAAGCCCTTACTGGAGTTAAAATAGAGCACATCGACCACCAGTGCTTTATCCATTGCTACGATGAAACTGTTTGCCGACTAACAAATAGTGCTGCCCTAAGATACAACTTTGAAAGGGCACTAGTCCTCAGAATGTCTATTGAACTTTGTCTTTTCATCACGTTGTTTCTCCCCAGCTGTTTTCCCTTGGTCCTCAGGCCATGGAGTGCACCCCTGTTGTAGCCCTCACAGCACTATCTTCTGCACTGCGGGACCCGAGAGAACCACTGGCTGTTCTCCTGAGGACAGCAGGGTTTTATCCCTGGTCCCTCCCACTTCCAACATGACGTAAGCAGTGCCAGTTCTCGGCCTTGAACACACACAGTATATCCCTGCACGGAAGCTGGCTCTTTGGCTCTTTCTTGGGTTTGCTGCAGTAACAGAACCTGCTGCTAACCCTCCCTGGCTGAGGTATACTGCCGCACGTCAGCTGCTTTACCCTGGCCTGGCTCCTGGCATGGTGACATTGTTCCACTCCACAGCCTAGGCTGCCTGCCTAGCGGCGCGATGTGTTGCCACTGGGGTAACGGAACAGCCTAACATAGACAGAGTGGAGGCAGTCCAGAGGAGGGCGTCTAAAATGGTGCAGGGTCTGCATCAAAAGCACTATGACAAGAGACAAAAGGAACTTAATATGTACACCCTGGAACAGAGGAGGAAGGGGGGATATGATAGAGACCTTTAAATACTTCACAGGATAAATAAGGTACAGGAGGGGAGTATTTTTCAGAAAAAAAGGTGGTCAGGAACAAGGGGGACATGCTATGAAGTCGGACGGGGGAAGAGTAAGGAGAGATGTGAGGAAGTACTTCTTCTCAGAAACAGTGGTGGATTCCTGGAAAAGCCTTCCAGCGGAGGTCGTGGGGTGAAAACAGTTGTGGGGTTCAAGAATGCATGGGATAAGCACAAGGGAATCATACTGGAAAGGAGGGGGGAGGGGGAAAGAGTTGTAGATCGGGCACAGTCTGCAGTAATAGCATACGTAGGGAGGAACAGGCAAATTGGATTTATTAATTTAAAAGATGGTAAGTGGGAGAGGCACACTGAGCCGAGGCTCAATTCTAGCAGCGGCTCAGGGGAGGGGGGAAATTGGAGGTTCAGCTACATCAAATGCAAAGTAATAAGCAGTTTACAGAAAGACAGGCAAAAATACAATACATGAGTCACAGGACTGAAGAATTTGATGCAAGACAAGCCAGTGTACGAGGCAGATCCGTGTAACAAGTAAGCATTAAGCCATGACAAAGGTGGCATCTAATGCTAGATTAATGCATGGTTGGGAGGGTTGTGGCCCAAGGCTGGAGGCCGAGGGCGTACAATGGCTCAACCATGCATCAATAGCATTAGATGCTACCTTCGAAGTGGCTTAATGTGCTTGTAACATGGGCCGCGCAACTACAGATGTCCCATGATTCTATTACACATCGTATGAACAACAGCACAGCGAGTCAGTATGTTCTCATTACATTTTTACTGCACTTCCAAAACGTCTTACGCACAAGCGTTTATATGCTGATGCAGTCAAAACATTCTGTGGTCCTACATGTGCACAATGGTGCCTTTTATATGCTACAATGACTTATTTTGAATTCTAGACGGGTATTGTTTTCAAACCACTTGTAGGAGGTCCACTGTTCACTACTTTCTCCGCCGCTCTCTCCACTTCCGTTCCGAATTTGCATGCGGCGTCCCTCACCTCTTTTATGGTGCTGTGGAGATAGCTCCGATCTCCTGCACTCGGTATGTTCCTCACTGTGCTAGTAGTGCTTCTGCTGTGTTTCTGGTTCCGACGAGTGCGCATTTTCTCTTTCTCCCCTTCCCCTTTCCGACACTAATCAGGTTGTCAGTCCCTGCCTAGACAAGACCACCGTCCCAATTACACCTCGTTCTTACCTCTCCCCAGTGCTGCCTACCTAGCTGTCTGGATGGTAGTGGTACTTCAGTTTTGGACACGGCGGGTATGCTGGATTAATCCCCATCCGACTTTGCCCACGTCAGCGACTTCAGCCAATCGCGCCTCCCCATTTTCCCATTCACTTTATTGCCATATTACAAGGTGCAGGTAGACATACAGTGTAATCACAGTGCCAAGGAACAAGATACAGAGATTGCCCTGGTGGAGGGAAGTACAAAGTACAGATTTACAAATACATTGAGCAGCAGTGCTAAACAAACAGGTAACCACATAGTAAGGGGCTCAAAAAGTGCAGTATAGAACGAGCAGTTACTACATGGACCAAGCGATCCCTACCTGCCGTCAAATTCTATGTTTCTATGTTTCAAGTAAACTTTACTAGATCGTAAAGTACAGTATTTCATGATAAAAATCTTTAGACTAAACTACGTGATTTTTTTTTTTTTTAAATATGACTTTTATTGGAGAAAAACGAGGCAAAACATACAGCAGGTCACAATACTGAATTCAAATGTGATGAAATCAAACTATAGGTCTAGATGTTACAGTTGGCTCTAATACATCTATCTGACCATTAAAAAACAGGGCAAAGTCATGCATTTAAACCAGAGAAAGTGTGACATACATTGAATAAAGATCCCCGCAGAATACATTATCCATCCCAGCCGAGACCCTTTTAATGACCTCTGACGTGGAACCTTTGTAAAAGAGCCTTGGCTCAAAGGTCTTTGTAATCCTAGATTTAATAAATAAAAATAAATAAAAAATGTATATTTGTCCCCGGCAGGGAGGCCCTCAAGGGACCACCTGCCCCTCAAGGGACAAATTCTGGGTCAACCTCTATCAAGTACACAAGTCTTTTTAACCTTTTAAACCCCTTAAATCTTGTCATTTCAGGTAAGATATGAGCATATTTATATTGTTCTAATACACTGAGACTGTTAACTACAAAGATGCAAAACATAACTTTAATGATCTTCTATCAGAAAAGAATTAAAACTAGAATTTAAACGCCATTCTTCTCATTAAAAATGTATCAGTTTATACTTTGCTTCCAGGGCAGACACTTTCATTTGTTTTATGAAGAAGCCTTTGATCCATGATTCTCCAAGGGTACCATTCCTTTATTCTTCTCATTAAAAATAAATGCTTGTATTCTCTAGACAGCACATCTGTACACAGAATACTATGAACCTACAATTTGATAGCAGTAAACTTTTTAACCCCTTTAAAGGGAACTGCCAGTTCAGAAGGAACTGCAGAATGTACCTTAAACAGGAGGGCCCAGATTTTCAAAAAGCAAGGTACAGGAGATGTGTCTGTATACAGCAGTGGCCACTGGGTCCATCACCAGCTTGGACACAGCGGGGGCTATTTTCAAAACTGCAGCAGATCTGCGACAATCGGATGCAATTTCCTGCAGTATACGCCCAACTGTGGACACATCCAATGATTGTGACAAAACAAAAATAGTCTAAACGGACTTGGCCTAAGGCTGATAGGAAACAGAACCATTTGCTGCAAGCCCCCCATGCCCGCCTACAGGGAGAGACAAGTGGCTGAAGCAGCTGCTTAGAAAATTGCTTTGGACGTAGCTGTAGCTGGTGGAGTTTTGAAAATCCAGTGTGTTTTTATCAGCAGGGAATATAATTAGTCTGAGAAGCGTCACTGTATTTAGTAATGGGAGGGCTTTAAGTCTGTGGTTCGATGGACGGAGCAACAACGCCACCCCCATCAAGCTTAAACGTCACAACATCCTGGCTTTGCCAGGATTCTTTTTGTTGCCCACCATCCAGCCCCTCCTCCTCCAGCGGCTCGCTCTCTTCCCCGTGGCTTCTTCCTAACCTACTTTAGCTGACGATTCATTCCCAGCACCTGTAGGGGGGGAACCTTTCTCTAGGGTTCCTTGCGTCCTACCCCTACAGGGTGGTATATCCCATGGATAGAGAGGTGGAAAGCCACAAAGCAAATCAAGTTACACAAGCATCATCTCATGTTAACTCATTCAGTTGCGTAAGCACATCGAAAGTACAATTACGTAAGAACTTATTTTAACAGTAGATCTACGAGAGGATCTCTTGCAGCAGGCCATCACCAGTAGGACTTAGCCGTCAGGTGCCAGGACCACACAGAAACCTTTCTAGCTAGCATTGTACCAGAGAGGGCTGCCTACCTCTGATGTCAGCCTAGCCTATATAAGGCGGGCGGCCCCCATGCCCTCCTTAGTTCTCCCGCCGGAGACCATAAGCAGGATACCAAAAGGGAGGAACCGAAGGGGACGCCGAGGTATCCCTGTAGCAGAGAAAAAGGCCAAATAAAATCAGAAGGCTCACCCGATGGAAAGGGAGAGACAGACGCAGGAAGAGCAAAGGGGGCAGGAGGGAGGGAATGCAGGGCCTGCTGCAAGAGATCGTCACGAAGATCCACTGTTATGGTAAATTTTTACGTAATTGTACTATCTTACTTAGATGGTATCTCTTGCAGCAGGCCATCACCAGTCCCAAGCAGTTCTGGTGCTACAGACAGGCAGACCGGATGGCTGGCAAAAAATGAATAACAGTCTAAGAAAGGAGGTCTTGGAGGACAGCTAGGCCAAAGTTGGCCCGACACCTAGAGGCAAGGTCCAGACTGTAATGCTTGGTAAAGGTGTGGACAGTACCCCAGGTGGCAGCAGCGCAGATGTCAGCAGCTGACACATTACCAAAGCAGCCACTGAGGCAGCCATACCTCTTGTAGAATGGCCCTTATCCCCTCCAGGCAGATCCTTGCTGTACTTCTGATAACAATACACAATGCAATTTGCTAACTATGTAGACAAACACTGTTTGGACACCGGGGGTGCCCTCTTTCCCAGGGATGAACGAAACAAACAACTGATTGGACTTGCAGGAGTCCTTAGTCTGGTATGTACAGCACCTCAGGATTCTATGCACATCCAAGGTATGGAGCAATGCCTCCCCTTGATTGGAATGCTTTGGAAAATAAACAGGCAGGTGGATGGATTTAAAGTTAACTCTGACACCACCTGAGGAAAAAAAGTAGGATTTGTATGCAAAGACACCCTGTCTTTGTAAAAAACTAAATAAGGCTCCTTACACATGTGGGCTTGAAGCTCTGAAATCCTTCAAGCAGAAGTAATGGCAACTAAAAATATTGCTTTCCACGATAAAAAGTGTAGCTCGCAAGATGCGGCCCGTTCAAAGGGAGGCAGCGTTAGCTTTTCCAGCACAAAATTAAGGTCCCAAGGTGGGATAGGGTCCCTTATTGGGGCTTCAAGTGCAGGATGCCCCACAAGAATGTGATGGACACATCGAGTTGGGTCACTGTGCGCCATCCACATGTACATGGTATGCAGAGATAGCACAGAGCTGTACCTTAAAGCAGCAGTACTACGAAATAAAAAATTGTGCTTTTTTGACAGTTTATTCCCTGTGCCTTGCTAATGATATACCTGGTACTCTTTCTTGCCGGCATTGTACTATCGCAGAGTAATTTGTTCCGTCATTCTCTGCTTTTGTTTACATTTTTACCACTAAGCATGTTGCACTGGAACCCCCTCTGCTGCCAACTACACATGTGTATAACTTGCAGGGACATCGGGAATGGTCAACAGAGGGTCCCTGTGCTGTTGTCAAAAGACTTGATGTGACCTGTAGAAAAAGCGCAGCTGAAAATTAGTCAGCCGCCATATTTGTTGTAGCGCTACAACAATTCAAATAAATTGCAAATATCCAAAAAAACTAAAGATGACTGGAAAAAAACATTTAAAGGTATGGAAACTGGAATTTGGCCAGATGCCTACAGCCAAAAAGCAGAATTTTGAAAGATCACTTCCTGATTCAGTAGTACTGCTGCTTTAATATAGGAGTACCTTAAACCCGAGTCTGAGAGAGAGAGAGACAGAAGGTACTCTAAAACCTGATCCACTGAACAGGTGAAGGGATCCAGCTGGTGCGAGGCAGCCCAAAAAGCGAAGCACTTCCATTTCATGGAGTAGGTGGCCCTGGTGGAGGGCTTCCAGGCAGCCACCAAAACATCAGCCACTCTGGGGGATACCCTAAATCTGGCTATGGCTATGTCCTGAGGAGCCATGCATGGATATGGAGGGACCTGAGATCCAGAATAGAGTGCCCTGTTCCTGGGAGAGCAAGCCTGTGCACGTGAGCAGGGACAGTGTTTGATGCAACAAGAGGAACCAGATCTCGAAAGGCCAGAAGGGAGCGATGAGAATCATGGTAACCTCCTCCATCTGGAGTTTGTTCAGAATTCGCTGTAGGACCGGGAAGGGAAGGAAGGTATACAGATACCCCGACATCCAGGAGAGGGACAGTGCACCTCTCCAGAAAACTCCAGGCCCTGGATCTAGCGAGCAGAAAAGTGGCAGCTCTGCATTGCGTGGGGATGCAAAAAGGTCCCGCTCAGGCCAACCCCATCTGTCCAAAGAGGTCTTCTACCACTGAGGTCAGAAGCTCCAACTCGTGAGCCCTTGACCACGAGCGAGTCAGGCTGTCCGCCCGGATGTCTTGGTTGCTGGGAACATGGGTAGCTGAGAATTCCAAACCGTGTTCGATGGCCCAATACCAGACCCTCATCGCTCCCAGCACAGGGAATAGGAAGGAGTCTCCCCGCTTGTTTATGTAATAAACCATGCCACATGTTGTAATGCCTGAACTGTCAGCCAATTTTAGGGAAAGCTGTCTGGAAGGCTTGAAGGGCATACAAAACCGCCCTATTTCCATGATACTGATGTGGAGATCCCTCTCAATCTCTGACCAAGTCCCTTGGGTTTGGTGGGGTCCCATATGGACACCCCAGACAAGGCCAGAGGTGTCCGTCATAAGAATCAGCTGAGGGGGAGGTATTGAAAAGAGCACTCCCTGAAACAGGTTGCTGGATTTCAGCCACCATAGCAGCACCTTCTTGACTGGACCCAACACTAGCAAAGGGTGATCCAGGGCATCCACGTGCTGGTCCCATGGGACTCGCAGTGTACACTGAGGGATTCTCATGTGGAGCCTGGCTAAGAGAACCATCGCAATGGCTGTGGCCATGAGACCCAGAAGCTGTAAGAACTCCCTCACCTGAACATGGTGGCTGGAGAAGAGAAGGCAGGCCTGAGCCATCAAGCGCTCCGCTCTGTTGGAGGTAAGAAGGCCTTGCCTTGAGCTGTGTCCAGGACTGACCCTATGTAAAGACGGTACTGGCAACGAGTAAGGAAGGACCTGGGGAGATTGGTGGTAATGCACAAGGACTGAAACAAGCTGCATGTACCCTCCAGAGTTTGCAGAAGATAGTCCTGGGACGGAGCTGCCAACAGCCAATTGTCCAGGTAGTGGAAGGTATAAAAGCCCTGTCTCCTCAAGGTGGCAGCCACAACCACCACACACTTTGTAAAATCCCTGGGGGCTGAGGACAGGCCAAAGGGCAGAGCCCGAAACTGGTAGTGCTTCTCCATAAACTGAAAGCGAAGGAAGCGCCTGAGGGATGCAAAAACTTTGATGTGCAGGTATGCATCCTGCATATCAAAAGAGCAGAGACAGTCCCCCTGGTGAAGAAGGAGCAACAGCCCCTGAAGGGTTACCATCTGCAAATGTTTGTACTCTATAAACAAGTTGAGGTTGCTCAGGTCCAGGAAGGGATGGAGGTCCCCTGTCTTCTTGGGTACTAGGAAGAAGTGGGAACAGTGCCCCCTTCCCTGTTGGGATTTGCGAGAGGGCTCTATGGCCTTCTTTTTCAGTAAGGTTTGAATTTCAGCCTGTAGAAGGGGAACGTGGTCTGGAGGATATGTGGATGGGCTTGGTGGATTTTCTGGGGGCCACTTCAGAAACTCTAGAGTGTGGGTGTGCTCTATGAGCTGTAGCACCAAGTTGTCTGTAATGACGTCCCCCCACCTGTCCAGATGGAGAAAGAAGCAACTCCGACCACCACCTGCTGAAGCCCTGGGGGGAGTGTCCGGAAAGGAATCAGGAGATGGGGGAAGCCCCTGGCTGCGGACATGCCTCTGGCAGCCCGGGGAGGGGCTGAAACAGGCACAAGGAGAGCAGCACTTGTTTTGCATTTACCCTGGGCCTTAGGAGGGTGTCACGCCTGTCAACGGGAGGAGTGCTGAAAAAGGACCTTGTGGCCTGACTTCGGCTGAGTATGGTACACGGAGTGGACTGACTTCAAGGCCCTCCCGGAGGTTTGGAGCTGGAAAATAATATCCTGAGTGTCACTGCCAAACAGTATGGGACCCAAGAAGGGGGAATCCATAATGCTGGATTGGACATCGGGGCAAAGCCCGAAACTCTAAGCCAGGCATGGTGCCTCATGTTAATACCCGGAGCAGCTGCCCAGCCCGAAGCATCCACGGCATCATAAGCTGCCCAGAGGATGTGGGTGCCAACACCTGACCTGGTCTTCAGGGTCTGATGAGTTTGCTGCTTGGAAGGGTTGTCCGGCATCACCATGACTGCCTCTCAAGCCTGGTCTCACAGCAAGTTTTGGTACTGCACCATGTGGGCCAAGTAGTTAAGAGCCTGGATGGCAAGACTGACCAAGGCAAATGCATGCTTGCCCACCTGTTCTAGCTGCCTCTACTCTCTATCAGTAGGGAGGACAGTAGGGAGGACACTGATGTGCTTCAGTCGCTTAGTGCGATCGTAGGCCACATTAATGATTGCATAGTTGGCTTTGGGGTGCTCACCAAAAAAAAACTGCCGGATGGAGCATGGTAGAGCTTGTGGGTTTTCTTAGAGACCGCAGGGGCAGTATGGGGATGAGTCACACGGCCTTTGGTAATGTCCCCTCATATGGGTCAATGAATGGGGAGGGGGTTACCAAAGGGGGCGTCGCACTGATGAAGGTACACCGCCAGGCGGCGACACTCCGGGTCCTGCTCCTCAGTCTCCCACCCCATTGCTGCTTGGATATGCCTCATGACAGCCATGAAGGTGGGGTCATCAGGTGGCGATTTGGGGAAATGAGAGGGCTCCCCATCGTCTCTTGAGGAGACACCTTAAAAAGGAGGAAGACTCCGAACTGACATCATCGTCAGTGGCAGAATCCTCGTCCCCACTGTCACCGGGCTGGCAGTCGACCGGGCAAATGGGGGTACCCATGTCGGTAACGCTCCCAGGAGTAGGAGAAGTACTTGGTCCCGGAAGGGAGGGGCGGAGCCTTGAGCAGGCTCTGAAGGTTGCAGCTGACGCAGCGCACTGGGGTTTGGGGTCTGTGACTGCCTGAAGGTCAGTAGTGCACAGATTAGGCCGTGGTAATCCATGGGCAGACCCCCAAGCACAGGACAGCTGTAGAGCAGCTGGGATCCTACAGGTACAGGATAAGGGGAAGCCGGCATCGGATACCCTGGCGGTGGTCCCACTGGAGTGGAAGGTTACACAGGCACCAATCCTGGCAGTGGCAGGCCAGGCATAGACCCTGTGGGCATAGGCAAGGTGAGGCTAGCAAAGGCCCGACTTGTGCTGGGGGAGGGACCAGTGAAGGGCTTACAGGCTGTGGGCAAACAGTTGCTGACCTGGCAGGTGTTGGTTTATGCAGTGACAGGGTGGGATCCATAGGCACCAGGTTAAGAGAGGCCAGCGCCGGGCAGGAGGGTCCCACCAGCAAAGGCTGAGGGGAAACCAGTGTCTGAGGATCACCGGTGCCCAGCTGCATCTGCCCCTGTGAAGGAAGGGCAGAACCGATAGAAGTCCTAGAGTCTGAGACTGGCGTTGGGGGTGCAGGTGATGGGGTGGCAGATTGAGAACTGGGCTGGAGTAGCTCCAGCCGAGACACCTGCTGAAGACCCTGCAGAAAACAAGAGCTGAAAGAGCAGAGGCTGGGGGCAGAATAAGAGAGACCCTACCACAAAGGGCTGCCAGTCACAGAGATTCAGTGGGCAGCAGGGCCAACTGCAGCCCTGAAGGGGTAAGTGCATGTGGGGCCAAGGAGATTGACTCCACAAGGGAGGAAGATCCTTACGTGGTCGTTTTAGGCACCTTATGCAGAGACCACGAGCAGGAGGAAGATCGATGGTGGTCCTGGTCCTTATCCCAGTGTTTGTGCTTCCCTGATGGTTTTTCATTGGACTTGGATGAAGAGGAGCCAGAGGACTGGACCAGGGCAGCGGAAGAGCTCCAGACCTACAGCTCCCATTCCATTTGGATGACCTTCTGCTGGAGGAGATGGCTTTCAGGGGTCCTCTGGCAGCGTCTTCTGGTGGCTGGGTTAAACTTCTGGCAGACCTCACAGGCCTGAACACTGTGGTCTGGGCCTAGGCAGAAGAGGCATGCAGAGTGGCTGTCCTTGTCTGGGATCTGTTTGCCACAGGCACACTTAGTGGAGCGGTCGGAAGTAGAGGAAGGTTGTGAAGACATAAACGTAATGAAGAAAAACCAAAATATTTCAATGTTTAACAAAAAAAATTTAGAAAATAAAGCATGGGAAACACGAGAAAATGGTGATTGACTGTAGCGGCAATGGAGTCCATGGTAAGACGTGCACTGGTCGATGGCGGGAAAGAACTGGGAGGGTATGAGGGCCGCCTGTCTTATATAGGATAGACTAACGTTAGCTGCTGTTGTCGGAGGTGGGCTCTGGTACACTGCTAGCTAGAAAGGATTTCATGTGGTCCTGGAGCCTGACAGTGAAGTCCTACAAGTGATGGCCTGCTGCAAGAGATACCCTCAAAGTAAGGTCTTACTGTGCTGATGCAGAACCACTGGGATAAAAAAAAAAAATTGCAGTGTCAGAGGTTCGGTAAGCTACACACATATCACTGGGGCTGGAAGATCAGAAGACTGGGGGTTTCTGTTCTACACCAGGAACTCTGGTGCACTTACTGACACTATAGTGCAGTACTAGGAGGGTGATGCACTGTAACGGTGTTGTCCTACGGATAAGATGTGAAACCAAGGTCTCTACTATCCATCTCTGGTCGCTTTCTACTTTTGCATTAAAGATCCCATGGCACTTGCCCCAAGAGTTAGCAATTTTCCTCAGTGTACTAGTCAACATTCCCCCGACAATAAAAGAGGTCCATGTAACACTCCCTGCCACCCCCACCCCCGAACCTGGAAACAAGCTGCCACAGCTCAGCGTGCCTTTCCTGGCAGAAAATTACAAATAAATAAATTCTCACATTTCCATAGCCTAGAGACAAAGAAGTGACCAAGGGGTTCTTTAAGCTAGGGGACCCTATTGTGAAAAAGAGTTTCTGCCAATCTGTGCCCATGGCAAACATCTTTTGAAAATAGGGCCCTGGGCTGTTTAGGGGCTACCAACAAAGGAAATGAAGATTATGGAGGCTGCAACTCATCAGCATTTCACTTTCTGTTTTTTCTTTTTTGACCCCGTATTCATACTATTTCTCTAAGCGACCCCCTTCTGTCAGCGACCCTTCAGCTCCGCCACCCACCTTACCGGGACTTATGCCTATCTGCTTGTGACCAACATGGGTGAGTGGATCCTGCAGTCAGTGGTGCCAAGCCTGCAGGGTCACCAACACCATCCTGACAGTTCAGGTTTCTTCCTCTTGTTTTCTTCTCTTCCGTGAGTTTAGTGTGTGTACACTGATGCACATGTACTGCGTGAAGACACAGCACACTCTCACAGCACATCTGTATCCGGCCCTACAGCAAGACGATAGCTTACTGCACCACCCAGAGCAGTGGTACATGCTGTCCCTCCCTTCCACCTTTGGGGAGCTGTCTCCCCTCCCTGAAGGAGGACAGCTGTCTATAGACATTCAGGCCTCCTTCCTCCAGCCAACCCCCTTGCAACTCTGGTCCTTTCCTGGACCCAGGTCACTGGTGTGGTAGGTGGTATTACACCCAGTGCCTTAGCACACCGTACCACTGGGATGTCCAACATTCCACTTCTAAAAAGAAGCATTGCAGAGTGACAACCTGTTACACAAACACTGGGCCACAGCACAACTCATAGTTATCAGCCAGGATCCAAGTTTGAGGAGTCCAAGTGAACACAGCACTGTGGTGACAGAACGCACATGGGGTTCATCATGTCCTTCCCTCTTGTGAGTACACTTAGTGACTATACTCAATTTGAATACTGACACACATGCCCCCCCAAATGGTGGGGCTCACCTTAAGTCATCTGCGTGGGCACTTCCTTTGCCCTCCACCTGGCCAAGTTCCGGCCCTGAGTTCTGCCTTTCAGGCTGGGCTAACATCCAGCAAAGAGCGTAGATCCATGCACAGTACTACTGTGTCCATAGTTCCTACACAAACGTGAAAGATGGTGCTGTCATGCTATGGCTTTAAGAAACTCAGCCCCTATATATAGTATGCATACTCTGTGCTCGGTCCGAGTATTCTAAAGCTCGAGACCAGCCAGGGAGCATTCTTTCAGACTCCACTCAGTAGTTGCTTAATAGTGCAAAGGGAGCTCTCTCAAATGCTGTAAATGTTTAAACTTGAAACTAAATTGTTGTTTATAAAAGATGGACTTGAAAGTGGGACTGTTTATTTTATTTTATTTATTTATTAGCTTTTGTTGACCAGGTAGGTGCATTAGGCAAAACCCTGCCTATTTTCAAGCATGACCCAGGAGAGTACAATAGACATATTACAATAACAAAACAATGGTGAAGTGCAAAAGCAGCAGATAATACAGAACCAGTGGATATCCTCGCAGGGATAGTCACAGAAACAAAACATATAACGTAGTAGTAGCCATCCACGCAGGGATGGAAGGAAGCAGGTAAGAGAAACAAGAGAGAGCAGTCAGTAATTACAGTGACAACGGTAAGCTAGCTTAAGGGAAGCAAAAGGAGAGGGGGGTTAGGTATAGTCACAGGAATCAAGTGCATGTAGGTAGGAGAAAAGTGCAGTTTTGAAGAAGGAAAGCATTTAAGGCTGGGAGGTAGCGAGTTCCAGAATTTGGGGGCAAAGTGAGAGAAAGCTTGTTCCCACATTTTTGTAGAACAGAGTGAGACGGAGAGTGAGGAGGAATTAGAGGATCTCAGTAGGCGGGAGTGTGACACAGGGGTGAGCATGGCCCCAATGCTGTCAGCGCGAGGGGTTCTTGAGTCAGTGAAGCATCCCAGAGTGTATAAGCGAAGGTTTTTGGGGGACAGCCAGTGTAGGGTGGAGTACAGGAGGCAGTGGTGAGTAAGGCGAGGGGCAGACAGGGCAAATCTTCAGATGTTATTGTAAGTGGTGTCCCATTTTTTAAGAATACCACCATTAGCATGGGAAAAGATAGGGAGGGCATACAGAAGCCTAGGAAGCAAGTAAGGGAGGGGAGGGACACCAGGGGCCATGATATGAGACTGGAGGGAGGAAGGTTCAGGAGGGAGATGAGGAGACACTTTTTTACAGAGAGGGTGGTGGCTGGGTGGAATGCGTTACCTGCAGAAGTGGTATCCAGTACAACAGTGGACTGCTTCAAAAGGGGATGGGACAGGACAAGGGGGAAGGTCAATGAAGTGGAAGGGTGGAAGGAGGGGCAGCTGCAGAATAAGGGGTGCTAGCTGCACATTCGAGCAGACTTGACAGACCTCTAGGCCTTTATCTGCTGGCAAATTTCATATGTTCATATGTTCGTAAGCAAGACGCCTCTGGCCACCGAGATTCTAGCAGCAGGGGTTAGGGAGTGACACACCAGGTATGCGACACCAATCTTAAATTTTTTTTTTAGTTGTTTGACCAGGAGTAGCACACTAAGCTGAAAGCTTTTTTTACAGGTGTGACCTGGGAGCACAGGGAAGTTAAATGACTTGCTCAGGGTCACACAGTATGCAAGTGGAAACTGGGATTCAAACCCAGGTCTGGTCTGCTGGATGTCACCAGATTTGCAGCTCAGGGCCTTAAACCACTGCGCTATACTGCCTGTTGACGGATCTGCACACCTCCTTTAAGTGAGAAGAGAAATCAAGAGTGGGATCCAGAGTCACACCGAGGTATTTGAAAGAGTCCGTGGACAGGACTACAGACCCATCACAGCAGCACACTGCAAGTTTAGGGGTTCCAGAATGAACTTTTCTAGCAGACCCAAAAAGCATAGCTTGTGTCCTTGGTAGATTGTGGATCAGGGAGTTGGTTTGGAGCCAGGATTTGAGCATTTGGAACACGGATGACAGGTGAACATTAAGGTAGGCTACAGAACAGGCAGCTGAGTAGAGCACCAAATCATCAGCGTACATGATGGAGTTCAGTCGGAGAAGGAAGAGGGACAATCATTGACAAATATGGGAAAAAGCAGGGGTCCAAGAATGGATCTTTAAGGGACGCCACATGAGATGGGAGCCGGAGATGAAAGGACTTTATTGAAGGAGACGGATTGAGAACGGTTGGATAGATAACTGCTGATCCAAGATAAGGTGAAGCCAGAGGCACCAAGAGACTGCAGCTTGTGCATGAGCAGAGGGTGATTAACCAGGCTGAAAGCTTTAGTGAGGTCAACGAACACTGCCCCAGTAAGTAGGCCAGAGTCCATGTTAGACTTAACCTCTCTAGAGAACAGGGTAAGAGCTGTAGTGGTGCTGTGACCAGCCCGGAAACCATGTTGAACTGATGACTGAAGATTTAAGTTTAATAAAGGGGCAGAGATCTGACATTGAATACGTTTTTCCAATGTCTTGCAGAAGGTAGGTAGAAGCACAATGGGGCAATAATTGGACAGAATTTCTGTCTGCCATCTGGCAGCCATGATGGTACTCTCACCTTGCATTTCAGCCAATCGGAATTCAAAGGGCTCCTAAAGGGTCCTTCTGCTATGGCTGCTGGGAGAAATAGTGAACTGTGTATTTGGCGCCTTTATTAGTCAATTGGAATGCCAGAACTTTGACTGACAGCCTTATCTCCCAATCAGGTTCCAGTACTGTGTTTTCTTCAGTTAAGGAGGGACAGTTGAACTGCGCAGTTCTGGGTGAGCTTCCAGGGAGTGAAGAAGCTCCAACTTTGGAAAAACTGCTGTGTTTGGGGCAGATAATATGGTGGGGGATTTTTCCATAGGGTTTAGTGGGGGGGATCTGCCCCTGCCCCTCCCCCACCCTGTGACTATATATAATAACACTGGGCCACCATATTTGTGACCCAAGCACTGCAGCTGAGTTCAGACTTTTGCTCTGTGGAAAGTGTGGAAGCCTATCTGGGTTTCCACAGCCAAACAACACAGAAGTCGTCTGGTTTAGACCGCAATATCTGCAGCAATTGCTGTAACTCTGGGTAAGAGAAAAGCTTTTTTACTTTTGAGCCAAATCTGCTGTTTGCCTGAACTGCGTCAGAGACTGTGTGATACAGCCAAAGCTGAAGGTAAATTCTGCATCTAGTTGCCACCGTAGAGATTTAGGAACCAAGCCTGTTGCCAGAGGTCCCATCAGCCAGAGAACTGTAACTGCTCAGAGCTACATCCAGCAAAAAAGGTACTACCTATGTCAATCGTACAGAGCAAGTTGCAAAAAGCCTGTTTATGTAGAGACTGCATCCTGTTTGTTGAAGCAAAACTGCAAAGACTGTCTTTTGAACTAAATCTATGTGTGAATCAGCGTGGGGGAGTCAGCTACCACCACCACGGCTAGCGTTGGTTTGAGGCCACGTAGGGGGGGTATGCATAGACATGAGGGTGAGTCCTGCCAGCCCTTGTATCCTCTGCTGGTCCAGAAGCCAAAAAACACCTGCAGCATGAAACTGGGGCTCCAGGGGTTTGAGGCTGCCTGAGGGAGCCATCCACCTCACCTGCCAACCTAAGCCTGAAGAGCCGCAGAGCAGTGAGTAATTTCAGGGCTTGCCCTGCCACAAGTGTTGTTGTTTTTTCAGTGTGGTTTAAAGTGTTTTGCAGACCATCAAGCCTGGGATTACAAACTCCAGTTTCCAAAGAGACAAGTTTATGTTCCTTTATGCAAATCATTCTGCAAGGTTAAAAAACTCAGTTTGTTTGTTTAAGGGGCCCAACGCCAGCCAACCAGCTGCAGCGCGCAAAGTCTGCAACGGTTCTAGTCTGCGTACCCACTGAAGATAACTGGGACTGTCCAGGTGGACTGTTTATTGTTTAAATATTTTGCCAAATCAACAGAAACACACATACCCAGCCTTTAATTTGCATTTCCTTTACCTCTTTGTTTACCCCTTAATAAATGAGGTTTATTGTTAATGTTAACACTGTCCATGAGCATATTATTACTGAGCGCCAGTCTATCGTGTCTAGCTGACGGGTGTATTATTATTGCTGATAATCATTCCTTGCAGGTATACAAGGTGTGTTACAGAAGTCAGTACCCTGTTGGTAAGTGCAGACACTGTGAGCTTATTATTTGTAGTTATTGTGAGCATATTATTAGCTACAGCCAATAACTGTACTGCTGAATGCAAGGTAAAGTGTTTTATGGTAATCGATGTGTGGGACCACTGGCTGGGGCAGTGGGTAGGTACAGCGTCCCAGAGGGTTGTACTAGCTTGTCATCAGACCCACTTAAAATATACTCTGGGTAGAGGCACCACGCAATTAGTTTTACTACTGGTAATGAGCCCCTTTTGTCATCAAAAACGGAACTCAGACCCCTCAACCTGAATTATAGGCAGCAGGCAGATGAAGTAGCCCATTGGTACATGGCATCCAAGTTACACACATCCAAACTACCAACCAGAATTTCATCGCCAACTCATGCTGTGAAATATGAAGGAAGCCCTCTGCTGCATGGTAGACAATGTCATCCGCACGGCTCCAGAATCCCCCTAACTGTCCTTCTGAAAACCAGAACGCTCCTCCGCAACCTCTGCTCTAATGGTACTCCCCCTCTAGCTCTTCCTAGGGTATCCACCAACATGGGTAGCAGAGCTTGGTCTGCAGCTGCCCCTTTACAGTGGAACAAACTACCGGCTGAACTCCGTTCCATTGACACACACTCCAGTTTCAAGTCCCGCCTTACAGTCTGGTTCCTGGCAAACTCATCCTGACGCTGCTCCCTGGGGTCTGACACCAACCCACACTAGTCAACTCCCCAGCCCATGGGTTACCCACCTACCCACACTAGTCAACTCCCCTGCCAACAACTGTTATATTGCCTTGCCTGTACATATTGTATATATGTTTTTTACTGCGTATTCTGTAGATTACTTGCTCACTGGAAGATGCAATCTCACACATTGTACACTGTGCCTATGATTTGTTTGTTTCGTACCAAATCTCCTCATGTCTGATATTGAAACCTTGTATTCACTGTTCTCAAATGGACCTATGCATCAAACCTGTACATTGTGCTTACTATTGTTGCTTGTATCAAATCTGTTTCATGTGTATTACTGTTACCTTCTACTCCACTGTCACCCTGCGCCATGTGTTATGGCCCGGGTCGTGCCTGAAAATGGTCCGTGGGATCAGTGCACTCACCTGGTTATCAACGTCATAAATAAATACATAAATAAATAAAATAAAATTATGCATGGGTGCCTGTGAAGAACAACGTAGTAATTTCACCCACTGAAGCTTTGGCCTCATGGTTTATTCTGCTGCCAGCTTCATGAGATGAAATCTCCTCCAAATTTTTCACAAGTACGGTATCACACATTTTTAAAGAGGATCAGTTCTGAAAAAGCATCAGCATTTACACTGCTTTACCCCAGACTGAGACTTTTCTCAGTTGCCTCAGTTTAAGTGTCTACTGGCTGCAAAGAACACTTTGTGCTGGACAGTGCTTGGAGGTCTTCTGGAGTGCCCACAGAGGTCACTGCAGGATGTCAGGAAAAGGGGCAGAGTCCACCATGTACATTTCCTGCAAGGTCATTCTCACACAAATAGTGGACCCAACCGGCCCAGGTGCACACAATGCGCCCAACCTGTTTACTACCATATAAAAAGCAAGCAGTAACAGGGGCCCTGTGTCAGGTGCAATGGCCACCCAATGGCCATGAAATCAAGTCAAGTTTCAGGGTGACTACTGAACCACATGGTATGGGAGGACACTGGAATTAAGGTGAGGAGAACAACTGTACCATCAAAAAAAATAACCTATGGGGGCGCAGAGTCCACTGACTACCAGGCTGCCCTTAATGGCCACAGGGGAGGTGGGGACAGGACCACTAGGATGTTAGAGGCAAACTCTGTTTGTGCCTGCTACCATCTGGACACTTCATTTGCCCTGCACCAGTTTTGCAGGGAGCCACCTCCCCCCCCCCCAACACTAAAACATGTGCTATGTTTTGTCTACGGTGCTTTCATGACCATGGCTATTTAAGAATAAAGGCACTACCAGGGTTGGGTTACTTAAGCAAAAAGGTATGACAGAGTGTGCATTATTGTGGTATAATGGCATGCCTCAGGAAATGAGGCAGAAAGGAAGCCAAGTGTCTTATGCACCTGTGAAATGCCACTATCCAAATTACGCCAATCCTGGAGTGCCTTCTTGCGATTATGCAGTACAAAGGCTCCCCCTATTTTTTCAAACAGCATTTTATTGTATATTTTAGTCATTATACTTTAGTCATGCTTATCTCACAGTATGATATTAAATATAGAAAAAGTTTGTAGTGTAAGCCTTTTTGTTGTAAACAACCATGTAGAACCTAAATCACAGTATTGCTATAACTATAAAGACTATTGCTATCATCATTAATAAAACATAACGAAAACCAGTACCAGTCTGTGTCGTTTCGATTTATAAACTGCACCACACAGCTGGAGAAGAGTGGAGGACTGTTAAGGCTTCTGCATCAATCTTTCCCGTTTCAAAATAAAATCACCTGCCTTGCTCATGGGATAAATTCTAGGTTCTATCCCATTTTGTACATTACCCATCCTGCCCACTTCCCAAGAAATAATTGCAGTCAATCCTGTAATTAATAGATTTTTTTCTGTCATATATGTCGTTAAGTATCTGTTTCCAAGGTGCAATGCTAAGGCACTGAGTATTTTTTTTATTCTCTGATAACCAGGAAAGGCCCATTGCCCATAAGGCCCGTTTACAGGGGCTACCTAGGAGGACAGGGAGATTAAGTGACTTACTCAAGATCACACATTATGCAAGTGTAGGTTGTGAGAATTAAACCCTGGTCTACTGGATGTACCAAGCTCTTTTATAGCTCGTTGTTCTAACTTCTAGGCTGTACAGCCAGTGTCTGAAGCTAAAGCAGGTTCCCCTTCTTTTAAACTATTAAAACTAAAGAACGTGGCTCAGACAGTAAAGCACTCTGAATCTGAATTTTATTTATATTTATTCAGGATCAGGCCACTAGGCAAGCCTGTTTTCAGGACCATCCTGCTCCTGCTATCTGACCAATCCAGTGGACTGAGCGCCACACAACATACCACCCTACCACACCAGCGACCCGGGTTAGAGTAATGGACACAGGCTGCTTTGGCACTTTCCAGGGGAGAGAGGACTGAGCGTTCCAAGGACAGTTCTCCTCCCCTCCGGGAGGGCGGGGGTATATGCATCCCGCACGGTGGCTGCCACCTTGAGGAATCTGGATGGCAGTGCAGCAGGACATAAGGGAAAGGGATCCCACCTGCAGGGCAGCAGAGGCGAAGCATGCACAATAAGTCACTGAGGTAACCCCCCTTCCCCGCGTGTGGCTGAATGATGGCCCGGGCCCCGGAAGGCCCCGAACCAGTGACTCGGCACCTCCAAATGTCCTGGGGCAGAGGATGGACTGGAGCACAAATGTAAAACCCACAGATGCCAGGTGATGGGGCCGGGTGGGACCAGTCCAGATGGGGGCAGGTCAGGTGAAACAGCAGATTACTAATTGGAAAAAAAAAAAGAAAGTGAAGCATTTCTGATCTGTGCTGTTGTGCTGCAATAATGCATACCGATGTTATAACATCAATTAATCTAACTCTAGGGGAGTCATGATACAGGAGGCGAGGCAGAGTGCCTTACACCCCTAAGGTTCAATTAACAAAGATAAACCAACCGCTGCACTGTATTAATGCTGTATTACTGAAGTAATATGTTGTCGTTTGTTTTAAACAAATGAGTTTGTTGTTTAATTCTTACCATTCTATTGTACATGACAGTTTCTAACCATTAACTTGACCATTAAGAATGTGAGTCAGCCAGTCAGAATGCTCTCTTGCCAGCACAGCCTGTACTACGTATTCCCTGGTAAGGGTACACAGTACCCATATGTATTAAGTCTCCCTATTGACAATGAGAAGCTACACAGATTGCTCTGTTGCCAGCTGTTTTTGAAATGCATTTAACTAGGCCAACCCAGATGAAATACTGAATCTAATTTTCAGTGGAATCTGCTTTTTATCCAGTATTACTTCCAGGGTTCTCCACTGCCTAGCTATATGAGGCAGCTGTTCTGGTGATCAGGGCCAAGGGCACATTACTCCTTGGGCCGTCTATACGTACTGTACATGTGCAGAAGTGTGCTTTCTTTTTAAACTTTGTGTTTATCGTTTTACAACAAATACACATGCAGTCAATGTTTATCGTTTTACAATAAATACAGATACAGTCAGTGTTCATCATTTTACAACAAATACACATACAGTCGATGTTGATCACTTTACAATAAATACACATAACAATGTTTATCATTTTACAACAAATACACAGTCAATGTTTATCGTTTTACAACAAAACACATACAGTCAACGTTTATCGTTTTACAACAAATATACATAGTCAGTTTTTATCGTTTTACAACAAATACACGTCCGTTTATCATTTTACAACAAATACACATACAGTCAATGTTTATCATTTTACAACAAATACACATACAGTCAATGTTTATTTTTTTACTACAAATACACATACAGTCAATGCTTTGAACACCAAGCATCCAATACAATGAAGCCACTGAGGGTGCCACTCCTCTTAATACACTCTAAGATTCAGACTGGCACAATATAGATTCGACTTTGGGGAGGAAAAACATAGGAATGTAACCATCAAGGACATTAATAATATCTGTTGCTGAGTCCATGAGCTGCATGGGTTAGTTCCAAAAGTTTAGCCTTGTTCGAAGAGTGTCAGGATCTCTCCACCTCCAAAAACAGTGGAAAGGAGAATTATACCGTGCTATCACATTGTCTACATGTACCACATACAGTACACAGCAGTTATGAATGGCCTGAGCATCACAAAAGCTTTATACACACAGAAAATCTCTATACACACTGTAACTAGCTAAACAGAAAAGCAATAACTTGAGGAAGTTAACAGTTTCCAACAGAGTCATGAGAATCCCAAGTAAAGCATAGTGGCAGGCCACCCCAGGGAAAGGAAGCATTTCAATCTCTAGCTGACACATAAAAACTGTGTCAAAGGGCTTTACCTGGGGATAAGCCACTTACCCATTATACTATTCCAACCAAGGGTGAGAAATAGCGCTACAGTCACAGATCAAAGTTTCTTCAGCCTCCGATGAGGATTATTGTTCTGCTGAAGCCTGCGGCGGTGTTGTGCCTGATCTCAGTGCATCAGCAGGATCCGTGAAAATTAACACCCTCCCTCTGTGAACTATCTGAAGTCTTGTTGGAAACACTATTCCATGAGCTACTTCTGCAGCCCTAAGCATGGCTCGAACCCCACCAAATCTGTTCTTTTTCTGTCGTGTGATGTAACTCAGATAAGGGTATAATCTCATAGTCTGCCCATCTTGTAACACAGGCCCCTTATGACGAGCTACGGTTAATAAGAAATCTCTGTTGCCCACCCCCTCTGTCACCAAAATGATGGTATGGGGAGCCTCCGGATTGTCTGGCCTATTTTGCGGAGGCACCCGACATGCCTTCTGAATATGTAGTGGGCGACTAGCTACAGATTTCCCAAGTTGTTGAGTTAGCCAGTCCATTAAGAACAGGGATAGATGGTCCCCCTCACATTCACCTGATATTCCAACCAGACGAACACTCGCAGAGTGAGCTGGATTTTCCAACTTTTCCAAGTCACGCACAAAGATGAGTGTTCTCTTTCGATAAAGTGGCCACTGTCCCCACAGCTGCATCAACATGCTTACTAGCCTCTGCCGTGGAAGATTTAATGGAATCCATCGAAGTTTCTAAGACCACAACTCGATTGGTGAGAGTGTCTCATTTATCAGCCAAGTTAGAGACTGTCTGGATGAGACGGTTGATTTTTAAAACCAAAGTCTGCAGTGTTTCTTTCGCTGCCTCCTCTGTAGGTTTGGATGCTTTTCCCCTGAGTCAACCTTGTGGCGGGAGCTCCCGTAACAGATATGCTTTTTGTGCCCTCAGTCACCGATCTATCCTTATGGGGATTACCCACTCTCATCTAGGAGGTCTTCACCACCGAGCCGTGCACTTTCAAGGAACTGCTCACGTCAGAAGTTGTACTCTGAATACTTCAATCTTGAATATAGGATCCGAGGTCTACGCCCACGTGGCCATCTTGCTTGGGCTCTACAGTGCCCCCCTGCATGCATAAGTGTGTTTTAAGTAAGGTACACAGAGCACTGGAATTTAAACAGAGGCAATAGTGCAGTAAAGTATAGTGGTAATAGACAATTTCACATAATTGCAGGGCTAGATGTTAATGGTATTCTTCCATTTTGCATTCCAGTTTTCAAGACAGAATACAATTTTCATCATGCTTTTATTCCAACTGGAGTACCACTTCTCTACATCACTACTATGCAGTTTAATCTGCATCCCAGCTCTTTCAGACAGGTGGAATACCTCTGCCTCCTAAACCAGATAATTTTGTTACGTCTTCAACTTTTACATAGAAAGTAAAACTGATTATGCGCTCGTTTTTTAATGGGAATGTATTTGTGCAATTCTACAGCCTGAACTGTAAGAGCTACAACCCTTTTTGAATATGCAACAAAACACAACTAACTCATTCATGGACAAGTTTACCGGCAGCTCTGCACCTTTTCCATTGGTGGAGGTGTGCCACCGACATTTCGGTCAGGTCGAAAAAAACATATTTTTTTTTTATAAAAATCCATGATATTTTGCCCTAGTGTGCATGCACATTTTCTCAAGCACTTTAAAATTGACCACAAAAGCTGACAGTGTCCCTTTAACAGACAATGAAGAGCAAATCAGTAAGGCGGCTAGAGGCAGTGTAAATAAAATTGGGCCAGTCAGTCCACACCTGAATAGCAAAACTGAGGGGGAAAGATGCATTTAAAAGGGATTCTTTATGTGTTTAACAGGTCTGTTTTATGTAGGAAGTTTAGGGAAAAAAATCAGGACTTGGAAATTCTACGGGTGGGATATTCAAAGGGGTTGCGCCTGGTGCAACAGGGTGCATCACGTGCAACCCTCCCCAATGCGTGGCGATATTCAAGGATAAGATTGCAGCGCGATGCGCCTGGGTGCCACTGGTAATGTATGCAGCGCAGATGCAGGGGGCATGCCCATGCATATGACGCACATCCCAATATTCAGCCCGGGATGTGCGGTGCATATGCTGGCGCAACCCCTACATGCGCCGCACACTAGTGCTCAAAGTTGAGTCGCAAATCACAGGCTCAAACGCTGGCCACCCACAGGTGGGCGGCTGTAGTGCAAGGCGCAACACAATAACCGCCAGGTACACCATCCACAAGCACCCTGACCCCCTGGTAGTCTAGTGGCTCCCCCCTGCCCACCCGATCGCGGGCATCTGTAATTATTACAATAATACCTGGTGGTCTAGCGGTCCCCCTGTATGCCCGATCATGGGCTGTAGTAGTCGGTACGCAAATCCCTGGTGGTCTAGCAGTAACCCCCCCCGTCACGCCCAATGGCGGGCTGTTGTGGAATACAGAATTACCTGGTGGTCCAGTGGTCCCCCCTCCCCACCCACAGGGTCCCCGGCCATCTGGCCCCCGTCATCGGCGGACGGCAGCACCCCAACCACCGAATGACAGCATACACTACGATCTGTATGCCTATTGGTCCACAGTGTGGACCAATGGGCTTGCAGACCATACTGTACTGCACAGGACTGGATAAGTGAATGAACTGTGGACCAATAAGCATACAGATCGTACTGTACGCTGTCATTCGGCGGGCGGCCAGGCGGCATGTGGGCGGGGTGCTGCAGCCTGATGATAACGGGGGGAGGGAGGGTGCTGGGTGGCTGAGAGACCTCTGTGGCTGGGTGGGGAGAGATACCACTGGACCACCAGGTAATTCTGCATTTCCACAACAGCCCGCGATTGGGCGTATGGGGGGGGGGGTGCTTACCGCTAGACCACCAGGGATTTCCTTACCAATTACTACGGCCCGCGATCAGGTATTCGGGGGACCACTAAACCACCAGGTATTGTAATATTTATAGATGCCCACAATCAGGCGTAGGGGAGCGGGGGCTGCAATAGCCCACCAAGGTGTCGACCCCACGGGCAGCGGCTTGGCAGGGCACCAGGCGCACTTCGCCAGGAAACAGTGCATCGCATGCAAATGGGGCCATGATGACATGCAAATGGCCCCATGTGCGCCTTGCATACACTGTGGCCTCTTTTGCATGCCCCAGGCTAAATATCGTGGGTGATGCACCTAGCGCAACTGCACTTGCGCTGCCGCATCCCCTTGCTCCCTTTCTGTGTCTTGCACTGGCGTAGTGCCACTGCGCAGTGTGTGTGTCCTCTGTGCCCTATTCAATGGTGCTGAGCCATGGCACAGCACCGTTGAATATCGCATGGTCCTGGCCCCAGCGCAGCCCAGTTGCGCTGTGCCCAGGCTTACATACTAACATACTAAAATGCCATCAGAATAGGACTAACGGTCTTTTGTGTCTGCTCGTTTGGTCAGCCCCCACCCTGGGAGCTGACCTTGCTGCCCCCCTCTCCCTCTCTGACTTCTCTCTTCTCAGTCCCGGATATTCTCGCTGCACTGGTTTTTGCTTCCAGAACCCTTCCTGCTTACCTGTCCACCCCTCTTGAACCCCTCCACCATTTCTGCCTCCACCAGCCCCTGGGCAGCGCTGTCCATGGCTCCACCACCCTCTCAGTGAAGTAGCACCTCCTCCTTTCTCCCTTGAACTCCCCTCCAGCTTCCACCCATGCCCCTCAAGTTGCCCCCTCCTTCCTTTGGAGCACCCTGATTGCTCCTCCCCTATTTACCCCTTCATGTACCTGAAGACCTCTATCATGTCCCCGGTCCCGGCTTGCGCCACTGCCCGGCGCAGTCTGAATATTCTGCCCTCTGTGTTTATGCGAGCTATGCGTTTATCAGGTATGTGTTTAAGTAGGATGCAGAGCTGGCCTTAGCATGCTGCGAACTGTGCATTTGCACTGGGCCACAAGAGCAGAAGGACCTACAGAAAGTCCCAGCTGTCCAGTTGGCCTCCTTTCTTCCTGGTTCTCTATGTTCTAATTCAAGTAAAGCGCAAAAATGACACAAAACTAGCTGAAAATGAAGATATAGGGAGGCCAAGGTATGGATGAGGATGTTCCTTGGGGGCTTTGTGACTTCTGATATGAAGCCCCAGCAAGGAAGTTCGCACAGAACCCTGGGATAGCGAAGGCCAGCGGTGGTGGAATGCACTGTACAAGCCACCCTGCCCCCTGTTTCAGATTTTTCTTGTTCCAACTGTAACCAACGCAGCTTTATTTACCTAATTAAGTCAGTTATAGCCACCACAGCCCTCCCAATGACCTCCTCTGCATTTTTGTATCTACAGCTGAAGTCTCTGCTTTCCTCTCCACATCTGTTCAAAGGGTATTAAACCTCTCTACCTTGGTAGCTGACCTGGTGGCATGGTGGTAACGCCACTGCCTACCATGCTGGTGACAAGGGGTTTAGGAGTGAACTCAAGTTGAAGGTGGTCGGCCAGGGGTCAGTGGACTGGGTGTCCAGAGGACTGCTTTCCACTCCTGGGGGGGGAGGGCTGTGCCTCCCATAGTATCTCTGACACCCACCAGAGGCTGGGCAAATGGCATCTGGGAGATCTCAGCCACACAGATGGTCCATTTACATACACTGCAGCATCCCCAGCCGGGTCCTAGCACCGGTATACATTTGCCCTCACACATCCCACTGTCAGGACCTTCACTGGCCTGTTCTCACCCCTCCCATCTCCTCACACATCTAACTGTAGCCCGTCACACCTTGACCCTCCCTATACCCATAACGGGCCCTATATCCCCCATTACCATACATAACCCCTCCCTTAGGGTGAAGCTGCTCACAGAAGGCCTGGTCAGAATCACCCTACTCCTTCTCCTTCTCCTATCAGGAAATGTGCACCCCAACCCTGACCCCTTCTCCTCACCCACCGCCATTAGTAGCACCGGTGGTCTTAAAATTGCCTCCATGAACATCTGTAGTCTCCACATAAAATTCGATAACCTTCAAGGGTGGGTGGTACAAAAACCAGCCTGACATACAGTATTGGCTATCACAGAGACTTGGCTCTCCCCTAGCACAAAAGACGACGATGTTAACCTAAACGGCTACCAAATATTTAGGGCAGATAGGCTAGTCGCTAGAGGGGGTGTCTGTGCCATTTACCTACAAGACACCCTTCATGGCCACATCGTCCCCTCTGATCCACCCAGCCATGGAGCACAAGCCCTTACTGTAAAAGTCTGCCCAGGTAACATCCAACAATCACTGTATATCATGGCTGTTTACATCCCACCCAGAAATCAAAAGCTGGCTTTCAACTCTATCACCAACTGCATCTCCCAGCCAACTCCGGTATCATTGCTATGGGTGACTTTAATGTTAACTGGCTGCCCCCAAAGGCTGCCCCCATTTAAGGATGCCATTGCAGGTTTGAACCTCACTCAGATTGTCACTGCCTCCATGCGTATGAATACAAACTCAGGAACATCTACCCTTATCAATCCCATACTAACTAACAGGCCAGATAGACTCTTGAACACCTCTGTACTGCCCAATACCGAGTGACCACTCACCCATAATCTGTGCCTGGTCACTCAGGACTAACAACCCCCCGCCACCCAATTTACCTTCCAGCGCCGTCTAAAAAAGGGAGCGCTCGGACATTTCAAAAACTACCTCTCCTCCTGTGACTGGTCGCCAATTGACTCAACCCAGTCCGTTCATACAGCCCTCTCCCACTTCATCTCCACTTTTAATGACGCTTGAGACCACTTCGCACCTTATTCCAAACAGTTTATCAAAGGTCCTGACACCTCTTGGATAACACAGACCCTCCTCGAGCTCATGCAACATAGAGATAACCTACGGCACAAAGCCCTTGACTCTGGTAAGCCCGCTGACAGACAATACAGGGCGGCACGAAATAACTGCACCTGGGAAGTCTGTAAGGCCAAAGCTACTACCAAGAATCACTGTCCTCCTCTTGGGGAAATGGATGCAATTTCTGGAACAACATCAAAGAAGTCAATGGCAAAACAGTGTCCTCCCTCCTCCCTCCCAACTCTACTTAAATGGGAGCATTACCCAAACCCCCAAAGCTCATTGCCGAATCCCTTAATACCACATTCTCGGACCTCAGTAGTGTCCTCCCACCTAATTTCTTCGACCCTTCCTCAAACCATCCCCCTGTCGACCTCACATCCAGGACAGCCCCCCCCCCACCTCAAAACAGTCTCACCAAGAGAAGTGAGACCATACCTCACCAAAATCCTGGAAAAGTCCAGATACAGTGGAGATTCCTTCAACCTAAAACTTCTCCTCCTTGCCATTGACATCATGCTTATCCCGCTCACAAAAATCATAAATCTCTCCCTCTGCCTTAGCCAGTTCCCCTCTCTCTGGAAACTGGCAGTCATTACCCCCATCCTGAAGGGTGGTGATTGTATCTCCCCGTCTAGTTACCACCTCATCTCCATCCTTCCCCCCTGTCCAAGGCTCTCGAAAAAATTGTCTCGGATCAGCTGACTGACCACTTAACCAAATACAATCTCCTATGCCCAGAGCACCAAGGTTTCAGAGCAGGTCATAGTACCACAACTGCGCTACTCGAATACTCTAGCTTCATCCACCAAGCCCTTTACCATGGCCACTTGGTTGGATCTATCTACATAGATCTGACCAAAACCTTTGATACCGTCAGTCACCCCCTTCTAATAAATACCCTGCATTCCCCGAGCCTTGCCCCTGACACTGCCTCGTAGTTCTCCAACTATCTCAGTGATCGATCCCAGAGAGTTAAGATTGGGACCTCCCTCTCATCCTGTCTCCCGGTTTGCTCAGGGGTCCCTCAAGGCTCTATATTAGGGCCGTTACTGTTTAGTCTCTTCTTAAATGGCCTCCCCAATTCCTGCCCTGGGAAGATAATGCTTTATGCAGATGATGCTGTCCTCTTTTGTCCCCACCCTGATCCTGTCCCCCTCCAACTTGAGCTCCAAAAATGCTTCACAGAATCTGAAACCTGGTTCGCAGAGCTCACGGTGGTGTTACATTTTATTTATTTATTTCAGTTTAGGATTAATACCTTTGAGTCCAGCCCAGGACTCATTTTCAAAGGTTCCAGGTCATTGTTGAACAAACATTACAAATATAACAGTGTTTACAGAGAACAGAAAACAGTTACACAGACATTCAAATATCACAGAAATCTTATATATCCAACTAAAGGGTGAAGAGGATAGGGTAAATAGGGTTCAGCCTTGTAGTTCACTATTTAGTTGGTCAGTCCAGCCTAAGTGGGGTAGGGGGTCAGCCAGGGATGGCGTTGTCGTGGTGGAAGTGGTTTGTCAGCCGAGTGGGCCTCGTTCGGGGATGGGGGGGTTGATGAGATACAAAAGGGGTGGGTGAAAGGGAGAGGGTTGTTTGGCTGAAATTCTGCCATATTAGTGCAGGCAAGCACAATTCTTTTTTGTGTCAAGAATGGAACTGAGCCCAGATTTGAAGGTACTAATCTTGGGTGATTCTGTAAAGTTAGCAGGTAATTCACTGTACCATTTTGGTCCTTGGTACAGCATGGAGTTCTGGGCGAGTTTCGTCCTTTTGAAGGGAATCACCAAACTGTCTGTAGCCGTGCTTCTTGTTGATTTGGTGGGAACAACCGGTGTAAAGAGGCAGCCCAATGCAGGAGGGGAAAGCCCAAGAAGCACTTTTTTCAGAAGTAGGCAGGTTTGGTATTGTGCTTTAAGATGGAGTGAGAGCCACCCAGTTTCGGTGTAGAGCGTGCAGGTGTGGGTGTCCTGGGCAGCCCCTTTGGCTAGTTGATAGGCCTTATTTAGTAGTGTGCTGAACTTGTTTAGGGCAGTTTTAGTGCGTGCCCCATAGATAGGCAGCCCATAATCTATGGAGGACATCACTGAACTACTGATGGCAAGTTTCAGAGCATCTGGTGTCATAGAGTGCCTATGGTGGTAGAGGACCCCAAGTTTTGTATTCGCTGACTTGACGACTGAGTCTATATGGCCGGAGAAGGTTAGTGCATCGTCAAAGGTGATGCCCAAGTATTTGAACTTTGTTACTTGTTCCAGTGTTTCACCATTATGGTTCTGGATGAGCAAAGGCTGGTATTTCTTTTTGCTTTGGGAGGTAGAGAAGAGTAGACTTTCTGCTTTTTTATGGTTTAGTAGTAGTTTATTTTGTGTGAACCAGGATTCAAGCTTGAGGAAGCTGTCTTGGGAGTTCAGTTGTGATGTAGTTGTGATCTTTCCCAGCAACTGATATCACTGCATCGTCAGCACAGAGAATAGCGCGTGCTGTACATGCAGATGGTGCAGAGTTGATGAAGAGGCTAAAAAGTAGTGGGCCAAGAATAGAGCCCTGTGGGACCCTGAGGGACACTTCCCTAACAGATGACAGGGTGTCTCCAATTTTGACTCGCTGTGACCTGTTTGTGAGGTAGCTTCTGAACCACAGTACCGTGTCTGGGGATAGACCTGTTGAATGGAGGCAGTTTAGGAGTAATTTGTGGTTAACAGAGTCAAAGGCCTTTGTAAGGTCGATGAAGACTGAGCCAATTGCCTCTCCATTATCTAAGGCATCATAAAGCTGGGAAGAGTAATCAACAAGAGCGATAAGTATGGAGTGCTTTTTTTGGAACCCATGCCGCTGTGGGCAAAGTAGGTTATATTTATCAAGATACTCTGTAAGCTGCTCTGAGACCATTCTTTCAAGTGCTTTAGAGAGGGGTGGTAGGATGGGTATTGGTCTGTAGTTGGACATTAGATTTTTGGCCCCGGCTCTAAAAACAGGCATGGCATTAGCTAACTTCCATAGTTTTGGAAACACCCCTGTTCTTAGAGATGCTTTAAACACCATCGAGAGGAAACCGGACAATTCATTTAGGAGAAGACCCACGAGTTTCATATCCATTAGATCAGCCCCCATCCTGGTCTTGCCAAGAACCCTCTTAACGTGCTTGGTGGTTTCGGACTTGGTGACCTGCCTAAAGTAGATTGGTGGTATTGCATCCTTTGGGGAGTTAAGAGGGGTAGTGGGGTGTTGTTGCCCGAGCTGATCTTTAAAGTAGTCAGCAGGGAATACTCCAGATAGGTCTGTGAAAGCATTGTTGAGCTCATTTGCGATGTCAATGGGTTCCTGTAGGGGACCCTCCCTTGTTACTAGTAGATCAGGTGGGGCCTTAGATATCTTTCCTGTTAGGGATTTGATGGAGTTCCAGAATTCCCTACCGGAGCCCCAGCTCTTGCTTAAGAGGTCCTTATAGTAGGGAGCTTTTTTCCTGCTGAATGAGCTTGGTGCAGACGTTTCTAGCTGCCCTGTAGGCAATGAGTGACGCAGGAGTTCCAGATGATTTTGCAATGTGCCAGAAATTGTCTCTATTCTTCATTAAACTGATCAGGGGGTTAGTGAGCCATGGGTTGGAGGTACCCGTGACTTTCTTTGTTTCGTATGGAGCAAAAATATCACAAGCACAGCTGAAGTTCATTATAAAAGAATTCAAGGCCTCGTTACCATCAATATCTCCTGCCAAAGGAGACCAGTCCAGTTGTGATAGTTACTGCTTGAAATGGTCAAGTAGCCCTGACCTCAGGCAGTGATTTTTGGACACCTTAGGTGGGCTTTTGGTGAAATTGTTTGTCCAGGTGCACTTCACTGGGAAGTGATCACAGAGGCTATCAGGCAGGATGGTGACATCTGATATATGCTCTGGATGTGTGGAAAGGAGCCAGTCTATAAGGGAGCTGCTCCCTGTTTTGTAATTGATCCAAGTGTTATTGGTTACCATCTGGGTTAGGAATAGGCTGGATATTAGATCCCTGGCTTTTGTCTCCTTCGGGGAGTGCCAGTTTATGTTAAAGTCATCTATAACAATCTTCTCCAAATTAGTACCTGACTGCTGTAGGTTGTCTGCAACTAGTTTTAGTCCGGTAGTTTGGTGTCCAGGTGGTATATATACTGTAGAGAGCAACAGTGTTTTGTTCTGTTGACCTAAGCTTAGCTTAAGAGTCAGGATTTGGACCTCTTTTGTGTGTAGGCTGGATTCAAGGGCCTGCAAGTTTTTTCCAGATTTGGTACAGACTAGGCACCCTTCCCCACATTTAGTGGTTCTATCTTGCCTGAAGGAGTTGTATCCATCGAGGAAGATTGATGCATCCGGGATTTTCGGGGAAAGATAGGTTTCCGTGAGTGCAATAATGTCTGGGTTAGTCACCTGTACCCAAGCCTGGAATTGGGAGAACTTGGATAGGAGACTGTTGATGTATAAAGAGACCACAGTGAGCTGCCCTTTGTGTTTAGGCAGTCTAGTGGGGAGTGGGTCCAGGGTTGGGATGCACATTCCCTGATAGAAGCAGCAAAAGTAGGACAAGAGAGCGAAGTAGATGGTACATGACGGTCGCACAGGAGCAGGCACGCTTTTTCCTCGAAGGGGAGGCTTGACGAGCAGTGTAAAAAACGTGGTCAGATGTTTATCAGTGCAGCTACTGGGATCAGGTAGGTGCATATGTAATACAGTAATCTTGTCCAAGGTACCAGGAGTCAAATGATGAAAAATAATCAGATCCACAGGAAATGGTGAACTACTGGGGAGTAAACTGCTGTTACTGTAGATCGAAGACCTAGAATGTGTTAAATCCTGATGGTGATGAATACTGGCCTGGGGCATATATGCAGGATATAAAAATCCTTTGTTAGTGTCTTCCCTTTGTTCTCCAAAATGGTCGTGAATAGAACTCAAAGAAAAGCACAGACCTTTAAAGGAACAAGTCAGACGGAAATGTGGATTTAGTGCAGCACTTCACAGCTCAGAGCTTGTATAACAGATTTACTGACCTTATTTTTGTTTTTGATGGCTTCCAAAAAAGTTGATTTATGATGAAAATGCTAATGTCTGGTGGTGATGTTTTGCAGTTTTTTAGTCCAGGAAGCATTCATAGATGTCATGTCCAAGAATGGTCCAGTTCCTTCGAGCAGAAACACATGAAAATCAACAAAAACTAAACTACTGACAGAGACAAATGCAGACAGACAGCCACACATTGGTCTCCTCCCAACAAAACCAAAGTCATGATCTTTGCCCACCATCAGAACAAGCATGTAACTACCTCCGACTATCCACAATGCTCGCAATATTGTTCTCGAGCAAGTTACCTCTTTTAATTACCTTGGTATCACTCTTGATCCTGTGCTCACATGTAGTAACCACAGTCACACACTCTGTTCAGCCATTAACTCCAGAATTGGCCTTCTATTTAGACAAAAGAAGAAGTGCCTCACCCCTGATACACTCTGCCTGGCAGTCACTTCCTTGGTGCTCTCCCTGGTAGACTATGGCACTGCCCTCTATGGTACCACCAAAAAACACAGCCCTTAGCAGGGTCAAAGTTGCCCTTAACAGAGCCTGCCGACTGGTGACCATGTGTGACAGAATGACACATACATGTGACCTATACCAGCTCTCAAAATGGCTAAATTTCGAAAACAGGCTTCGTTGCCACACCTGCTTGCTAAAAAGGTCCTTCTCGGGCTAGCCCTACCAGGCCTTTGTACCTTGCTCCAATTTGCCCCACTGTCCAGGACCACCCATCTATCTATTCGGGCCTTACTGACAGTCCCCCCGGTGTAGGACCTCCTTGGGTCAACGTGCCTTCTACCGCCGAGCACCCCTTTGGTTAAACGAACTACCAGCTGAAACCACAACGATACTTAAGATCGATCAATTCAAGTCTAGTCTCAGAGATGTGATCATTTCTTTTTTTTTTTTTTTTTTTGAACTTTAATAAAGCTTTTATTGACAGCTTAAAATACTCCATTTTACATATGGGTATACCAACCAATGAAGCAAATTAATACATTTGTATCCAGAAAGAAAATAGTTTTTCAGAGATTGTCATATTCTCTTTCCTACTGATTTTAACCCCACATTTATGATGGTACAATAAAGAGTGAGTGATTACCATTAATTTTTAATACCAAGAAGGTAATCCATTTGTCCGATCCCCTTCCATCCCAAATAAATTAGAGGAGAAAGGAAAAGAGAAAGGTCTAATTGCACTCTACCCTACATTTACATCCTTTGTTTCATGCCATCTATTCCAAACTGACAAAATGACATCCAATAATCTTTCAGGTCTCATTCATGTTTTGATATAATTTATGCTATGTTGTCATTCTTGTTAAATAAACAAAGTTTAACATCTCAACCAAACCGAGCGATGTGATTTCATTTATCCAGCCATTTCATTTCCTTTTTCTCCCCCCCTCCCCATTTCCAGCCCTCCTCCCCTCCCTCTTGATTCCCTTTTTTTTCTTTTTTTTCCCCTTATAAACCCGTCAGGTTTTAGATATTCCAAAACCCCGCCTCCTTTTAACTTAGGCCGAAGCCTCCTGCAGGCTACTTCAGATTAGAAGGTATTGCTGCAGCACTGGGGTGCCCTCCAGACTTTCAATATAATTGTAGTAAGGGAGCCACTTTGCATTATACTGTTCTGTGGTCAGTCTTAAATGGGCAGTTATAGCTTCCATGTCTTTGATTTTTATAATATTAGCACTCCACATGGAGAGAGTTAAAGGTTTTGACTGCAACCAGTACTGCGTAATCACTTTTAGGGCTGCAGCCACTAATAAGTAGTACAAGTACTTTTGGCCACTGGATCCCAGTCCCTTTGGTACGAGACCTAATACCAAATGAGCTCCATTGACTACAAAATCCCCTTAAAAAATAGTCTGGAGGGCCTGCACAATTGACCTCCAATAATTACTTATCTATGGGCAGTCCCAAAACAAATGAGTATGTGTGCCCAAACCCCCGCATCCCCTTCAACAATTCTTTGTTGTCAAATGTGTATAATGGACCGAGATCACTGGTGTAATAAAATACCTTACCACTACCTTTCATCCAAATTCCTTCCAACTCGGACAGTTGGTTGTTTTCAAAATTCCCAACCAAATCTCCGACCACTCTTCCTGTGATAGCTGCAGCTTTAATTCCTCCTCCCACCTCCATTCAATCTGTTGGGTTAATAATTTACCTAAATCTTCCTGTAGTGTTTTATATACATATGATATAAACCCTTTAGGGTCCGTCAGATGACTCCTTTGAAAAACAGTTCTAATGGGGGCAGGTGGGTCTGAAAGAACCGCCTGTTGCCCTGTCCTTGTACTGATGTAGTGACGGCACTGGAGGAACCTGTAAAAGTCCTGTTTGGGAATGCCAAATTCTCTTTGCAGCTCTTGAAAAGATTTTAATATATTTTGTTGAAAAAATTGGGTCAGAAAGCGTAATCCTTTGCTCTGCCATTGTTTAAAGCAACTGTCTCCGAGCCCGGCTGGAAACCCTGGGAGGGAGTTAAGTGGAATATATCTCCAAACCGGAGTTAAAGACCCCCAATACTGTCGGATATCCAGCCACACTTTAAGAGTGTGCTTGATCACTTATTTGTAATTTGTCTGATGTCTGAGGGCATTGCATCCAGGGTAACATTTTCAGGGAATGACTTGATGTCCCTTAGGTTCCATGGGACACCACCCTCCCACCTGTCTCGGATTTAGCATATCAAGAATAGGCAATATCTGGGCATCTTATAGTAATGGTAAAAATCTGGTACTCCTCTGCCCCCCTTTTCCCTGTCCTCAGTAAGGGGTTCCCAACGCTTCCTGGGTCGTCTTCCTGCCCAAATGAATTGAGAAAGCTTCCGTTTCAGTTCCTTCCAATCTTTTTTTAGGAAGGGTAGTGGTAGACTAGTGAACAGGAACAAAAACTGGGGGAGAATGTTCATTTTCACCGCCTCTATCCTGTTAGTAAAGGAGACAGGCATCATTCGCCATCTATTTATATCAGCAAAGACTGCCCTCTGCAACAGGCCATAATTAACTTGGTATAGACGGGATAGTTTAGTTGGAATTTGAATACCTAAATATCTGACTCTGTCTTTGGTCCAGTTAAATGGGATCAATTCTTGTAATTCCCCCGAAATTCTGCCGCTTATTGGAAAAATCTCTGACTTGTTCATATTAATTTTAAATCCTGATATTTTGCCAAATTGATTTAATAAGTCCATTAACGGAGGGATCGAATTAGCCGGGTCCTGCATATATATCAAAGTGTCGTCCACATATAATGAGACCTTATTTGTCACCTCCTCTACCAAAATCCCCTGAATCTTATCTTCCGCTCTAATTGCCTGGGCAAGGGGCTCCATTGCCAGGGCGAAAAGTAAAGGGGACGGGGGCACCCTTGTCTGGTGCCTCTTTGTATAGCAAGAGTTGTGGAGATAGTGCCATTTACCCGCTTTCTGGCAACTGGCTGTTGGCAGGCCATCATGATCCATTGCAGGAAGGGGTCCTCGAATCCCATTTTACCAAGCACTGAGTTGAGATAAGACCAATTAAGCCTATCAAAGGCCTTTTCTGCATCTAAAAAAATAGCTAGTTTGGGAACTCTGGAAGGATCTTTGTGACCCAGTATATTTAAGGGGCGTCTAATATTGTCTGACAAATGCCTATGGGGTATAAACCCCGTTTGATCCGGATGCACTAATATCTCCACAAACCTTTGTAAACGGTTAGCCAGAATTTTTGTAAATATCTTTGAATCCTGATTTAGTAAGGATATAGGCCTATACGACTCACAGGATGCTGCTGGTTTATCTGGTTTTGGAATTACGGTTATCAATGCCTCCCTCCAAGAATTCGAGGTTTTTCCCTCCTCAAGCATGGCATTCAGGACTATTGCTAATTTAGGTACCAGTATTTTTTTTAAACTTTTTATAAAACTCTGCCGGGAGTCCGTCCGGGCCAGGTGATTTCCCCGAGAGAAGGTTATTTATCACCGTTAGAATTTCCTGGTCTCTTATGGGGGCTGATAGCTCTTGTTGCATTGTGGTGGATAATTTGGGAAGTTTTAACGTTTTTAGAAAGCATTCCGTCTGAGTTGTCACAATCTGGGGGTCTCTCTTTTCTGCATATAGTATCTGGTAATACTTTTTAAAGGCCTTAGCTATGTCTCCTGGCTTCTCTATCCGGTCGTTGTTGTTGCCCCCTGTCTGGAGGAAAGGGATATGTCAACTTGCATGTTCCTTCCTCATTCTGAGGGCTAATAATTTCAATGCTCTCCCCCCCGTAGTATTTTTGGTTGGTAAACCGCAACAATCCCTCGGCCTTATCTGATTCCAAGTCATTAAGTTCTTTCCTTTTTTTAACTAATTCTTTAAGAATTTTCTCCTTTCCCCTTGGTTCACTTTTTATGTTCCCTTTCCAGAGCTTTTATTGTGGTTTGCAACTCCAATAGCTTTTTATTTCTCAATTTCTTTTTGGCCAACGCCAAACTAATTATATGGTCCCCCTTAGCACTGCTTTCATAGTGTCCCACCACACCCCAAGGGAACAATCTGTCATAGGGGAGTCTACTGTTAGGTGTTGAAAATTTGGGGCAATTTGTTGTACCAGGTTCTTGTCATCAAGCAATGATACATTTAACCTTCAGTTAGTGACTCTGGGCTCCCTACTCCAAGTATACTCTATGGATATTGGGGCATGATCTGATAAGGTTAACGAATGGATCTGGGATTTGGTAAAAAGATGGAGATCTGTGGAGTAATTCAAGAAAAAGTCTATTCTTGAATATGAACTCCGAGAAGCCGAATAAAATGTATAATCTTTCTCAGTTTTGTGTCGCCTCTCCAAATGTCTACCATCCTCCCTCTTCTACCAAAGTCTTCAGTCTCTTGCTAGCTATCCTAGATGTATCTGTGTTCCCGAGACCGATCCCTGTAGGCCACAAAGTGGCATTAAAATCTCCCCTAGTATCAAAAGTCCCTGGAAGCCCCTACTTTCTGAAAAACTTCCAGGTAAAATCTTTCCACCTGTGTTAGGGGCATATATATTTATTATATGTACTAATTTCTCCTGTATAAGACCAAAACCCAATACATCTACCTGGGTGTATAATTTCTGTCTCTTGCACTATAAAAGGGATTCCTTCTTTATTAGAATTGCTACACCAGTTTTTTTTTCCCTCTTTACCTGAAGTGGCTTCAACTCTCCCTACCCATTGACGTCGTAGTTTTAGATGTTCTGCTTCTGAGAGGTGTGTCTCTTGTAAAAGAGCAATATCTCCCTCCATTCTTCTCAATTCCGTCAGAATCTTAGTTCTTTTAATAGGTGAGTTAATGCCATTAATATTGTAGGAAATTATTTTTAAGTGAGCCATTGGGCCCTGTTGTTTCTAAGCTTCTTGTTCGTCTTTGTATGTAGCCTACATCCATCTTCCCTCCCTCCACTTAGTTGTGTAATGATCCACCCGGCTGGTTTACTTTGTATGAAATCACATCGCAATGTTGTAAAAAAACAATAACTTGAGAACATTGTTTTAACCCTGTAACTGTTAACTTGTAAGTGGAACCCTTTGATTCCAACAATAAAAGACTGATTAATATAACCAAGATCCCAGTATATTTGACCTCCTAGGAGAATCCGATGGCGGTACTGTCACCACGGAAGTCCCGTGTGACTAGTTTCAGATCCTTGATGTATGGGGGAATTGCGGCTATACCCAAATCATTGGTGTTAGCCTGCAACCTATATCTCCACCTGACACCTCAGGTGGGAGCTGAACCAGGTATCCAGTAATCCCCAGACCCCCTTCTCTTATGTGCCGTGACTTCCCATTTTATAGTTACAAGAAAAGGATCCCTCTCATTTCCCCTTCATGTCCCTTCGTCACCTCCCCTTTACCCACCTCCCTCAGCCCCTCTTCTCCTCCCCACCTTCATGACCCTTCACGCTTTTTAACCTTCCGCCCCATTTCCTCTTTGTAGGTCCCCCGCCCCTTTTGTTCCCCTGGTAGACATCTATCTGTCCTTGTATAGCTACTGCTGAGTTTCACATCACAGCACCTCAAACCCAATGAGTCCTCTTGTGAGCGGCCCCTGTAAAGACAAAAAGAGCACATATAATTCTATATATCGTAAAACATAAGTTCCTCTCAAAGTCTCCTTTAACACCTTCGGTCCCATTATATTAGTTCGCATCACTCCTTCCCCATGGTGTTTCTTCAGTATATCCCTCTCCAACGCTTCTGAGGGAGCATTTACCAGTTTAAAACAGTACCTTTAATTTTGGATTCAAAGTCAGTCCCCTTCAGACGTCTGTTTACTTTTACCTCTGCTCTGCGCTTTCACTCTCTTTTCCGCCCGCTGCATGAGCTTCACAATGTCCCCTAGTGCAGCTGGTGAGACTGCGCCTGGAAAGCCACGTTTCCTGTTGTTAGTGTGAGTTACCACACTCCAAGCCCCCATCCTGAGCTTTCGTTCCAACACATCAGTCTCTAGGTCAGGCATCGAAATTTAAAGCTCCTTCAGGGTAGGGCTGCTCCACCAATGTGAAAGACCTTTTTCTCGATTCTAAATAAATCTTAATCCTTGCAGGAAAAAGCAGTTGAGCCTTTACATCTTTTTTTTCCTTCAATTCTCTAATGATCCCTCATACTCTCTCTCTCTCAGCTTGCAGAGCAGATGAAAAGTCCTGATTGAAATAAATCCTTTTCTCCTGGTACATTATTTCACGCAGCCTCCATGCTTCACGAAGAATCCATTCCTTGCTCTGATAGTGAAGCATGCGAATTATTAGAGAGCGAGGTCTGGCAGTCTCCTCGGTTGGTTTTGGGCCCAGGGACCTATGCGCTCTGTCTATCTCCAAATTTATATCAGGTGGAGGAGAGAGTGTGGATCTAAGCACTTGCTGTACAAAATCAGCCGTTGTAGCAAAGCCCTCCTCCGAACCTTCAGGGATTCCGTGAATCCTGAAGTTATTGCGCTGGGAGCGGTTTTCAAGATCTTCCAGCTTGGCCTGCATCTCCTGATCTCTCTGGAGTAAGTGTAAAAGCAGACGATCTGTACAGTCCTGTGCTTCTAAAATCTCCGTTATTTTAGTATCTGAAGCTGAAACCTTTTTGTCTAAGGTGCAAACGTCCTGCCTCAGGTCTGCAAGTGCAATGTCTATTTTATTTACTGTAGCTAATATTTGTTTAAGCGTCTGGTTTGTACTTTCGGGTAGATCGGCTTCCTCCTGTTCCCAGTCTGCTGAGGATTCTGATGGCTGCTGTCTGCGCGGGGGGAGAACAGTTAGGCCTTCTTGCGGTCTGCTCAGGGTCATTAGTTTCATCTTGCTTGGAGCGGAAGAGAATCTTGAACCTCTGATTTTCTGGGGCTTCCCCGCTATCTAAGGGACCTCGGGCTATATCGTTTTTACAATTAGTAGCCGCTCTATAGAGGATTTAGTTCAATAAAGGCGAGGGGGTCATGGAGCTTTCCGGTTCAGCTGCCCACTATTGCGGTGACGTCACCGGAAGTCAGATGTGATCATTTCTTCCAATAACTGTGATTGCCACCGAACCACACCCTGTTGGACATTCCCCTTCCAGCACCCCCCCCCCCCATTCGCCTTACTTTTAGGTATCATCCTTATGCTAAAAGGTGCTGATCTGCATTGCTCATTGTTGCTGTTGACACTGCCTCTTATTTGTCTAGCCTTTTATTATTGCTATTATTTAGACTCGGGGTTACTTGCCCATCGCAATTGTTTCCTTCCTCTATAACCTGTATTCACAGTGTTTCATTTTCTCTCTCACAATCGTTCCCTCCTCTGTAACCAATGTCATGTGTACCCAGAGTGTTATCATTCTCTCTCTCTATACTCCTGTTAATTTGGTAACACTGTTGTCAGTATGTTATTTTTATGTTTATCTCACCATGATGAGGAGCCTTTGTAAAGGATTCTCTGACTCAAAGGGTTGTAATTCTGATCTCTTTAATAAATAAAATAAATAAATAAAAGACAGTCCTCATGCAGGCCTGGCACCACCAACTGGGCACCACACACCAGATTCTGCACTTGGGGCGGCAAGGGCAAGTCCCCTTGACTGTGCCACGAGGGGCAAATTGTGAGTCCACAATGTTTAAGTCTCAGAGAAGGTGAATGACTGAGCTGGGGAGGGCTGCTATAAGGGGAAGGCAGGGAGTAAGAGGAAGAAATACTAATTAAAAAAATGTTCTTGCAGTCTAGCTCACAGACTGCTTTCAAGACGTTATCAATTGATGACTCTTGGTCTGTCGTTTTGGGGGGCTCCTTCCCTGTTGCCCTCCCTAGTTTGTCCTGAAGCATTCTCCATCTACAGCCATCCACTTTGCCCGACAGCCTATAGCTCCTGTACCAAGTTCAATAAAAAAAATGCATAGAGGTATGGGGGGTGGGGGCTAACACACACAACGATATTCGTACTTGTTTATAAGTTTCACTGGCTCAAAATGTATATTTTTTCTGATCATATCTCAGGAGCTCTGCTGAGATACTTGCAGTCCAGCTCATTGCTGGCTCTGCACCCTCCCCCACAAAATGTTTGTTTTGAAATGCATGCAGGGGAAGGAAAACTTGAAATAGTCAGATCAGAGACCCCCTAACAAGGGTGCTCTCCTTCCAGTGCTGCAGCAATTTCACCGGCTTGCTGCTGCCAGCCTCGCCCAACTATCACCGCTGCCAGCATAGCAAAGTTTTTTTTTGTTGTTTTGTTTTTTCCAATTGTTTAACCAGGTGAGACACACTAAGCTGAAAGTTTGTTTACAGGTGCAACCTGGGAGCACAAGGAAGTTTAGTGACTTGCTCACAGTCGCACAGTATGCAAGTGGGGGCTGTGGGATTCAAACCCAGGTCTCTAGATTTGCAGCTCACAGCCTTAAACCACTGTGCTATACTGCCTCCTTCATGCGTCTGAGATCTGAGTGCACTTGCAAGTTTTCACCAGACTGACTATTCTCTATGTTTTATCCCAAATTGGCTCCTGATGCTGCTGCCAGATTGCATCTTCCAGCACAATTCTTTGCTTGGGCCAGTTTCTCTGAGCATGATTTTCTGGACTGATTTTTACTGCTGTTGTCATTATTACTAATTATGAACTGAGGATCATAAATAGAGGAATCTGATTGGCCAAGAGCTCTTTGAAGCCATGATGAATTGGGCTACATCACCACGGCTTCAAAAAAGTTCTGGCACCACCAGTCTCTTTGCTCTCTACTGTCTAAGAGCTATTTTTTCCAAATGTACTCCAACACCACCCAAAAGCTCATTCATAAAATGTTTTAAAACCTGTTTTTTTTTTTTTTTTTTTTTTATTTATAAAACTTCAAACTCAGTTCATAATAGCAATAAGTCATTCCAGGGTGTGGTATATCACGGGATATCATCACTTCTCGGGTGGTTGGATGCACTCGGCCTGCAGCCTCGTGCCAACCACCCGAGGCGTGATGATATCCCATGATATACCACACCCTGTCGGGCCTTACAGCTTAATTATACAATGGCGTGTGAAAATCCTGTAACCTCACTGGACAAAACATGTCACATGACTGTGGGTAAATCCTGCATTACCCATGGTTGAGGAATTGCATTTATAAAAAACATAATTAAACACATTTTAAAATTGTTCACCAGTTCCTCTGCCTTTATGAACAATGCATCCCCTACTCTCTCCTCTCTCCTCTCTCATGCTTGTTCTGCTCATATTCCTCTCCTTACCACCTCCACCTGCTCACTACTCATCTATTCCTAATAACTCTCCCAACCCCATCAGTTACTATCTCCAATCTCCAACCCACATCCATGCTATCACTCCCCCCCATTTTGAAATATGGTCTCACTCTACCACTATTTCTCATGCAGCTTTGATAATGGTGTCAACTTTCACTGCGGTTCTCCACCGTCTTCTTCTTCCTCATTCAGCAACTCCTGTCTCCTCAGATCTCCCAACCTTCTCGCCAGCCCCTTCAAACTTGCCTAAGTGCCACTTTCTCATACTCGCTCTCCTCTTGCTCTCCGCCGGGGATATCCACCCTAACCCAGGCCCTATTGTCCCAGCTCCTCTGGTGCTTCCTCCTCTACTACCTCCTCCCGCTCTCTTCTCTCAGCCCTCCCAAAGGGTTTAAAGATCCTACATCTGAACATCTGCAGCTTATTGCAAAAAACAGACCTGATTCAGACCATGGTGTGCACTCTAAAACCAGACATTCTAATCATCTCAGAAACTTGGCTAAAGATCACCATCCCTGACCACTTGGTCTCCATTCCTGGCTGCTCACTGCTAAGGCAAGACCGTGCTGGCAGGGGTGGCAGTGTGGACATTTATTTCCTAGCCTCCATCCAATATTCCATCATCTACTCATCCTCCTATCCTGAGACCCATGATGCCCTAGCTATCCACGTGTCCCTCCCCTTCACTCTCACAATCTTCGCAGCCAGCATTTACTGGCGCCCAAATGTCCTTTCTTAGGTCACGCTAGACCTCCTAACCTCCATTACTTCCCTTGCTTGCTCTGGGGAATTATTCATCCTAGGCGACTTTAATATAAATTGGTTGTCACCTAAAACTACAAAAACCAAAAATGAAATTGGAGCCCTAAATCTCTCCCAACTGATCTCCGAACCCACCTGCCCAAACCACAAGACACAATAACACTCCCTACTTGACTGGGCCCTTACCTCCCAACCCCCACCGTGTCATCACCTCTGGGGTCCTCCCTGATGCTCTCAGTGACCATAACCCAATATTCATAGTTAGGAAAGTCCACAGAACTAAATCACCACACAAAACCATACAACTACGCTCTTTCAAGTCTCTTGACTGTGAACCTCTCCTGAGTAACCTTGCCACTTCTGACTTGTCCCCCCAACCTCCTTCCCCTCAGTTGAAAAGGCCCTTGCCTACTTCAAAGAAATCTTTCTTGTAAACTGGAACACCTTTTTCCCCACTCAAACAAACCAGAGTCAGAGGTAACCACTTACCTTGGATAACCCCTGAACTTCTGGCCTCTCTCAGGGCTAGAGATCGAGCCTGGAAGTGTCATAAAGCTGCCCAGCATCCTAGTGACCTCGCAAACTACCGCATGCACCGAAACGCTTGCACCAGGGCTACAAGTTTAGCCAAGTTCGAATACTTCAAATCTGCCTTCATCACCAACATAAATTGCCCTTCAAAATTCTAGAAAGTGGTCCATGCTCTATTTACCCCCTCATCTCGCCCCCCCCCCGGTACTTAAAGTAATTAGCTCACTAGTGTCTGATCCACCAGCCGTAGCTGTGGAATTTAACTCCTACTATACCTCCTGTGCCACTGAGTTACTGAAATCCCTCCCCACCTACCCATCACCCTCCCCGCCCTCTACTGGTGTGACCCCTCCACCACCCTCACACCTCCCCTTCTGTTTCACTACTATAACCCAAACTATGCCTAAGTGCTGTCCTTACCATCCACCCTCTAAAGTTGCCTCCCTAACAACCTTGACCCAAAACTCCTCTCCTTTTCGCCCGGCCATTACCTACCCCTCTCATTGTCTGAAATCTCTTTCTCTGCCTTGGTCACGTCTTCATGGAAACATGCAGTGGTCCTCCCTCTATCCAAAGGGGGTAACTCCTCATTCCCTGGCAACTATCGCCCCATTTCTCTCCTCCCTACCTTTGGCAAGCTTCAAGAACACACTGTCCCCTCCCAACTCACCTCTTTTCTATCTGCCACCTCCTTTTTCACCCCTTTCTAGTCTGGTTTCAGGAAAAAAACACTCAGCCACCACCCCTCTCCTACAACCCACAGACTCCATCCTAACTGGGATGGAAAATGGCCAAATTACCTCTGCCATTTTTGTCGACCTGGCCAAGGCCTTCGACACCGTCTCTCACTCCCTTCTCCTCAACTCACTCCCAACAGCTGGCCTATATCCCACTGCCACAAACTGGTTCACGGCCTACCTTACTGGCAGAACCCAATCAGTTAAGATCTTGGATGCCGCTTCACCTCCCCTCCTGATTAGCACTGGCATCCCCAGGGCTCTGTATTAGGGCCCCTCCTATTCTCCATCTTCTTAAACAACTTTTCCTCTGTTTGCTCCCCCTCCTCCACTATACGTATATATGCCGATGATACAGTCCTGTATGCATCTGGCTCCTGTCCTGCTGAGGTTACAACCAGCTTACAGCAAAACTTCGAGAAGGTTCAGCTTTGGTCTGCTAACCATCAACTTTTCCTCAATGCCAAGAAGACTGTCTCCATGACCTTTGGCAAAAGGCAGAGCCCTCTAGTCTTCCCTCCCTGCCCACTTTCCACACCCTTGAAGGGACTTTACTTGAGAACACATCCTCCTTCAGGTACTTAGGTGTCTGGTTGGACCAACACCTAAACTTCTCTGGATATACTGATGCCATTCAGGAAAAACTGCACCCCAACCTTGGCGCCCTGTTCAGGAACCATAGTTGCAACCCTCCTACGGCTAGGCATGAACTTATTCAGAAGATGATACTGCCCATTTTTGACTACTGTGACGTAGTTTATGGTGCTGCCCCTAAGTCCTCCCTGGCTAGACTGGACACCCTTTTCAATTCCCTCTGCCACTTTGCCCTGGATGTCCCCCCCCCTCGCACCCACCACTGCGATCTTTATCATGCCCTATCTTTCCCCTGTCTTACAAATAGGCGACTCTCCCACTGTGATGAATTCACCTCCAAGCACTGGTTGGGTAAGCTCCCCTCCTACCTCCCCTCCTCCTTTATAACAACCCTGCCATCCTCTCATTTCTTTAGATCAACTGACTCCCGCACCCTGGTAGTCCCCCGTAGATCCATCCTAATTGGCCAATCCGCTTACTCTCACCGCCTCCCAAAAATCTGGAATTCACTCCACCCTCAAATCCGGCACTCATCCTCTGCCTTTTCCATCAACTCTGCCCTCAATAATTACCTTGCTCCTAGCTGCTCCTGCCATGTACCTCCCCTAATTCCCTCCTCTAAGCCCTGGAAAAACCATACCCTTCTACCGTCACCTTCATTTCACCCTGTGCACCCCTTCCCCCAAATTTCAAGCTTTCCTCCCCTTCCCCCAAATTGCTCCCCCTTACTGGCCTCCCTCGATCTCTCACAGAATGTAAGGGACCCCAAATGCTCTCCATGGGTCCCTCTCCTACCCAGCAGGGGCTTGTATCCCTCATCTACTCCCTTTCCCCCACCATCCCTCCACTTCACCCCTCCCTCTACTTTCCCCATTTTTCTTTCAGGTAAGCACTTGTTTACTTATTAACCCAGCACTTAATATTGTCCACTCTGTCTACCTATTATGCTCAACACTGTTTTAACACTGCTTGTAACACCTGCCTTACAATTGTATGTTAATATTGCTCTTGCAACTTGAATGTTTAATGTTTCACCCCTATTGTACCCCTTCCTCCAGGCTGCACCAGGAGAACGAGCGACTTGTCACTCAGTGTGTCTTCCTGGTGAAATATTTCAATAAATAAATAAATGAATAAATCTGACCCTCTTTGCCGGCCTGGAGCTGAGGGCTAAGGTGCTGGACGCCTTACCTCGTGCCACGCCGACGACCCGTGTTCAGGAACGAGCACGGACTGTCGGAGGTCGTGGGGGGGGGGAGGGTGCGGAGCTGGATGGAGCTACCGAAAGGCAGCTCTCCTCTCTAGGGAGGGTAGATGGTATCCCTCGGCTCCTGACTTCCCCGTGGTGGAGGCCAGGAGGCAGCGCAGGCTAGTGGGGGCACCAGATGCTAGCCGATGGGTGGGTGGATGGTGACGTCACCGGAGCTGTAGTACACATGCTTGCCTCCACGCACATGCGTCTCTACTCCTGGGACCCCGGGGGTAAAAATGGGGACCTCGAAAAACAAAAAATCACAGCGCCGGCAGCAGGATGACGCTCGACCCTCCAGAGGCTCTGCTGCCGGGCCTAAGGAAAGCCCTGGTAATTCCGGGATGTCGGGGCCAGTTGGGTTGATGGGGGCTGCCAGTGCAGGGGGACAAATAAAAAAAAATGTGACCCTTTTTTATTTAATGGAGCAAAATTTAAATTTTACTGCAGCTATGTTGTCCTGCTATATATATATATTTTTTTTTTTTTTTAAAGAGGGGAGCGGCCAAATGTACTGCAGATTATTTGGGCCCTATTAAAATAAGAGGTCTGTTTTATGGTTCTCGGGCTCCGTGCCTGCAATTTTTAGTGATTTGTGAGAGCACAGCTGGATTGGCAATTGGGCCAAATCATCATGTGACTAAATAACCATCAGCTTGGAAGTTTCCCCACCCCCACCTCCAAGCTGTTGTGAGCTGGTCTTTGATTACTGGACAAAAGTGCAACAAACTGATATTCAGGCATCCAAATCAGTGAGCGCATATGAAGCTGGACAGCTTTTTTTCTAAACTCTACATTAGGAGTCTGTGAGGACTAACAGTTAGAGCACCATTTTGGGAATCAGAAGATCACACCCCAAATACTCATAATTTGACCCTGAACAAGTGACTTATAGAAAGGGGAAACTGTTTAACCAGGAAAGGCACACTAAGCTGGAGCTTGTTTCCAGGTGTGACCTGGGAGCACGAGGAAGTTAAATCACTTGCCCAGGGTCACACAGCATGAAGTGGGGGCTGATGGGATTCAAACCCAAGTCTCCAGGTTTGCAGCTTAGTGCCCTTAACCACTACGCTGCCTCCAGTTCGCCAGTCTACCCAGCTGTGAAAATATGCTGAAGTTGAGCCAGATTGAAAATGAGATGCTGCAAATCAAACTGGCTAGCCTGAGTAAAAACATTTTTAAAATAAAAATAGAATAAAAATGTTCTGATGCCATTCCTATCTGCTAAAAAAATGCACAAATGCCAAGAATAGCCATTCCACTAGCAAAAATAAACTGCAGTAATGCCAGGGGCTCACTGTTAAAAGACAAACAACACAGCTCTAACTGCATGTCACCAGATGTCACACAGATTGCAAAAGAGCCTCTTGAGCTCTCTCTTCAAACACACCACACTGTAGTTATAAGTGTCTGATGAGCCCATGAATAGGGCATTTCAGGCACTTATCAATCTGTAGTGTGTAATATCTCCTCTCAACAAGCCAAGACCATCATTTGGGTCCACAGCACGTAAACTGATTGCCTAGAAGATTCAATTTGCAATAATTCTTACAAACTAGCCATATGACAAGAAGATTCCATTTTAAATGGATAACAGTATCACACCATAACAGCTAGAGGTCGATTCTAAACTTAAAAAAAAAAGAAATATAACCTTGGGAGCACATGAGTACAGTATACATAATCCTATTTAATGGCTGGGATGGATAAAGAATATGATTGTCTAATGGACATTTCAACCCACAAAATTATCTCCCAATTATTGGGGAAAAGGACTTTTTACCAAGTGAAAAATAATCTCTTATTTTAAAGCCTACAACACCTTTTTTAAGGCTGTTTATGGTAGTCAGCAAACTTGCTGTGTGCACACAAGACTTGATCTACAGGAAGGAAAAGGAAAACTACCCGGTGACAGATGGACTAGCTGTGAGTGTGCCTCCGCTCAAACCTGCTTGGCCAAGGATATACAAACAAGAGACTGCAACCCTAGAATGGTCAACCATACACAACACCGAGGTTTGTGTACGAGCAATCATACACAAGAAGTCCATTTTTCGATCGAGTGGTTTCTGTGGTAACAAGAGACCTCAACAGTGCAGCTCAAGAGGTCTCGTTACCACGGAAACCACTTGACCGAAAAACTGACCTTTTTGGGGTCAGCTGGGAGGGGCTTGAGTGTCCCATGACAGCTCGCCTTCTCCGGGGAGGGAAAAGGCCAATGCCCGCACACTTGCCTGACTCCGAGCAGAGGCTTGGAGTATTGCAAGCCCCAAATGTAGGGGATGGGCGGCCACTGTACAGCGTGGATGTTAGTGCCTTGCGTCATGACGTCAGAGGCTGCATGCTGTAGGGGAGGGAGAAAAAGAGAAAAGAGTCTGCCACCGCCGGAGAGATGGGAAGCCAGGAGACGTGTCCACAATGTCCCTGCGCCCGCCCGACGGACCCGAGACGACGCAACATAAGTTTCGGGGTGTTAGGGACCCCACCTCGTGCCCGCCGGGGGTGGGGTGGTCAAACCGCAGCTCCATGGGGTCTTGGGGTCTGTTCTGGGCAGGGTGTCAGGCAGTGGGATGTTTGCTGCGTCTCTCCTGATGGGTCGGGTGTGGCAGGCTGGGGATAGGCGGATAAAAAAAAAAGAAATCAAAAAAAACAAAACAAAAAAAAACAGACCTGTTTGTGCATGGTTGCTCACATACAATCTTTTATAGTGTATGGGCAACCATTTTTTTAAATCCTATTTGCAAATAAACGTTCCTCCTGTACTTAATAGTACCTTTCTATGGCTCGATTCTTTCCAGCGCCGCTCACTTCCTGGTCTATTCTTACCGCCACAGACACTTCATTGCGCATGTGCAAATGTGTTCTAAGTTGTTGTGCTGCAGAAGTGATGTAGGTAGTGCAGCACAACAACAATTTTACATTACTACTGCAGCACAACTAGGTGATTCCAGTAATCGATTTTTATACGGAATCACATTCTACACTGTAAGGCAGTTTCCATTGAGGGTGAGATAATGCCACAGACCTTAACTGCGAAGGTCCAGAGGTATCTACGATGTCCTCTCAACCCTACATGGAAATACCAGCCTTGTCGTTTATGGTTGACCATACATTATTCTGTATAGCGTGTGTCTGTTTCGATTTCTTTACCTTCTTTCTGTGTCTTGAACTATGGTCCAATAAACAGAAAAGGATAAGATTTAAAAACATTTTGTTTTTTAAGTAATAGCTACATGATCTGACAATGTCTCCAGCAGTTCATCTTTAAACAATCAGTTCACCTGAGGTGTTGTCAGTCATGCTGATAGCTTCATTATGTGGAATCTACACTGTAGGTATGCATGAGGTAAATGTACTGTTTTACCACAGCACTGATACAGCTGCTGTTGTACAATAGCATTCTGACATCACTGCTGCAGTACAACAGCATCTGGAAGTGTATGGATTTCTACACACAATATCACTGAGCTATATACTACTGTAGACTTGAAAAGTCACGCGTTCGTTTAATTTAGCGGTCTAAGCCTACATGACTTGTTAGCTGCAGTTAAAGTTCGCTGTCCTGTGCTTCCTATAATGAGTATGGCATAGCATCAAACTTAGCTGTTAAATTAATTTAATTTAGAGGGTTTCTTTCTACAGCAAACATAGCAAGACTTTTTACAGCAAAATAACTAAATTCTACAGTATATTCTTTGCAAAAAAAACTTTGTTAGTGCACCAGTTAGGGTAACTTAATGCCATAAAAGTAGGGAAATGTGGCGTAAGGGTTTCCAACCTTGACTCCAAACCCCCACCCCCCAAGCAGCAAAAGGAAAAAACATTTGGGTTTTGGGTCTCCAGAGTCTTGGTGACTCAGTGCTAGGGTCTTTTTTGGGGTTGTCAACACTTAATGCTCACCCCGTTCCCTGAGCAAACAATGTCACACATGATCTCCTTTCTTCATGCAGGGCCCACAGGGCCTTGTGTGCAGAAAGCTACAACTAACTGTATTTGCAATATGTGGCGAGAGAGTCTCTACCTTTGAAGAGTGTATTACTATGAGGCATTGGCTTGGAGCTGTACCTTGTGCTTCGGACTACAGGCTATGGGCTGGGGGGGGAGCATTAGAGTTGACAACCACAAGGAAGATCCCACCACTGATTCACCAAGACTCCAGAGACCCAAAACTCTTAATATTTTTTCTTTTGCTGCTTGGGGGTGAGGGTGGGGAGTTAGGGTTGGAAACTCTAATGCCACATTTCTCTACTTTTGTGGCGATAAGTTGCCCTAAGAGGTGCATTAACAAAGGTTTTTGCAAAGAATTTCCTTTCTTTTTGAGATAGTGGAATCGTATCCTTATTCATGCAGGTCCCATGGGACCTGCATGAACAGATGCAGATGCCCTGCGTCAAGGGGAAAAAGGGAGGATTCCATACACCTATAGAAGTGCAGGGCCCCTGCACTTCCATGTGGTGACAGATGTGAAGAATTTCTGGGGCTGTTTGGTGGGCTGCAGAAGCACAGGGTACTGCAGTCCCTGTACTTTTATGTGGCCGCAGATACAGATGCACAGGGCAAAGAGTGCACCTGTTAGCCAATGCACAGGGCTCTTTGCCACCCACGGGTGGAGAGGTCCAGGGCCCTATGCCAAGAGGACGGCTGTCTTCACTACATGGGTCTCAGACCCGTGCGAACAACCCTGTACCTTTCATTCCCTGGTTAGCGGGGAGTTTTGTATAACAGCACTATTCCCCCACCCTCACTCTATCCAACTGGGTCACTGAGCTCACCAGCAAAGTCATCTCACTGGCATGGGATCACAAAGCATACCCACTGAGATCAAGACTGACCCTACACACAAAGTTTAACTATATATATATATTTTATTTTTTTACCCCAAATTTTCAGATACTCATTTTATGATTCACTTTATAAACGTGATATGTACCAGTTATGTATATTGGACAAAATGTCATTTTACACCAGAAGTGCAAACACATGTGTGTTTAGGAGGCAGTATAGTGCAGAGCTTTAAGGCTCTGAGCTGCAAACCTGGAGATCTGGGTTTGAATCCCACAGCCCCCACTTGTATACTGTGTGACCCTGAGCAAGTCACTTAACTTCCTTGTGCTCCCAGGTCGCACCTGTAAATAAGCTTTCAGCTTAGTGTGTCTCTCCTGGTTAATAAAAAAAAAATAAAAATCCAGGATTTAAAAAAATGACACCCGTCACGTTTATGAGGTGGCGTGGAGAAAATGACTATGTTAGACGTTTGAAGTCAAAATATTGAAAATTAGTGAAGTTATGAGTAAACGTTGAAATACTGCAACATTCACTCATAACCTGGGCATTTTACTGTACATGTACACCAAATTTTCAGCACAGCCTTCTTATTACCCCACCTCATGAACCCGGTAGGTGAAAATTTTCAAACCCCACTGAAACGTCATTCTGTGCCACCAAAATGTTGTTCCCCACAACAGGTGCAAAAACACATTTTGTCCAGGATTTGAAAAATGACAGTTGTCACATTCATGAGGTGGTATGAAAAAATGGGTATGTTGAAAATTTGGGGTCAGAATATTTAAAATTACCATAGCTATGAGCAAGCATAGAAAAATGTCAGCGTACTCGCATAACTTTGCCATTTTTACATATTTCGAGCTCAAATGTTCAATACAGCCTTCTTATGACTCCACCTCATGAACAAGGGTGGTGAAACTTTTCAAATCCTACTTGAAAGGGGATTTTGCTAAGTGACTGCAAAATCACCTTTCCTGCCTCATTTGCTTAATTCCACCGCCAGTGGTCATGAGGCAGGGACCCAAACAGGCCATGTTGAAAATGTGGGGTCAAAATATGCAAAAATGACAAAGTTCTGCATCAAAGTTCAAAACCCCTTTGAAATACATTTAACTGCACTTACCTTAGTTTCTCATATTGCTGATGGTGATTCCAGCAGCAAGACGCTTCCTTGATCGAGGAGTGGATCTAAACAATGAGACCTGTTTGGGTGAGTGAGGGAATGTGGGGTGCTGAGTGGGAGGTCAGGGTTAGAGGGGTCAGATTGGCGAGGGATAATTTTCTTTATTGCAGAAAAAAAAGAAAACGAGGACAGTTTTCTTCTTTACAGGGGACCTAACAGGGACATTCCAACAGTGGGGACTGAGCACCCCAGTGTCGGGCTACAGTTCAGCAGCACCAGGGGTAGGCACCTCGGTGCCACCATATACATATTGGGAATGGGGGGCAGGTGACCTGGAGGGGAGATGGATAAAACAGAAGCAGTACCGGGGGTGGGCACCCTGGTCTGCTTAATAGACACATAACTTAGATAAACAGAAAAAATGATAAGACAGATATAGACAGAGTAACAGAGTCAGACAGACTGAACAGGGGATCAGTGGCTCACTGCAGCCTGCAGCAAGACTCCAGCTGCAGCTGCAGAAGTCAAGAAAGTCCCGCTGCTCTCATACAGAGAATGTGGTGAAAGGCTCCTCTTGCTAAGCTGGGCACCCTAGATTTTGAGGTGCCCAAAAAGGGACTTCTAGCCAATATTTAAAAAAAAACAAAAAACATCAGAATCTAGCTAAATGGAGTCCCATTTTGGCTAGGTTCAGGTGTTTGTTTTTAAAAATTACACTAATTTATATTTCGAGGGGGTAAAACAAAATGATGGCTCTCACAGCACAAAAAAAAATTCTGGTGCTGTGACAAGCAAGTGGTGAGAAACCAAAATATGGTTTTGTGACACAGAATTTTTGGTGTTGTATCAGAACGTTATCCCAAAAACTCAACTGAGCATGCTCAGAACAGAAAAAAACTTTAAATCTTTATAATTCTGGAACCGTTTATTATTTTTTCATCAAGCCTTCCAAAGGCACTGCCTTGGCATAGCACGCTTCTGCCCTGAATATTTTGGGGAAAAAATTCCATTCCATGAAGGCTGTACATGACAGCAAACACATGAACATACGAAGAAGCCAGCAGAAGAAGGCCATTTGGTCTATCAAGTCTGCTCGTAGTGCAGAGTCCACAGCGTGAGCTAATGTCCCTGCCCTCCTCCCCACTCCTCCCATCCTCTCTACCATGATCCTTATCTTCCCCTGTGCCTATCCAGCCTCTCTTAAAGCTGCCTGTCTTTCAATGAGATGACCTCTTCCGGCAGCGCATTCCAAGTGTCTACCACCCCCTTCCTGACCTCCCTTCTAAACCTCCCACCCTCCAGCTTAAGACTGTGCCCCCTCGTGTTATGGTTGCCACTCAGCTTAAATAGACTCTCCTTATCAATATTATTTATTCCTTTCTTTTTTTCATACTCTATTTGTTAGGTATTCATCACTTACATAATAAGTATAGTACCATTTGACAGCATTATTCCACCATCTATTACACAGATATATTTGTAGTTTAACTTTCCATTATGCATTTTCCTCTATATTGCAGTGTACTGCTAACCTACTTTCACATTTCTAACTATTTTCTTATATGTTTTTTATGTAATCTGGACAACTGAATCATTCGTCTTTAATAATCTTTACAGCCACTTATAATAAAAACAATTTCACATAAAAATTAAAACAAAAATACACAACTGACTGGTCTCAGTTATTCCTCATATTTTCCTAAGTATTCAATTCCTCTTTTACTAATTTTCTCTATAACTCATGCTTATTTTCAGTGTAAATTAACTTCATACACAAGCCATCTAGTTTGAAAACTTTGTGTCTGTTGTAACATATCCAATGTTATTTTCTCTAACCTTTGAATGGAGTTTACAATTTCCATCTACTATGCAATTGTTGGTGTCTCTGGTGTCAACCATTTTTTGTTATTGCTTTTAATGCTGCTATTAATAATATAGCCCATAAGTACTTTTCTTCTTTTCCTTTCATCTCCATTGGGTTTATTCCTAGTACTAGATGTTCTGGGCCCAATGCTGTGATTGAATGCCTCACCCTGTGGCTCTGGGGGCCATGCTTACCCCTGTCTCTCACTCTCGTGTCCTCAGGTCCGCCACCTTACCCCTGCTCACTGATCAGCCCTGCTTTACTAAAATGCGTGAGCAGGTTTTCTTATATTTTGCCCCACGGTTCTGGAACTCACTACCCCCTCAAGTGAAGAACTCCTCAACACACCTAGCTTTTAAGCGTGCTCTTTTTTCCCACCTTAGTGCCCCTTGCTACTGTGACTGCACTTAAGGTTTTGTGGGGCCCGCTGCTTGTCCTATACTGTGGCTGCTTTCTTGCCCATTTCTGTATTCCTACTGTGTATGCGTGCCTCCTTGTCTCCTGTTAATTCTATTTAGGACTATTGACTTGTTAACTGTATAATTGTTTTGTAACGATTGTATGACTGCTCTAACCTGTAGTTTTCTTGCAGTTATTCTTATACTGTTTTTTAATGCTGTTTGTGTAGATTGTCTTGACAGTTATCTCTGCCTTTGTAACTCATTGTTGTCACTGATGTCTCTGCTGCATTACTGTACCTGTACTCTTCCGGGTTGTGCCTGAAAATAGGCAGGTTTCTTGCCTAGCGCACTTACCCAGTCATTAAAAGCTAATAAATAAATATTCCTAGAATATGATGTCTTACCTCCTCCCAAAAGGTGACCGGCCCTGACACCCCCAAAAAATATGGGCCTGTGTAGCACTTGACTCCCCACAAGCCCTCCTACATGATGCAGGAGTCCCCCTGTTTCTATGTGTAGCCTGCGCTGGAACCAAGAAAAACCTGGTCCGCACCTTCCACCCGAATTCTCTCCAAGATGGTGAGGAGGATGTGCCCCACTATTTCTCCAAACTATCTCCCATTGTTTCTCTGTAACAGAGGCGTCTAGATCCTTCTCCCACTTCTCTCTGAGATACTTTGAGTCTATTTTCAGACCTATTACCTAGTGGACATACAGCAGTGAAATGGCCTTTTCCCCACATGGGGAGGACCAGATCTTCTGAAAAGGAATCCTTTCAAAATGTTCCAACCCAGGGAGCACATTTTCCGTAACTGGGCTTGGATATCATTTCTGAATTTAAAGTATCTTAATCTGTCTTTGCCATCCCATCCAAATCTCTGTTGGATAGCCTCGAAAGCTATTATTGTAGAGCCTTGGAATAGCTGAACCGGTGACCTGAAACCGCTCCGGTCCTGCTCTTTAAACCATTTGTCCTGGATTGCTGGAACAAAGGTTTTATCACAAATCAGCCATCTGTACATTTACTGATATTTTTGGGTGTGACCCCTCTGTGTCCCTCATCTCCAACCCTCTAGGACCTCCTCCATCCCTGAATATACCCTCTTTGGAGAGTCCCCATTCCAACCTAAGAAGAGGAGCGCCCCTAAGAGGGGGGGTTTTGTCTGTTCTGCTAAATCTAACCATTTCCATAATGTCTCATAATACGGTTTCTCCATAAAAGAGCAACCCTCATCTGCGCGGCTGTCCAGTACCCATTCGGGATAGGTAGGGCTAAGCCCCCCCTGCTGTTTTGGGAGGTATAGTAAGGTCCGCCTGACCCTGGGGTGCCCCTTCCCCCAAATAAAGCCGAGGAACATTTTCTGCCACTGTTCAAGTTCCCTTCGGGTTACCTTGCAGGGCACACACTGGAATAGGCACAGCATCCTGGGCAAAGCGTTCATTTTTAACACCTGTACTTTGGCATGTATTGGGAGGGGCATTACTGACCATCTCTTAAAATCTATTTTTAATTGGTCTATCAACTGTGGGTAGTTTAGTTAAAAAAGCTGTTTGTTATTTGTTCCCAGTTTAATAACCACGTACTTCATCCACCCCATGTCCCAGTTCATGGGGAACTTTCTTTCCAGTTCAGGAGGAGCCTCATAGTTAAAACTCAGAACCTCGGGTTTTTATTCTATTCAATGTATATCCAGACAGACTAGAAAAGACTTCTATAATTGTGAAGACCCTATCTAGAGTGCTGTCTGGGTTTGAGAGGTACAACAGGATATTGTCAGCATATAATGCCAATTTATGTTCGCTCCCCTCAACTGAATGACCCTTAATTCCTCTGTCTGGCGTATGGCTTGAGCCAGTGGCTCTATATAAAGAGCGAATAATAGTGGGGAAAGGGCATCCCTTATGTGTCCCTCTCCCCAGCCTGAAATTAGCTGGGATGTGCCCATTTGCTCGAATGAAGGCATTTGCCCCTGTGTACAACTGGAATAACCCCTCCAGAAACACATCTAGCAGCCACAACTGGGAAAGGACCTCGCTAAGAAAAGACCAGGACACCATATCAAAGGTTTTTTCAGCATCTAAACTAAGTAATAATGTCGGGATCTTAGTTTCAGAAATATGGTCTATTATGTGGGCTATTCTTCTAAGATTGTCCTGGGCCTGCCGGCCAGGTACAAACCCCATCTGATCAAGTTGTATTAAGCCAGGGAGTATCTGCTGAAGTCTGCATGCCCAGATGGCGGTCAGGATTTTGTAGTTATTGTTAAGAAGTGAAACTGGCCTGTACGAGGCACATTTAGTAAGGTCCTTCCCCGGCTTGGGCAACACCGAGATGACAGCTCTCAGCCATGAAGGTGGTACTTGGCCCTCTTCCCTTATCACCTCAGAAAAAACCTGGAGCAACAGTGGTTGGCCCATTTCCCTAAAAGATTTATAAAACTCCGGGGACAGCCCATCCATCCCCAGACACTTCCCAGTTTTGAGCCCGCCAACCACTTCCTTAAATTCACTTGCCTTGACAGGGGCCAATAATCCCTCGCCCTGTTCTCTGGAAAGCTTGGGGAGGACCAGTCGGCTTAGAAGAACCTTACACACTCTCCTTGTCTGGGTCTTGATCTTGTTTGTATAGGTTTGTATAAAATTCTGTAATAGCTTCTGCTATTTTTGGTGTCTGGTTCTCTAATTGAGCGATGCGTAGATGTAAGATGGAAGCTATTACTGCCATAGCCCTCTGGGCTCTTAATCTGCTAGTTAAACATTTCAGGACCCTTGCCCCCCCCGGCAGTATTTTTGTCATAAGAAAAGCAGTTTCTACTCCACCTGATAGTCTAGTATGTTGTTTAATTCTGCCTTTAAGGCCCTTAATTTCTTAGAACGCTCTTTACTTATTTTCTCCTTTTGGAGCGTCTCCAGACTCTGGATTTGAATTAGCAGTTCCTCCCACTTTGCTTCCCTCTCCTTTTGTTTTGTCCCCCTGGATGAGACCTGTATAAATTTGCCCCTCAAAACTGCTTTGGCTATATCACACAATACTGTTGGATTTACTTCTGGGGTAGAGTTTTCCTCCAAGAATTGTTTATACATTTCTCTAATAGTATCCTTAACCTCTGGATCCCTCAAAAGGGAGACATTTAATCTCCAAAATGTGTTCTTATGGATCTCCCCTATGTCTAGCTTCATAAACACTGGAGCATGGTCAGAGAGCACGAAGTCTCCCATCCACACATCGTGTACCTTTGCCATCTCTTCCTTTGGGAGGAGAAAGTAGTCTTGAGTACATCTGGTGGGCCATGGAGTAGTATGTACAGTATAGTCCCTCGCTCACTCATTTAGATGGTGCCATACATCCACTAGTCCAAGCTCTCCTAGCAATTTACTTACTTCCCTAGATATTTTGTGTTCTCTTCTCGGAATCTTGGATGTAGTATCAAGCTGAGGGCTTAGGGTTAAGTTCAGATCTCCTCCACATAAGAGTGTGCCTTCCCCCAAGCTATTAAGGGTAAGCAAAAAGGAACAGTAATCTATCACGGTAAACCTCGGAAGGAAATAGACCGCAGCTAGCGTCACCATAGACCCCCACAAGCGGCCCTTCATCAATACATAGCGTCCTTCCCCATCTGATAAAACATCCACCTTCTCAAAAGGGGCTTTTGATGTTACCATGATGGCAACCCCCCTTCGCCTCCCTTTTTTGTAAGAGGCAGTGGCTGCTTCCCTGAATCCCAACTTGGACAACTTCTCATGTTCCACCTTTGAGAGATGTGTTTCCTGAAGAGAGGCAAACCCCACTCCCGATCTTTTAACGAGGCTAGTGAGTAACTCCTCAGCTATCTCTAAATAATTGCCCTGCATTTGCCACCTCTTTACCTCATGCTTTGTCCTTCCCCATTGCCTGCCCCCCACTGAGCTTGTTATTGTACTCTAGCTGTATTTAATCCTCTGTCTTTCCCTCCTTGTTCCACAGACAGCCCATCTGTGGACTTCCCAAGCTGCTCCTGTGGCCCTGGCTCTCTCCGAGCAGGCCGCAGCTAAAAGACCGCCAACTGACTCCCGGACAGATTCAGGTACGCACCAGACCTCCAAAACTCGTGGTTTTGAATGCCGCTGTTTTGACTGGACGCCCAGTGGAGAAGCCAGGCACTGACTGGCAGTTTCTGCTCCTTGGCTGATTTTCCAGCGCCTGGCACTTCCTGATCTCAGGGAAATCTCTTTCTGTGCTGTGTTCTGGACTGAATTGTTTCATTGCCCCCCGCCCCCAGTATTAAATAGACCCTTGCTCGCCCCTTTCCTCAGCCTAGCACTGACTGGTCGCTCCACTGCTGCACATTCTTATGCTATTGGACTCCCTGTCTTCAATACCTGACTTGACCCACTTTCTTACCGCCCCTTTTTAAAGCAGTCTCACCCACAGGGTCGCACATTTGATCTCAACTTTTTCTCCAGCCACTCCAGTTAACTCCTCTCAATTACTGCTCTAACCTGCCCTATTGTTAGGGACCCCACCCTAATTCGACTACATACCCTTTCAAATCTCCAGTTAACTCCTCTCAATTACTGCTCTAATCTGCCCTATTGTTAGGGACCTCACCCTAATTCGACTATATACCCTTTCAATTCTTACACTTCCACTGCCTATGGTGACATACCCAGTCAGAGTCAAACCATCCCAGTAGCTGGCACCTTTGCCTTTGCATAGGTTGCTAATTCAATCTATAGGCTGCAAGGACCAGACAGATCAACTGTGTCTGCTTTATGCAAGGCATCACCATGTGGGTGCCCCACTGGCTCTGTTTTCTGTTCCTTCTTTTCCTTGTGCCATGCACAGTACACAAGCTCTCCCAATTTTCTAGCCAAGGGGGAACACAGCCTTCCAGTGGGCTGTCATGTGCACCGTAACTCATCCTATAATTATCTTTGTGCTCTTAGACTCCCCCACCTGCAGCCCTTTGTTCGAACTACTATTAGTGGCAGGACTTGGGCCGAACTGCCCCCACAGGGCATATCCGTCACTCTACTGTGCACTTACCTCTCTTTACATCTCACAGCCAGGGTCTTGGTAATTGCTGTCTTAGGACAGACCAGATCTAAATACGGTGTTCTATTTACTCGGACCGACACCCCTTGTAGACGAACATGGGCAAGGGATTATAAAATGACTATTGCTGCACTAAGGAAGCTCTTACTTTTCCTTCTGTTCTGCTCAGGAGACATTGAGCTTAACCCTGGCCCAGATAAAGTTCTTACTTCCCCATCGGATCCAGCAAAACAAAAAGGAATGTGCTTTATGCATATGAACGCATGTAGCCTGTTAAAAAAGCTTACCTTGATCCAGGCCTGGGTCAATCATACCACACCGGATGTTTTGGTGATCTCCGAATCATGGCTCAGACCCTCTACGCCTGACAGGGAAATTAACATCCCAGACTATTCATTATTTAGAGCTGACAGGCTTGCTAGAGCTGGAAGAGTGGCCATCTACATCAAGGATAAATACTCGGTTTCATGCCTAGACTCATTATCCATTGCAAACCAATTCGCATGCCTGTCACTAAAGGCTGAGACAGCCTCCTCTACTGCGCTTTGTGTCATAGGTTGCTACAGACCTCTGTCTGCTGGCTCTCAAATCCTCACCCATCTAACTACTATTATGGGGCATGGCTCCCTTGAAACAGTTATCCTTGGGGATCTTAACCTTGACTGGATGTCCAAGGCCGCTGCACCACTTAAGGAGTTCTGTGATGCCCACAGGCTGATGCAACTTATTGGTGAGCCTATGCACCCTAATAAGAAGAACCCTGCTAACAGTACACTGCTTGACATCATCTTAGTAAGTAAACCGCACCTGTTCTCCCATGCAGGAACCTTCTTCTCTGATGTTAGTGACCATAGCATCATCGCCGGCGTAAGATTGGTCCAGAATCCACTATCCTTGTCGAGGTTCTCTACTAAGAGGTCCAGACATAACTTCGATCAGTCTGCCTACCTTGATGAGCTAAAATACTCGCTGCATTGGCAGGACTTTTACCTAGCTAACTCGGTCCACTTGGCATATGACATCTTTTCTGAAATTGTGACTGGGGTATTAAATAAGTATACTCCTCTTGTAAAAGTTAGGGTAAGGAGTAGAACCTGTCGCTGGTTCTCTTTAGAACCCAAAACAGCACTGCTGGACAGGGACAAGGGTTGGAAAAAAGCACGAACAACTAAGGCCCCACTGGACTGGTGTCACTTCAGGGAAGCCAGGAACACATGCACCAAGATGATAAGAGATGCTAAGGCCTCCTTTTATCGTTTAGAACTGGATTCTGCTGCCAGGAGCTCCTCTAAATTTTGGAAGTCCATTAAGGATATGTCCGTAGATACCCCAGGGATCTCCCTGCCTGCAAAGATTACCTCTGGCAGTGCCACCATCTGCGACAAAATGGAGATCCTGGATGCACTTAACAACCACTTTGCCACCGAAGGGCTGGCATTTGACAACTCCCCTGCATGTTCTTTACGCTCCCAGTTGGGTGCACAAAACTCTGAACCTCTTCTTACCAACTCAGTCTTTTCTCTCTAGCCTACTTCGTTGAAAGCGGTGAAGAACCTCTATTACAGTTGGATACCAAAAAGTCAGGTGCTGACTCTCTGAACCCGTACTTTCAAAGAGTCACCACCATGCTTTAGCTGTACCAATTCCCCCTATTCAGTCTCTCACTGTCCCTCGGAATCCTCCCACCCTTATGGAAAACAGCTCATGTTATCCCGCTGTTTAAATCTGGGGACCCCTGTGATCTTAACAACTACAGACCAATTTCTCTACTCCTTATACTGTCCAAACTGTTGGAAAAAATTGTAAGCAAGCAGTTGAGAACCTATGTAGAAACTATGAATCTTCTAAACCCAATGCTATCTAGCTTTAGAGCACAGCATAGCACCATTACGGCCCTAACCAAAGTGACCAATGATTGGCAGGGAGACCTGGAGAATCGAAACTTCATCTGTGCAGTGTTCTTAGACTTAAGTAAGGCTTTCGACACTGTCATTCATGGCCTGCTCCTTTCCTCCCTGAGGGTGATAGGACTGGACTCACTATCCTTGCATTGGTTTGCTGACCACCACTCTGACCGGTGGGAGCAAGTCAAGGCAGAAGGTGAACTTTCTCCCCTTAAACCTCTGGGGTCCCCCAGGGATCGATTCTTGGTCCCCTACTGTTTGCAATTTACATAAACAACACTAACACCAACATAACTAAGGCCAATATCCATCTGTTCACAGACAACACGGTTCTTTATCTCAGTCGTCCTTCGGCAGAAGTTGTCTGTGGAGACCTACAATCTGAATTCAATCTACTTCAGAGCCAACTCCTAAACAAAAAGCTCCTATTAAATGCCACAAAAAACTAAGGCAATGTTATTTTCTCCACTTCTCCATGCTGCAAACCCTGCCAGTGCTGGCTCTATTCCACAGATCACAATAATCCTGGAAGAAAACCTAGAATTTGTCAATAAATTCAAGTACTTGGGAGTGTGGCTTGACCATAGACTTTCCTTTACGGACCATATTGAAGATCTGCTAAAGAAATTGAGGCAGAGGCTTGGACTCTTTTTCAGGATTAATAACGTCCTTTCTAGTGATGCCTAGCGGCGGCTGGTACAAACAACGTTTCTCTCCTTGGTCGACTATGCTGACGTTCTTTATAGTTACTGCCCTGTCTCTCATCTTGCTAAATTGGATACACTGTATCACAGGGCTCTGAGATTTATTACTGGCCTACCTTTTTCCACTCATCATTGTGCCCTTTATGCTGCCGTAGGGTGGTCCTCCCTTCAGTACAGGAGAAATAGAAATGCTGTACTCTGGACATTCAATGCAATTATCAAAAAACTACCCCTATATATCTCTGATTGTCTTCCGCTTTGCCAGCTTGAGAACTATGTACTGAGAAGCTACTCCTTTATTTCCTTAAAGGTACCTAAGCTAAAAACATGCTTTGGGAGAATGGCTATAAGATATGCGCTGCCATCTCTATGGAACAAAATACAAAAATTGCTAAAGTTTAGTACCCCGGTTGGTCTATCCTCCTTCAAGACACTATATGACCATTCGGTCAAGGAAATTTGCAACTGCATCCCCCGATCCTAAACTTCCCTGCACTTATAGCGTACCATGATGGCACTGTCCTCTCCACTATGCCTGACCTTGTGGCCTCTCCTTCACATTTCTCTAATGCCTAATTGTGCTCCCCGCCCTCCTGTCCTATGTCCTCTCCGAGGCTTCATCTGTCCCTCATCTATCCCCTACCACCCTGCCTGTACCCTATTTCGCCTCGCCTACCACACACCCCTTCTACCCTGTTACACTGTTTGTTGTTTTCTTTTAACTCACTGACTGTCTTGTTTCTTATGGCATTGTATGTAATATACCATTACCTAACAATTGTCCTCGTTAGTACTTCCAGCTACTGTTACTAGACTCATTATACACCACGAAGGAACTGAACCACTGTTTCCAAAGTGTTCTCCACTTATGACTACCTTTAACTATTGTATTTCTGTACTGTATAATATTACTGAGGTGTTATGTTGTGACTGTTCATATATTGTATATCCTGTGTTCCTGTGCTAACCAGAGCCATCTTGTAAATGATCTATGCTCAATGGTGTTTGCTTGGATAAATAAAGATTTGATTGATTTATTTTACTCCTCTTTACTAGATTTGTCAATCCGTGCACATTATAAGTGCAAATACTTGTGTTTTGTTTATCCATGATCTATAAGTTGGATGTCAGCTAGGCACCCGAACCATTTCCTTGCAAATGCAAGGAATCTTTCTCCACAGGTCTTAACATAGGTCAAATAGTGGCATACTGAGACCAGGTTCTGAATCAACATTGGCAACATATCAAGCAAACATTGAGCCAACTGGGCTATTAACCATATACAAGAAAAAGTCAATAACTCCCAAGGTCGGGAATCCATTATAATGGGTTCCTGATCCCTTCCCCAATTTGGTGGTATAAACAGTAATGGAAGGGAAGAAGGGGGTATTGGGTTCTGTCTCTGTTTATAGGGACCCCCCCTCTTAAGCCAGATCTATGATACTGGCGTACCAGAGCTGCAATAATCCCTCACTCATTTTTAGGGATTGTCTCTGGTTACCTGTTAGCTCCCAGTTTTAAGGCTAGCCAGTTCCAAATCTACATGGAGAGATTCCCCATATTCTCCATCCAGCCTCGTTTTTTCTTGTCCTTTATTCTCTTGTTCCCCATTCATATAATGTACCCATATCCCCCCTGGGTAGAAAGGAGACCGACCCCACCAGCCCCGGATGGGCCCCCAGCCCTGCCCCTGCCCCCTCCTTCAGCCCGAGCCACCTAACAGCAAGCGGTTCTCCAACCGACGGGTCCAGACACCCTCGATATCAAAGCTAGATAAGTCAGACCATCTAAGTTTTACCTTTTAGTGTCAACAACTGCCAATTTCCTGATTTTGAGTGCTGCTCGTCACGCCCCCCCTTCCCAGAGGCAAAGCTCTTACAGCTCTCCTTGGTCCAGCTTGGTGACTCCGCCATCCTTTATATACTACTGGTCGCTTATTGTGAAATTAAGGGAATCAATCCCATCCCATCCCCAGTGAGCCTCCGCACACTCAGTCCGGGACTCCTCCTCCCCTCTCACACTTTTAATTAAGAAGTCTCAAAGATCGCACAAGGGACGGGTGGGGGCACCACCCATCAGCACTCCTAAAATAATTCTCCTCTACATTATTAGTCTGTAGGTGCTCTGTGTCTAGATCCAGCCCGCCAGACCCCGCCCCTCTCCCCTGCAGCCCGAAGCCTCCAGAGACCAGAGCGGTAGCCAGGTGTCCCCACCAGGCCCCGGCCTGGGTGGTTTCCACCCCCCCCCATCCCGGGACAATCTGGGTTGTCTGTATCCATTATATTTTAACTTTTTTATTTAGTATGTACCATGCCTTTTCCCCCCCATAAGCATCTTTTAAAAACATTCTGGTTACTGTCCCTAAGTCATTTAACACGGAACGACCAACAGAACCTCTCACTGTTGTTGAGAGTTAGGGATTTTTCTCCCCCCTTTACTGCTTTGCCTCTCCCAGACATAAGATACAGTCAAAATACAGTACTCAAGTATAATCCCTCTGTGTTTCTTCTCTTCTTCTGTCCACCAGCTCGCTTGCTTCTTGTTCCTCGGGCTCCCTATCTGCTCTGTCATGTTCCACTTGGTGCGCCTTCTGTGTGGCTCTCATTTTGTCCCACACTCCGGATATCAGCAGCCGGGAACGTGTTCCACGTCTTCTGGTTCCTACCACGCTCCAGGACCCCCTCGCAACCCCTCAGTGCATCTCCCGGTCTCCTAGGGGAGCGTCACTTCCATCTCTTTAAGAAAACCCTCCACAGCTTCTAAATCCTGAAATCTCTTGATGTCTTTATCGATAAGGATCTTAAGATGTGCTAGGTATTCCAAGAAAGCTTTACAGCCCTTTTGTTGTAGTTGTCTCACTGCTAGAAAAACTCGACATCTGCGAGATAGCTTGCTGTTGTTTAGCCCCTTTCCTCGTCATTCCGGGTAAATTTTCTTTATTTTTTGTTTTGCACGGCACCCAGTAGTCTGCTAGTTTCTTATTCAAGTGCAGGATGGCGTTTTCTTCAGGACGATGATAATGGATTGTTTCGAGGTTCAGCAGGAGCTCTCAGATAAGGCTGCCATTCAACCGGAAGCTACAATGGAGGTCCTCATCAATCTTACTTATTCCTTTCAAGTACTTGAAGGTCCCAATCATGTCCCCCCTCTCTCTCTCTCCGTCTTCCAGGGAGTACATGTCCAGTGCCCTCAATCTCTCCTCGTATGCCTTACCCTGCTAACCTTCTTTCATCTTTGTAGCCCTCCTCTGGACCTTCTCCAGCAGGTTAATGTCCTTTCTGAGGTGTGGGCGCTAGTACTGAACTCCATATTCTAGATGCCAAATCTAGAAACCCAAATCCCATGGAAAAAAATTAGTCATTTCCAGGAAAATGACATATCCAGATCTCAGAAGCCGCACAAACTGCCTTCACAAAACATTCCATAGATTTAGATCTTGCCTCCTATACAACATGTGCAAAATTTCAGATAATTTAATCAATCACTGCCAAAGCTATTAAGGTGCAAAATTAGGAGTTTAACATTGAATATCCTACTCAACCCTAACTATATAACAAAGACTTTTAGCACTGAAGTTCTTTTTTTACTTGCTTTTCTGTTCTGAGCTCACCATGACCCAAATAAATGAGATCAAGGGGCAGGTTCCTTCTTCTCCTTGGCACGACAAAACTGTTGCCTTAAAGAAGAACTGCGTGGAATCTACGAGTCATTTTTCCTAGTAAAAGCTGTTTTTTCAATCTTGGTTAAAACTACATTATTGCTATTCAGGCTTTTTAGTTATCCTGTTGGTCATTTCTTATTTACACGCTGCTGGTAAGAACAATTTTAGAACTATATGATCTAGTTTATGTTCCTGTTCTACCCTTCTATTGTTGGCACAATGCATTCATGTTCTACTATAGAACTCTGTGGCTGCGAGGGACATAAACTACATCATACAGTTCTAAAATGGAACTTACTGCCAGACTGTAAAGCAGAAACACTCACTGCAGTTACTGAAAGGTCTGTATAGATGAAGCAATAACAGAAATTTAACCCGTATTTAAAAACAGCTTCTATTAAGAAATTTTTTTTTTTTTTTTTTTACAATTCTATTTCTCACTCTTGCTGCCTGGGCATCCTTCAGGGGTACCCTTGCGGCTGTGCCTCTCACTCCCTGTCTGAACCCTTACAATCCTCCCAGGTTTACCCCCGGACGACTTGGCAGGCTCAGCCCCCATCCGGGGAGGGTCCACACTCCCTTGGCGACTCTTTCTAGGATTAGAGGGACCTACCTCATCGTCGGGTCGGCCGTGGGGATTCCTGGGTGCGCAGGGCCGATGTTGGGATGTGGGCGAGCTTCTGGGATCCCCATTATCTCAACAGGCAACTGGAGGGTTTGTTCAGACATAGCAGTCTCCCGAGGAGCTTGGACGCTCTATGTCGGCTGCGCACTGCGTGCTGCCGACCTCCAAACTCCTCCTCTGCCAAGCATAGCCCCGCAAGTCTGTGCTGTACCCGACAGGTGCCACTACAGAGCGGCGCATCCCCGAAACCCTCCCCAGGGAAGGGAGAGCTGTCCTCCAGACACTCAATCCCTTCCCTCCCCTGTCGACCCCTGGCGGCCCCGACTCGTTCCTGAACCTGGGTCACCAGTGTGGCACGAAGTGTGGCATCCAGTGTCTCTATTGGGAAATTTGACTTATAGTTTCATCGCAGTTCTCCTGTAAGCAGTGACTGTGGTTGTTGGTGTCATTCAGGTGCAGATGGCATCCTGTACTTACATCCACTGAAACTACCATACACAAATAGGTGCTGCTGGCTAAAGGGGGCATATTCTGTCCTGTGAAAGTGGCACACCATACACTGAAGCAAAGTGCTGGACCAAATGTTAGCTATGGCATATTGGGTGTGCATCCTCTAACATACTGGACTATAACAACCAATGGATTTGGCCCACAGCATGGCCTTTGCTATGTGTGATGGTGTTCCCCCTTGCCCTGTACCTTGATGCCTGTGTGTATATATTATACAGGCATATATTAGTGTTGAGTACACAATTCTATGTTAAATCCCGATTTTGCACCTTAATAACACTGACCCTGTTCAATCGAGTTACTTGACATTTGGCAGGCACAGTGTTGGTGCCGGGATCTCTGGATCCTAAAAGTGGTGCGGCAATTGATTCAGCTGGGGCAAAGTAACACAGGTGCAAAAAAATGCAAACTTGGCTAAAATTAAGAAATTTTTTTTGCTCGCCTGTAACTAAAAAACTAGGTGGAATTCAAACCTGAAGCTTGATGGGTTGCTAGAGTTTGCCCCAAGGTGTGTGCTTTTATGCTTTTTATTCCCCTAACTCGCCCTGTTGTTTAATTAGTAACAACAAAAAAGGCCAGCCTGTTATGCACACTCAGCCTAAAAACTGAACAGTCTAAAAATAACGGATTTTTTTTTCCATAAAGCTTTTTACCCCTCGAGTTGCCAACTGCTCTGACCCCACCTCCCTCAGACTGGCAACCAGCTGCCCTGGGCTTACCTCTTATGTAGGATCCACGGATCCCCCCATGGTGGGGCCGGGAGGGGAGATCCATGCTCACCCACTGTGAACACATCCAGATTGCGCCCCGAGGTGCACAGATGCTGATGTTGGTCCAGAGAGGTGTGCCGTGTCCCATTTTCCATTTTCTGCCCCTGACTGAGCCAAGATGACATGGGCTGCACATGCGCATGGAAGCACGCATGCCACCTGGAACTTACAGCTCTCCCCCAACCCGCTGATGCAGATACATCTGCACTCCAGCATTCAATGCTGCCACCAGACCTCCACCTGGTGGCAGCCAACAGCCAAGTCAGCATAACTCCCTGGTCCAGGAGAGCTAACAAGCAGCTGCTGCATCCACTGCCAATCTACCCCCCCCCCCGGCAAACCCCAAAATAACTGATTTTTTTAAGCCCACATTTATAAATGCGCTTGTTTGGTGAAATTGCGTGCATGTATGTCTGCAAGGGGGTGGGGCTAAAGGCGTCACCAAGAGGTTATGCCTGATACTGTAAACAGTGTCTGTTTCAGCTGCAAATGTGTTCATTCTGTGGGGGCACAGCCACACATTACTAGATAGCTCTGCCCCCACTAAACATAGCTGCCTGAAAATGTTTTTGTCTGGTGTCCACTGTCACATTCCACTAAGCAGAGATGTTCCAGACAACGAGGCACCCAATCCCTGGTGCCGGTTAAGACCCCCCCCCCATCTGTGTTATTTACCCACCCACTAGCACGTAAACGACCCATCGTTCAGGAGGCCAATCCCTGGTGCCAGCTCAAGACCCCGCCTCACACAACAGCTTGCAACACACCCCTGTGCTGAAAAGCATCAAGCCGACACTTGAGTGCTCATGTAAAATAAAAACAGTCCTTCAATGTCTTTTTTTTTGTTTTTTTTGTTAAGCCCTGTAATAAAGAAAACCATCCATCGATGTCTGCTGTGGCTCCCATCCCCTTCCCCCACCCTCACCACCCTGACGACCATACAACACCCACTGCCCCCCCACACCTCTTACTCGTCTAAAGAAGGTCCACTGGTGTAAATCTACTTTTTGCAATGAAACACATCCAGCTATTGACCAAGAACTGACAAAATAAGGTAAGAGTGGTCAACGTATTTTCAAGGCATTTTGAACTTTTACTCATAACATTTTTTTTTTTTTTTTTATATTTTCTCCCAACATTTTCAACATGCTCTATTTTGGATCCCACCACATGAACAAGCAGGTGTAAATTTTCAAAACTGCCTGAAAGGGGATTTCACCATCGCTCCACGAAATCATCTTTTAGGTGGGATTTGAAAATGGCGTGCTGTTGCTACAGCAACAACTTTACCACAACCGATACTACAGCTGTAACAGCGCCAGGTTGCTGTAGTGCTGGTGCGGGACCCTGGTACTGCTTTCTTGGGGTACTGCATCCCCTCCCAGAAGCAACTCTGACTCGGAGTTAATTGACTAAGTAGTGGGGTGGGTGCGAGGGGCAGTGCCTCTTGCATGGCGGGTTTGGGGGGCAAAGTCCACAGAAAAAAACATAAGTAGTATTCTCGCGCCGATCGTAAATGTAGTCGGCTACAGTGAGTCACTGTAACGTCGGTCGACAACGAAACTGTCAACCAACTGTCATGGATCCTTTGAAAACTTTCACCTACCGGGTTCATAAGGATACTATGTTGAGAATTTGGGATCAAAATATTAACAAACAACAAAGTTATGAAAGTACGTTGAAATGTTTCAACGCTCGCTCATAACATTGATCATTTTCAATATTTTGACCCCAAATTTTCAACACAGCCATTTTTCATCCCACTTCCTGAATGTGATAGTTGTTGTTTTTCAGATCCAGCCCAAATCATGTTTTCTCACTTGTGGCGTAAAATGATGCTTTTATAAATGACACCTGCCACGTTCAGAAGGGGAGGGGGTCATAAAAAGACTATTGAAAATTTTGGGTCAAAATGTCAAAAGAAAAAGACACCATGTGGCAGGATAGGGAACCTCCCATCACATGAGGTTGATGTGTATGTCAAGGCCTGACAGGGCCACATACTGCAGTGGGAGAAGTAGGCTGACATTAAAAAAAATGGGGCTTGAAATATCTGCACTATTCTGTTCATTCTATTTGTTTGTTTTTGGTAACTGGGTAGGTGCGCTAGACATAGAAATGCCTATTTTCAGACACGAACCGGAAGATTACAATATGGCAATATAAGACACAATTGTGGGATCCAAATACAACAATCAAATTGTGGGATACAATACAACAATCAAGCGGCGGAAAACATTACAATGGTGGCTAACAGAACTATACCAGTTAGTTCAATATAGCAGAGGGCAGATGGTATACAGTATAGTGTTTAAGGAAAGATATAGAAATGTTAAGCGCTATTACACTTAGGAACATTCTTAGCAATAAGTAGAACGAGTGGCATCATTTGTAGTAGTTCAGACAGGACTTTGGTATCACCAGGTAGGCATCAGGGTGAAGGGTATTTATGTAGAGGTTAATGTAGAGAGGGGAGGGGTAGTATTAATCATAGAAGTGGTATAGGCTAGAGAAGAGTGATAGGAGAGAGAGAGAGAGAGAGAGAGAGAGGCGGAGGAAGGTGGGAGGCTAGGACAGAGGTAGGGCATGGGATGATTAGAGAAATGCAAGGGGGAGGCAGTGTAAGAGATAGTGGTAAAGTACATAGGAAGAAGGGAGCCTTACCGGCAATAGTGTGTGTGAGGAGGGGCTTTATGGTGGGTTAAAGCATATACAGGGGGCCAACTTGGTAGGGTTATCCAGGTGTCCCTTTCTAAGAAGGTCATGATTTGGCACTAATCAGACAGCTGGGGAAAGGGAGTTCCAGTATCGTGGGGCAGCATGGGAGAAAGCACGGACACCCTTGGACGTTTTACACCTCAGGATGTGAAGGGGAGTTTGGTCAGCAGATATAAGACCATGTGAGAAGGTTTGTGGGTACAGCAAGAGGCTAGGGATGAGGGAGTTTTAGATCTGATAATGCTGTCAGTTAGAGAGCCAAGGGAGAGGAGACGGTGGGTGTTTGGGGAGGGCCATTTTAGGTCGGCATAGAGCTGACACTGGTGCTTACAGCGAGAAAATGCTGAGGCATAGCAGCAGATATTATTGTACATAGTGTCCCATCTGTGAAGAGAGGCTTTAGACACACCCACATACATGACACAGCCATAGGTAAGGACTGAGAGCAGAACGTCTCAGGCAATGGCCAATCTAGCTGAGGGGGTAAGGGTGTAACTAGTTTTATATGCAGTCCCAATGATGATATGATTCCACTACCACAAAATGAAGGGAACTTCATTGCAAAAAAAATTACTTTAATGCAGACATTAGGGTTGAAGAACACAATCAGCACCAAGTAGGGAAATGAAAAGCATTCGGGTTTTTGGTCTCCAGAGTCTTGGCAAATCGTGGTGAGGTGTTCCTTGGGGTTGTCAACCATAATGTTTACCCTCTCCTCTGAGCAAACAAGGTCATACATTATCTCTTTTCCCTGCGTGAAGAAAGCTGCGACTGATTCTGTTGGCAACATGTGGTTAGCCATACTTCTCTTCCTCCAAAGAGTACGTCATAGTGAGGTACTGGTGTGGAGCTGTACACTGAGCTTCAGACAGGAGGCTATGGGCTGAAGGGCAGGGGACATTAGGGTTGGCAAACCCAAGAAACATCCCACCATTGACTGGCCAAGACTCCCTAGACCAAAGCCCTGTATGTTTTTCATTTCCCTACTTTGTGAGCTTTGCGTTCTTCAACCCTAACATCTGCATTAACATAGAATTTTGCAATGACATTTCTGTCTATCTATATATATATAATACTGGCATGGTAATGCCAGTATAGTTAGGGTTGCACGGCTACTTCTATGTTAAACCCCAAATTTTGCACTTTAATAACTTAGCCACCGTACAATGAATTTGCCTGAAATTTTGCCTGCACGGTCTGGTACCATAGACCTCTGGATCTGACAAGTTGTGTTACAACTGGATGAGCGGGTGCAGAACTGCAGGGCAGCCAAAAATGAAAAAAATGTTTTTTTTTTGCGTGTTTCTTTGCCCATGGCTATAGCCCGCACGATTTCTCCGTTTGGTCTGAAATCTTCAAGGAAGATGCAGTCTGGGTCACTGATGTGCCTTTCGAAGTTTGGTGAAAAAATATTAAACCATTCAAAAGTTATTCAAAAAACAAGTTTTCCATTATAGTCGATGGAAAAAAAATATGTGTGTCTCTCAAAAGCTGCCGCCACTGCATTTTACTGTCACAAATGGTCCTTTTACTGTCGTGTGGTGGCCATCTTGTTTTCAGTCAGTGAGAGAGAAAAGTGCCTGGTGTTTAAATTTGGGACCCCTAGGTAAAACTGACTGTTTGTTTACCTAGTCAGTCCTGAGGATCATAACACTATCTTTTTTTTTTTAGAGGACCTAGAAATGCCTTTTAAAAGATCGGACCCCTGTAGTATAAATTACGACAGAAAAACCACAACACTTTTGGAAATCATGAAAGTGTCGTCGATTTTACTAAAAACTGTGTCATTTGCGACAGTACTTAGCGAAAAAAAAAAAAAACAATTTTGCCATCCCACTGCACCAAATGGTTGGGGCTTTTTGGATTGAATGTGCAGGGGGCAAGCCCAGGTCCCACAGATGTGCTTTTTGGTGGTTTGGCCCTAAACATTCCACCAGGCCCATAGTTACAACCTCCGGTTGAGAAATTTCCCATAGGCTAACACTGCAGCGCCCACGGCGACTTTCGGCGCCTGTATCTTGGAAACGGTGCAAGATACGGATTTTCCATTCTCCGCAGCTTAGGTGGTCTAAGCATGTGTGGCAGTCTCAAAGTCATAAATACCACTGCAGTGGAATTTTTTTACGGTTACAAGGGTTCCTTTTGAGTACTATGGGGCAGCTATATGGCTCCATACTTATGTGTAAGTGGGGGCATAGGGCTCAGAGGCCTGCGCTCCCACATACACAAACCATTATGAAAAAATGGGCAGCGTGAGGAGAGCGCAGGGCCCAGAGGGCCTGCGCTCCCACTACCACGTACCAGTTAGTAGTTAGATTACACTTTTTCAAAAAGAAGGGAAAGTCATTGCAAAAAACTATGTTAATGCACCAGTTAGGGTTGATAGCACAGCGACAAAAGTATGGAAATGTGATGTTAGGACTATCCCCCCACCACCACCACAAACCCACCCTCCACTCCCCAACAGATGTTAGTGTGTGTCTAACTCTCACCTCATTCTCTGATGCTGTAGCATGTCAGCTTGTTTACACATGGAATGGGGTGAGAGGCCAGACGATCCCATGGCACACCCAGACATCTGTTGGTGAGCGGAGAGTGGGGATGGTGGTAGGGGGTCACTCTAACTTCACATTTTCATGCTTTTGTTTTGTTTATTTATTTTGTTTAGTTCATTATTATTTTGGAAGACACCTTTGAGCCAAGGCTCTTTTATAAAGGTTCCACGTCGGGGAAACAATACAGAACATAGTGAAGACAATAACAAGTACAGTAGTTTCAAGCAGCCATAGACTTTGTCGGGTACATTAAAGCTTTCATATGGAATTACTGTAATATGTGCAATGATTCATAGTATGTATGTTAAGTTATAGTAATTTGCGTATATTATTCAAGAACATACGTACAATAAAAAAACAGTTGTAATATGGTTTGTCACTTTTGTCGCTGTGCTATGAACCTTAACTGATGCATTAATGTAGTTTCTTGCAAGATATATATATATATATATATATATATATATATATACGTATATGTATCATTCCTAGCCATTCCTGCTTGTTCAGTCGCCCCCAAATCCTGTGAAATGGTTGGCCATGTCCATAGCCCTGTTCTCTTCTGTTACTGCTGTTGGCAACCCTTTCTCTTGCTTAAATGAATTTTCAGTCTCTCAAGGTTGTTGCCTATGCAAGACACGGCACGAGTTGCTGCATCTTGTGACAGGAAGGGTGAGGGTTCCGGGGAGCTGCTGTGCATTGCACAATGCCTTTAGGCATATCAGTGCCCTGATTAAGACAGGCCCTCCAGCCTTTTTCCTGTGCTAGTACAATAATCTGTGCGCTACTGCAATTAAAAATTTGCAACCCCTCTGTGTATAGCACAAACCGGGCACAAGACAACACAGAAATATACCGCAAAGTGATTGCAAATTTACCTTTCCCTCATGGACTTTATTTATATACCTCTTCGTAACCCTGCCTGCCCAATGATATCCCCAAAGAGATTACATAAAAGGACTTACAGTATGTTGTTTACCAAGTTACACTTACCCACCAACGCAAAGTATTGTGGGAAGTATATGTAAATAACCATACGCAGACTTCCCATGACGCTCTGTATTACTGAGTAGAGATGTTGTGAAGTTTTAATTTGCCGGTGAAGTTCCAGCAAATTTGACAAATTCGCCTCCACAGAACAATCCGCAAAGTTCTGCTATTAGTCTCAAAATTCACCTATGTGACTTGGCCATTTTTTTTTCTTTTTTTGTGGAATTTCACCACGAACGGAGGAATTTCACCTGTGAACAGCGAAATTCTGCCGTTAGTGGTGAATTCCTCGTCGCTGTTGAAGTTTCGCACTTCATGAGCGGCACTTCGCACTTTGTGGCTCGCTTAAAATTCTGCAAATTGTGCTATGTTCGCGGATTAATTCACGGAGCATAGTTTCTCAACTCTGCCCATCTCTATTACTGAGGTATTTAAAATTTGGAATTACTTTTAAGACTTGGCTGTGTAGTCATTGCCCTTTCAGGGTAAAACCTGCTTACATGCTTTTGCACTGAAGTAATCTTTTAAACTGCTTTTCTATCTTGGGCTCACCATGATTCATATATTTGAGACCAAGAGGCAGGTTTCTTTGTCCTCCTGGACTGAGAAAACAGGAGTCCTATATGCAATTATCCCAGGTCGCCCCTGAAAAAGGGACCTTCAGGGCTCAGTGGGCCTACCCGGTCACCAAAATTTAATAAATAAATAAATAAGTGCAATGGTGCTCTTAATGGGTGTACAGGATTCTCTGTGCTAACACATATCAGTATTGCTATGTACAAAGGAGTAGTGTTGTCTGCAAGGCGTAGATTTTTCTGTAACAACAGGGCAGCATACACTTATGCAAATTCCTTGTCCAGATGTTAGCGGTTGCATATAGGCTGTGCAAGCAGTGACATACAGAACCAGCCACAGTGGTCAGTGCCTGGCACAGGGGTGCTACCACTGAGGTTGTTTCCCTGACCAAGCTCTTCTCGATTCTTCAACGATACCCTACTCTTTAATTTTCTGTACTTCTTTAACCACGTCTGCTCTTAACTGCTCTAGCAATCTGTACATCTTTTGTCTGATGGGGTGAGCATTCTCTGTCACTACTGCGTGCTCAACCCCTTTTCCTCAACCTGGCACAGTGGTAAAAGTACTTTTAAGTGTCTTTATCAAGTTATGAATTTTTGTGGCTTGTTCTGTGGTAAGGAAACATTCACATTTACAGCATTAGAAGTTACAGTTTGTTCCAGTCTGTCTTAAATTATGTCAATATTTTCTTCAGCAGTTTCTGGCCACTGGGGCCGAGGACAGGAAGAGGTGCCCAGGCCAAAATAAAAGTCTGGATAACACCAGTTGGTTAACTAGGATCTGCAGCTTATCCTGTAGGTAGGGAAATGGGCAGACTAGGTGGGAAAGTGGTCCTTATCTGCCGTCAAAGTCTATGTTTCTATGGTAATACTAACAAAGCAACCTTTGGTGTTGTTTCAATCCATTTCTTCAGGTTAGCATGGCATATCTTGGTAGGATTTTTCCTATCAAGGGTCTCAGTTTCATAGTTAACTGTACCAGTATGTTTAACCACTTTCCACTTTATAAGGCCCTTGCCACTTCACTAACAGTTTATGTTCTGAGGTGGGTAATAGTAACAAAACTTTTTCACCTGGCTCAAAAACTTTTTCTTTTATCTCATGGTCATAATACACCTTCCGCTGTTTTGGGCTTCTTCCTGATTACTGTGAGCAAATTGAACATATTTTCCCAGTTTCTTTCTCAGTAACAAATGGGACAGGGTAAAACCCAGCTCTGTCATATACTTTAAAAACAGTTACGTAAAAACTTACTGTAACAAGCTGGCCCGGTGGCAATGAGGATTGAGGTGCTGGACGCCACACCTTGCGCTACACCGGCGACCCGGGTCTGGGAACGAGCCTGGGCTGTCGGGGGTTGGCTGGGGGGAGGGAGGAGGATTAGGCGTCCCAGCGGATGCTCTCCTCTCCTGCAGGAGTGGGGTGGGTTACCGGGTAGCACGAATGCACCTGTCGCTACCGCCCGGTGGAGAGCATGGGTGAGGAGGTGCATGGCTCGACAGAGTCGGGGAGGGAGGGCGCTGATGGGCACTGGACGGCAGCATATGTCAGTACGCCATGTGTCTGGACGCATGTCCATCGCATGGCATCCTCAGGGATGGGGATAAAATGGTGTAAAATCACATAAATACCCCTGACCCTAAGCACAATGAAGCCGGGATCCAGAGTTCGAGGATCTGGTGGAGGAGTCGGGGGCTTATGAGGCCCCTCCAAAGCAAAGGCCAAGCGCCCAGGCAAGTAAAAAAAAAAACCTTACCATAACAGTAGATCTTTGAGGGAATCTCAGTCATCAGGTCACACTGCAGAAACTTCACCGTTGGTGAAGCAGGATCCATATGGAAGATTTTCCAGCAGTACCACTGGGGCTGCCACGCCGACATAACCTGCCGACGTCATCAACCCTTAGAGGCGTGTGTGTCCTCACTCCCTCCTCAGTTCTTTCCCCTGGACACTAAGGGAGCATACCCATGCCACTGGGACCGAGGACAGAGAGAGGTGCCCAGGCCAAAATAAAAGGTTAGATACACCAGTTAGCCAGTTCTGAGAAGAGAACCCCATAAAAGGGGGATGGTGGGAGGGAAGGCAGACCTGATGACTGAGATCCCTTCGAAGATCTACTGTTACGGTAAGTTCTTATGTAACTGTTTTATATTCTTTGGGGGTATCTCAGTCATCAGGTCACACCGTAGGAATGAGTCCCAAGCAGTTACAGGTGCAACAGAACAGTCTGGGAGGAAGGCCCTGCAGAACAGCTCTGCCAAAACCTGCACTGGCTCTAGAAACAATGTCCAGACTGTAGTGCTTCGTTAGAGTATGGACAGTACTCCAGGTGGCCTCCCTACACAGGGGGTACAAGCGTGTTCCCACCTGCTTGTTGATGTAGTAGACAAAACTGAGGTTGTCTGACTGAATAAACAACAGGCCTGGAAGGAGATGATTCTGAAAAGCCTGCATGGCATACAGGACTGCCCGCAACTCGAGGATGTTGATATGCAGAGACATCTCGATTTGGAACCATGTCCCCAGAATCTGAAAAGGACCCAGGTGTGTACCCCAGCCCAAACTGGAGGCATCCATGATGAGAATCTGCTGAGGGGAGGCGATCAGGAATGGGACCCCTGTAACAGGTTCTGGAGGTCCATCCACCACCGGAGCACCTTGCGGACTGGAAAGGAGACCAGCACTGGCTGCCCAGGTCAACTGTGCATTGGTCCCAAAAACAACCAGAAGGTCCACTGGAGCACCCACATGTGCAGTCTAGCCAGGGTAACCGTGGCAATGGCCCCAGCCATGAGGCCTAACAGCCTCAAGTACACCCTCGTGGGAACTTAAGGGCTCTGGGCAACCTTCTGAGCCTGGGAAATGAGGCATTCTGCTCTGTTTTGGGTCAGGAAGGCCCTGCCCTGTGCCGAGTCCAGGACCGCCCCATATACTGCAGTCTCTGGGATGGAACCAAGATGGACCTGGGCAGCTTGACAGTGATGCCCAGGGAGTGGAACAACTGGAGGGTCCTCTCCAGGGTCCAGAGTAACAAATCCCTGGATGGAGCTTTGATAAGCCAGTCGTCCAGGCAGAGGAAGACGTACAGACCTTCTCTCCAGAGGGCCATGGCTACCGCTGCTAAGCATTTTGTAAAGACCTGAGGCACAGAGGATAAGCCAAAGGGCAATACCTTGAAGGTAGTGTTCACCCTGAAAAAGAAACCAGAGAAACCGCTTGCGCAGAGGACAAACGGAGATGTGAAAGTAAGCATCTTGCATAACCAGAGAACACAGCCAATTGCCCTGTGTGAGTAGGGGCAGCAGGCTGGGCAGTGTGACCATGCAAAACATCCTGTACTGGATATAAAGATTAACATCCTTGAGATCTAGAATGGGACCAGGAAGAACCTGGAGTAGAAACCCCTGTTCCGCTGCCGCTTGGGCACTGGCTCTGTTGCCCTTTTCCCGCAGAAGGGACTGTGCCTCTTCCCGAAGAACCGTTTCATGGGCCTGAGGGTAAGTGGAGGGCACTGGTGGGGGGCCTGGAGGCCGTTTTATAAGCTCCAGAGTGTAACTCCATTCTAAGATCTGAAGAATCCAGTAATCTAAAGTGATGGTTCTCCACTGGCTGAGATGGAAGAGAACCTACCTCCGACCACCACCTCTAGGTCGGGGACCGGAAGAGGGTGGTCTGGCAAGGAGTCAGGCAGAAGTGACTCCAGCTGCTGGGGCTGCTCCATCGCCTCTGGGGCACTTGGCGGCTGGGCCCGAGGAGGAGGGGGTAGGCAAGGCAGAGGAGGCTTTTCTTGTTCCCTGGGGACAGGAGCCTGCTCCACAACTTGTGGGGCACCTTGTGAAAGGACAAGTGCTGTCTGCTCCTAGGTTGGGTATGGTAGAGCAAATGGACAGCCTTAATAGCCCTGCCAGATGCTTGCAGATCATTAATGATGTCCTGGACATCTGGCCCAAATAACTGAGCCACTGAAGGGGGCATTCAGCACCTTCTGCTGGGGAAATCTGAAGTCCCAAAGTGGAGGAGGCATAAACCCTCTTACCCCAAAGGTCTTTCCTTCTGGATTCCCTGTCAGAGTGGAGGGAGCTAATGTGCTTGGGCACCTTGGATCTGTCATGTGCCACTTTGATGACCACATAATCGATCTCAGATTGGGAAGCATAGTAAGGCAGGCCCTGAGGGGCATGATAGAGTTTACCTGCCCAGAAGGGCATGGCAGGAACCATATCTGGACAGTGCCATGTTGCAGTAGTGACATTCCTCAAAGTGGGGAGGATAGGAGGAATGGCCTTAGGGGGAGATCCTGGAATCTCCAAGTAGTCCACCAGTTCTCTCCTGGTGGCATCCTCTTTCTCAGTATGGAAGCCGATAGCTGTGGACAGCTGCTTCATGACACTGAAAAGGGTAGGATCTTCAGGAGGTGACCTGGGAGTATGTTTAACAGTCTTCACTCACTGAGGAAGCCTAAAGTCTTCACTCACTGAGGAAGCCGTAAACCTATTAGAGGAAAGAAGTTTCTCCCCCTCAGGGAGGATGAGGTCAGGGTGGTACTCCTCGACGTTTACCTCTTCTAACTCGAGATCCAACAATCAAGAGACTACTGACGGCCTGCAGGGCGCAGTTTGGGAAGGCCTAACCTGCGCTGATGACAAAGGAGCCGTCATCAGTGCCACTGAGCCAGGTCTATAAAAGTCCAACTGATGCACTAGGGCTGTGGTTAACCTGGCCAAAATATCATTGAGGTTGATGGCAGGAGAAGAGTGCCTCGACGGTGGAGGGTCACCGGCGCAGGGCGGGACAAGCCAACCATTGGATCTTTAGAGCCTGAGGGCCCTGAGAAGTATCAGGCCACAATGGAGGGGCCAACAACCCAAGGGTCAACAGCCGGCCTCCCTATGAAGCGGGAGGAGGCACTGTTGGTAGGGGCCTGGACAGCAGTCTGTTGGTGTAGCCGCAGCCAACGGGGTGCCCCTGGAGGAAGAAGCGGCTGTCAGGGATCGGGAGCGACTGGGTGGAGTGATCTCATTCACGGTCTTTTTTATGACTCCCCCACCCCCCGAGGACTTGTCTCAGGTCTTCGAGGCCTAGGAGCTCAATGAACCCACCAGCAACTGGGAAGGAGGGACCCTGGTGGACTCCTGCCCAGAACTGGCTAATGTTGCTCCATGAGGAATTTCTTCAAGCCTTTTTGTGTCACCTAAGGGTTGTGAGATTGAAGTTTTGGCAGAGCACACAGTCAGAGGCTCCATAGTCAGGCCCAAAACAGCAGGCACAGAGGCTGTGGTTGTCTGAAGAAGCTATCTTCTTTCCGCAGTGGCAGCAACAGAAGAGAGAAGTTGAAGGAGTAACTCTCAACATAAATAAGGTAAAAGAATCTCTTGTTTAAAATAAATTCTAAAAACTAGGGTAAAAGAAAAATTCATAGGCAAAGATGGTGTGAACTGCAACAGAGCTTCTGTGGAGACCCATGTGAACAGAGTTGACAGCGGGAAAGAACTGAGGAGGGAGCGGGGCCACTCACACCTTTTTAGGGTTGATGATATTGGCAGAAGGCGTGGGCGACCACAGTTTTACTGATGGAAAATCTTCCCTCTGGATCCTGTTTCACTGACGGTGAAGTTCCTATGGTGTGACCTGATGACTGAGATACCCCTGAAAAAGATGCATCATTCTAAGTGCAAGGTATCATCGGTATGCAAATCAGAGATACAGGCCTATTTAAAAGGCGATGTTTGTTCTGATGAAGTTCTGTCAGCCTGTCTTTTATACCCATGATGCCCTGCACTAGCATTGAGGCTTTTGAGTATGTGCATGGTTTGTATAGATGCAAACATCAAGCAATTTGAACATTTCTTCTCTCCAGGCATCCTTTTATGGATCCCATACACCATTTCTCCTGAAAAATAAATGCCTCTCCGGTACACTCACTCCAAGTGTTATAAACATATGATGCCTTGGGGTTCCTACCTGTGGCGTGAGGGAGGTAATTGCTGCAGTACACTAAGGAGTCCCAAAAGGGTGAAACACCTACCTAACTGGATTAGGCAGAACAACCCCAGGTAAAAACCTGAGATCTACTCTGGTGAAGCCCTGACAGCCTGACCTGCACAAGGAGCTGCATACCCATGATGCCCTGTGCTGGGAATGAGGCTAGAGAGTATGTGCACCCATGATGCCTTGCACTGGGAATGAGGCTAGAGGGTATGTGTACCCATGATGCCTTGCACTGGTAATGAGACTAGAGGGTATGTGTACCCATGATGTATTGCACTGGGAATAAGGCTAGAGGGTATGTGTACACATGATGCCTTTTACTGGGAAATGAGGCTAGAGGGTATATGTATCCATGCTGCCTTTTACTGGGAATAAGGCTAGAGTGTATGTGTACCCATGATGTCTTTTACTGGGAATGAGGCTAGAGGGTATATGTACCCATGATGCCTTGCACTGGGAATGAGGCTACAGGGTAAGTGTACCCATGATGCCTTTTATTGGGAATGAGGCTACAGGGTATGCGTACCCATGATGTCTTTTACTGGGAATGAGGCTAGAGGGTATGTGTACCCATGGTGCCTTGCGCTAGGAATGAGACTAGAGGATATGTTTATTTATTTATTTATTGAAATCTTGGAAAACACCTGTGAGCGGATGCTCTTTTAAGGTTCCATGTCAGTTACATGAGATGGCAGATACAAAAAATTAAGGACAATAAACACTGGAATACAACATATTTGAATAAGTCAATGGGAAAGATAAGCTGAGGCATTGTACAATGTATACCTACGTCTAGAAAGAGACAGAATAAGAGTGGAGTGGATTCAGAGGGGGATGTGGAGCTAAGTAGGCAGGCATGTAGGACAGGGTGGGAGGAGGGAGCGGAAGGGGGAGGAAGTGCTTGGGAGGGCCATCAGGATCGATAAGTCAGGAAAGTACTAGTGAGGGAGTTGCTGTGAGTAGCAGATTAGCTGGGGCACATATAGGTACTCAAAACAAGGAGGTGGTGGCGCAGTCTGGTTTTAAAGGATCCAATCGTGGAAGCACCCGAGATGTCAGGAGGCAGTGCATTTAACCAGAGGGCTGCTCAATGTGGGAAGAAACGTTGCGCCATAGTAGTGCGGCATCTGGGCACATAAAAAACTTGGAAGGCAGATGTTCTGGTAACTCTGGGTCTTAGAGGGACGGACAAGAAGTCCTGAACCCCAGATAGTAGAAGATTTAATTAGACTTTTTTGGCTAATTTAACTCAGTTAAGAAGGGGGATAAAACCTTTTATAGGTACATCAGGGAGCAAAAGGAAGACCAAGGGAGGGATAGTGAGGCTTAATAAAGGGAGGGAGGGTGGGCAGAGGGTGACTGTGAAAAGGCAGAGATACTAAACAAATATTTTGCTCAGTATTTACAAAGGAAGAGGGGGAGGTACCTAAAATAAACAGTAGAAACACTCTGGATACAGAAGTTGATACCAGCCCATTTACAGAAGAAAGAGTTCTGAAAGAGCTCTTAAAACTGAAGGTGGACAAAGCAATGGGGCCTGATGGGATTCATCCCAGAATTCTAACAGAACTAAGGATAGAACTAGTGACACCACTGACTACCCTCTTTAACAAATCATGGGAGGATGGGGTGGTACCTGAGGACTGGAGGAGGGCAGATGTGATTCCTCACAAAAGTGGAGCAAGGCAGAAGCAGGAAACTACAGACCTCTTAGTTTAACCTCAGTGGTAGGGAAAATGATGGAATCACTCTGAAGGAAAGAATTGTTGAGTATCTAGAGGCCAGAGGGCACAGGACCCAAGGCAGCATGGATTCACAGCGGAAGGTCATGACAGACAAATCTGATAGATTTCTTGACTGGGTGACCAAAGTAGTTGATCAGGGAGGGGCTGTGGACATGGCCTACCTAGACTTTAGCAAGGCATTTGACACAGTCCCACACAAAAGATTAATATACGTTAGCCAGCCTGGGAGTGTCCCAAGATGACAGCCTGGGTAAAGAATTGGCTGGAGAATAGGACACAGAGAGTAATAGTAAATGGAGTCCACTCTGAAAAAGGGGGTTAGCAGTGGGGACCACAGGGTTCAGTATTAGGACTGGTCCTCTTCAATGTCTTTATAAGTGACATTGCAGAGGGACTGAAGGAAAAGTATGTCTCTTTGCAGATGACACAAAGATCTGCAACAGAGTTGATGCACAAGGTGGGTGGAAAGGATGAGAAGGACTTGGCAAGGTTAGAAGAATGGTCAAATGTATGGCAGCTTAGATTCAATGCTAAGAAGTGCAAGGTAATGCACCTGGGAAACAAAAACCCAGGGAAGAGTACACAATGGGGGTGAGATACTAACAACAAAAAATGGAAAGGGACCTGGGGGTAGTCATATCAGATGACCTAAAGGTGGGCAAGCAATGTGAGAGGGCAGCAAGGAGGGTTGGAGGATACTGGGATGCATAGAGAGGCATCACCAGTAGAAAACAAGAAGTTATTATCCCTCTGTACAGACAGCTGGTGAGACCACATCTGAGTACTCATGCAGTTCTGGAGACCCAACTCTGCAAAGACATAGACAGGATGGAAGCTGTCCAGAGGAGGGCACCTAAATGGTGCAGGGTCTGCACCGAAGACATATGAAGAGAGACTTAAGGAGCTTAATATGTATAGCCTCGAGGAAAGGAGGGAGAGGGGGACATGATAGAAACTTTCAGTACCTCAAGGAATCAACAAAGTCCAAGAGGGTAGCATCTTTCAAAAAAGAGGTGCAAGAACAAGGGGCACAATTTGAAGATAGAAGGGGCGGCTCAGAGGTAATTTCATAAATATTTTTCACAGAGAGGGTTGTGGATGTATGGAAATAGCCTTCCAGAGGAGGTTGTGAGTCAAAAACAGTGGTGGAATTCAAGCATGCATGGGACAGTCATAAGGCAATTCTAGGGGTGGGCGAGAAGAAGTAGGCTGCTGGTTAACTAGGATCTGCAGCTTATCCATCAGGTAGGGAAATGGGCAGACTGGGTGGGCCAAGCGGTCCTTATCTGCCGTCAAATTCTATGTTTCTATGTAATATGCAGGTTTGGTATCAGATCCTGTCCTTCAGTTGTAACCAGCCAGCCTGAGTATAAAGGTCACAGGTGTGGGCGAGCCTCTGAGCACCTGTGAGTAGCCGGCAGGCTTTGTTTAGGGCAACTGCAATGCGATGAAAGGCCATGTCTGTTGCAGCTCCGTATACAGCCAGCCCATAATCTATGAGGGAGATAATGGAGCTGTTGATTGCCAGGTCTAGTGCTTCGTGAGTTAGGGAGTGTCTATGCCAGTAAAGTATACCTAATCTTGTGTTAATGACCCTTGCAGTGATATCAATGTGATGGGAGAAGGACAGAGTGGAGTCCATTGTGATCCCCAGGTATTTAAACTGGGGGACTATTTCCAGAGTGGTGCCGCTGTCATTCTATATTGCCAGTGGGTAGTTTTTGAGCTTGTTTTGTGCTGTTGAGAAGAGCATGGTCTTAGTTTTTATAGTTCATGACCAGCATCTGTTCTTTGAACCACCCTTCCACAGATCTGAAACCACGTTGCAGATCTGCCTCCAGGAGTTCAGGACAAGAGTTGCTGGTAAAGATGACTGCATCGTCAGCATAAAAGACCATACGACAGTGACAGGAGTCCAGAAGCATGCTGAACAAGAGAGGACACAAGATTGACCCTTGTGGTAATCCAGATTTGACACGCCAGCTGTCAGAGAGGATATCACCAATCTTAACTTGCTGGGAGCGGTGGCTTAAGTAGCTGCAGAACCAGTTCATAGTTTCAGGAGCCAGACCAATGCCAGATAGCTACTCAAGGAGGAGCGCATGATGCACCATGTCAAATGCCTTTGATAGGTCAATAAAGGCTGCACCAACGAGGTGACCCTGGTCTAGGGCATTATGAACGAATCCAACAACTCGAGTAAGGCTGTAATGGTGCTATGGCCACCCTGGAACCCATGTTGCTGAGGGCATAGAAGTTTGTAAAGGTTGAGGTGCTCCAACGACTGGTCAACCACAATCCATTCGAGAGCTTTGGAGAGTGAAGGGAGGATGGAAATTGGTCTGTAATTGTTTTTTAGAGCCTGATCCCCACTTTTGTGGACAGGGGTGACTGTCATGGATCTCCAGCATTGGGGGAACTGGGAGTGGCACAGTGACAGATTAATTAATTTGGTTAGTGGTCCTAGGAGTTCCTTTAATGCCAGGTGAACAAATTTAAGGTCCAGGGATTACCCGATGTACCTTGATTTACCAAGTACCTTTACAATGTACCTTCTGGCATCAGTTTCAGATACCTCTTTATAGTGGAGAAGTGGCTTGGTGGGGGCTAGTGCAGGCAGCCATCTAGTGTCCCTTGGGTTAGGGGGACTGAAGAAGCCTGACGGGAGTATACTACTAAGGTCAGTGAATGCATAGTTCAGGGAGTTGGCAATAAGCAGAGGGTCCATTGTTAGGTATCATCGACATTGAGCACGGAGGGGACAGATTTGGGATCTTTTCCTGTGATATCACTTAAGTTTTGCCAGAAAGACTTGCTGCTGTTCCATTAGTTGGTGAGGGCTTCATTGTAATAGGAGCTTTTTGCAAGGCAGATGGCTTTAGTGCAGTCATTTCGGGCCTTTTTATATCACTGAATGTTGGCAGCAGTGTCCTGAACTCGTGCAGTAAGCCAGAGGTGGTCTCTTGAGGCAAGTAGTTCCAGGAGTGCTGGGGTGATACATGGATTAGATGGCCCTCTGACTTGTCTTGTGGTGACAGGAACATGTATGTCACAGACGGAATTTAATTTTGTAATAAAGATTTCCAAGGCTGCGTCCGCATCATTAGTGTTATAAAGGTCCATCCAGTCCAGAAGTTTTATGTCAAGTTGTAGCTGAGGTAGGTGGCCTTTTAGGAGTAGGCAGTTTCTTATGGTCCTGGTGGGGGGTTTGCAGTAGCCGTTATTCCAGGTGCATTTGACAGGGAGTGGTCACTCAATGAGTCCAGGAGGACAGTGACATCAGTGATGTGTGCAGGATGGTTGGACAGCACCCAGTCCAGCAGGGTGCTGGTTCCAGTCCTGTAGTTGACTCGCATCGGCGATTTCACCAGCTGTGAGAAATGGATTGCTGATAGGGTATCCTTGGTTTGTGTAGAGGCAGGTAAGAGTCAGTTCATATTAAAGTCCCCAAGCAGTATTATTTCAGTTTTTAGGCTCAGAGAACTAATATACTCAAACAGTTTGCTAGCGCCGCCGGTGGCCATTTTTGGTGGTAGATATTGAGATTAGCGTAAACACTCTATTGTGTGCCCCTGTAGTGGGTCTTTAGTGTAGATGATGCAGCCGCCTCCTCTTTTCGAGATCCGGTCCTGTTTGAACAACGTGTAGCCAGGAAGTGCGATGGCTGAGTCTTGTACCTTTGGGTATAACCGGGTCTCCCCAACCGATAGTACATCAGGGTTGTGACGAGAGACCCAGACCTTCAGGCTGTCCATCTTGGGGAGGAGACTGCAGATATTTATAGAGGCGAGCACAAGCCCTGAGGATTTTCGATGTCGAAAGCAGGAGTCATGCGGTGGGCCAGGATTGGGGTGCACATTGCCTGACATCAGGAGAAGGAGGAGTAGGTGTGTTAGCTGTTCCAATATAAGTTTATTAATTAGGTGACGCTGTTTTTTAATGTGTGTTCACAGTTTCTTGTTGCTGATGCTGGTTACGAAACTTTTTTGGAGAGGTAACATTGAGGGATCTTTAGTTAAGTTAGTAAGGCCATCATTGTCAGTAGACAGCTGTTCAGGGTTGCAGAAGATCTCTGTGAAGGGTGAGGCCACGATGCCATATACATTTAACCATCACAACATGGGTAGCCTGGTAGGATTGGTTGGGGCCTATCCCAGGTCCCACAGTAGAGACAAAGGTGATTACCAGGAGGAACTGTAAAATTTTAGTGGTAGTGGGAGACATAGAACATTGGGGCAGAGTAGGTGCTGAAGGAATATGGCTGAGGAAAAGGCGCACTCCTTTGCCTGGTCAGAGAGGCTAGGTACAGTGAGTGGACTGCACAACCTAGAAGTGGTTAAGGAGGGGATGAAGTTCCTGGCGACAGTGCTATGAAGAGTCTCAGCGAGGGAAGCAGAATTTTTTTTTTTTATTCCAGTAGTAGGTGGAGTCTGTAGATTCAAGGGTGAGAGGAAGAATGAGCTGCTATGTGCTTTAAGGCACAGAGTGTTAATGCAGGCTACCAATGGGCTGATTCAAAGGAGAAGGAGGTGGGATTAAAGTGTATCTAATTAAGACTGGAGGTGGGGGGGGGTGGGCCAAAAACTAGCCCAACAGTAAGAGGAAAAGAGCAGAGTTCAGCAGAAGCCGAGAGTCTGGCAAGTCCAAAAACTGCTTCAACCAATCACGGAGGAAGCCGTAAGGTCTTTAGCCAATTGGTGAGGAGATGGCTGAGCCGCGGCCAATCAGAAGCCAGGAAGCAGTCCCGGAGTATCCTAGGTAGCTTACCTGGGCTGGAGAGCTTTGCCGACAGGCTGGTCAGGCTTTGTGGCCGGCTGGAGGTACCAGCCTTGGTGCACCCGGGCAAGTTAGTTTAAGTAGAGAGCGAGGAGTGTGCCTGAGGGTTAAATCAGGGGCGTTGGGCAGGACAAAGGTTTCAAGAGACAAAGGGTTTTACTAAGGAGAAGAAAGTGATTTCTGGCTACCAGACAGTGGAAAGGAGGGCAGTTAATTGTATGCCCAGAGAGTAGATTAGAAACCTTGTTTGGGGGAGAAGAGTGAGATTCAGGAAATTAATAAGGTGAATGGGATAGCTGAGGTGCAGGCTGGCTTGGACAGAAAAAAAGCAGAGAGCTTTCTGTCAGCAACTGGTGGGGAGGCGGGGGAGGGAGAGAGAGAGAGAGAGAGAGAGAGAGAGAGGGTTTTAGAACCGAGCTGAGGGGTGAGAGAGAGAGGGATTTGTTCAAGCAGCAAGTCAGAGGGGTAAAGGGAGTTAGCAGGCAGCAGGTGGCAAGATGCAATACGGTCAGATTTAGTCAGGTAAATAATACAATCCCAGTGTTATACAGCACAAAATACAATCCCCAACAGTAAAAACAAGCCCAACAGTAAGAGGAAAAGAGCGGAGTTCAGCAGGAGCCGAGAGCCTGGCAAGTTCAAAAATTGCTTCAACCAATCACAGAGAAAGCCGTAAGATATTTAGCCAATCGGTGAGGAGCTGGCTGAGCCATGGCCAATCGGAAGCCAGGCAGCATGCCTGGAGTATCCTAGGCAGCTTACCCGGGCTAGAGAGCTTTGCCGTCGGACTGAGCAAGCGGTACGGCTGGCTGGAGAAACCAGCCTCGGCCATGGGCTGCGTCGGCGCATCCGGTCAAGGGCAGACCCAGGCTGGAGAGCTTTGCCGTCAGGCTGGGCAGGCGGTGCGACTGGCTGGAGGTACTAGCCTCGGCTGTGGGCTGCGTCAGCACACCTGGTCAAGGGCAGACCCAGGCTGGAGAGCGTCGGGCAGGGCAGGAGGTGTGGCCAGTTGGAGGTACCAGTCTCGGCCATGGGCTGCATCGGCACACCCGGTCAACGGCAGACCTGGTATGTGTACCAATGATGTCTTGCACTGGGAATGAGACTAGAGGGTATGTGTATGGTTTGGAGAGATGCATAAAAATCAAACTGATTATAAAATAAGAAGGCAGCTTTTTTTAATTTTGTAGTAATTGAATTTGGCAAGAAACTTCACAAACAACTCAGCAGAATGGGTGTTAGACTAGATGACCAATTGTTTTTAAAATGCTGTATCCACAGGAGACCACTTCAACAACAAAAGTGTGTGTAACAGAAATTACAAATAAACAAAACCAGATGTCAAACAGAAATTCACTGGCAAATTACCAGCACTGAATAAGAAGGCTCAGTGAGACTGGTCTCTGTGTAAACAGATCCTGAAAAAAGCACTGCTTGAAGGGCAGGCTGGAGCACTTGCCAAATGTTGCTTTGGGTGTACTGTTAAGATTGTAAGACCTGCTGAAAAGTCAGACTGTCACAACTCCAGTCTAATATTTGGAGAACTGGATACCCAATATTCTTTACTCTGATGTCCTGGAATATCCACTTCATACTAAAATGTCACTCCCCTACTGTCTCCTGATTGCCAGACCCAGCAACGTCAAATCTACTAAACTGCACACTGCCAAACAGGCTTCCAGTGAGAGAAGATGATATCTTCAGAGGGCAGTCCAGCAGTTCCAGCGCGGCATTCACATTTCATATACAGAAACAAAAGTTCCCCTCTCAACCTTCACCACCAATGGTAGTCTAGAAGGCTCTGTAAAAGTAAAATATTTGATAACGAAATATCCAAAATGATCCTATAGGCTTAAAATTCTCATTTTACCCAGCCAAATTTAAAACTGTTTGTGAAAGGAACACTTCCACTATTTTTCATGATCCAAAAGGCAGCAGCAAATATCTGGAGAAAGCACACATTTTTCTCTAACTAGCTGGGGTGAAAGGCAGGATGATGAATTGGTGAACCAGATAAGCAGACTACCACACTACTTTACATGCCATCCTCTTTTTTAATATTCAGCTTTTTAGACACTGGGCTGTTGGGAACATGGAGCAATGAGTCAACGATAGACCGTTGTATACCGTTGCTACTGCAACGGTAACACAGCGAAAACCACTACAGCGACAGAATCAGCTGTTTGTTGTACTGGTCCACTGTGTTACTGACGCCGCTGTCTCTGGGGTGTTTGCCCCCTCCATGAAACAACTCCAACTCGGAGTTGGAAATCTATAGTGCGGGGGAAAAAACACATGTGTCCCAGACGGCACAATGCCAGCTGTCGGCATTGTGCCGTCACTGTAATGGCTGTTGACAGAATTCCTGATGCTGCAGCATGGTGAAACCATGGGCCGGCAGCCCATTGGGACATGTGTCCATCAGTGTGAAGGGTACCCGGGATGCACTGCTTACTTCCCACTGCTCAAGCTGCTGCTTGCAGGCCACCTGCATTGTAGCAGGGACATGCCAAAGCAACTTCAAAGAATTACTGCTTGATTTAGAATTTGGTTTGAGACCCCAGTTTTGTTATCTTGGGCATCCTGGATCACCAAGAGACAAAAGCTGAGAGCCATGAGACATGGAAACCTTACAATGTGATCAAGTACCATGTACAGCAATACTTTAGGCGGAGGTAACTCCTGGTACAAAGGCAGAGATACTCCTCTGTGTTATGAAAATAGTCTTGCAGTGCATGTACAGAACATATCTATACAAAAAACAACTGCATTAAACTCAACTAAATGTTCAGGTTTGCTATTCACCCTTTTCGTAAAGAAATATATAACTCATTCTCTTTTTTTATCATTGATGCCCCCCCCCCCCAACACACACACAAACACACATTTTTGGTTCTGTACATTCCCTTTATCATCCTGCTGTTTGATCACCCTGTACTTTATGATGTGTAAGTGTTATGATGCACTGAGCCTTGAAAAGCTCTCTACAAAAATAAGTTACTACTTTTGTATTTATTTTATTTTTTATTTAAACATTTGGTAACCGGGAAAGGCACACTGAGCCAGGGCTCGTCTCCAGGTGCTACCCAGGTAGAGGGAGCATAGGATAAAGTAAACAAAATACAAATACATGAAACAAAATAATACAGGATACATTATAAATAGTATACAGGCTATAATAATAGTGTCATTTCAATTAAGGTAAGCGATACAAAGTGATATCAGCAGTGGTTATAATACAATGTAGACAGTACAAACAGTGCACGTACTACATGTTGTTATGGTAACAGGTGGGGGCGGCCAGGTGACGCAGCTGAGATTTAACAGAGGTGTGAGAGAGAGTTATGTAGGATAGAAGTTTAAGAGGTCCAAAGAGAGGGGAACAAATAGGTGTAAGCAGATTTGCCCACTTTTGGGGATGGTTTGGGAAGGGAGAAGGAGCGAGAATCCCTAGAACATAGGGAGTATGTAGAGAAGGGCGCGGGAATGAGGTGAACAAAGAGGTAGGAGGGGAGCATTTGGAGATAAAGGAGATAGAGTGGATGAGACACTGATGAGAAAGGGGAAGGAGCTACAGGGAAGAGAGAGAACAGCGCAGTGGTGGGTCCTATAGGAAGAGTCAGAGGCAAATCGACAGAAGGTGTAGAAGAGGGAGTCAAGTCTAGCAAGTGAGGAGGAGGGGGCAGTGTTGTACACTATGTCAGCATAGTCACAGATAGGCATTATCGTTTTAGATAGAAGATCCCAACGTACAGGGAGAGGCAGACAGTCTCTGTTTCGGTAAAGGATGCCGAGCTTTGGGCGAAGTTCTGAAGATATGAAGTCAATATGAACTGAGAAGTTAAGTAGTGGGTCCAACCAGATGCCTAAATACTTACAGGAAGAGAGTTCGCTAAGTGGATTGCCATCCAGAGAAATGATGGCCAGGGCGGGGAGAGCTTTGGCTATTCTTTGAGAGGTTCCAAAAGTCATAGAGACAGTTTTTGATGCGTTTAATTTTGAGTTTTTTAGCCTGGAACCAAGACTGAACTGAGTGGAAATCTTCTTGTAGGGCGGACTGGATTGAGGTGAGGTCAGGGCTGAAGGGGAATAGGATGGTATCATCCACATACATATGGATGAGTGATTTGGAGCAGATGGATGGAGGTTGTTTATGAAGATGGAGAATAGGATGGGGCCTTGGGGGACGCCTGCTAGGATAGGGAGGGAGGGGGAAGAGGAGTTTGCAATCTTGACAGATTGACATCTGTTTGTGAGGTACGAGTTAAACCACTGTATGGCAGGAGAGGCAAGCCCAGCATCCTAGAGTGTGTTTAGGAGCAGCGCGTGGGATACGGAGTTGAAGGCCTTAGCCAGGTCAATGAAGACTGCACCTGTGAGGTGGTCTTTGTCAGCAGCAGATTGGTTATGACCAGTAACACGGACAAGGAAGGATATGGTGGAGTGGTGTTTTATGAAACTGGACTGGTAAGGGGAGAGGAAATTTGTGGAAGTGAGGAAATCAGTCAGTCTGGGTTGAACTAATCATTTCTGCAGCTCGGATAAGGCGGGGAGGAGGGAGACAGGATGGTAGTTACCGGGTGATGAGGGATCGCCGCCCTTAAGGAGAGGGATGACACAGGCTGATTTCCAGGCTTTGGGAACTGTGCCTGAGGAGAAGGACAGATTCAGTAAGAAGCTGAGGGGGAGAGTGATGGCGAGGGCTGATAGGCACAGCAGACTGGGGTGTATGCTGTCTGGGCTAGATTTAGATGGGTTGAGGGATAGGAGTGCAAGCAGTATTTCATTTGTAGAAACTGGGCAGAGTAGGAAGTTGTTGCTAGGTGAGGTTTGAGTGGTGGTTATTTTTGCTGGTGGGGGGTGCAGATGGATCAGGGATGGCACAAGTACAGAAAAAGGTGTTGAGGGTATCTGCAACTTGGACAGGGTCGGTTACAGTAGTGCCATTGTGTTTAAGAATGGGGGTGCGGAACTGAGATTGAGGGTCTACAATGGAGTGGACTACATTCCAGAAAGAGGAGGGGTGCGCTGTGCTGAGACGGTTCTTGAAATAGTCAGCCTTGGCATGCCTAATGGCCTTTGTGCATGCATTTCTTTCGGTGTTATAGGCTTGTCTAGAATTTGGGGTTAGGGAGGCTTTGAAGGTGGATCAGGCCTTGTTACAGGCTTTATAGAGGGCAAAAATAGGGGCTGTAATCCAGGGGTGGAGGTGTTTCCTAACCCTTGCCTTTTTTCCCCCCACATAGGTGTTTATCCGACATCACCCCTAGCTGCCATCATCTGACTGACCCCCCCCAGCCCCATCACCCCGGTATCACCAGGACTTACCTTCGCCCAGTCACCGGGTGCAGAGCCTGTGGAGGGTCGGTCGTCACTCGCAGCTGGGGATTTTTCCTCCATTTTCTGTCCCGTCCCCATTGCTGGGGCACACTCGCCAGACGTGCACGCAAGGAGGCGTGCACATCTGCAGAAATCCCACAGCATCCTCATACCCTCCCTTCCCTGGCACCCATCAGACCCGCACTACCCTCGGACCTCCTTCTGGGGGCAGTCATTCGGCGGGAGCGCTAGTCCTCCCTCCCTGGGAGAGGAAAGCAGTCCTTCCCTAACTCTTGCTTTTTTAAGTAGGGCATGATAGCCCCAGACACTTGTGAAGATGCTAATGAACTGGGCTAGTGCAGTGTCGACATCTACGGCAGAGTAGACTGGTGCCCAATTAGCACTGAGTAAGTCAGAGAGGAGGGAGTATGTATCGAGTGAGTTTAGGGGGTCTTTTGATGTATATCTTAGAGCGGACTTGGGCAGTTGGATTTTCCTACTGCAGTATGTGAAACAGTGATCACTTAGTGCAGGGTCAAGGATTCCGGCAGCAGACATTCTGTGGGGCTGGGATGAAAGAATCCAGTCAATAAGGGAGTGATTTGAGGAATGCGAGTTGTAACGGGTTGGTTCAGTAACTAGCTGGGTGAGGTTTAAGGATTCAATTTTGGAGGTGGTGGGCTTTGAGGAGGGGGAGAGACAGTCGAGGTTGTAGTCCCCTAAGAGTAGTAATTCACCAGAGTTTGCCAGTGGCGGAAGAGTAGAAATGCACTCTGGGAGTGCATCTTGTCTAAGCCGAGGGGAGGCACAGACCACTCCAGTGAAGGTGAGGAGGGTAGAGGGAAAGGAGAATTTGGCCAAGATCATCTCATGTGATCCGAGGCAGGATTTTTTTTTCATTATTGAGCATAAGATGGGTTGCCTTATGAGCACAGCTGCCTCCTGTCTTTCTACGGTCTTGCCGGATGATTGAATAACGGAAAGTGAGGGATGCATCTGGGGTTCTGGTGGGTAGCCAGGTTTCCGAGAGGCATCGGATGTCAAGGGAGTTCTGGGTTAGCCAGCAGTTTAAAAGGTCCATTTTGGGCAGGAGGCTCCTAAAGTTGATGTGTATAACTTTTAGGTCTTTGAGGGGTGATGGCACTTGTTTGGGCATAGGGGGGCCCGGGTTATGTTCTATATCTCCAGTAATGAGCAAGATGAGTAGGAAGACTGAGAAGGTGGCTGGGAGTTTTTGCCTTTTGTAGTGCTGAGAGAATAGGGTTTTGCATCTGGATCATCATATAAGAGTGATGCAGTAGGTTAGCTGAGGTGGGAAGATGCGGGGGGAAAACACATGGAGGGAGGGCAAAGGTAGAAGTTGTGGTGCTGGTAAGGATGGTGTAAGATGTTGTTTTAAGTAGAGGGGTGGTAGGAGGGTGGGGTGGGGTAGAAACAGCCAAGGGGGAGGTGGGGGGTGGCGGAGGAGAGAAAGTAGGAGAGGGAGGACAGGAGTAGGAATAAAAAGAGGTAGGATGCATGTTGCGATTCTGCAGGTGGAGGAAAACAGCAGATTTGCACAAACAGCTGTGAGTACAAGATAAGCTATGGAGTCGCTAGTGGACTTAAAAAAGAAAGAGCAACTGGGGTGCAACAGCAAGGCTATTTGGTTGGGATGAGATCTAATTTGCCTTTATCTACCAGTAGTACAGACTTGCTGCCCTCTGTAGGCGAGTCAGTATAATCTGCTAGAGAGGAAGTTGACACTTACTCACCTGACCACTTTAGGCTATAAAAGGCAGGCTAGCCAAGGGTGGGTGGGGAGAGTGGGAAAGCAGCAGCCAAGACCACAGGAGCAGAAATGGATAGGTATCCCCTGATATAATTAATTAGTGAGGTCCCTGCAAGTTTGCCCTACTCAGAACAATGCTGGCGATCCTTGAAAAAGTTAGCCCAAACTGAAACCAATACCAAAAAGCTGCGAGGCGCTTTCTATTCTTTTCGTTCTAATACCGGGGAAGCCCCGATTAGAACCCGCTCCAATCAAGGGTAGGTGCTCTGATGCAGAAAACACAGGTTACTCACCTGTAACAGTTGTTCTAGGAGTGGTATATGATGTTCATCCACACTTTCTGGCAGTATCCTTTCCCTTTAAGATGTGCCGGAAAGTCTACAAGCTGGCTCCTCCCACCTACCCGGGTGGTAACTCCCTCGGCTCTGCCCCATGATGCCAGATCTTGTGTGCACTGAAGCTGGGGAGGTCGGGTTGGTCTGTGTGGATGAACATCATATACCACTCCTAGAACTAGTTACTGGTGAGTAACTTGCGTCTCCAGGGACATGGATATGATGTTCTATCCACAATTTCTGGCAGACTCCTAGCAGTTCTCCAGGAGGAGGGAGGCAAGGCACACACACCCTAATTAGGGAACAGAGATTGGAGAACTGAGGCCCCAAAACCAGCATCCTGGCGTGACTCTACGTCAATGTGGAATGGGAAATGAAGGTGTGTGCTGACATCCAGGTCACAGCCCTGCAGATTTCCTGGATAGTGACATCCCTGGAAGCAGCCACCGACTCAGCGGTATGGCAGGTGGAATGAGCCCTTAGCCCTCTGGGAGGCTTCCTACCCGCCAACCTACAGCACAGATCAATGCAGGATGTGATCCACCTGCCAATCATCTACTTGGCTGCAGGTCTGCCTGGTGCAGCTTAAGCGTAGGTGACAAATAGCTAGCAAACCTCTCCCCACACTCCAGCCATGTGCTCTTTGTAATAAGCAAGCGCTCGCCTCAGGTCCAGAGTATGGAGCCTGTGGTCAGCCTCCAAGGTGTGATTGGTGAAGTACGCTGGGACATTAATCAACTGGTTACGGTGAAATGCCAACACAACCTTCGGGAGGAACTTTGTGTTGGTGCACAGGACAACCTTGTCCCTGTGGAAGACCAGGTAGGGAGACTCCACTGAAAGCACCTGCAGCTCCCCAATCCTTCTGGCTGACGTGACAGCCACCAAGAAGGCTGTCTTCCACAACAGGCGAGACATCTCACACCGGTGCACTGGTTCGAATGGCTTGCCCATGAGCTTTGACAAAACCAACAACAAGTCCCATGGTGGTGGTGGTTCACGCACCAGAGAGGAAATGTGGTCAAGGCCCTTGAAGAAGCGCCAGACCACATTCTCCTGCACCACTGACTGCTGACCGGCCCGCACCTGGTAAGCAGAGATGGCTGCCAGGTGCACCTTTAGGGTCATCGACCGAAGGCCCGACTGAGACAGGGACCAAAGGTAATCAAGGATGCTAGCCACTGGACAGGACAAACGGTCCAACCCCTTGCCCTGACACCAAATTGAGAATCTCTTCCATTTGAAGGTATAGCACTTCCTGGTCGACTCCTTCTGAGATGCCTGCACAATGGTGAAGACATCTTCGGAGAGACCCAAGGCCTGGAACTCTAGCCATTCAGGAACCAAGCCATCAGGTGCAGGGATTGAAGCTCTGGGTGGAGTACCTTCCCCCGACTGATGGAAAGCAGGTCCGGGCGTAGGCAATGACACCTCAGGAGCCTGCTGCTGAGCCTCAGGAGATCGGAGTACCAGAAATGGTGTTGCCAGTCTGGAGTCACCAGGATCATCTGTGCCTTGACCCTCCTGGCCTTGAGAAGCACCTTGTGGATCAAGGGAAATGGAGAGAAGGCATAGAAGAGGCCCCGGGTCCATGGCCTTGAGAAGGCATCCCCTTGCAGAGTTCCGTGCTGAGGGGGGCGGGAACAAAACAGCCGCAGCTTTGCGTTCTCCCTGGAGGCATACAGGTCTCCCTGAGGAGTGCCCCACTGGGAGAACAGACTGTGAACTACCTCTAGGTGGAGAGACCACCCGTGAGATGCCTCACCCACCTGGTTGAGGGTGTCCGCCAGCTGATTGGAGGCTCCTGCCACATGGATGGCCAGAAGATCTACCTCCAGGCTGCGCATGAGGGTCCAGACATGGAGAGCTTCCTTGCACAAAGGTAGGGAGTGTCTCCCGCCCTGTTTGTTGAGGCAGTATATGGTCAGGGTGTTGTCTGTCTGGACTTGGACCACTTGACCCCGAATATGTGGGCGAATGCAGTCAACACCAGCCTAACTGCTCAGAGCTCCAGCAAGTTGATGTGGCATCGGGACACCTCAGGGGTCCATAGCCCATGGACTCTGTGTTCTCCCAGGTGGGCACCCCAGCCCATGAGAGAGGCATCAGTTATCAGGATGACCGCTGGCTCTGGGCAGACAAACTGAGTCCCTTCCTGCGGATCTGCTGGGACCAGCCACCACCGGATGGTGTCCCACATCCACTGGGTCACAATGACCAGCTGGTTGAAGTGCCCCTTGCGCTGAGACCACTGGCTGGCCAGCTCCCACTGCAGGGAGCACATTGTGCAGCGGGACCAACGAACCATGCTGGTACAGGCCACTTCCTGCCCTATGCCTTCAACCCGGATGGCCTGCAAGTATACAGTACCCACCAGATCCCTTTTGGGAGTCACAGAGCACCCCTCGGTCGAGGGGTTGATGGCCAACTCTGTGTTGTGGCGCTCTGGCAGCACTGGGGATGTTGACAAGCCGCCTGACAGGGAGTCCAAGAAGTTGGACCATGTGGCTAAGAAAGTCTATGCTGCCTCCTCGCTTGACCTCAGTCACGCGAGCTCGGCCCTCCTCGTGGAGCACTTCTCCCATGCCCTGCTGGGCACCTTAGATGGGGTGCTTCCTCATCTGCCTGTGGACCTTCAGACCACGGTCAAACAGGTCCAAGACCAGGGCCGGGCTGTGGCCAGGCAATAGCTCCAGACTGCCACGGACATGGGGCTCCTGTGCTCACTCTGTGGCAGCCTCAGTGGCCATGTGCTGCAGGCCTTGGCTGAGGATCTCGACCTTCACGGCGGACACTCAGCACAAGCTGGCAGATGTACCTTTCCTGGGCACCGACCTGTTTGGTCTGGGGTCGAGGGTCACCTAACACGCATGGAGAAGTCCAGTGCCACCTTGAACTCCATGACATCTGCACAGAAAGACCCCAAGGACTCCAAGCAGTATCAGAAACGGAAGCCCTTGTGGTACACCTCCACTCCTGCGGCCAGTAACCGGCTGGCCAGCAGGCTCAGGCTTTGGCGACCTCAGCCCAAGTCAGTGGTCTCGGTTGTCCAAAAGCCAGGAGAGAGAGGTGCTGGAGGCCCCTCAGCTGGGCTCTCCTTCTCCTCCAAGCCTACCCAGTGACGGGATGAGGGGTGCCTCCCTCATGCCCGTCACGGCTCCCCTGGGTCCTCCCGTGGGGGGCTGACTCCGTCACTTCCTTTCTGCCTGATCCCCTGTCACCACAGACAGGTGGGTTCTACAAGTGGTGGGTCAGGGTCTGCCTTTAGAGTTTGAGCAGTACCCTCCTTGCTGAGCCCATGCCCCATGGGAGAACTTGGTTTCCGCAGACATGCTGTCAGCTCTCAGAGACAACATAGCCCAGCTCCTCTGCAAGCAGGTCGTGGTTCCTGTCATGGATCCTCCGGAACACCGAGGGTTTGTCTCCAGGTACTTCCTGGTGCCAAAGCAGACGGGGGGCGCAGCTCAGAGGAGTCGGGACACAGGCTCCTCCTGGTCAGGGACCAGATGCGGCGTAGACAGCGGACTGATCCGGCCCTTCAACAGTCTGCATCAGAATCAGGGTCCTACACAAGGAAGTATCGGCCTCTTCAGTTGACAACTGGTCGGTCGGCTCGAGAAAAATCTCAGCTGGGACTTAGACCAGCATTTCGGCCAGCAGGCCCAACAGGGTTACCTTGGAGCCAGTGGTCAAGGCTGAGGATCTGACCAAAGTCAAATCTGGAAAAATGCAGAAATCGGTAGCCCTCGACCGACAGCACTCCCGATCTCACTATCGGTGATGAGTCTTCTTTGTTAGACTCTTTTTTAAATTTAGATTTGCTGGTGGGTCCATGACCAAAGGTCAGCAGAGACTGGCATAATTCTTTGAAGGAGCCTGTAAATGTCGAGCCCAGCTGAAGTGCACAAAGGCAGAAGCTGAGGAGGAATGGGCTGCAGCCTGGGCCATCTCATCTTCGAAGGCTGCAAGCTGCTGGGTGGACCCCACAGCCACAGAGACCACCCAACAGGCTTCCTTGGATTTGATCTTCGGGTTCTGTTGTGCAGGGCGGCCCAGTTTCAGGTGGGCGAGATGATCCTCCTGAAAGGTCGGGTGAAATGAGCAGCAAAAGTTGCAAGCCTGGGGATCGTGGTCATGCCCCAGGCAGTAGACGCACATGGCGTGCAGGTTGGTCCTGGACATCTTCTGCCCACATGGGCATCGGCAGAACCCAGGAGCGGCCTTACTGTCCATTGTGGTCGCCATCGAAGATCGAGCTAAAGACAAAAACTCGTAAAAGTTGGTTTGGAAGTAATTATGAAGAATTTAAGTGCTAGGGCCTACTCAACGTGGGAGCAGTAAGGAGGGAACCTGATTCTTCCAGCGGAAAGGTAGATCTGGCGTCATGGGGCAGAGCTGAGGGAGTTACCACCTGGGCAGGTGGGAGGAGCCTGCTTGAAGACGTTCCGGCACATCTTAAAGGGAAAGGACACTGCCAGAAAATGTGGCTAGACATCATATCCACGTCCCTAGAAACTATGGTTTGTTTTTAAACTGAGTTTAAATACAATCATTCAGGCCCTGCTTCTAGTAAGACCCCCTCCTAACACACACAGAAGCAGAGGTGCCTGTTATTAAGGACACCATCAATTTCAACCTTAAGTAATATATAACCCCCAAATTCCTGCTCCCCTCCCATGTTGTGTTGCTAAAATTACTGGAGAAAAAAAAAAAAAAGAATTTGATGGCAGATAAGGACCAATTGGCCCACCTAGTCTACCCATTTTCCCTACCTACTATAACACCGCAGACCCTACTTGATGCCTGGCTTTATCCCCCCTTTCCTTACCACTAAAGTTCCCTTATGCCTATGTCATGCATTCCTGAATTCCATTACCGTTTTTGTCCCCACCAGCTTTGCTGGGAGGCTGTTCCAGGCATCCACCACTGTTGTTCTCACACTGTTGATTTGTAGTCTTTGTGGCAGTCTCGTCAGTCGTCAATGGGAAAGCTCAACGAACACCCAAAAAGTAAGAGTGCTCACTGCTGTTTTAACCAGAACAATAATAACAAAACAATGATCTGGGCTGGCTCTATGGCGCATGGCATCAGGGGACAGACTGGCATGCTGGAGATATGGGTTAAGGCCCTAGGTTTAGGACACCAGCAATGGACCAGATGGTGCAGGAATGCATACCTCCCCTAGGATGCATGGATGTAGGATTTCACCCCTGGAGGTGGCCTATGGTGCAAAGGAGTCAGTTCAAGGTGGGACTGTGAACTGGAAAGAACATTGCGGAGGCACTGGGACTGCAAGAGTGACATCCCTGGACACTTCCACTCAGCACTGCTGGGGAGGAAAGTAGAAGAGTAAAACACAGGCACTCACTGGTCAGATAAAAGACCCCCCCCCCAGCCCACAGAGGGCTGTCTTACACTTGACCAGGCACCACCCCCTCCTCACACTGCTGGAACTGGAGTCCGGGCAGGCCTGGCTTCCCTGCTAGGCCACGTTGCTAGGGGAAACCTGTGGGGGCATGTTGGAGCACACGTTTGGTGAAGGACCAGCAAGAGCAGACACTTCAGGCACTAGTGGGGTTGAGGTGGCTGAGAGGAGGGTACAAGGCTGGCATTGCTTCACCAGGAACCAGAATGAAAAGAAATGCAAAAACACACAATAATGCATAGTGTCAACATGATTTACTTCACTTCTACCCTTTCCTGATGGATACTGCAGGCTCTTCTTACACACACAGACTGCACTCTGACTGCATTTAGTTGTAATTCATCAATGACACATTCTGGCTGTCTTACACTGTAGTTCAACACAGAACAGCAGATCATGTGAATACCTGTAACTAACTGTTGCTAACAGTATTAAGCTGTCAACACAGTGGTAGAATCCCCGCAGCACATAACCATGTCATGGTTCCTTGCACCACTCACATATGTTTAAACGCTATTTTTTTTATTTATTTTTTTTTATTATTCTTTGCACCAAAGATTCCCTCCAAAGTTATATCAGCTTTGGAGGGAGTTAAGACAATGTTCTTTTCTTTAAGCTGCACGGTTTTAAAAATCATGTTGCAATTGTCCCCTGCTGAGAGGTATGTGTCTAGAACAACTACACCATGAACCAACAGATACAATTTGCATACAAAAAAAGAAAAAAGAAAACAAGCAAGACTAAAGAGAAGGGGCTGTGACAGTGTTGCATCACTGAACCAGTGCATGCTGTAAGAACCGCAGTCGGCATTAGCACAGCTTCACTCTACAGGAGTCATGCTGCGGTGTTATAGCTCTTCATCACCAGTGAATAGTGTTATGGAAACAGCTGATAAAGGGCTTTTAAATAGAGAGGAGGGGGCAATGGGCACACCGGGACAATGTGTAAGTCGCTAATAAAATTCTAAGACAAAATAATACACCCATACCGAGAGTACATTTATTGGGGTAACAAAGCTTTTCAGATCCCTTAATTCTTTCATTGGGAATGTTCTGGATGATATCATGTCTAATGAAGAGAAATCACAAACAGTTTGTATATTTCATAAACTGTTAGCATAATAAAGGAAATAATGTCCTTACCTAACAATTCTGTGTGGTCTGCACTGTCACACCAGTCTCCAAACATTTGCTAGAAAATTAAGGAAAGCATAATTATCAAGAAAATTCTGTTGACTTTTGCTAACAGAGTTAGGTGATTTGATAACTTTGACTATAATTACAGCCTTGGGTAACAATGTCTAAATCTGTCTAGATTCAGTTTCAGAAAGATCATCTACATTTTCTTTAGCCCTCTAAGTGAACTGTGCACCTTTTCAAACATTCAAGCAGCTGAGCCACATCAGGATCTAACTAGCCTTGTCTAGCTGTTTTTGTCCCAGCCTCTAACATAAATCAAGGTCTTCAAATACCATAAGGGGGTGAACAGGGTAAGCCTAGATAGGGTGTTCCAGCTGAGGGAGGTGGGGGCCACCAGGGGGCACTCACTGAGGCTGGCTGGAGGGAGACCCAGGGGAGACAAGGAGATGCTACCTTACCGAGAGAGTGGTGGAACCCCAGAACACACTGCCTGCAGAATTGGTGGCTGTAGATACCGTGGAAGGGTTCAAGTGATGCTGGGACAGGTATAGGGGAAAGTGAAACTGAGTAATGCCAAAACCGGAGGAGAACTCCAGTCAGAAGATGGGGTTGGGGGGTTTCATGGGGGAGGCGGGGAGGGCAGAAACAGTGCCCCGAATGAGTGGTGATCCTCAAGCAAACTCGATAGACCACTGGGCCTACTCTGCTGGCATCTTAATATGTTAGTATGTTAAAAGCTGAGGAGTCTAGAATTCCCCTGCTGTCCCCCCCCCCCACACACACACACAGGCACCAAGAAAGCAGTGTCCAGTGAACATTGCAAAACCTGCACTTAAACTTGGGGTATAGTTATTTCTGTCTACTACAAAGCTTACTATGTTTGAGAAAAGGCTTTCCATCTCAACAGAGAATGGCAGTACCCTCCATTTATTATTTATTTCAAAAGTGTTACGTTGAAAGACATACTGAGCTGGTGACAGCTCATTTCCAGGTTCGTCTTGCTAAGGTGCAAGCGTGAAAGTCTATTAACAGTTGTGCAGCAACAATATTCTATGCCAAAATACAGCACAAACAAAATAAGGTGCAAAAATACAGTACATTCCAGATGTGCACATCAATATGTGGCACAAAGTAATATAGTACAAACAAGGTGCCTAAGGTAGATAAACCTGCACTTGAACAGAAGTGGCGAATAACCCTAACCGGGATGTAGTGGTAGGGAGGGGACTCCAAGAGCATAGCAGTGCCCGAGTAAGCCGTGGGATGGGGGGAGGAGGAGGATGGCCATTAGGGTCTGGGGTCAAGGACAGTTGCAGGATGGAGTTGTAAAGTCACAATGAAGAGAGAAGAGGCAGAGCAGATGGCCAGGGGAAAACAGGACCAGAGTTTAGGGAAATTATATAAGAAAGCAGCTTGGCCGGCAGTAGATTTCCTTGGGAAAGGGAATGGAAAACAGTATTATGGAGTGGGTAGGAGGTGGTGGGGGAGGTAGGGCAGGTAAGAGAAGAGAGAGAGAAGAGGTAGGGAGGGAAGGAGCCAAGCCAGAATTTGGAAATGAAGGGGACACAGTGAGGAAGAACCTGGCATTAATGGAGGAACAGGAGAGAGAGAATAATAAAGAGAGCAGTGGTGGGTATGAGTGGGACCGTCCAAGGCAAAATGGCAAACAGCCAGGACAGCCAAACTTGAAGCAGAATGACTTAAAGTTTTGTTCTCGGGGTTGGAGCCCGTTGATGTCATGCCATGCTGGTGACCAAGGTTTGGGAGCAGAACTGGGACACTGGCACTCAGGTGGTCCAGCAAGGAGGAGGGCTGGCCAAGGCAGCATGTCCCAGATGGGGAGGACTGGGAGGCATACTCCATTCACAAGGAATTTAAACAGGAAGATCCACTTGCCCAGGTTATAACAGTTCTCCAGTTTGTCTGTTTTTGAGGTATTTCTCCCTGGCCACCTGCGTCATTCCCCAGAGAGATTTTCTGATCGCAGGGATGTCTCTCATCAGCCCCGCTACCTCTGGCTCCCCCAGACTCTTGTAACCTACGGGTTACCGTCACGACTTACCCTCTGTGGCAGGGACTCATGGGGGGAGCGCAGCCTCCCCCCCCCCAGGCAGCCCAGGTATAGTACGGCAGCCACTAGGACCCTAGGGACTCCAAAGGCTAAAACCGTCATATAGATGGAAGTGGTGTTTTTCCTGTGTTTAGTCCCTCCTACCTCCACTGATGAGAACCTAGCCTGTGGCTTTGGACACACACAGCTGACCCTGCGGTGGTAGCAAGCTCACTGGCCCACCCACAGGGGCTGCTCTGGCATCAGTGCTCATCTCCAACACTGGTGGCGGTAGCGCACTGCAGCACAGCGGCTACCTCAACCCAACCAGTCTCCCAACATGGCGACCTGCACTCACTCCCAAACTTGGGTGTTCTGCACAGCAGAGCAATAATATGATACTGTTACTTCTACTTAGCTGTGGTTCCCCACTGTTATCTCTTGATTGTTACTACCTTTTCGATGATGGTGTAGCTTGAATTTTTCTTCCTAACGACTACTACTGTAACTCTCCAAGGTCATGCCTGAAAATATGCATACACAGGCCTAGTGCACCTTGCCTGGCTATCAAAAACAAACAAAAAAAAATAAAGTGGTAATAAGGGAATGATAAACATGTGCTCCTTGTACGGCCCAGTGGCACTGAGGGTTGAGACGCTGAACGCTATACCTCGCACCACACCGGCAACCCGGGTTTGGTGACGGATTCGAGTAGCCGGGGATCAGCAGGGGCGGGAGAGGATGGAGCGTCCGGAGGACAGCTCTCCTCTCCCTGGGGAGGGATCCAGGGTTGCTTGGCATCCTGCTGACCCCCGATGGAGATCGGGGGTACTGCAGGTACACCAGCCGACGTAAGGGGTGGAGTGTGGCAGACGCCAGCAGGGCAGCTGTGCGCAGGCGTCACTGCACGCTGCACTCCAAGGGGGGAACCGGATAAACAAGAACCTGGCAGCTGGGTGAGGCGATAGCTGGTCTCCCAGGGCAGACACCCCACATGCTCAATGCCAGCCACCGTCCCGACCCTACCCTCTGGGGATCCTCGACCTCCTCCTGTATGGGTCCAGCAGGAAAGGAGGGTATCCTGATCCTGATGCTTTGGTCGGAGGAGTGGTTCAGGCGAGCAGTTAGGAGTGATTGCCGAGCACGCCAGCCCGAGAGTGACGTCCCGGACTGCCAGGTGAGAAATAAAGTTTGAGGAAAAAAAAAAAAACATGTGCTCCTTCACCCCTTCCTCAGGGTGGCCTGGGCAGTACTGTCAGTTCGGCACCACCTGATCAGTAACATGTTGCATCCTTATCTTGTGAATATCATATCCCACTCATAACATCCAGGAGCCCAGCGCAATGCTGATCCTTCTTCCGTTTCGGCAGCCTATTTCTGTAAGCGTCCCTCCTTAGCTTTTCTCCTGGGTCAAATTCTAATAAACCCTCCTGAAGTCAATCTGATGCAGGTTCCTGCCCCTGCTGCATGCTCCACTGCCACAGCAGCCACTGATGGTGTGCTGGGGAGCTTTCACCTCCGCTGGAAGTGATGCTATGTGCTTGCAGGCTGGTTAGCCGGAGCTACATGATTGGAAAAACCTCCATACCATCTAGATGACAGCTGCTGGCACCTTCAGGCCCCATGACGCATGTACTCCAGTGGGCACAATCCTACCTGGGGTAGCAGTAATCAGGGTTGAGAGGCTGTTGGGTACTCAAGCTGGAAGACCAGCTGGACAGGTATGAAAGTACAAACAGCTATAGGAAAAAGAAAGGAAGGCAGTATAGCGCAGTGGTCTAAGGCTCTGAGCTGTAAATCTGGTGACATTCAGCAGACCAGACCTGGGTTTGAATCCCACAGCTTCCACTTGCATACTGTGTGACCCTGAGCAAGCCACTTAACCTCCTTATGCTCCCAGGTCGCTCCTGTAAAAGATAAAAGCTTTCAGCTTAGTGTGCTATACCTGGTTAAACCACTAAATAAAAAAAAAATTTAAAAAAAGTTGTGTTCTGTGTGGCATAGGGCTACTTATATACTAGTTCCAAAAATGGCCAAAACTTATCATCCATTTCTCCAAGGCACAGGGGGTTGGGGTACTACATCTGTACAGCACGTTAGCAGCCCAGGTTTGCATCCCAAACCCAGGATGAGCAGAAATCAGCAAAGAAGGGAACAGAACATCTGCACGGACTAGAGGGGCCGGTAGGAGCAACACCCCCCAAAAAATCCACTTTCATCCCCCCAACCCCCAAAATTGAGCATTTGTGTAAAACAGCACTCCCCTTATAAAGTTCACGTATCACCAGAATCTTCCTTTCAGGCTTTCATACATGCAAGAAGTAGATTTCTGGCATGGCTGCACACTCAGGCTCTCCCCCCTGTAGACTGTGCCAGTTTTCTTCCTGTCTCAACGGAATCGAGCAACTTAGGACACAGAGGATTTTCACTAGGGAATTAATGCACAAGCTCATCTAGGGGATATTTTCTGCTCCTCAGCTGAACTGAAACAGTTAGCCCTTGTGTGTAGTTGCCATTACTGGGCTACAGGGAAAGTTGACTGTAGTGCTATGGAAGTCCTCAGCTTGCGACCTACCTTGTATAACCTCTGGTGGCCATCTCTGGCACATGTCCCTGGATTAGACACGGGCCTCTTCCCTGATGTAGCCGGTGATCCCCAGCAACTTAAAAGCTCACCTGATACAGTATGGGATGCAGATTACAAAACTGTAACAGCAAGTTTTTATTCCTAGGAGAAGGAGGATTGAGAGAGAGTTCCAAGAAAGCCGACAGGAAGATGGCCACAGGTTAATGTTTTTTATGCCTTGATCTGCACTTCAACCCACAGCACGCTCTGGTGAGTGAGGCCATTTGTTTTATGGGAGGCCTTTAAGGCTGAGGTTCGATGAGCAGAGCAACAATGTCACTCCCCCATCGGGCTTAAAAGGTCACTCATCCTGGTCCCCTCCAGGATTCACTTTTCATTGCAGCCAGAGGCCACGTTGGATGCGTGGTCAGCTGCACCTTCCCCTGCTCTGTCCTCTGTTTGTTTGGCCTCTGGCTGCTCTTACTCACCTCCACGGCTTGTTCATCTCCCCCCTTACTCTCCTGGGATCATTCCCGTGTTTTCTCATCGAGTGATCTGCCTGCTACTCGCTCCACCTCCTCGTGTCTCCTTTTTTTCTCCCACCCTTCCCCATAACCTCGCTTGCTTCCTCTCGTAGGCCTCTTGGCCCTGACTGTCCCTCCTTCCTGGCATCCTCCACAATCAGTGTATAAATGAAGCCTCCATGTTTCATGGTGCTCCATCGGCCCAGCTTCCAATGCCGGCGCTTGAGGGGCATTCTTCTCCAGCTTTGGCTGTTCCTTACGTGGCTTCCTGTTGTCGCCCTGCAGCTCGCTTCGGTGGAGTGCTGTACCCAGTTCCTGGCTCACTCCCTCCTTCCGGATGCTTCCTTTGCTCCAGTCCTTGTTGCAGACCTGTCCGATCTCGCTTGCCCACTGCTTCTCCTGGTGGTAGCGGACCCATACTTTTGCCCTGGCTTTTCTTTCTGCATACAGCAGCCCCTATTTTCACCTGTGTGCTCCACTGAGGGGGCACCAAGCACCAGACACCCCACTCTGCTATCAGTGCCTTGCATGGGGTGGTTTGGTGGTCTCGCATACCTGTCCATGCTTGTGCACCTTCGGGATGTCGCTACATTCCGCTCCTTCTACCCTATCATGTGTTGCCATGCCCCTACTTCTTCGCTGTACTACGAGCTCCTGCAGGTTGCCATCTACCGTCTTCATACTCTGCTTGGTGTGTGGCACCAATGTTCCGTTGCTTGTTGTCTCTGACTGTTGGGACATCCTAGACACAGGACTCTTAATTTGGGCAGCTTTGTCTTTATATGCTTCATTTGAAGCTGCTCAGAGGCCTGTTTATTTCGTTGAGTTTCTGAGAACCAGTCCACCAATTCTACTTCTCTGCAGACTATCCTATCTGTATCCATACCTTTTCCTGCCTACTCCTCGCGATTGCTTATTGAACATTCCTACTGCTATCCCATATCTGCCCTCATCTCTATATTCTGACTTTCTTTCAGCTAACTCTAAGCATTTTTTCTGTAGATTTCACCATTTTCTCATACTGACTGTTAAGGGGACACTGTCTCCCCTTACGGCCTCTTCATGTCCCTAGGTTAATTACCTGCGCCGCTCGGTGGTGCACTGTGTCATACCACCTCTAGTTTCTCTACCTTGGTTTTCTATGGCCCTCAAATGTGCCTCTCCTCAGGCATCCCTATCATTAGCCCTCTCTGGTCCCTGATGCCTCGCATCGACATGCTCATCCATTTCATTTCGCTCACTCAGTAATGCCTCAGCTGACTCCATCTGGCCAGCAATTGGCATTTCTTTTTCATCAATCTGCAGCCCTCCTGATGCATGTATCAGGTTCCTGACACCGGTCCTTATTACCCTTTTCTTATTGCATCGAACCTCCACTCTTGGCTTCCATCCATCCTCAGCCATCACGGATTCACTTCAATCCTGGCTCCATCTCTCACCATGCCTTTTTCGTAGCGGGCATCATGGCTTCACTTCACTCATGGCTTCACTCCTCATCGTCCATCGTCCAGTTTTGCTTGAGTCTGCCTCCTTTCGAGGAGCCTACTTACTCCTACCACCTTCCTACTAGTTAATTTCAAGTTAATTCCTGTCTCCTCCTCTTTCAATTCCGTACCGACTGTCCAGGATTCACTCCACTCTAGGCCTGCAGTTGATATTTTTGTTGAACAATGGCTCTCATGCCACATTCCTCAAGTTCCTGACTTTGGTCATCATTTGGGCATACCTATACTGTATCATATTCCATATCATCGAATCGTGCCAGTTTCGGCTACTTCGCCATGACTTGTCCTGTGCCTTGCTTCCTTACCAGTAGGTTTATCTATTTATCACTTACTTGAGCACTCCTATCATTGAATCCTATGCTACCTCTTCGACCCCAACCTCTGGGTCTACTCATTCACATCCCATATTCAAGCATGCCTTATCGGCCTCAGTGTCCACTCACTTTCATCACTCAGTCAAGCCAGTCTGCATTATCCTCGGTCTCGTAGTAAGCACCTCCAGATGCCCCTTGCTCCTCTGCCTTCTATCACTGACTTGGGCATACCCCTTTCGCGTCCCTGCTGCCTCATGTTCCCTCTTCGATCTGTGCTTTCTCTTTTGGGTTTTTTCTCTATTCCATCATCATCTTCCCTACTCATATCCCTCTCCTTAATGAATCCTTCTCTTAAAGACATACGTCCCCAAATCAAACATCGTCAGCCTGGAGGGAAGGCAACCTAGGCCTTGGATCCCCAGAGGTTTCATCCTAAAAGGGGTGTTTTTCTTCTCTTCTGTGCCAATAGTCATAATGTTAGTTAGAGTTAGTGCTTTATTCAGTTAGTTAGTTAGGTTCTGCTGTTGGATGGAGGCAGATGGTGGCCCCGGCTTTCCCCTAATTAGGAAGTCGGCCATTATCATGTTCTCAGAATTCATTCATCATCCTCACCTCTTTGACGCTTGACATCTTTGGGTATTCTTTTTGGGCTTCTTCCTAACCTACCTTTAACCGACGCAATCATTCCAGCAGCACCTGTAGGGGGGAACCCTCCTCTAGGGTTCCTTGTGTCGTACCCCTACAGGGTGGTATATCCCACGGATAGAGAGGCGGAAAGCCACAAAGTAAATCAAGCATCTCATATCTCATCTGGTTGCGTAAGCACATCAAATAGGAGGGCTTTAAGCCCAAGGTTCAATGGGCGGAGCAACAACATCACTCCCCCATCAGGCTTAAAAGGTCAGTCATCCTGGACCCTCCAGATCATTTTCGTATTCACCATCCTCCCTCCTCCTCCAGTGGCTCGTCTCTCTTCCCCGTGAGCTTCTTCCTAACCTACCTTTAGCCGACATAATCATTCTGCTGCCCCTGGGGCAGAACCTCCTCAGGGTTCTTTGCTGCATACTCTACAGGGTGGTATCCCATGGATAGAGAGGTGAAAAGCCACAAATTAAATCAAGTTACACAAGCATCTCATATCTAGTAGGAGCCCAAGCAATAGCATTCTAAAGAACTTAACATCAGCTTTCAAGTTTTCTGTGATACAAGCGGTAGTCCAGCACAAATGCGCGGGAAGTGGGCAAAGCTTTTGATTTCACGTTAGTAGGTGTAGAAATACTGCAGAGACTTTACCTGTGTTTACATGATCTACTCCACGCTCAGTTGCGTTGTGGTGCAGGCTGCTCTGTTCAAGCTGCAGCCTCTACATCAGTGTGACTGAGCTTAATGGCATTTTGGCCAAACTTTCATGGGGCGGGCAGCTGCTGACAGGAACGTGTTCAATACAGATCAATTATATATTTTTTAAAAACTACAGCAGCAGCCCCGATTGCTACTCCCAATGCTGAAAATGGTGTATTTTTTTAGAGCATGCATTCATCGGCCTAGAGGTTACTGAAGAGAGGAGACATGGTGTTGTGTGTGAGTGAAGCAAGTGACTTGCTTATTTAAAAATTCTAGCAGCAGGGGAACCGGGCAGACTGGGTGGGTCCAGCTGATTCTGAGGGCTGTGCTGGTGCAGGCAGAGCAGCCTGTGTTTACAAGCTTGCAAAAAAAGCCTGCACTGGTATACAATCCCACCAAAATAGAGGTCGCAGATTGCCACAGCACAGCAAGGCTCAACACTCCGCTAGTCCGTCACACGACCTGTTCTGCAGGTGCAACTCATCTGCACCACTCATAATGGTGCCAATCAAGTCATGTAAATGGGCCTTTTAACGGCATGGCAATTGTCTTTGCTTGAGCAGTCTGAGCATTTTCTTCTGTGAGCATGGTTTACAGCTCCCCCACCCCCCAGCTGCCTCCAATTTAACAGCATTGCGACCTAAAGGCACAGCTCTGTATTTTCTGCACTACAGCATGCCTTCTTTTGGGAAATCATCTAGGGACTGCAAGTGAACACTTTGTAGGCAGGAAATCCCATCAACCGGCTCTTGTCTTGCAAGAACCTGAGCGACAATCTACCTAGACCAAGGCATCACAGCCAAGCTCAACTGACTACAGGATGTTTTGATTTCCTGACATGAAGTACAAGTCTCCCACCCATACTGGCACACACAGACAGCTGGACCCACAAGAAGCAAAGGACACTACCACCAAGGAGGATAAACTGTTCCGCTCCAAAGGGCCAAAGAAGGAAAAAAAGAAGGTGGAGGTCACCTACTCTGCGGGGCACCAGCTCCACTCCTGTGGAAGAGAGTGTGACAGAAAACATGTCAGATTCCAGCCAGGAAAAATGAGCACACTTCAAAGTTGAAGACCTTGGGCTCGATTCACAAAGAGGGCTTAGATCAGCGCCAGCTGTGGCAAACAGCAGCTTGAGCCGAAGCCCCGTGCACCAGTGACTTTGCACCAGATTCTGGTACAGGAGGGGTCCTGGCGCCTAAGTCACCACACTTGCCACAATCTATCACATGCAAACACAATGCGATGAGAGGGTCTACCGCAGGCTCTTTTGGCAAAGGCTAGTGGTCCCCAAAGTATTTGTTCAGGATGTAAGACTTTGCTGTTCCCCTCCACATAGTCCCCCTTCCCTATTTGACCTTACAATTCCATCCCGTCCTCCTTTTTCACTTACACAACCAAAATGCCCTGTCCCCTTTTGTTACTGCCTGGGCCAGTCTCTCTTCAGTTTGAGACGCTGCGCTGCTTACTGCTCTCCCTACTTCCCTCTGTTTCCCCTGATACACCTCTCTATCCTCCTTCCTCTACATCTCCTTGTACCTTTTGAATGCTACCCTCTTAGCTTTTACCTTTTCCGCCATCTTGTTTGAGAACCATAGTGGTCTCTTTTTCCTCTTTCTTTTGGTCCCTTGCTTGACTTCAGTAGATCGGGGTGATAGAGCCTGTACGTCCACAGGAAATTGATCTCAGTGTCTACTCCCCCATTTCAGTGCTCCAAAACACAGAGAGGAATTCAGACTAGTATTACATCTGACGTTTCTCAACCAGTTTGTGTGGAGAGAGTCCTTTGGTGTGGAAACCTTATTGTCAATATTATGAGAAGTCCAACTGGGGGACTTCCAGGCATCTGCACATCTTCAAGACGCTCACCTTCATGTTCACACCTGACTTTGTCACCAACAGTACCTATGCTTCAAGCTGCAGGACAAAGACTTCCAAATTCAAGGAACTTCATTTTGGTCTGTCTTTTGTGCCCCGAGTCTTCACAAAACTCCATGTGGTAGTCACTGCTCGTCTCAGAGGTCGTGATGTTCTTATCTGGTTGTCACAGGAACACCTAGCCAAGCAGGCAGTCTCCAAGATTACTGGGAATTTCACAGACTCACAGAAATCTGATAGCAGAAATGGACCCTATCGGCCCACCTACTCTGCCCCTTTTCGCCTCTCCTACTCCTCTCCACTTTTACGGCCCCCCTTCCCTCCACATGCCAACACCATATGTCTGCCCCATATCCTCTCGAATCCCTCCACCATTTTGGCCCCCACCACCTCCTCTGGTAGTTTATTCCAGGCCTCCACCACTCTCTCCACGAAGAACTGCCCCCTTGCGTTGCCTCTATATCTTCCTCCTCCAATCTTAGGCTGTGCCCTCTAGTTTTAGCCCCCTCCTTCCTACTGAACAAGCTTCCCTCCTTCACCTTATTTATCCCCGTCACATATTTAAAAATTTCAATCATGTCCCCCCTCTCCCTTCTAGTACCCAATGGGTACAAATCCAATTCCTACCAGATATACAGTGATGCCAGCCAGGATGAAACACAGTAATGCTGCATTATTATCACAAAATGCTGCAGTATGCTGCAGGGAACAGTGTAACTGAAGGGCAATGAAGTAATTTTTTACTGCAGTATTTTGTGACATGTTATTTACTGCAAATTACTGTCTTGCATCGTGACTGGCTCCACTGTAGTTTCACAGTCAGTACAGCAAGCTGCTTCACTTTGATGGTGTAGTTTGATATCACACATGGCTTGGTTTTCCTGATGGGACAGAAATATCAAGGCTTTCTTTAATTTCTCCAACAATTTTGCCCCCCCATCCCCAATTGCTAGCCCAGTTGTTTCTTCAGCTGATAGGGACCAAAATTTCCCTATCGGACATGTTGCCATGGGTCATGATCCACAAGAAACACCTGCGGACAAGTCTCCTCAGGTGTGTCTCCTCATTCGATCAGCCAGAACAATACGTGAGTGTGTCACCTACAAGGAGACCCAGCCTTCCTTGTTGAAACAAATAAAAGAACATCCTGAAGTGATGCCATCTGGGCCAGTAACCACCCCTGCACTTGATATCCAGCATCACCCTATTCAGATGGAGAGCACATCTTGATCACCTATTCGCTCAGGGAAAATAGTCCGTACTGGAGTCAAGCCTGAGCATCAATGTACTGCAAGTGAGAACAGTACACCTCACTCTTCAGGCAATCAGGTCCTTAATGCTCCACCAAGATGCGCTCATTATGACAGACACTAGAACTACGATGGCAAACATTAACCACCGGGGCAGCAACAGAAACCACAGAATGCTCAAAGATAAATCTGCCTTCTATCTTGGGTAGAAGACAATGTCACCAGCCTGTAAGCAACGTAAATTCCCGGACATTAGAATATCAAAGCAGACTGTCTCAGTTGAAGAGACGTTCTACCAGGAGAATGGGAATTGCGTGATGACACTTCAACAACCTCAGAAAATTATGGGGTTCACTAAACACTGCCATGTCTGTAACTTACGAAATACCAAGGTAACACAGTTTTGTTCCCGTTCAAGAGACCAGAGAGCTTTCACGCGGGATGCCTCCTCCCTACCTTTGGGGCACATGCTCTGATCCCCATGCTCCCGTGGGTACTTTGCATGATTATACAGGATCGCACCATAGTCATTCTCATCTGACCATTCTGTACAAGGTTATGGATGCTGCATCTGATTAAGACACCAGCCAGTCAGCATCTATTGCTTCAGGGTCCAGTGATGGATCCCAACCTGTGCAACCTATCCCTCCCCCTTGGTGTGGCTCATGAATGGAATTTCTTAGGAGGAAAGAAGATGCCCCAGATGTCATCGACTTGAATGCAGTCAGGCATCAGTCCACTTTTAAAGTCTACTAAAGGACCTGGAGAAAAATTCCTTTTCTGGCTCAGAAATAAACTTATACCCAGGGCAGTGGTAACCTTTCATGCGTCGCTGTATTCTTCTCAAGCAGGGCTTTGACAAAAGCTTATGGCTGAGCACTCTCAAAGTGCAAGTTTTGGCCCTGGGAGTTCTTCTCCTGGCATAATCTGGAGAGACATTGGGAATGCACCTACAGAGGCATTGATTACTTCCTCAGCACTATCTCTATACAGCAACCTCCACTAAAACCCATAGTTCCACCCTGGAGCCTGTACCTAGTGCTAAGTGGACTAACTAAGGTGCCCTTTGAAACACTATCTGTAACTCCGGTTATACAACTGCCTCTGAAAGTGGCTTCTTGGTCACGATCACCTCTGGCAGGAGAGTTAGTGAGCTTGGAGCGTTCTCTGCCAAGAAACCATTCACGTTTTCTACCAGGACTCTGTAGTACTCCACAAATGTCTGGATTTCCCAAGAAAGTGTTCCTACCTTTTTTTTTTGTCCCAAACCACAAAATGAGAAGGAATGCTGTTTCCATACCTTGGATGTGAGAAAGGCACTTAAATACTACATTCAGTGAACAGAAGTAATATGCCACCTTTCCAGTCTCTTTGTTCTCACCACAGGTCAAAACCAAGGCAAGAAAACCTCCAAAGACACTAAAGAGATATGGATCCACTCCTGCATGCTTCAGGTCTCTCACCTAACGGAGGTAGATCCTCCAGAGACAGTCAGACTGCATTATACCAAGGTGATGAAAACATCATGAGCAGAGTTCTGTGAGATGCAGCATGAAGAAATATGTAGGGAGGCTACACAAAGCTCCATGTACACCTTCACAAAATTCTACAAACTGGACACTGCTGCATAGGTAGCCACATCCTTTGGACGCAAGGTTTTGCTAATGACAGCATCATAGTTTTCAATTTAGCGTTACAGTAGCCCACCCACTGCCAATTTGTATCACTGCTGTTGTACTGTATATCCTGGTAGTACGAAGCCTGGCAGACATGATATGGAAGAGAGACAACTGAATTTAAATTCCTGTAAATGTTCTTTCTCCAGTTCACATCTGCTAGGCTCTTCATGGATTCAAGACTCGTGTCATTTGACAAGTGTTTTCAAAGTCTACCAAAAAAATTGATTTTAGGTTAATTGTGGATTAGTTAGTTTACTGTCCAACAGCTTTCTGTTTTAGATGACCTGGTACAGTTCACAGGGGGTGAGCCTGTACGGCTGTGTCAAATGTCTACTTCCTGCCTCTATGAAGCCCGAAAGGAAATGTTCCTGTTGTGTGAAGCACGGTGGATGTGAGTTAGAAAAAGAAAATCTGTAGGTATTTTTTTTACATGACAATTTGACAAAAAGTGGTAGTTCTAAATGTTAACAACTGGCACAAATTGAGGGGTGGTTGCTTAAATTATTGTCAGAAAGTGAGAGCTTGGAGGAAGAGATTGGCCCAAAATGCTAAATTTAGCGTATGACTGAAAAATGCTCAATTACAAATTTTCCTTATAAAATGAACAATTCCCCTTTTCTGATTTCATGGGAAATCCTTGGTCTACCCCGAAGACATAGTATCTTGCTTTTATGACCACTCCTGGAAACAGTAGGTAAAACCTCACTCACAATTTCAAATGAAGCATTCCAACAGTACAGTGTACAAATAAGGTAGGTATGGGTGTAAGGGGTGATTGCAAGGGAAGTACCCATGTTAGCTGTTTGTAAAGCAAGCAGGAATAGTTATTTAGGCAGGGTTCAAAAAATAAACATTGTAGAAAAAAAGAAAAAAGAGAAAAGTAAAAGAAACAATGGTGAAACATTTCAATAAATAAATAAGAAAGGGAGGGGGTGAAGGTACTTTTTGAAACTGCACAATTTTAGGAAGATTTTGAGGTTATCCAACAATTTATTCACCTTGCCAAGTGCTCTATTATGACACAGTTGGCCCTTAAAATTAACTGAGTTGCCCAGGGCACAGTCCAACCCCATGCAGACCAATGTGACTCACCCACCGCATTCCAATTTTCGACAGTTCTTTTTTTTTCCGGATAATGCTTGTTATCCGTCCATTTACTGCCTGGTTCCTATGTGGCTTCAGTCCACGCAACCCCATAACCCCACCATCCCTAGCAGGGCTGACCTCTATTCCGAATATTCCCAACAAATCACTCCTGGGAGCGGGGCCATCAGGGCTGGCCAGGTCCCGCCGGAGCACAATCCAGACTTGCTCTGGAAGAGGCTCCTGGTCAGTGGGTGTGGGGCCTGCAGCGGACCAAGCCATCATCCTGCTTGATCGGGGTTTTCTGCCCTGCAGTTTCCCCCCGGGGCCACCCCCTGTGCAATGATGGCACATGTGGAGGCACACCCTTGCTTTACTTCTGGCAGCAGCCCTTCCCTTATGGTCATTCTGCTACATTACCATCAGTTCTCCCCCTTGGTGGTAGCCGATGAACAGTGTGGCCAGACTTCTCTCCCCAGGAAAGCACAACAGTCCATAGGATGCCTGACCCTTTTCCCCCCTGGCAGACCATCATGCAACCCAAGTCCACTCCTGAACCCAGGTCACTAGCATGGCAAGCAGCAGCATAAAGTTCTTTCTTAAGGCTGTGGTGAGACTGGAAGTTGCCCTTCAGTCTAGAACTGCAGTGGGTATGTGGTTCAGTAGAATTAGTTTTCCCCAAAAATGTGTATTTGCTTAAAACATCCACATAAATTGCCTCAGAAATGTCAAATGCAATGTGAGGTGGCAGGCACGGGCATAAGAACACACAAGCAGCCCCAAGATTAAGTCAGTCAACATCCTGAAATTTGTGATTAGCTGAGGGACGTAATTCATGTTGCTTCCATCCATGCCTCAGCTGGGTGTCAGCCTGCTGAACTGCATCGCAGCTGCAGCAAGGGAGAGAAAGCCTGCTGCGCAGCCTGCATGTAACTCCCCCCTACAAATGGGGGTACCCAAAAAGTCTTCCTTGAGCTTGCCTAAATGCTCACTGCCAGGCTGGTGTCCTGCGTTTTAGCAGTTTAAATGTGATTACCAGAGCCTGTATAGCCTCTGTGTACTGCCTTTTTAAGAGCTGCTCGATTGCAGCATAAGTAATCTGAGATGGAGCTCTGTTGAAAGATGTAACTATTTGCTGAAAATCATTTACAGTGATAATGATAATGTAGTTTGTCTAACCTGCTTTCTTTGTAGCAAGGACTGTTTTGTTTGTCTCTACTATCTTGGTCCTGGACTGCAAACTGGACCAATCAATTCTGGTGGGACCTAAAATGTAGCCAGACTACAGGAGCTGTCTGAATTCAAAATCTGTAGGAACTGTAGTTTGAGCTTTTTGGGCCTTTTTTGCAACTGAAGGGGGAGCTCTTGCTTTGACTGACAACCAAATCAGCCAACCAAATCTTTTGGATCTTGGGGAAGTACTGGGCTGCTTGCAGTTTTCAGTTAGTTCTGAGCTGGGAAGTGAAATGAGAAGAGCTCAAGTGTTTTGGGGCAGCAATCCTGAGTGGATTTGCATGGGAGAACTGTAAAAGGGCTAAGTTATGGCCTGCATGTCTGTCTGCTGCTCCTGAGAGGGAGAGAAGAAAATTATTTTGGACTAAATCCAAGTTTGTGTAACTAAAGTAAGCTACTGAAGTGGGCACGGCTCAACCTGAAGAAGACAAAGATTTTGCTGAATACGATCGGCTTGTCAGGAGTTCCAGCTACCCCTAAGCTTCTGGTGTGTGCAGAGACTTTGCGATTGTGACCGGGGAGCACTTTGTCTGGTACAGTAGAATTCTCACACATGTAAACGTGCTATGAGCTGCTAGTGGGTTGTGAGTTAGTTCCCCACTGTGTGAACTGTGTTCTGTTTGCTGGAAGCTGTATCCAGACCAAAACGGACTGCATCCGAATTTGTCTCCATGCGGTCTGGGCCTTGCCAGACTGGCCCAGCCAGACTACCCACTGCACAGAGAAGCCATCGACAAGAGACCTGCCTGGGGATCAGCCCCCTGCTCCACGCCTGAACAGGAACGACGCCTCTCTGACTCATGTGGGCCCTGCTTCTCCTGGCATTCCAGATCAACCACCTGCAGTCTTGATTTTCATCCAGCCTGTGTCCAGTCTTGGGTATTGTGAGTAAATACTAGGGTAGCTCCCTGCAACAACAGCTTAATCTGAGTGTGTCATCTGATTGTCTTGTTGTTTCGTTTCCTTTATGAACTGAGCCCTCTGGCTCTGGATTACAAATATTGTGTACTGTGCATGTTGTGTTTTCCATCACAGGGCCCCAACCAGCTGCAACCCTGGGCAATGGTCCTGACTAGCCCATCTCTTCTCCACCTGGGTACCCAGAGGTGGACTGTGTGGGGGGACTCAAAGTGCATGCATAACTGCTTGACTGATATAACCTTTAAGCTAATTAACCTGATTTTGCCCCTCCTTTGTTCAAGTCCCCTGAATAAATCAGATCTAACTTTTTCTGCATGTACTTGACTGTGGTTCCAGTTTGTGCGTACTGTACTGTTGCTATTTGCTGTGCATAACCTTATTTTACAGGGGGTTCCCAGGGTCGAGCCAGAGGAACCAGCCCTGGTGGTAAGTGCAAACAGTGTGGGTACTTGTGTGGTGTACCGGGGTATTGTGAACGTGATTATTGTACAGTGTTCAGGCTACTAGAGGGGAAAGGGGGGGGGTTACAGTGTCCCGGAGGGCTGTGCCCAGGTTAGCTGGACCACTACCAACCCTGACCTCCGGGTGGAGGCACCTGTTTCAGAACTCAGGCCACTTAACCCGCTACTAGCCAAGCAGGTAGGGGTAGTAGCCCTTGGGATAGCGCCACCTAGGAGTTACATGTGAATGCAGGAAGAGCACTGAGTCAACAACACAACAAGGCAACGACTGAGGTCAAAACATGTACCGTGTGTTCTGTTTATTTTCAGTAATTTCCATTTTAACCATCAACAAGTCCACATCTGGGTGGGACAATATAATTCTGATCCAGCTTTCCCTGCTGACTAGTCCAAAAAAATGTTAAAGTGGACCAGTCTACATACAGGACCCGACACTCAAGTTTTGGGCTGGTCCCAATGTGCACTTCATGGGCAAAAACATTTTGGTTTACTTACTACTTACTGTAGTACAGTACATTGTATCAAGACTAATTTAGCTTAGTTCTAGGCTGGCGTCTTCTGTTACTACATATCCAAGAATCCCCTTCAGCTGACATCAGAGCAGTAGGCAGCAGTGGGAGATTAAATAGCCTGCAATACATGTTAGAGCTTCTATAATCTCTGGTCAGGTGATCTCCAGGACTGCTTTTCTCCAGGGGCTATGTACAGTTTCTCTGTGAATGTACATAGCCCGTGGAGGACAGCGGGACCAGCAAACAAAAGCTCAGGGCTTATATAAACTCTAACACGCACTGCAAGCTGTTGAATCTTCTTACTGCTGCCTACTGCTCTGATGTCACCTGTCAGGCATTCTGGGAGTTGTAGTAGCAGAACATGTCAGCCTATAGAGCAATGGAGATGATTTGGGGTACAACGTGTACATCGGCTGGTTGGACTAACTGTCATCTATTCTTTTATTTCTCTCCAGGCAGCCTATAAAAAACCCCAGAGATTTTTCCATTTTTATCTTCAAATGAAAGCCGATCTCCAACCTCATGAAGAGGTATAGTCAGTGCTGTCAGAATCCCAGACACCTACAGTTTCCCTAATCTTGTCACAGAAAAGGGAGGATCCCTCAGAACATCTAATTAGCTGAATCTATAAAGTCTTGACTGCCTGTACAGGGGGCTCCAATATGAGTATAAAGGAAGCCTGGATGAAAGAACTGCAAGTAGTTATTCAAGAGGAGAGGTGGACAAATTACTCAACTTTTTGAAGCCCTTATTAAGGTCTCAGGCTCACTGTATTGGAGGCAGTTCGCCTGGAAGATATGCAGCCAGTATTTTTTAAACTCCAGTAGTCGTAGCTAAATTCTCCATGGAGGTCCAACCAACTTGTTGGAGAGTCTGTGGATGCCCCCGAGTAGACCAGGCCCATGTGTTCTGGAACTGCCATCTATTGAATACTTTCTGGAAAGAAATTAATTTAGAGATCATAGATATATATGGGTGCCCAGAACTCCTTACTCTCACACTCGTACTAACAACCCCACCAATGGGAGTAAAAATAGACGGAGACCTATAGACAAGTTTCTTCGTTAATACTGGCAGCCAAAAAAGTCATCACCAGGCTCTGGCTTACTGCTGCAATACCCACAAAAGATGCATGGATAGAGACAGTAAGAGAGATATATGCCCTGGGAACGCCTGACAGCAGGGCTGAGAGATAGGACAGAAACTTTTGACCTGCACTGGCACAGATGGGTCATGCATCAACTTGCACATTATCCAGAATTTGCTCCCTGAGTGATCGAAAGGTGTCTGGGGATAAGGAGTAGGGGGTCGGGGGAGGAACATATAATTACGTAGGGGAAGAGGTACATGTTTAAATCAATTAAAACATGGAATATGTGGAATTGGAGTAATACTGTTTACACCTCGATAGATCCTCTCAACGTACACTATAATGCTTCAAAGCCACGTAATATACGGTTAGGCCTTCTCCATAAGCACAAACACTGCATGACAGCTGATGCCCTAAGGCTGGCGATTAGCAGCTCTGTCACCTCAGTCGTTGACTATGGGCTAGTTATCTACAGCTCAGCTTCCTCCTCTGCCCTTCGCAGGATATCGATGGCGCTTAAATCTTGCTGACTTCTTACGGGCGCTGCCCATCTAACACACACCTGTGATCTATACACCCAGACTGGGTGGCTACCACTCCGCAGCAGAATCCAATACCAGACCTGCCTGGTAGCCAACAAGGTTCTCCTCGGGCACTTGCCACCAGGCGCTGAAAAACTTCTTACAATAAACAACAGCACCCAGCATACCAGAAATGCACAATACCAAATCTACCAGGTCCCCAGATGCCGGACCTCCATGGGTCAGAGGTCCTTCACCTACAGAGCCCCACTACAGTACAACTCGCTCAACAAAGAAACACTTTCTGCTACTTCACTTGGCACCTTCAAAAAGCAACTCCGACAGCACCTCACGTCAACCAGTCAATGCAATTGTTTCCACTAAGAGGTTCACCTCTCCTCCCTTGCTGGCCCATGATGTCCTGTAACCTCCCTAGGGTTGCAATACTCTGACTCCTGCTCCCTCCTCCTACATCTCTCCCACCCTCCCTTCCTGTGCCTCCCCTTCCTGCCCACCCCCTCCTCTTCCTTTGGCACTTATCGGGCATGGCTAACCTCCTACTACTGGCTCCTCAGCCAGCCCTCTACTTTCTGCTCCCACTTACCCTTCCATCCCTAACTCCTCTGCTCACTTGTTATTTCTCACCTTTTACCCGACATTTTCCTGTTGATGTTGTCTCACTCCAAGTAGGAATGTATCCTTAAGCCTAGACTTTGCCCTGTTTAAAGTCTGTTATTCTGTTCAACCTCTGTATGTAAGTTTTCCCTCCATCCTATGACGTGGAACCTTTGTAAATGAGAAGTTTCTGCTCAAAGGTACTTGTAATCCTAGAGTTTAATAAATAAATAAAAAAATAAATAAATTACTGTGAAATGTAATTAAAAAATCCTAGCGTGAACAGTCATCATGAACTAAATCACCTCTGTCATAAACTTTACTAGTCCACATGTAAGTAGAATGATCTCTGATACATCTGTAACTCTATCAATTGAAATGTACAATTAATTGTTATGTAACTGTCTTTGTACCTGTTGATTTGAAGAATACTGAAAATAAAACATTATAAAGATATAAAAAAATGTCAGCCTAAAACTAAGCTAAATTAGTCTGATACAATGTACTGTACAACATTAAACAGTAAGTAAACCAAAATGTTTTTGCACACAAAGTGCACATAGGGACCAGCCCCACACTCGAGTGTGGTCCTTTAAGCATGAAGCCTGTATGAGAACAAGCTCCATGGCACCAGGGATTTAAGAGGAGTGTATGATCGACATGCAGGAGGCAATGGAGCTACATGCTCTTACAGGCACCTCTAGGAGAACTTCAAAACACACAGTATTTAAATACAGTTCAGGTTATACTGCATATTAGTTTGGTATTTCCCCTTATTCTTTAAAAGTTAAAGACATTTTCATGAAAACAGGATACTGATTCCTCCATGAGATGTAATCTTTTTTTCCCAGATTTTTATTATGATTCTTTTTATATTTACAGTTATTTCAGAGAGATTTCATCCTGTGGTTGAATGTATGTCCTCTATAGCTGCTTACAGTCACCAGTTCACTCACTTAAAAAAAAAAAAAAAATTTATTCTTTTTCCATGTCTCTGGTGGGGCTCTCCATCTGGATGTCTTGGCCCAGCCCCATCTTTCCACATCTCTGGCACTTATTCCTGCCTGCCCACAGTCTGAACAAATCGGGTGCACTCCAATAATAGGTCATATATGCTTTTTTATTGTATTATCATAGGAACACTAAACAAATACCTGGGTGATGTTTAATGGCCATTCCCCACTTTGTCTGGCCCAAACCCAGTGTTAAATAAGCTGTAAATGTCTCTATACCACAGTATACTCTCCAGTCAATATACGTGAAGAATTCTCTTAGTGTATAACTTGAAATTACTTATCAAGATGTTATTCCTATTATAATAATCTATCAGTCAGTGCCACTTAGCAAAAGGGAAGCTGTGGCATCTTTTAACAGTCTCCCTAGGTCAGTGGGAGCCCACTGTCCACTTACTGTCCTACCCTGTCCCCAATGCCCCCCCCCCATGAAGGGGCCTGGCCACAGTGCAGTACTGCCCACCACTCCAGCTGCCATGGCGGGAGAAGTCTCGACAGGGGTTGGAGTGGCCAGAGGCAGAGAGTGGACCCAAACGCACCTGCCTTCATGCCACTTGCACCAGGGTAATTCCTGGTTTTCTGTGGTTCCTCCCCAGCATGCAGCCTATGTGCAACTGTGCCACTGACCTAGAGGCACTTCCACCTGCAAGTGCTGCTCATAAAGCAGGACACTGCAAACTTTCCCAATAGGGATGGCATGCAATGCCTTCACGCTGCTCTCCAGGCTCCAACTGCTCAGTGTAGGAGAGTCAGGCTCAAGACACGAACCCAGGTCTCCCTTGTGGCAGTGCAGTACACCACCAGCCGGCATAACTGGACTAGGAAGCTCAATCATTTCTTTATTTTGTGCTGTCTGGGCAAGTCAGAAGTCTAAATAAAATGTGTCAACTAACATGGGGATGCGTCTTTTCCCTAACAAACTGAAAATGATTACTACCATTTGAGATCCCTAACCAGACCTACAGGGTCCTTGGGCATCTTAGCATCTATCCACTAGGTCTGAAGAGGATGGCACTTTACAGTCCCAGGCTAAAACTGGTTATTTTACTCTGTGTCCTGGTGGGTACATAAACAGTATTTTCTCTGGTGAAAAGTCAGCTGTTACTTCCGACAGCACAGTTTGCCTACAAAACAATGATGTATTATCACAGATCTAACTGCATCTCTTAACACTGTTGCTACCTGGGACAGATCTCATCCATGCCTAGTTAACATGCAGGCTGTTTCCAAGCAATAAACTCCCAATGCGAGTCAGACTTGTAGGGTTAAGGGGCACTGGCTAATACTGCCAAGTGAAAAAATGCAACAGACTCTGGAGGGAATAGTGTTAAATGAACTGAAAAAATAACTCTGAACTGCAGGGTGGGAAACAACTGTGATCGGCACAGTCACGATATCAGTTATTTCAACCTTACTCTCTGAACATTTTTTAATCACAGTTACTCAACAGTTGTAGGACAATAATGCTCTCCCAATCTGAGATGCACACAGTTTCCAAATAATGGAAGTTATGCTAGAACCCCCTAAAACAAGCATCAGTTACTGCATCAAAGGAAATGTTCTGCTGTAGGTTTGCCGGGCCATTACACTGTTTTGAATCATACAGTATTTCAGGAATCATATAAGGAGACATAACAATACAAGAATAATGATTCAGTTCCCATTACTAACATTCTTCCTAGATTACCCATGCTGCTATGTAGAGTACTGTGATTTCACAAGTAGAATATTATGGCTTCAGCTCCTGAATTTGCCTCAACTGTATACGAACAGAACTGAACAAAGTTCTTCTTCACCCTTGCAAAAATGAAATGGTTGAAATTAATTTTTCTCAGCCATAGACGGTGTATTCCTCACGCCTAATGAGTGTGTAATTACACCCTCTGCTACCGACAGGCAGAAGATATAAGTCCTGACATGCAATATGATGTCTCCAGTCGGCCACAGTAGCTCCAGTTCATTTCCTGCCTCACAGCGTAATGCACGAGGATCACTGCTGTCCTCATCAGGACTCTGATCTCTTTGCCTAAAACTCAATTTTTCCCCCCAATTTTTTTTCAGTGTTCTCTTTTCCATGCCACATCCCCACTGCTCTGATTGCCAAGTGGGGTTCCGAACTGCCGCGACCCTGGTCAGGGTGAACATTTCAGAGTCTGGAATTATCATAGACAGCTACGTCAGGGCAGATTGTTGTGTGGGAAAGACATGTGGCCAGATATCTTTAGTGGTTATACAGCATGTGTAGTTAGGAGCAGGTTCCTTTTGTAGTACCCCCTTGGTCAACAGGGCACACTTGTCTTCGACGACGGACAGCAGCAGAGTGGATAAGGGATCCTGCTCTGAGATCTGTGGCAGCGGATCACCTTGAAGAAGCGGCAGCCATTACATAGTCTCTCAGCCAACAGGAGCCCACCAAAACCATGAAAACACAGGCCACTGTCTCGTGGCCTGCAACAGAGCAACTGACTGGAACTAAAAGAAACATACACCATGACAGCAGAAAAAGACCACAGGTCCATCCAGTCTGTCCATATTCCCTATAATCCCTGGAACCTTCTCTAAAAAAATCTACTGTTCATCCAGGGTAATAATCCTCCCTGTTCTACCCCATTCTTCTCCCTGGTCTTGTCACCCCGGGCGACCACTTTTCCCTTCATTCTATCCCATGCCTGCTTGAATGACCCGAATGTGTTTGCACCACCACATCGACCGACAGACCATTCTGAGATTCCACCACTTTTTCCATAAAGAAGTACTTCCTCACGTCCCTCCTGAACCTCTCTCCTGTTATTTCCACTCGTGACCACGTAATCACGAGTTGGTATTCAAGGTAAATAATTCCCCGCAATTTACCTTGTTAATTCCTTTAAGGAACTTGAAGAACTCTATCATATCTCCCCCTCCCTTCTGGTTTCCAGTAAGTACATATTTAGTGCCTTGAGGCACTCCTTATAGGATCTGCCCTGCTGGCCCAGAATCATTTTTGTCACTCTGTGCTACACTGTTTCCAACCTAGCCCTGTCCTTTCTGAGGTGAGAGCTCCAGAAATGGATGCAATAGTCAAGGTGATGCCACACCAGAGATCTGTACAGGGGAAGTATTACCTCTCCCAGGTACATCAGTGTGGAGAGACACTGACCGCATTGCTAAAATCGTGCATGAAGCAGGAGAAAACATCGACGTCCTGTGTACACATAGGGACTAACGATCTCACCAGCCAGTCAGCTGTGAAGACCAAGGAACACGTGACCAGGCTGGGAGAAAAAACTGCCATCCATTTCGTCCGGCATCTCCCTCTCTGAGATCCTGCCGGTCTGGGAGAGGGGGGCAGACGGATGAAAGACAGGGGAACTAAACATGTGGCTCAAGAGCTGCTGCCAGGAAAAAGGACACAAATTTGTAGGTAACTGGCAACAGTTTTGGGAGCGAAAGTTCTTTAAATTCTATGGACTGCATCTGACTAAGGAGGGAGTCAGTGCACTGGGGCAGACGTTTGATGTCTTTGCAGAATATTTAAACTAGCAAATGGGGATGGGGTGCAGCACCTGATACATCGCACGGGAAGAACACCCCTCTCCCTCAGCTAGTGATCAAACAGGAGTTCAGCATGTTTGTAGTTCATTTGCATCACCAGGTAAGGAAAAAGGTCCGGCTCCCCATACAACATGCAGGGGAAATGCCAGACCTTGCCCAAAAACTAACGCACCAAAATCTGGCCAATGGAAAATCATGTACACAAAGGCCGCAGTTTGGGAAACAAGATCCCAGACCTGGAGGCAATAATGACAGGCTAAACTGGACTTAGTAGCCATTAGCAAGACATGGTTCACCAGTAACCACACTTGGGAGACTTCAGCACCTGGCTATGTACTGTTCAGAAGAGACCGAGGTGCAGAAAAGGGGGGCGGAGTGGCCCTTTATGTCAATGAAAATATCAAAGCTACAGAAATTCAGAATACACATAAGAAGCCAGAATAACTGTGGGTCACCCTGGAAACAGTAAACGGGACAACTGTACGAACTGGGGTTGTCTACAGGCCTCCAGCCCAGGGGAAGGACACAGACACATTACTGTTAGAAGATACACATAACATGACAGCTAAAGGGGAGGTTCTGCTAATGGGAGACTTCAGCATGCCAAATACAGACTGGTCAATACCAGCAGGAATATCAGCCAGAACTAGACACATAGTGGATTCCCTGCAGGGGGAGGGCCTCAAACAATTGGTACAACAGCCCACAAGAGACACGGCTATCCTAGATCTAGTACTGACTAACGGGTAAAGGATCACAGATCTCCAGGTAGAAGGTCACCTGGTAGTCAGTGACCATCACATGGTGTGGTTCAATTTGGCCACTAGAACTAAATCATCCCATCCCATTCCAAGGCAAAAATATGGCACTTCAGAAGAGCTGACTTTGATAAGATGGTCAACAGAGTTAAGCTAGCCCTGGCAAGATGAAATACAGGTGAAGGGGTAAAGGCAAAGTGGGCAAGCATTAAAGATGCAATACTTAAAGCAACATTCCATTGTATTAGGGAGAAAAGCAAGAGCAAAAGAAGGAGGAAACCACTTTGGTTCTCAAAAACAGTAGCAGAAAAGATCAGAGCCAAAAGGTTGGCCTTCAGGAAATATAAGAGAATGCAGCGGGACGAGGTTAGGGAGGCTTAATAAACTTCCCTAAGGGAAGCAGGGAAGGCAGTAAGGCAGGTAAAGGCCCAAACCGAGGAAACACTAGCACAAACAGTAAAAGAAGGGGACATGACTTTCTATAGATATATTAGTGAAAGGAGAAAGTCTAGAGGAGGTATTGCTAAGATCAAAGGGGATAAGGGTGAGTGTGTGGAGGAAGACCAAAGAAATGCATCTATCCTAACTAGATACATCTGCTCAGTATTTACTTAGGAGAAGGTAGAGCAGGGCCCACAGCTCAGCACCACGGACACAGGGGATGGGAGGTGTGCACAAGTCCCTTCACAAAAGAAAGGGTCCTACTGCAGCTCGCTAAACTCAGGGTGGACAAGGCAATGGGACCTGAAGGCATGCATCCCAAGGTACTAAAGGAGCTAAGGGTGGAACTAGCAGAGCCATTAGCAGAACTGTTCGGTGAGTCTCTGAGCACAGGAGAGGTCCCAGAAGACTGGAGAAGGGCTCATGTGATCCTGTTCCACAAGAGTGGCAGCAGGAAGGAGGCAGGGAACTACAGATTAGTCAGTCTTACCTCAGTAGTGGGCAACATTATGGAGGCACTCCTTATGGAAAGGATAGTGCAACACCTGGAATCCCTAGGAGCACAGGATCCAAGACAGCATGGATTTACAACAGGAAGGTCCTGTCAAACTAATCTCATAGATTTCTTTGACTGGGTAACCAGAGTGGTGGACCAAGGGGGTGCACTGATGTTGCCTACCTTGACTTCAGCAAAGCTATCGATACTGTTCCACACAGAAGATTGATTAATAAGCTGGGTAGGCTCGGGGTGGGGTAAAGGTTGGTCAACTGGGTGGCAAACTGGCTGGCGGGATGAAAACAGAGCATGGTGGTAAATGGTATACAGTCAGAAGAGATGCAAGTCACAAGTGGAGTACCTCAGGGATCTGTCCTGGGGCCAGTCCTCTTCAATATTTTCATCAGTGACATTGCAGATGGACTGGAGGGTAAGGTTTTTCTGTTTGCAGATGACACCAAGATCTGCAACAGAGTAAATGATCCAAATGGGGTGGGCAGAATGAGAAGAAATCTGGAAAAACTAGCAAAATGGTCGGAAGAGTGGCAACTGGGGTTTAACACAAAGAAGTGCAAGATCATGCACATAGGTGAAGAGAAACCCTGAAGCTACCTATAGCTTGGGAGGCGAGTTGCTGGCAATCACAAGGGAAGAAAGAGACTTGGGCATCATCATCACAGATGACCTGAAATCATCCAAGCAGACCACTAAAGCAGTAGGTAAGGCTAGAGGGATGTTGGGGTGTATTAGCAGGGGTATCACAAGTTGTAAGAGGGAGGTAATAATCCCTCTTTACAAAACACTGGTTAGGCCCCATCTGGAGTATTGCGTACAGTAGTGGAGCCCGCACCTGCACAAGGACATTAACAAAATGGAAACAGTCCAGAGAAGCGCAACCAAAATGGTGCAGGGACTGCATCAGAAAACATATGAGGACAGATTAACGGAGCTCAATATGTATACCCTAGAGCAAAAGAGGGAAAGAGGTGATATGATCAAAACATTCAAACATCTTAAGGGCATTAACAAGGTGAAAGAGTCTAACATGTTTCAATACAAGAAAAATAGCAGGACAAGAGGACACAGCATGAGATTAGAGGGAGGCCGATTAAGGGGTAATGTGAAGAAGTTATTTTTCACAGAAAGGGTGTTGGATGCATGGAATGGCCTACCTCAGGAAGTGGTGGATATGAATACAGTACAGGGCTTCAAACAGGCATGGGATAGGCATAAGGGAGCAATACAGATGAGTATGAATAGATAGGCCATTGGCAGAGTAAAGGCCTATGGCACATTCATAAGGTAGAAAAAATGGGCGGACTGGATGGGCCTTGCAGTCCTTATCTGCTGTCAACTTCTATGTTTCTCTTTTCTTCTGCTGTCAATACCCCTCTGATACATCCCAGCATCCTGTTAGCATTGCTATAGGTCTTGTTGCACTGACTCATTTGTTTAAGGGACTTTCTGATGATAATTCCTAGATCCCATTCCTCTTCTGCAGTGCTAAATCTCACCCTATTCATCCAGTTCTCCATCTTGGGGTTCCTTTTCCCGAGGTGCATTACCTTACGCTTTTTGGCACTGAATTTTAACTGCCAGACTTTTGACCACCCTTCTAGTTTTTGTAGGTCCCTCTGCATATCCCTTATTCCCTCATCACTATCCACCCTTCCACATAGTTTTGTGTCATCTGCAAAAATACACAGCCTGCCCTGGATTCCATCACCAATGTCACTAATGAACACGAACGGACCGGACCCAGGACAGATCCCTGTGGAACTCCACTCATAACCTCCCTTTCCTCTGATTTAACCCTATTGACCACCTCCCTCTGCTGCCTCCCTTCCAGCCAACTACCCACCCAGTTCTCTATGGTTTTAGCTGCACCCAGGTCTTCCACCTTTTTTAACAACCTTTTGTGCAGTACCAAATCAAAAACCTTGCTGAAGTCAAAGTACAGCAGATATACAGCGTGGCCCTTGTCTACTTCCTTGGTCACCCAGTCAAAGAAAGAAATCAGGTTAGTCTGACAAGACCTTCCCGCTGTGAAACCATGTTGTTTACTATCCTGGAGCCTGTTGCTCTCTAGGTAGTCAATGAAGTCCTCTCTGATTCTTCCCCACGATGGAGGTCAGACTGACAGGCCTGTAGTTCCCTGGTTGCTCCCTATCCCCCTCCCTTATGAAGCAGTACAACAGCTGCCATTCTTGAATCCCTTGGAACTTCCCCGGACCTAAGTGAGCTGTTAAAGGGCCCAGCCCATGGTACAGCCAGTTCTGCTGCTGATTCCCTTAGTACCCTCGGATGCAGCCCATCTGGTCCTGGGGCCTTATCTTTTTTTTTTAAGTCTTTGGTAACCGGGTATGGCCCACTAAGCACAAATGCCTGTTTTCAGGGGTGGCCTGGGAGCACTGAGCGGTTAAGTGACTTGCTCAGAGTCACACAGTACACAAGTAGAGGTTGTGAGAATCAAAACAAGGTCTGGTCTGCTGGATGTACCAAGCTCGTTCACAGCTCGTTACTCTAACCTCTAGGCAATACTGCCAGCCAAATCTATCAACAGCTGCCAACCCTTTCAGGACCCTCTCTGTAGTAAGTATTGGCTGCCTTACATCTGGGACTCCCTTAGTGGCCGCTTTGATGCCACTTTCTGGCATGGATTCGCAGTGTTCGTTAGTAAATACTAAGCAGAACTAGTCTTTCAGGACAGCAGCCTTTTGCTCATCCTTCTCTATCAACGTACCCCCTCAACTAGCCATGTGATGCCCACTTTTTTCACCAATAACATCTAAAAAACCTTTTTTCTAAGTTCTTGACCCTCTCTGCAATACACAGCTCTCTGTGTCCGCTTTTGCCTCCGACAGCCCTCTTTGCCTCCCTATTTTTGTACAGATAATCCTCCCATTCTGCCTCCCCCTGCTTTTCCTTGCATTTATAGAAGGCCTTCTTTTTGGCCTTAACCACTTCCCTGACCATAGCTGAGAACCACAGTGGTCTCTTAAACCTGTGTTTTTGGATACTATTCTTATGCTTGCCTTTTATGCATCGAGGATGGCTCCATTTATTGCCCCCCCATATCTCCTGCACTCCCCTTATGTTCTCCACCCCTACTAACTTATCCCTGATCAATTCTCTCAAACTGTCAAAGTCTGCCCTTCCAAATTCAAGGACTCTGTTTCCTGACTGTGGATTGCTGGGCCCGAGGGCCAATTCAAACCACATCTAGTTGTAGTCACTATTCCCTAGCAGCTCCCCTACTCCCACAGCACCCACTATCTCTAACTTGGTAAGCACGACATCAAGGATTGCTTTCTTCCCGGTAGGTTCCTTAACAAACTCCACCAGCAGACAGTCTTGGAAGGCATCCAGTAATATCTGATTCCTGGCACTCTTGGCCACTGGGACTTCCTAATTGATGTCAGGCAGGTTTAGGTCACCCAACACCACTACTTGTCCTTTTGCTGCCCGTTTTAAGTTCCTCCTTGAGTTCTCTGTCCCTTTCCTCCTGCATGCAGTGGGGCAGGGGGGTGCCCTATTTCTCTAACAATGCGTCCTTACCCCTCCCTCACCACTCTACACCCGCAGCTCACAGGCCTGCTGAATGGGGCCTTTGCAATGGACCCCAGAGCATTCCAGGAGGCTTTCCTGAGGACCTGCTCCCCTCTTCCGCCCTCTCAGCCAACCACCTCTTGGAGTTCAGGGACTAATCAGCAACAATCTATTGCCAACGACCGGACTAACTGAAGGTCCCCCACCAGACTGCAGGCTAACCTCCTTTCCACCGCTCAATGGTCATGGAAACCATAGAGGCCCGCAAGGACTGTTTCCCTATTTCCCCATGGTCTACTTCCCTAAAGCAATGTGAAGGGGCCGCCAAGACTGCTCCCGTCAGAGGGTCAGAATCCAGCTCGCTGGACACAGACATGTCTTCTCGGAGGTTCTACCTGTCCATGGCAAGGGAGAGGGTCGAGATATCCGCACCATGGAATTCAACACATGGTTGAAGAAATGGTGCAGAGAGGAAGGGTATGGCTTCACTGGCGACTGGGATCTCACCTGGAGGGATGAAGGACTGTATTGGGGGGGGGGGCCAAGGTATCCTCACTCAAAAGTTCAAATGCTTCCTCCACGAGGATTTAAACTAACCAAGGGAGAGGCTAAAGCAGTTAGAGGGATAAATGTAAACACCCACCACATAACATAACTGAAATAAGGGAGAATCTAGTTAGTACAAGGGCACTATCAAACCCGATAAATAAATTGGATACTGTTGTGGGAGGACAGAAGATGGGACCCAAAAACATCAGAGGGCCGAAAAAAGGGAAAAGGAGGGTGGGTGCACAAGCTGGAAAATATTGTGCACAAATGCCCGCAGTCTGGGGAACAAAATCCTAGACCTAATGGCATTAATGGAAGACACAAACCTGGAAATAGTAGCTATTACAGAAACATGGTACACAGAGTATAAGAGTAGAAGCAGTGAGGAGGCAGGCAATTACAGGCCTGTAAGCCTGACCACAGTAGTGGGGAAAAGTACAGTTACGAACTGCCGACCACCAGCTCCCAGAGTTTGCTCCTGAAATCTGGTCGCCGGCGTGGCACGAGGTGTGGTGTCCAGCACCTCAAACCTTAGTGCCACTGGGCCGGTTGGGATTCTCATATGTAGGCAGGCCAGTAATACTGTCTAAATGGCCACAGCCATGACCCATGAGACATAACACTGTTCTCGCAGAGACACAGTGACTCCTGTGCATCACCTGGGCTTAGGCAATCAGATTTGTCTGCCCTTTCCTGTGGCAGGAATGCACAACCCTCCTCTGTATTCAAAACTGCCCCTATGTACTGCAGTATTTGGCACAGAAATCAGTACAGATTTTGGCACATTTAATGTGACCCCAATTCCTCCAACAACTACCTTGTCTGAGCCAAGGTATGTAGGAGAGTTTCCGTGGAGATGGTCTTCAGCAGCCAGTTGTCCAGATAGGGGAACACATACAGTCTTTCCCTGTGAACGGCCACTGCCATTACTGCCAAACATTTATTAAAGACCCGTGGCACAGAAGACAATTCAAAGGGCAATACTCTGAAATGGTAATATTCCTTCTCCAGCACAAAGTGGAGGCACTGCCCGTGTGATTTTCTGATCTTAACATGAAGGCATGCATCCTTGATGTCCAGAGAACAAATTCTGTCCCCTATTTGCAGAAGGGGAAATCAAAGCTTGTAGGGATACCATTCGAAACTTCTTGTATTTGATACAGATGTTAAGATCCATGGGATCCAACACAGAATGCGGATCCCCTGTCCATTTTGGGACCAGGAAGTATCTGGAACAGAATCCTTTGTTTCTCTGTTGAGAAGGAACTAGTTCTATAGCACGCTTTTGGAATAATGACTGAACTTCCTTCAGAAAGCATGACTGGCCTGGAGGATAACTGGAAGGAGGCAGAGGATGATCTGAAGGGGTTTCTAGCAGCTCCAGAGAATACCCACTTGCAGATATCTCCAGAACACACTCGTCTTTTGTAATATCCCACCACTGTCTGAGATGCAGGGAGGGTCTGACCCTCACAACCACTCCTGGAAGTAACAGTGGAGGTAGAGGTGTCTCCAGTAAGTGGCGACAGTGCCACTGATACCGACTGCTTTGGGTGCTTTCATATGGTCATCTGGGGGGAGGGGACCCAGCAAGGGACCCCCTCCTCTTCCACACACTTGCTGATGGGCAGGCATGGCCACCGCTGGCAGCAGGCTGATGAAAGGATTCTCTCCTACGACCCCTAGCAGGTGTGGGATACAGTGATTTGACAGACCTTAGGGTCATTTTTTAGTTCTGAGGACCTCGTAAGGCCTCTTCAACATCACTGCCAAACAGTTTTGTCCCTCTAACAAGTACACTCAAAACTGTCTGCTGCACATCAGTGGCAAAGCCAGGAACTCTGAGCCAAGAATATCTTCTCCTACAAATGCCAGAAGCAGCAGCCCTGACAGAAACATCAGAGACATTATACTCCAAGTGTAGCCAGTGCCAACCTCAGTCACAGAGGTTAAGGTTTTAAGTAACTCATTCTTGGCAGAACCCTCCAGTAAAGTCTGAGCTGCAGTTTTTGCAGCTTTCCACAGACTGTTCTGATATTTTATCATATAGGCCTGGCAGTTTGCCATACTAAGGCCCAGTGAGGCACAGGCATATGTACACTTGCCCATCACATCCAGCCTTCTAGATTGTTTTTTATTAGGTGCTCTAGACCTATCATGAGCTGCCATGATGACTACAGAGTCAATTTCTGACTGGTTGGCATAATAAGGCTTAGTAGATGGAGCTGCATACTGCTTATCTGCCTTTCTGGGAAATGCAGGCAGCGAGTTTGGTCTGTACCATGCAGCAAAGGTAGCATCCTCTAATGCAGAGCAAATTGGTGGAACTATTATGGAGGCTGTGCAAGGGACCTCCAAATAAATTCCAACAAGTTTCTTTTTGTGGAATCTTCCTCTTCCACAGCAAAGCCCATGGTAGTCTGCATTTGCTGTATCATGGCTTGAAAAGTAGGATCCTCAGGAGACCTAGAGGTGTACACCACTGAGTCCTCAAAGCAGGCTGAGAGAGCAGAACTAGAGCGTGGTGCCATATATTGTTCTCCCTTATATTCCTCTTCTAAACACTACGGGATCAGGATTATATTCAACCTCGTCACCCACATCTCTATCAATGACAGGCAAGACAGAATGCACCAGTGATGTTGGTGGCAGCTGAGAGGCAGGAATCTTCAGTGTGCTGGTAGATGCTGTCGATGAGGTCTGCATAGCAGGAGGCACCGTGGATGGAATAACTGCCTGTAATGGCAATCCAGGCAGAATGTGACTGATCTTTTCAGAGAACGATGCCAGCACAGCCCGAGACTCAATGGCGCCGTGTAAAGTGGCCGGGACTACTTGCATCGATGGGCCTTCACCTGATGATGATGGCATCATACTATCCATAGTAGGTATGGCAGTGCCTGAGCCAAGCCCCGACCTTGGTGTCTCATTGACGGCTAGGGAAGGAGGGGGCTGTCATCAATGCCGCTGAGGCAGGCGATGACGCAACAGATTTACCTTGTCTCAACAGCCACCAGAACCTCGCTGGTGAAGCAGATCTCTCTTTGTCCCAATATTTATGCTTGTTTCCTGATGATGAGGGGGGCCATGACGCTGACCACTCCCTGTCTCAGCCCTTCGACTTAGGCAGTCATTTCTATGCCGACAGTGAGGAGCTACAGGTTTTTGGCTGTGTTCCTTCCCCATGGCTTTTAAACTTTTAAGTAGAAAGAAATTTTCTAGAGCTTTCTTGTGGCGTTGCTTTGTAGCCTGGTTTAAGCTCTGGCAAATCGCACAAGTCCACACGTTGAGAGACAGGCCCAAGCAGCATACACAAACCATGGGCGAGTCTTCTTTGTAAATTTTCTCTCCGCATTTGCAGTACTGAGAAAAAGGCTCTTTCAACTTTGGCTGCATGCAGAGACAACCAAATAAACTGTTAATAAAAGTAAAAGAATGAATGACAATGACTAGTTGACAACGTTTCCTTCAGCAGGTCCGACAAGGACGATCAACGGCAAAAAAAGAACTGAGAAGTGAAGGGGCAGCCTATGTTTATACAGATGCTGACGCATGATGTCGTTGTTGGTGGCCCCTGGCTAGCAAAAGCTCCGTGCGGTCCTAGTGCCTGGCAGCTATAGTTCCAAAGTTGTGGCCTAATGGAGGAGATATCCTCAAAGAAGATCATTCTTTCCTGATGGCCTCCTCACACAACAGACAAATAAAAAAATTAAATACTACTCACACTTTTAATTCCTGCTGTTTCTTTGGTGACCATGAAAAATTCTTCTACCCTTATCAGTTTGCCAGGGCAATCTCTGCTGTTTACCCTGACACAGACAAGACAGACCTTGGCTCAACATAAGGCCTTATTGTGTGTGAGGGGGTGAACATTCTGCCTGACGAATCTGCAGAAGTTTGAATTTATGTATTCCATTATAAACAAACATTTCATATACTGAATGTGTGGAAAGCCCAGATGACTGCTAAATGGGGAGGGTCTTTTTTTTTTTTTTTACTAGTTCCTTTTAACAAAAGAAAATACCAGTTTTAATAAAACAAGCTTGGAATTGTGTTGTTTCTCAGTTTATCCATTTTAGAAGTGCAATATGGCACTACAGGTTGCTGGTTGCCCGTGGCTAATGTACTTCCAGGTGCTAAAGGAACTGGGTGTAAGTGCCTTGTGCCTCACTGTGTACCTGAGCATGCATTAACCCCAGACAAACAATGCCCTGTAATGTCTTATGGCTTACTGATGTTCTGTTGTTGAATTCCTTTTTTTTTAGTTGTTTAACCAGGAATAGCACACTAAGCTGAAAGCTTTTTTACAGGAGCGACCTGGGAGCACAAGGAAGTTAAGTGACTTGCTCAGGGTCACACACATAAGCATAGATTGCGAGGGGCAGAGGGGCAAGCTGCCCCCCCTGAGAAATTAGACCTGGACTTTTTTGGGCCAGCCACCGTCTCCGCTTATTTTTATTTTTTTTTAATATTGAATGGGCTCAGGGCTATGCCCGACTGGCTGCACCTCTCCGGGTGGGGGTGTGTGGCACTGGCTGTGTCTCTTAAACAAAAACTATCCCTTTTTCCGATTGGCTGCAAGCCTGCAACCATAGTAGCCTGCAAGTTACAGCCAATCAGAGAGTGCTGCAAGCTGGCGCCATCGCATGAGCAGTACTCCGTTAGTGGCGCCATTTATAGTGCCTTCAAAAAGTATTCACCCCCCTTGGATTTTGTCACATTTTGTGATGTTGCAAACTCAAATTAAAATACATTTATATGGGATTTTTTTTGTCACGTATCTACACAAATTACTCTATAATGTCAAAGTGGAATGAAACCTCTGGAATTTTTTGTACATGTAATTTAAAATAAAAACCTGGAATGTCTTGATTCGATAAGTATTCACCCCCTTTGCTATGACACTCCAAATTGAGCTCAGGTGCATCCAATTTCCTTGTGAGATCACTCTAAAACTTGAATGGAGTCCACCTGTGGTCAGTTCAAATGGTTGACATGATTTCAGAGGAAATACACCTGTCTATATAAGGTCCCACTGTTGACAGTGCATGTCAGAGCAGAAACTCTACCATGAAGACCAAGGAGCTGTCCGTAGAACTCCTGATAGAATTGTGATGAGGCATAGATCTGGGGAGGGGTATAAAAACATTTCTAGGGTGTTGAAAGTTCCCAGGAGCACAGTTAAGTCCATCATTAGGAAATGGAAAGATTACGGAACCAGCCAGACTCTTCCTAGAGCAGGTCGTCCTCCCAAACTGAGCAACCGGGCAAGAAAGACCTTGGTCAGGGAAGTGACCAAGAACCCAGTGACCACCCTGACAGAACTACAGAGTTCCATGGCTGAGACTGGAGAACCTGTCCAGAGGACAACAATCTCTGCAGCACTTCACAGATGTAGCCTCTATGGGAGAGTGGCTAGACGGAAGCCACTCCTGAGAAAAGGCCACATAATAGCATGCCTGGAGTTTGCAAGAAGGCACGTGACGGACTCGGAGACCATGTGGCAAAAGATTCTCTGGTCTGATGAAACAAAAATTGAACTCTTTGGCCTGAATGCAAAGTGCTATGCCTGGCGCAAACCGAACACAGCTCATCATCCGTGTAACACCATCCCTACCATGAAGCATGGTGGTGGCAGCATCATGTTATGGGGATGCTTTTCAGCGGCAGGGACTGGGGCACTTGTCAGGATAGAGGGAACAATGAATGGAGCCAAATACAGGCACATCCTTGAGGAGAACCTGCATCAGTCTGCAACAGACCTTGGACTGTGGCGAAGATTTATGTTCCAACAGGACAACGACCCCAAGCATACAGCCAAAACAACACTGGAGTGGCTTCAGAACAAGAAGGTGAATGTCCTTGAGTGGCCCAGCCAAAGCCCAGACTTGAATCCCATTGAGAATCTGTGGAAAGACTTAAAGATTGTGGTTTACCGATGCTCCCCATCCAACTTGACAGAGCTTGAGCAAATCTGCAAGGAAGAATGGGCTAAAATCCCCAAATCCAGATGTGCAAAGCTGATACAGACATACCCAAGAAGACTCAAAGCTGTAATTATCTACAGGCGCTTCTAAAGTATTGACTCAGGGGTGAATACTTAAGTAAACAAGATATTTCAGTTTTTAATGTTTCATAAATTTTTGGTACACAATAAAAATATTTTTGCCCTTTTAAATTGTTGAGTATGCTGTGTGAGTCAAGGGGGGAAAAAATCATTTCAATGCATTAAAAATTCTGGTAGTAACACAACATAATGTGACAAAATCCAAGGGAGGTGAATACTTTCTGAAGGCACTGTAGTTGTCTGTATGCCTTCCATGAAGGAGCAGCAGCAGCATCCATATAGCGTAGGGCTAAGGAGAGATAGCTATTCGAGTATGTCGAGCAGCAGTCATTGGTTGTCTGTCAGGTGTCATCAGTGTCTCAGTCAGTCTAGTGTTCCCACCCTCCTCCTGTCCTGAACAGTCCAGTTTAAATATACCTCACCCGAGTCCTCTAACTACCTACTCTCTGTTTCTCAGTGCAGTCAGCTGTGCTCTGGGTTCTCTCGCTGCTACCTGAGCCTCCCATCCCCGAGAGCCTAGGAAGCCTGCGGCCACAAGGCCTCTACCACTGGACAGACCAGGTGGAGGAGTAAGTAGTACAATTACTGTGAGTCTGAGGCACAGCCAGGCTTGCCTGCACACCCAGCTCCTGTATCCAGCAGGCCAGAAAAAGATTTACCGTGTTGTTGGCGAGTCCCACACCACGCCCGTTGCCCACCAGTTCCACGGTCCACTGAGAGGGATTATTCAAGTCAGTGAACAGCCAGGCCCAGAACAGTGAAGAAGCCGGCAGTCATGCAGGCTATAGCAGACCCATAATGCGACACGTTCATCTGGTGTCAGAAAAAATGAGTTACTGTCTCGTCGGGGATTAATCGGGAGAGGAACGGGACTGTTGGGAGAGACTCAGCTACCTAACCTGCCTTCTTGGCCTTGCTGTGCCCTGCTGCATGCTGCCCTGTCTGCGCCCTTACTGATTTGGTGAGTAACTGTGCTGCAAGCTGGTTGTTGGAAATTAATACCATTCACATCCCAGAAATGTGTTTTTTGGGGTTGTCTTGGCCATGGCCATGTGTCTGGGGTGGGTGGAAGGTTTGCTGTCAGCTTGTGTTTCTTTGGGTGGGAGGTTTGCTGGCTGTTGAGGCTTGTCCATGTTGGTGGGGTGGGTGGGGGCCTATTTGTTTGGTATTGTGTGGACACTGGTCATACTGGTGGGGTGGGGACACTCAGTTACTATGCTACTGGTGTGGTGGGGTTTGTTGGGGAAAACTCACTGGACGGTCTGTGTTTGGTGGGGCTGGGGGGATGGTCTGTTTTGTGGGGTTGGGGGGGGGAGACAGTCTGTGTATTTTGGGGCTGACTCACTGAGAGGATGGTCAGTGTTTGGTGCTGGGGGAGGGCCAGCGTTTGGTGGGGCTGGGGGGGGACGGTTAGTGTTTGGGACTGGGAGGGTGGTCAGTGTTTGGTGGGGCTGGGGGGACAGTCTGTTTTCTATTCTGGGGTCTGGTGGGGTGGAGACACAGGCCATGGTGATGTGGGGACACTGACTGTGATGGTGGGGTGGTGATACTAGCCATTGTTTGGTGGATTGGCTGGCCATTTGTCTGGGGGGACTGTCCATAATGGTGGAAAAGGGGGACTGTCCATGTTTGCCTGCCGGGTGTCTTGTGGGAGGGGGGACTATTTGCTGGTCGGGTGTCGGGGGGATCTTTCATGTTGGCTTATGGGGGTGAAAGTCAGTGTTTGCTGATCAAGTGTCTAGGATGGACTATCAATGTTGTTGGGGACTCTCCGTGTTTGCCTAGCCAGGTGTTTGGGGGATTGTTCATGTTGGTGGGGTGGGGGAAATTCTGTGTTTGCTAGCTGTGTGTCAGGGGTGGGGACTGTCCTTGGTGGGATATGGGGGGGGGGGACCGTCCACCCTACCATCCCCTCCACCACTTCCCTGTACACCATGCCTAGGTTTAACCTGGTCAGTGCCAGCTGTTTTCAATGTTTATCTACCAGAATGCTCACTTGATACCGACTTGTGTAATACCTGTTATCAATTACATGTACCCTGTACCCAATTGTATTTGTCTGACCACTATGTGACGTGGCACCTCTGGTGAATGCCTATTGATTTTTTGCAAATCTTTGCTATGTAACCGAAACGCAATGTATGTCTTTATGTGACGAAGTACTTTTGGAAACGAGCCTCTGGCTCAAAGGTTGTCTGGTGGGGAGGGGGGACTGTCCTTGTAGGTGGGGTGAGGGGCTGTCCATATTTGCTGACTGGGTTTCTGTGGACTGTCCGTGTTGGTTACGAGGGGGGACATTCTGTGCTTGCTTACTGGGTGCTACCATATAAACATAAGTAAATGTTAAAACGTAATTTCCAGCTCATCCTTTAACTGTCAAGGGATGTATCTCATTGACCTGTGCCTCCAGCTAGCATACGAACATTAGTAAATGTTGAAACATTATTTCCCCCTCATCCTTTACCTGGCTGTAAAAGTAATCTTTCACTTTTTTGATTTCTCCGATCGTCCACTGTGGAGGGGTGAAACAAACAGATTCCTTGGCTTTGCTGTCTCTGTCTTCATTGCCTGGCAAACACAACCAAAGGGTAGTTTTTGTGCTCTCCCCGCATAGTGTTACAAGACTAGCAAAAAATCTTGCACTAAAACATGCACCCTAAAGAAATGATTATACTACTACCTGGCTATTGTTATAGCGACTACTGACTGGCCATGATTTTTGGGGTTGGAACACTGGTCGTGTGTGTGGGTGGGGTTGTGGACACTGCTGGTTTTGTGTGTGTGTGTGGTTGGGGACACTGCTGATCGTGTGTGTGTGGGGTTGGGGACACTGCTGGTCGTGTGTGTGTGGTGTTGCGGACACTGGTCATTTGTGTGGGTGGGGTTGGGGATACAGGTATTGTGTGGGTACTGTTGTGTGGGTGGGTAGAGGCACTGGCATTGTGTCGGTGGGGCGGGGTTGTAATTGTATACCAGGCAAACTGTGCTGACCGGTAGCTCAACATCTCTCTTTCCAGACAAAGAAAGAAACATAAACAAAATGCAGTATAAAATGTGGTTTTATTTATTTTTGTGTGCCTGTGATGGGGAGGCACAGACCTGGATGCCTGGAGCGGATACTTGATAAATGGAGCTGGAAATGGTGTTGGTTGGGTGGGATGGAGAGAGTGGCTGTGCTGGTGCGGTGGGGAGAGTGGCTGTGCTGGTGGAGTGGACACAGAGTGTGGAGAGTGGCTGTGCAAGTCTATTAGGGTGCAGAGAGTAGCTGAGCTGGCCAGTCTGGGTGGAGATAGTGGCCTTGCAGGTCTGGGGTGGGGAGAGTGGGCTGTAGCTTTCTGCATGGGCATTTAATTCACTGTTGCATGCTGTGCCTTCTGCTGCCCTGCCAGCTTTGTGCTGCTGTGCTGACCAGGGCGGACTGGTACACATGCTGAAAAAAATGGTTCTGGCCACTGGTGATGGAGGAGGGAGGGGTGGATGGGCATACTGGCACACAAATATTTTTTTCAACATGTATGCCAGTCTGCTGGGTCCATGCCATGCTTACCTCCCTCATACAAGGGGCTTCTGAGCACTAAAGATAGGTTTCTGTGTCAAAATTAGGAACTGTTGGAAAATATGAAATCCTACATTATAAAAATTGTGCATATTTATGTAGTTTCACCTTACTGTGTGGTTCGACAAGATGTTCTGTGGTCTCTCCTCCTCATTTGACACCCTGACCTGTGACCTAGCCATCCCCCCCACCGGGCAGGGGGAAGGTCCGTTGTTTTGTGGTCTTTTGGTGGTTTGTTGGGCACTGTAAAATGCATTGTTTCATTTACTGTGTTGTACTGCCTGGACCTGCTTTACCCTGTCTCCATCCTGAATGTAAACATGGTACAAAAAAAGTTCATTTTTTGGTGGTGTGTGTGTCTGTCTGTGTGTAGATGAATAGAGACACATGCCCGGACAAAAAAAACTGTATTAAACCACATCAAACTGAAGCAACCATGTTTCATTTGTGCCCTTCAAAATCGTCTCATCAGACGATTTTGAAGTAGTCGGGGAGCATCCACGGCAACCTGGACTACTACAACCGCCCACCACACACTGTCATAGGTGATGCTAATAAAACACCAACCAAGTACTTACCTTTCAGGGTGGGTCCTGTGAGGCTGTGCACAGGTATCTGGAGTCGTTGTTCCAGCAAACTTCCTGTGGCGTCTGTTCTCTTAGGTTATGTGATGCGACCACTTTTGTGCCAGGGCAGTCCGTGTTTGCTTGGATGGGGTTGTATAACCCTGGGCATGGACAGAGATGCATATTCCTTAGGAGCCCATGGGGAGGAGAGTGGTAGGGGTTGTGGTGTGACCACACCATGCCCATGATCATCTTGAACAATTAGGGGATTTACATTGTTCTGTTGCACTGTCCCAGGTACACCAGCATGCTTGTTAAGAGCACCGCCTGAGGGATATCAGCAAGTCCCATGCTTATGTATGCAATGCTTGCTTGCTTGAGGAGAGCATTATCCTCTTCGCTTACCTTATCTAACCAGATTCAGGCATGTGACATTGAATAATATGGGATGGGATGGGAGACTAATGAATTAACTTGGTTATAACAAAGAAAAGTGTTAACACTGGTGCAAGTAAGTATAATGCCCGACAGGGCGTGTGTCATGCTGGGATGTCACGCCTCAGGTGGTTGGGCACGAGTGCATCCAATACATAAGGCATGACGTTATCCTACCATGACACACACCCTGGAGGGCATTATTGCTATTATACAATGGCGTGTTGTTATACAGAATTTAAAAAAATTATTTTAAAGATGTTTTATTTGGTGTGGAAAAATATTTTTAAGAGAAGATGCAAAAAACCCCCACACTAATGCTAACAATCATCAAGAGGTTCACGGAGAGGCTGAGACTAGACCTGTGATGAATCGGATGTACTGGGATAACATCATGGGTCTAGCCCAAGACTGACCAATCAGAGGCCAGCATTCATTCTTGTCATTGTATAATCGCATTTTTTTATGTAATCTTTGTAAATAAGGGCTCATGCTGTGAGGATGCACATGCTGGGATGTTTCTCATACCATCGATGTTTATAGGTATACTGACGCAGACAGCATTTGCTGCACTTCCTTGAAACATGCTTTTGCACTCTCAAGGGTGGGAAGGCTAGCTCAAGCAGACATTTCAAGAAGTTCAGGATCCACTATAAGGGCTGGACTTGGAAGGGTTATGTAAGCAGCAAAGGGGTGAGAGACTAGTGAGCTATCCACCTGGAGGTTCAGGTGGGGCAAAATTAGGTCAAGACTGATTTGAATTGAAGCTGAGGTGAGGTCCTGTCCTCTTGAGAAGGAAGTCAAGTTCCTTATATATTTTCAACTTTACAAGTAAGTCCTCACTCCCAAGGCAGAAGAACGAAGAACTGAATACAAAACAGATCTCGGTCAGTTTTACGACTCTGGTCTCAGGAGGAGTTGGGCGAGCAGGCTGCAGTAAAACTGGTGGGGTGGGGAAGTGCTCTGACTTGGCCTGGGCTGGTCCCTCCCAGGAGTTATTCAGCTGTAGTCTTAAATGTTTTTTGGGCATTATTTGATGCTGGTTGATTTATTTGCATTACACAAGCCACCCGCCCTCTTCACTGTCATGATACACGAAAATCAGGACTTTTTTGTTACTTTGCCCCCCCTGTAAAAATAACAAACTACGCCCCTGGTCACACAGTATGCAAGTGGAAGCTGTGGGATTCAAACCCAGGTCTGGTCTGCTGAATGTCACCAGATTTGCAGCTCAGAGCCTTAGACCACTAAGCTATACTGCCTTCATTCTACTAATGACAGTAATTTAGTTTTTTAATGGTGAACTAATCCCCTCTTTAAAGAGGCACTTTCAACCCAATAGGCCACACATTGTTTCTAGCTGGGGGAAAAAAAACCTCTCGAAACCGGCCCAACAGTAGAGCGGATGGGGAACTGCTTGTCATGTCTACTTCCCAGGATTGCGCCCTCACATGGGTCACAGCTGCAAGCCAGCAGGAGCTTGGAAAAGAGCTCCCCTGGATGTTCACAGTCTCTGGAACGGAAGCAAGGGAGGCAGGCTGCCCACCCTGACCCCTGGTGCACCCAGGTAAGCAGGGCAATGGTGTCACTAACAGAAGGGAAGGGAGGGAAGGGACATCATCTCACCCTGCATCCGCACTGCAGTGCATGTGCAGATCTGAGGCCTCACTGTTTATGTCTTTTGGGGGGGGGGGGGGTCCAGGAGAGAAAGCTTCTGGCACTATGATAATAGCCCCAGGTACTTTCAGGTCCTGCACCTCTCCCCTACCACACTGGGTCCATCCCTGGAGGGTAGCTTTTCTGAAGTCCATGCCATGAGAGGAAGCCGTGGGAGATGCTGGTCAAGGTAGGTGGTTGACTAGGCAGGCAAACTGTCAGTAAGGACTCTAAGGGGTTGTCTAAGGCAGAAGAATAAAAGTTATGTTTAAAATATATATATATATATATATATATATATATATATATATATATATACATATATATATATATATACACACAGCCGGTCAAAAGTTTTAGAACACCTCATTTTTCCAGTTTTATTGAAATTTACGCAGGTTAATGTCTCAATGTACTCTGAAATTAAAGCATAGAACAAATAAACAACTGGAGATAAAAAGAAATCATAGAATCATTTTGTTTAACAAAATTTAATCTAAATTTTTGACTCATCAAAGTAGCCACCTTTTGCAGATATACTGTAACCGCCGAACACACTCGTGGCATTCTTCCTACAATGGACATCAAATATTGTTCGGGAAGTTCTTCCCAACACTGTTGCAGAAGTTCCCACAAATGTGTTGCACTTGTAGGTTGCTTTGCCTTCACCCTTCTGTCCAGTTCATCCCAAACCAGCTCGATGGGGTTTAAGTCTGAGACTGTGCTGGCCATTCATGATTTGAAGCCTACCGTCTTGTTCTTTTCCTCGAAGGTAGTTCTGCATAGCCTGGAGGTATGTTTTGGGTCATTATCTTGCTGTAGGATGGACCCCGGACCAACCAGGCGTAGACCAGAGGGTATTGCATGGCTGCAAAATGCTGTGGTAGCCCATTTGGTTCAGGGTGCCAGTCACTCTGTGCTGTTGTCCTGTGAGCTGTCTATCATGCAAGCTGTTGACTCTCAGAAACTTGTCTTCTGATTCTGTTGTGGTTTTGGGTCTGCTAGACCTCTTCCTGTCACAGTTTCCTCCAGTTTCCAAGTGCCTTTTGATGGTGTAGGAAACTGTACTCACTGACACCTTGGCTTTTTGCAATTTCTCTAAAGCAGTTTTTGCTAACCTAAACTTTTTTTAACCTCTAGCAGTTTACCGCTTACCTTTGTACCATTTCAGGTTATTCACTGGACTTGAATTGCTTAAATTTCAATAAAACTGGAAAAATGGGATGTTCTAAAACTTTTGACCGGTAGTGTATATACTTTATGCCCTTATGAAAGAGGGTTCCACTGAGGGTGAGAAAAGAAAATATTCAGCAGCCCTAGACATATGAAGTTGCCCCACCCACAACAAATGGCATTACGTGGTGTGCCTACTAGCAGAGGGTGGTAGAAGCAAAACCATATATTGGTTTGAGCATGGCTGGGACAGAGCAAAGGGTAGATAGTTATGCCCAGGGTAATAGTAAGGAGGGGCGGAGAGTAAAACAGGGCAGACTGAATGGACCGGTGGTCTTTTTCTGCTGACACTGTCTCTGTTCCAGTGGCATCCCAACTGAGGAGGAATACCATTAAATTTGAACCCTGACCGGTATCTATCTCACTTCTCTGCAAAAGCAGTTTGTGCTATGTTGTGTATGAAGGAAACCACATAAAACCAAATTCTCTTCAACAGTTCCCAGAGTAGGTGACGCTGCTTTAAAATTGTGCTGACATGCCAACTGATGGAAATTTGACAGCATAATGCCCCATTACTGCTCCCATGGCATTAAAGGGAGTGAAAATAGCTGTACTGTTACTATAACATTTATGTTACATTTCTGAAAGTATGGCTTAAGGACCCATGCCAGCACTGTGTACAGCTAGTGTCAATTTCACACCAGAAAAGGATGGAGAAAGAGAAAGCAAAACACCTCTGGTATCCAAATCCCAGTCAAAAACTATATCGAGAGATGACAGTCAAGGACATGTTTGATGTTAGTTTTGCACCTGTATCAGTTTGTAATTGTGTTTTCCCCTGGGCCCCTTCACATTACAGAGAAATGGTGGATCTTCTAGTCTTGACACTGCAGCTCTTTTGTGCAACTGTGGAGGTGGGGTGGGGAGAGGAAGCACAAAGGAGAGTAGGAGTCATCTCTCACTAATTAAACAGTCACACTACTGGAATAACACCAGGCAATGGCAGCTAGGGCTCCAGTGAGCTGAAGTTTGCTGCTGGTTACAAAGCATTTCCTTGGTTTCACTCTTGAAGAACCATCTGACTTCCAGCTTGTTGCCACCAATGAATAACATATAAATACACCTAGGTAAAACAATCAGCAACTGTCATACCTATATTACAGGTTACAAAGTACGATATTGAGAGCTGGTGGAGGATCAGGTGAGACCACACTGCAGGACTGTAGAGGAATGTACAAGAGAAAAGACAGACATCATGTGCCTTAGCTACCCAGAGGTATCTACCACTGCTGGGCATTTCCCACTCTCCTCTGTCCCAAGATTCATAAAAAAAAACAAATCTAGCCATGGCTCCTAAAGAGCAGCTGATGCCTTTGAAAAAACTTTGGAAAACGTAATAGCTGGACATAATTCAGCTTGTATTTCACATATCTTGTGTAGATTTGTCCTCTTCATTATTTGTTCATACTGAGGTTGGATAGGGAACTGAAGGCATTCTGCCCATAAGGAGCTCCCATACTAGGACCCTTAACTGGTGAAAATTCACACAAAAACAGGATTTTTATCCCTTAGAGCCCATCTGCCTCTATAACTTACACCCTACTTGACATCATAAAGCTCTGTTGTGACATCAGGTTGGGAAGAAGCAACTGGAGCTGACGAACCCTCAGGGAACAACTCTTCTGTTTTCATGCATCTGATCTCAGTAATAAGTACTGTAATGGAGGTAAAAATACAGAGCTAATGAGAAATATAAGCTGCTTTGTGTTCAAATATTATGTTCTTCAAAGTTCTTCTTGAGGCGTCAGTGGCTCTTTATGTAAATCTTAAACTTGTTTGTTTTCAAGAACTGCAAGCCTGCAACTATATGCTACAAGCTTACTCTCCTACCCCCTCCTCCGACTTTTCTCACCCTCGACCCTCTACTGTAAGGTATATACAGGGTGCACCCTTTGTAACATATGAGTAATTAGTATGCCTATGATTGTAACCTGTACTATGTATCACTATGTAACATTTGTGTAATTATTATGTCTTTGTTTGAACCTGTTCTGTTATCATGGTTGTAACCTACGCTATGTAACACTGTCTGTCCTCCCTGTGATGAGGTACCTTTGCAAATGAGTCTCTGACTCAAAGGGTGTAAATCCGATTTGTACAAATAAATAAATAAATAAATCTGGTATGACAGATGAACTTAGTGGGCATTTTTTATCTTGTACCTTTGCTATGTTCCTGCCTCTTCAGATAAAGCAGTACCACTCCTCCAATGCTGACCCTAACCAACCAGGAGTGGAACCCCCTCTCCAACTGGCCTGTAGTCTAGCACAGTGGTTCTCAAGCCCCAATCCTGGTGGTCTCAAAGTGTGGCCACCAAAACTCACTGGTGGTCTCACCTTATATTGTCACCCCACACCCTCCGATATTAAAAGTTTCTTTCCCACAGTATACAGTCAATGAAGTCCATGATATATTTGCACTGGACATGTTATCTGTCATGTTTGTTTAAGGTAAGAAACTGCCCGTTCCATTACCTTTGTAACTGGGGCTGTAAAGAGCTCTGTGGCTGCTGGTGCATGCAGCCATGGCGGCCTCATTTGAGAAATATCTCTAGAATTTGTTTCCGCCCTTGACTGAAACAGTAAGGGCAGGATTTGTAAAAGGATCTGTGCAGGATCGGCATACCCTTTATGTTCAACAGCAGACCTGTATCTGTGTCTGTCTGGACACAGTGGTCCAACACGTCCATCTGGACATGACAGTCCAACACATCCATGTGTCTGTCTGATTTAGAACTAAATCTGCATCACACAATTACCGCAAATTGAGTCAAATTTTTTTTTTTTTTTTTTACAAAAATTGCTACAAGGATGACTTCTGTTGCAAATGGATGCATCCCACAGCAGTGCTGAGGGGCACAAGGTAGCAGCTCATGTGTCCTGAGAAGCCAGTAGCATAGAGGGGACCCTTCACACAGACGGATGTGTGTGATTGAATGGGCTTCTAGTATGTCAAGGGTGCAGATCCCTGGCTCTGATAGCCCTGGACAATTACTTATATTTGTAATGTCTGCCCGTGACAGGCACACACAGCTGTGATAGCTTTTTCCAGTGCTTCCGGGGGTGTTTATATGGATCTGTTTAAGTGACAGGGAATATTGGCCATAATACTGGAACGCCCCCACCCCACTGCCTCCAGGTGCTTCTCGGTGGGGAGGGAGTTACATGGATCTGTCTAAGTGACAGGGGAATGTTGGCCACGATACTGGGGAACCCCCCCCAACTCGGCTTCAATTAATGTCATGGTATCTTTAAATTCCATCTGGACAGTTGCCAGAGGAGGACAAAAGGGACCTCAGTTTAACATTTCATCTGAAAGACAGCACATCAACATTGCAGCGTACCCCCCTCCATACTGTACTTGTGTCAGTTATGAGAATTATGCTAAGTACCTGGTGTGGAGCTAGAACCCCTGACCTTCTGATCTTCTGACCCCAGAGGTGAGCATGCTACCTACTAAGCCACTGATACAATAACTGCAATTACTAATATTACTGTACTATATTATGGATTACATAATATTATAATTAATACTGTAGTTATAACTGTATTAAAGCAGCAGTACTACGAAATCAGTAAGTGAGCTATCAAAATTCAGTTTTTCGGCTGTAAGTATGCTGCCAAAGTTCCAGTTTCCATACCTGTAAATGTTTTTTTTCAGTCGTCTTTAGTTTTTCAGATATTTGCAATTTATTTGAAGTGTTGTAGCGCTACAACAAATATGGCGGCTGACTATTTTTCAGCTGCGCTTTTTCTACAGGTCACATCACATCTTTTGACAACAGCCGACAACCCTGTAAGTCATACATATGTGCAGTTGGTAGCGGAGGGTTCCAGTGCAACATGCTTAGTGGCATAAATGTAAACAAAAGCAGTGAATAACTAACAAATTACTCGCGAAATACAATGCTGGCTAGAAAGAGTACCAGGTACATGATTAGCAGGGTACAGGGAATAAACTGTCAAAAAAGCACAATTTTTTTTTTCGTAGTACTGCTGCTTTAAGTTGTAATTGTCTGATGATTATTAAACACTCCAGTATGTCAATCATTAACTATAATTATAAAATTAACTGCAATTTATGTATTAAAGGACTCCAATGAAAACAAGCTATCACACTGCATGGGGCTAGAAAGCAATCCTCATGGTGTCAATTGTCTAATAAACAGCAACTCCTTGACAACAGTTGATCAGTGGCACTGAGGGCCAAGGCTTAAACTCTGACAGCAGTGAAGTTAGTCCTCCTATGTGCAACACAGAGTGGAGTTCATTTATTCCCCAAAATGTCCAGCATTCCTATGGGTTGTAATTTAGAAAACAATGAGCTACAAAACGGGCAGACCATACAAGGGATGACGTCCTTCATTGGCGCTTGATCAAGACTCCTGGCCCAGTGCGGCCTCTTCATCCTCCATAGTCCATGGTTTTTGAATTCCTCCCCAAGTGACCCAAGGGGGTGGTATGTCGTAGTGTAGGTTCCAGGTGTGTTGGGGAACAGCTGAGCACTGTTAGGATGCTGGGGTCCTTGCCATCCAGACAAAATAAGCAAATGAGCCTATGAGCAATGAAAGAGGGATTGGATGGTCCAGTTGGTACAGGAAAAATATCAAGTTACAAAAATATTGCCGGCCCGCCGGCACAGCGGTAGGGCTTCCGCTTGCGACGCCAGCGACCCAGGTTCGGGCACGGACTCGGGCAGCTGGAGGGCCGGCTGGGGGGAGGGAGGAGGATCGAGCGCCCGTGCTCTCCTTCTCCGGGAGGGAGGAGGGGTGCAAGTCCGCTGCAATACCGCCACCTGGGTGACCACAGGTGGAGGTATGGCGAGACTGCATGCGATAGGGTGGGAGGACGTTGGCCGGGAAAGCCGGGGCATCAAACACGTTGTCATGTGCTCCGCCCCTAGGCTCCCACCAGCGTGTGGACATCCTGAGGGTGGGGAAGAAAACCAGGAAATACCCCGGCAAGCTCCTGGTAGACGGAGCTCTTGGCCATGATCGCCAATGCCCCTGCCGGTGCCAGTACCAGCATCCCCCCTGACGAAAATTCAGACACGTCGGGGCGTATGTGTACCGCCCCGTACCCGCCTTGGGGGGTATAGCCGAGGCTCCATGGGGGGGGGATGGACTGCACTGGACGCTAGGCAGTAGGAGCGGTGACGGAGCGGCGACGAATCAGGCCAGTAGAGACTCCCAAAGCAGCAGGAGTTCGGAGGCGAGAGGAGGGTATATGAAGAAAATAAAAAAATAAAAAAAGTTACAAAAATATTTTTTTTTCTAAGAAATTAAATGGTTAGATGAGGGCTGGGCAAATCAAGTTTACTCGAGGCCCACTCTGGCTATGTTCTTTTGAGGGCGTATAGCACTGAAAATACAATACACCCCAGCTCTAGTTGGGAAATAGTCTAGGGTTTGCATGTGACAGTTTTATGATCACTGGAAACATAAGTTGCTATGCTGTCTCATGGAGATCGACATCAGAATCTGATGCACAAAACATGCATGAATCCTGCCTTAGTGCATCTCCATGCCATTAAGCTACCAGTGGATGAACCAATTGGGCTGAATGGCTCTTGTATGTCCCCAAAGGTCACATGCACTGTATCATGGGTCTGCGGTAAGGAAGCCAGTGAGCTAACATCTGTCTTCAGCAGTCCTCAGTTGCTACAGCAGCCAGATGGTCCCCAATGTTTTCACTACAGTACACCTGTTATATGCCCTTTCAGTAGTACTAATCAGTCAGTTATATCATTGTACTGTATTGTACTGTTAATCAGGCAAGCGCCTTTGTGGATTGGACCAACAAAAACAGCTGCACTCAGGTGGAATAAACAGGCTGTGCATAGGAAAGAGCTACTGCAGAGATTTACTGCTGCCAAGCTAGCTGCTTCACAGTGCACAACCACAGATGTTTTGGCTCACACTGAAGTAGCCCCTTCACTTCTACCGCACTGTGTGAGCTAAAATATATGTAGTTGTGCACGTGTGTGGCTGTTAGCTTTGGCAACAATAAATTCTGTGACAGTCGTTTTCCTGTGCACAGCCTGTTCATTCCACCTGAGTGCAACCATTTTCTGTTAGTTTGTTGTGGAAACTGAGGGGTTAGCCACCACTTTCGGCAGCATCTCCCAGGACTTTACTGGAGTGCAGTTGTGAGAATGTGTAGTCAGCTGGTGCCTTTGTGGATTGGAAATGAAGACTGTAGAATAGCACACATGTCTAAGTAAATAATCGATAGTCACATGACATGGTGTGTGGTCGTAAAGAAACACACATATGCCTCAGGCTTGGGCATAAGACACTACTGAGTGCCTACAAATCCCTCAGAAGTGTGTACATTTCTTTACGACTGCACACCCTGATGTGTGTTATTGCTCTTACAAAATGGGTGCCAAAACTTTTTTAACAAAAAGGGGACAATAGTGGGGGGCAAAACATTTGAGTTGTGTAGTTGTAAGGAAATAATGCACGGTCACATGATAAAAAATGAGAATTAAGACATGCTATGCTAATTGATAAATGTCTACATGAAATATATCCCAAGTGCTTCAACTGCAACCTACCATCTACCAACCCACTGTATATGTGGAGATTCCAAATAAGAACCTCTTCCAAGTGCCAAGAACTCGCAGGGTCGTTGGTTCAAAACCCTTTGCCACAGCTGCTCCAACTACCCAGAATGCCCTAACCACAAGTGCTAAAGAAGATCCAACTATCAGTGTTTTTAATACCATGTTCTGGCCCCTCCGTAGATCCCTAAGCACAGGAGCAGGATCTGCATCCCCATCAGCCAAATTTCTCACAATTGAGATAGCACAAGGAGCTAAGGTCATCCTCTCAGCCAACTACTTAACCTTACCTCTCTTCAACTGATGTGGGGATGAGAGCCTCTCTGTCGTGGCCTCAAAACTCTAGAACAGCCTTCCTGCCTCAACATTTCCACTAGCTCCCAGCTGGCTTTAGAACAAACTCGGTAAGCTTTCTGCTCTCGGCATCTGCCTGTAAATGCCTCGACCTCTGCACTTTGACCCTGCGGGCCTGTCTGTTAGGATCCCTGGCCCTGGGTGGAATCTACTCCATGCTCTATCAGTTTCCCCACATACAGTTACACTGGTTTTGCTACTGCCCACTGCACTTTTATAGTAGATTGTCATATGATCCTTATTGCTCCCATCTCCTAGCTTTTGCTGGACTGCTAGGTATCTCATGCTAAGTTACTATTAGTTTGTACTACTTTATGCACTCCAGGTCACTCACATAGCACTCTCACCTGTTAGCCCCTGATGTAGTGTACGGTTTCATGACCTCTGTATGGTATCCAAAGTGTTAGTATTTCAGAATCACTGTATGTATTACAAGACCTTTGAATCTGTTACCCAATTGCTGCTCCCTGATGCACTGTGTACTGTATATTCAAACTGCTCTTGTCTTGTACCTTTGTCTGCTGTAAGCACCATCTTGATGGCCCGGTCATGACTGAAAATGGTCCCTGGATCGTGTACCTTGACCGTTAACAAATAAATGAAAATGGCACACTGCGTGCAGGTGACCCACGCCTGGGAGCAAACCTGGTTGCCATATCAGGAGGCAGACCAGGCTGAGGTAGCTCTCACTGCCTTAATCTAGAGGGTTCACGGGGTTCCGCACCACAGTACCCCCCTGCGACCAGCCAGAGCATGCTCTGGTGGTAGGGGTGCTGTGTGATTGCAAGGCTAATAGAGGCACTTCCCAAGCCACAGAGAGGAGGGCGTGTGCAGGAGAAAACTGAGGAAGTAGAAAATCTGCTGTCTGGATGATGGGTGAATGGCTGAATGCAGAGTATACATCTGGATGATGGCTGAATGGACGACTGCAGAGTAAACATCTGGATGATGGCTGAATGCAGAGTATATATCTGGATGATGGCTGAATGCAGAGTAGATACCTGGATGATGGCTGAATGCAGAGCAGATACCAGGATGATGGCTGAATGCAGAGTAGATACCTGGATGATGGCTGAATGCAGAGTAGATACCTGGATGATGGCTGAATGCAGAGTAGATACCTGGATGATGGCTGAATGCAGAGCATATATCTTGCTGATGGCTGAATGCAGAGAATATACCTGGATGATGGCTGAATGCAGAGTATATACCTGGATGATGGCTGAATGCAGAGTAAATATCTGGATGATGGCTGAATGCAGAGTATACGTCTGGATGATGGCTGAATGCAGAGTATATATCCGGATGCTGGATGATGGCTGAATGCAGAGTATATATCTGGATGATGGCTGAATGCATAGTATACATCTGGATGATGGCTGAATGCAGAGCATATATCTCGATGATGGCTGAATGAAACCGAAAAAACGGCAAGGGCAGGACATGAAGAGGGAAAGGAAAACAAGCAACGAGCCACAACAGAAAAGGAGCGTGGGGGACACAGAGCTACCCAGACCCAGCCGCCACTGGCGAGCGAATGAGTGCAACTCGCTTAAGGAGGGCGGAATGCTGCTTGAAGGTTTATAGGATGTGGGGAGGAGTCTTCCCCACTTAACTATGGGCATAACCCTAGATTTAAACCAACCACTGAGTATAACAGGCATACAACCAGTTCACAAAACTGCCTGTATAAGCGGTGGGGACTGTATTATATATGTGTAACACCCTGCAAATGAGGGTTCCTCAAAGACTTCCAGGAGCTTGCTTGAATGCTCCAAGCCTGAATGGTGTTTGTGCTGTTTCATTTATCAGTGAGTGTTTTAGAGCCTCTGGTACTGTCTCTTTAAGAGCTGTCTGCTTGCAGACATAATTAGTTGTATGGGGGACTGTGTGCTTCTCTGAGTACCACTGAGCTGCTGCCAATTCACTTCATTTTTGCAGTCACTAGGAGTGCAAAGGAACCTATCTGAAAGATGTAACTGTTTGCCAGAAATAAGTTAGAGTAATAATGAAAATACAGTTTGTCTAACCTGCTTTCTTTGCAGTCAGAACTGTGTCTGCTAGTTCCCATTCTAGTTTTGAACTGCTGAACTGGACCAATCAGTGTGGGGTAAGCTAGCTCTAAAATGGTGCCTTTGGACGAATCAGAACTTGGACTCATAATCTGAGCCAGCCACAAGAGGATTGTATGGGCAGTGACTCTGGGAGATGTAGTTTAGACTTCAGTGCCTTTTTGGACCAACAGCAGCAGTCTATTGTGAGTGACAGCCAATCCAGTCAAGAACTGGGAGGAACTCAAAGGAAGTGCCCGGTTTTGTCGGTTGGAGTTTCAGTTGAGCTTTGGCAGTGAAGAAGGAAGGAGCCCTGTGCTTTTTCAGTGTGCAGTTTTAGTAAAAAAACGTGTGTAAGGCCCAGAGTTCCGGTCTGCAGCTTGTGTAACAGCTTGTTAGGACTGAATCCGTCCTGTGAAAAGAATCAAAGGATCTCTGAAGAGTAGAAACCAGGCTCACCCTGTAGAAGACTGGAGGAATTGCTGAAAATTGCACTCTGTCTGTCAGGAACTGAATCTGCTGTGTATTCTCGCGTATTGTGCAGTAATTGCGATCGGGATACAGATGCAGCCTGCCTGGTATAGTGCTTTCTTTATATGGATGTGTGAAGAGGTTTGTGTACCTCAAGTGAGCCCTGCTGACATTGAAGGACACTATCTTATTTGGAGGTCGTGAGTACTAATTCAGGGTCGCTCCTGTTGAATTGCCACATTAAATCCAAATGGAATTACTGTACTGCTGACTGTTTAATTCTCCTTTTCTCTGTGAAAGGGCCCCTACCAGCTGCCACGGTTTGGACTAGCCACTAGGGCTTGGGTACCCAGGGACAGTGACTGATAGGGATAGGCCTGCACAGAGCCATAGGTAGATTATTAGAGTGATAAGCTAATTAACCTGATTTCCCCCTGTCCTTGTTATATCCCCCTAAATAAATCAGAGCTGCTTGTTTCAGCAAAGTTATACTGCCTGAGGTATTTGTCTATGTTAAAGTACTGTACTGTGATTGTTGCACTGTATCTCATTTCACAGGAGGTCCCAGTGCCGGAACCAGACCTGGGGGTAAGTGTATACTGTGAAGGTAATTCTGATATATTGTGTGGGCCAATAGTGGGAAGAAAGGGGTTGCAGTGTCCCAGAGGGCTGTGACCAAGTTAGTTTAACTATTGCAAACCCTGACCTCTGGGTGGAGGCACCGCATTGGATCCAGGCCCTCAACCTGTTAGTGGCAAATCAGGCAGGGTAGTAGCCCTGGGATAGCGCCATCTAGGGGTTACATCTTGAGGCTCACCGCTGATATTGTGTGTCCTCTAGTGGCCATATTTACTAACCACTGTTAAGAAAAAATGGGTACCTCGACAGAAGTGGCTGTGCACCGGCTTTTGGAGTGGTGTACTGGGAGGAGATCGACCCCAAAATGCTTGCTTATCCTGGACATCCCCTGGGTATCAATACGGACACTGTGCAGGAGTACTTTCCAAGGTGGAAGGTTTACAAAACCCTGTGGTGGTGGGTCGGCATGCTAATCTGCTCACCCACACTTTCCTGGCCCTAGTAGAGTTTAAGGATCCCATAGATAGCTCCAAAGTGCCACAGACCATTACCCCAGAGGAGCCCTCACTGCTTGGAGGTGATAACTAAGGACAGTAAAGACCGGGGAGATGAGCCTCCACCACTATCTGAAACTTTGAGGAGAAATTTGCTAAATGGTTGCTGGGGAAGGGAAACTGTGGAGGACTTGAAGAAACTATTCTTGCCACCTGGGGGTGTTCCTCCCCCAACACCTTCTCCCACTCCAGTGCCCGTAATGGTGGCTGAACCAATGCAGACTCCAATTTCTGCACCTGCCATTAGTCACGACTCTTACCGAAGGTTGAGGATCTTCTCTGGCACCCTCCCCACCCCCCAAGGGGAGGATGACTGGGAGACCTGGATAGACTATGTTGCCCCCCAAGTGCTAGAATGGCAATGCTCGGAAGCCGAAAAGCGAAAGAGGGTTAGTGAGAGCCTCCGAGGTCCTGCCCTGGCTACCATTCGTGCTAAACGGGCCAGTAAACCCTGAAGTGACTGCACAGGCTCATCTTGAGGCCCTGGAGAATGTGTGAGCCCAGATTCTGATGAGGACCTATGGTGGAGAGTAAGAGATGCACAACAGTACCAAGGGAGTTGTTGTCTGTGTATGTATCTCGGTGGAAAAATTGTTGCAAGAATGCTCTGAAAGGTAGTTTGCCAGCGATTGAACTGGACCGAACCAGGCTGGACAGGATCCTAAGTCTGCCCCTTCTCAGAACTGCTGTTGCTTCAGTTACGCCTGGCAGATCGACTGGAATCCCACCCTCCTATGATGAGTTAATGAGAGAAATTGAGGAGTTGAAAAAAGACGACTCGGGAGGACCTGCACCAATAGCTCGGCTATGACCAGTGACTGAGGATGACCCATCAAGTGAAGTTCAGGGGCAGAGGTTGGCAGTCAATGAGTGCTCTGACAAGGAAAAAGATATGCCACAATGGAGGTGAACTGTTGAGAGAGATCCGGAATTCAAAAAAAGTCCTTTATGAAGGCCACGCCTGCAAGCACGGGCCCTGACCTATATCCGACTGGGTATCTGCTATGGGGGTGGGGGGTACCCCACCCATGTATTCCTGCTGATAACAGCTCCAAACTCAATTCATTGACCATGGAAGTGGAGAAACTGACGATGTCTCCAAATGCTTATCACGCCGCAGACAGAGATGGCACCCAGTTTCCAGTTGTAATACCCCGCGCCTGGCTCCCAGTGTGCGCCGCCAGCTCAAACCCAGAAAGTATGTTTTGCTATAATTGTGGGAAAGATGGGCACATGAAAAGGAATGCCAGTCCCCAAAAGACACTGACAAAGTTGCATATAGGCTACAAGGAGAGCTTGAGAACAAATCAGTGGTTAAGAGGTGCACGAAATGATCCCAGTGAGGGCACCAAAAATGCTAACTCACGTCCTTTGTGGCAAGGTCAGTTGCCCAGGCCCTCACTATTGCCTCTCCAGACTGGTCCAGAATAGTGGGTCCCTCCATGGAGACCACTGTAAAGGTGAATGGAGTCTACAAGAGCTGTATTAGACAGTGGCTCCCAAGTGACAATTATGTTCCAAGATTGGTATCAGAAGCATTTGTCACATGTACCCTTACAACCATTAGAAGGACTGCATGTATGGGGTTAAGTGAGAAGGCCTACCCCTATTCGGGTATATCCGAATTTGGCTGTCTTTCCCCACCTCCGTGGCTGGAGTGGCCGAACAAGTAGAGACCCTAGCCTTAGTGTGTCCCCCACTGGACTGTATGATGGTGTCCCTTTGTTGATTGGAACAAATGCTCATATGTTCGAAGGCTGGCACAGTTGTGTTATGAAAAACAGGGTCAAAGACTAGTAGAGCTTTAAGAGTTCCGGCTTTAATTAAGAAGGCCTATGAGGCAGAGAGATGCTGAAAAATAGAACCAGAGGAACCGGTCGGAATTGTATGCGAAGAAGGATCCTGAGTCTCTGATCCTGGCGCCAAATGCCCAGTGTACCTTACAGGGAGAGGTCCGTATCAGAAAGGATGTTAAGAATAAAATATTAATGTTGGATGCACCAGGCGATGGAAAATTGCCAGAGGGACTGCTGGTCAAGCCTAGTATTTTGCCCGCTAGAGCCCATGCTTATGCCAGAAGGGTAATGGTCCAAGTTCATAATGTGTCTGAAAGAGACATTCGAGTAAATAGAGGTTGCATCCTGGCTAATGTGCATTGTGCAGACACTGCAGTGCTACCCAGCAGCAAGAGTTCAAGGAAGAATGACAGAGTAACGCCTGATTTGTTTGATTTTGGCGATCTTCGCCAGCTGAATGGAAAGTGAAGATCAGTGAGAAGCTTGCCCAGAGAGACCAGGTGTTTTCTTTAAAGGAATGGGACGTAGGATGCGTGCAAGGAGCTGAGCACAATATCCGCTGCATGACGAAAGACCATTTGCGGAGAGGTCTCGACGCCTGGCACCTGCTGACATAGATGATGTGAGACGGCATCTGCAAGAGATGTTAGCTGCTGGTGTAATACAAGAATCCAGAAGCCCTTATGCTTCCCCATTGTGGTAGGAGGAAAAGAATGGAACAGTAAGGATGTGTGGATTATCGCACCTTAAACGTGGACTATCCCTGATCAGTACACAATGCCCCGTATTCAGGATGCTTTGGACTGCCTAAGCGGGAGCAAGTGGTTCTCTGCTGGATCTCCGCGAGTGGGTACTATCAGATCCCGATGGCCCCAGAGGACCGTGAAAAGACAGCCTTTATCTGTCCGCTTGGCTTCTATGAATTCATGAGGATGCCTCAAGAGATTTCAGGTGCCCCAGCCACTTTTCAACGATTGATGGAGCGTGCAGTGGGGACATGAACTTACTAGAGTGCCTGGTATACCTAGATGATGTTATTGTGTTTGGCAGCTCACTGGAGGAACATGAGAGCAGATTATTTAAGGTATTGGACCGACTGGAGGACTTTGGCCTTAAACTGTCCATTGATAAGTGTCAATTCTTTCAAACATCAGTAAAGTATGGGACACATAGTATCCACCGAGGAATAGAGACCCACCCAAGTAAAGTTGAGGCCTTGACCACCTGGCGAGCCCAAAAATCTAAAAGAACTCGCAAAGATTCCTGGGTTTCTGTGGTTATTATCGGGCGTTCATCAAGGACTATTCAAGAGTGATCCGCCCTTTACTTAACCTTACTCAAGGGTATCCCCAACCCACAAAAAATACCAAAAGTCACGTCCTCAAGACTGAAAGAGTGTATTCTATCCGAGTGAAGTATTTGGGGCCCGCTGGACTCCTGATTGTGAGACTGCTTTCATGAGATCATTTATCAACTTACCCATGCTCCAGTGCTGGCCTATGCCGATCCAAGAAAACCTTATGTCCTGCACACTGATGCTAGCTTGCAAGGGTTGGGGCTGTGTTGTACCAAGAGCTACCAGAATGGCCTGAGACCAGTGGCCTTTGCCAGTAGAAGTCTGACCCCATCTGAAAATAACTATCCTGTACATAAGTTAGAGTTCCTAGCTTTGAAGTGGGCTATTGTTGACCAATTCCATGAGTACTTGTGGGGCTAAAATACTAGTAAAACTGACAATAATCCTTTAACCTATGTGCAGACCTCAGCTAAGTTGGATGCCACTGGCCATAGGTGGCTTTCTGCATTATCTACATACGACTATGCTCTCGAATAATCGGCAGGTCTGAACCACATAGATGCTGATGTCTCTCCAGGAGGTCTGTTCCCAGAATGATTGGGTCCGATTAGCAGAACCTGACATTCGGGCACTCTGCCGGAAGTTTGACAGGAGGAACAAATGTCCACGGACGCAGTGGACTGCATGGTGGATTGCTTGGGACCCTCTGAGAATTGCATACCTGCTGCTTATTGCCACTTTTCTGCAATAGACATTGGTGCACTGCCTCAGCTGGACAAAGACAGTATTCGGCGGGCTCAATCCCGCGATCCCATGATCAAAGCAGCTTTAGAAGCCCTCTATGCAGGAAAAGATGTGTCCAAATTACGCTCCACTGATTTGAGAACTGCACTGTTATACAAAGAAGGTCCTAAATTGAAACTGATCAATAAACTGTTATACAGAGAAACAGTAGACAGAGGGGACAAGTAGACAAACAACTAGTGCTGCCCACTGCCTTCGGGGACTCAGTATTGAGGTCCTTGCACAACCACATGGGCACCTTGGTATAGACAGAACACTTGACTTGGTGAGATCCAGATTCTATTGGCCTAAGATGGGGGCTGATGGAGCAACACATTCGAACTTGTAGCTGCTTACAGAGAAAGCTTTGCCCAGAGGGCTGCCCCTTGTTAACATAACCACCAGTGCACCCATGGAGCTGGTCTGTATTGATTTTCTAAGTTTGGAGTCAGATCAAAGAAATATCAGTAATGTGCTGGTGGTCACTGACCATTTCACGAGATATGCCCAAGCTTTCCCACCAAAGACCAGAAAGCATCCACTGTAGCCAGAGTACTTGTAGAAAACTTTTTGTTCACTATGGGGCTCCACAAAGAATCCATTCTGATCAAGGGAGAGACTTTGAGAGTCGCCTGATCAAAGAGATGCTTTCTGTGGGGAGTGCGAAAGTCCAGAACCACTCCTTACCACTCAGTGGACCCACAGCCTGAACGTTTCAACCGCACTTTGCTAGATATGCTAGGCACCCTGCACCCAAAGGACAAGCCTAGATGGAGCCAACAAATTAGCACCCTGGTACATGCTTATAACTGCACCAAAGTGATGCCACTGGATTCTCCCCTACCGCCTGATGTTTGGAAGAAGCTCGACTACCAGTAGATGTGTGTTTTGGGGTCTCTCTGATGGGGTTCAAGCTGACAACTATTTACAGTATGTGCAAAAGTTAAAGGCCCAGCTAACTCATGCGCACTAACTGGCTCAAACCATGGCTGCCAAAAGAAATCTGGCCAACAAAGAAAGGTATGATAAAAGGTGAAAGCACAGGAACTCCAGGAGGGAGATCGGGTATTGCTAAGAAATCTGGGACTGCATGGCAAGCACAAGATTGCTTGACAGATGGCACCATCTCCTCACATTGTAGTGGGCAAACTAGATGATCTGCCAGTGTACAAAGTAAGGCCTGAGAATAATTCAAAGATGTAAAACAATGCATAGAAATCATTTACTGCCCATTGGACAAATCTTAATTGAGTCTGAGCCCTAGAAGATGCCCCTCTGGACCAGTGACTAGAGCTGCTGCTAAGAAAAGATCAAGAAAGTCTGCACCTACAGAAGCAAAGTTAAAGTGTTCCCTCCACAAGTCCTAGTTGAGCATGACTGTCAGTCCATATCGGAAGAAAGTGAGAGTGACTTTGAATACTATCCTTCTTACTAACTGAGTCAATTGTTTCGGGCAATCCCCTAGTCAATACTGGAGACAAAGCTGGGCCTCTGGACTGTCTAAGCCCCAGCTTCATCCCTGGAGCCAATGCTCCCAGAAAGTGAAGTGCAAAGCATCAGATCAGATGAAATGGAATCATTGTGCATGGTTGAACTGTTTGAGCTTAGGGAGGAAATGATAGATTAGGGGCAGACTGGTGATACACCTAACAAGAAGAGATATTTTGAGTGCCCTGACAGTCCACTGCCAGTGTCCGAAAGCTCTCCATGCGAGCCAAATGTTGTGGACTCAGAAACTGCAACTCCTGGAGCTGAAAGTGCCCAAGTTCCTGGCCTCTCCCCCATGGAGACTCCCCTGACAAGTGAGGACAATGCTGAAAATGAGGCTCAGAGTGCAGAGATTGTAACAGTTCCCCTAGAAAGACTGGTCGAGCTGTAAAGCCTGTGGTGCACCTCAGTTATGATTCCTTGGGAGGCCTGTGGATTTGCCTCTCAATGTTGTCCATAAAGGAGTGTATGTGTCCCCGAGCTCATTGCCCAAACTGAGCGTCATGCTCACTCCAAGTTACTTGTGTTGCCTCTATATGGTGCCCTTGCCCCATCCAGCCCTAAGGTAACTGATAGGAAGGGCCCTCTTCAGGTTTCATGTACAAGAGGTAATAACTTGAGTTATGGTACAATGTGTATGTAATACTGTGTAAAGAGTGACATACTGCAATGTTTCAGAAATGTGTTCTTGGTAAAATGATATATTGACTGATGATTACATGTGCGAGCCTAATGCAAATGTATATGGTTGCAGTTGAAACTTATGGGGGTACTTGCTTGACGCGGACGTCAAGCTTTCCCAGGCCAGGAAGGGTGTAACACCCCTGCAAATGAGGGTTCCCAAAAGACTTCCAGGAGCTTGCTTGAATGCTCCAAGCCTGAATGGTGTTTGGCGTTTAAGCCATTTATCAGTGAGTGTTTTTAGAGCCTCTGGTACTGTCTCTTTAAGAGCTGTCTGCTTGCAGACATAATTAGTTTGTATGGGGACTGTTGTGCTTCTCTGAGTACCACTCGAGCTGCTGCCAATTCACTTCATTTTTGCAGTCACTAGGAGTGCAAAGGGAACCTATCTGAAAGATGTAACTGTTTGCCAGAAATAAGTTAGAGTAATAATGAAAATACAGTTTGTCTAACCTGCTTTCTTTGCAGTCAGAACTGTGTCTGCTAGTTCCCCATTCTAGTTTTGAACTGCTGAACTGGACCAATCAGTGTGGGGTAAGCTAGCTCTAAAATGGTGCCTTGACGAATCAGAACTTGGACTCATAATCTGAGCCAGCCACAAGAGGATTGTATGGGCAGTGACTCTGGGAGATGTAGTTTAGACTTCAGTGCCTTTTGGACCAACAGCAGCAGTCTATTGTGAGTGACAGCCAATCCAGTCAAGAACTGGGAGGAACTCAAAGGAGTGCCGGTTTTGTCGGTTGGAGTTTCAGTTGAGCTTTGGCAGTGAAGAAGGAAGGAGCCCTGTGCTTTTCAGTGTGCAGTTTTTAGTAAAAAAACGTGTGTAAGGCCCAGAGTTCCGGTCTGCAGCTTGTGTAACAGCTTGTTAGGACTGAATCCGTCCTGTGAAAAGAATCAAAGGATCTCTGAAGAGTAGAAACCAGGCTCACCCTGTAGAAGACTGGAGGAATTGCTGAAAATTGCACTCTGTCTGTCAGGAACTGAATCTGCTGTGTGTTCTCCGGTATTGTGCAGTAATTGCGATCGGGATACAGATGCAGCCTGCCTGGTATAGTGCTTTCTTTTATATGGATGTGAAGAGGTTTGTGTACCTCAAGTGAGCCCTGCTGACATTGAAGGACACTATCTTATTTGGAGGTCGTGAGTACTAATTCAGGGTCGCTCCCTGTTGAATTGCCACATTAAATCCAAATGGAATTACTGTACTGCTGACTGTTTAATTCTCCTTTCTCTCTGAAAAGGGCCCCTACCAGCTGCCACAGTTTGGACTAGCCACTAGGGCTTGGGTACCCAGGGACAGTGACTGATAGGGATAGGCCTGTGCACAGAGCCATAGGTAGATTATTAGAGTGATAAGCTAATTAACCTGATTTCCCCCTGTCCTTGTTATATCCCCTAAATAAATCAGAGCTGCTTGTTTCAGCAAAGTTATACTGCCTGAGTATTTGTCTATGTTAAAGTACTGTACTGTGATTGTTGCACTGTATCTCATTTCACAGGAGGTCCCAGTGCCGGAACCAGACCTGGGGTAAGTGTATACTGTGAAGGTAATTCTGATATATTGTGTGGGCCACTAGTGGGAAGAAAGGGGTTGCAGTGTCCCAGAGGGCTGTGACCAAGTTAGTTTAACTATTGCAACCCTGACCTCTGGGTGGAGGCACCCGCCATTGGATCCAGGCCCCTCAACCTGTTGGTGGCAAATCAGGCAGGGGTAGTAGCCCCTGGGATAGCGCCATCTAGGGGTTACATATGTACCACAGTTCATCATTTATATTATCTAAGCATGTACATATTTAGCGTAATAAGCATTTGTTAATCATACCGGATACTGCAATTGTCTCCCTGAGGTCTCTCCTGAAAAACTAGGCAAGTAGCCCAAATAAGGATATCCCAGTGTGCGGAAATTCTAAATAAAGAAATGTATTTTTGACTAATAATATTGCAGGATGTTTTAGACCCATTTTATAAACAAGATTATATCATAGCAGACTCACAGAAGGCAATTCCCAGAGAGAGCTACACCACCTAAAAAGCAGTCAGAGATGGAGCACAAAAATGAAGTGCAAAAGGTGCCTACATTTTATTCAGACATATTCAGATGGGAACCATAGCAAAGGTCCTGCTTAAGAATTTTTAGCACACCAGCCCATGGGTAGAGCTACTACCTGCAATCAAGGTATAGGAACAAGACATGGGTTTGAGGGCCAGTGAGGGGGGAAGGGGGATGGAGCGTTGGAGAGGAAACTCCTCTTCTGTGGAAAGAGTGTCAAGCGGTCCTCTGCAATGCTGTCACCAGAGTGACCACAGGTGTGGTGCAGTCTAGGATGCCTACAGATGCATGAGGGAAGGGACAGCGAAAGCGGCAGTGCATCAGGCTTGCCAACATGAGAACCCCCCCATGACCATCTTGGGCCCCCTTCCTCTCGGACTTCCAGGAAGGCTCCAAGAAAGTCTTCACTGTGGCAAAAAGGTGAATGGGATTGCTGCTGGGGAGCAGAAGACAGGACCCTACCTCAAGGATCCCAAAGACATGCAGCTCCAAAGTTTGGGAAGGTGGCACTGGTGGAGATGGAAGGAGGTTCTGACAGGTAACCACAGGGACAAGAAAAAGTAGGAACTAAAAAAAACAGTAACACTATTTACCTAATTTATTATTACAAATGTTACTATAGCAACTCGGACACTTGATAGCAGAGTTAGTTTTTACAAAACGTTTTTAGTAAGTACAGATAAATAACTTTAAATAGCGATGTTGGGGCTTTAGTAGTATAGGCCAGCATGGCATGCTGTTGCAGCCTCACCTGACAGAGTGCATCAGCGCTGGTGGGAATTACTAGCAACAGAGATCCTGTTAATTTGGGCAGAAATGTTCTTTCTGGCTATGTGAGAAAGAGAATCTGGTGTCACTCTTCACAACTCAATGGGATCTGTGTCAGCAGGAACAATTTCTTCTCCCTAGCCTCACTGCACACTGTCAGGGCTGGTGAGGCTGTGACAGCATCACAACTCTTTCCTTCCTACAGAACAGATGCTGTCACCACAGGGAACCCACATCTCTTTCTTAAAGGCAGCCCTGCAGGCAGAGGGCAGCATATATGCAAACCTTTTTGTCATACTTAACCACACAAATGTGTCAGCAAAACACAATTGTGTTTCTAGCCCCACTGTAAGCAAAAGAGGAAGACCAGGGGTGGGACTGTAAGGTTAAAGGGGGGAGGGGGGGTACTGAGCAGAAGGGAACAAGGAAAAGGCAGACATCCTGAACAAATACTTTTGTTCAGTGTTCACAGAGGAAGAAGAAGGGGAAGGGGCCGCAAAAAAGTAATAGGAGCATTGGTGGGAAGGAAGTGGACAACAGTCCCTTCACAGAGGACAGAGTACTAAAGCACTTGCTAATCTGATAGTGGACAAAGCAATGGGACCAGAGCAAAGGGCTGCATCCGAGGGTATTGATGGAGCTCAGGGAGGTACTTGCTGTACCTCTGACTGTCCTATTTAACAGCTCACTGGAAACAGGAGTGGTTCCAGAGGACTGGAGGAGGGCAGGTGTAGTCCCACTACACAAAAGTGGAAGCAGGGAAGAGGCTGGCAATTATAGACCAGTCAGCCTGACATTAGTGGGCAGAAAGTTAAAGGAATCACTGCTGAAGGAAAGAGTTGTGGAATTTATTGAATCCAATGGGTTACAGGACCTGAGGCAGCATGGATTCCGGGGGTCAGTGTCACATGGATCTGATAGATTTCTTTGACTGGGTGACCAAGGAACTAGATCAGGGTGGAGTGGTGGACATAGTCTACCTAGATTTCAGTAAGGCTTTCAACACTGCTCCACATAGGAGACTCATAGGAGGCAGTATAGCGCAGTGAGTGAAGGCTCTGAGCTGCAGATCTGGAGACCTGGGTTTGAATCCCACGGCTGCCTAGGTGCATACTATGTGATCCTGAGCAAGTCACTTAACTTCCTTGTGCTCCCAGGTCGCATCTGGAAACAAGTTTCGTCTTAGTGTACTACTACTCCTGGTTAAACAATGTTCACTTTCCCTTGTAAGCAAGCGGAGTACTTAGGGGTGGGTCCAAAGGTTGTTAGCTGGGTAAGAAATTGGTTAGGAGACAGACGACAGAGCGTGGTGAAAAACAGGGTTCACCCTGAGAAAGGGAAGGTGACCAGTGGAGTACCTCAGCGATCAGTGATGGTACCAGTCCTGATTAATGTCTTTATAAGCGACTTTGCAGAGGAGCTGCAAGGGAAGTTCTGCATCTTTGCGGTGCGGATGACACCAAAATCTGCAATAGGACACCCTGAGGTATGAGTGTGTGTGGACAGGATAAGCAGTGACCTGAGAAATCTAGAGAAGTGGGCAAGGGTATGGCAGCTGGCTTTCAACCCTAAAAAGTGCAAAAGAATGTATTTGGGGCACAGAAACCAGGTGGCGGAGTACAAAATGACTGTGGCGGCAATGATGACCACCAAACAGGAAAGAGACCGACGTGTAAGCATATCTAATGACCTAAAGGTGGCCAGGCAGTGCAATAAGGCAGTTGGGAGGGCTAGTGGGATGTTGGGGTGCATAGAGAGGGGGTATCACCAGCAGAAAGAGGGAAGTAGTGTTGCTTCTGTACAGACTGCTGGTAAGACCCCACCTAGAGTAGTGTGCCCAGTTCTGGAGACCATGGGCTGGATTCCCAAACGGTTTTGGATCTAAGTCCCACACTTTTAACTGCGGACCAAAATCATCACAGCTGCAGAAACTGTTATTCTCATCTGCAGCGGCTGTAGAAGATGTTACGGCTGGTCCAACCGGTTGTTAACATTTTTCCGTAGCTGCAGGGATATCCATGGCAACACCACCGCAAGTTGCTGTAAACCATGGAGACGGTAAACCAGCTCCACTTTTGAGAATACCGTAGCTATGGAAGAAACTGCGGTTCCACAAGTGGCAACCCACTTGCGCAGTTTTCCACGCAGCTCTGGGATTTTCACAGGCTTTGAGAATCCGGCCCCACATCTCTGGAAGGATATAAACAGTTTCAATGCGGTTCAGAAGAGGGCAACTAAAGTGGTGCGGGGTCTGCATCAGAAGCTCTATGAGGAGAGACTTAAGGACCTGAATATGCATACACTGGAAGAGAGGAGGGAAAGGGTGGGATATAACAGAAACCTTTAAATACCACACAGGGGTAAATAAGGTACACAAGGAAGTACAGTACTTTTCAGAAGAAAAGTGTACAAGAGAGCTGGAGGGGGTATATTCAGGAGTGATATAAAGCAGTACTCTTCATAGAGTGTTGGATTTCTGGAATAGCCTTCCAGTGCAAGTGGTGGGGTGAAACAGTAGTGGATTTCAAGAATGCATGGGATAAGCACAAGGGAAGCTTAGGGCAAAGGAAAGCAAGGAAGGATAATGGACCGAGACCAAGTAGGATCTGCGGTGATACTGTAGGCAGGGAAAAATGGGCAGACTAGATGGGCCACGGTGTCCTTATCTCCCAGCAGAGTCTATGTTTTACTACTGGACTATGTGGCAGAGCTGCACCCTCCCCAGATAGAGTGCAGTGGCGGTACCTTAAGGCATTCCTCCCACCTTTACCCCTTTTCAACGTCTGCTGCAGCAGTTCCAGTTCTCACTATCCTTTGTCTTTTTGTTTTCACATTTCTACTGCAGTAGGGTGGCCTCCTACTGTAGTATCTCTGTCTTTTTTTTTTTTAATTTCTTTTTATCCCCTCCTGAACGCCCTTGTCGCTCCACTCCTTCAGGCTTGCTCAATGCCCACCAGTCCCCCCCCATTGAGTCTGCCCCTAGAGTGCATCTCTCAGGTGTCTCCTACCTGCCTCCTTACTCCCTCAGAGCACCTTGCACAGCGGGGTCTGCCCATGTTTTTTTTGCGGACTGGGTGGCTGGAGCGGCTGTCATCCGGAACGACGAGGATTGTTTTCCGGTTTTCTGTCCACCCTCCGACCGCTGAGGACGCGCTCGGGGAACGTGTTTACGACGCCCAAGTGCCAATGGCGCCCTCCCTCCCCGACCCCAACTCAAGGGCCGCCGTTGCCCAAGTCGGTGCTTCCACAGCTCTCCCGGACGTCGGGTGTATTAAGCCACCCTGGTACCCCTCCCGAAGGAGAGAGCATCCGTTGGGGCCTTTCGTCCTCCTTCCCCTGCCGACTTCGACCACCCGAGTCCGCCTCGAACCTGGTCGCCGGGGTGGCGCGAGGTGTGGCATCCTGCCTCAACCCTCAGCGCCACCGGCCGCCATCTCTGTCTTTACTGTTCCCTCTTTTGCCTAAAGTACCTATGAAACTGCCGACTGCTAGGCAAGGAAAATGCCTGGACCCCTCCCCCCAGCCTGACTTTCGTGTGCCCTGTTGCCTTTAAAATAAAAGAAAGTAAAAAGACACAGTGGACCATAGCAGGCTATTAATACAGTAGATTTGTTTGTCCCCTGCAGTATGCGTTAATCTGATGAGGTCCCACATGTCCAGGTAGTCCGTAGCAGGTACAACATGTAAAGCACGTATAAATGCTAAGAAAAATGAGGGGGACTCCTGCTTAATGTGCCGTGGTGTGCTATAAAGTATGCACATATGCTTCTGTATCAGCAGAGCACGGGCAGAAGTAAACTAAATAAAGTAACACTGTGCCCCGAAGCTGATTATAAGGGAAAACTGTGCTTTGCCATTTTCGCGGCTTGCAAATGAATCCAACGGAGCGGTACAGGCTCCAGTGGGGGCGCCAACTGTGCCAGAGTCTAAGTAGCAATAATGCCCGACAAAGTGGGCGGTATTGAGCAATACCCGGACCGGCCAGGGGCGTAATGAGGACCTGACGCATGAGCGAAGGCCTGCACTCTGGCGATTCGTGCTTTTAATACCGCCCACCCTGGAGGGCATTATTGCGCTTTAGAAAATGGGCCACTGTATTATGTGTAGTATGCTTTAAAAAATAATGTTTACATATAAAAACTCTTATTTTGTAATAAAATAGTTCCTCCACCTGAATTGCAATGTTGTTGTTTTTTGATAAGCTAGCTGGTAGTCATGGTTACTCCCCCCCCCACAAACACACACACATACTCAGGGTGTGTATAATTTATTTACTCAGTTATTTGTGTGTGTGTGTGTGTGTGTGTGTGTCTCTCCCGGTATTTGTTTCTTTAAGTATTAACTTTGGGAAGTAGCTGTTGCTGTTCAGATCGGGAGTGTGGCAGTCATGAAGAGCGCACTCAATCCAGCGACAGTTGCATGAAGCCAATCAGGCTGATGGCTTCGTTTTTGTTTCTTCATTCGTGCCCGACCCCCCACCCAGTTGCCTGAAGCCGATCAGGTTCACGACTTCGCTTTTATTTCTTCATTCGTACACCCCCAGTTGCCTGAAGTTGTTTTCTGTTGTGAGAGTTTTTTTTTTTAGAGAGGTCAGAGGTTGCGTGGGGTAGGTCAGAGGTTGCTATGCTGACACGGAAGCGCGGTGTGGGATAGTAAGCTGGTGTAGTCGGGAGCCAGTTGTTTATTTTTTTTTAAACATTCTTGGTCCTCGTGGTTTGTGGAGCAGGAACTTGTTTTAACTGGCGGACTGTGAAGCGCGGTGTTTTGCTACAAACGAGTCAGCGAGTGGGCAAGCTGGAGCAGGAGGAGCCACAATGTAGAGAGCTGCAGGAATGAGCGAGAGTGTGCTGCCAGTTGTGGGAATGTAAGTATCACAAGTATCGGGTTTATTTCGAGAACGAAATGTTAAATTAATTAATGTGGGTAGCAGGAAGTTGTTTCTGTCAGGAAGGAGTGTATCGGGAGAAGTGATGGTGGTTGAGCTCTCTCGCTAAGTGAAGGAAAAAAAATGGCAGCGTTTTAAATTTTAAATTAGTTGTTGCAGCCAATTATGTAGCAGGGTGGGCACTACAATACTACTGGGTGAAGGGGGCACTGTAGACTGGTACTTTTTGTTTCCTGGGCATCTATTAAAAGTTAATGTACCCCCTTGGCAAGGGTACTAGCCAATCAGATGCCAGGAAATAAAAAGCCCATTTTCTAAAGGGAGATAATTCACCAAAAAGGAAGGTCCAAATAGAAAGACTGTGCAGAGAGATGCACGGCTCACTATAAGTGTAGGACAGCCAGTCCTAAGAGACTGGGCAAACTGCTGATATTTTTCTTTTTTGTTCTGTAAGCAAAGCAAAGTACCACGTCCCAAGAGAAGGAAAAGGGGCCCAAATAAAATGTATTCCCGTTGGCTGAAATTGTCTGCCGACAGGACAACATGTTGTTCTTTTACTTTAGGAATTTAGGAATAGTACGTGTACACAATGAACAGAACCTTTGACAATATTTTTGAACGTTAACAGAATAAGGTGTATTATTTTCAGTTCATTTCAGTCTTTCTTACCAGTACTCTGTTGCTAGGCTGCTTTGGGACAGGGCTGCTATTAGGAGGCAGGTGGCCCAGAATGAGGCTTATTTCTAGGGTTCTGGTCAAGTATGACACTAAGCCATGGGCAGAGCCTCAGCACTATAATGAGCAATCTGCCATGCAACTCCTTTTCCTGCCCCAACTTAAAAACTTAAAGAACGAATGGGATTATATAGTCTCGAAGGTATTAAAATATAATGTATTTAGTCTGTTTGATCCCACAATGCAATGTATTAGTGCAAGAAAACTACTGTATTAGAATTAGGGGCAGATCAAACAGACCAGGTGATCAAGCGATGTCATTGCTAGAATATATAAATGTACCGGCAGGGCTCAGTAGGAGTCAGATACGTTTGAGGGCAGTACTGCCAGTCAGTACAGCTGTTTTGTTTATAGAGAGACACAGAAGATAGCGGAGCACTGAAACCTGGTATCTCCACTCTGTGTTCTTCAGGAAGGCACTACTAGGGAAGAGTAGTGCTCAGGCTCTATTGTGAGCTAGGATTTTTTTTGTTTATTTAATTTTTTTATTCTGAGTTACAGTATGTTTGGTCACATTAATAAAATTCACACAAGCTCCTCCTGTGTGTTTTAAAAACATATCCACTGTGTGGTGTCTCTGTGTTATCTTTTTCCCACACCCTATCACAGACTACCTTTGTGCCACTGGTCCTTCCCTTCTGCACCCATGCAAGTTCAGTAACTGTATAAATTACTATTACTGCCAGAGTGGGATGGGTGTTTTTTTTGAGATATTAAACAATTAGTATTACTAAAAACTGCACAAGTAAAACAAACTTTCTTTTCTTTTTTTTTTGTTGGCTTCCTGACTCCCCCACCTCAGGGCTCCGCTCCACCCACACTGCCTCCCCTATGCCCTTACCCCCTGGGTGCTGCCCGGCCGAGCACCCCCTCCAAGGTCAGCAGTAACTTGCCTGACTTACCCCCAGGGTGGGGCCATGGGGGCGGGGCCCACTCGGTGATCACGGTAGGCAGTGGGTGGCAGAGCAGAGCTTCACGCAGGGGCTGGCATTTTATAAGCTGTATTAGGCGGGGACATGCAATGACGTGGCATCTCCCTGCTCCCCACTGATCACGGCATTAGCACTGGGATTCTCACGGCCCCAGCTAAGTATCAAGTAACATGCCAGACACACAACCCCCAGAAGGAGAGCAGTCCCTAGGACACCTGAACCTTCTCCCCAGCTGGCCTGCCAACATCCCAAGTCCGTTCCCGAACTTGGGTCGTCGGCGTTGCAGACGGACGCCCTGCCTCTGCACCGGCAGAAACTTTATGTTCCAAGGAGAACTACACTGAGCCCATTAGTTACTTTTTCCTTCAGATGCTGTTCTGGTTCACGTTTGTAACTGTTCCACCTTTACTAGCCATTCAGTGAATTCAGTGGGTGTTTCTGACAGACACACTGGTAATACAGTAACGTTTTAGAACCCTATGATGTAGTTTGCCCCATTCAACCACAGAATTGTTATTAGTGGTGTTTGGAGAGTGCAAGTTAGGATCAGAGTGTCCTCTTACAGATAATTCTGCACTCCGTCTGGAGCTCTATCAGACCAAGCTAGGATTTCGGATCCCCTAGTTGTATTTCGGAGATCTGAGGTTGGATGTTGGGGATCTGAGGTCAGATGTTGGGATCCGATGGTCAGATTTTTGGATCCTACCCTCAAATCGTTGGGATATGATGGGATCCGGCCACTGGATCTCACAGATCTGATTGTATCCTATGATTCCAATCTGATCATATATGGGATTGCAAGTGATTGGATTCATGGTCTGGTGCCATCTGAAATCCCCAAAAAAAAGTGGTATCCGACTTTGGTGGAAACTATCGGAGTACCACTAGTTGTGATTCCCTAAAAAGACATTACATAGCAGTATAGCCCAATGGTTAGATTAATGTGCTGTGAATGAGCCTGATACATACAGCAGACCTGGAATTGATTCCCACAGCCTTCACTTACATACTGTGTTTCCCAAGGCTGAGCAACTCACTTAACCTCCCCAATGCCCCTGGTCACCCCTAAAAACAGGCATTGGTCCTAGTGGGCCTTATCAAAAAAAAAAAAAAAAAAAAAGGCAGCCTTAACTGCCTTCCTATTTTAGATACTGTATTTTTTTTTTTTTTTTTTCTTACTTTTTTCTGGCTGTGGCCACTGGTCGGCTCTCTCCTCCACCCGCCCACACCGTTCCCAGGCCACCACCTTATACTTCTCCCACAGCTTACCCCCCATGGCAGGGAGGCGAGGGACCCCCTAATCCCCCGCCCAGCATGGATCCAGAACAGGTGGTGGGTCTGACGAACAGCATCCGCTGGCGGACCTGGAACCACAATTTTCACTTTTTTCTCCCCATGCGGCAGCATGGCGTGCAATGACACCAGTGACGATGTTTGCGTACGCTCCAGTGCACACCGTCAGGCATCTGCCGCGTCACCCTGCCCCCCTTTCATGTGGCACCGTGCCGTCGAGCCCCAGCCTCTGCTAAGGGTCAGGCATGCACCAGACGCTGTACTCCCGAGATGGAGAAGCAGTCCGCCAGGGACCTCAATCCATCTCTCCCCTGCTGACCCACCGTGACGGTGCTCGTTCCGGTGCAGGCGCCCAGCGCAGCACAAGGTGTGGCGTCCAGCGCCTCAACCCTCAGCACCACTGGGTGAGCTGATACTGTATTTATTTAAAACATGGCTTCTACAGAACATATAGGCTTGGTTTGGTGGTTCACTCAATGGCTCTGAGGAGGCCATTTTGCAGTGTAGTTTATCAATGGCATCCAAATGCAGCCAGATGTTATTTATTTTATTTCTGATGCATTTTTCTTTTTCTCCTGTTGTCAAGGAGAACATTTTTTACCTTATAGTATTAGGTTCATACATGTAACAGCACTTAACCTGGAGACTGTCCTATCTACTGCTGTTCCCCTTCATACCTGTGAAGTCATTCATTGCTGCAACAGAAGTGGCCAATCTGGTGGAAGGCCACTGGTTCTTCTTCATCATGCTGATGAGGTATGAGGAATGGAACAAAATATACTAGTGTTTAGGTACATAGCGTTAAAATACCTCACGTCTAGTACCATCAGGCACAACAATCTTCTAACCAGGCCAGCCCAACAGCCTTATAGAAACATAGACTTTGACGGCAGAAAAGGAACACTTGGCCCACCCAGTCTGCCCATTTCCCTACCTACTGGATAAGCTGCAGATTCTAGTTAACCAACAGCCTGCTTCCTGCAACCCCGCACTATAATTGCTTTGTGTCTGTCCCAAGCATGTTTGAATTCCCCCACTGTTTTAGACCCAACGACCTCCTCAGGAAGGCTGTTCCATGTATCCACCACTCTCTCCGTGAAAAAGAATTTCCTCACATTACCCCTGAGCCGTCTTTAAACTGTGCCCCCTTGTTCTTACACATCTCTTTTTCTGAAAGATGCTACCCTCCTGGACTTTGTTGATTCCCTTGAGGTACTTGAACGTTTCTATCATGTCCCCCTGTCCCTCCTTTCATCAAGAGTATACATATTAAGCTCTCTCAGTCTCTCTTCATATGGTTTCTGCAGACCCTGCACCATTTTAGTTGCCCTCCTCTGGACTGCTTCCATCCTGTCTATGTCCTTGCGTAGATGAGGTCTCAAAACTGCACACAGTACTCCAGATGGGGTCTCACCAACTGTCTGTATAGAGGATAATCACTTCCCTTTTTCTACTTGTGATGCTCCTTCCATGCATCCCAGTATCCCCTAGCTCTCCTTACTGACTTCTCACATTGCTTACCCACCTTTAGGTCATCTGATATGACTACTCCCAGGTCCCTTCCATTTTTGTTGTTGTTAGTACCTCCCCTGCTATTGTGTACTCTTCTCCTGGGTTTTTGTTTCCCAGGTGCATTACTTTGCACTTCTTTGCATTGAATCTAAGTTGCCATATGTCTGACCATTCCTCCAACCTTGCCAAGTCCCTTCTCATCTTTCTACCCCTCTTGTGTATCAACTCTGTTACAGATCTTTGTGTCATCTGCAAAGAGGCATACCTTTCCTCAGACCCTCTGCAATGTCACTTGTAAAGATGTTAAAGAAGATTGGACCCAGTACTGAGCCCTGAGGTACTCACTAGTAACCCCCTTTCTTGGATGTGTTCATTCACTATTACCTTCTGTGTCCTGTTGTGCAGCCAGTTCGCTGCCAGGCTACCACCCTGGGACCCACTCCCAGGCTGGCTAACTGATTATTAATCTTTTGTGCGGAATGTGTCAAATGCCTTGCTAAAGTCTAGGTAGGCCATATCCACAGCCCCTCCTGGTCTATTACTTTGGTCACCCAGTCAAAGAAATCAATTAGATTAGTCTGACATGACCTTCCTGCTGTAAATCCATGTTGCTTTGGGTCCTGTGCCCGCTTACTCTAGGTGCTCAACAATTCTTTCTTTCAAGTGATTCCATCATTTTCCCTACCACTGAGGTCAAACTTACGGTCTGTAGTTTCCTGCTTCTGCCTTGCTCCCACTTTTGTAAGGGAATCACATCTGCCCTCCTCCAGTCCTCAGGTACCACCCCATCCTGCCATGATTTGTTAAAAGTGTGGTCAGTGGTGTCACTAGGTCCCCCTTAGTTCTTTTAGGATTCTGGGGTGAATCCCGTCAGGCCCCATTGCTTTGTCCACCTTGAGTTTTAGGAGTTCTTTCAGGACTCTTTCTTCTGTGAATGGACTGGTGTCAACCCCCTACCCAGAGTGCTTCTATTGTCTGGTTTAGGTAACTGCTCCTCATCTTCTTTGGTGAATACTGAGCAAAAGTATTCATTCAGTATCTCTGCCTTTTCACTGTCTCCCTCTGCCCACCTCCCTCTCCTTTATTAATCTTCACTATCCTCCCTTAACCTTTCTATACTCCCTAATGTACCTATAAAGGTTTTATCCCCCTTTTTGACCGAGTTGGCTATTTTTTCCTCGGTTTGTGCCTTTGCCATTCTGACTGCCTTTCCTACTTCTTTCTGCTTTAATTGCTACAGTTCCCTGTCGTGCTCCCTCTGTGATTCCTTATACTTTTTGAATGCAGCCTTTTCCTCCTTAACCTTCCCTGCCACCTCTTTTGAGGTCTCCAATTAGCTCAGTGCAGTTTTTTCTAACACTGACTCCCGGAAGGGTCTGCAATGAATGTCACAACACAGCTGCCCCTGGTGGTCTAGAGATGTGGCAGCCATGCCAGCAGTACCCTTCGTACAAACGGCTTAAGCCCTGGGCATAAGGCAGAGTGCATGCCCAACCATGGTGTATGCATTTTACAACCAGTGTGAATCTGCTATCAAGGATTATACAATGGCAAGAAAGAATCTTGGACTGTGATTGGTCAGTTTGGGGCTGGAATCATGGCGTTATCCCAGCACGACGCCACAGGTCTAGTCTCAGCCTCACTGTGAACCAATATGGATGACGATTTGGACATACAGCACCTTTTTTTTTTGCATCTCCTCTTAAGAAATAAAAATATTTTTCCACACTAATAAAAACATTCTTTAAAATCATTTTTTTATTTTATATATAACAACGAGCCATTGTATAACAGGAATAATGCATTCCAGGGTGTGTGTCGTTTGGGATAACGCCACGCCTGGGGCATTGGATACTCGGCCTGCGGCCTCGTTCACAACCCCATCCAGGCATGGCGTTATCCCAGCACGACACACACCCTGTCATGCATTATTCCTTAATCAGCCCCCCCCACCCCCACCAACCTTCCATGCCCAATAATCTGGTTCCACTGCCTCTCGGAAAGCCACTGCCTGGCAGAGAGCCTTTTCTGTATATATATGTGTGTGTGTGTGTGTTTTGGGGGGGTGTTAGGGTTACTGGGTGGCCCTTGGCTGAGGAGAGAGGTAGGAATATGAAGCCACAGAGGGTGAGAGGTGGAGGATATAGCATAAATACAGAAAAAAAAAGAAAACCTGCTCTTGACAAAAAAGTAACAGCTAGCTACTTACAGTATTTACTGCAGATGTACTAGTTTTTTTAAGGAAACTCTCAGCATTCCAGCTTTACGTATGCAGTAAGTGGGCATGAAGGGTATCGAATGGACTCCTTAAAATCTAGGACAGAAAGCACCACTTGATGCTTTCTGCTGTAGGCGCCTGCACCTGTGACAGCAAGGCCAAAGCAGGATAAACTTCTCAACTAAATGTTTCTGCAACCGTACCGACACTGAATGAAGACAGCCCAGCTTTCACAGAAAAATGTAAGACCTTAGCATTATTGTGGGAAAAAACCCTCAGTCCCTGTGGACATCAGGCCAACAAAGCAGTCCCAGGGAAAGTAAGAAGCATCTTTAAACGGTGTGATTAATGAGCCTGTACAACTCCAGAAGTGAATCAATAGGTAATGAAGTAGAAAAGCAGGTGTGACAGAACACTTGGTCGATGGCTATTACTGACTTGTCGGGATTGAAAGCCTTCAGTTCAATTACTCAGAACTCCACTTCTGATAGACTGATTGAGGGGTACACCGCACAATGTTTATCTCACAACCTTTTCTGATCATCTAGTTATTTTTTTTCACTTCCATTCTAAACCGTGTAATAACTAAATTGTTCCTTGTTGCAGAACCTGTTTTGCAAAAATGAAGCGCATTCTAAACTAGATCATATTTAACCCTTCCAATGCTCTACGTGAAGTTTACCAAATCACTAACCTCTGCAAGCATGAGGCACAAAGCATAATAACTGAACTTCTGATTTATTTCTCTAGTGAACCATATCAAAATCAACTCAATAAAACGAGATACTCTTAGTTTTCATGAGTATCCTGGGAGGGTGCAATAAAGGGGGACCCATACATAGTTACATCACTCTGTTAACAGAATGCATGCCAAAATTACAACGGCAAGCATTTGGAACAAACAAGCAAACTGAAAGCCCTGGCATACAGTCTAATGGAGAGCCTGACATCTGTATTTTAACCATTTCAAGGCTGGCCAGGATTTTGACCTAGAAGGCAGTTTACCACTGCAGTGGCTAGGATCTAAATATGCTATCCAAATCAATCTAAACCTCTCTTGGGGTACCAAAGAAATGGTCTCCATGAATGCATGTAAGGAAAATGTACAGCTACTAAGGTTATGTATACCAAGTGACATGCCAGTGCACACCAAAGTAATTCGTATAATGGAAACTTTTCCCTGCTAAACAGTAGAGTAGGAATGCCCCCCCATCAAATCTCTTTTACCTTCTCTCAGGCAGCCCCCACCCATCCTCCCTGCCCCCACCCCATCTCTGAGATCTAGGACATACCTGCCTCCGGGTTTGTTCCCCATGGTTTTCCTCCTGTTGCAGGACTGGAGAAGGGAGGCTTTTTTTAATTCATAGTTTCTGCACCCTTCCGCTCCAGCTTGGTGGATTTACTGTGTTTTTCTAGTCTGGATATACCAGACTTTCATGCAGATGTGGGTAGAGGAGGTTTTATTTTCTTATTTATTTGGTTTCCCTAGTTCTTTCTGTGCCATTTGCCCCAGTGCCCTGCTAGCACTGAGATGCAGTCCCCGACATGAGCATGCGTCACCATGCTCACATTACGCAGCGTAGCCCACATGCTCTGCCACCCATACGTCTACAGGTGGAGTACAGGTGGAAGTAGTGCAGGACGAGGCACCCTCCCCACCCCCAAGAGGCAGAGAGCATCCCTGGGATGCCTGATCCTCTTCCCCAGCCAGCCCCAACAACCCAGACTCATTCCCAAACCGGGTCACTGCGTCTGGCGGGTAGTGGCGATGTGCTGCTAGGGAGAGCTGTTCTTCTAACCTCCCCACGAGCACAATCCACATCTTCCCAGAGTCCTGCTCAGCAAAGAGTGTGGAGCCTGAAGAGGGTCACAGATTCATCAAGGTTGTCAGGGTTTTCCTTTGGCATCTTCTCCGCACAGCCACCAACTTGCAATTATGCACCACGTATGTCAGCATCTGAGGGCAGTCCTACCACTGCTGATGTGATCCCACAGTGCTGCAACCTGTCCCACACCAAGTAGCAGGCTAGTAGCTGGACACCGGAACCTCCCTTCCTGAGAGAGGAGAGCTGTCCCAAGGATGCTCTAGCCTCCCTCCCCCACCTGACCCTGAACAAACCAAGTTTGTGCCCAAACCCAGGTCGCCAGTGTGGCAGCTGGTAGTATGTCAGTGGCTCAGTGGGTAGCACACTCGCCACAGGGGCTGGAAGACTGGAAGGTGGTGGATTCTTGCCCCACACCAGGTACATGGGGGGGGTAATACCCATGATTGGCACTGTAGTGCAGTACAAGGAGGGTGCTGTACTGTTGAGGTGCCATCCTTCCGAAGAGAGGTTAAACCGACGTCCCTGACGCCCATCTCTGGTCGCTGTCCAGATGGAGGTTAAAGATCTTATGACACTTACTGAAGAAAAGTAGAGGAGATTCCCCATTGTATTACCAACATTCCCCCGTCAATAAAAACAGGTCCATGTAACCCAACCCCAAGAAGCACTTGTAAACAAGCTACCACAAGTCAGTGTGCCTTTCTGATGAAGCATTGCAAAACAGATAAAGCACAGTACTGTTTTTATCTTAGTTTTAAAAATGTCAGTATCAACCTGAAGTCGCAGAAAAGCAGGTAGCTGATTCCAGCGCTGGGGGCGAAGGTAGAAAAGGCTTAATCGCCATTAAGTAACCAGTCTGGAAGGAGGGACTGTCAATAAGTGTAAGTTGAGGGAGCATAGATTGTGACTGGGGGTGCAACTACATAAACAAAGAGAAGAGATAAGGGTATGCCACACCGAGCAGACATTTGAAAACTATCAAAAGAATTCTGAAGTCAATTCATTGCTGAACAGGTACATAATGAACAGCAGCCTGAGTAGGGGTAATAAGATCTGATTTCCTAGATCCGGTCAGCAAACCAACAGAGAAAGAGGGATGCACCAAGGGGGGCGTAAAGGAGTGCATAAAAAATGTAACAAAAATACTTGCTTTAAACATTAAAACAGGAATGGACCGCCCTAATTGTTCAGTCGCGATGCATTGCACAGACATCCAGGTGAAACAAGTTCAGGAGCTAATTCAGGACACTGCTTCAGGAGGCAGGCCAGGCCGCAGTAATTGCTGCTTGCAGTATAATGTGGTCAGGAAGGGACGGCATCAGACTCCGATGCCATAGCTGCACCTGCAGTGGACCAAGGGAGCTTGCACCCGCTGCAGAACTTCACTGCATGCAGCTGAGGCCACTTACTGGGCTATGCCCACACCACGGTAGGAGGGAGGGAGGAATCAGGGAGAAAAAAGCTGAGAGAAAAACTTAGGCTTGCCTTATATGATGATGACCTGTACTCCCAAGGCCTCCCCTGAGTCCTAGTACCCATCAACACTAAATGCTGGGACACACAGTGGACTGCCTTGGGGGGGTGGCACCCCCTTAGAGCTTTCTTGAAAGTGAAGGATTCTCTCCTCCTGCATCTGTTTCTACCCCTTCTTGGGGGGGTCTGCATGATGCAACTGCAGTGCCCAGCCTTCACGAATACTGCAAAAGTGCCCACAGCTGAGAGGGCAGCACTGAGCTATGCCCTTTCAACCATGTTGTGCCCTTGAACAAGGAGCCATCTGGACCGTCTGAGCAGGCCTGCAGGAAGCCCATGGTGCACATACATATGCCCAGGATTGTAGAACCATTTGGACTAGGGACAGCCCTGCAAGAAGTAGGTGGTGAAACCAGAATGCCTAACCAGCAGCAAATCCCCACCACTCGGTTAGAGCCGAAGGGCCTGCACATCCTGGCAACATGCTCCTGAAGTTCAAACTGGCAAAAAGGACTTCTGTCTCAATCATGCTGAAAAGCTGAAGAAAAGCAAGCAAAGTCCTGCAAAGCTGTGGCACGAGTTCTCCCTGCTGTGGAGATCGAAAAATACTCTGCTGTCATGTGTAACCCCTGGGTGGTGCTATCCCCCGTGTCACACCCCTGCCTACTACCCTGGACATAGGCTAAGGGGTTTGGGTTCGCTAACTGATAACCATATTCTTAAACCTTTGCACAGTGCCTCCACTCAGGGTGCTTTACGTGGGTGAGATGGTAATAGGTATAGCCCCCTGAGCTGCTATACCACCCACAGCAACCATTAACCTTCCCCAGACATGCCCCAATAAACATTTCCCCACATTTCAACATTTTGTATTTAAAGGCTCTCTCCAATATGCTCACACCAAATATTTCAACAACAAATAACAAGAGATTTATTTAGGGGGTAAGGAGTCAGGAACGGGGATGTGGAGTAGAGGTTATTTGATTAATATTTCCATATGTACACAGATTAGATTGGTTTTGCTGGTGAACCCTCCAGCTGGGTGGCTACATACTAATAGGCAATCAGACAATCACATTTATGAATTCGACCCAATGATACCCAGAGCCCTGGCTATCAAGCTGCTGACAAATTAGATGTTACATAAACAATTATCAGTTTTCCCACACTGGTACCAGTACCAGAACACTATGAAACCCCGCAATCTCATACCATACTGGATAACCAGATAACACAGTCCTAGATGTTGCAGGCCTGGTGGACGTTGCAGCTGGTCAAGGTGGCCGGCTATTGATTTGAAGGAGGGGGCAAACTTGGAGGAGATTCCTGCAGGCTGCAGATTACGACTGGCAACAAAGGCAGGGATTGTCCTGCAATTAGCAGATGAGCAGCAATTGACCCTGCTGGTTACAAAGAGCCAGGGATTGCCCTGCACATTACTGAACAACAGGGATTGCCCTGCATTTACAGAATTCCGAACATTTTAGGACCAGCTACTTGGATTTAACATCCTGAATATTCGGCACAATATTCCAAAGTCCCATCCAAAATAGATAGAAACTGATACTTTTGCCAAGCATCCAAATTCCCTTGAAACAAAGTCACATCCAGTATATTTACATACGAAAGCAGGCATCCATCCAGCTTAAGCAGACAGTGACACTTTGAGCCAGCATTCTATATTCAGTTACCTGAAGTCACATCCAGTACATTTATTATACTAAAGACAACATTTATAGGCAAAGTCTCATCCAGTATGTCTAGATATTTTTACACTTATGGCAAGCGCTCTTAGACGACATCCGGGTAAGACAACAGTGGATTCTCTTTAGAATAACTCGGACACAATATGCTCTAGGGCCTCCTGTCCCATGAAGTGGCAAACGTGGCTTGGCAGTCAGCTCCATGGAGGCAGGCCTCTAACCCATAGGGCAACAACAAATGACCATACATTTATGTGATTCACTATTAAGACACCTTGCTGCATCTGCGATTTAGCCATTTGGGCCACAGACAATATGCATCCCTATTAACTTTGAACTAGACAGTCTCTGATGGGGTTAGTAGTCCAGACTGATAATTCAGAAATTTTTATCACACAGCAGAACTATCTGGTAGCGAGGCTTGAGGCCCCCAAGATTACTTTTAAATCTTCTCCCTTGCACCAGCGGGTACGAGGGTACTCACTCAGGTCCTCTATGGGTAACATCCGCAATCGAAGGCTTCCTGAATTCTCTTCAGCTCTCTCACAACTAAGTCATGGTAGATGGTCTTCTTTCACATCTTTCCCCAACGCGGGAGGGAGGGCTAGCCTCTGAAGGACATTTCTGGCAACCTCCAGACTAGCAGCTGCAGAACCAAAATTACTTTAACTTTTAAACGTTAACTAAAAATAACAAACGCCCCCTGGTGACTGGTGGGGCTTAGCTTTAGGGGGCTCCCAGCAGGCTGGAACCTCCTCTCCTCCTTCTCACTCTGGCTGATCTGAAGAAAAACTGGCAAACACTGTCTCTGATAGGGCTCCTAGCCCGACTCCTGATTGGCAGAGAAGATGGGGTGACAGGTCTCCGAGAGGCTAAGGGACCTGTCAATCACAGTACTCGAGGCACAATTGGTTTGGAGAATTGGCGCCTAAAATGATGTCCCTGTAAGTCCCCATGAGCACATGGGTGGTTACCCATGAGGTGTAGTGAATGTCCCACAAGTCCTGGCTTTCCATTGGCTGTGGCTGCTGGCAATGGCTGCTTAACCCACTATCCCTTATAGCAGATCAGACACAGCCTTAAATAATGTCCTGGTGCAGCCAGAAAGAAATAATAATTTGCCCCAATGCCCCACAGTTCAGTAGCTCAGAGGTTATACTTGCAGTCGCTGCATGGATGAAGAATGTGGCTCCTTCAGTTTTCCTGTCGCTACCGCACTTAGTAAAGCTTCCCCTGCAGCAGCTGACAGGCTTACACTTAAAATCCCAGAAGTACTTTAATTTCCAGAGAAACACAGAAACACAGAATTTGATGGCAGATGAGGACCGCTGGCCCACCCAGTCTGCCCATTTCCTACCTAATGGATAAGCTGCAGATCCTAGTTAACCAACAGCCTACTTCTTCCTACCCCACCACCTAGAATTGCATTATGACTCTACCATGCATTCTTGAAATCCACCAGTTTTGACTCCACAACCTCCTCAGGAAGGCTGTTCCATGCATCCACAACCCTCTCGTGAAGAAATACTTCCTCACATTACCTCTGAGCCGTCCCCCATAATCTTCAAATTGTGCCCCCTTGTTCTTTGCACCTCTTTTTCTGAAAGATGCTACCCTCTTGGACTTTGTTGATTCCCTTGAGGTACTTGATAGTTTCTATCATGTCTCCCCTCTCCCTCCTTTCCTCGAGGCTATACATATTAAGCTCATTAAGTCTCTCTTCATATGTCTTCTGGTGCAGACCCTGCACCATTTGAGTTGCCCTCCTCTGGACAACCTCCATCCTGTCTATGTCTTTGTGGAGATTGGGTCTCCAGAACTGCATGCAGTACTCCAGATGGGGTCTCACCAGCTGTCTGTAGTATGTACAGAGGTATAAAAACTTCCTGTTTTCTACTGGTGATGCCTCTCCCTATGCATCCCAGTATCCCCCAGCCCTCCTTACTGCCCTCTCACATTGCTTGCCCACCTTTAGGTCATCTGATATGACTACCTCCAGGTCCCTTTCCATTTTTGTTGTTGTCAGTATCTCACCCCCATTGTGTACTCTTTCCCTGGGTTTTATTTCCCAGGTGCGTATTGCACTTCTTAGCATTGAATCTAGCTGCTATACATTTGACCATTTCTCCAGCCTTGCCAAGTCTCTTGTCATCCTTTCCACCCCACCTTGTGTATCAACTCTGTTGCAGATTTTTGTGTCATCTGCAAAGAGACACACTTTTCCTTCCAATCCTCTGCAATGTAAACTATAAAGACATTAAAGAGGACCAGTCTAATACTGAACCCTGCGGTACCCACTAGTAACCCCTCTTTATTCAGAGTGGACTCCATTTACTATTTCCTCTGTGTCCTATTCTCCAGCCAATTCTTTTACCCAGGCTACCATCTTGGGACCCACCCAGGCTGGCCAGCTTGTATATTAATTTTTTGTGTGGGACTGTGTCAAATGCCTTGCTAAAGTCTAGGTAGACCATGTCCACAGACCCTTCTTGATCTATTACTTTGGTCACCCAGTCAAAGAAATCTATTAGATTCGTCTGACATGACCTTCCTGCTATGAATCCATGCTGCCTTGGGTCCTGCAGCCCTCTAGCCTCTAGGTACTCAACAATTCTTTCCTTCAGAAGTGACTCCATCATTTTCCCCAATCACTGAGGTTCAGCTAACAGGTCTGTAGTTTCCTGCTTCTGCCCTGCTCCCACTTTTGTGAAGTGGAATAACATCTGCTCTCTTCCAGTCCTCAAGTACCACCCCAGTTCCAGTCCTCAGGTACCATAAACATTTATTTTTAATTTAAAACACTCTTCCCCCATTACACAGTATAACCCCACACCTGTAGCAACAGTTTACAAATATTTAAAACATTTAAATTCTTTAATTTCGGCAAAAGCCAAACATAGCTACCCTGAGGCAGCCAGGCACATGGTTGATTAATTATTCAGATGACCAGGGCCCAGCTCAGGCATGTTTCCCAGAGCCCGGTCAAACTCTTTCCATTTTACCTGTCGGCCCCCAGCAGACTGTCCGTGGTCACGGGTTCCAATTAGGTGGAAGAATCCCAGGACCCACGGCACAGTCCCCAAGGTGACAGCAAACTGAGCAGTTCCATTGAGGGCAATTTTCACACCATCATGAGTCCCGCTGCCCTGGAGGCAGCACTTTTAACATGGGCTGCACGCAATGCAATTTCTGCTGCCCTGGAGGCAGCACTTTTACAGTGGCGCTCGTGAGTGGCGTTTTTAAGCCCAGAGGGGCTGGATTTTCATTTGGGCTGCAGCTGGGGCACACAGAAAGGCAAAGCAGACCTGGAGGACCACAAAAAAATTGGAGACCAAGTCAGGAGAAGCCCGGGAGACAGCAGGAGGAGAACAGAGGACAGGGCTAAGGTAAGCCCAGGCTGGCATTTTTAGGAACCCCCATTTGCAAAGGGGTTACACATGCGAAAAGGCTGTCCTGAAGAACTTTTCAGATTTGTTTATCTCCACCTAACATGGGGTGGGGTGGGGAGACACACACATCTGTTCTGGGCCACAGACCATCCAGCCTTTTGTTGTATGTTAGGGCCTCCACCAAGTGTCTCTTATGGTACAAGAGATTTTGAGTGTGAGGTTTGAGTGACAGGACCACAAAGCGAAGCTGAATGAGTCTGGTGGCCCAAGCCTTACAAGACGAGTTTCGTACACCATAAGAGAAACACAGCCAATGTCCTATTAACTTATTAGGGCAAGGCAAGGCAAAGTTTATTTAAAGGCGCCCAATCCCAGAGGCTCTGGGGCCGTACAAATTGTTTATAAAACAGCGTTTGAAAACAGAACAACAACATCACAAAATTATTTAACTAAAATTAAAATAGAATAAATGACTCCAATAAAATCTCAAGACTCTACTACAGTTTAAAGTTTATATAATAAAAGCTTGGAAAAAGGAGTGCCTTCAAGTGAGCCTTGAATGTAACCACAGTGGGTGCTTCCCTGACCTCAGCTGGCAAATAATTCCACAGAGCGGGTGCCGCAACACTAAAGGCTCTATCGCCAGCTGATTTAAGCCTCGTTCTGGGAATGGTCAGGAGGCCCCCACTAGAAGAACGGAGAGGGCGGATAGAGAGAGCAGGTGTCAGAAGGTCCAACAGATAACCAGGGCCCAATCACTTGAGTTAGCTACAGTGATTCATAATACATTTTATGAAAAACAACTTTGAAATCGGGATCAGGGAGCACACTGGGAGAGCTACGATGCAATACTAAACCATAATCATGAAAAGCAAAATGTAACTTACACCCACCATACCAATTTTATTTCTTGCAAGGTGCCAAAAAGTGATAAAACCACTTTTTACTCACAATCCAGTTTCAAATGCACAATCTTGTGCCGGCTGCAGGTGCAGACGTACTACGTCATCTTACGTTTCGCCCAAATGCTACTGGGCTTCATCAGCAATCTCTTGACTAGAAAAAGCCAGACAATATGGCTGCTTAATCCTGCCATCTCTAAATTGGGCTCCTAACGCTGACATCCACAGGCCAAAAGGCCCTTACCTAATAGCTGCTGACCTGGTCAAATCCTGTTGGTGTTTCTCTCATTCCTCAGTACCCCCACAGTGCTGCTAACTCTCAGTGTTTGTGTTCCACGTGGCCCCTGTGTGAATGGTGGGAATGGCATTTCCCAGTACAGCTCACCCAGCGGCTCCAATCAACCTGTCAGAAATTAAACAAATTTTCAGCCAAATCCTATTGGACATCAGCAACCTCAAGACAACAGTGAAGCATAATGCCATGGAGCGTGGCGAGGCTAACCTTGTAAAGTGCCTATGCTGAACAGCAGGCGATCCACACCTACACCTGATGCTCCCACTCTCAGGCACCAACAGCTGGTGCTCTGCCTGCCCTAGACCTGACCAAGGAACAATGGCAACTGACCTACAGACGTGGTCAGGAGCTGGGGACAAAAAGAACAAAACAGCTAGATGGGACTCTCCACATCCACACAGACAAAGCAGTAGAATCCACAGCTGGAGAGGTAGGTCCTTTCAAACAGTTCTGGAGATCAGGCTTCCAGGAGCAGATTCACACCTTCTTAATGAACACAGCTGAGGTCTCCAGGTCACATAAATCACTTTGCCTGCCACAGCACTCCCCAGTACCATGGCCTCCCACTGGCCCCTACTCCTCCTCCTACCACTAAACTTTATCTGCTGGTGGCTGCAGCCAAGCTGCTCTCCCAGAAAACATACTACTGTCATCTCCTCTTCCCCACTGACTAACCAGATGATTCTCCGCTCCCTATGCAGGGTTAAAAATTAGCACCAGCCCAGGAGTCAAATGCTTGTAGACTTTTTATCAGGCTGTTAAGATATTCCTTAATTAGCCCTGTGAGCTTGTACTGGAGAAGATAACATTTCAGTAAGTACACAGCTGGGCCAGTGGACACGTCTGTTGGGCTAGTAGCTTTTTCCACTCACTAGCCCTGCTGGCTAGTGGCTGCAAATCTTAATTTCAACCCCTGCTATGCCGCAGCAGCTGCCTCCTCTTCTAAGAGCTAAACATATGTGGCACACGAATAAGGACCTGGCTAATTAATTGTCTCCAACAACTGGCTCCATTTATTGCTGTGACCAATAACCCCCCCCAGCTGTGGATCTGCAAAGCAATTACCTATGCTAATTTGCCTCAAGACCTCTTAAAGGGTTTGTTATGAAAAGTCTGACTGTCTATTCTTTCTCAGTCACACTGGACTCATTATGAAGCACTTGCCTGTTTAATGTCTCTGCTCACTGCCTCTCTCCTGGTACCTCAGCAAGTTAATACATGTTTAATGCTGGTTGTGAGCCCATCTGTGCATCCTCACTAGGCCTGCATGTGCATAGCCTCTCCTCCCATAAGGGGGTGGGGACAAGCGGATCCACAGCTGTTGTTATGCTTTGTTAATAATGGCCTGCCTCCTAGCAAGCCAAACTTGTGAAGTTGGTGGCCTTCACATTCTTGCTTCACGATGCCAAGCTACTCACACTAAGTGGCTTGAGGCTTCCAACTGATGCAATGGGCTTCCCATGCTAGGCTAATGGGGCTCCTGTAGTGAGTGCCAGGAATGATACTGGCCCTGGTATTTGGGGGAAACTACAGACTTTTTTTTAGAGGGGATTATCTTTGATTATATTACTGTTTACTTACCTCTCAAGACCCAGACCCTTGGTGTTCTTACATTTAAAGCATTTTTTTCCACACTCTGTTTGATTATATGCAAATCGTTGTGACTCTGAGGGAGGTACAGTGACCCTGTGCACTGACAGGCTGAAATCAGGAAAGTGATTTATAATTACTGCTCCTAGTCAGGGTGGAACAAATCAGGTAGCCGGCTGCCCAATGTTGACTAAAAAAAAGAACTAGTTTGACTACCAGATTTGAAAGTTACCAGCCAACTGGCTACCTGCACACAAAGTGATTTTTGAGCCCTTAAAAGGATGGCCACTAAAATATTGATATGGCTACCAGAGTTTAAAAGCTAGCTACTAATATTCTTTCCCACCTGTCCTCCATCCTGCCACAGCCTCCAAAGCCAACACCAATGCCCCCCATCAGCTGGCCAGCAAGGGGGTGCAGATGCCGGGTTACCATAATCCTCCCTTCTATGGTGCCAGGCTCCTCACCTCCATTACATGCTTGCGCTCCAACCAGCTACAGTGTGGGATTCCGGGGCCCCTTTGCAAACCCCTGTCTTACAGATGACTCAATATTTTGTTTTGTAATGGGACCCACTATCATTCAAGTCTGCCACTACAGAGATACAAAAATGGAAACAGAGAAATCTTTTCGGCAGAAAGTACCCCAACAACCCATCCAGTCTGCCCCTATCCACTGCCCAAAGGTAGCCTTGACCCTCCACCTTACACCCCCACCCCTGCCCCACGCTGTGGATTCCAGCCTCCTTTTTCCTTCAATCAATCAAAATCAGGCGGGCAGCATTGAGTAGGGCGTTTGCAAGATGGACCTGGTCATACAAAAATCTTAGTACAGTAACATGGTAAAACATAATGCAATATTATACAAAGAAGAAAAATATACATATGTACATCAACATTTGAGTGAGAGGGCCTTTACAACAGATAGGCTCATAACTGGGTACAGCCAGAATGTTCACTTAAAAGGAGAGAGAAAGGCAAGAAGAGGGATACCAGCTTAGGAAGAAATGACGGGGTTGGAATAGTTAACTGGCATACTTCAGGGAAGGGGAAGGAACTTGGCTGCTAAAGAGAGGCAGAGAAGCCGGTATTTTGGTAGGAGAGAGAGGCTGGGACAGAGGCAGGATGGGCAGGAGGAAACTGGAAAATAGGTGAGCTAGCAATGTGGGAAACATTTGCAGGATTCCTTCACAAAGCAGTCATAGAGTGACCTGAAAATATTCAGGCTAACAGGACAGCCCCTTCAAGTTTTTGCATATTGTTCCACAAGGAAGGCAACAAGAAACTTATGGCAGCTCTGCAAAATGGTTTGACCTTAGAGTAGTGCAAGGCAATCAGGGAATAGCTTCTTAGAGCATAGGCACCTATCACACTCAGGGTAATACAATCAGAGAAGTATGGGAGCTTGTTGGTAACCACTCTGAAAGCCCATAGAGTGGCATTTTTATTTCTCCTGTAATGAAGGGAAGTCCAGCCCACCGCAGTGTACAAGGAGCAATGGTGTGTGGAAAGTGGAAGGCCCGTTATGAACCTGATTGCTCTGTGGTATAGGGTGTCCAACTTAGCCAGGGCAGAGGCAGTACAATGGCTACAAAGAAGGTCCGCGTAATCTATTAATGAAAGGAACGTGGCTTAAACCAACCATTGCTTGGCATCCCTAGTAAGGAAGTGGTTAATTCTGTAGAATAGTCCTAGTCTTTGTCTTAGTTTCTTCTGTAGTTCTTCGAGATGTTCAGAGAAGGAGAGTTTGTGATCGAGCCATACACCCAGATATTTGAATTTTGGCACATACTCTAGATTTTCTCCAAGTACTGTGGTAATCTGAGGGATAGCCCCAAGGCAAGCGGGGTTCGCCACGTAGGAGGAAGGGGAAAAGAGCATCGCTTTTGTTTTTTTCGCATTAAGCAGAAACTTTTTGCTTATGAAATGGTATTGCAATAGGTTCAATTCAGCTTGGTGGTCTTCACAGGCTGCTTCTGGCGTAGGACGACTCAAATAAAGTACTGTGTCATCAGCGAACAAGCGAATATTGGCCTTATTGATGTTGTCATCAATGTTGTTAATGTAAACCGCAAACAACAGGGGACAAGGATAGACCCTGAGGCACACCTCTCTGTAGGGGTTTAGGTGGCGAAAGATCACCTTGAGCCTTAACCTGTTTCCTCATACGTTAAGGTCGTCAGCAAACCAGCACATAGAGTTAGGGTCCAGCCCTAGGTTACATAGGGAACTTATCCTTCCATTTCTTGTTTAAACCCTTATAGTTATCCAATCCCCTCTTGAACTCTCCCACTGTTTTTGCCTCCACCATACCCTCCAGTAGCCTATTCCATGGGCCCACCACCCTCTCTGTAAAGTAGTGCCCCCTCCTATTTCCTCTGAATTTCCATCCTCCAGCTTTAAGCTGTGCCCCCTAGTTTTCGGATTTTCTTTCATCTTGAAGATGCTCCCTTCCCTCACCTTATTTATTCACTTCAGCTATTTAAAAGTTTCAATCATATCCCCCCTCTCTCTGTCTCCTTGTTTCCAGGGGATACAGGTCAAGTTCCTCCATCCTCTTTTCATAGGTCCTCTGATGCATGCCATGCACCATTTTGGTCACTCTTCTCTGGACTCTCTCCACCCTATCTATACCCCTTTGTAGGTGAGGTCTCCAGAACTGTACCCCATACTCTAGGTGGGACGAACCATGGACCTGTAAAGGGGCATTTTCACTTCCCTTCTCCTACTTGTAATACCGCTCCCTATGCATGTCAGCATTACGATTTGCCTTTCCAACAGCCTTGTTGCACTGGTTTGCCTCTTTTAGGTTGTCCGAAATGATGATCCCCAGATCCCTCTCCTGCTCCATTACCAAACCCTCCTCTCCTCTCAGTGTGTATATGGCTTTTGGGTTTTTGTGCCTTTTGTGCATTATTCTGCACTTCTTTGCATTAAATCTCAATTGGCAACTGTCCGACCACCCCTCCAGCTTTCTCAGGTCCCTCTCATTTGCTCCACCCCGTGTGTCCACCCTATTGCAGATCTTTGTATCGTCTGCAGATAGTCACACATTCCATTTAGTCCTTCCGCTATATCGCCAATGTAAATGTTAAAAAGTATTGTCCCCAGTACTGACCCTAATGGTACCCACTTGTCACACTTTCCTCACTGGAGTGAACCCCATTTGACCTCTGTCACCAAACCAATTTTGCACCCAATTTGTTATTTTCTCCCCTACCCCTAACTGCCCAACTTGCTCACCAGTGTCCTGTGAGGGATGGTGTCAAAGGCCTTGCTGATGTCCAGAAAGGCCACGTCCATGACCACCGCCCCTCCCTGATCGCTCACCCATGTCACCCAATCGAAGAATTAAATCAGGTTCGTCTGGCATGACCTTCCCTCCATAAACCAGTGTTGTCTGTCATCCTGTAGACCACTATCTGCAAGGTATTTAACTACCTTTCTTTTAGGAGTGCCTCCATAATCTTAACTACCACTGAGGTAAGACTGACTGGATGACAGTTACTCAGCTCTTCCTTGCCTCTGCTCTTGTGCAGTGACACCACGTCCAATGATAAGTTAAACAGCCTCATTTGTGGTGCAACCAGTTCTTCCCTAAGTTCCCAGAGTACCCTGGAATGTAGGGCATCCGGACCCATAACCTTGTCCACCCTTACCTTACCCAGTTCCTCCAATACCCTGCTCTCCTTGAACGGAGAAAATGATAAAACTATTTTACCACAGAACCTTCTTTTTAACCTTTTCTGGTGATATCGTTTGCAGTTTGGTGGAAAATAGTTTCCTGACAGTATCAACTTCACACAATTTTTTTATTGTAGTTGCATCTCTGTTCTCCTGATTTACCTCTCGTGACAGGGTCAGAGTGGCTTGCCCCTTCCCCTCGAAGCAGGATCACAGAAACATAGAAAGTGACGGCAGATAAGGACCACTAGACCCATCCCACCCAGTCTGCCCATTTTGCCTATTTCAAAACCAGAGATCATAGATGATCTGCAGCTCACCCTTTCTTTCTTGTCGCTAGGGTATCCTTATGTTTATACATACTACCATACTAACATACTAAAAGCCAGCAGAATAGGCATAATGGTCTGTCTTGTCTGTTCGATAGCCAGCAACCTAGTGAATTTTCAGCCTTCCGCCCCAGCCCCCAAAGTGGGTCTTCTTTGGTTTCAGTTTTCCTTACCTGTCCCACCTTCTTGGAGCCCTCCACTGTGCCTCCTCCACCAGCCTCCCAAGCATCGCATTCCATGGTTCCACCACTTTCTCAGTGAAATAATGCTTCTATCGCTCCCCTGCAATTTCCCTCTCCAGCTCCACTCATGTCCCTAGTTTGTTCCCCCTTCTTTAACCTAAACAACTCCTTGGTTCCTCTTGGTAATTCCTTTACATACTAGAAAACCTCTATCATGTCTCCCTGTCCTCCTCTCTTCCAGGGTGTACAGCCCAAGCTCTCCCAGTCACCCCTCATAAGGCCTCCTCCATGCCCTGAATCATCCTGGTCACTCTCCTCTGGACTCTCTCCAGCAGCGCTATGTCCTTCGTCAGATGAGGTCTCCAGAACTGAACACAGTACTCGAGTTGCGGCCTGACCAAGGCATTATATAGAGGGAGGATCACCTCCCTCCTTCTGGATGTAATTCCCCAGGCTATGCAGCCCAGTATCCTGTTTGCTTTGGCTGCAGTTCTTCTACAGTTTTCACAGTTATTCATTTTGACATCTACCACCACCCCTAGATCCCTTTCTCCCAATGTGGCTTGCAGTGTGACCCCTCCAGAGTATAAACATTACCCGGGTTTTTGACCCCCCAAATGAAGTACCTTACGTTTCCCAGCATTATTACATTTATCCCATACATTCTTGAATTTCCTGTTTTTGCCCCAACACTTCCTTAGGGAGGTTGTTCCAAGCATCTACCACTCTTTCAGTGAAAAAGTACTTCCTTGTGTTGCTCCGAACCTCCCCCCAACTTCATCTCGTGTCCTCTTGTTCTTGCACATCTTCTTTTCTGAAAAATGCTACCCTCTTGCACCCTGTTTATGCCCCTGAGGTACTTGAACGTCTCTATCATGTCCCCCCTATCTCTCCTCTCCTCCAGGGAATACATATTGAGTTCCCCTAGCCTCTCCTTGTAGAGCTTTTCATGCAGACCCTGCACCATCTTTGTAGCTCTCCTCTGGACTGCCTCTACACTATGTCTTTCTGGAGAATCGGTCTCCAGAACTGGACACAGTACTCTAGCTAAGATCTCACTAGTGATCTGTACACTGTCATAACTACTTCCTGCCTTCTTTCTGCTGGTGACCTCTCCCTATGCACCCCAGCATCCCACTGGCTTTCCCCACAGCCTTCTCACACTGTTTGGTCGCCTGAGGTCCTCCGATATGAGAATTTCCAGTCCCGCTCCTGCTTGGTGGCTGCCAGTTACTCCCCCATCTTGTACTCTTCCCTTGATTTCTGCTCCCTAAGTGCATGACTTTGCATTTTGCTTTGAATCTTAGCTGTCACACTTCTGACCACTCCTCCAACCTGCTTAGGTCTTTCTCATTTTTCTATCCCTCTGAAGTGCCAACCCTGTTGCAGATCTTAGTGTCATCTGCAAAAGACATACATTCCCCTCCAGCCCCTCCACAATGTCACTTATGAAGACACTGAAGAGGACTGGCCCCAGGACTGATCCCTGTGGCACCCCGCTGGTCACCTCCCTCTCCTCAGATTGAACACCATTCACCAGCACCCTCTGTGTCCTGCCCCTCAACCAATTTCTGACCTAGTTTACCACCTTGGGGTCTATGCCCATGCTGCCTAACTTGTTTGCCAACCTTCTATGTGGGACAGTGTCAAAGGTCTTGCTGAAATCTAAGCACGACACATTCACCGCCCTTCCCTGGTCACCTAGTCAAAGAAATCTATTAGATTTGTTTGATAGACCTTCCCGCTGTGAATCCATGTTGCCTTGGATCCTGTGCTCCATTAGAGTCAAGGAATAACATAATCCTCTCCTTTAACAGTGCCTCCATTAATTTACCCACCACTGACGTCAGGCTGACTGGTCTGTAGTTGCCTGCCTCTTCTCGGGTTCCACTACTGTGGAGAGGGACCACATCTGTCCTTCTCCAGTCATCTGGGACTGCACCTGTCTCCAGCGATCTGTTGAATAGTGTGGTCAGTGGGACCGTCCAGCACCTCTCTGAGCTCTTTTAATATTCTGTGGTGAATCCCATGTGGCCCCATTGCCTTATCTAGTTTCATTTTCTTGCATTCCTCTAGGATTCTCTCTACAGTGAATGGAGTGGTGTCCACCTCCCTTCCATGGTTGCTTTTTTTGCTCAGTTGTGGACCTTTGCCTTCCCCTTCCTTCATGAAAACTGAACAAAAGTATTTGTTCAGTATAGCTGCTTTTTCTACATCCTCCTCTGCACACCCTCCTTCCTCCTTCTTTATCCTGACAATCCCACTCCCAGTTTTCTTCCTCTTGCTAATGTATCTGAAGAAGGTCTTGTCACCTTTTGTTATAGCCTGTTCTATATTTTTCCTCGGTTGCGCCTTTGCTCTGACTGCCTTTCCTGCTTCCTTCTGCTTCTCTAGATACTGCTCCCTGTCCTCCTCTATTTGTGTTTCTTTGTATCTCCTGAAGGACCCCCATTTTCTCTCACTTTTCTTGCCACTTCAAGAACTAAAGGGGTAATTTCTTTCTCTTACTCTTGCTTTGCTGTTTAACATAGAGGCTTGTTGCCTCTATTATGGTCCCATTGAGGATAGACCACTGCTTCTCCATGTCCCCTTCTTTGTCCTTTTTGCCAGGGCTCTCCTGGAGACATTCTGCCATTTGTCAAAGTTGGCTCTTTTGAAATCCAGGACTTTTACTTTTGTGTGGTTGGCCTCTTCTATTGAGGTTACATTAAGCTATACCATCCTGTGGTCACTGGTTCTATGTGACTGCCTACCTTAACATCCTTGACCCTGTCTCCATTGGCCAGCACCAGGTCCAGAATAGCCCCCTCGCGGGTGGGTTGTCACGAGCTGTCTCAGGCATGCCCCCTGCAGTGCGATCAGGATGTTTCTGCTTTTGGCTGTACTCACAGTCTTGGTGCTCCGATCGACACCTGGTAGACTGAAGTCTCCTAGCAGTAGCAGTTCCCCTTTGGTTGCTATTTTGTGGCTGGCTTCCACTAGTGTTTCATCTGTCTCCTCCCCCTGCGCTGGAGGTCTGTAAGATCACCCCTGTATGAATGCTGGTTCCAGTTCCTGTCTCCAGGGTGACCCACGGTGCCTCCGCTCCCTCCTGCTGCCCCTGAACTTCTGTTGTTTTGATTCCCTCCCTCACATGACATGGCCACCCCTCCTCCTTTCTTCCTTCCTCCTGTATTTCCTGAAAAGTGCGATCCTGGTAAGGCTATATCCCATTCATGGTTTCTCGTACCCTGTTTCTGTAACAGCCTGATGTCCAGGTCTTTCCGACATCAATGCCACTAGGTCTGGGATTTTGTTTCAGGCTGCGGGCATTTGTACACATTGCTCTCCAAGTTCAGTCACCTCCCCTTACACTCATCTCCCCTTACACCCCTTTGCATTTTGTCCCATTTTTGTTCTCTCCTCCATGCTACTTATGTAGGGTTTCTGTTTTCTTGGTGATCTTTTGACCATAGTATCCTCTTTTATGATTGTCTCTTCCGGAGGATAAAATATTCCCCTGCTTTTGCCTCTCCCTCTCCCTCAGCTACTTTAAATGGTTGCTGAGGAAACATTTAAAACTTCTCACCAAGGATCTTGATGCCCCCAATGGATGTAGGCCGCCCAGCTTGTACAGTCCCTCATCCCCCCAGGTGGGGTCCCAGTCCCAGATGAAGTCAAAACCCTCCTGTCTGCACCAATCCCCCTTGCCATGGACAGGCAGTACCTCCGAGGAAGCTACAGAGCATGCTACTTGCTTAAGGCTCCTTTCCAAGTCCCTAAAGTCCTCCTTCACTGCCCCTATGTCCACCACTTTCCCAGTTAGGTCACTTGTCCCCATGTGGACGACGACATCCAGCTCCTCCCTCCCTGCTACTACCCTGGCGATCTTTAGGATCCGCCTCCCATCCCGCCGAGCTGTGCCTCCAGGTAGGTACTTTTCCGCCCTTTCCCTCCTGCTGTCTATTCCCAACTCTATTCCTCTCACAATGGAGTCCCCAAACAATATTTGCTTCCTCCTCCTCCTCTGGGGTCTCCTGCTACCACCCTTGGGGATCCACTGCTACCACCCTTGGGGATCCATCATGGAGGACCTGCTCATCCTTCCTGGTGACTATGTTGGAAAGCTCTGTAGGACCTTCCTGCTCAGCCAGGACGGCATATGAGTTAAGCAGTTTCACTAGATGGGGGATGTGCCTGTGATCACCCTCTGTCACCCTCCCTGTGCCCACCATAGTCCATCCACTCTGTTTGAGGAAGTGGAGGCTGGCTAGGTGGTATCTGGGTTAGCACATAGGCATCCTGCAACCTAGCCAGCTCAGCCTGGAGACTACTGACCTCCACCCTCAACCACGCCCAACAATGTCCCCTTTTTCTCTACTGACTATCCCCTTTGCTGACCTTGCCCCTCTGGTTTTGGTCTCTGTCTCTCTGTGTGTTACTCTCTCCTATCCTTTCCCTTCTTACTGACGAATTGACCCTGCCACAAGGACGGTAAATCCGATGTGTCTTGTTAATCCTATATGGTAGTGTCTACCTCTTCCTGTTCTCAAACAGAATGTTGCAATTTAACTAGTGGCTCCCCTTCCTACAAAGGAAGACTACTTTATCTCCGGCTTTACCTTCTCATTCCTATTACTAGGGTTCCCGTATGCCTGTCCCACGCATTTAGTTCCCACACTGTGTTTGTCCCCACCACCTCCGCTGGGAGTCTATTCCATGCAACCACTACCCTTTCCATAAAGAAATACTTCCTCATGTAACCACTTAAGTCTACCCCTTCCAACCTCTTGTCATGTCCCTTTGTTCCTGAACATCTCCTTTTCCGAAAGATGCTACCCTCCGGTACCCTATCTATGCCCTTTAGATATCTGTAGGTTTCTATCATATCTCCCCTGTCTCTCCTCTCCTCCAGTGTATATATATTGAGGTCTCTCAGTCTCTCCTCATATGACTTTTGGTGCAGGCCTTGTACCATCTTTGTTGCCATTCTTTGAACTGTAGCCACCATATGTCCTTATGGAGATGCAGCCTCCAGAACTGGACACAGTACTCCAAATGAGGCCTCACCAATGATCTGTACAGTGGCATCACCACCTCTTTCTTCTGGTGATACCTCTCCCTATACACCCCAGCATCCCACTGGCTCTCCCCACAGCCTTGGCACATTGTTTGGCCGCCTTTAGGTCATCAGATACAATTACCCCAAATCCCTTTCCTACTTGGTGACGGTCAGTATCTCTCCCCCCATCATCATGTAATCCTCCTCTGGGTTCTTGCACCCAAATGCATGATTTGCACTTTACACACTGAATCTCAGCTGACACACTCTAGATAATTCCTCCAGTTTAGCTAGGTCCTCATTTTTCCACCCTCCCAGAGTGTCCACCCAGTTGCATATCTTAGTGTCATCTGCAAAGAGACACACCTTCCCTTCCACCCCTCCACAATGTCTCTATGAAGACATTAAACAGGACTGGCCCCAGGGCTGATCCCTGTGGCAACCCGCTGGTTGCCCTCTTTTCCTCAGATTGAGATCTATTTACCATCACCCTCTGTCTTCTATCACTCTGGCAGTTTCTAACCCAGTTTACCACCTTGTGACCCACTCCCAGGCTGCCCAGTTTGTTCACAAGTCTTCTACTATATGTGGAACTGTATCGAAGACCTTACTGAAATGCAGTTACAGGTAGGCCACGTCCACTGCTCCCCCCGATCCACTTCCCTAGTCACCCAGTCAAAGAAATCAATTAGATTTGTTTGGCATGACCTTCCCGCTGTGAATCCATGCTGATTTGGATCCTGTGGCCTGCTGGATTCAAGTTGTTCCATAATTCTTCCACAATTTTCCCTGCTATTGAGGTGAGTCTGACTGGCCTATGGTTTCTAGCCTCCTCCCTACTCCCGCTTTTGTGAAAAGGGACATCTGCCCTCGTCCAGTCCTCTGGAATCACTCCCGTATTGAGTGATTCGTTGAACAGGGCTGCCAGTGGTGCTGCCAGCACCTCCCGCAGTTCCCTTAATATTCTAGGCTGTATCCCATCCGGTCCCACTGCCTTGTCTACTTTCAGTTTTGTGAGTTTTTTAGGACTCTCTCTTCTGTAAATGTACTGGTGTCCATCTCCCTCCATATTTGTTCATGTTGCCTAACTGTCGTCCTCACCTTCTCCTTCTTCTGGAATACAGAACAAAAATATTTGTTCAGTATTGATGCTTTTTCCAGGTCCCCTTACACAGACTCCCCTTCCTCCCCTTTAAGCCTTACAATCTCGCCCATGGATTATCTCTTTTCATTAATGTACCTATAAAAAGTCGTCACCTTTTTTACCTCCTGTGCTTTTTTCCCTCTGTTTAACCTTTGTGTCCTCACTGCTTTCCCTGCCTTCTTCTGTTTATCCAGGTACACTACCCTGTCCTCCTCCTCTTCTGTGTTTCCTTGTATTTCCTGAAAGATCTTTTCGCCCTTATCTTCAAGGCCACTTCCTTTGAGAACTATAGTGGTTTTCTCTTTCTCCTGCTCATGTTTACTTGCCTAATGCAAAGGTTTGTCACCTCCACTATGACTTCATTCAGATGGGCTTACTGCTCTTCAACTCCCCCCCCATTCGTCCCTCCTGTCAGTCCATTCTTTTTTTTTTTTTTTATTATTATGTTTATGGTGTTTTGTCCATTTTACCTCACCCGCCTGAGGCCCGGCACTGGCCGTTACGTGCATGGAGGCATGTGCACACATGGCTCACCTCAGCCCCTTCCGCCCTCCTGTTCTTGCCGTCCCTCTACCTGCACTTTCCCACCAGACCCACACACCTGGTGGAGTGGAATCTGGGAGGATGACAACCTACCCCCACCACCCTCAGAAGAGGAGAGCAGCCTCCCGGCTCTGCTCAATCCTGCTCCTCGTTCCCCATGCCAGTACCCAGACAACCTGAGGTGTCCTGAACCGGGTCGCCAGCATAGCGCCAGGTAAGTCCAGTGCCTCAACCCTCAGTGCCACCAGCCCTGTCAGGTCATTCTTGAGACATATCCCCATCTTAGTAAGTACGCCTCCTAAAATCCACGACCCTCGCCTTTGTGGCTTGACTCTGCCACTGCACTCATACTGAACCAAACGTGCTATGATCACTGTTCCCTAGGTGTCCCCCACCCTGACCTCTGTAATTCTGTCACTGTTGGTGAGTACCAGGTCCAAAATTGCACCCTCCCTGGTGGGCTCTAGCACTAGTTGCCTGAGGCCTGCCCTTGTACAGAGTACAGGATGTCCCTACTCTGGCTGAGGCAGCAGCTGGGATGCTCCAATCCACATCTGGCAGGCTGAAATCACCTACAGTAGCACCTCCACTTTATTTATTTATTTATTTTAACATCAGTTTAACAACCTTTGAGCCAGGGGCTCATTTACAAAGGTACCTCGTCACATAGAGGACAAAAACAGCAGTACAATGGACAACAGATGATCAGCAATGCAGGTTCACAATAGGTGTCAGTAAATGTTACAGGCATTTCCGAGACATAAATACTGTATACAGGTGAGTCAGGGTTAAGAGATAGTGGATAAAGGAGGATCGGTTAAGAAGACGGATAGCAGAGGATGAGAGGAGGCCCAGAGAGAGGAGAGTGGGCAAGTGAGAGTGTCGAGTAGGGAGGAAGAGAGCTGCTCAGTGAGCATTGTCAGGGGAGGAGAAGATTAAGGGCAGCAACAGCTGCGTGAGGTGAGCAGGTAATTTCTGAGGCTGTATTTAAAGCATGATAACGAGGGAGCGTCAGAGATTCCGGCAGGGAGGGTGTTATACCAGGAGGGGGCTCTGTAGGGGTATGCCCTTTGGCCTTGTGCGGTCCCTAGCCCTTGGTATGACCAGTGCGGTTTGCAGGAGCTGCGGAGCGCACTATGGATTAGCCTGTGGATTGAGTCAGACAGGCCTGGGGGACTGGCCATGGAGGGCTTTATAGGTAAGTTGGCAGGTTTGGTACATGAGGCGCTCATCCAGGTTGAGTAGATTGGCCATGGAATAAAGAAGACAGGTATGGGTAAGTCTATGAGCACTGGTTATTAGTCTACAGGCTTTGTTAAGAGTAAGGCATACCTTGCGCAGGGCCGTCTGGTCAGCCGCACCATAGACAGGAAGGCCGTAGTCGATTAGGGATATAACAGAGGAGGTGACTGCCAGGCGGAGGGCATCAGTGGGGAGGCAGTTTTTATGACAGTAAAGGATACCCAGCCATGTGTTGGAAGCAGAGGTCAGGGCAGAGATGTGGTCATGAAAGAGAGGGCTGGGTCACTTTAGTTGCCATCATGTGGATGGATTCCACTAGAACACTGTCCACCCCGTGCTGGAGGTCTGTATATCATCCCTGTGCAAATAGCTGTGCCATTGCCCCGTCTCAAGGGTGATCCACAGTACCTCCGCCCCTCCTGCAGTCCTTGTATCTCAGTCACTCTAATACCCTCCCCTGGCGGAAGAGCCACTCCCTCCCTTTTACCCTCCTGTCTCTTCTAAACAGAGTATAATCTGGTACTGCTACATCCACATGGCTTCTCAGTTGGTGATGCCAGGCCTGCAGGGCACCATCCCTCATCCTATCAGCAAGAGATTTTCCCCCAGAGTTTTCGGCATGCAATAATGCAGAACATCTGCTGTGATACCACAGCCTTCTGGGTCTCTGAAATGCCTTGCCACCAAGACTCCACCACCATGTGTCAGGTGTGTTGTGGGAGCCATGACTTTCCGCCCAATAAAGGAGAGTAGTCCCCTGGACACTCAGTCCCTACCACACCCCGTGACTCCAATTTTGCTCCCAAACCTGGGATGCTGGTTTAGTGAGCAGTAGCTCTATCACTGCGCTGCTGGACCTGCAATGGTACCCGATTTTAAACACTCAATAACATGTCCATGGGTAAATATGCATTTGTGTAATCTGTGTATAGCAGGCAGTGTAGCCTAGAGGTTAGCACATGGCACTGTGAACCAGGAGACCCTGGCTCCAATCCAACTAGTCACATACTATCAGTGTGACCTTGTGCAAGTCACTTACCCTCCCCATGCTCCAGCATGCTCAGCTATAAATGAGTCAAAGCAGGACCCCACTGAAAACGAGATGCTTCTCAGCTGGGCTATCCTGGTAAATAAATTGTTTAAAACAAAACATTTTACTCCTATCTCATTACATGTCATGTTGCAGAAGCGCCACCTGTGCAAGGGAGTGCAAGCCAACACCCCACAGTTTATGGCAGACCACAGGAAAATGCTTCAGGGCCTCCTCAGAAAAATCTGAAGTATGCCAGCTGTGCCACCATAGCGAAGCTAAAGGTGTTATCCTATCCATTTCCATCTTCACAAAAGGAGTTTACACTGTTTAAGTTATCGGGCAGATCTTACATTTCCCCCTTGCCTCAACGTATTTACATTCTTTCAGGCACGGCATACAACAAGTATGCTGTTAGTGTAAATAAACTATTTCAAGCCCTTTACCAAAATAAAGACTTTGCTCATAAAGTCTATCTCCTCTAGATGCAGGCATTTTTTTCACTTGAATGAACAATGCATTTCTGAAGTGCCAAGTGTCAATGTGAACATCTGGAAATCTCCTTTTAACACTGCCTTCTGGAAAGAGGGGGATGTTCTAAGACCTAGTAACATAGTAATATATTATTACAGCGGCCAAAACAGCAGTGACAATACCTCAGTTTTAATACTTGCTCTTTGTATGTACAGCTACTAGGTCTCTTGTCGTTTTAAACGTGCCTTCTCAAGTGTTTTGGATAAGAGAACTACTAAGCAAAGCAGTTCTGGTACACAAAGGACTTAAGGATAACCAACAGGAACTGTACATATAAATACGTTGTAAATTATATTGAACACATCTAATTTGTTTCACTGAGATTGACCCACCAGCTGTCGCTGCTTCTACCGTTAGGTCAGCATGCCAGCAACCTCCTAGCCCCATCTGTTGGTGGCACCACTCTTCCCCATCATTGTAGCCAGCGGGGATCAACATGGAGTACCAGCAACCCTCATTCAGATGGCTCAGTACATGGGTTCTTCTTCCATTTTTGCTCTCAATCCCACTGCCTACCACTTGGTGCCGGGAAATGACAGACAGGCTTCGTGAACACGCAGCATCCCTCTGTGGAGGAAGTATACTACCTGGCCCCCTGTAAGGGTCACAGAGGCTGCGGAACCTGGAGCCAACCCTCCCCACCTAGAAATGAGTCAGCTCCCAAGCCCAGCCTGCCGACGTGTAAACACAACATGCGTCCCTGAAGAGTTCTGCTTTTGCAAAATTAAACTAGAATTTTAAATGAAATTGTTGTACTTTGCAGAAAATTAGAGAACCGTTTTGGGAAATGGACTATGCTAACTAAACTTAGAACTAGAGTATTTTGGAACAATTAGCATCTGGCACTCCCTCATGGTTATAGGAGTACCTGGAATGTTTAGACATAAACAATCCTGCCGGCTTAGTGGTAGTGCTACCCCTGCTAATATATGCCACTGACCTGGCGGGGGCGGGATTGAGGAATAAAGGACTGCTCCTGTAGTGTGCCTGACACCTAGCAGAGGTTAGGTGGCATGGCAGATGGGAGACCCGGAAGGGTGAGGGATGCCAACTGATGCTCTGCGTCATTGCATGTTGAGGTCCCTGGTGCAAAAAACTACAGCAGGAAGACAAATAACCCTCCTGGCAGGCCTGGCACCACTGACTGGGTACCAATGAATCCTGCCCGAGGGGCATGGACAAGTTCTCCGACCCCTCCAGAAGAAGTAGGTCATGGAGTGTGTAAGTTAAGTCCCAGAGATGGTGTGTGACCAAGCTGGGGAGGGCTGAGTGGATGTGGGCCAGCAGGCAGACAAGGAGATAAACCCAAGCCAAATAAATAAATAAACTGCCTGCGTGAAGTAATGCTTTCCCATGTATCCACTTATCATGCCCCCCCCCACATACTTTGGACTGCATGGCCTCTAGTTCTTCTTGTACTCAGCTACTCAAACCTTTGTGTATGAACCACCCTCTTTATCCCAAGGTGCACCACACGTAGTCAAGATCCACTCCAGAGTCTGGATTTGTAATCTTGGTTAAGATTATACTAGTCTCCGACTGGAGTTCCCTAAATGTACATACTTTTGCAGAAACAAGGACTCTTGTTAGCTAGCCTGTAAGCACCTCTACAATTCATCTGTTTCGGACCATCAAAAATTTCTAGTAAAACTGTGATGCTATGAATAAAGGAACACTGACCATATAACTCTACAAAACCATATGAGTCAGTCATTAATTTACAAATGAAAATGAGTTTATTTTCTTTACAGATATCTAAATTTTCCAATTTTTTTGTCAACTTTATCTGTCGCTCTCCGGTCCCTGAGACCTCTCTCTCCAGAGAGGCACTCAGATGGACCGTATCCCGCCCAGCCTGAGGTCCCCCTGACCGGTTCTCCGCAACCATCACTCTCCTCCCAACTCCGCCAACCGCCCCCGGCTCTGAGCCCCACCGTGGTGGGACCACCTTTAACTCCTCAGGCCCCTCTATCTAGAATCTAGAAAAGCTGCTGGGGAGTGGTGGAGAGCCAGAGACCAGCCAGGTCTGACCTGGTAGAGGGCATGGGGTTGTCCACTGGCCCCACCTTTGCCTGTCTGGGTGCTGGGGTATTTCTTTTGTTCAGTCCTGGGGGCATGGACGTGCAATGACATCCAGCACACAGTGGGTACACTCCCGCACCCGCCCGCAGGATGTCCGCCATCGCCTCCATACCCCTGCACAGGGCTCCCACAAGTGGCGATACCCCCAGTCTCCACTGGGAGTAACGGAACAGCGGGAAGCTCAACTCACCCGCCCTCAGGAGAGAGACCAGTCCTCCGGATGCTCAGTCCTCCTCCTGCCACAACCCCAATGACCCGAGCTGCGTTCCTGAACACGGGTTTGCCGGCATGGCACGAGGTGTGACATCCAGCACCTCAACCCTCAGCGCCACCAGGCGGATTAAATTTGTCAAAATGATGTCAGTTATTCAGAATATAATACTGGAAAGGCAATAAGGAATCTGGCATCGTCGCCAGCCTGGTGGTGCTGAGGGTTGGGCTCGACATCACATCTCGCACCCTGGCGACCGGGTTGAGGCGGACCGGATCATTCAGGGGTCAGCCGGGGAGGTAAGGATTGAGCGTCCGAAGGACTGCTCTTCTTTCTCGGGGTGGGGGGGTTTGTGCTGCATGTGTCAGCATAACTAGAGGGGTTCAGCCCGCGCCCAGGGTCCTTGGCTGCCTCCACGGAAGGGGAGACAGCTGCTGCGCCCATTGCATGGGCGAGGGTGTGGGGGAGAAAACAGAGGAAAAACCGGCACCCGGCAGAGCCCATGGTTGCCCTGATGGGCCGGAGGACATACCTCTCGGGGGTAGCTCCTGCCAGGTCCACGAGGCGGTATAAATAATGCCATGATTAAAAAAAAAAAGAATCTGGCATAGTGACACACAAATGCTTCCACTGTCAGGTTTCACCCCCAACTCTATTAATTTCCATCTTACCTACCAGCTGAAGTCTCCCTTCAGCCTACCTCCAACACCTATGCCACCTGTCCTTGATCCCAGCAGCTTAGGTCCCTGCCCCACCCGAATGACCAGCAATGTGTTCCCGTTCAGCTTGCCCCAAAGGCAGGGTTATTTTCAGTGCCACAGCAAACTCCCCTCTCCATCTGGTGTACCTTCTTGCAGGGATAAAGACAACGAGTAAGTCCAGGAACCAGGTGGATATGATCCAGAGATGAACATCGTGACAGAGAGTGGCATCGTCTGCCCACCTGGCAGCCTTTTCCACCCCATTTTCCAAGCTCCTGAAGGAGCAGATGTGCAATGGCGTTCTCCCATGCATGACTCGTCGATGTCTGCTGTTTTTCCAGTCCTGCACTTGCAGAGGTCCAGGCTCATAAACCTCCAAGACAATACTAGGAGTCAGACTGTCGCAAGGCACTACAGCCCTCCCTCCCTGGAGGACAGCTGTCCACTGAACACTCAATATTCCTCCCCCGGCCGGTCCTCTCACACTCCAGGCCGGTTTCCGAACCCAAGTCGTCGGCTTCACAAGCGGTAGGATTACCGCGGCACCGGAGGGCCAGCTCCCTGTCAGCTCTGTTGCACTGAAATAAACAAGCACAACTCCCACACTAGGACAGTGAAATCTAGGACATGCTAATGAGGTAAAATGCTCAGACTCTGGGGTGGAATCCGTTCATACCGAGGCTCAAATGCCTTCTCAGCCGCCCCCCCCCCCAACGGTCAGGTGCAGCAGGGCAGCACTGTAAAAGCAAGGTGGCAGAGGCTACAAAATGGGGAAAAAGCCGGCCCGGTGGCGCAGAAGGCTGGGCGCTGGACGCCAGACCTTGAACCACGCCAGCAACCCGGGTTCGGGAATGGAATCCGAGCGCGGGGCTGGCTGGGAAGGAGAGGATCGAGCATCCAGAGGACTGCCTCCTCTCCTGGGGTGGGATGGGTGGGATGCCTCGCTCCAGTAGCGGCCCCCGTGGAGACCAGGGCACTGCAGACAGCGCGCAAGAGGACAAAACACCAGAACACGATAAAACCGGCCCGGATTGGCCTGGATGACGGCACCAGTTCGAGACACATCCAAAGACTTCTTGGGGTCAGCCCCGCCTCAGCAACACCAAGGCCAAATAAAGGAAAAACAGTGTGCTGGGCGCCCCACTGGTGCCTTCCCCTTCGAGAGAGGGACCCACTCGAGAAGGGTAACGCCGAGCTACCTCGAGGTAGGCTGCGATATGAAGCGGAAAGGCGCCTCGAGGAGGTAGGAGGGGTGCAGGAACCTAGGATGCCTGAAGGGTGGCAAGATCTGGAGCCAGGAGGGGAGAAAATAGAATCTCAAAAAAAAAAAGGGGGAGCTGGGAGAAGTGTGACAGCATGACACTCCCCAACCGCCCATGACTGATGGACCCAACAGACGTGAGGCAATTACCCACCCATGGTCGAATGAGGGAAAGCACTGCTAAGGGCGGGGCCTTGTATCTGAAGGACAGCTAAGTGGGGGGACCTTGTATCTGAAGGACAAATGAACAAACCTGCAGTATTGCGGAGTGAGTCCATCACAGGGTAGACTTAAGTATTTCAATATTGCTAATTTACTATAAAATCACTTAATGCGTGTTTCCTAGAAAACTAGAAAGAATGTTCAATTCTTAAACTGAACAACCGCTAATATCGTCCAACATTTCCAAAATAATTTTTTATATTTTTGATTGCTTGAAATGATATTTCCAAAGCTAGAACTTTTGAACTGCTATGCTTTCTTTATTAAATTAAAATTTGAAGTCCAACAAACATAAATAGGTTATAATAACACAGGTCTCACGTGTTGATACATGTCTAAAAATGTTGATATATTGTTTGAAGTAACAGGATTTGTAAACATTTTTTTTTTTTTTAAACTTTATTTTTACTTCTCACGTTACAAGCATTCCATGGCTCTTCCGAGCCTTACACATGTTACAGGTAGTAGATCACTTCACAACTAAAGACATTTTAAATATTCTATGCTTGGCTGACATATATTAAAACTTAACTTTTTCTTTTCCTGTCCATTAGGATGTAGGATCGAACACAGAACACCCATGGCCACGGAAGGACCGTGGAGCGGAACAGCATTGCCCCACGTGAAAGAAACCACCCGCCTACCAGAGAGGTCCACCCCCTCCATGTTATGTCAATCCATCAGTACTTTATTAACAAGTTTCCATAATATGACAACAAATAAGTAATAAACAACCTTTTTATCAACTTGATGTGCACAATCAGTGTCCTTTTTTTGTTGTTGTAAGAAACCTTATATGGATTTAAACGATATCGGGTGAGCTCCTTGAATGCCTTCCATTTTGAACCATTTTGTTTTATATATCAATATATGCAAGGTATGGCCACACCATATACATATATATAGTTATGTCAACTCAGCTGACGCCAAGCTGTCATTGTAAAAAAATGAAGTTTCTAACACTAACAATTCCAACGTTATACCAGTTTAATTAAATTTACTTTTGAAAGGTCTAACTTTGGAACCATTAGGGCTAGAAACTTTTTTAAATTAAAGCTTGGCATCAGGCTGTTAAGAATCAGTCCAAACTAAACAGCTGTGTGCCAACTCTTTTCTATATGTATTGATACTTACTATTTGAAGCCTTTTTTTTTTGCAAATCTCTTTTCCATGAGTATTTCATGTAGTTATTACACAACTTGCACAAGATAAACCTGTCAGTTGTCTAATACATTCAATATGTTTCTAGTACCGTTATTAATTATAGCTATCACATATGCTGATACTGTGAGAAGAGCCTGACTAGCAGTGTATCATCACATAAAATTTACTTCCAACACTAAACGACTTCCAGCAGATGGCAAAGACATCAACCCCCTCGGGAGTTAGAGGCAGGAGTTCCCTCTCACCTGGTTCCAACTGTCTTGATTTTGCTATATTCCTTCCCTTTTGCTTACATTTCTAATTACCCCTAGAATTCTCTTACGTTATAAAACGATTTTTTGGGTATATTATCCATACATGTTTTTTTAGCTGCAACACAGTCAAAAAACAGCAACCACACTGTATCGATACTATACTGTTTTTTTTGCCTTGACAGACTGTACGGATACTATTTTTTGCACTGATATGTAACATTACAGTTCAAAAAAAGTTTTTATAAAAATGTTTTTTAACTTTTTCTGAAATCTGATACTACAGATAATTAGAAACTGTATTTTAGAGCTTAATTTTCATTCACCTTATGCCCTCAATTATGTTGCAAACATTTTGCTCTCCCCTCAAACAACCCTTTCTTTTGACAGCCTCTTCCGGCAATAGAATTGAAAGAAAATAAGCACATGAACATTATATTTTTGTTGTGACCGCAATTACCTCTAAACCACTCTTTTTACATGGCAATAGAAATAATTAAATGAAATAACAGGCCAGTCACTGGAATGCTGATTCTAGGAGTGTACAGCCAGTGTGATACAATTCACGCAATGCATCTCTAAATGTTCTGCAAGGCAGTAATTCAAATACATCAAAACAAAAACAAAAAAAAAATCAAAATATAGCAAAATCTGCTGTATCAGTTAAGGCTGTTAACCTACTAAAGGTTATTTCATTCTGTTCTGCATACCAGTTTTCAAAGCAGAACACCATTTTCATCGCACTGGTATCGCTTTCTTCATGCTGCCGCTCTGCAGTTTACTCTGTAGCACAGCTCTTCTGGGTAGGAAAATACCAGATATTACGATGAAATATAAAATCTGGGGTTTTGGTATTCTGCCACCCACACCAGATTATTTTCTCAATTTCTATCCCTGTACTATGTTATATTATCAAAAGCAAGTCTCAATATTGGGACACGCTCTCCCAAGGGTTAATCTGCAACTCTTGCTTTTTTATAAATGTTTAACTATCAAGCTGACCCACTGAAGAGCAAACAGAAATAATACCTAGACCACTACCCATACACATGGCATTGCTGCTAGTTTGCTGTATGTTCACACTTCGGACAAAACAAAATGAAAAGGAAATGAATTTGGTTTTACGTAGTACCTCTCATGCAGCCTGTTGTGTCTCAAAGTGCTTTAAAATCCAGGAAAGGCAGGGCAAAGAATGTTGCTGCCACTTTCAGGGATGTACAGAGACAGAGTAGAGAAAAACTAAAGCAAGAGAAGTTATTTATTTATTATTTGGTGACCAGGTAAGCTCACAACAAAAGTTTTCTTTATAGCCACGATTTGTAATTTAAGCACACAGAGGTTAAGTCAGATGCTCAGGGTCACAAAGCTGAGTAAGTGATGGTTGAGGATTCAAACCCATGTCTCCAAATTCATCACTGTATGCTCTAACCACAAGTCAAACTGCCTCCCACATGAGGCATAACCCCTCTTCCCCAAAGCAGAACCCTTATCTCCATTTTATTTCAGGATGTGCCTTTTTAGATCATTTCCAATTCCAGCACTCACAGCGGCACTGTAATTTGTTTTCAAGAGGGAAAAAAATGTTATCATTTTATGCACAGCTGATGGTAACTCATTAACCATAACGGACTGCTTGTTATTAATTACTGGTTCTCGCTTCCTGCAGCACTGTCTGTGCGTTCTGATGCAAAGGCAAAACCCAAATTTCAGTAACCCTTCAATTATGAAATAAATAAATAAAAAGAGTAATTGCTTACATGCACCAAGTTGTCTCGAAATGATTGATGGCATTGTGGCGGAGCTTATTTTGGCTGAGAACAATGCAAGTCACCCAGAGTTTACAAAACAATACATCAACACGAGGAGCCAACCCCTCAAACAAGAACCATTTGTTACTGCCCGGGCTACTTGTACCAATGCGCAACCCTCAATTACAGTTTCAAAACAATGGTGCTCCACTTCTATCTATCAGCCACCATTAGCCACTGGCTGACAAGTCAGGAGTAGCATTCGGTCTGTGAAACGAAGGCTAGATGGTCTGCATTCAAAGCACAGGCAGCAGCAGACCACTAAAGAACTGCATAGCAGATGACAGATTTCTTATACTGTGCATCCAGATATTACGGTAAAATAGTCTAGATGACTAAATACCTCCGACCCACCCCACAAAACTCTTGCAGCCCTCCAATCCTATATCCTTTTGTGTTTTTAAGCACCACATTATGCAAAGAAGGCTCTGAGAAAAATAACCGCGTCAAACTATTTCATGCAAACAAATAAATCCCATCTGTCAGTTCTGTTTAAGTCAGTAGAAAGCCAAAGCCCTACAGTCTGCTGAGTACCAAGCCTAAAATATGTAAGCACTTGATACAGAAGTTTTCTGATAACCTCACTGCTCTGCAGCCATGCGAATCAAGCAATTGAAAAGCAGGAAAATCCTTTATTTTACCTTTGTAGAACCTGGTGCTGTACAGTAAAAGAAGAAATTCTTTCAAGCTTACCGCATTTCCCTTTCTGTTACTGCCAATATTGTCAATGGGAACTGCTTCTCAGACAATGTGAACCCCAACCAGGGGCTCACTGGTACAGATTTAACTTTAGAGCTGAACCAGCAGCAGGAAGTTGCTCAAAATGCAACTGCAGATGTAACTATCACCGGGAAGATTTCACCACACAAGAAAAAGCTGAAGAAAACAAAGCTAGTCTTTTTCGGGTCAAGGGCCAAGCTTTATTAAACCCCATTAACTCCTTCCAAATATTGGCGAAAGTGACCACACTCCAATCAAGTGGATTGAAACTTACAAATATCTCGGCCTGTACCTTGATCTTAGATTAACTTTTTAAGCTCCATCGGCTAGATATTCAAAGGGGTTCTGCCTGGCACAACTGAGTTGCACCAGTGCAACCCCAGAACTGCGCCCCGGGACAATAATCAAAAGTGGGACTTGAGCAGCACAATTCCCAATGTGCCGGGGTGCAAAGATAATGTATGCTGCACATCTCCAGGGGGTGTGCCCATGCGTATGTGGCACATCCCGATATTCAGCCCGAGATGTGCAGCGTATCTGCTGGCACAACCCTGAGATGTGGCACATACCTGGGCTCATAGCTGAGCCTGGAAAAATAGGCTCAAGTGCAGTCCACGTGATGGCTGTTGGGCTGCTGTATTAGCCGCAAACACTGCAGCCGCTAGCCATGGGTGGAAACACCCCTCAAACACCATGCACTAGCACACACAATAGGCCCTGGTAGTCTAGTGGTACCCTCCCTCCCGTAGCACTGATCGTCATAATTAAACATCAATATCATCCCTGGTAGTCTAGTGGTGCCCCCCTCCCCAACCTGACCCTACGATCGCCATCGTATTTATTAATGAAGGCAAGGCAAGGCAATCTTTATTTAAAAGATGCCCAATCCTGGAAGCTCTGGGCACCGTACAAATAAGATAAACAAAAAAAACAAAACATTTTTAGCAGTAAAATCCATAAATAAGAATAAAATTTATCACAGAAATAAGCTAAAAGATGCTACCCGTTCAGCGCAGCAGCTGGATTTCTGCTTGCAGCACCGGTGACCCGGGTTCGGGAATGGACCCGGGTCGCTAGAGGGCCGGCCCAAGGAGAAGGATGGAGCATCCCAGAGACTGCTCGCCTTCTCTGGGGGGGACAGTGCCTGGTGCTTGACGGATCCCTGGCAGAGGCCGCGGGCACCGCAGCTACCAGTGCGTGACAGATTTCAGGCGGTGGGGAGGGGTAGACGCATTACATCATTGCACGTCCCCACCTCCTGCGCACAAAAAGGGAAGAAAAATTACCCTGCTCCCGCCATCTTGATGATGCCTGTTCCAGCTGCATTGGCTCTCAGGCCGGGCTCCTGCCTTTCCCACGTTTGCGGCAGTCTTGGCCCTGGCGCGTGACCGCCCCTGGGGCAGAGCCAGGGTTCAGGGAGGTGGCTAATATGAGTAGCCGCAGCCAGAATCCGTGACCAGGCAATGGTCCCGGCAATAGGGTGAAGCAGGACAAAAATACAGAATTGAAAAAAAAAGAAATAAGCTAAAAAGAGAAGACTCTCAAGATGTTGATGGGGGAAGGGCAGGGGTAAATGGAGAAAATGACAAAGGCAATAAGTACAGGGATGGAGCAAAAAGGGGTAAGGCCATCAAGAAATGGAGGGTAATGAGTACCAATGCCCGTAGTCTGGGCAACAAGCTCCCTGAACTGGTGGCCTTGATGGAAGAGGGATGCCTAGATAGTGTAGCAGTCACAGAAACATGGTACACAGAGACCCATGACTGGGATGTTAACATATCAGGGTACACAACCTACAAGGAGAGACAGGGAGGGCAAAAGAAGGGGAGGAGTAGCCCTCTATGTAAGGGAAGGGATAAAAGCAATGGAACGAAAGAGCAAACAGGGAGGCGAGGAGGCACCGTGGGTCACCTTGGAGACTGGAAATGGCACCACAATACGCACAGGGGGGTTGTATACAGACCCCCATGTCAGGGGGAGGGAATGGACAAGGATATAACAGAAGGCATCCTTATGATGGCAGAGAAAGGGGAGATACTGTTGATGGGGGACCTGAATATGCCAGAGGTTAACTGGAGCACCTTTACTGCAGCCACATCCAAGAGCAGGGCCATTCTCGATGCCTTACAGGTGGCATGCCTCAGACAGCTAGTTTTGGAACCCACTCATGAGGGAGCAATCTTAGACCTCGTACTCTCAAATGGGGACAGGGAGAAGATCTCAGATCTAGAAGTGGGTAGCCATCTGGGAACAAGTGACCACCAAACAGTGTGGGTCACAATAAACTCAGCTACAGAGTCAAGCCATACAAAAGTGAGGGTTCTGGACTTCAGGAGGGCTGACTTTGGCAAGGTGGGAGAGTGCCTTAGAAAAGCACTAACAAACAGGCTAGAAGGATGGGTGGAGCAACAATAGGGAAACATCAAAACTGCCATCACAGAGGCAACAAGCCGTTGTGTGAAGCAAATAAATCAAAATGAAAGAAAAGCTACTATGTTTCTCAAAAGAGGTGGCAGGGAAGGTTAGGGAGAAAAAGATAGCATTTAAGAAGTATAAGGAAACACAGAAGGAGCAGGACAGAGAACTGTACCAGTTAATGCAGAAGGAAGCAGGGAGGAAGTCAGAATAGTAAAGGCCCAAAGTGAGAAAGGATAGCCAACTCGGTTAAGAAGGGGATAAGAAAAAATTACTCACCTTAGTAATGCTGTTTCTTCTAATGGAGTCTTGCTGTATTCTGACATATGCAGTGATGTCCAACCTTTGAACTGCCCTTGAGATGAAAGAGTTAACTTTCCATGCCAGGCATGAAACGCTGAGCTCGGTTGAGACTCTGTCTGTTGCTGTTTGAACTCAAACCATCAGATCTTTACGAGCTATACTCACTGGGTGTCCTGTGTGGAAACTGTAAACTTACACTAGCCAACTGGCTACTAAATATAATAAAAATATTTTTTGGTCCCAAAGCAAAGACTCAAGTCAGGAAACCCAAAAAATAAAACAAAACACAACACCCACACACCCAAACTAAAGGCGGTGAGAAAAGAAGGGGTGGGGGCACCTCCCGAGTGCCAACACTGCTGCTGCCCACCCACCCACATCCCAAAAACCAGGTTCTGAGAGGGGAGGCAGGGGAGGTCAGAATACAGCAAGACTCCATTAGAAGAAACATTACTAAGGTGAGTAATTTTTTCTTCAAACAACATGAAGTCTTGCTGTATTCTGACATATGCAGACTACCAAGCAGCACCTCCATGGAGGAGAGACAGAACCTACTTTGGAAATAGGCTCTGAAGCACTGCTGTACCAAACCGAGCATCAGTACTAGCCTGGATATCCAGAGAGTAATGCTTGGTAAAAGTATGTACTGTTTTCCAGGTGGCTGCTTGACAAATCTCTAAGATAGGAATATCCCTGGCAGCAGCCAGGGAAGCTGCTGTACCTCTGGCGAGAGTGAGCCCTCAGGCCTGAGGGTGGGATCCCACCCAGTTTTTCATAGCAAAATTGAATGCAAGAGACAATCCACCTGGCAATAGATCTCTTAGTGGCAGGTTTTCCTCACCAACCTCACCATAAGTGAGGAACAGTTGGAGGGAGTCAAACCTGTGACCCTTGGTGTGCTCTATGTAGTAACTAAGGGCCCTTTTCACATCCAAACTGTGCAGCCTCCTCTCCCCAGAGGAGGAATGGTCAGTGAAGAAAACAGGAAGAGACATCGACTGGTTAAGGTGGAAATCTGAAACCACCTTAGGCAAAAACTTCCTATTAGTCCTGAGGACCACTTTATCTCTATGGAAAGAGATAAAATCAGGCTCCACTGACAGGGCCTGTAACTCACTTATGCGCTGGCAGAAGATGATGGCCACCAAGAAAACAGTTTTCCAAGTCAAGTACTTAAGCTCTGCTGAGGACAAAGGCTCAAAGGGGTTGCATAAGCTGAGCAATGCAAACATTAAGGTCCCAAGCAGGGCAGGGTCCCTGAAGGAGGATTGGATGCAGCAATCCCTTGAAAAATTTAGAAAATACAGGATGAGCTGAAAGGAAGAGAGCTTGCCTGCTGAGAGGAAGGCAGGAACAGCTGCCAGATGCACTCTTAGTGTAGCTGGTCTGAGTCCCAAGCTATTGAGATGAACCATATAGTCAAGAACTGTGGGCAGGCCAGCAGACTCTGGAGAAATATGCTTCCCAGAGCACCATATAGTAAATCTTTTCCACTTGGAATTGTAAGTGTTTCTGGTGGAAGGCTTTCAAGAAGCCTTTAAAATATCCAGAACACCTTGAGAGAGGTGTAAATCAGCAGACTCTAACTCTTCAAGAGCCAGGCCTTGAGATTGAGAGATTTGAGATTCGGATACCAAACCCTCCCCTGAGCACGTTAACAGGTTGTAATTCCTGGAAAGAGACAGGGGAAGGTGGACTGCTAAGGACAACAAGAGAGGGTACCAGGGCTGTCTGGCCCAGTCTGGAGCAATCAGAATCACCCTGCAGGGTTGAGACATGATTTTGTCTAGCACCTTCCAATTGAGAACTAGGGCATCCAGGGGGGCTGAGCCCAACACTGGGGGCCTGCAGCAAAAGAGAGGAAGTTGGTGATTGTCTGGGGTTGCAAAAAGATCTATCTGCGGGGCGCCCCATCTGGAGAAGATCACCTTCAAAATCAGGGGATCCAGGGACCATTCGTGATGGCCCGAGATATCCTGCTGAGAGCATCTGCCAGGACACTGTCCTTCCCTGGGAGGTGCACTGCTGTAAGAGAGGCGTTCAGGAATAGGCCAGAGACCACAACTTCATTGCCTCTGTGCACAAGGTCGAGGACCGAGTGCCCCTGCTTGTTGATATACTACACTGTGGTGGTATTGTCTGTCCTGATCTGAACTACTTGTTCTGAACAGACTTGGAAAAGCTTGAAGTGCTAGAAACACTGCTCTGAGTTCTAATAGATTGATGTGAGCAGAGATTCCTGAGGAGACCACAACCCTTGGGTGGCCAGGTCCCCAAGTGGGCTCCCCACCCCAAGAGGGAGGCATCTGTAGTAAGGATTAGAGAATGAGACTGAGTGACAAAAGGAGCTCCCTGTCTTAGATTGTCCTGATCCTGCCACCACTGCAACGCCTGGATCAGGGTTCGAGTCACTGGGATTAGTTTGGTCAGAGGATCCTTTTTCTGAGACCAGAAGGCTCTCAAGTGGAACCGAATGTCCCTCATCTGAAATTTTGCTCCCTGAACCACTGCTGTAGAGGCAGCCATGTGTCCCAGGAGCTGCAGAAAATGCCTTGCTGGTCGAGACACCTGGAGGGTGAATGAAGAGGCCAGTGAGATAAGAGTCCTTGCCCTGTCCAGGGGAAGGAAGGCTCTTGCCTTTACTGTATCCAGCTCTGCCCCTATGAAGGTGAGGAGCTACACAGGCTCTAGAACTGACTTTGAAAGATTCAGAAGGAAACCTAGAGAAGTGAGCAGTTGCTGAGTTATCTGTAGGTGTGACTTGACTTGGTCTGGAGACTGGCCTACTATGAGCCAGTCATCCAGGTATGGAAAAATTGAGATCTTTTTTCTCCTTAGAGGGCAACCACTACTGCCAGGCATTTTGTGAACACCCTTGGAGCAGAAGTAGGCAAGGGCATTGCTCTGAATTGATAATGCCTAAGGGCAGCTCTCAACCTGAGGTACTTTCGGTGGGAGCTTCTGATGAGAATATGGAAATAGGCATCCTTGAGGTCCAGGGAAACTAGCCAGTCCCCTGGCCTTAGAGAGGGTAGAATTATTCCCAGAGTCACCATTTTGAACTTTGGCTTTAAAAGGTGCTTCTTTAAATATCTGAGATCCAGGATGGGCCGCCATTCTCCTGTCTTTTTGGGAGTTACGAAATACCTGGAGTACAATCCTTTTCCCTTGTGTAGGGGTGGAACCTTCTCTATGGCTCTCAGAGCCAAGAGGAAGAGACCTCTGCCTCTAGGGCAAGTGCCTCTGAAGGACTTGCAGGTAGAAAGGATCTGGTTCTCATCTTTGGAAATGTTTTGAAGCTGAGAACCAGTCCCTGGCTTACTACTTCCAGGACCCATTTGTCTGATGTTAAAGACATCCAGTCCTGGACAAAGTTAGCCAGCCTGCCCCCCCAGGTGGTGGAGAATCGGCCCTGGCAAACCCATCAGGGTGCCTGTTTGGCAGGGGCTTTAGGCTGAGGGGTGGAAGCAGGTCTGCTTGTACCCCGTCTGCCTCTCCCTCTGAAGAACCCCCTATGAGCATAAGCAGAAGAGGAGGCCTGGGCTTGGTAGAAAGGCCTATGAAAAGGCCTGCCCCTGCCCCTTGAATGCTGCCTCTGGGGAGTGGCTTGCCTTTCCTTGGCTTGAGCACTCCTATAGGTGGTCCTGCATTCATCCATTTTCTTCATGTAGTTCTCTGTTTGCTCCCCAAACAGAGAATTACCTACAACAGGAAAATCCATGGCCTTAGTCTGGGTATCCTGAGACAGGCTAGTACATCTGAGCCAAGACATCCTACGAAGGGCCACAGATGTAGCCATGACTCTAGATGAAACATCCTTGGAGTCCACTGCAGCATGGAACTGCACCTTGGATGCCTCAATACCATCTGCAGCTACCTGCTCCAGCTCCTTGGCAAGCTGGCCAGGGACCTGTTTAGCTAAAGCCATTACAGTGTCCCATCTAGATTTCTGATATCTAGCTGTATAGGCCATATAATTAGCCTGCCTGAGTCCCAAGGATGCTGCCATGTACTGTTTCTTTGCCATGGCATCAATCCTCCTGGAGTCCTTCTCTGGGGTGTGAAGCCAAGGGTATACTTGCCTTATCACAGGCAGCCTGCACTACCCCAACATGGCTGCATTGCTGGGTAAGGAACCCGTATCTGAGCCTGAGAGAGTATACCTCTTGTCCATTCTCTTGTCCACAGGAGGTATAGAATTAGGAGTCTTTAAAATTTTTATTGTCTGTTTCCCAAAGGACTTATGAAGGGAATAGACAGCCTCCTGGACTCTGGGATATCCATCATCTCAACATAGTCAGGCTCCTCCTGATGCTCACAGCTTCTTCCATAGGAAGCTGAAGAGTTTCAGCCACTTTTTTGTAGAACATAAAATGGGAAGGGGACTCAGAAAGCCTAGGAGGAGAAACCCCTGAAGGTCTGTCTGGGGAGATGTCCGGGTCAATGGGCACATCCAGACTTTCGTAATCACCATCATTATCCTCATACTCTCCTTCCTCCTCCTCCGGTTCATAAAAATCTTCTAAATTATAATCTGGAACCGGGGGAACCGACCGAACCGAGCCCCTTCCCAATGGTGCCGGTTCGGTCGAACTAAGGTAATGATTGAACAATCCTTATCGCTTTGGCTATTTCCTCAGCAGTCAGAAAGAAGTTGTGGATCCACGGCTGATTTATCCTTCTTTCTTTTAACCCAGAACCGACTCCTCAGAGTCGGTTCTCCTTACCAGAAGAGTTTCGCCCTGGTCAGAAGGCACTCCTTCTAGTTCGGTTGGAACGAGGCCGGGCTAGCCATCGGGTCAGCAGACTTCTTGGCCTCCCTTTCCTCAGCCTACCAACTCTCTTTCCAGTGTAGCTGCAGGAAAATTCTTGCAAATCTGGCAGTCTGAATTGAGGTGGTTAAACCCCAGACAATAAACACAGGTGGTGTGGGGTCAGCCTTAGCAGGCTTCCCACACACCTACAATGTTGAAACCCAGTGGGCGGTTTTCTTTTGGGTTTCTCAGACATGGCCAGTCCTAACAAAACATCCCTTTTCTCGCAATCTGCCAGGCAAGACACCTTATCGGTTCCTGGACGTGTTACGGGTTGTGGAAAAACATAATGAAATCCGTTTTTAGAACCGATAAGGACCGGTTACCACACTCTAAAAGTAGAATAAACTTTTTTGAACAAACCTGATAGGTTCAAACCGAACCGATCCCACGTTTACAAGTTCCACACAGAAGAACAAGAAAATAAACCTATCTAGTACTCACGATACCACAGACAGAAACTGAACCGACAGGTTAACGGATTAAATTCAGTCGAAAACCGAGGAAAACGGCACTTTAACCGACAAACTTGAACCGAGCAAAGGAGAAATCTCCGGAGCGACTGTTCAGTGAGGCGGAGTAAAGAATCTGACGGATTGAGTTCAAACAGTAACAGACAGAGTCTCAACCAAGCTCGAGCTCAGTGTTCCATGCCTGGCATGGAAAGTTAACTCTTTCATCTCCGGGGCAGTTCAAAGGTTGGACATCACTGCATATGTCAGAATACAGCAAGACTTCATGTTGTTGGAAAACCTTTCATAGGTACATCAGGGAGCATAGAAAGACAAAGGGAGAGATAGTGAGGCTGAACAGAATTGACGGTGGGTGGACAGAGAGGGACAATGAAAAAGTAGAGGTGCCTAATCCAATTAACAGAAGCACTCTGGATAGGGGTTGATCTCAGACCTTCACGGAAGAAAGGGTTCTGAAAGAACTCCTAAAACTGAAAGTGGACAAAGCAATGGAGCGTGACGAATTCACCCCAGAAATCAAAAATAATTAAGGGAGAACTAGTGACACCACTGACTACCCTTTTTAACAAATCACGGGAGGATGGTGGTGCCCACGATGACTGGAGGAAGGCAGATGTGATTCCCCTTCACAAAACTGGGAGCAAGACAGAGCAAGAAACTACAGACCTGTCAGTTTAACCTCTGTGGTGAAAACATACAAACATAGAATCTGGACGGCAGATAAGGACTGCTTGGCCCACCCAGTCTGCCCATTTCCCTACCTAATGGATAAGCTGCAGATCCTAGTTAACCAGCAGCCTACTTTCTACCCCACCCCTAGAATTGTCTTATGACTGTCCCATGCATAGCTAGATTCAACCACTGTTTTGACTTCACAACCTCCTCCGGAAGGCCGCTCCATGCATCCACAACCCTCTCTGTGAAAAAAATACTTACATTACCTCTGGCCCCCACTCTATCTTCAAATTATGCCTTGCTTGTTCTTGCATACCTCTTCTTTTGAAAGATCTACCCTCTTGGACTTTGTTGATTCCCTTGAGGTATTTGAAAGTTTCTCATGTCCCCCCTCCCTTCTTTCCTCAAGGCTACATATTAAGCTCCTTTAGTCTCTCTTCATATGTCTTCTGGTGCAGACCCTGCACCATTTTAGTTGCCCCTCTCTGGACAGCTTCCATCTTGTCTATGTCCTTGTGGAGATTGGGTCTCCAGAACTGCACACAGTACTCAAGTATAGGTCTCACCAGCTGTCTGTACAGAGGATAACAACTACCTGTTTTCTACTGGTGATGCCTCTCCTATGCATCCCAGATATCCCCCAACCTCCTAACGCCTCTCACATTGCTGCCCACCTTTAAGTCTTCTGATATGACTACCCCAGGTCCCTTTCCATTTTTGTTGTTGTTAGTATCTCACCTCCCATTGTGTACTCTTCCCCTGGGTTTTGGTTTCCCAGGTGCATTACCTTGCACTTCTTAGCACTGAATCTAAGCTGCCATACATTTGACCATTCCTCTAACCTTGCCAAGTCCCTTCTCATCCTTTCCACCCTACCTTGGCATCAACTCTGTTGCAGATCTTTGTGTCATCTGCAAAGACATACTTTTCCTTCCAGTCCCTCTGCAATGTCACTTATAAAGACATTGAGGAGGACCGGTCTCTAATACCAAACCCTGCAGTACCCCACTAGGAACCCCTTTCTTCAGAGTGGACTCCATTTACTATTACCCTCTGTGTTCTATTCTCCAGCCAATTCTTTACCCATGCTATCATCTTGGGACCCACCCCAGGCTGGCTAACTTGTATATTAATCTTTGTGTGGGACTGAGTCAAATGCCTTGCTAAAGTCTAGGTAGGCCATGTCCACAGCCTCCCTGATCTGCTACTTTGGTCACCCAGTCAAAGAAATCTATTAGATTAAGTCTGGCATGACCTTCCCACTGTGAATCCATGCTGCCTTGGGTCCTGTGCCCCTCTGGCCTCTAGATACCGACAATTCTTTCCTTCAGAAGTGATTCCATCATTTTCCCTATCACGAGGTTAAACTAACAGGTCTGTAGTTTCCTGCTTCTGCCTTGCTCCCACTTTGTGAAAGGATCACATCTGCCCTCCTCCAGTCCTCAGGTACCACCCCATCCTCCCATGATTTTTTTAAAGAGGTAGTCGTGATGTCACTAGTTCTACCCTAGTTCTTTTAGAATTCTGGAATGAATCTCATCAGGCCCCACTGCTTTGTCCACCTTCAGTTTTAGAGTTCTTTTAGAACCCTTTCTTCTGTAAATGGACTGGTATCAACTTCTGTATCCAGAGTGTTTCTATTGTTTGTTTAGGTACCTCCCCTCTTCTTTTGTAAATTCTGAGCAAAAATGTTTGTTTAGTATTCTCTGCCTTTCACGTCACCCTCTTACACCCCTCCCTTTATTAAGCCTCACTATTCCTCCTTGGTCTTCCTTCGCTCCTGATGTACCTAAAAGGTTTTACCCCTTCTTAACTCAGGTTGGCTATCTTTCCTCGGTTTGGGCCTTTGCTGTTCTGACTGCCTTCCTAGCTCCTTTTGCTTTAACTGATACAATTCTCTGTCCTGCTCCTTCTGTGATTCCTTGTACTTTCTGAATGCTTTCTTTTTCTCTTGAACCTTCACTGCTACCTCCTTTGAGAACCATAGTGGTTTCTTACATCGTTTGTTTGTTTATTTGCTTATACAAGGCTTGTTACCTCTGTGATGGCAGTTTTATTATTCACCATTGTTCTTCCACCCATTTGCTAGTGCATTCCTAAGCACTCCACCCATTTGCAAAGTCAGCCTCCTGAAGTCCAGTACTTTTGCCTTTGTATGGCTTGACTTGTTGCTGTGTTTATTGTGAACCATACTGTCTCGATGGTCACGTAGTTCCCAGATGGCTACCACTTACATCTGTGATCCTCTCTCCATCTCCATTTGAGAGAACCAGCTCTAAGATTGCTCCCTCTCAGTGGGTTCCAATACTAGTTGTCTAAGGCATGCCCCCTGGAGGCATCTAGAATAACTTCACTCTTAGAAGTGGCTGCTGCAACTGCACTCCAGTTAACATCTGGCATACTCAGATCACCCATCAGCAATATCTCCCCTTTTTCTGCCATTCTAAGTATACTTTCTATCATTTCCTTGTCCATTTCCTCCCCCTGAGAGGGGGGTCTGTATACAACCCCTGTGCGGATTGTGGTGCTATTGCCGGTCTCCAAATTGACCCATAGTGCTTCTTATCCTCCCTGTTTACCCTTCTGTTCTGTTGCTTTGATTCCTTCCCTTATGTAGAGAGCTACTCCTCCTCCTCCTCCTCTTTTACCCTCTCTGTCCCTCCTGTAGGTAGTGTATCCTGGTATGTTTACGTCCCAGTCATGGTTCTGTGTGCACCATGTTTCGGTGACTGCCACGATATCCAGATGTTCCTCCTCCATCAAGGCCACTAATTCAGGAAGCTTGTTACCCAGACTACGGGCATTGGTACTCGTTGCTCTCCATTTTTTGATGGCTTTACCTTCTGTAGCAGCATCCCCCACTGACCTTTCTACCTTGGTCTTTTTCTCATTTAGTACCCTGTATTGTAGGGGGAGGCTGGGATTTTCCTGCCACTTATCAGTGCCTCCCCCCTTGACTAATTTAAAAGCTTGCCAATGAAGCATGTAAACTGACTGCCCAAAAGACTTGTTCCCTTCCTGGACAGATGCAGACCATCCTGCCAGTATAGGCTGGTGTCCCTCCAGGTGGAACCCCAGTCCCCAATGAAGCCACACCCCTGTGGTCCACACCATTTTTTCAAACATTCGTTAAACTGCATGGTGCAAAGTACCCTCACCTCACCCATGCCACTGACAGGCAGCATCTCTGAGAAGGACACTGTGTGTGCTCTTGTCTTAGCCCTCCCCAACTCCCAAAGTCATACACAGCTCCACTCTCATGATAGGCCAAGTCATTTGTCCCTAGGTGGACAATGATGTCCAGCTCAGACTCCCGTGCAACTGTTCTGTGATCCCTGGATGCATCCCTGTCCCTCAAGCCATGGCATCAGGCAGGCACCTTCAGTTTTCCCGCTCCCCCCAGTTCTATCCCCTAATAACTGGAGTCCCCACCAGGAGCTGCTTCATTTCCCTGTGGTGTCCTCTGCCTCCTTCCTGAGGGCCTCCTTGTGACAGTTGTCTGCAACCTCCTTACTCTCCTCTCGAGGTGCATCCATGGGGAACTATCCCCCAGAATGGTGTATGGATTGTGGAGTGGAACAACTGACTGGGTGTGCCTCTGTTCCACCACCCTTACCCTCCCTGAGCCCACTGTGGTCCAACTGCTGTGCTTTCTTCGCAACCTCTGAGGTAGTGGTGGTGGCTCTGGTGCTCCCTGGATGGGGGAGGTTCCCTTACTACTGTCCAGTGCGGCCTAGGGGAAGGTTCCCTTACTACTGTCCAGTGCGGCCTGGGGGAAGGTTCCCTTACTACTGTCCAGTGTGGCCTGAAGACAGGCAACTTCCTCCCTCAGGGCAGAGAGTTGTCTGCAAACAGGGCAGCATCTCAGCCTCGAGAAAGACTCCCGGAAGACTGCTGCCCCACAGCCATTACATTGCACTACTCCCCACATGTCTGTCTACCTTCTTGGTTTTTTTTTGTTTTTTTTTGTGTGTGTGTGATTGCTTTGTTATATAGAAATATATATATTTTATAATGTGTATGCTTATATTGTCAGTGCAGTGTGCTAGAGAGGATATGACAGTGCTATGCACCTTGCCTCCTGAGGAAATGATGTCAGAACCCCAGGTATAAAGGAACTATTACCAGGGGTGGGTGGGGTGAAGGGTGGGAAGGGTTTGGCCCTAAACTGTGCCCTCACGAAACAATCAGCTAAAAGCTCTGACCCACCACTGCGATGAGTGCCTTCCTGTCAGCAAGATGCCCTACATGACAATTTGACAGAGAAAATACCCTACTAATCAAACAGAGAAAAATCCAAACATCCAAGTCAGACACAGGCAAAGCTCCCCAGCCACAAAACAGCCTGGTGACTTGTGCTCTGAAAGCAGTCAGCCCCAAAACACATCAGCTGTGCACAAGGACAGACACAGTAAACAGTATTCCGTTCCTGTGGGTTTAAACTCTTCCTGCACTGAAAATCTTAACAATTGTAACAAGAGTAAAGCAAGGTCCACCTCCCTCTGTTGATTGAAAGACTGCCTTTTCTGATAATTCTAAGTTCCTTATTTCACCTTTCAGTTAGAAGTATCCTCCACCTGAAGAATATTAACTTTCCTAAGGAATTTGCTACAAACCAAACACAACTGTAAATTGTAAGGTTCACCTCCCTCTGTTGTGAGCACAACTCGCTTTCTTGCAAATCCTAAGTCCAGCTTCCAGGCAGAGGTAGCTTCACCTGAAGAGTATTAGGTTCCATTAGTGATGGAATCACTTCTGAAAGAATTGTTGAGTACCTAGAGGCCAGTGGGGCACAGGACCCAAAGCAGCATGTGTTCACAGCGGGAAGGTCATGTCAGATGAATCTAATTGAGTTATTTGACTGAGTGACCAAAGTAGTAGACCAGGGAGGGGCTGTGGACATGGCCTACCTAGACTTTAGCAAGGCGTTTGACACAGTCCCACACAAAAGAGTAATAATCAAATTAACCAGCCTGGGAGTGGGTTCCAGGGTGGTAGCCTAGGTAAAACACTGGCTGGACAACAGGACACAGAAGGTAATTGTAAATGGAGTCCACTTTGAAGAAAGAGGGGTCACTAGTGGGGTACCGCAGGGTTCAGTACTGGGTCCAGTCCTTTTTAATGTCTTTATAAGTGACATTGCTGAGGGACTGGAAATAAAAGTATGCCTCTTTGCAGATGACACAAAGATCTGCAACAGGGTTGATACACAAGGAGGCGGGAAAGGATGAGAAGGGACTTGGCAAGGTTGGAGGAATGGTCAGAAGTATGGCAGCTTGGATTCAATGCAAAGAAGTGTAACATAATGCACGTGGGAAACAAAACCCAGGGAAGATTACGAGGGGTAACAACAACAAAATGGAATGGGACCTAGGGGTAATCATATCAGATGACCTTAAGGTTAGCAAGCAATGTGAGAAGGCAGCAGGAGGGCTGGGGGATACTGGGATGAACAGGAGAGGCATCACCAGCAGAAAACAGGAAGTTGTTATCCCTCTGTACAGACAGTTGGTGAGACCCCATCTGAGTACTGTGTCCAGTTCTGGAGACCCCATCTCCGCAAGGACAGACATGATTGAGGCAGTCCAGAGGGGGCAACTAAAATGGTGCAGGGTCTGCAGAGAAGCCATACAAGGAGAGACTAAAGGAGCTTAATATGTATACCCTTGAGGAAAGCAGGGAGAGGGGGAACATAATAGAAACTTTAAGTACCTCAGTGGAACCAACAAAGTCCAAGAGGGTAGCATCTTTCAGAAAAAGAGATGTGCAAGAACAAGGGGCACAATTTGATGATAGAGGGGGGATGGCTCAGGGGCAATGTGAGGAAGTATTTTTTCACAGAAATGGTGGTGGACGCATGGAACAGCCTTCCTGAGGAGGTTGTGGGGTCTAAAACTGTGGGAGAATTCAAGAATGCATGGGACAGACATAAGGCAATTCTTGAGAGGGGAGGAAGAAATAGGCTGTTGGTTAACTAGGATCGGCAGCTTATCCTGTAGGTAGGGAAATGGGCAGACTAGGTGGCCTAGCGGTCCTTATCTGCTGTCAAAGTCTATGCTTCTATGGGGTCCAGTGGATTCCCCCCCAGCACATCCCGACACACCGATCGCGGAACAATATATTGTAAGGATCCCTGGTAGTTTAGTGGAACCCCCCTGTAGCTTCGATCGCCATGCCACCATCTAAATTAATATCCCTAGTGGTCTAGTGGAACCCCCCAACCCCTCCTGTAGCAGCGATTGCCATGCTAATAGTCAAAGAAATATCCGTGGTGGTCCAGTGGTGCCCCCTCCCCATCCTGACACTCCGATTGCCGAAAACAGACTATTCTCTATTCCCTGGTAGTCCAGTGGTACCCCACTCCCTGCCTGAATCCCCAATCGTCAGCAAATTAGTAATTTACAGTTCCCTGGTGGACCCCCCAGTCCACCCAGCTCCCCACCGGTCATCAGCGGGCAGCATACCGCCCACACATACCACTGCAGCCGCCTCGCCTGAATGACAGCTTACAGTAGGGCTGCAAGCTCCCCAGCCTCTGTGGACCAATGGCACTGCATACTGTAATAAGTCACAACTTTGTGAATGATGACTTCATTCACAAAGTTGTGACTTAATACAATATGTACTAGCCATTGGTCCCTGTCAGACAAATGAGCTGCAGCTCTACTTGCCGCCGTCATCGACGGGCAGCCGCGGTGGTATGCTGCCTGCTGATGACCAAGGGGGAGCAGGGGGTCCTGTGTGGGTGGGGGGGGTTACCACTGGACCACCAGGAAACTGTAAATTACTAATTTGCTGGCTATCGGGGATTTGGGTGGGGAGGGGGGTACCACTGGACCACCACGGATATTTGACTATTAGCATGCTGATCGCTACTACGGAAGGGGCGGGGGTTCCACTGGACCGCCAGGGATATTAATATAGATGATGGCACGGCATCGGAGCTACGCAGGTGGGGTTTCACTAGACTACCAGGGATCCTTATGACATATTGTTCGGCTATTGGTGGGTCAGGATGGGAAAAGGGGGAAATTACTGGACCATCAGGGTGAATGCTGTTATATATTTACAGCGATCGGTGGGGTGGGATGGGGCGGGGGACCACTAGACTACTAGGGTGGATGCCATTATATATCTGCAGTGGTCAGGATGTGGACAGGGGACCACTAGACTACCAGGGTGAATGCTGTTATATATTTACAGCAATTGGTGGGTCGGGATGGGCAGGGGGACCACTAGACTACCAGGGTGGATGCTGTTATATATTTACAGCGATTGGTGGGTCAGGATGGGGGGCACTAGACTACCAGGGTGGATGCGGTTATATATTTACAGCGATTGGTGGGTCGGGATGGGCAGGGGGACCACAAGACTACCAGGGTGGATGTGTTATATATTTACAGTGATTGGTGGGTCGGGATGGGCAGGGGGACCACTAGGGTGGATGCGGTTATATATTTACAGTGCTCGGTGGGTAGAGATGGGGAGGTGGGGACCACTAGACTACCAGGGTGGATGCTGCTATATATTTACAGTGATCGGTGGGTCAGGATGGGGGCACTAAACTACCAGAGTGGATGCTGTTATACATTTACAGCGATCGGTGGGTCAGGATTGGGGGACCACTAGACTACCAGGGACTTGCTATAGATGTTCATGCAGCAATTGGCTGTTCAGGATAGGGAGGGTGTACTGCTACATGCTGTGCAGGGTGCCAGGCGCATTTTGCTGGCCAGCCCTGCACAACACATGCAAATGGGGCCATAATGACATGCAAATGGCTCCATTTGCGCCTTGCATGCATTATGGACCTATTTGCATATTAGTGGCTGAATATCAGGAATTTGCGCACAGTGTGTCTCTGATGCATTTCTCATTTCTGGCATCCAGCCCTGTCTAGGGGGATGCGCCAGTGCATTGTATTCATGCAGTGTGCATTAGTTGATCTGTTCAGTAGACATGCACCATGGCTCATCTCTTTCATATCCCTTAGTTGCTCCAGCGACACTCAGTTGTGCTGCTGCACCCAATGTGCCATTGCCAGGCGAACATTTAAATATCGGGCCCCATGTGACCAAACTCACCAAAAATATTCACCACAAAATAGGTGCAAGCTGCAGATTAAAATGTTACATGATCAGAGTCACCAGACAAAGAATGGTACAATCCAGTCTACTGCCCAAATTGAACTATGGCTCACTTGTCTGGGACACTGCCTCGACCAAGATTCCACATGGCAGATCCATCCTATATACTGTGTAGTAATAATACCCGTGGGGTGTTAATGGGATATAACGGACCGCGCAGGGTGTAATGAGGCCAGCCGAGGCGGAGGGCCTTATAGCCCTGAAGGTCCGTTATTTCCCATACGCCACTCTGGAGGGTATTATTACACTTAGAAAATGGTTTGATATCAATTGTAAGTATAAATTTGAAACATAAAAAAAGAATAAAATAGATACAGTTCAGTAAAAAATGTTGTTTATTGTAAAGTAGTCCCTCAACTGCAGAATTGCCAAGAATTGCCAGTAGAGAGCTCCATGCTTTATTCTGGTGGTCATAATGCAGAGAATGTTCTTTCCGAGAATAAGCGTTGTTTCATATAATGTGTGCTGACTGGTTTTGAAATGTGCCCCTCGATGTTTGCTGTACTATAACGTCTAGGTTGTTTTTGCGGTTTAGTAGCAGTGGGTTCCGCATTGTGTAGGTATTCAGCAGTATCTGAAATTCAGAGGAGAACTCGCAGGTTATGCGAGCTGGAAGATACGAAAGGTAAGCTGCCTTGAGCAGTGGGAGAGCGGTGTTCATTAGGTTATGTGTGGCCTTTTAAGTTGAGTCACAGCTGTAGTTCTGTTGGCTCCTACTACTGTTGACTGAGTAAAAAAACAAACAAAAAAATATTTGTTTCGGAAATGGTTGTAAGCGGGTGGTGACGACTTCAGCGAGCAGCTGTAGTAAAAGTAGGTAGCAATTACTTTATCACTCGCGTTTTGGCCAGAAAAAAAAATGGTGGCAGTGAGATTTAGACGTCGGGGTAGTCCCAGGATATCGTCAGTAATGGGGCACAGACAGTAGACAGTGGGACTCGTTATTTTGCAGGCGTTGTTGAGAAATAACAGCCCGGGTGCCAGGCTGTTTTAGCCAATCAGGAGAGGAGTTTCACGTTACACATTTTCTAAAAACCTATTTAATATCAAGCAACAAAATGTTCGCACTGTGAGCTCACTGCAGTGATTTGCGCCAAACAATTTTCATGCGCTTCAGGTTTTGGGTGATCAGCTGATTGGCTGTCAATATAAATTTAAAGAGGCAATCAGCTGAGCATGCCTACTTGCTATATTCTGCACCTGTGCAAGTTACCTTTCTACCTAGAGTGTTACCAACAGATCATCACCATGTCTCTATTTACGTGACTCCACTCCCCTGCCCGCAGACAGCTGACACTGACCTGGAGATGCCAATTCTGACAGCAGTAATTTTGAACTTAACTGTGGAGTCTACTGTGTGTTGTCATCGAGTTGCCCATTGCTGTTGCCTCCAGTCTGACTCCAAAGAAAAGATGCATCAGGGTGTTTTCAATGCAAAAGTCAGTGTGGACCTACAGATGTCAACACTGAAAAAGCAGCATGCAAAATGGTTAGTGACCAGCTTATGAAGTTAGCTGCCTGCTCTGATGAGTGCCTTCGAGGTTTTGAGCAGGCTGGGACTGCCACGGTATGGTGCTCTCCTCCAACAGTTTAACCCTGAGAAATTACAACACAGTACCTTGAACATGTTTTTTTTCTTTTGTGATACTCGTGGACTGTTGTCTAGCCTTCCTGGATGACGAGACAGCAAGACAGCAGAAGTGGAGAGGAGTTGGCATGTCAGAGTCAAAGCTGCCTCGATGCTGTCGCTGTTTGTGTTTCTTGTTTTTTTTTTTGTTTTTTTTTTATTTTAGGCTCAGTAAAGTGCAAAGAATCTCCTACTAAAACAAAGTTACAATACTATAATCTACTGGCAATGTGTGCTTTACTACAAAAACACTGCACTCCATTTAAATGGCATTTTGGAAAGATGCCAGAAACACATGGCACATTTTCATGAAGGCAATGTTCGCTGTCAAAATATTTTCACGGAAATTAAGTAAACCACAAACATAGTGAAAATATTTTGACAGCGAATATTAACTAGTTTTACAGCATCATGACAGGGCAATGCACTGTGGATGCAAAGCGAGACCACCACCACCACTGTGACTTGCAGTGACAACTAAATTGGCTTCCCCTGGAATCCTTGACTGCACTGAACTTTGCCACATTTACACACAAGATACTGTATCAGATGAGGGCCTCTCCTGCCTTCTCAACCTCACCACCCACAAGCCAAGACTGAAGTTAGAGGATAAAAAGCTCCTTGGCCTTTTACTGCTAAAAATACAATGGGGCCAGAAATCCCTCAGATATACAGTAGCGAAGGCATGAAATAATGTACCCCTGGAGATAAGGCTCCGGTAAACTGTTTACATCCAGTTACAAAAATTACCTCTTCACAACACTAAACTGCAACTGCTACAGCCCTTAACCTTGTCACCTTGTATATCCCTAGTGTACCCTACTTATTCTATGTAATCCATTGTACTGTGCCCTTCTGCATCCTACCATACACTGAGTACCACATATGGTGCCCTTTATGTGAAAGATAACATAAAGGTCATGAACGAAGGGTCGATTAGAGGGAGCCAATGCTGGGACGGAGTCCCTGTGGGTAAATCTGACTATGCCATATGGTAAGTGCATGAGGGCAGGGGTGGTTTACAGACCTCAGAATCAGGGTGAGGAGTCTGATAGGGAACTAGGGAAAGGATGGGCTCGCAGTGTGGTTAAAAGGACGTGATGATAACGGAGATCAACATGCCAGAGGTGGACTAGAGACTCCTGCTGCTTGTAGTGTCAAAACCAGGCACCACCTGAGCATGTAAGGCTGTCGGTTGGTCCAGCTGGTAAAGGATCCACAAGGCAGTCAGCCATCTTGGATGTGGTCTCGCCAACATGGAAAGGATTAACCACATGACAGTCAGGCATTCACTGGGGTCAAGTGGCCACAACACCCTGTGGTTCGAGCTGGCACTGTAAAGCAGCACACATACATTCCAGAACTGCAGTACTGGATTTCACGAGAGCAGATTTAGAAAGGATAAGAAACACGGTTAGGAGCAAGCTACAGGGAGGAGCTACAGTAGAAAGTGTAGAGAAACAGTGGGAAGTTATTAAGGAGTCAGTTCTCAAGGCAACCAAGACTTGTATGAAAACTGTCACTTAGGGTAACAAGCACAAGACGCTCCTATGGTCCTCTTAGGAGGTAAGGGAGACAGTAAGAAGGAAGAAAAGAGCCTTCAACGACTGTAAGTGCAATCTGGGGGACAAATTCTGGGAGATATATCACAGCACATTGAAGGAGGCAAAGAAGGTAGTCAGAGATGTCAAATCTGTCACCGAACTACATATTGCAGAAGGGGTGAACGATGGAGAAAAAAATATTTCTTCCGTCAAATCAGGGAAAAATGGAAGACAAAGGGAGAGACTGTGAGGCTGTCAAAGGATGGGAAGGTGATAGAGGAGGATGGGCACAAGGCATCAGTGTAAATGACTGCTTCTGCTCAGTACTTACAGAGGAAGCAGACAGGCTCCTGCCAGAGGCAAAGTTTCTGGCAGAGCCATTCAGGAACTAGGGAAAATTCAATTCAATGCTGACAGAATCCAGCAGGATTGGACTTCTGGAGCTCCTGGCCACTGGTATGACCCAACCAATATCTGGCAGATTTAGGTCTCCCACCACCACCACTATCACCTCCCACCACCACCTCCACTTTGCCACACCCCACCTTCTAGTTCTGCCTTTAGCTTCTTATCTGTCTCTTCCCCCTGTCCTGGAGGTCTACAGATCCCCCCCCCCATCCGCAGTTTCTTGCCCGAGGATGCTGTGAGGTGACCCCACAGTGATTCTCTTTCCCAATTACCTCCCCTGATGTTTCCAAATAATTCAGTTATTATGACAAGGCCTACAGTAAGGCAACTAGGATGCTGCGTAGACAGGAAGAGGCACTGAAAGCAGGAGGAAAAGGGTGATATTTCACCTCTAGAAGCCCTTGGTAAGGCCACATATGGAGTACTGCACCTAGTTCTGGACCCCCACCTGATTAAGGATAAAGACAGACTAGAGACAATCTAGAGAAGAGTAAACAAAATGATCCAGGGTCAGCAAGGCAGATCTTATGAGGAGCGACTCAAGGCCCTGAACATGTACTCCTGGAGACTAGAAAGGAGTGGGGTGAGAAGACTGACATTCAAATTCCTGAGGAGGCATTATCAAGTTGCTTGGGAAAAGCACAAAGGAATCTTGGTAGGAAAGCGGGAAGAGGGAGGAGGCAGCCCGAGAACAGGTAGGGTTCGCAGTGACATCACAGGCAGGGAAAAATGGGCAGACTAGGTGGGCCAAGCGGTCCTTATCTGCCGACAAATTCTATGTAAGATAAATTTTTTAGTAAACCATATCAAAAACAACTCAATAAAATGAGAAACTCACAGTTTTCATGAGTATCCTGGAAGGGTGCAATAAAGGGGACCCTTACATAGTTGCATCATTCTGTTAACAGAATGCATGCCAAAATTAAGACAGCAAGTATCTGGAACAAACAAACTGAAAGCCCTGGCATACAGTCTAATGGACAGCCTGATATTCATGTTTTAACCGTTTCAAGGCTGGCCCAGGATTTTCACTCTGACGAAGTCTGGAAGCACCCATGGGAAACGCTAGTTCGATTTCGCTTAGCCGAGTGTGTGTACTGTGGTGTTTTTTCCACGCAACTAGTCTGGTGAGCATGTTTGTACTGCACTATTTTTATACCAAATAAACAAACTGTCTTTATTATACTCTGTTTTATATGTGAAGTGTTTTCTGTTGGTGCTATTCTTGCCCAGCTGCTAGAGTCCATTGTTTGAATTAACAGCACAACAGTTTTTGTCCTGGTGCTACACCAACTTCCTCTGCTCTATAACTTCTCTGTGCAGTAGGTCTGGGGAGTACCTCTGGATGCAGTACTAGTCTGGTGTCTGGCTGAGGGTCTGAGCTCAGAGGGTGGTTAGGCTCCCTGCCAGGGTCGGACACTTCCCCATTTGTGTGTTCAAAGTCAGAGACTTGTGCAGAATTTCCCAGGATACTAGTCCCACTAAGGTGGACCAAGGGTTGGCCATTGAAAACAGGGCTCTCAGTGAAAGTTACAGTCTGCTCCATGGTGAAAAAGTTCTCGCAGGTTGCTCTGGCAGAAGTGGGTCTGTCTGGGGTGGGGGGAGGACGGACAACGACAACCTATACAGTACAAGTGCCCCCAGCAGCAGGTTTAAACAATTGAGATCTGCCCTGTAGAAAACTGAAAAGTAGCAGGAACATCAAGTTCAAAAGATTGCAACAGTACCTCAGCTGAGCATGACTTACTGACGTGAGCAATAGCAGTACTGTTTATTCCCTGTCGACTGTTTTCTTCTTCTCTGGCCAACATGTCCTTTCACAAGTCTTTGGCACTTACCAGGCCTGAGGATCTCCATAGTGAGCCAACTGCGCCTCTCACCCAGCCAGCTTTTCTAAGTGCAGGCTCCGCCAACCAGCCTGAATCCTCATTTTCTCTCTGGTCATGTTAGGGTGGTGTACGAGTGACTGCAACACCTTCCAGTGGCACAAGGCTCTCAGCCGGTGGCAAACACAACAGGCCTTTGATGTTCAGAGGAACATCTGCACCTTTACACGCCACTGCAGCTGTTCGCTCTGACGACTGTCAGATCTTGTCACGTCAGTGGGCTGCTGCAAGCTCACCTCTTGAGGCATTTAAACTTAAACCGCAACAGTACTTACCGTGGATTCTTAAGTTACAGTGACACTAGAAACTTTCTGTGCTTAAAGAGCAGGGATTTTTTTCATGGTGTTTCCTTCAAGGAGGATGTATTTGGTCCTCTTGGCTTCTGTGCTGGAAATCTCTCCTCCCCTTCTGCCAGAATGAGTAACAAGTGTTGTCTTTTCAGACAGTACACCTCTTCCAACTCATTAACAGCAATTCTGTCAGCTACATTCCCAGGCTCAGGGCGGTCACCTAATTGCTCTGGAACAGTATCACGTTCAATAACTGGAACTACTGGGTTACCAGCAGGGCTTCCCAGGGCTTCCACTAGCAACCAAAGATCCAGCAGTATCCATACCCCTACAGATGGATCAGGGATGGGAGCCTCCTCAGTACTCCAGGTGGGGAGGGAAGCATACTCCTCCTCCCGAGCAGCCACGCTGCCTCTTTCACTAACTTCCAGTCTCATAGCAGCAGGAAACCAGCAGTGCCCCCTACTGACAAGAGATGGGGAGTTTACCCAGTGTCATGGCCAACACTGCCCTGTCAATATAACAGGTCCATGTAAGCCACCACCCCCCCCCAAAAGGACATACCTGGAAACACGCTATCATAGCTTAGTGGGCCTTTTCTGGTCAAAATTACAAATACAGTCTGTGTGTGATTGATAGGTCTTGCAATATCTTGTTAAAAAAGTGGCGTTTGAGAAATGTGTCACTGGCGGCTCCAGTGCAGTTCAGACTGCAGTGGGCTCGACAGTGACAGGCTGATCACCACAGTGCTCAGTGTTTGCAGGGCAGAAACTTCCTGTTGCTGCAAGGACACAAGTACTCCTATGAGAGAGCAGCTGGATGCTTTCATCTGCATGAAGCCACCCAGCAAGCAGCTGAGCGGGGTCATGCTCAAACCGCTCCTCTCTCTCTCTCTCTCTCTCTCTCTCTCTCTCTCTCTCTCTCTCTCTCCCCAGAATGTGCTGCCCAATACCACGAGCAAGTGTCCTTAGGGAACATTTCTCAGAGCTCTCAGCACTCTTGATACAAGGATTTACAGTGGTGCTTGAGTGAAAGACTGATTCAGCTCATGGCAGTGACTTGTATAATTCCGAAAGTGAATATAATCAATCAATCAATCAATCAATCAATCAATCTTTATTTAACCAGAAGAAACACTATAGAGAGAAGACTCATTTGCAAAGTGGTCCTGGGTATTTTTATTTTTTTATTTATTGAAATGTTTCATCAGGAAGGCACACTGAACAACAAGTTGCTCGTCTCCCAGTGCGACCGGGGGTACAACTGGATAAAGAATTAGACATACAGTTAAAGAGGACAGGAAATTATTTCTAATTGGTAGCTGTTTACAATGTTCCAGTTTACAGAAATGATATCCATAAGCTTTTCATGATCTCATATGTAACTGTACCTGAATAAAAAGTGATATGAACAACTGTATTTTGCATTGTTTTGTTTTAATGGGCAGCATTCTGTCGCAGTTCTCTTCACAGAACCAGTGATCTGGAGTTTTAACTGTGTCACGGTTTGAGCACAGAACTCTAATCGTGGTTCTGATAGGGCAATAGCTCATACTTAGCATTCTGTACTCAAACCGTGACATAGTAAACACTCTAAATTACTGGTTCCAGGAAAATAACTGTTCAGAATGTTGTTCATAAAAAGAAAACAATTGAAAACACAGTTTTTCACATCAGTGGTTATTAAGGTACAGTTAAATATGGTCCATCTGGAGGCAAGTTTAATCATTTTTCTTACGAGGAACATAACTACCTGCTGCCAATTACCACAGATTTCCTGTCTCCTTTAAACATTTATCATATTCGAGAAATTAAACATTCAATTACATTTGTAGCAAGACATACAGTTAAAAAAAATCATAAATAATCATACAGTCGCATTTGTAACGTAACATACAATTAAATATAACATACCTGTGGAATACGCATTTAATTACAAGTGGCATATCTGAGGAACATAGTACAGAAATTTAATGTAGCCTTGGAGCCAACTCCTTGAAGGAATGGACCGCAGTTAAGAGGCAGATCATTTAGCAATTATTGAATGAATGAGGTCCAGTGGGGGGACATCGAGGAGGGTAGAGGGGTAGACAGGGGAAACAAGCTGGGGTAAGGAGAGGATAAAGATGGGGGAACATTACCGGAGAAAAGTGAGAAAAAAAAAATCAGTTGTGAAGGGCAAGTTAACACAGTGCTACTGCAGTCTGGGAGCACCCCAGACAGAACAAAGTACAAATTATTAGCTCAAGTCAGCTAATCCTTTGATTAAGTCCAGGGAGGTAGAGAGGGGCAAGCGAGAGGTGGGGTAAGAAAGGGTAGGGAAGGACGAGTCATACCTGGAACTGGCCCTTCAGAGTGCGTTTAATATATATATATATATATATATATATATATATATATATATATATATATACACATATATATATATATATACACACACTGCCGGTCAAAAGTTTTAGAACACCCCATTTTTCCAGTTTTATTGAAATTTACGCAGGTTAATGTCTCAATGTACTCTGAAATTAAAGCATAGAACAAATAAACAACTGGAGATAAAAAAGAAATCATAGAATCATTTTGTTTAACAAAATTTAATCTAAATTTTTGACTCATCAAAGTAGCCACCTTTTGCAGATATACTGTAACCGCTGAACACACTCGTGGCATTCTTCCTACAATGGACATCAAATATTGTTCGGGAAGTTCTTCCCAACACTGTTGCAGAAGTTCTCACAAATGTGTTGCACTTGTAGGTTGCTTTGCCTTCACCCTTCTGTCCAGTTCATCCCAAACCAGCTCGATGGGGTTTAAGTCTGGAGACTGTGCTGGCCATTCCATGATTTGAAGCCTACCGTCTTGTTCTTTTCCTCGAAGGTAGTTCTGACATAGCCTGGAGGTATGTTTTGGGTCATTATCTTGCTGTAGGATGGACCCCGGACCAACCAGACGTAGACCAGAGGGTATTGCATGGCGCTGCAAAATGCTGTGGTAGCCCATTTGGTTCAGGGTGCCAGTCACTCTGTGCTGTTGTCCTGTGAGCCGTCTATCATGCAAGCTGTTGACTCTCAGAAACTTGTCTTCTGATTCTGTTGTGGTTTTGGGTCTGCCAGACCTCTTCCTGTCACAGTTTCCTCCAGTTTCCAAGTGCCTTTTGATGGTGTAGGAAACTGTACTCACTGACACCTTGGCTTTCTTTGCAATTTCTCTAAAGCAGTTTTTTGCTAACCTAAACTTTTTTTTTTAACCTCTAGCAGTTTACCGCTTACCTTTGTACCATTTCAGGTTATTCACTGGACTTGAATTGCTTAAATTTCAATAAAAAACTGGAAAAATGGGGATGTTCTAAAACTTTTGACCGGTAGTGTATATACTTTATGCCCTTATGAAAGAGGGTTCCACTGAGGGTGAGAAAAGAAAATATTCAGCAGCCCTAGACATATGAAGTTGCCCCACCCACAACAAATGGCATTACGTGGTGTGCCTACTAGCAGAGGTGGTAGAAGCAAAAACCATATATTGGTTTGAGCATGGCTGGGACAGAGCAAAGGGGTAGATAGTTATGCCCAGGGGGTAATAGTAAGGAGGGGGCGGAGAGAGTAAAACAGGGCAGACTGAATGGACCGGTGGTCTTTTTCTGCTGACACTGTCTCTGTTCCAGTGGCATCCCAACTGAGGAGGAATACCATTAAATTTGAACCCTGACCGGTATCTATCTCACTTCTCTGCAAAAGCAGTTTGTGCTATGTTGTGTATGAAGGAAACCACATAAAAACCAAATTCTCTTCAACAGTTCCCAGAGTAGGTGACGCTGCTTTAAAATTGTGCTGACATGCCAACTGATGGAAATTTGACAGCATAATGCCCCATTACTGCTCCCATGGCATTAAAGGGAGTGAAAATAGCTGTACTGTTACTATAACATTTATGTTACATTTCTGAAAGTATGGCTTAAGGACCCATGCCAGCACTGTGTACAGCTAGTGTCAATTTCACACCAGAAAAGGATGGAGAAAGAGAAAGCAAAACACCTCTGGTATCCAAATCCCAGTCAAAAAACTATATCGAGAGATGACAGTCAAGGACATGTTTGATGTTAGTTTTGCACCTGTATCAGTTTGTAATTGTGTTTTCCCCTGGGCTCCTTCACATTACAGAGAAATGGTGGATCTTCTAGTCTTGACACTGCAGCTCTTTTGTGCAACTGTGGAGGTGGGGTGGGGAGAGGAAGCACAAAGGAGAGTAGGAGTCATCTCTCACTAATTAAACAGTCACACTACTGGAATAACACCAGGCAATGGCAGCTAGGGCTCCAGTGAGCTGAAGTTTGCTGCTGGTTACAAAGCATTTCCTTGGTTTCACTCTTGAAGAACCATCTGACTTCCAGCTTGTTGCCACCAATGAATAACATATAAATACACCTAGGTAAAACAATCAGCAACTGTCATACCTATATTACAGGTTACAAAGTACGATACTGAGAGCTGGTGGAGGATCAGGTGAGACCACACTGCAGGACTGTAGAGGAATGTACAAGAGAAAGACAGACATCATGTGTGCTAGCCAGAGGTATCTACCACTGCTGGGCATTTCCCACTCTCCTCTGTCCCAAGATTCATAAAAAAAAACAAATCTAGCCATGGCTCCTAAAGAGCAGCTGATGCCTTTGAAAAAACTTTGGAAAACGTAATAGCTGGACATAATTCAGCTTGTATTTCACATATCTTGTGTAGATTTGTCCTCTTCATTATTTGTTCATACTGAGGTTGGATAGGGAACTGAAGGCATTCTGCCCATAAGGAGCTCCCATACTAGGACCCTTAACTGGTGAAAATTCACACAAAAACAGGATTTTTATCCCTTAGAGCCCATCTGCCTCTATAACTTACACCCTACTTGACATCATAAAGCTCTGTTGTGACATCAGGTTGGGAAGAAGCAACTGGAGCTGACGAACCCTCAGGGAACAACTCTTCTGTTTTCATGCATCTGATCTCAGTAATAAGTACTGTAATGGAGGTAAAAATACAGAGCTAATGAGAAATATAAGCTGCTTTGTGTTCAAATATTATGTTCTTCAAAGTTCTTCTTGAGGCGTCAGTGGCTCTTTATGTAAATCTTAAACTTGTTTGTTTTCAAGAACTGCAAGCCTGCAACTATATGCTACAAGCTTACTCTCACTCCCCCTCCACCCTCCGACTCTTTTCTCACCCTCGACCCTACTGCAAGGTATATACAGGGGTGCACCCCTTTGTAACATATGAGTAATTAGTATGCCTATGATTGTAACCTGTACTATGTATCACTATGTAACATTTGTGTAATTATTATGTCTTTGTTTGAACCTGTTCTGTTATCATGGTTGTAACCTACGCTATGTAACACTGTCTGTCCTCCCTGTGATGAGGTACCTTTGCAAATGAGTCTCTGACTCAAAGGGTGTAAATCCGATTTGTACAAATAAATAAATAAATAAATCTGGTATGACAGATGAACTTAGTGGGCATTTTTTATCTTGTACCTTTGCTATGTTCCTGCCTCTTCAGATAAAGCAGTACCACTCCTCCAATGCTGACCCTAACCAACCAGGAGTGGAACCCCCTCTCCAACTGGCCTGTAGTCTAGCACAGTGGTTCTCAAGCCCCAAATCCTGGTGGTCTCAAAGTGTGGCCACCAAAACTCACTGGTGGTCTCACTCCTTATATTGTCACCCCACACCCTCCGATATTAAAAGTTTCTTTCCCACAGTATACAGTCAATGAAGTCCATGATATATTTGCACTGGACATGTTATCTGTCATGTTTGTTTAAAGGTAAGAAACTGCCCGTTCCATTACCTTTGTAACTGGGGCTGTAAAGAGCTCTGTGGCTGCTGGTGCATGCAGCCATGGCGGCCTCATTTGAGAAATATCTCTCTAGAATCTGTTTCCGGCCCTTGACTGAAACAGTAAGGGCAGGATTTGTAAAAGGATCTGTGCAGGATCGGCATACCCTTTATGTTCAACAGCAGACCTGTATCTGTGTCTGTCTGGACACAGTGGTCCAACACGTCCATCTGGACATGACAGTCCAACACATCCATGTGTCTGTCTGATTTAGAACTAAATCTGCATCACACAATTACCGCAAATTGAGTCAAATTTTTTTTTTTTTTACAAAAATTGCTACAAGGATGACTTCTGTTGCAAATGGATGCATCCCACAGCAGTGCTAGAGGCACAAGGTAGCAGCTCATGTGTCCTGAGAAGCCAGTAGCATAGAGGGGACCCTTCACACAGACGGATGTGTGTGATTGAATGGGCTTCTAGTATGTCAAGGGTGCAGATCCCTGGCTCTGATAGCCCTGGACAATTACTTATATTTGTAATGTCTGCCCGTGACAGGCACACACAGCTGTGATAGCTTTTTTCCAGTGCTTCCGGGGGTGTTTATATGGATCTGTTTAAGTGACAGGGGAATATTGGTCATAATACTGGGGAACGCCCCCCACCCCACTCGTCTCCAGGTGCTTCTCGGTTGGGGGAGGGAGTTACATGGATCTGTCTAAGTGACAGGGGAATGTTGGCCACGATACTGGGGAACCCCCCCCAACTCGGCTTCAATTAATGTCATGGTATCTTTAAATTCCATCTGGACAGTTGCCAGAGGAGGACAAAAGGGACCTCAGTTTAACATTTCATCCGAAAGACAGCACATCAACATTGCAGCGTACCCCCCTCCATACTGTACTTGTGTCAGTTATGAGAATTATGCTAAGTACCTGGTGTGGAGCTAGAACCCCTGACCTTCTGATCTTCTGACCCCAGAGGTGAGCATGCTACCTACTAAGCCACTGATACAATAACTGCAATTACTAATATTACTGTACTATATTATGGATTACATAATATTATAATTAATACTGTAGTTATAACTGTATTAAAGCAGCAGTACTCTGAAATCATGAAGTGAGCTATCAAAATTCAGTTTTGACTGTAAGTATGCTTCAAAGTTCCAGTTTCCATACCTGTAAATGTTTTTTTTCAGTCGTCTTTAGTTTTTCAGATATTTGCAATTTATTTGAAGTGTTGTAGCGCTACAACAAATATGGCGGCTGACTATTTTTCAGCTGCGCTTTTTCTACAGGTCACATCACATCTTTTGACAACAGCCGACAACCCTGTAAGTCATACATATGTGCAGTTGGTAGCGGAGGGTTCCAGTGCAACATGCTTAGTGGCATAAATGTAAACAAAAGCAGTGAATAACCGAACAAATTACTCGGCGATAATACAATGCTGGCGAGAAAGAGTACCAGGTACATGATTAGCAGGGTACAGGGAATAAACTGTCAAAAAAGCACAATTTTTTTTTACGTAGTACTGCTGCTTTAAGTTGTAATTGTCTGATGATTATTAAACACTCCAGTATGTCAATCATTAACTATAATTATAAAATTAACTGCAATTTATGTATTAAAGGACTCCAATGAAAACAAGCTATCACACTGCATGGGGCTAGAAAGCAATCCTCATGGTGTCAATTGTCTAATAAACAGCAACTCCTTGACAACAGTTGATCAGTGGCACTGAGGGCCAAGGCTTAAACTCTGACAGCAGTGAAGTTAGTCCTCCTATGTGCAACACAGAGTGGAGTTCATTTATTCCCCAAAATGTCCAGCATTCCTATGGGTTGTAATTTAGAAAACAATGAGCTACAAAACGGGCAGACCATACAAGGGATGACGTCCTTCATTGGCGCTGATCAAGACTCCTGGCCCAGTGCGGCCTCTTCATCCTCCATAGTCCATGGTTTTTGAATTCCTTCCCCCCCAAGTGACCCAAGGGGGTGGTATGTCGTAGTGTAGGTTCCAGGTGTGTTGGGGAACAGCTGAGCACTGTTAGGATGCTGGGGTCCTTGCCATCCAGACAAAATAAGCAAATGAGCCTATGAGCAATGAAAGAGGGATTGGATGGTCCAGTTGGTACAGGAAAAAATATCAAGTTACAAAAATATTGCGGCCGCTTGTGACAAGACTTCGCTTCTGCGGCGTAGCGACAGGTTCGAGCGCGGACTCGGGCAGCTGGAGAACCCGGCTGGGGAGGGAGGAGGATCGGCGCCCGGCTGCTCTCCTTCTCCGGGAGGGAGGGAGGGGTGCAAGTCCGCTGCAATACGCCACCTGGGTGACCACAGGTGAGGTAATGGCGAGACTGCATGCGACAGGGTGGAGGACGTTGGCCAGAAAGCCGGGGCATCAAACACGCTTGTCATGTGCTCCGCCCCTAGGCTCCCACCAGCGTGTGGACATCCTGAGGGTGGGAAAAAAACCAGGAAATACCCCTAAGCTCCTGGTAGGCGGAGCTCTTGGCCATGATCGCCAATGCCCCTTGCCGGTGCCAGGTACCAGCATCCCCTGACGAAAATTCAGACACGGCTGGGCGTATGTGTACCGCCTGCACTACTTTGGGGGTATAGCCGAGGCTCCATGGGGATGGACTGCACTGGACGCTAGGCAGTAGGAGCGTGACGGAGCGACGAATCAGGCCAGTAGAGACTCCCAAAGCAGCAGGAGTTCGGCGTCGAGAGGAGGGTATATGAAGAAAATAAAAAAAAAAATAAAAAAAAGTTACAAAAATATTTTTTTTTTCTAAGAAATTAAATGGTTAGATGAGGGCTGGGCAAATCAAGTTTACCACTTCGAGGCCCACTCTGGCTATGTTCTTTTTGAGTGGGCGCAGAAGCACTGAAAATACAATACACCCCAGCTCTAGTTGGGAAATAGTCTAGGGGTTTGCATGTGACAGTTTTATGATCACTGGAAACATAAGTTGCTATGCTGTCTCATGGAGATCGACATCAGAATCTGATGCACAAAACATGCGCAAATCCTGCCTTACGTGCATCTCCATGCCATTAAGCTACCAGTGGATGAACCAATTGGGCTGAATGGCTCTTGTATGTCCCCAAAGGTCACATGCACTGTATCATGGGTCTGCGGTAAGGAAGCCAGTGAGCTAACATCTGTCTTCAGCAGTCTCAGTTGCTACAGCAGCCAGATGGTCCCCAATGTTTTCACTACAGTACACCTGTTATATGCCCTTTCAGTAGTACTAATCAGTCAGTTATATCATTGTACTGTATTGTACTGTTAATCAGGCAAGCGCCTTTGTGGATTGGACCAACAAAAAACAGCTGCACTCAGGTGGAATAAACAGGCTGTGCATAGGAAAAGAGCTACTGCAGAATTTACTGCTGCCAAAGCTAACAGCTACACAGTGCACAACCACAGATATTTTAGCTCACACACTGAAGTAGCCCCTTCACTTCTACTGCACTGTGTGAGCTAAAATATATGTAGTTGTGCACTGTGTGGCTGTTAGCTTTGGCAACAATAAATTCTGTGACAGTCGTTTTCCTGTGCACAGCCTGTTCATTCCACCTGAGTGCAACCATTTTCTGTTAGTTTGTTGTGGAAACTGAGGGGTTAGCCACCACTTTCGGCAGCATCTCCCAGGACTTTACTGGAGTGCAGTTGTGAGAATGTGTAGTCAGCTGGTGCCTTTGTGGATTGGAAATGAAGACTGTAGAATAGCACACATGTCTAAGTAAATAATCGATAGTCACATGACATGGTGTGGTCAGAAGAAAACACACATATGCCTCAGGCTTGGGCATAAGACACTACTGAGTGCCTACAAATCCCTCAGAAGTGTGTACATTTCTTTGACTGCACACCCTGATGTGTGTATTGCTCTTACAAAATGAGTGCAAAACTTTTTAACAAAAGGGGACAATAGTGGGGGGCAAAACATTTGAGTTGTGTAGTTGTAAGGAAATAATGCACGGTCACATGATAAAATGAGAATTAAGACATGCTATGCTAATTGATAAATGTCTACATGAAATATATCCCAAGTGCTTCAACTGCAACCTACCATCTACCAACCCACTGTATATGTGGAATTCCAAATAAGAACCTCTTCAAGTGCCAAGAACTCGCAGGGTCGTTGGTTCAAAACCCTTTGCCACAGCTGCTCCAACTACCCAGAATGCCCTAACCACAAGTGCTAAAGAAGATCCAACTATCAGTGTTTTTAATACCATGTTCTGGCCCCTCCGTAGATCCCTAAGCACAGGAGCAGGATCTGCATCCCCATCAGCCAAATTTCTCACAATTGGAGATAGCACAAGGGAGCTAAGGTCATCCTCTCACCAACTACTTAACCTTACCCTCTCTTCAACTGATGTGGGGATGAGAGCCTTCTCTGTCGTGGCCCCAAAACTCTAGAACAGCCTTCCTGCCTCGTTACTCTCCACTAGCTCCCCAGCTGGCTTTAGAACAAACTCGGTAAGCTTTCTGCTCTCGGCATCTGCCTGTAAATGCCTCGACCTCTGCACTTTGACCCTGCGGGCCTGTCTGTTAGGATCCCCTGGCCCTGGGTTGGAATCTACTCCATGCTCTATCAGTTTCCCTCACATACAGTTACACTGGTTTTGCTACTGCCCACTGCACTTTTATGTAGATTGTCATATGATCCTTATTGCTCCCATCTCCTAGCTTTTGCTGGACTGCTAGGTATCTCATGCTAAGTTACTATTAGTTTGTACTACTTATGCACTCCAGGTCACTCACATAGCACTCTCACCTGTTAGCCCCCTGATGTAGTGTACGGTTTCATGACCTCTGTATGGTATCCAAAGTGTTAGTATTTCAGAATCACTGTATGTATTACAAGACCTTTGAATCTGTTACCCAATTGCTGCTCCCTGATGCACTGTGTACTGTATATTCAAACTGCTCTTGTCTTGTACCTTTGTCTGCTGTAAGCACCATCTTGATGGCCCGGGTCATGACTGAAAATGGTCCCTGGGATCGGTGTACCTGACCGGTTAACAAATAAATGAAAAAATGGCACACTGCCGTGCAGGTGACCCACGTCTGGGAGCAAACCTGGGTTGCCATATCAGGAGGCAGACCAGGCTGAGGTAGCTTCCGCCTCTGCCTTAATCTAGGAGGGTTCACGGTGGGTTCCGGCACCACAGTACCCCCCTGCGACCAGCCAGAGCATGCTCTCGTGGTAGGGGTGCTGTGTGATTGCAAGGCTAATAGAGGCACTTCCCAAGCCACAGAGAGAAGGGCGTGTGCAGGAGAAAACTGAGGAAGTAGAAAATCTGCTGTCTGGATGATGGGTGAATGGCTGAATGCAGAGTATACATCTGGATGATGGCTGAATGGACGACTGCAGAGTAAACATCTGGATGATGGCTGAATGCAGAGTATATATCTGGATGATGGCTGAATGCAGAGTAGATACCTGGATGATGGCTGAATGCAGAGCAGATACCGGATGATGGCTGAATGCAGAGTAGATACCTGGATGATGGCTGAATGCAGAGTAGATACCTGGATGATGGCTGAATGCAGAGTAGATACCTGGATGATGGCTGAATGCAGAGCATATATCTTGCTGATGGCTGAATGCAGAGAATATACCTGGATGATGGCTGAATGCAGAGTATATACCTGGATGATGGCTGAATGCAGAGTAAATATCTGGATGATGGCTGAATGCAGAGTATACGTCTGGATGATGGCTGAATGCAGAGTATATATCCGGATGCTGGATGATGGCTGAATGCAGAGTATATATCTGGATGATGGCTGAATGCATAGTATACATCTGGATGATGGCTGAATGCAGAGCATATATCTCGATGATGGCTGAATGAAACCGAAAAAACGGCAAGGGCAGGACATGAAGAGGGAAAGGAAAACAAGCAACGAGCCACAACAGAAAAGGAGCGGTGGGGGGGGACACAGAGCGACCCAGACCCAGCCGCCACTGGCGAGCGTAATGAGTGCAACTCGCTCTAAGGAGGGCGGAATGCTGCTTGAAGGTTTAAGTAGGATGTGGGGGAGGAGCTCTTCCCCCACTTAACTATGGGCATAACCCTAGATTTAAACCAACCACTGAGTATAACAGGCATACAACCAGTTCACAAAACTGCCCGTTATAAGCGGTGGGGACTGTATTATATATGTGTAACACCCCCTGCAAATGAGGGTTCCCAAAAGACTTCCAGGAGCTTGCTTGAATGCTCCAAGCCTGAATGGTGTTTGGCGTTTAAGCCATTTATCAGTGAGTGTTTTTAGAGCCTCTGGTACTGTCTCTTTAAGAGCTGTCTGCTTGCAGACATAATTAGTTTGTATGGGGGGACTGTGTGCTTCTCTGAGTACCACTCGAGCTGCTGCCAATTCACTTCATTTTTGCAGTCACTAGGAGTGCAAAGGGGGAACCTATCTGAAAGATGTAACTGTTTGCCAGAAATAAGTTAGAGTAATAATGAAAATACAGTTTGTCTAACCTGCTTTCTTTGCAGTCAGAACTGTGTCTGCTAGTTCCCCATTCTAGTTTTGAACTGCTGAACTGGACCAATCAGTGTGGGGTAAGCTAGCTCTAAAATGGTGCCTTGGACGAATCAGAACTTGGACTCATAATCTGAGCCAGCCACAAGAGGATTGTATGGGCAGTGACTCTGGGAGATGTAGTTTAGACTTCAGTGCCTTTTTGGACCAACAGCAGCAGTCTATTGTGAGTGACGCCAATCCAGTCAAGAACTGGGAGGAACTCAAAGGAAGTGCCCGGTTTTGTCGGTTGGAGTTTCAGTTGAGCTTTGGCAGTGAAGAAGGAAGGAGCCCTGTGCTTTTTCAGTGTGCAGTTTTAGTAAAAAAAACGTGTGTAAGGCCCAGAGTTCCGGTCTGCAGCTTGTGTAACAGCTTGTTAGGACTGAATCCGTCCTGTGAAAAGAATCAAAGGATCTCTGAAGAGTAGAAACCAGGCTCACCCTGTAGAAGACTGGAGGAATTGCTGAAAATTGCACTCTGTCTGTCAGGAACTGAATCTGCTGTGTATTCTCCCGGTATTGTGCAGTAATTGCGATCGGGATACAGATGCAGCCTGCCTGGTATAGTGCTTCTTTTATATGGATGTGTGAAGAGGTTTGTGTACCTCAAGTGAGCCCTGCTGACATTGAAGGACACTATCTTATTTGAGGTCGTGAGTACTAATTCAGGGTCGCTCCTGTTGAATTGCCACATTAAATCCAAAATGGAATTACTGTACTGCTGACTGTTTAATTCTCCTTTTCTCTGTGTGAAAGGCCCCTACCAGCTGCCACGGTTTGGACTAGCCACTAGGGCTTGGGTACCCAGGGACAGTGACTGATAGGGATAGGCCTGTGCACAGAGCCATAGGTAGATTATTAGAGTGATAAGCTAATTAACCTGATTTCCCCCTGTCCTTGTTATATCCCCCTAAATAAATCAGAGCTGCTTGTTTCAGCAAAGTTATACTGCCTGAGGTATTTGTCTATGTTAAAGTACTGTACTGTGATTGTTGCACTGTATCTCATTTCACAGGAGGTCCCAGTGCCGGAACCAGACCTGGGGGTAAGTGTATACTGTGAAGGTAATTCTGATATATTGTGTGGGCCACTAGTGGGAAGAAAGGGTTGCAGTGTCCCAGAGGGCTGTGACCAAGTTAGTTTAACTATTGCAAACCCTGACCTCTGGGTGGAGGCACCGCCATTGGATCCAGGCCCTCAACCTGTTAGTGGCAAATCAGGCAGGGTAGTAGCCCTGGGATAGCCATCTAGGGTTACATCTTGGAGGCTCACCGCTGGGATTGTGTGTCCTCTAGTGGCCATATTTACGTAACCACTGTTAAGAAAAAATGGGTACCCTGACAGAAGTGGCTGTGCACCGGCTTTTGGAGTGGTGTACTGGGAGGAGATCACCCCCAAAATGCTATGCTTATCCTGGACATCCCCTGGGTATCAATACGGACACTGTGCAGGAGTACTTTCCAAGGTGGAAGGTTTACAAAACCCTGTGGTGGTGGGTCGGCATGCTAATCTGCTCACCCACACTTTCCTGGCCCTAGTAGAGTTTAAGGATCCCATAGATAGCTCCAAAGTGCCACAGACCATTACCCCAGAGGAGCCCTCACTGCTTGGAGTGATAACTAAGACAGTAAAGACCGAGGAGATGGCCTCCCACTATCTGAAACTTTTGAGGAGAAATTTGCTAAATGGTTGCTGGGGAAGGGAAAACTGTGGAGGACTTGAAGAAACTATTCTTGCCACCTGGGGGTGTTCCTCCCCCAACACCTTCTCCCACTCCAGTGCCCGTAATGGTGGCTGAACCAATGCAGACTCCAATTTCTGCACCTGCCATTAGTCACGACTCTTACCGAAGGTTGAGGATCTTCTCTGGCACCCTCCCCACCCCCCAAGGGGAGGATGACTGGGAGACCTGGATAGACTATGTTGCCCCCCAAGTGCTAGAATGGCAATGCTCGGAAGCAAGCGAAGAGGGTTAGTGAGAGCCTCCGAGGTCCTGCCCTGGCTACCATTCGTGCTAAGCGGGCCAGTAACCCTGAAGTGACTGCACAGGCCTATCTTGAGGCCCTGGAGAATGTGTGGAGCCCAGATTCTGATGAGGACCTATGGTGGAGAGTAAGAGATGCACAACAGTACCAAGGGAGTTGTTGTCTGTGTATGTATCTCGCTGGAAAAATTGTTGCAAGAATGCTCTGAAAAGGTAGTTTGCCAGCGATTGAACTGGACCGAACCAGGCTGGACAGGATCATAAGTCTGCCCCTTCTCAGAACTGCTGTTGCTTCCAGTTCGCCTGGCAGATCGACTGGAATCCCACCCTCCTATGATGAGTTAATGAGAGAAATTGAGGAGTTGAAAAAAGACGACCTGGGAGGACCTGCACCAATAGCTCGGCTATGACCAGTGACTGAGGATGACCCATCAAGTGAAGTTCAGGGGCAGAGGTTGGCAGTCAATGAGTGCTCTGACAAGGAAAAGATATGCCACAATGAAGGAACTGTTGAGAGAGATCCGGAATTCAAAAACAGTCCTTTATGAAGGCCACGCCTGCAAGCACGGCCCCTGACCTATATCCGACTGGGTATCTGCTATGGGGGTGGGGGGTACCCACCCATGTATCTCTGCTGATAACAGCTCCAAACTCAATTCATTGACCATGGAAGTGGAGAAACTGCAGATGTCTCCAAATGCTTATCACGCGCAGACAGAGATGGCACCCAGGTTTCCAGTTGTAATACCCCCCCTGGCTCCCAGTGTGGCGCCGCCAGCTCAAACCCAGAAAGTATATGTTTTGCTATAATTGTGGGAAAGATGGGCACATGAAAAGGGAATGCCAGTCCCCAAAAGACACTGACAAAGTTGCATATAGGCTACAAGGAGAGCTTGGAGAACAAATCAGTGGTTAAGAGGTGCACGAAATGATCCCAGTGAGGGCACCAAAAATGCTAACTCACGTCCTTTTGGCAAGGTCAGTTGCCCAGGCCCCCACTATTGCCTCTCCAGACTGGTCCAGAATAGTGGGTCCCTCCATGGAGACCACTGTAAAGGTGAATGGAGTGTCTACAAGAGCTGTATTAGACAGTGGCTCCCAAGTGACAATTATGTTCCAAGATTGGTATCAGAAGCATTTGTCACATGTACCCTTACAACCATTAGAAGGACTGCATGTATGGGGGTTAAGTGAGAAGGCCTACCCCTATTCCGGGTATATCCGAATTTGGCTGTCTTTCCCCACCTCCGTGGCTGGAGTGGCGAACAAGTAGAGACCTAGCCTTAGTGTGTCCCCACTGGACTGTATGATGGTGTCCCTTTGTTGATTGGAACAAATGCTCATATGTTCGGAAGGCTGGCACAGTTGTGTTATGAAAAACAGGGTCAAAGACTAGTAGAGCTTTAAGAGTTCCTGCTTTAATTAAGAAGGCCTATGAGGCACAGAGAGATGCTGAAAAATAGAACCAGAGGAACCGGTCGGAATTGTATGGAAGAAGGATCCTGAGTCTCTGATCCTGGCGCCAAATGCCCAGTGTACCTTACAGGAGAGGTCCGTATCAGAAAGGATGTTAAGAATAAAATATTAATGTTGGATGCACCAGGCGATGGAAAATTGCCAGAGGGACTGCTGGTCCAAGCCTAGTATTTTGCCCGCTAGAGCCCATGCTTATGCCAGAAGGGTAATGGTCCAAGTTCATAATGTGTCTGAAAGAGACATTCGAGTAAATAGAGGTTGCATCCTGGCTAATGTGCATTGTGCAGACACTGCAGTGCTACCCAGCAGCAAGAGTTCAAGGAAGAATGACAGAGTAACGCCTGACTTGTTTGATTTTGGCGACTCCCGCTGCCAGCTGAATGAAAGTGAAGATCAGTGAGAAGCTTGCCCAGAGAGACCAGGTGTTTTCTTTAAAGGAATGGGACGTAGGATGCGTGCAAGGAGCTGAGCACAATATCCGCTGCATGACGAAGACCATTTGCGTGAGAGGTCTCGACGCCTGGCACCTGCTGACATAGATGATGTGAGACGGCATCTGCAAGAGATGTTAGCTGCTGGTGTAATACAAGAATCCAGAAGCCCTTATGCTTCCCCATTGTGGTAGTGAGGAAAAGAATGGAACAGTAAGGATGTGTGGATTATCGCACCTTAAACTGGGACTATCCCTGATCAGTACACAATGCCCGCATTCAGGATGCTTTGGACTGCCTAAGCGGGACAAGTGGTTCTCTGTGCTGGATCTCCGCAGTGGGTACTATCAGATCCGATGGCCCCAGAGGACCGTGAAAAGACAGCCTTTATCTGTCCGCTTGGCTTCTATGAATTCATGAGGATGCCTCAAAGGATTTCAGGCTGCCCCAGCCACTTTTCAACGATTGATGGGCGTGCAGTGGGGACATGAACTTACTAGAGTGCCTGGTATACCTAGATGATGTTATTGTGTTTGGCAGCTCACTGGAGGAACATGAGAGCAGATTATTTAAGGTATTGGACCGACTGGAGGACTTTGGCCTAAACTGTCCATTGATAAGTGTCAATTCTTTCAAACATCAGTAAAGTAAGGGACACATAGTATCCACCGAGGAATAGAGACCCGGACCCAAGTAAAGTTGAGGCCTTGACCACCTGGCACAGCCCAAAATCTAAAAGAACTGCAAAGATTCCTGGGTTTCTGTGGTTATTATCGGAGTTTCATCAAGGACTATTCAAGAGTGATCCGCCCTTTACTTAACCTTATCAAGGGTATCCCCAACCCACAAAAAATACCAAAAGTCAGTCCTCAAGACTGAAAGAGTGTATTTTCATCCGAGTGAAGTATTTGGGGCCCGCTGGACTCCTGATTGTGAGACTGCTTTTCATGAGATCATTTATCAACTTACCCATGCTCCAGTGCTGGCCTATGCCGATCCAAGAAAACCTTATGTCCTGCACACTGATGCTAGCTTGCAAGGGTTGGGGCTGTGTTGTACCAAGAGACGAGAATGGCCTGAGACCAGTGGCCTTGCCAGTAGAAGTCTGACCCCATCTGAAAATAACTATCCTGTACATAAGTTAGAGTTCCTAGCTTTGAAGTGGGCTATTGTTGACCAATTCCATGAGTACTTGTGGGGCTAAAATACTAGTAAAACTGACAATAATCCTTTAACCTATGTGCAGACCTCAGCTAAGTTGGATGCCACTGGCCATAGGTGGCTTTCTGCATTATCTACATACGACTATGCTCGAATACCGAGCAGGTCTGAACCACATAGATGCTGATGTCTCTCCAGGAGGTCTGTTCCCAGAATGATTGGGTCCGATTAGCAGAACCTGACATTCGGGCACTCTGCGGAAGTTTGACAGGAGGAACAAATGTCCTGAGGACGAGTGGACTGCATGGTGGATTGCTTGGGACCCTCTGAGAATTGCATACCTGCAGCTTATTGCCACTTTTCTGCAATAGACATTGGTGCACTGCCTCAGCTGGACAAAGACAGTATTCGGAGGCTCAATCCCGCCGATCCCATGATCAAAGCAGCTTTAGAAGCCCTCTATGCAGGAAAAGATGTGTCCAAATTACGCCCACTGATTTGAGAACTGCACTGTTATACAAAGAAGGTCCTAAATTGAAACTGATCAATAAACTGTTATACAGAGAAACAGTAGACAGAGGGGACAAGTAGACAAACAACAACTAGTGCTGCCCACTGCCTTCGAGGACTCAGTATTGAGGTCCTTGCACAACCACATGGGGCACCTTGGTATAGACAGAACACTTGACTTGGTGAGATCCAGATTCTATTGGCCTAAGATGGGGCTGATGTGGAGCAACACATTCGAACTTGTAGCGCTGCTTACAGAGGAAAGCTTTGCCCCAGAGGCTGCCCCTTGTTAACATAACCACCAGTGCACCCATGGAGCTGGTCTGTATTGATTTTCTAAGTTTGGAGTCAGATCAAAGAAATATCAGTAATGTGCTGGTGGTCACTGACCATTTCACGAGATATGCCCAAGCTTTCCCACCAAAGACCAGAAAGCATCCACTGTAGCCAGAGTACTTGTAGAAAACTTTTTGTTCACTATGGGGCTCCACAAAGAATCCATTCTGATCAAGGGAGAGACTTTGAGAGTCGCCTGATCAAAGAGATGCTTCTCTGTGGGAGTGCGAAAGTCCAGAACCACTCCTTACCACCCCGAGGACCCACAGCCTGAACGTTTCAACCGCACTTTGCTAGATATGCTAGGCACCCTGCACCCAAAGGACAAGCCTAGATGGAGCCAACAAATTAGCACCCTGGTACATGCTTATAACTGCACAAAAGTGATGCCACTGGATTCTCCCCTACCGCCTGATGTTTGGAAGAAGCTCGACTACCAGTAGATGTGTGTTTTGGGGTCTCTCCTGATGGGTTCAAGCTGACAACTATTTACAGTATGTAAAAGGTTAAAGGCCCAGCTAACTCATGCGCACTAACTGGCTCAAACCATGGCTGCCAAAAGAAATCTGGCCAACAAAGAAAGGTATGATAAAAGGTGAAAGCACAGGAACTCCAGGAGGGAGATCGGGTATTGCTAAGAAATCTGGGACTGCATGGCAAGCACAAGATTGCTGACAGATGGCACCATCTCCTCACATTGTAGTGGGCAAACTAGATGATCTGCCAGTGTACAAAGTAAGGCCTGAGAATAATCAAAGATGTAAAACAATGCATAGAAATCATTTACTGCCCATTGGACAAATCTTAATTGAGTCTGAGCCCTAGAAGATGCCCCTCTGGACCAGTGACTAGAGCTGCTGCTAAGAAAAGATCAAGAAAGTCTGCACCTACAGAAGCAAAGTTAAAGTGTTCCCTCCACAAGTCCCAGTTGAGCATGACTGTCAGTCCATATCGGAAGAAAGTGAGAGTGACTTTGAATACTATCCTTCTTACTTAACTGAGTCAATTGTTTCAGGGCAATCCCCTAGTCAATACTGGAGACAAAGCTGGGCCTTCTGGACTGTCTAAGCCCCAGCTTCATCCCTGGAGCCAATGCTCCCAGAAAGTGAAGTGCAAAGCATCAGATCAGATGAAATGGAATCATTGTGCATGGTTGAACTGTTTGAGCCTTCAGGGAGGAAATGATAGATTGGGGCAGACTGGTGATACACCGAACAAGAAGAGATATTTTGAGTGCCTGACAGTCCACTGCCAGTGTCCGAAAGCTCCATGCAGCCAAATGTTGTGGACTCAGAAACTGCAACTCCTGGAGCTGAAAGTGCCCAAGTTCTAGCCTCTCTACCCCATGGAGACTCCCCTGACAAGTGAGGACAATGCTGAAAATGAGGCTCAGAGTGCAGAGACTGTAACAGTTCCCCTAGAAAGACTGGTCGAGCTGTAAAGCCTGTGGTGCACCTCAGTTATGATTCCTTGGGAGGCCTGTGGATTTGCCTCTCAATGTTGTCCATAAAGGAGTGTATGTGTCCCGAGCTCATTGCCCAAACTGAGCGTCAGTACTAACTCAAGTTACTTGTGTTGCCTCTATATGGTGCCCTTGCCCCATCCAGCCCCAAGGTAACTGATAGGAAGGGCCCCTCTTCAGGTTTCATGTACAAGAGGTAATAACTTGAGTTATGGTACAATGTGTATGTAATACTGTGTAAAGAGGACATACTGCAATGTTTCAGAAATGTGTTCTTGGTAAAATGATATATTGACTGATGATTACATATGCGAGCCTAATGCAAATGTATATGGTTGCAGTTGAAACTTTATGGGTACTTGCTTGACGCTGGACGCTAGCTTTCTCAGGGCCAGAAGGGTGTAACACCCCTGCAAATGAGGGTTCCCAAAAGACTTCCAGGAGCTTGCTTGAATGCTCCAAGCCTGAATGGTGTTTGGCGTTTAAGCCATTTATCAGTGAGTGTTTTTAGAGCCTCTGGTACTGTCTCTTTAAGAGCTGTCTGCTTGCAGACATAATTAGTTGTATGGGGACTGTGTGCTTCTCTGAGTACCACTCGAGCTGCTGCCAATTCACTTCATTTTTGCAGTCACTAGGAGTGCAAAGGGAACCTATCTGAAAGATGTAACTGTTTGCCAGAAATAAGTTAGAGTAATAATGAAAATACAGTTTGTCTAACCTGCTTTCTTTGCAGTCAGAACTGTGTCTGCTAGTTCCCCATTCTAGTTTTGAACTGCTGAACTGGACCAATCAGTGTGGGGTAAGCTAGCTCTAAAATGGTGCCTTGGACGAATCAGAACTTGGACTCATAATCTGAGCCAGCCACAAGAGGATTGTATGGGCAGTGACTCTGGGAGATGTAGTTTAGACTTCAGTGCCTTTTTGGACCAACAGCAGCAGTCTATTGTGAGTGACAGCCAATCCAGTCAAGAACTGGGAGGAACTCAAAGGAAGTGCCGGTTTTGTCGGTTGGAGTTTCAGTTGAGCTTTGGCAGTGAAGAAGGAAGGAGCCCTGTGCTTTTCAGTGTGCAGTTTTAGTAAAAAAAGCGTGTATAAGGCCCAGAGTTCCGGTCTGCAGCTTGTGTAACAGCTTGTTAGGACTGAATCCGTCCTGTGAAAAGAATCAAAGGATCTCTGAAGAGTAGAAACCAGGCTCACCCTGTAGAAGACTGGAGGAATTGCTGAAAATTGCACTCTGTCTGTCAGGAACTGAATCTGCTGTGTGTTCTCCCGGGTATTGTGCAGTAATTGCGATCGGGATACAGATGCAGCCTGCCTGGTATAGTGCTTTCTTTTATATGGATGTGTGAAGAGGTTTGTGTACCTCAAGTGAGCCCTGCTGACATTGAAGGACACTATCTTATTTGGAGGTCGTGAGTACTAATTCAGGGTCGCTCCCTGTTGAATTGCCACATTAAATCCAAATGGAATTACTGTACTGCTGACTGTTTAATTCTCCTTTTCTCTGTGTGAAAGGGCCCCTACCAGCTGCCACGGTTTGGACTAGCCACTAGGGCTTGGGTACCCAGGGACAGTGACTGATAGGGATAGGCCTGTGCACAGAGCCATAGGTAGATTATTAGAGTGATAAGCTAATTAACCTGATTTCCCTGTCCTTGTTATATCCCCTAAATAAATCAGAGCTGCTTGTTTCAGCAAAGTTATACTGCCTGAGGTATTTGTCTATGTTAAAGTACTGTACTGTGATTGTTGCACTGTATCTCATTTCACAGGAGGTCCCAGTGCCGGAACCAGACCTGGGGTAAGTGTATACTGTGAAGGTAATTCTGATATATTGTGTGGGCCACTAGTGGGAAGAAAGGGGGGTTGCAGTGTCCCAGAGGGCTGTGACCAAGTTAGTTTAACTATTGCAAACCCTGACCTCTGGGTGGAGGCACCCGCCATTGGATCCAGGCCCCTCAACCTGTTGGTGGCAAATCAGGCAGGGGTAGTAGCCCCTGGGATAGCGCCATCTAGGGGTTACATATGTACCACAGTTCATCATTTATATTATCTAAGCATGTACATATTTAGCGATAAGCATTTGTTAATCATACCGATACTGCAATTGTCTCCTGAGGTCTCTCCTGAAAAACTAGGCAAGTAGCCCAAATAAGGATATCCCAGTGTGCGGAAATTCTAAATAAAGAAATGTATTTTGACTAATAATATTGCAGGATGTTTTAGACCCATTTTATAAACAAGATTATATCATAGCAGACTCACAGAAGGCAATTCCCAGAGAGAGCTACACCACCTAAAAGCAGTCAGAGATGGAGCACAAAATGAAGTGCAAAAGGTGCCTACATTTTATTCAGACATATTCAGATGGGAACCATAGCAAAGGTCCTGCTTAAGAATTTTTAGCACACCAGCCCATGGGTAGAGCTACTACCTGCAATCAAGGTATAGGAACAAGACATGGGTTTGAGGGCCAGTGAGGGGAGGGGGATGGAGCGTTGGAGGAAACTCCTCTTCTGTGGAAAGAGTGTCAAGCGGTCTCTGCAATGCTGTCACCAGAGTGACCACAGGTGTGTGCAGTCTAGGATGCCTACAGATGCATGAGGAGGGGACAGCGAGCGGCAGTGCATCAGGCTTGCCAACATGAGAACCCCATGACCATCTTGGGCCCCTTCCTCTCGGACTTCCAGGAAGGCTCCAAGAAAGTCTTCACTGTGGCAAAAGGTGAATGGGATTGCTGCTGGGAGCAGAAGACAGGACCCTACCTCAAGGATCCCAAAGACATGCAGCTCCAAAGTTTGGGAAGGTGGCACTGGTGGAGATGGAAGGAGGTTCTGACAGGTAACCACAGGGACAAGAAAAAGTAGGAACTAAAAAAAACAGTAACACTATTTACCTAATTTATTATTACAAATGTTACTATAGCAACTCGGACACTTGATAGCAGAGTTAGTTTTTACAAAACGTTTTTAGTAAGTACAGATAAATAACTTTAAATAGCGATGTTGGGGCTTTAGTAGTATAGGCCAGCATGGCATGCTGTTGCAGCCTCACCTGACAGAGTGCATCAGCGCTGGTGGGAATTACTAGCAACAGAGATCCTGTTAATTTGGGCAGAAATGTTCTTTCTGGCTATGTGAGAAAGAGAATCTGGTGTCACTCTTCACAACTCAATGGGATCTGTGTCAGCAGGAACAATTTCTTCTCCCTAGCCTCACTGCACACTGTCAGGGCTGGTGAGGCTGTGACAGCATCACAACTCTTTCCCTTCCTACAGAACAGATGCTGTCACCACAGGGAACCCACATCTCTTTCTTAAAGGCAGCCCTGCAGGCAGAGGGCAGCATATATGCAAACCTTTTTTTGTCATACTTAACCACACATAAATGTGTCAGCAAAAACACAATTGTGTTTCTAGCCCCACTGTAAGCAAAAAGAGGAAGACCAGGGGTGGGACTGTAAGGTTAAAGGGGAGGGGGTATCTGCAGAAGGAACAAGGAAAAGCAGACATCCTGAACAAATACTTTGTTCAGTGTTCTGAAGAGGAAGAAGAAGGGAGGGGCCGCAAAAAGTAATAGGAGCATTGGTGGGAAGGAAGTGGACAACAGTCCCTTCACAGAGGACAGAGTACTAAAGCACTTGCTAATCTGATAGTGGACAAAGCAATGGGACAGAGCAAGGGCTGCATCCGAGGGTATTGATGGAGCTCAGGGAGGTACTTGCTGTACCTCTGACTGTCCCTATTTAACAGCTCACTGGAAACAGGAGTGGTTCCAGAGGACTGGAGGAGGGCAGGTGTAGTCCCACTACACAAAAGTGGAAGCAGGGAAGAGGCTGGCAATTATAGACCAGTCAGCCTGACATTAGTGGGCAGAAAGTTAAAGGAATCACTGCTGAAGGAAAGAGTTGTGGAATTTATTGAATCCAATGGGTTACAGGACCTGAGGCAGCATGGATTCCGGGGGTCAGTCACATGGATCTGATAGATTTCTTTGACTGGGTGACCAAGGAACTAGATCAGGGTGGAGTGGTGGACATAGTCTACCTAGATTTCAGTAAGGCTTTCAACACTGCTCCACATAGGAGACTCATAGGAGGCAGTATAGCGCCGAGTGGTGAAGGCTCTGAGCTGCAGATCTGGAGACCTGGGTTTGAATCCCACGGCTGCCTAGGTGCATACTATGTGATCCTGAGCAAGTCCTTAACTCCTTGTGCTCCCAGGTCGCATCTGGAAACAAGTTTCGTCTTAGTGTACTACTACTCCTGGTTAAACAATGTTCACTTTCCTTGTAAGCAAGCTGAGTGCCAAGGGGTGGGTCCAAAGGTTGTTAGCTGGGTAGAAATTGGTTAGGAGACAGGCGACAGGCGTGGTGAAAACAGGGTTCACCCTGAGAAAGGAAGGTGACCAGTGGAGTACCTCAGCGATCAGTGATGGTACCAGTCCTGATTAATGTCTTTATAAGCGACTTTGCAGAGGGCTGCAAGGGAGTTCTGCATCTTTGCGGTGCGGATGACACCAAAATCTGCAATAGGACACCCTGAGGTATGAGTGTGTGTGGACAGGATAAGCAGTGACCTGAGAAATCTAGAAAGTGGGCAAGGTATGGCAGCTGGCTTTCAACCCTAAAAAGTGCAAAAGAATGTATTTGGGGCACAGAAACCAGGTGGCGGAGTACAAAATGACTGTGGCGGCAATGATGACCACCAAACAGGAAAGAGACCGACGTGTAAGCATATCTAATGACCTAAAGGTGGCCAGGCAGTGCAATAAGGCAGTTGGGAGGGCTAGTGGGATGTTGGGGTGCATAGAGAGGGGGTATCACCAGCAGAAAGAGGGAAGTAGTGTTGCTTCTGTACAGACTGCTGGTAAGACCCCACCTAGAGTAGTGTGCCCAGTTCTGGAGACCATGGGCTGGATTCCCAAACGGTTTTGGATCTAAGTCCCACACTTTTAACTGCGGACCAAAATCATCACAGCTGCAGAAACTGTTATTCTCATCTGCAGCGGCTGTAGAAGATGTTACGGCTGGTCCAACCGGTTGTTAACATTTTCCGTAGCTGCAGGATATCCATGGCAACACCACCGCAGTTGGTTAAACCAATGGAGACGGTAAACCAGCTCCACTTTTGAGAATACCGTAGCTATGGAAGAAACTGCGGTTCCACAAGTGGCAACCCACTTGCTGAGTTTTCCACGCAGCTCTGGGATTTTCACAGGCTTTGAGAATCGACCCCACATCTCTGGAAGGATATAAACAGTTTCAATGCGGTTCAGAAGAGGGCAACTAAAGTGGTGCGGGGTCTGCATCAGAAGCTCTATGAGGAGAGACTTAAGGACCTGAATATGCATACACTGGAAGAGAGGAGGGAAAGGGTGGGATATAACAGAAACCTTTAAATACCACACAGGGGTAAATAAGGTACACAAGGGAAGTACAGTACTTTTCAGAAGAAAAAGTGTACAAGAGAGCTGGAGGGGGGTATATTCAGGAGTGATATAAAGCAGTACTTCTTCATAGAGTGTTGGATTTCTGGAATAGCCTTCCAGCGCAAGTGGTGGGGGTGAAAACAGTAGTGGATTTCAAGAATGCATGGGATAAGCACAAGGGAAGCTTAGGGCAAAGGAAAGCAAGGAAGGATAATGGACCGGAGACCAAGTAGGATCTGCGGTGATACTGTAGGCAGGGGAAAAATGGGCAGACTAGATGGGCCACGATGTCCTTATCTCCCAGCAGAGTCTATGTTTTACTACTGGACTATGTGGCAGAGCTGCACCCCCCCCGAGTAGAGTGCAGTGGCGGTACCTTAAGGCATTCCTCCCACCTTTACCCCCTTTTCAACGTCTGCTGCAGCAGTTCCAGTTCTCACTATCCTTTGTCTTTTGTTTTCACATTTCTACTGCAGTAGGGTGGCCTCCTACTGTAGTATCTCTGTCTTTTTTTTTTAATTTCTTTTATCCCTCCTGAGCATCCTTGTCGCTCCACTCCTTCAAGGCTTGCTCAATGCCCACCAGTCCCCCATTGAGTCTGCCCCTAGAGTGCATCTCTCAGGTGTCTCCTACCTGCCTCACTCCCTCAGAGCACCTTGCACAGCGGGGTCTGCCCATGTTTTGCGGACTGGGTGGCTGGGCGGCTGTCATCCGGAGCAGCGAGGTTGTTTTCCGGTTTCTGTCCACCTCCGACCGGCTGAGGGCGCCGGCTCGAGGAGGCGATGTTTACCGACGCCAAGTGCCAATGGCGCCCTCCCTCCCCGACTCCCAACTCAAGGGCCGCCCGTTGCCCCAAAGTCGGTGCTTCCACGCTCTCCCGGACGTCGGGTGTATTAAACACCCTGGTACCCCTCCCGAAGGAGAGAGCATCCGTTGGGGCCTTTCGTCCTCCTTCCCCTGCCGACCCCGGCGACCCGAGTCCGTTCCCGAACCGGAGTCGCCGGCGTGGCGCAAGGTGTGGCATCCTGCGTCTCAACCCTCAGCGCCACCGGGCCGGCCATCTCTGTCTTTTACTGTTCCCTCTTTTTGCCTAAAGTACCTATGAAACTGCCGACTGCTAGGCAAGGAAAATGCCTGGACCCCTCCCCCCAGCCTGACTTTCGTGTGCCCTGTTGCCTTTAAAATAAAAGAAAGTAAAAAGACACAGTGGACCATAGCAGGCTATTAATACAGTAGATTTGTTTGTCCCCTGCAGTATGCGTTAATCTGATGAGGTCCCACATGTCCAGGTAGTCCGTAGCAGGTACAACATGTAAAAGCACGTATAAATGCTAAGAAAAATGAGGGGACTCCTGCTTAATGTGCCGTGGTGTGCTATAAAAGTATGCACATATGCTTCTGTATCAGCAAACCACGGGCAGAAGTAAACTAAATAAGTAACACTGTGCCCGAAGCTGATTATAAAGGAAAACTGTGCTTTGCCATTTCGCTGACTTACAAATGAATCCAACGGAGTAGTACAGGCTCCAGTGGGGCGTAACTGTGCCAGAGTCTAAGTAGCTAATAATGCCCGACAAAGTGGGCGGTATTGAGCAATACCCGGACCGGCCAGGGGCGTAATGAGGACCGGCGCGCATGAGCGGAGGGCCTATCAGCTCCTGGTCGGTTCGGGTATTGCCCAGCCCACCCTGGAGGGCATTATTGCGCTTTAGAAAATGGGCCACTGTATTATGTGTAGTATGCTTTAAAAAATAATGTTTACATATAAAACTCTTATTTTGTAATAAAATAGTTCCTCCACCTGAATTGCAATGTTGTTGTTTTTGATAAGCTAGCTGGTAGTCATGGTTACTCCCCCACAAACACACACACTACTCAGGGTGTGTATAATTTATTACTCAGTTATTTGTGTGTGTGTGTGTGTGTGTGTCTCCCGGTATTTGTTTCTTTAAGTATTAACTTGGGAAGTAGCTGTTGCTGTTCAGATCGGGAGTGTGGCAGTCATGAAGGCGCACTCAATCCAGCGACAGTTGCATGAAGCCAATCAGGCTGATGGCTTCGTTTTGTTTCTTCATTAGTACCCATTACCCAGTTGCCTGAAGCCGATCAGGTTCACGACTTCGTTTTATTTCTTCATTCGTACACCCCCAGTTGCCTGAAGCTGTTTTCTGTTGTGAGAGTTTTTTTTTAGAGGTCAGAGGTTGCGTGGGGTAGGTCAGAGGTTGCTATGCTGACACGGAAGCGCGGTGTGGGATAGTAGCTGGTGTAGTCGGGAGCCAGTTGTTTTATTTTTTTTTTAAACATTCTTGGTCCTCGGTGGTTTGTGGAGCAGGAACGTCTGTTTTAACTGGCGGGACTGTGAAGGTGCGCGTGTGTTTTACAACGAGTCAGCGAGTGGGCAAGCGGAGCAGGAGGAGCCACAATGTAGAGAGCTGCAGGAATGAGCGAGAGTGCTGCCAGTTGTGGGAATGTAAGTATCACACAGTATCGGGGTTTATTTCGAGAACGAAATGTTAAATTAATTAATGTGGGTAGCAGGAAGTTGTTTCTGTCAGGAAGGAGTGTATCGGAGAAGTGATGGTGGTTGAGCTCTCTCACTAAGTGAAGAAGAAAAAAATGGCAGCGTTTCATTTTAAATTAGTTATTTGCAGCCAATTATGTAGCAGGGTGGGCACTACAATACTACTGGGTGAAGGGGCACTGTAGACTGGTACTTTTTGTTTCCTGGGCATCTATTAAAGTTAATGTACCCCCTTGGCAAGGGTACTAGCCAATCAGATGCCAGGAAATAAAAAGCCCATTTTCTAAAGGGAGATAATTCACCAAAAAGGAAGGTCCAAATAGAAAGACTGTGCAGAGAGATGCACGGCTCACTATAAGTGTAGGACAGCCAGTCCTAAGAGACTGGGCAAACTGCTGATATTTTTCTTTTTTGTTCTGTAAGCAAAGCAAAGTACCACGTCCCAAGAGAAGGAAAAGGGGCCCAAATAAAATGTATTCCCGTTGGCTGAAATTGTCTGCCGACAGGACAACATGTTGTTCTTTTACTTTAGGAATTTAGGAATAGTACGTGTACACAATGAACAGAACCTTTGACAATATTTTTGAACGTTAACAGAATAAGGTGTATTATTTTCAGTTCATTTCAGTCTTTCTTACCAGTACTCTGTTGCTAGGCTGCTTTGGGACAGGGCTGCTATTAGGAGGCAGGTGGCCCAGAATGAGGCTTATTTCTAGGGTTCTGGTCAAGTATGACACTAAGCCATGGGCAGAGCCTCAGCACTATAATGAGCAATCTGCCATGCAACTCCTTTTCCTGCCCCAACTTAAAAACTTAAAGAACGAATGGGATTATATAGTCTCGAAGGTATTAAAATATAATGTATTTAGTCTGTTTGATCCCACAATGCAATGTATTAGTGCAAGAAAACTACTGTATTAGAATTAGGGGCAGATCAAACAGACCAGGTGATCAAGCGATGTCATTGCTAGAATATATAAATGTACCGGCAGGGCTCAGTAGGAGTCAGATACGTTTGAGGGCAGTACTGCCAGTCAGTACAGCTGTTTTGTTTATAGAGAGACACAGAAGATAGCGGAGCACTGAAACCTGGTATCTCCACTCTGTGTTCTTCAGGAAGGCACTACTAGGGAAGAGTAGTGCTCAGGCTCTATTGTGAGCTAGGATTTTTTTTGTTTATTTAATTTTTTTATTCTGAGTTACAGTATGTTTGGTCACATTAATAAAATTCACACAAGCTCCTCCTGTGTGTTTTAAAAACATATCCACTGTGTGGTGTCTCTGTGTTATCTTTTTCCCACACCCTATCACAGACTACCTTTGTGCCACTGGTCCTTCCCTTCTGCACCCATGCAAGTTCAGTAACTGTATAAATTACTGTTACTGCCAGAGTGGGATGGGTGTTTTTTTTGAGATATTAAACAATTAGTATTACTAAAAACTGCACAAGTAAAACAAACTTTCTTTTCTTTTTTTTTGTTGGCTTCCTGACTCCCCCACCTCAGGGCTCCGCTCCACCCACACTGCCTCCCCTATGCCCTTACCCCCTGGGTGCTGCCCGGCCGAGCACCCCCTCCAAGGTCAGCAGTAACTTGCCTGACTTACCCCCAGGGTGGGGCCATGGGGGCGGGGCCCACTCGGTGATCACGGTAGGCAGTGGGTGGCAGAGCAGAGCTTCACGCAGGGGCTGGCATTTTATAAGCTGTATTAGGCGGGGACATGCAATGACGTGGCATCTCCCTGCTCCCCACTGATCACGGCATTAGCACTGGGATTCTCACGGCCCCAGCTAAGTATCAAGTAACATGCCAGACACACAACCCCCAGAAGGAGAGCAGTCCCTAGGACACCTGAACCTTCTCCCCAGCTGGCCTGCCAACATCCCAAGTCCGTTCCCGAACTTGGGTCGTCGGCGTTGCAGACGGACGCCCTGCCTCTGCACCGGCAGAAACTTTATGTTCCAAGGAGAACTACACTGAGCCCATTAGTTACTTTTTCCTTCAGATGCTGTTCTGGTTCACGTTTGTAACTGTTCCACCTTTACTAGCCATTCAGTGAATTCAGTGGGTGTTTCTGACAGACACACTGGTAATACAGTAACGTTTTAGAACCCTATGATGTAGTTTGCCCCATTCAACCACAGAATTGTTATTAGTGGTGTTTGGAGAGTGCAAGTTAGGATCAGAGTGTCCTCTTACAGATAATTCTGCACTCCGTCTGGAGTTCTATCAGACCAAGCTAGGATTTCGGATCCCCTAGTTGTATTTCGGAGATCTGAGGTTGGATGTTGGGGATCTGAGGTCAGATGTTGGGATCCGATGGTCAGATTTTTGGATCCTACCCTCAAATCGTTGGGATATGATGGGATCCGGCCACTGGATCTCACAGATCTGATTGTATCCTATGATTCCAATCTGATCATATATGGGATTGCAAGTGATTGGATTCATGGTCTGGTGCCATCTGAAATCCCCAAAAAAAAAAGTGGTATCCGACTTTGGTGGAAACTATCGGAGTACCACTAGTTGTGATTCCCTAAAAAGACATTACATAGCAGTATAGCCCAATGGTTAGATTAATGTGCTGTGAATGAGCCTGATACATACAGCAGACCTGGAATTGATTCCCACAGCCTTCACTTACATACTGTGTTTCCCAAGGCTGAGCAACTCACTTAACCTCCCCAATGCCCCTGGTCACCCCTAAAAACAGGCATTGGTCCTAGTGGGCCTTATCAAAAAAAAAAAAAAAAAAAAAGGCAGCCTTAACTGCCTTCCTATTTTAGATACTGTATTTTTTTTTTTTTTTTTTCTTACTTTTTTCTGGCTGTGGCCACTGGTCGGCTCTCTCCTCCACCCGCCCACACCGTTCCCAGGCCACCACCTTATACTTCTCCCACAGCTTACCCCCCATGGCAGGGAGGCGAGGGACCCCCTAATCCCCCGCCCAGCATGGATCCAGAACAGGTGGTGGGTCTGACGAACAGCATCCGCTGGCGGACCTGGAACCACAATTTTCACTTTTTTCTCCCCATGCGGCAGCATGGCGTGCAATGACACCAGTGACGATGTTTGCGGACGCTCCAGTGCACACCGTCAGGCATCTGCCGCGTCACCCTGCCCCCCTTTCATGTGGCACCGTGCCGTCGAGCCCCAGCCTCTGCTAAGGGTCAGGCATGCACCAGGCGCTGTACTCCCGAGATGGAGAAGCAGTCCGCCAGGGACCTCAATCCATCTCTCCCCTGCTGACCCACCGTGACGGTGCTCGTTCCCGAACACGGGGCGCCAGCGCAGCACAAGGTGTGGCGTCCAGCGCCTCAACCCTCAGCACCACTGGGTGAGCTGATACTGTATTTATTTAAAACATGGCTTCTACAGAACATATAGGCTTGGTTTGGTGGTTCACTCAATGGCTCTGAGGAGGCCATTTTGCAGTGTAGTTTATCAATGGCATCCAAATGCAGCCAGATGTTATTTATTTTATTTCTGATGCATTTTTCTTTTTCTCCTGTTGTCAAGGAGAACATTTTTTACCTTATAGTATTAGGTTCATACATGTAACAGCACTTAACCTGGAGACTGTCCTATCTACTGCTGTTCCCCTTCATACCTGTGAAGTCATTCATTGCTGCAACAGAAGTGGCCAATCTGGTGGAAGGCCACTGGTTCTTCTTCATCATGCTGATGAGGTATGAGGAATGGAACAAAATATACTAGTGTTTAGGTACATAGCGTTAAAATACCTCACGTCTAGTACCATCAGGCACAACAATCTTCTAACCAGGCCAGCCCAACAGCCTTATAGAAACATAGACTTTGACGGCAGAAAAGGAACACTTGGCCCACCCAGTCTGCCCATTTCCCTACCTACTGGATAAGCTGCAGATTCTAGTTAACCAACAGCCTGCTTCCTGCAACCCCGCACTATAATTGCTTTGTGTCTGTCCCAAGCATGTTTGAATTCCCCCACTGTTTTAGACCCAACGACCTCCTCAGGAAGGCTGTTCCATGTATCCACCACTCTCTCCGTGAAAAAGAATTTCCTCACATTACCCTGAGCCGTCTTTAAACTGTGCCCCTTGTTCTTACACATCTCTTTTCTGAAAGATGCTACCCTCCTGGACTTTGTTGATTCCCTTGAGGTACTTGAGCGTTTCTATCATGTCCCCCTGTCCCTCCTTTCATCAAGAGTATACATATTAAGCTCTCTCAGTCTCTCTTCATATGGTTTCTGCAGACCCTGCACCATTTTAGTTGCCCTCCTCTGGACTGCTTCCATCCTGTCTATGTCCTTGCGTAGATGAGGTCTCAAAACTGCACACAGTACTCCAGATGGGGTCTCACCAACTGTCTGTATAGAGGATAATCACTTCCCTTTTTCTACTTGTGATGCTCCTTCCATGCATCCCAGTATCCCCTAGCTCTCCTTACTGACTTCTCACATTGCTTACCCACCTTTAGGTCATCTGATATGACTACTCCCAGGTCCCTTCCATTTTTGTTGTTGTTAGTACCTCCCCTGCTATTGTGTACTCTTCTCCTGGGTTTTTGTTTCCCAGGTGCATTACTTTGCACTTCTTTGCATTGAATCTAAGTTGCCATATGTCTGACCATTCCTCCAACCTTGCCAAGTCCCTTCTCATCTTTCTACCCCTCTTGTGTATCAACTCTGTTACAGATCTTTGTGTCATCTGCAAAGAGGCATACCTTTCCTCAGACCCTCTGCAATGTCACTTGTAAAGATGTTAAAGAAGATTGGACCCAGTACTGAGCCCTGAGGTACTCACTAGTAACCCCCTTTCTTGGATGTGTTCATTCACTATTACCTTCTGTGTCCTGTTGTGCAGCCAGTTCGCTGCCAGGCTACCACCCTGGGACCCACTCCCAGGCTGGCTAACTGATTATTAATCTTTTGTGCGGAATGTGTCAAATGCCTTGCTAAAGTCTAGGTAGGCCATATCCACAGCCCCTCCTGGTCTATTACTTTGGTCACCCAGTCAAAGAAATCAATTAGATTAGTCTGACATGACCTTCCTGCTGTAAATCCATGTTGCTTTGGGTCCTGTGCCCGCTTACTCTAGGTGCTCAACAATTCTTTCTTTCAAGTGATTCCATCATTTTCCCTACCACTGAGGTCAAACTTACGGTCTGTAGTTTCCTGCTTCTGCCTTGCTCCCACTTTTGTAAGGGAATCACATCTGCCCTCCTCCAGTCCTCAGGTACCACCCCATCCTGCCATGATTTGTTAAAAAGTGTGGTCAGTGGTGTCACTAGGTCCCCCCTTAGTTCTTTTAGGATTCTGGGGTGAATCCCGTCAGGCCCCATTGCTTTGTCCACCTTGAGTTTTAGGAGTTCTTTCAGGACTCTTTCTTCTGTGAATGGACTGGTATCAACCCCCTACCCAGAGTGCTTCTATTGTCTGGTTTAGGTAACTGCTCCTCATCTTCTTTGGTGAATACTGAGCAAAAGTATTCATTCAGTATCTCTGCCTTTTCACTGTCTCCCTCTGCCCACCTCCCTCTCCTTTATTAATCTTCACTATCCTCCCTTAACCTTTCTATACTCCCTAATGTACCTATAAAGGTTTTATCCCCTTTTGACCGAGTTGGCTATTTTTTCCTCGGTTTGTGCCTTTGCCATTCTGACTGCCTTTCCTACTTCTTTCTGCTTTAATTGCTACAGTTCCCTGTCGTGCTCCCTCTGTGATTCCTTATACTTTTTGAATGCAGCCTTTTCTCCTTAACCTTCCCTGCCACCTCTTTTGAGGTCTCCAATTAGCTCAGTGCAGTTTTTTCTAACACTGACTCCCGGAAGGGTCTGCAATGAATGTCACAACACAGCTGCCCCTGGTGGTCTAGAGATGTGGCAGCCATGCCAGCAGTACCCTTCGTACAAACGGCTTAAGCCCTGGGCATAAGGCAGAGTGCATGCCCAACCATGGTGTATGCATTTTACAACCAGTGTGAATCTGCTATCAAGGATTATACAATGGCAAGAAAGAATCTTGGACTGTGATTGGTCAGTTTGGGGCTGGAATCATGGCGTTATCCCAGCACGACGCCACAGGTCTAGTCTCAGCCTCACTGTGAACCAATATGGATGACGATTTGGACATACAGCACCTTTTTTTTTTGCATCTCCTCTTAAGAAATAAAAATATTTTTCCACACTAATAAAAACATTCTTTAAAATCATTTTTTTATTTTATATATAACAACGAGCCATTGTATAACAGGAATAATGCATTCCAGGGTGTGTGTCGTTTGGGATAACGCCACGCCTGGGGCATTGGATGCACTCGGCCTGCGGCCTCGTTCACAACCCCATCCAGGCATGGCGTTATCCCAGCACGACACACACCCTGTCATGCATTATTCCTTTAATCAGCCCCCCCCACCCCCACCAACCTTCCATGCCCAATAATCTGGTTCCACTGCCTCTCGGAAAGCCACTGCCTGGCAGAGAGCCTTTTCTGTATATATATGTGTGTGTGTGTGTGTTTTGGGGGGGTGTTAGGGTTACTGGGTGGCCCTTGGCTGAGGAGAGAGGTAGGAATATGAAGCCACAGAGGGTGAGAGGTGGAGGATATAGCATAAATACAGAAAAAAAAAGAAAACCTGCTCTTGACAAAAAAGTAACAGCTAGCTACTTACAGTATTTACTGCAGATGTACTAGTTTTTTTAAGGAAACTCTCAGCATTCCAGCTTTACGTATGCAGTAAGTGGGCATGAAGGGTATCGAATGGACTCCTTAAAATCTAGGACAGAAAGCACCACTTGATGCTTTCTGCTGTAGGCGCCTGCACCTGTGACAGCAAGGCCAAAGCAGGATAAACTTCTCAACTAAATGTTTCTGCAACCGTACCGACACTGAATGAAGACAGCCCAGCTTTCACAGAAAAATGTAAGACCTTAGCATTATTGTGGGAAAAAACCCTCAGTCCCTGTGGACATCAGGCCAACAAAGCAGTCCCAGGGAAAGTAAGAAGCATCTTTAAACGGTGTGATTAATGAGCCTGTACAACTCCAGAAGTGAATCAATAGGTAATGAAGTAGAAAAGCAGGTGTGACAGAACACTTGGTCGATGGCTATTACTGACTTGTCGGGATTGAAAGCCTTCAGTTCAATTACTCAGAACTCCACTTCTGATAGACTGATTGAGGGGTACACCGCACAATGTTTATCTCACAACCTTTTCTGATCATCTAGTTATTTTTTTTCACTTCCATTCTAAACCGTGTAATAACTAAATTGTTCCTTGTTGCAGAACCTGTTTTGCAAAAATGAAGCGCATTCTAAACTAGATCATATTTAACCCTTCCAATGCTCTACGTGAAGTTTACCAAATCACTAACCTCTGCAAGCATGAGGCACAAAGCATAATAACTGAACTTCTGATTTATTTCTCTAGTGAACCATATCAAAATCAACTCAATAAAACGAGATACTCTTAGTTTTCATGAGTATCCTGGGAGGGTGCAATAAAGGGGGACCCATACATAGTTACATCACTCTGTTAACAGAATGCATGCCAAAATTACAACGGCAAGCATTTGGAACAAACAAGCAAACTGAAAGCCCTGGCATACAGTCTAATGGAGAGCCTGACATCTGTATTTTAACCATTTCAAGGCTGGCCAGGATTTTGACCTAGAAGGCAGTTTACCACTGCAGTGGCTACGATCTAAATATGCTATCCAAATCAATCTAAACCTCTCTTGGGGTACCAAAGAAATGGTCTCCATGAATGCATGTAAGGAAAATGTACAGCTACTAAGGTTATGTATACCAAGTGACATGCCAGTGCACACCAAAGTAATTCGTATAATGGAAACTTTTCCCTGCTAAACAGTAGAGTAGGAATGCCCCCCCATCAAATCTCTTTTACCTTCTCTCAGGCAGCCCCCACCCATCCTCCCTGCCCCCACCCCATCTCTGAGATCTAGGACATACCTGCCTCCGGGTTTGTTCCCCATGGTTTTCCTCCTGTTGCAGGACTGGAGAAGGGAGAGGCTTTTTTTTTTTAATTCATAGTTTCTGCACCCCTTCCGCTCCAGCTTGGTGGATTTACTGTGTTTTTCTAGTCTGGATATACCAGACTTTCATGCAGATGTGGGTAGAGGAGGTTTTATTTTCTTATTTATTTGGTTTCCCTAGTTCTTTCTGTGCCATTTGCCCCAGTGCCCTGCTAGCACTGAGATGCAGTCCCCGACATGAGCATGCGTCACCATGCTCACTATACGCAGCGTAGCCCACATGCTCTGCCACCCATACGTCTACAGGTGGAGTACAGGTGGAAGTAGTGCAGGACGAGGCACCCTCCCCACCCCCAAGAGGCAGAGAGCATCCCCTGGGATGCCTGATCCTCTTCCCCAGCCAGCCCCAACAACCCAGACTCATTCCCAAACCGGGTCACTGCGTCTGGCGGGTAGTGGCGATGTGCTGCTAGGGAGAGCTGTTCTTCTAACCTCCCCACGAGCACAATCCACATCTTCCCAGAGTCCTGCTCAGCAAAGAGTGTGGAGCCTGAAGAGGGTCACAGATTCATCAAGGTTGTCAGGGTTTTCCTTTGGCATCTTCTCCGCACAGCCACCAACTTGCAATTATGCACCACGTATGTCAGCATCTGAGGGCAGTCCTACCACTGCTGATGTGATCCCACAGTGCTGCAACCTGTCCCACACCAAGTAGCAGGCTAGTAGCTGGACACCGGAACCTCCCTTCCTGAGAGAGGAGAGCTGTCCCAAGGATGCTCTAGCCTCCCTCCCCCACCTGACCCTGAACAAACCAAGTTTGTGCCCAAACCCAGGTCGCCAGTGTGGCAGCTGGTAGTATGTCAGTGGCTCAGTGGGTAGCACACTCGCCACAGGGGCTGGAAGACTGGAAGGTGGTGGATTCTTGCCCCACACCAGGTACATGGGGGGGGTAATACCCATGATTGGCACTGTAGTGCAGTACAAGGAGGGTGCTGTACTGTTGAGGTGTCATCCTTCCGAAGAGAGGTTAAACCGACGTCCCTGACGCCCATCTCTGGTCGCTGTCCAGATGGAGGTTAAAGATCTTATGATACTTACTGAAGAAAAGTAGAGGAGATTCCCCATTGTATTACCAACATTCCCCCGTCAATAAAAACAGGTCCATGTAACCCAACCCCAAGAAGCACTTGTAAACAAGCTACCACAAGTCAGTGTGCCTTTCTGATGAAGCATTGCAAAACAGATAAAGCACAGTACTGTTTTTATCTTAGTTTTAAAAATGTCAGTATCAACCTGAAGTCGCAGAAAAGCAGGTAGCTAATTCCAGCGCTGGGGGCGAAGGTAGAAAAGGCTTAATCGCCATTAAGTAACCAGTCTGGAAGGAGGGACTGTCAATAAGTGTAAGTTGAGGGAGCATAGATTGTGACTGGGGGTGCAACTACATAAACAAAGAGAAGAGATAAGGGTATGCCACACCGAGCAGACATTTGAAAACTATCAAAAGAATTCTGAAGTCAATTCATTGCTGAACAGGTACATAATGAACAGCAGCCTGAGTAGGGGTAATAAGATCTGATTTCCTAGATCCGGTCAGCAAACCAACAGAGAAAGAGGGATGCACCAAGGGGGGCGTAAAGGAGTGCATAAAAAATGTAACAAAAATACTTGCTTTAAACATTAAAACAGGAATGGACCGCCCTAATTGTTCAGTCGCGATGCATTGCACAGACATCCAGGTGAAACAAGTTCAGGAGCTAATTCAGGACACTGCTTCAGGAGGCAGGCCAGGCCGCAGTAATTGCTGCTTGCAGTATAATGTGGTCAGGAAGGGACGGCATCAGACTCCGATGCCATAGCTGCACCTGCAGTGGACCAAGGGAGCTTGCACCCGCTGCAGAACTTCACTGCATGCAGCTGAGGCCACTTACTGGGCTATGCCCACACCACGGTAGGAGGGAGGGAGGAATCAGGGAGAAAAAAGCTGAGAGAAAAACTTAGGCTTGCCTTATATGATGATGACCTGTACTCCCAAGGCCTCCCCTGAGTCCTAGTACCCATCAACACTAAATGCTGGGACACACAGTGGACTGCCTTGGGGGGGTGGCACCCCCTTAGAGCTTTCTTGAAAGTGAAGGATTCTCTCCTCCTGCATCTGTTTCTACCCCTTCTTGGGGGGGTCTGCATGATGCAACTGCAGTGCCCAGCCTTCACGAATACTGCAAAAGTGCCCACAGCTGAGAGGGCAGCACTGAGCTATGCCCTTTCAACCATGTTGTGCCCTTGAACAAGGAGCCATCTGGACCGTCTGAGCAGGCCTGCAGGAAGCCCATGGTGCACATACATATGCCCAGGATTGTAGAACCATTTGGACTAGGGACAGCCCTGCAAGAAGTAGGTGGTGAAACCAGAATGCCTAACCAGCAGCAAATCCCCACCACTCGGTTAGAGCCGAAGGGCCTGCACATCCTGGCAACATGCTCCTGAAGTTCAAACTGGCAAAAAGGACTTCTGTCTCAATCATGCTGAAAAGCTGAAGAAAAGCAAGCAAAGTCCTGCAAAGCTGTGGCACGAGTTCTCCCTGCTGTGGAGATCGAAAAATACTCTGCTGTCATGTGTAACCCCTGGGTGGTGCTATCCCCCGTGTCACACCCCTGCCTACTACCCTGGACATAGGCTAAGGGGTTTGGGTTCGCTAACTGATAACCATATTCTTAAACCTTTGCACAGTGCCTCCACTCAGGGTGCTTTACGTGGGTGAGATGGTAATAGGTATAGCCCCCTGAGCTGCTATACCACCCACAGCAACCATTAACCTTCCCCAGACATGCCCCAATAAACATTTCCCCACATTTCAACATTTTGTATTTAAAGGCTCTCTCCAATATGCTCACACCAAATATTTCAACAACAAATAACAAGAGATTTATTTAGGGGGTAAGGAGTCAGGAACGGGGATGTGGAGTAGAGGTTATTTGATTAATATTTCCATATGTACACAGATTAGATTGGTTTTGCTGGTGAACCCTCCAGCTGGGTGGCTACATACTAATAGGCAATCAGACAATCACATTTATGAATTCGACCCAATGATACCCAGAGCCCTGGCTATCAAGCTGCTGACAAATTAGATGTTACATAAACAATTATCAGTTTTCCCACACTGGTACCAGTACCAGAACACTATGAAACCCCGCAATCTCATACCATACTGGATAACCAGATAACACAGTCCTAGATGTTGCAGGCCTGGTGGACGTTGCAGCTGGTCAAGGTGGCCGGCTATTGATTTGAAGGAGGGGGCAAACTTGGAGGAGATTCCTGCAGGCTGCAGATTACGACTGGCAACAAAGGCAGGGATTGTCCTGCAATTAGCAGATGAGCAGCAATTGACCCTGCTGGTTACAAAGAGCCAGGGATTGCCCTGCACATTACTGAACAACAGGGATTGCCCTGCATTTACAGAATTCCGAACATTTTAGGACCAGCTACTTGGATTTAACATCCTGAATATTCGGCACAATATCCGAAAGTCCCATCCAAAATAGATAGAAACTGATACTTTTGCCAAGCATCCAAATTCCCTTGAAACAAAGTCACATCCAGTATATTTACATACGAAAGCAGGCATCCATCCAGCTTAAGCAGACAGTGACACTTTGAGCCAGCATTCTATATTCAGTTACCTGAAGTCACATCCAGTACATTTATTATACTAAAGACAACATTTATAGGCAAAGTCTCATCCAGTATGTCTAGATATTTTTACACTTATGGCAAGCGCTCTTAGACGACATCCGGGTAAGACAACAGTGGATTCTCTTTAGAATAACTCGGACACAATATGCTCTAGGGCCTCCTGTCCCATGAAGTGGCAAACGTGGCTTGGCAGTCAGCTCCATGGAGGCAGGCCTCTAACCCATAGGGCAACAACAAATGACCATACATTTATGTGATTCACTATTAAGACACCTTGCTGCATCTGCGATTTAGCCATTTGGGCCACAGACAATATGCATCCCTATTAACTTTGAACTAGACAGTCTCTGATGGGGTTAGTAGTCCAGACTGATAATTCAGAAATTTTTATCACACAGCAGAACTATCTGGTAGCGAGGCTTGAGGCCCCCAAGATTACTTTTAAATCTTCTCCCTTGCACCAGCGGGTACGAGGGTACTCACTCAGGTCCTCTATGGGTAACATCCGCAATCGAAGGCTTCCTGAATTCTCTTCAGCTCTCTCACAACTAAGTCATGGTAGATGGTCTTCTTTCACATCTTTCCCCAACGCGGGAGGGAGGGCTAGCCTCTGAAGGACATTTCTGGCAACCTCCAGACTAGCAGCTGCAGAACCAAAATTACTTTAACTTTTAAACGTTAACTAAAAATAACAAACGCCCCCTGGTGACTGGTGGGGCTTAGCTTTAGGGGGCTCTCAGCAGGCTGGAACCTGCTCTCCTCCTTCTCACTCTGGCTGATCTGAAGAAAAACTGGCAAACACTGTCTCTGATAGGGCTCCTAGCCCGACTCCTGATTGGCAGAGAAGATGGGGTGACAGGTCTCCGAGAGGCTAAGGGACCTGTCAATCACAGTACTCGAGGCACAATTGGTTTGGAGAATTGGCGCCTAAAATGATGTCCCTGTAAGTCCCCATGAGCACATGGGTGGTTACCCATGAGGTGTAGTGAATGTCCCACAAGTCCTGGCTTTCCATTGGCTGTGGCTGCTGGCAATGGCTGCTTAACCCACTATCCCTTATAGCAGATCAGACACAGCCTTAAATAATGTCCTGGTGCAGCCAGAAAGAAATAATAATTTGCCCCAATGCCCCACAGTTCAGTAGCTCAGAGGTTATACTTGCAGTCGCTGCATGGATGAAGAATGTGGCTCCTTCAGTTTTCCTGTCGCTACCGCACTTAGTAAAGCTTCCCCTGCAGCAGCTGACAGGCTTACACTTAAAATCCCAGAAGTACTTTAATTTCAAGGGAAACACAGAAACACAGAATTTGATGGCAGATGAGGACCGCTTGGCCCACCCAGTCTGCCCATTTCCCTACCTAATGGATAAGCTGCAGATCCTAGTTAACCAACAGCCTACTTCTTCCTACCCCCACCACCTAGAATTGCATTATGACTCTACCATGCATTCTTGAAATCCACCAGTTTTGACTCCACAACCTCCTCAGGAAGGCTGTTCCATGCATCCACAACCCTCTCCGTGAAGAAATACTTCCTTACATGACCTCTGAGCCGTCCCCCCATAATCTTCAAATTGTGCCCCCTTGTTCTTGCACACCTCTTTTTCTGAAAGATGCTACCCTCTTGGACTTTGTTGATTCCCTTGAGGTACTTGAAAGTTTCTATCATGTCTCCCTCTCCCTCCTTTCCTCGAGGCTATACATATTAAGCTCCTTAAGTCTCTCTTCATATGTCTTCTGGTGCAGACCCTGCACCATTTTAGTTGCCCTCCTCTGGACAACCTCCATCCTGTCTATGTCTTTGTGGAGATTGGGTCTCCAGAACTGCATGCAGTACTCCAGATGGGGTCTCACCAGCTGTCTGTAGTATGTACAGAGGTATAAAAACTTCCTGTTTTCTACTGGTGATGCCTCTCCCTATGCATCCCAGTATCCCCCAGCCCTCCTTACTGCCCTCTCACATTGCTTGCCCACCTTTAGGTCATCTGATATGACTACCTCCAGGTCCCTTTCCATTTTTGTTGTTGTCAGTATCTCACCCCCCATTGTGTACTCTTCCCCTGGGTTTTTATTTCCCAGGTGCGTTACTTTGCACTTCTTAGCATTGAATCTAAGCTGCTATACATTTGACCATTTCTCCAGCCTTGCCAAGTCTCTTGTCATCCTTTCCACCCCACCTTGTGTATCAACTCTGTTGCAGATTTTTGTGTCATCTGCAAAGAGACACACTTTTCCTTCCAATCCCTCTGCAATGTCGCTTATAAAGACATTAAAGAGGACCAGTCCTAGTACTGAACCTTGCGGTACCCCACTAGTAACCCCTCTTTATTCAGAGTGGACTCCATTTACTATTTCCCTCTGTGTCCTATTCTCCAGCCAATTCTTTACCCAGGCTACCATCTTGGGACCCACTCCCAGGCTGGCCAGCTTGTATATTAATTTTTTGTGTGGGACTGTGTCAAATGCCTTGCTAAAGTCTAGGTAGACCATGTCCACAGACCCTTCTTGATCTATTACTTTGGTCACCCAGTCAAAGAAATCTATTAGATTCGTCTGACATGACCTTCCTGCTATGAATCCATGCTGCTTGGGTCCTGCAGCCCTCTAGCCTCTAGGTACTCAACAATTCTTTCCTTCAGAAGTGACTCCATCATTTCCCCAATCACTGAGGTTCAGCTAACAGGTCTGTAGTTTCCTCTCTGCCCTGCTCCCACTTTTGTGAAGTGGAATAACATCTGCTCTCTTCCAGTCCTCAAGTACCACCCCAGTTCCAGTCCTCAGGTACCATAAACATTTATTTTTAATTTAAAACACTCTTCCCCCATTACACAGTATAACCCCACACCTGTAGCAACAGTTTACAAATATTTAAAACATTTAAATTCTTTAATTTTCGGCAAAAGCCAAACATAGCTACCCTGGGGGCAGCCAGGCACATGGTTATTAATTATTCAGATGACCAGGGCCCAGCTCAGGCATGTTTCCCAGAGCCCCGGTCAAACTCTTTCCATTTTTACCTGTGCGGCTCCCCCAGCAGACTGTCCGTGGTCACCGGGTTCCAATTAGGTGGAAGGAATCCCAGGACCCACGGCACAGTCCCCAAGGTGACAGCAAACTGAGCAGTTCCATTGAGGGCAATTTTCACACCATCATGAGTCCCGCTGCCCTGGAGGCAGCACTTTTAACATGGGCTGCACGCAATGCAATTTCTGCTGCCCTGGAGGCAGCACTTTTACAGTGGCACTCGTGAGTGGCGTTTTTAAGCCCAGAGGGGCTGGATTTTCATTTGGGCTGCAGCTGGGGCACACAGAAAGGCAAAGCAGACCTGGAGGACCACAAAAAATTGGAGACCAAGTCAGGAGAAGCCCGGGAGACAGCAGGAGGAGAACAGAGGACAGGGCTAAGGTAAGCCCAGGCTGGCATTTTAAGAACCCCCATTTGCAAAGGGGTTACACATGCGAAAAGAGCTGTCCTGAAGAACTTTTCAGATTTGTTTATCTCCACCTAACATGGGGTGGGGTGGGGAACACACACATCTGTTCTGGGCCCTGACCATCCAGCCTTTTGTTGTATGTTAGGGCCTCCACCAAGTGTCTCTTATGGTACAAGAGATTTTGAGTGTGAGGTTTGAGTGACAGGACCACAAAGCGAAGCTGAATGAGTCTGGTGGCCCAAGCCTTACAAGACGAGTTTCGTACACCATAAGAGAAACACAGCCAATGTCCTATTAACTTATTAGGGCAAGGCAAGGCAAAGTTTATTTAAAAGACGCCCAATCCCAGAGGCTCTGGGCGCCGTACAAATTGTTTATAAAACAGCGTTTGAAAACAGAACAACAACATCACAAAATTATTTAACTAAAATTAAAATAGAATAAATGACTCCAATAAAAATCTCAAGACTCTACTACAGTTTAAAGTTTATATAATAAAAGCTTGGGAAAAAAGGAGTGCCTTCAAGTGAGCCTTGAATGTAACCACAGTGGGTGCTTCCCTGACCTCAGCTGGCAAATAATTCCACAGAACGGGTGCCGCAACACTAAAGGCTCTATCGCCAGCTGATTTAAGCCTCGTTCTGGGAATGGTCAGGAGGCCCCCACTAGAAGAACGGAGAGGGCGGATAGAGAGAGCAGGTGTCAGAAGGTCCAACAGATAACCAGGGCCCAATCACTTGAGTTAGCTACAGTGATTCATAATACATTTATGAAAAACAACTTTGAAATCGGGATCAGGGAGCACACTGGGAGAGCTACGATGCAATACTAAACCATAATCATGAAAAGCAAAATGTAACTTACACCCACCATACCAATTTTATTTCTTGCAAGGTGCCAAAAAGTGATAAAACCACTTTTTACTCACAATCCAGTTTCAAATGCACAATCTTGTGCCGGCTGCAGGTGCAGACGTACTACGTCATCTTACGTTTCGCCCAAATGCTACTGGGCTTCATCAGCAATCTCTTGACTAGAAAAGCCAGACAATATGGCTGCTTAATCCTGCCATCTCTAAATTGGGCTCCTACGCTGACATCCACAGGCCAAAGCCCTTACCTAATAGCTGCTGACCTGGTCAAATCCTGTTGGTGTTTCTCTCATTCCTCAGTACCCCCACAGTGCTGCTAACTCTCAGTGTTTGTGTTCCACGTGGCCCCTGTGTGAATGGTGGGAATGGCATTTCCCAGTACAGCTCATCCAGCGGCTCCAATCAACCTGTCAGAAATTAAACAAATTTTCAGCCAAATCCTATTGGACATCAGCAACCTCAAGACAACAGTGAAGCATAATGCCATGGACGTGGCGAGGCTAACCTTAAGGGTCACCTATGCTGAACAGCAGGCGATCCACACCTACACCTGATGTCTCCCACTCTCAGGCACCAACAGCTGGTGCTCTGCCTGCCCCTAGACCTGACCAAGGAACAATGGCAACTGACCTACCACAGACGTGGTCAGGGAGCTGGGGACAAAAAGAACAAAACAGCTAGATGGGACTCTCCACATCCACACAGACAAAGCAGTAGAATCCACAGCTGGGAGAGGTAGGTCCTTTCAAACAGTTCTGGAGATCAGGCTTCCAGGAGCAGATTCACACCCTTCTTAATGAACACAGCTGAGGTCTCCAGGTCACGCAAATCACTTTGCCTGCCACAGCACTCCCCCAGTACCATGGCCTCCCCACTGGCCCCTACTCCTCCTCCTACCACTAAACTTTATCTGCTGGTGGCTGCAGCCAAGGCTGCTCTCCCAGAAAACATACTACTGTCATCTCCTCTTCCCCACTGACTAACCAGATGATTCTCCGCTCCTATGCAGGGTTAAAAATTAGCACCAGCCCAGGAGTCAAATGCTTGTAGACTTTTTATCAGGCTGTTAAGATATTCCTTAATTAGCCCTGTGAGCTTGTACTGGAGAAGATAACATTTCAGTAAGTACACCAGCTGGGCCAGTGGACACGTCTGTTGGGCTAGTAGCTTTTTCCACTCACTAGCCCTGCTGGGTAGTGGCTGCAAATCTTAATTTCAACCCCTGCTATGCCTCAGCAGCTGCCTCCTCTTCTAAGAGCTAAACATATGTGGCACACGAATAAGGACCTGGCTAATTAATTGTCTCCAACAACTGGCTCCATTTATTGCTGTGACCAATAACCCCCCCCCAGCTGTGGATCTGCAAAGCAATTACCTATGCTAATTTGCCTCAAGACCTCTTAAAGGGTTTGTTATGAAAAGTCTGACTGTCTATTCTTTCTCAGTCACACTGGACTCATTATGAAGCACTTGCCTGTTTAATGTCTCTGCTCACTGCCCTCTCTCCTGGTACCTCAGCAAGTTAATACATGTTTTAATGCTGGTTGTGAGCCCATCTGTGCATCCTCACTAGGCCTGCATGTGCATATGCCTCTCCTCCCATAAGGGGGGGTGGGGGACAGCGGATCCACAGCTGTTGTTATGCTTTGTTAATAATGGCCTGCCTCCTAGCAAGCCAAACTTGTGAAGTTGGTGGCCTTCACATTCTTGCTTCACGATGCCAAGCTACTCACACTAAGTGGCTTGAGGCTTCCAACTGATGCAATGGGCTTCCATGCTAGGCTAATGGGGCTCCTGTAGTGAGTGCCAGGAATGATACTGGCCCTGGTATTTGGGGGAAACTACAGACTTTTTTTTAGAGGGGATTATCTTTGATTATATTACTGTTTACTTACCTCTCAAGACCCAGACCCTTGGTGTTCTTACATTGAAAGCATTTTTTTTTCCACACTCTGTTTGATTATATGCAAATCGTTGTGGGCTACGGGGAGGTACAGTGACCCTGTGCACTGACAGGCTGAAATCAGGAAAGTGATTTATAATTACTGCTCCTAGTCAGGGTGGAACAAATCAGGTAGCCGGCTACCCAATGTTGACTAAAAAAAAAAAAGAACTAGTTTGACTACCAGATTTGAAAGTTACCAGCCAACTGGCTACCTGCACACAAAGTGATTTTTGAGCCCTTAAAAGGATGGCCACTAAAATATTGATATGGCTACCAGAGTTTAAAAGCTAGCTACTAATATTCTTTCCCACCTGTCCTCCATCCTGCCACAGCCTCCAAGCCAACACCAATGCCCCCCATCAGCTGGCCAGCAGAGGGGGTGCAGATACCGAGTTACCATAATCCTCCCTTCTGGTGCCAGGCTCCTCACCTCCATTACATGCTTGCGCTCCAACCAGCTACAGTGTGGGATTCCGGGGCCCCTTTGCAAACCCCTGTCTTACAGATGACTCAATATTTTGTTTTGTAATGGGACCCACTATCATTCAAGTCTGCCACTACAGAGATACAAAAAATGGAAACAGAGAAATCTTTCGGCAGAAAGTACCCCAACAGCCCATCCAGTCTGCCCCTATCCACTGCCCAAAGGTAGCCTTGACCCTCCACCTTACACCCCACCCTGTGCCCCCCGCTGTGGATTCCAGCCTCCTTTTTCCTTCAATCAATCAAAATCCAGGCGGCAGCATTGAGTAGGGCGTATTTGCAAGATGGACCTGGTCATACAAAAATCTTAGTACAGTAACATGGTAAAACATAATGCAATATTATACAAAGAAGAAAATATACATATGTACATCAACATTTGAGTGAGAGGGCCTTTACAACAGATAGGCTCATAACTGGGTACAGCCAGAATGTTCACTTAAAAGGAGAGAGAAAGGCAAGAAGAGGGATACCAGCTTAGGAAGAAATGACGGGGTTGGAATAGTTAACTGGCATACTTCAGGGAAGGGGAAGGAACTTGGCCACGGCTAAAGAGAGGCAGAGAAGCCGGTATTTTGGTAGGGAGAGAGAGGCTGGGACAGAGGCAGGATGGGCAGGAGGGAAACTGGAAAATAGGTGAGCTAGCAATGTGGGAAACATTTGCAGGATTCCTTCACAGAGCAGTCATAGAGTGACCTGAAAATATTCAGGCTAACAGGACAGCCCCGCTTCAAGTTTTTTTGCATATTGTTCCACAAGGAAGGCAACAAGAAACTTATGGCAGCTCTGCCAAAATGAGATTTGACCTTAGGTAATTGCAAGGCAATCAGGGAATAGCTTCTTAGAGCATAGGCACCTATCACACTCAGGGTAATACAATCAGAGAAGTATAGGGGGAGCTTGTTGGTAACCACTCTGAAAGCCCATAGAGTGGCATTTTTATTTCTCCTGTAATGAAGGGAAGTCCAGCCCACCGCAGTGTACAAGGAGCAATGGTGTGTGGAAAGTGGAAGGCCGTTATGAACCTGATTGCTCTGTGGTATAGGGTGTCCAACTTAGCCAGGGAGAGGCAGTACAATGGCTACAAAGAAGGTCCGCGTAATCTATTAATGAAAGGAACGTGGCTTAAACCAACCATTGCTTGGCATCCCTAGTAAGGAAGTGGTTAATTCTGTAGAATAGTCCTAGTCTTTGTCTTAGTTTCTTCTGTAGTTCTTCGAGATGTTCAGAGAAGGAGAGTTTGTGATCGAGCCATACACCCAGATATTTGAATTTTGGCACATACTCTAGATTTTCTCCAAGTACTGTGGTAATCTGAGGGATAGCCCCAAGGCAAGCGGGGTTCGCCACGTGAGGAGGAAGGAAAAGAGCATCGCTTTTGTTTTTCGCATTAAGCAGAAACTTTTGCTTATGAAATGGTATTGCAATAGGTTCAATTCAGCTTGGTGGTCTTCAGAGGCTGCTTCTGGCGTAGGACGACTCAAATAAAGTACTGTGTCATCAGCGAACAAGCGAATATTGGCCTTATTGATGTTGTCATCAATGTTGTTAATGTAAACCGCAAACAACAGGGGACCAAGGATAGACCCCTGAGGCACACCTCTCTGTAGGGGTTTAGGTGGCGAAAGATCACCTTGAGCCTTAACCTGCTGTTTCCGTTACGCAAGGTCGTCAGCAAACCAGCACATAGAGTTAGGGTCCAGCCCTAGGTTACATAGGGAACTTATCCTTCCATTTCTTGTTTAAACCCTTATAGTTATCCAATCCCCTCTTGAACTCTCCCACTGTTTTGCCTCCACCATACCCTCCAGTAGCCTATTCACGGGCCCACCACCCTCTCTGTAAGTAGTGCCCCTCCTATTTCCTCTGAATTTCCATCCTCCAGCTTTAAGCTGTGCCCTAGTTTTGGATTTTCTTTCATCTTGAAGATGCTCCCTTCCCTCACCTTATTTATTCACTTCAGCTATTTAAAAGTTTCAATCATATCCCCCTCTCTCTCTCTCCTTGTTTCCAGGGATACAGGTCAAGTTCCTCCATCCTCTTTTCATAGGTCCTCTGATGCATGCCATGCACCATTTTGGTCACCCTTCTCTGGACTCTCTCCACCCTATCTATACCCCTTTGTAGGTGAGGTCTCCAGAACTGTACCCCATACTCTAGGTGGGACGAACCATGGACCTGTAAAGGGGCATTTTCACTTCCCTTCTCCTACTTGTAATACCGCTCCCTATGCATGTCAGCATTACATTTGCCTTTCCAACAGCCTTGTTGCACTGGTTTGCCTCTTTTAGGTTGTCCGAAATGATGATCCCCAGATCCCTCTCCTGCTCCATTACCAAACCCTCCTCTCCTCTCAGTGTGTATATGGCTTTTGGGTTTTTGTGCCTTTTGTGCATTATTCTGCACTTCTTTGCATTAAATCTCAATTGGCAACTGTCCGACCACCCCTCCAGCTTTCTCAGGTCCTCTCTCATTTGCTCCACCCCCCCCCCCGTGTGTCCACCCTATTGCAGATCTTTGTATCGTCTGCAGATAGTCACACATTCCCATTTAGTCCTTCCGCTATATCGCCAATGTAAATGTTAAAAAGTATTGTCCCCAGTACTGACCCCTGTGGTACCCCACTTGTCACACTTTCCTCACTGGAGTGAACCCCATTTGACCTCTGTCACCAAACCAATTTTGCACCCAATTTGTTATTTTCTCCCCTACCCCTAACTGCCCAACTTGCTCACCAGTGTCCTGTGAGGGATGGTGTCAAAGGCCTTGCTGATGTCCAGAAAGGCCACGCCCATGACCACCTCTCCCTGATCGCTCACCATGTCACCCAATCAAGAATTAAATCAGGTCTGTCTGGCATGACCTTCCTCCATAAACCAGTGTTGTCTGTCATCCTGTAGACCACTATCTGCAAGGTATTTAACTACCTTTCTTTTAGGAGTGCCTCCATAATCTTAACTACCACTGAGGTAAGACTGACTGGATGACAGTTACTCAGCTCTTCCTTGCCTCTGCTCTTGTGCAGTGACACCACGTCCAATGATAAGTTAAACAGCCTCATTTGTGGTGCAACCAGTTCTTCCCTAAGTTCCCAGAGTACCCTGGAATGTAGGGCATCCGGACCCATAACCTTGTCCACCCTTACCTTACCCAGTTCCTCCAATACCCTGCTCTCCTTGAACGGAGAAAATGATAAAACTATTTTACCACAGAACCTTCTTTTTAACCTTTTCTGGTGATATCGTTTGCAGTTTGGTGGAAAATAGTTTCCTGACAGTATCAACTTCACACAATTTTTTTATTGTAGTTGCATCTCTGTTCTCCTGATTTACCTCTCGTGACAGGGTCAGAGTGGCTTGCCCCTTCCCCTCGAAGCAGGATCACAGAAACATAGAAAGTGACGGCAGATAAGGACCACTAGACCCATCCCACCCAGTCTGCCCATTTTGCCTATTTCAAAACCAGAGATCATAGATGATCTGCAGCTCACCCTTTCTTTCTTGTCGCTAGGGTATCCTTATGTTTATACATACTACCATACTAACATACTAAAAGCCAGCAGAATAGGCATAATGGTCTGTCTTGTCTGTTCGATAGCCAGCAACCTAGTGGGTACTCGCCTTCCGGCCCCCCCCCAGCCCCCAAGTGGGTCTTCTTTGGTTTCAGTTTTCCCTTGTACCTGTCCCACCCCTTCTTGGAGCCCTCCACTGTGCCCTCCTCCACCAGCCTCCCAAGCATCGCATTCCATGGTTCCACCACTTTCTCAGTGAAATAATGCTTCTTACGCTCCCCCTGCAATTTCCCCTCTCCAGCTTCCACTCATGTCCCTGGTTGTTCCCCCCTTCTTTAGCCTAAACAGCTCCTTGGTTCCACTCTTGGTAATTCCTTTTACATACTTGAAAACCTCTATCATGTCTCCCCTGTCCCTCCTCTCTTCCAGGGTGTACAGCCCAAGCTCTTCCAGTCACTCCTCATAAGGCCTCCCCTCCATGCCCTGAATCATCCTGGTCACTCTCCTCTGGACTCTCTCCAGCAGCGCTATGTCCTACGTCAGATGAGGTCTCCAGAACTGAACACAGTACTCGAGTTGCGGCCTGACCAAGGCATTATATAGAGGGAGGATCACCTCCCTCCTTCTGGATGTAATTCCCCAGGCTATGCAGCCCAGTATCCTGTTTGCTTTGGCTGCAGTTCTTCTACAGTTTTCACAGTTATTCATTTTGACATCTACCACCACCCCTAGATCCCTTTCTCCCAATGTGGCTTGCAGTGTGACCCTTCCAGAGTATAAACATTACCGGGTTTTTGACCCCAAATGAAGTACCTTACGTTTCCCAGCATTATTACATTTATCCCATACATTCTTGAATTTCCTGTTTTGCCCACACTTCCTTGGAGGTTGTTTCAAGCATCTACCACTCTTTCAGTGAAAAGTACTTCCTTGTGTTGCTCGAACCTCCCCAACTTCATCTCGTGTCCTCTTGTTCTTGCACATCTTCTTTTCTGAAAAATGCTACCCTCTTGCACCCTGTTTATGCCCCTGAGGTACTTGAACGTCTCTATCATGTCCCCCATCTCCTCTCCTCCAGGGAATACATATTGAGTCTCCTAGCCTCTCCTTGTAGAGCTTTTCATGCAGACCCTGCACCATCTTTGTAGCTCTCCTCTGGACTGCCTCTACACTATGTCTTTCTGGAGAATCGGTCTCCAGAACTGGACACAGTACTCTAGCTAAGATCTCACTAGTGATCTGTACACTGTCATAACTACTTCCTGCCTTCTTTCTGCTGGTGATACCTCTCCCTATGCACCCCAGCATCCCACTGGCTTTCCCCACAGCCTTCTCACACTGTTTGGTCGCCTTTAGGTCCTCCGATATGAGTACCCCCCGGGTCCCGTTCCTGCTTGGTGGCTGCCAGTTACTCCCCCCATCTTGTACTCTTCCCTTGGATTTCTGCTCCCTAAGTGCATGACTTTGCATTTTTTGCTTTGAATCTTAGCTGTCACACTTCTGACCACTCCTCCAACCTGCTTAGGTCTTTTCTCATTTTTTCTATCCCCTCTGAAGTGCCAACCCTGTTGCAGATCTTAGTGTCATCTGCAAAAAGACATACATTCCCCTCCAGCCCCTCCACAATGTCACTTATGAAGACACTGAAGAGGACTGGCCCCAGGACTGATCCCTGTGGGACCCCGCTGGTCACCTCCCTCTCCTCAGATTGAACACCATTCACCAGCACCCTCTGTGTCCTGCCCCTCAACCAATTTCTGACCTAGTTTACCACCTTGGGGTCTATGCCCATGCTGCCTAACTTGTTTGCCAACCTTCTATGTGGGACAGTGTCAAAGGTCTTGCTGAAATCTAAGCACGACACATTCACCGCCCTTCCCTGGTCACCTAGTCAAAGAAATCTATTAGATTTGTTTGATAGACCTTCCCGCTGTGAATCCATGTTGCCTTGGATCCTGTGCTCCATTAGAGTCAAGGAATAACATAATCCTCTCCTTTAACAGTGCCTCCATTAATTTACCCACCACTGACGTCAGGCTGACTGGTCTGTAGTTGCCTGCCTCTTCTCGGGTTCCACTACTGTGGAGAGGGACCACATCTGTCCTTCTCCAGTCATCTGGGACTGCACCTGTCTCCAGCGATCTGTTGAATAGTGTGGTCAGTGGGACCGTCAGCACCTCTCTGAGCTCTTTTAATATTCTGTGGTGAATCCCATGTGGCCCCATTGCCTTATCTAGTTTCATTTTCTTGCATTCCTCTAGGATTCTCTCTACAGTGAATGAAGTGGTGTCCACCTCCCTTCCATGGTTGCTTTTTTTGCTCAGTTGTGGACCTTTGCCTTCCCCTTCCTTCATGAAAACTGAACAAAAGTATTTGTTCAGTATAGCTGCTTTTTCTACATCCTCCTCTGCACACCCTCCTTCCTCCTTCTTTATCCTGACAATCCCACTCCCAGTTTTCTTCCTCTTGCTAATGTATCTGAAGAAGGTCTTGTCACCTTTTGTTATAGCCTGTTCTATATTTTCCTCGGTTGCGCCTTTGTGCTCCTGACTGCCTTTCCTGCTTCCTTCTGCTTCTCTAGATACTGCTCCCTGTCCTCCTCTATTTGTGTTTCTTTGTATCTCCTGAAGGACCCCCATTTTTCTCTCACTTTTCTTGCCACTTCAAGAACTAAAGGGGTAATTTCTTTCTCTTACTCTTGCTTTGCTGTTTAACATAGAGGCTTGTTGCCTCTATTATGGTCCCGTTGAGGATAGACCACTGCTTCTCCATGTCCCCTTCTTTGTCCTTTTTGCCAGGGCTCTCCTGAGACATTCTGCCATTTTGTCAAAGTTGGCTCTTTTGAAATCCAGGACTTTTACTTTTGTGTGGTTGGCCTCTTCTATTGAGGTTACATTAAGCTATACCATCCTGTGGTCACTGGTTCCTATGTGACTGCCTACCTTAACATCCTTGACCCTGTCTCCATTGGCCAGCACCAGGTCCAGAATAGCCCCCTCGCGGGTGGGTTGTCACGAGCTGTCTCAGGCATGCCCCCTGCAGTGCGATCAGGATGTTTCTGCTTTTGGCTGTACTACAGTCTTGGTGCTCCGATCGACACCTGGTAGACTGAAGTCTCCTAGCAGTAGCAGTTCCCCTTTGGTTGCTATTTTGTGGCTGGCTTCCACTAGTGTTTCATCTGTCTCCTCCCCCTGCGCTGGAGGTCTGTAAGATCACCCCTGTATGAATGCTGGTTCCAGTTCCTGTCTCCAGGGTGACCCACGGTGCCTCCGCTCCCTCCTGCTGCCCCTGAACTTCTGTTGTTTTGATTCCCTCCCTCACGTACATGGCCACCCCTCCTCCCTTTCTTCCTTCCTTCCCTGTATTTCCTGAAAAGTGCGTATCCTGGTAAGGCTATATCCCATTCATGGTTTTCTGCGTACCCTGTTTCTGTAACAGCCTGATGTCCAGGTCTGCTTCCGACATCAATGCCACTAGGTCTGGGATTTTGTTTCCCAGGCTGCGGGCATTTGTACACATTGCTCTCCACGTTCAGTCACCTCCCCTTACACTCATCTCCCCTTACACCCCTTTGCATTTTGTCCCATTTTTGTTCTCTCCTCCATGCTACTTATGTAGGGTTTCTGTTTTCTTGGTGATCTTTTGACCATAGTATCCTCTTTTATGATTGTCTCTTCCGGGGGATAAAATGTTCCCCTGTTTTGCCTCTCCCTCTCCCTCAGCTACTTTAAATGGTTGCTGAGGAAACATTTAAAACTTCTCACAAGGATCTTGATGCCCCAATGGATGTAGGCGCCCAGCTTGTACAGTCCCTCATCCCCCAGGTGGGTCCCAGTCCCAGATGAGTCAAAACCCTCCTGTCTGCACCAATCCCTTGCCATGGACAGGCGTACCTCCGAGGAAGCTGGGAGCATGCTACTTGCTTAAGGCTCCTTTCCAAGTCCCTAAAGTCCTCCTTCACTGCCCCTATGTCCACCACTTTCCCAGTTAGGTCACTTGTCCCCATGTGGCGCACATCAAGCTCCTCCCTCCCTGCTACTACCCTGAGATCTTTAGGATCCGCCTCCCATCCCTTCGAGCTGTGCCTCCAGGTAGGTACTTTTCCGCCCTTTCCCTCCTGCTGTCTATTCCCAACTCTATTCCTCTCACAATGGAGTCCCCAAACAATATTTGCTTCCTCCTCCTCCTCTGGGGTCTCCTGCTACCACCCTTGGGGATCCACTGCTACCACCCTTGGGGATCCATCATGGAGGACCTGCTCATCCTTCCTGGTGACTATGTTGGAAAGCTCTGTAGGACCTTCCTGCTCAGCCAGGACGGCATATGAGTTAAGCAGTTTCACTAGATGGGGATGTGCCTGTGATCACCTCTGTCCACCCTCCTGTACCCACCATAGTCCATCCACTCTGTTTGAGGAAGTGGAGGCTGGCTGGAAGTGGTATCTCTGGATAGCACATAGGCATCCTGCAACCCTAGCCAGCTCAGCCTGGAGACTACTGACCTCCACCCTCAACCACGCCCAACAATGTCCCTTTTTCTCTACTGACTATCCCTTTGCTGACCTTGCCCCTCTGGTTTTGGTCTCTGTCTCTCTGTGTTACTCTCTCCTATCCTTTCCCTTCTTACTGGCCAATTGGCCCTGCCACAGGGCACGTAAATCCGATGTGTCTTGTTAATCCTATATGGTAGTGTCTACCTCTTCCTGTTCTCAAACAGAATGTTGCAATTTAACTAGTGGCTCCCCTTCCTACAAAGGAAGACTACTTTATCTCGGCTTTACCTTCTCATTCCCTATTACTAGGGTTCCATATGCCTGTCCCACATTTAGTTCCACACTGTGTTTGTCCCACCACCTCCGCTGGGAGTCTATTCCATGCAACCACTACCCTTTCCATAAAAGAAACTTCCTCATGTAACCACTTAAGTCTACCCTTCCAACCTCTTGTCATGTCCCTTTGTTCCTGAACATCTCCTTTTCCGAAAGATGCTACCTCCAGTACCCTATCTATGCCCTTTAGATATCTGTAGGTTTCTATCATATCTCCCCTGTCTCTCCTCTCCTCCAGTGTATATATATTGAGGTCTCTCAGTCTCTCCTCATATGACTTTTGGTGCAGGCCTTGTACCATCTTTGTTGCCATTCTTTGAACTGTAGCCACCATATGTCCTTATGGAGATGCAGCCTCCAGAACTGGACACAGTACTCCAAATGAGGCCTCACCAATGATCTGTACAGTGGCATCACCACCTCTTTTCTTCTGGTGATACCTCTCCCTATACACCCCAGCATCCCACTGGCTCTCCCCACAGCCTTGGCACATTGTTTGGCCGCCTTTAGGTCATCAGATATGATTACCCCAAATCCCTTTCCTACTTGGTGACGGTCAGTATCTCTCCCCCCCCCCATCATCATGTAATCCTCCTCTGGGTTCTTGCACCCCAAATGCATGATTTTGCACTTTTACACACTGAATCTCAGCTGACACACTCTAGATAATTCCTCCAGTTTAGCTAGGTCCCTCATTTTTTCCACCCCTCCCAGAGTGTCCACCCAGTTGCATATCTTAGTGTCATCTGCAAAGAGACACACCTTCCCTTCCAGCCCCTCCACAATGTCACTTATGAAGACATTAAACAGGACTGGCCCCAGAACTGATCCCTGTGGCAACCCGCTGGTTGCCCTCTTTTCCTCAGATTGAGATCTATTTACCATCACCCTCTGTCTTCTATCACTCTGGCAGTTTCTAACCCAGTTTACCACCTTGTGACCCACTCCCAGGCTGCCCAGTTTGTTCACAAGTCTTCTACTATATGTGAACTGTATCAAGACCTACTGAAATGCAGTTACAGGTAGGCCACGTCCACTGCTCCCGATCCACTTCCCTAGTCACCCAGTCAAAGAAATCAATTAGATTTGTTTGGCATGACCTTCCGCTGTGAATCCATGCTGATTTGGATCCCTGTGGCCTGCTGGATTCAAGTTGTTCTAATTCTTCCACAATTTTCCCTGCTATTGAGATTGAGTCTGACTGGCCTATGGTTTCTAGCCTCCTCCCTACTCCCGCTTTTGTGAAAAGGGACATCTGCCCTCGTCCAGTCCTCTGGAATCACTCCCGTATTGAGTGATTCGTTGAACAGGGCTGCCAGTGGTGCTGCCAGCACCTCCCGCAGTTCCCTTAATATTCTAGGCTGTATCCCATCCGGTCCCACTGCCTTGTCTACTTTCAGTTTTGTGAGTTTTTTTTAGGACTCTCTCTTCTGTAAATGTACTGGTGTCCATCTCCCTCCCATATTTGTTCATGTTGCCTAACTGTCGTCCCTCACCTTCTCCTTCTTCTGTGAATACAGAACAAAAATATTTGTTCAGTATTGATGCTTTTTCCAGGTCCCTTTACACAGACTCCCCTTCCTCCCCTTTAAGCCTTACAATCTCGCCCATGGATTATCTCTTTTCATTAATGTACCTATAAAAAGTCGTCACCTTTTTTTACCTCCTGTGCGTTTTTTTTCCCTCTGTTTGCACCTTTGTGCTCCTCACTGCTTTCCCTGCCTTCTTCTGTTTATCCAGGTACACTACCCTGTCCTCCTCCTTCTGTGTTTCCTTGTATTTCCTGAAAGCCATCTTTTTCGCCCTTATCTTCAAGGCCACTTCCTTTGAGAACTATAGTGGTTTTCTCTTTCTCCTGCTCATGTTTACTTGCCTAATGCAAAGGTTTGTCACCTCCACTATGACTTCATTCAGATGGGCTTACTGCTCTTCAACTCCCCCCCCATTCGTCCCTCCTGTCAGTCCATTCTTTTTTTTTTTTTTTTTATTATTGTTTTAGTGTTTTGTCCATTTTACCTCACCCGCCATGAGCCCGGCACTGGCCGTTACCGATGGAGGCATGTGCACACATGGCTCACCTCAGCCCTTCCGCCCTCCTGTTCTTGCCGTCCCTCTACCTGCACTTTCCCACCAGACCTACACCTGGTGGAGTGGAACTCTGGAGGATGACAACCTACCCCACCACCCTCAGAAGAGGAGAGCAGCCTACCGGCTCTGCTCAATCCTGCTCCTCGTTCCCCCATGCCAGTACCCAGACAACCTGAGGTCGTTCCTGAACCCGGGTCGCCAGCATAGCGCGAGGTAAGGCGTCCAGTGCCTCAACCCTCAGTGCCACCAGCCCTGTCAGGTCATTCTTGAGACATATCCCCATCTTAGTAAAGTACGCCCTCCTAAAATCCACGACCCTCGCCTTTGTGTGGCTTGACTCTGCCACTGCACTCATACTGAACCACAACGTGCTATGATCACTGTTCCCTAGGTGTCCGCCCACCCTGACCTCTGTAATTCTGTCACTGTTGGTGAGTACCAGGTCCAAAATTGCACCCTCCCTGGTGGGCTCTAGCACTAGTTGCCTGAGGCCTGCCCCTTGTACAGAGTACAGGATGTCCCTACTCCTGGCTGAGGCAGCAGCTGGGATGCTCCAATCCACATCTGGCAGGCTGAAATCACCTACAGTAGCACCTCCACTTTATTTATTTATTTATTTTAACATCAGTTTAACAACCTTTGAGCCAGGGGCTCATTTACAAAGGTACCTCGTCACATAGAGGACAAAAACAGCAGTACAATGGACAACAGATGATCAGCAATGCAGGTTCACAATAGGTGTCAGTAAATGTTACAGGCATTTCCGAGACATAAATACTGTATACAGGTGAGTCAGGGTTAAGAGATAGTGGATAAAGGAGGATCGGTTAAGAAGACGGATAGCAGAGGATGAGAGGAGGCCCAGAGAGAGGAGGTGGGCAAGTGAGAGTGTCGAGTAGGGAGGAAGAGGCTGCTCAGTGAGCATTGTCAGGGAGGAGAAGATTAAGGCAGCAACAGCTGCGTGAGGTGAGCAGGTAATTTCTGAGGCTGTATTTAAAGCATGATAACGAGGGGCGTCAGAGATTCCGGCAGGGAGGGTGTTATACCAGGAGGGGCTCTGTAGGGGGTATGCCCGCTGGCCTTGTGCGGTCCTAGCCCTTGGTATGACCAGTGCGGTTTGCAGGAGCTGCGGAAGCAGCACTATGGATTAGCCTGTGGATTGAGTCAGACAGGCCTGGGGACTTGGCCATGGAGGGCTTTATAGGTAAGTTGGCAGGTTTGGTACATGAGGCGCTCATCCAGGTTGAGTAGATTGGCCATGGAATAAAGAAGACAGGTATGGGTAAGTCTATGAGCACTGGTTATTAGTCTACAGGCTTTGTTAAGAGTAAGGCGTACCTTGCGCAGGGCCGTCTGGTCAGCCGCACCATAGACAGGAAGGCCGTAGTCGATTAGGGATATAACAGAGGAGGTGACTGCCAGGCGGAGGGCATCAGTGGGGAGGCAGTTTTTATGACAGTAAAGGATACCCAGCCATGTGTTGGAAGCAGAGGTCAGGGCAGAGATGTGGTCATGAAAAGAGAGGGCTGGGTCACTTTAGTTGCCATCATGTGGATGGATTCCACTAGAACACTGTCCACCCCCCCCCGTGCTGGAGGTCTGTATATCATCCCTGTGCAAATAGCTGTGCCATTGCCCGTCTCAAGGGTGATCCACAGTACCTCCGCCCCTCCTGCAGTCCTTGTATCTCAGTCACTCTAATACCCTCCCTGACGTAAAGAGCCACTCCCCTCCCTTTTTACCCTCCCTGTCTCTTCTAAACAGAGTATAATCTGGTACTGCTACATCCACATGGCTTCTCTCAGTTGGTGATGCCAGGCCTGCAGGGCACCATCCCTCATCCTATCAGCAAGAGATTTTCCCCCAGAGTTTTCGGCATGCAATAATGCAGAACATCTGCTGTGATACCACAGCCTTCTGGGTCTCTGAAATGCCTTGCCACCAAGACTCCACCATGTGTCAGGTGTGTTGTGGGAGCCATGACACACCCGCCCAATAAGAGGAGAGTAGTCCCCTGGACACTCAGTCCTCTCACCACCCCCCCGTGACTCCAATTTTGCTCCCAAACCCGGGATGCTGGTTTAGTGAGCAGTAGCTCTATCACTGCGCTGCTGGACCTGCAATGGTACCCGATTTTAAACACTCAATAACATGTCCATGGGTAAATATGCATTTGTGTAATCTGTGTATAGCAGGCAGTGTAGCCTAGAGGTTAGCACATGGCACTGTGAACCAGGAGACCCTGGCTCCAATCCAACTAGTCACATACTATCAGTGTGACCTTGTGCAAGTCACTTACCCTCCCCATGCTCCAGCATGCTCAGCTATAAAATGAGTCAAAGCAGGACCCCACTGAAAACGAGATGCTTCTCAGCTGGGCTATCCTGGGTAAATAAATTGTTTAAAACAAAACATTTTACTCCTATCTCATTACATGTCATGTTGCAGAAGCGCCACCTGTGCAAGGGGAGTGCAAGCCAACACCCCCACAGTTTATGGCAGACCACAGGAAAATGCTTCAAGGGCCTCCTCAGAAAAATCTGAAGTATGCCAGCTGTGCCACCATAGCGAAGCTAAAAGGTGTTATCCTATCCATTTCCATCTTCACAAAAGGAGTTTACACTGTTTAAGTTATCGGGCAGATCTTACATTTCCCCCTTGCCTCAACGTATTTACATTCTTTCAGGCACGGCACATACAACAAGTATGCTGTTAGTGTAAATAAACTATTTCAAGCCCTTTACCAAAATAAAGACTTTGCTCATAAAGTCTATCTCCTCTGGAGTACGGGCATTTTTTTTTTCACTTGAATGAACAATGCATTTCTGAAGTGCCAAGTGTCAATGTGAACATCTGGAAATCTCCTTTTAACACTGCCTTCTGGAAAGAGGGGGATGTTCTAAGACCTAGTAACATAGTAATATATTATTACAGCGGCCAAAACAGCAGTGACAATACCTCAGTTTTAATACTTGCTCTTTGTATGTACAGCTACTAGGTCTCTTGTCGTTTTAAACGTGCCTTCTCAAGTGTTTTGGATAAGAGAACTACTAAGCAAAGCAGTTCTGGTACACAAAGGACTTAAGGATAACCAACAGGAACTGTACATATAAATACGTTGTAAATTATATTGAACACATCTAATTTGTTTCACATAGCAGGTTGACCCACCAAGCTGTCGCTTGCTCTACCGTTAGGTCAGCATGCCAGCAACCTCCTAGCCCCATCTGTTGGTGGCACCACTCTTCCCCATCATTGTAGCCAGCGGGGATCAACATGGAGTACCAGCAACCCTCATTCAGATGGCTCAGTACATGGGTTCTTCTTCCATTTTTGCTCTCAATCCCACTGCCTACCACTTGGTGCCGGGAAATGACAGACAGGCTTCGTGAACACGCAGCATCCCTCTGTGGAGGAAGTATACTACCTGGCCCCCTGTAAGGGTCACAGAGGCTGCGGAACCTGGAGCCAACCCTCCCCACCTAGAAATGAGTCAGCTCCCAAGCCCAGCCTGCCGACGTGTAAACACAACATGCGTCCCTGAAGAGTTCTGCTTTTGCAAAATTAAACTAGAATTTTAAATGAAATTGTTGTACTTTGCAGAAAATTAGAGAACCCCGTTTTGGGAAATGGACTATGCTAACTAAACTTAGAACTAGAGTATTTTGGAACAATTAGCATCTGGCACTCCCTCATGGTTATAGGAGTACCTGGAATGTTTAGACATAAACAATCCTGCCGGCTTGGTGGTAGTGCTACCCCCTGCTAATATATGCCACTGACCTGGCGAGGGGCGGGGATTGAGGAATAAAGGACTGCTCCTGTAGTGTGCCTGACACCTAGCAGAGGTTAGGTGGCATGGCAGATGGGAGAAGCCCGGAAGGGTGAGGGATGCCAACTGATGCTCTGCGTCATTGCATGTTGAGGTCCCTGGTGCAAAAAAAACTTCTACAGCAGGAAGACAAATAACCCTCCTGGCAGGCCTGGCACCACTGACTGGGTACCAATGAATCCTGCCCGAGGGGCATGGACAAGTTCTCCGACCCCTCCAGAAGAAGTAGGTCATGGAGTGTGTAAGTTAAGTCCCAGAGATGGTGTGTGACCAAGCTGGGGAGGGCTGAGTGGATGTGGGCCAGCAGGCAGACAAGGAGATAAACCCAAGCCAAATAAATAAATAAACTGCCCTGCGTGAAGTAATGCTTTCCCATGTATCCACTTATCATGCCCTCCCCCCCACATACTTTGGACTGCATGGCCTCTAGTTCTTCTTGTACTCAGCTACTCAAACCTTTGTGTATGAACCACCCTCTTTATCCCAAGGTGCACCACACGTAGTCAAGATCCACTCCAGAGATTCTGGATTTGTAATCTTGGTATAAGATTATACTAGTCTCCGACTGGAGTTCCCTAAATGTACATACTTTTGCAGAAACAAGGACTCTTGTTAGCTAGCCTGTAAGCACCTCTACAATTCATCTGTTTCGGACCCATCAAAAATTTCTAGTAAAACTGTGATGCTATGAATAAAGGAACACTGACCATATAACTCTACAAAACCATGCATGAGTCAGTCATTAATTTACAAATGAAAATGAGTTTATTTTCTTTACAGATATCTAAATTTTCCAATTTTTTTGTCAACTTTATCTGTCGCTCTCCGGTCCCTGAGACCTCTCTCTCCAGAGAGGCACTCAGATGGACCGTATCCCGCCCAGCCTGAGGTCCCCCTGACCGGTTCTCCGCAACCATCACTCCTCCCAACTCCGCCAACCGCCCCCGGCTCTGAGCTCCCACCGGGTGGGACCACCTTTAACTCCTCAGGCCCTCTATCTAGAATCTAGAAAAGCTGCTGGGGAGTGGTGGAGAGCCAGAGACCAGCCAGGTCTGACCTGGTAGAGGGCATGGGGTTGTCCACTGGCCCCACCTTTGCCTGTCTGGGTGCTGGGGTATTTCTTTTGTTCAGTCCTGGGGGCATGGACGTGCAATGACATCCAGCACACAGTGGGTACACTCCCGCACCCGCCCGCAGGATGTCCGCCATCGCCTCCATACCCCTGCACAGGGCTCCCACAAGTGGCGATACCCCCAGTCTCCACTGGGAGTAACGGAACAGCGGGAAGCTCAACTCACCCGCCCTCAGGAGAGGAGACCAGTCCTCCGGATGCTCAGTCCTCTCCTGCCCCTACCAGCCCCCAATGACCCGAGCTCGTTCCTGAACACGGTTTGCCGGCATGGCACGAGGTGTGACATCCAGCACCTCAACCCTCAGCGCCACCAGGCCGGATTAAATTTGTCAAAATGATGTCAGTTATTCAGAATATAATACTGGAAAGGCAATAAGGAATCTGGCATCGTCGCCAGCCTGGTGGTGCTGAGGGTTGAGGCTACGACATCACATCTCGCACCGCTGGCGACCGGGTTGAGGCGGACCCGGATCATTCAGGGGTCGGCAGGAGGTAAGGATTGGCGTCCGAAGGACTGCTCTTCTTCTCGGGTGGGGGTTTGTGCTGCATGTCAGCATAACTAGAGGGGTTCAGCCAGCGCCCAGGGTCCTTGGCTGCCTCACGGAAGGAGACAGCTGCACGCCATTGCATGGGCGAGGGTGTGGGGAAAACAGAGGAAAACGGCACCCGGCAGAGCCCATGGTTGCCCTGATGGGCCGGAGGACATACCTCTCCGGGGTAGCTCCTGCCAGGTCCACGAGGCGGTATAAATAATGCCATGATTAAAAAAAAAAAGGAATCTGGCATAGTGACACACAAATGCTTCCACTGTCAGGTTTCACCCCCAACTCTATTAATTTCCATCTTACCTACCAGCTGAAGTCTCCCTTCAGCCTACCTCCAGCACCTATGCCACCTGTCCTTGATCCCAGCAGCTTAGGTCCCTGCCCCCACCCCACGAATGACCAGCAATGTGTTCCCGTTCAGCTTGCCCCAAAGGCAGGGTTATTTTCAGTGCCACAGCAAACTCCCCTCTCCATCTGGTGTACCTTCTTGCAGGGATAAAGACAACGAGTAAGTCCAGGAACCAGGTGGATATGATCCAGAGATGAACATCGTGACAGAGAGTGGCATCGTCTGCCCACCTGGCAGCCTTTTCCACCCCATTTTCCAAGCTCCTGAAGGAGCAGATGTGCAATGGCGTTCTCCCATGCATGACTCGTCGATGTCTGCTGTTTTTCCAGTCCTGCACTTGCAGAGGTCCAGGCTCATAAACCTCCAAGACAATACTAGGAGTCAGACTGTCGCAGGCACTACAGCCCTCCCTCCCTGGAGGACAGCTGTCCACTGAACACTCAATATTCCTCCCCGGCGGTCCTCTCACACTCCAGGCGGTTTCCAGACCCAAGTCGCTGCTTCACAAGCGGTAGGATTACCAAGGCACCGGAGGGCCAGCTCCCTGTCAGCTCTGTTGCACTGAAATAAACAAGCACAACTCCCACACTAGGACAGTGAAATCTAGGACATGCTAATGAGGTAAAATGCTCAGACTCTGGGGTGGAATCCGTTCATACAGCTCAAATGCCTTCTCAGCCGCCCCCACTAGCGGTCCAGGTGCAGCAGGGCAGCACTGTAAAAGCAAGGTGGCAGAGGCTACAAATGGGGAAAAAGCCGGCCCGGTGGCGCAGAAGGCTGAGGCGCTGGACGCCAGACCTTGAACCACGCCAGCAACCCGGGTTCGGGAATGGAATCCGAGCGCGAGGGCTGGCAGGGAAGGAGAGGATCGAGCATCCAGAGGACTGCTCTCCTCTCCTGGGGTGGGATGGGTGGGATGCCTCGCTCCAGTAGCGGCCCCCGGTGGAGACCAGGGGCACTGCAGACAGCGGCGCAAGAGGGACAAAAACACCAGAACACGATAAAAACCGCTCCGGATTGGCCTGGATGACGGCACCCGGTTCGAGACACATCCAAAGACTTCTTGCGGGGTCAGCCCCCGCCTCAGCAGCACCCAAGGCCAAATAAAGGAAAAACAGTGTGCTGGGCCGCCCCCACTGGTGCCTTCCCACTCGGAGGAGAGGGACCCACTCGGAGAAGGGTAACGCCGAGCTACCTCGAGGTAGGCTGCGATATGAAGCGGAAAGGCGCCCGAGGAGGTAGGAGGGGGGTGCAGGGAACCTAGGATGCCTGAAGGAGTGGCAAGATCTGGAGCCAGGAGGGGAGAAAATAGAATCTCAAAAAAAAAAAAAGGGGGGGGGAGCTGGGAGAAGTGTGACAGCATGACACTCCCCAACCGCCCATGACTGATGGACCCAACAGACGTGAGGCAATTACCCACCCATGGTCGAATGAGGGAAAGCACTGCTAAGGGCGGGGCCTTGTATCTGAAGGACAGCTAAGTGGGGGGACCTTGTATCTGAAGGACAAATGAACAAACCTGCAGTATTGCGGAGTGAGTCCATCACAGGGGGTAGACTTAAGTATTTCAATATTGCTAATTTACTATAAAATCACTTAATGCGTGTTTCCTAGAAAACTAGAAAGAATGTGTCAATTCTTAAACTGAACAACCGCTAATATCGTCCAACATTTCCAAAAATAATTTTTTTATATTTTTTGATTATTGCTTGAAATGATATTTCCAAAGCTAGAACTTTTGAACTGCTATGCTTTCTTTATTAAATTAAAATTTGAAGTCCAACAAACATAAATAGGTTATAATAACACAGGTCTCACGTGTTGATACATGTCTAAAAATGTTGATATATTGTTTGAAGTAACAGGATTTGTAAACATTTTTTTTTTTTTTAAACTTTATTTTTACTTCTCACGTTACAAGCATTCCATGGCTCTTCCGGCCTTACACATGTTACAGGTAGTAGATCACTTCACAACTAAAGACATTTTAAATATTCTATGCTTGGCTGACATATATTAAAACTTAACTTTTTCTTTTCCTGTCCATTAGGATGTAGGATCGAATACAGAAAACCCATGGCACACGGAAGGACCGTGGAGCCGGAAACAGCATTGCCCCACGTGAAAGAAACCACCCGCCTACCAGAGAGGTCCACCCCCTCCATGTTATGTCAATCCATCAGTACTTTATTAACAAGTTTCCATAATATGACAACAAATAAGTAATAAACAACCTTTTTATCAACTTGATGTGCACAATCAGTGTCCTTTTTTTGTTGTTGTAAGAAACCTTATATGGATTTAAACGATATCGGGGTAGAGCTCCTTGAATGCCTTCCATTTTTGAACCATTTTGTTTTTATATATCAATATATGCAAGGTATGGCCACACCATATACATATATATAGTTATGTCAACTCAGCTGACGCCAAGCTGTCATTGTAAAAAAATGAAGTTTCTAACACTAACAATTCCAACGTTATACCAGTTTAATTAAATTTACTTTTGAAAGGTCTAACTTTGGAACCATTAGGGCTAGAAACTTTTTTTTAAATTAAAGCTTGGCATCAGGCTGTTGAATCAGTCCAAACTAAACAGCTGTGTGCCAACTCTTTTCTATATGTATTGATACTTACTATTTGAAGCCTTTTTTGCAAATCTCTTTCCATGAGTATTTCATGTAGTTATTACACAACTTGCACAAGATAAACCTGTCAGTTGTCTAATACATTCAATATGTTTCTAGTACCGTTATTAATTATAGCTATCACATATGCTGATACTGTGAGAAGAGCCTGACTAGCAGTGTATCATCACATAAAATTTACTTCCAACACTAAACGACTTCCAGCAGATGGCAAAGACATCAACCCCCTCGGGAGTTAGAGGCAGGAGTTCCCTCTCACCTGGTTCCAACTGTCTTGATTTTGCTATATTCCTTCCTTTTGCTTACATTTCTAATTACCCCTAGAATTCTCTTACGTTATAAAACATTTTTTGGTATATTATCCATACATGTTTTTTAGCTGCAACACAGTCAAAAACAGCAACCACACTGTATCGATACTATACTGTTTTTTGCCTTGACAGACTGTAAGGATACTATTTTTGCACTGATATGTAACATTACAGTTCAAAAAGTTTTTATAAAAATGTTTTAACTTTTTCTGAAATCTGATACTACAGATAATTAGAAACTGTATTTTAGAGCTTAATTTTCATTCACCTTATGCCCTCAATTATGTTGCAAACATTTTGCTCTCCCCTCAAACAACCCTTTCTTTTGACAGCCTCTTCCGGCAATAGAATTGAAAGAAAATAAGCACATGAACATTATATTTTTGTTGTGACCGCAATTACCTCTAAACCACTCTTTTTACATGGCAATAGAAATAATTAAATGAAATAACAGGCCAGTCACTGGAATGCTGATTCTAGGAGTGTACAGCCAGTGTGATACAATGCAATTTTATTATATATACCAATTTCACGCAATGCATCTCTAAATGTTCTGCAAGGCAGTAATTCAAATACATCAAAACAAAACCAAAAAAAAAATCAAAATATAGCAAAATCTGCTGTATCAGTTAAGGCTGTTAACCTCACTAAAGGTTATTTCATTCTGTTCTGCATACCAGTTTTCAAAGCAGAACACCATTTTCATCGCACTGGTATCGCTTTCTTCATGCTGCCGCTCTGCAGTTTACTCTGTAGCACAGCTCTTCTGGGTAGGAAAATACCAGATATTACGATGAAATATAAAATCTGGGGTTTTGGTATTCTGCCACCCACACCAGATTATTTTCTCAATTTCTATCCCTGTACTATGTTATATTATCAAAAGCAAGTCTCAATATTGGGACACGCTCTCCCAAGGGTTAATCTGCAACTCTTGCTTTTTTATAAATGTTTAACTATCAAGCTGACCCACTGAAGAGCAAACAGAAATAATACCTAGACCACTACCCATACACATGGCATTGCTGCTAGTTTGCTGTATGTTCACACTTCGGACAAAACAAAATGAAAAGGAAATGAATTTGGTTTTACGTAGTACCTCTCATGCAGCCTGTTGTGTCTCAAAGTGCTTTAAAATCCAGGAAAGGCAGGGCAAAGAATGTTGCTGCCACTTTCAGGGATGTACAGAGACAGAGTAGAGAAAAACTAAAGCAAGAGAAGTTATTTATTTATTATTTGGTGACCAGGTAAGCTCACAACAAAAAGTTTTCTTTTATAGCCACGATTTGTAATTTAAGCACACAGAGGTTAAGTCAGATGCTCAGGGTCACAAAGCTGAGTAAGTGATGGTTGAGGGATTCAAACCCATGTCTCCAAATTCATCACTGTATGCTCTAACCACAAGTCAAACTGCCTCCCACATGAGGCATAACCCCTCTTCCCCAAAGCAGAACCCTTATCTCCATTTTATTTCAGGATGTGCCTTTTTAGATCATTTCCAATTCCAGCACTCACAGCGGCACTGTAATTTGTTTTCAAGAGGGAAAAAAATGTTATCATTTTATGCACAGCTGATGGTAACTCATTAACCATAACGGACTGCTTGTTATTAATTACTGGTTCTCGCTTCCTGCAGCACTGTCTGTGCGTTCTGATGCAAGGCAAAACCTAAATTTCAGTAACCCTTCAATTATGAAATAAATAAATAAAAAGAGTAATTGCGCACATGCACCGTTGTCTCGAGCTGATTGATGGCATTGTGGCGGAGCTTATTTTGGCTGAGAACAATGCAAGTCACCCAGAGTTTACAAAACAATACATCAACACGAGGAGCCAACCCCACTCAAACAAGAACCATTTGTTACTGCCCGGGGCTACTTGTACCAATGCGCAACCCTCAATTACAGTTTCAAAAACAATGGTGCTCCACTTCTATCTATCAGCCACCATTAGCCACTGGCTGACAAGTCAGGAGTAGCATTCGGTCTGACGAAACGAAGGCTAGATGGTCTGCATTCAAAGCACAGGCAGCAGCAGACCACTAAAGAACTGCATAGCAGATGACAGATTTCTTATACTGTGCATCCAGATATTACGGTAAAATAGTCTAGATGACTAAATACCTCCGACCCACCCCACAAAACTCTTGCAGCCCTCCAATCCTATATCCTTTTGTGTTTTTAAGCACCACATTATGCAAAGAAGGCTCTGAGAAAAATAACCGCCAAACTATTTCATGCAAACAAATAAATCCCATCTGTCAGTTCTGTTTAAGTCAGTAGAAAGCCAAAGCCCTACAGTCTGCTGAGTACCAAGCCTAAAATATGTAAGCACTTGATACAGAAGTTTTCTGATAACCTCACTGCTCTGCAGCCATGCGAATCAAGCAATTGAAAAGCAGGAAAATCCTTTATTTTACCTTTGTAGAACCTGGTGCTGTACAGTAAAAGAAGAAATTCTTTCAAGCTTACCGCATTTCCCTTTCTGTTACTGCCAATATTGTCAATGGGAACTGCTTACAACACAGACAATGTGAACCCCAACCAGGGGCTCACTGGTACAGATTTAGCTTTAGAGCTGAACCCAGCAGCAAGGAAGTTGCTCAAAATGCAACTGCAGATGTAAATACCGCCCGGGGGGAAGATTTCACTACACAAGAAAAAGCTGAAGAAAACAAAAAGCTAGTCTTTTTCGGTCAAGGGCCAAGCTTATTAAACCCCATTAACTCCTTCCAAATATTGGCGAGTGACCACACTCCAATCGAAGTGACTGAAACTTACAAATATCTCGGCCTGTACCTTGATCTTAGATTAACTTTTAAGCTCCATCGGCTAGATATTCAAAGGGGTTCTGCCTGGCACAACTGAGTTGCACCAGTGCAACCCCAGAACTGCGCCCCGGGACAATAATCAAAAGTGGGACTTACGCAGCACAATTCCCAATGTGCCGGGGTGCAAAGATAATGTATGCTGCACATCTCCAGGGGGTGTGCCCATGCGTATGTGGCACATCCCGATATTCAGCCCGAGATGTGCAGCGTATCTGCTGGCACAACCCTGAGATGTGGCACATACCTGGGCTCATAGCTGAGCCTGGAAAAATAGGCTCAAGTGCAGTCCACGTATGGCTGTTGGGCTGCTGTATTGCAGCGCGCAACACTGCAGCCGCTGGCCATGGGTGGAAACACCCCCCTCAAACACCATGCACTAGCACACACAATAGGCCCTGGTAGTCTAGTGGTACTCCCTCCCCTCCCGTAGCACTGATCGTCATAATTAAACATCAATATCATCCCTGGTAGTCTAGTGGTGCCCCCCTCCCCAACCTGACCCTACGATCGCCATCGTATTTATTAATGAAGGCAAGGCAAGGCAATCTTTATTTAAAAGATGCCCAATCCTGGAAGCTCTGGGCACCGTAAAATAAGATAAACAAAAAAACAAAACATTTTAGCAGTAAAATCCATAAATAAGAATAAAATTTATCACAGAAATAAGCTAAAGATGCTAGCCCGTCAAGCGCAGCAGCTGGATTTCTGCTTGAGCACCGTGACCCGGTTCGGAATGGACCCGGTCGCTAGAGGGCCGCCCAAGGAGAAGGATGGAGCATCCCAGAGACTGCTCGCCTTCTGGGGACAGTGCCTGGTGCTGACGATCCCTGGCAGAGGCTGCGGGCACCGCAGCTACCAGTGCGTGACAGATTTCAGGCGGTGGGGAGGGGTAGACGCATTACATCATTGCACGTCCCCACCTCCTGCGCACAAAAAGGGAAGAAAAATTACCCTGCTCCCGCCATCTTGATGATGCCTGTTCCAGCTGCATTGGCTCTCAGGCCGACTCCTGCCTTTCCCACGTTTGCGGCAGTCTTGGCCCGGGGTGCCGTGACCCCGCCCTGGGGGGCAAGCCAGGGGTTCAGGGAGGGTGGCTAATATGAGTAGCCGCAGCCAGAATCCGTGACCAGGCAATGGTCCCGGCAATAGGGTGAAGCAGGACAAAAATACAGAATTGAAAAAAAAAGAAATAAGCTAAAAAGAGAAGACTCTCAAGATGTTGATGGGGGAAGGGCAGGGGTAAATGGAGAAAATGACAAAGGCAATAAGTACAGGGATGGAGCAAAAAGGGGTAAGGCCATCAAGAAATGGAGGGTAATGAGTACCAATGCCCGTAGTCTGGGCAACAAGCTCCCTGAACTGGTGGCCTTGATGGAAGAGGGATGCCTAGATAGTGTAGCAGTCACAGAAACATGGTACACAGAGACCCATGACTGGGATGTTAACATATCAGGGTACACAACCTACAAGGAGAGACAGGGAGGGCAAAAGAAGGGGAGGAGTAGCCCTCTATGTAAGGGAAGGGATAAAAGCAATGGAACGAAAGAGCAAACAGGGAGGCGAGGAGGCACCGTGGGTCACCTTGGAGACTGGAAATGGCACCACACTACGCACAGGGGGTGTATACAGACCCCCTGTCAGGGGAGGAATGGACAAGGATATAACAGAAGGCATCCTTATGATGGCAGAGAAAGGGGAGATACTGTTGATGGGGGACCTGAATATGCCAGAGGTTAACTGGAGCACCTTTACTGCAGCCACATCCAAGAGCAGGGCCATTCTCGATGCCTTACAGGTGGCATGCCTCAGACAGCTAGTTTTGGAACCCACTCATGAGGGAGCAATCTTAGACCTCGTACTCTCAAATGGGGACAGTGGAGAAGATCTCAGATCTAGAAGTGGGTAGCCATCTGGGAACAAGTGACCACCAAACAGTGTGGGTCACAATAAACTCAGCTACAGAGTCAAGCCATACAAAAGTGAGGGTTCTGACTTCAGGAGGGCTGACTTTGCAAGGTGGGAGTGCCTTAGAAAAGCACTAACAAACAGGCTAGAAGGATGGGTGGAGCAACAATAGGGAAACATCAAAACTGCCATCACAGAGGCAACAAGCCGTTGTGTGAAGCAAATAAATCAAAATGAAAGAAAAGCTACTATGTTTCTCAAAAGAGGTGGCAGGGAAGGTTAGGGAGAAAAAGATAGCATTTAAGAAGTATAAGGAAACACAGAAGGAGCAGGACAGAGAACTGTACCAGTTAATGCAGAAGGAAGCAGGGAGGGAAGTCAGAATAGTAAAGGCCCAAAGTGAGGAAAAGGATAGCCAACTCGGTTAAGAAGGGGGATAAGAAAAAATTACTCACCTTAGTAATGCTGTTTCTTCTAATGGAGTCTTGCTGTATTCTGACATATGCAGTGATGTCCAACCTTTGAACTGCCCTTGAGATGAAAGAGTTAACTTTCCATGCCAGGCATGAAACGCTGAGCTCGGTTGAGACTCTGTCTGTTGCTGTTTGAACTCAAACCATCAGATCTTTACGAGCTATACTCACTGGGTGTCCTGTGTGGAAACTGTAAACTTACACTAGCCAACTGGCTACTAAATATAATAAAATATTTTTGGTCCCAAAGCAAAGACTCAAGTCAGGAAACCCAAAAATAAAACAAAACACAACACCCACACACCCAAACTAAAGGCGGTGAGAAAAGAAGGTGGGGGCACCTCCGAGTGCCAACACTGCTGCTGCCCACCCACCCACATCCCAAAAACCAGGTTCTGAGAGGGAGGCAGGGGAGGTCAGAATACAGCAAGACTCCATTAGAAGAAACATTACTAGGTGAGTAATTTTTTCTTCAAACAACATGAAGTCTTGCTGTATTCTGACATATGCAGACTACTAAGCAGCACCTCCATGGAGGAGAGACAGAACCTACTTTGGAAATAGGCTCTGAAGCACTGCTGTACCAAACCGAGCATCAGTACTAGCCTGGATATCCAGAGTAATGCTTGGTAAAAGTATGTACTGTTTTCCAGGTGGCTGCTTGACAAATCTCTAAGATAGAATATCCTGGCAGCAGCCAGGGAAGCAGCTGTACCTCTGGCAGAGAGGAGCCCTCAGGCCTGAGGGTGGGATCCCACCCAGTTTTTCATAGCAAAATTGAATGCAAGAGACAATCCACCTGGCAATAGATCTCTTAGTGGCAGGTTTTCCTCTACCAACCTCACCATAAGTGAGGAACAGTTGAGGAGTCAAACCTGTGACCCTTGGTGTGTCTCTATGTAGTAACTAAGGGCCCTTTTACATCCAACTGTGCAGCCTCCTCTCCCCAGAGGAGGAATGGTCAGTGAAGAAAACAGGAAGAGACATCGACTGGTTAAGGTGGAAATCTGAAACCACCTTAGGCAAAACTTCCTATTAGTCCTGAGGACCACTTTATCTCTATGGAAAGAGATAAAATCAGGCTCCACTGACAGGGCCTGTAACTCACTTATGCGCTGGCAGAAGTGATGGTCCACCAAGAAAACAGTTTTCCAAGTCAAGTACTTAAGCTCTGCTGAGGACAAAGGCTCAAAGGGGTTGCATAAGCTGAGCAATGCAAACATTAAGGTCCCAAGCAGGGGCAGGGTCCCTGAAGGGAGGATTGGTATGCAGCAATCCCTTGAAAAATTTAGAAAATACAGGATGAGCTGAAAGGGAAGAGAGCTTGCCTGCTGAGAGGAAGGCAGGAACAGCTGCCAGATGCACTCTTAGTGTAGCTGGTCTGAGTCCCAAGCTATTGAGATGAACCATATAGTCAAGAACTGTGGGCAGGCCAGCAGACTCTGGAGAAATATGCTTCCCAGAGCACCATATAGTAAATCTTTTCCACTTGGAATTGTAAGTGTTTCTGGTGGAAGGCTTTCAAGAAGCCTTTAAAATATCCAGAACACCTTGAGAGAGGTGTAAATCAGCAGACTCTAACTCTTCAAGAGCCAGGCCTTGAGATTGAGAGATTTGAGATTCGGATACCAAACCCTCCCCTGAGCACGTTAACAGGTTGTAATTCCTGGAAAGAGACAGGGGAAGGTGGACTGCTAAGGACAACAAGAGAGGGTACCAGGGCTGTCTGGCCCAGTCTGGAGCAATCAGAATCACCCTGCAGGGTTGAGACATGATTTTGTCTAGCACCTTTCCAATTGAGAACTAGGGCATCCAGGGGCTGAGCCCAACACTGGGGCCTGCAGCAAAAGAGAGGAAGTTGGTGATTGTCTGGGGTTGCAAAGATCTATTCATGGGCGCCCATCTGGAGAAGATCACCTTCAAAATCAGGGGATCCAGGGACCATCTGTGATGGCCCGAGATATCCTGCTGAGAGCATCTGCCAGGACACTGTCCTTCCCTGGGAGGTGCACTGCTGTAAGAGAGGCGTTCAGGGAATAGGCCAGAGACCACAACTTCATTGCCTCTGTGCACAAGGCGCAGGACCGAGTGCCCCTTGCTTGTTGATATACTACACTGTGGTGGTATTGTCTGTCCTGATCTGAACTACTGTTCTGAACAGACTTGGAAAAGCTTGAAGTGCTAGAAACACTGCTCTGAGTTCTAATAGATTGATGTGGCAGAGATTCCTGAGGAGACCACAACCCTTGGGTGGCCAGGTCCCCCAAGTGGGCTCCCCACCCCAAGAGGGAGGCATCTGTAGTAAGGATTAGAGAATGAGACTGAGTGACAAAAGGAGCTCCCTGTCTTAGATTGTCCTGATCCTGCCACCACTGCAACGCCTGGATCAGGGTTCGAGTCACTGGGATTAGTTTGGTCAGAGGATCCTTTTTCTGAGACCAGAAGGCTCTCAAGTGGAACCGAATGTCCCTCATCTGAAATTTTGCTCCTGAACCACTGCTTGTAGAGGCAGCCATGTGTCCCAGGAGCTGCAGAAAATGCCTTGTTGGTCGAGACACCTGGAGGGGATGAAGAGGCCAGTGAGATAAGAGTCCTTGCCCTGTCCAGGGGAAGGAAGGCTCTTGCCTTTACTGTATCCAGCTCTGCCCCTATGAAGGTGAGGAGCTACAGGCTCTAGAACTGACTTTGAAAGATTCAGAGGAAACCTAGAGAAGTGAGCAGTTGCTGAGTTATCTGTAGGTGTGACTTGATTTGGTCTGGAGACTGGCCTACTATGAGCCAGTCATCCAGGTATGGAAAATTGGAGATCTTTTTTCTCCTTAGGAGGGCAACCACTACTGCCAGGCATTTTGTGAACACCCTTGGAGCAGAAGTTAGGCCGAAGGGCATTGCTCTGAATTGATAATGGCCTAAGGGCAGCTCGAACCTGAGGTACTTTCGGTGGGAGCTTCTGATGAGAATATGGAAATAGGCATCCTTGAGGTCCAGGGAAACTAGCCAGTCCCCTGGCCTTAGAGAGGGTAGAATTATTCCCAGAGTCACCATTTTGAACTTTGGCTTTAAAAGGTGCTTCTTTAAATATCTGAGATCCAGGATGGGCCGCCATTCTCCTGTCTTTTTGGGAGTTACGAAATACCTGGAGTACAATCCTTTTCCCTTGTGTAGGGGTGGAACCTTCTCTATGGCTCTCAGAGCCAAGAGGGAAGAGACCTCTGCCTCTAGGGCAAGTGCCTCTGAAGGACTTGCAGGTAGAAAGGATCTGGTTCTCATCTTTGGAAATGTTTTGAAGCTGAGAACCAGTCCCTGGCTTACTACTTCCAGGACCCATTTGTCTGATGTTAAAGACATCCAGTCCTGGACAAAGTTAGCCAGCCTGCCCCCTACAGGTGGTGGAGAATCGGCCCTGGCAAACCCATCAGGGTGCCTGTTTGGCAGGGGCTTTAGGCTGAGGGGTGGAAGCAGGTCTGCTTGTACCCCGTCTGCCTCTCCCTCTGAAGAACCCCCTATGAGCATAAGCAGAAGAGGAGGCCTGGGCTTGGTAGAAAGGCCTATGAAAAGGCCTGCCCCTGCCCCTGGAATGCTGCCTCTGGGGAGTGGCTTGCCTTTCCTTGGCTTGAGCACTCCTATAGGTGGTCCTGCATTCATCCATTTTCTTCATGTAGTTCTCTGTTTGCTCCCAAACAGAGAATTACCTACAACAGGAAAATCCATGGCCTTAGTCTGGGTATCCTGAGACAGGCTAGTACATCTGAGCCAAGACATCCTACGAAGGGCCACAGATGTAGCCATGACTCTAGATGAAACATCCTTGGAGTCCACTGCAGCATGGAACTGCACCTTGGATGCCTCAATACCATCTGCAGCTACCTGCTCCAGCTCCTTGGCAAGCTGGCCAGGGACCTGTTTAGCTAAAGCCATTACAGTGTCCCATCTAGATTTCTGATATCTAGCTGTATAGGCCATATAATTAGCCTGCCTGAGTCCCAAGGATGCTGCCATGTACTGTTTCTTTGCCATGGCATCAATCCTCCTGGAGTCCTTCTCTGGGGGGTGTGAAGCCAAGGGTATATTTGCCTTATCACAGGCAGCAGCCTGCACTACCCCAACATGGCTGCATTGCTGGGTAAGGAACTCCGTATCTGAGCCTGAGAGAGTATACCTCTTGTCCATTCTCTTGTCCACAGGAGGTATAGAATTAGGAGTCTTTAAAATTTTTATTGTCTGTTTCCCAAAGGACTTATGAAGGGGAATAGACAGCCTCCTGGACTCTGGGATATCCATCATCTCAACATAGTCAGGCTCCTCCTGATCGTCTACAGCTTCTTCCATAGGAAGCTGAAGAGTTTCAGCCACTTTTTTGTAGAACATAAAATGGGAAGGGGACTCAGAAAGCCTAGGAGGAGAACCCTGAAGGTCTGTCTGGGAGATGTCCGGTCAATGGGCACATCCAGACTTTCGTAATCACCATCATTATCCTCATACTCTCCTTCCTCCTCCTCCGGTTCATAAAAATCTTCTAAATTATAATCTGGAACCGGGGGAACCGACCGAACCGAGCCCCTTCCCAATGGTGCCGGTTCGGTCGGAATGCAGAGTAGATTGAACAATCCTTATCGCTTTGGCTATTTCCTCAGCAGTCAGAGAAAGAAGTTGTGGATCCACGGCTGATTTATCCCTTCTTTCTTTTAACCAGAACCGACTCCTCAGAGTCGGTTCTCCTTGCCGAAGAGTTTCGCCCTGGTCAGAGCACTCCTTCTGGTTCGGTTGGAACGAAGCCGGGCTGGCCATCGGGTCAGCAGACCTTTGGCCTCCCTTTCCCCTCAGCCTACCAACTCTCTTTCCAGTGTAGCTGCAGGAAAATTCTTGCAAATCTGGCAGTCTGAATTGAGGTGGTTAAACCCCAGACAATAAACACAGGTGGTGTGGGGTCAGCCTTACAAGGCTTCCCCACACACTACAATGTTGAAACCCAGTGGGCGGTTTTCTTTTGGGTTTCTCAGACATGGCCAGTCCTAACAAACTACCCTTTTTCGCAATCTGCCAGGCAAGACACCTTATCGGTTCCTGGACCGTGTTACGGGTTGTGAAAAACATAATGAAACTTTTTTTAGAACCGATAAGGACCGGTTACCACACTCTAAAAGTAGAATAAACTTTTTTGAACAAACCTGATAGGTTCAAACCGAACCGATCCTACGTTTACAAGTTCCACACAGAAGAACAAGAAAATAAACCTATCTAGTACTCACGATACCACAGACAGAAACTGAACCGACAGGTTAACGGATTAAATTCAGTCGAAAACCGAGGAAAACGGCACTTTAACCGACAAACTTGAACCGAGCAAAGGAGAAATCTCCGGAGCGACTGTTCAGTGAGGCGGAGTAAAGAATCTGACGGATTGAGTTCAAACAGTAACAGACAGAGTCTCAACCAAGCTCGAGCTCAGTGTTCCATGCCTGGCATGGAAAGTTAACTCTTTCATCTCCGGGGCAGTTCAAAGGTTGGACATCACTGCATATGTCAGAATACAGCAAGACTTCATGTTGTTGGAAAACCTTTCATAGGTACATCAGGGAGCATAGAAAGACAAAGGGAGAGATAGTGAGGCTGAACAGAATTGACGGTGGGTGGACAGAGAGGGACAATGAAAAAGTAGAGGTGCCTAATCCAATTAACAGAAGCACTCTGGATAGGGGGGTTGATCTCAGACCTTTCACGGAAGAAAGGGTTCTGAAAGAACTCCTAAAACTGAAAGTGGACAAAGCAATGGAGCGTGACGGAATTCACCCCAGAAATCAAAAATAATTAAGGGGAGAACTAGTGACACCACTGACTACCCTTTTTAACAAATCACGGGAGGATGGTGTGGTACCCGATGACTGGAGGAAGGCAGATGTGATTCCCCTTCACAAAACTGGGAGCAAGACAGAGGCAAGAAACTACAGACCTGTCAGTTTAACCTCTGTGGTAGGGAAACATACAAACATAGAATCTGACGGCAGATAAGGACTGCTTGGCCCACCCAGTCTGCCCATTTCCCCTACCTAATGGATAAGCTGCAGATCCTAGTTAACCAGCAGCCTACTTTTCTACCCCACCCCTAGAATTGTCTTATGACTGTCCCATGCATGCTTAGTTCAACCACTGTTTTTGACTTCACAACCTCCTCCGGAAGGCCGTTCCATGCATCCACACCCTCTCTGTGAAAAATACTTCTACATTACCTCGGCCGCCCACTCTATCTTCAAATTTGCCCCTTGTTCTTGCATACCTCTTCTTTTGAAAGATGCTACCCTCTTGGACTTTGTTGATTCCCTTGGGGTATTTGAAAGTTTCTATCATGTCCCCTCTCCCTTCTTTCCTCAAGGCTATACATATTAAGCTCCTTTAGTCTCTCTTCATATGTCTTCTGGTGCAGACCCTGCACCATTTTAGTTGCCCTCCTCTGGAAGCTTCCATCTTGTCTATGTCCTTGTGGAGATTGGGTCTCAGAACTGCACACAGTACTCAGATGAGGTCTCACCAGCTGTCTGTACAGAGGATAACAATACCTGTTTTCTACTGGTGATGCCTCTCCCTATGCATCCCAGTATCCCCCAACCTCCTAACGCCCTCTCACATTGCTTGCCCACCTTTAAGTCTTCTGATATGACTACCCCCAGGTCCCTTTCCATTTTTGTTGTTGTTAGTATCTCATGCCCCATTGTGTACTCTTCCCCTGGGTTTTGGTTTCCCAGGTGCATTACCTTGCACTTCTTAGCACTGAATCTAAGCTGCCATACATTTGACCATTCCTCTAACCTTGCCAAGTCCCTTCTCATCCTTTCCACCCTACCTTGTGCATCAACTCTGTTGCAGATCTTTGTGTCATCTGCAAAGAGACATACTTTTCCTTCCAGTCCCTCTGCAATGTCACTTATAAAGACATTGAGGAGGACCGGTCCTAATACCGAACCCTGCAGTACCCCACTAGGAACCCCCCTTTCTTCAGAGTGGACTCCATTTACTATTACCCTCTGTGTTCTATTCTCCAGCCAATTCTTTACCCATGCTATCATCTTGGGACCCACTCCCAGGCTGGCTAACTTGTATATTAATCTTTTGTGTGGGACTGGGTCAAATGCCTTGCTAAAGTCTAGGTAGGCCATGTCCACAGCCTCCCTGATCTGCTACTTTGGTCACCCAGTCAAAGAAATCTATTAGATTAAGTCTGGCTTGACCTTCCCACTGTGAATCCATGCTGCCTTGGGTCCTGTGCCCCTCTGGCCTCTAGATACTCGACAATTCTTTCCTTCAGAAGTGATTCCATCATTTTCCCTATCACTGAGGTTAAACTAACAGGTCTGTAGTTTCCTGCTTCTGCCTTGCTCCCACTTTTGTGAAAGGGAATCACATCTGCCCTCCTCCAGTCCTCAGGTACCACCCCATCCTCCCATGATTTTTTTAAAGAGGGTAGTCAGTGATGTCACTAGTTCTACCCTTAGTTCTTTTAGAATTCTGGAATGAATCCCATCAGGCCCCACTGCTTTGTCCACCTTCAGTTTTAAGAGTTCTTTTAGAACCCTTTCTTCTGTAAATGGACTGGTATCAACTTCTGTATCCAGAGTGTTTCTATTGTTTGTTTTAGGTACCTCCCCCTCTTCATTTGTAAATTCTGAGCAAAAATGTTTGTTTAGTATCTCTGCCTTTTCACGTCACCTCTTACACCCCTCCCTTTATTAAGCCTCACTATTCCTCCTTGGTCTTCCTTCGCTCCTGATGTACCTAAAAAGGTTTTAACCCCTTCTTAACTGAGTTGGCTATCTTTTCCTCGGTTTGGGCCTTTGCTGTTCTGACTGCCTTCCTAGCTTCTTTGCTTTAACTGATACAATTCTCTGTCCTGCTCCTTCTGTGATTCCTTGTACTTTCTGAATGCTTTCTTTTCTCTTGAACCTTCACTGCCACCTCCTTTGAGAACCATAGTGGTTTCTTACATCGTTTTGTTTTGTTTATTTGCTTCATACAAAGGCTTGTTACCTCTGTGATGGCAGTTTTTATTATTCACCATTGTTCTTCCACCCATTTGCTAGTGCATTCCTTAGGCACTCACCCATTTTGGCAAAGTCAGCTCTCCTGAAGTCCAGTACTTTTGCCTTTGTATGGCTTGACTCTGTTGCTGTGTTTATTGTGAACCATACTGTTCGATGGTCGCTAGTTCCCAGATGGCTACCACTCTACATCTGTGATCCCTCTCCATTCCATTTGAGAGAACCAGCTCTAAGATTGCTCCCTCTCGAGTGGGTTCCAATACTAGTTGTCTAAGGCATGCCCCCTGTAGGGCATCTAGAATAACTTCCACTCTAGAAGTGGCTGCTGCAACTGCACTCCAGTTAACATCTGGCATACTCAGATCACCCATCAGCAATATCTCCCTTTTCTGCCATTCTAAGTATACTTTCTATCATTTCCTTGTCCATTTCCTCCCCCTGAGAGGGGGGTCTGTATACAACCCCTGTGCGGATTGTGGTGTATTGCTGCCGGTCTCCAAATTGACCCATAGTGCTTCTTATCCTCCCTGTTTACCCTTCTGTTCTGTTGCTTTGATTCCTTCCCTTATGTAGAGAGCTACTCCTCCTCCTCCTCCTCTTTTACCCTCTCTGTCCCTCCTGTAGGTAGTGTATCCTGGTATGTTTACGTCCCAGTCATGGTTCTGTGTGCACCATGTTTCGGTGACTGCCACGATATCCAGATGTTCCTCCTCCATCAAGGCCACTAATTCAGGAAGCTTGTTACCCAGACTACGGGCATTGGTACTCGTTGCTCTCCATTTTTTGATGGCTTTACCTTCTGTAGCAGCATCCCCCACTGACCTTTCTACCTTGGTCTTTTTCTCATTTAGTACCCTGTATTGTAGGGGGAGGCTGGGATTTTCCTGCCACTTATCAGTGCCTCCCCCCTTGACTAATTTAAAAGCTTGTCAATGAAGCATGTAAACTGACTGCCCAAAAGACTTGTTCCTTCCTGGACAGATGCAGACCATCCTGCCAGTATAGGCTGGTGTCCCTCCAGGTGGAACCCCAGTCCCCAATGAAGCCACACCTGTGGTCCACACCATTTTCAAACATTAGTTAAACTGCATGGTGCAAAGTACCCTCACCTCACCCATGCCACTGACAGGCAGCATCTCTGAGAAGGACACTGTGTGTGCTCTTGTCTTAGCCCTCCCCAACTCCCAAAGTCATACACAGCTCCACTCTCATGATGAGGCCAAGTCATTTGTCCCTAGGTGGACAATGATGTCCAGCTCAGACTCCCGTGCAACTGTTCTGTGATCCCTAAGGATGCGCCTCCTGTCCCTCCAAGCCATGGCATCAGGCAGGCACCTTCAGTTTGCTTCGCCCCCAGTTCTATCCCCTAATAACTGAGTCCCCCACAGGAGCTGCTTCATTTCCCTGTGGTGTCCTCTGCCTCCTTCCTGAGGGCCTCCCTTGTGACAGTTGTCTGCAACCTCCTTACTCTCCTTCATGGTGCATCCATAGGGGAACTATGCCCCCAGAATGGTGTATGGATTGTGGAGTGGAACAACTGACTGGGTGTGCCTCTGTTCCACCACCCTTACCCTCCCTGAGCCCACTGTGGTCCAACTGCTGTGCTTTCTTCGCAACCTCTGAGGTAGTGGTGGTGGCTCTGGTGCTCCCTGGATGGGGGAGGTTCCCTTACTACTGTCCAGTGCGGCCTAGGGGAAGGTTCCCTTACTACTGTCCAGTGCGGCCTGGGGGAAGGTTCCCTTACTACTGTCCAGTGTGGCCTGAAGACAGGCAACTTCCTCCCTCAGGGCAGAGAGTTGTCTGCAAACAGGGCAGCATCTCAGCCTGCAGAAAGACTCCCGGAAGACTGCTGCCCCACAGCCATTACATTGCACTACTCCCCACATGTCTGTCTACCTTCTTGGTTTTTTTTTTTGTTTTTTTTTTGTGTGTGTGTGATTGCTTTGTTATATAGAAATATATATATTTTATAATGTGTATGCTTATATTGTCAGTGCAGTGTGCTAGAGAGGATATGACAGTGCTATGCACCTTGCCTCCTAAGAAATGATGTCAGAACCCCAGGTATAAAGGAACTATTACCAGGGTGGGTGGGTGAAGGGTGGAAGGGTTTGGCCTAAACTGTGCCCTCACGAAACAATCAGCTAAAAGCTCTGACCCACCACTGCGATGAGTGCCTTCCTGTCAGCAAGATGCCCTACATGACAATTTGACAGAGAAAATACCCTACTAATCAAACAGAGAAAATCCAAACATCCAAGTCAGACACAGGCAAAGCTCCCAGCCACAAACAGCCTGGTGACTTGTGCTCTGAAAGCAGTCAGCCTCCAAAACACATCAGCTGTGCATAAGGACAGACACAGTAAACAGTATTCCGTTCCTGTGGGTTTAAACTCTTCCTGCATTGAAAATCTTAACAATTGTAACAAGAGTAAGCAAGGTCCACCTCCTCTGTTGATTGAAAGACTGCCTTTCTGATAATTCTAAGTTCCTTATTTCACCTTTCAGTTAGAAGTATCCTCCACCTGAAGAATATTAACTTTCCTAAGGAATTTGCTACAAACCAAACACAACTGTAAATTGTAGGTTCACCTCCCTCTGTTGTGAGCACAACTCGCTTTCTGTAAATCCTAAGTCCAGCTTCCAGGCAGAGGTAGAGCTTCACCTGAAGAGTATTAGGTTCCATTAGTGATGGAATCACTCTGAAAGAATTGTTGAGTACCTAGAGGCCAGTGGGGCACAGGACCCAAAGCAGCATGTGTTCACAGCGGGAAGGTCATGTCAGATGAATCTAATTGAGTTATTTGACTGAGTGACCAAAGTAGTAGACCAGGGAGGGGCTGTGGACATGGCCTACCTAGACTTTAGCAAGGCGTTTGACACAGTCCCACACAAAAGAGTAATAATCAAATTAACCAGCCTGGGAGTGGGTTCCAGGGTGGTAGCCTAGGTAAAACACTGGCTGGACAACAGGACACAGAAGGTAATTGTAAATGGAGTCCACTTTGAAGAAAGAGGGGTCACTAGTGGGGTACCGCAGGGTTCAGTACTGGGTCCAGTCCTTTTTAATGTCTTTATAAGTGACATTGCTGAGGGACTGGAAATAAAAGTATGCCTCTTTGCAGATGACACAAAGATCTGCAACAGGGTTGATACACAAGGAGGCGGAAAGGATGAGAAGGGACTTGGCAAGGTTGGAGGAATGGTCAAGTATGGCAGCTTGATTCAATGCAAAGAAGTGTAACATAATGCAAGTGGGAAACAAAACCCAGGGGAAGATTACACGGGGGGGGGGGTAGTAACAACAACAAAAATGGAATGGGACCTAGGGGTAATCATATCAGATGACCTTAAGGTTAGCAAGCAATGTGAGAAGGCAGCAGGGAGGGCTGGGGGGATACTGGGATGAACAGGGAGAGGCATCACCAGCAGAAAACAGGAAGTTGTTATCCCTCTGTACAGACAGTTGGTGAGACCCCATCTGGAGTACTGTGTCCAGTTCTGGAGACCCCATCTCCGCAAGGACAGACATGATTGAGGCAGTCCAGAGGGGGGCAACTAAAATGGTGCAGGGTCTGCAAGAGAAGCCATACAAGGAGAGACTAAAGGAGCTTAATATGTATACCCTTGAGGAAAGCAGGGAGAGGGGGAACATAATAGAAACTTTAAGTACCTCAGTGGAACCAACAAAGTCCAAGAGGGTAGCATCTTTCAGAAAAAGAGATGTGCAAGAACAAGGCACAATTTGACGATAGAGGGGATGGCTTCAGGGGCAATGTGAGGAAGTATTTTTCACAGAAATGGTGGTGGGACGATGGAACAGCCTTCCTGAGGAGGTTGTGGGGTCTAAAACTGTGGGAGAATTCAAGAATGCATGGGACAGACATAAGGCATTCTTGAGAGGGAGGAAGAAATAGGCTGTTGGTTAACTAGGATCGCAGCTTATCCTGTAGGTAGGAAATGGGCAGACTAGGTGGCCTAAGCGGTCCTTATCTGCTGTCAAAGTCTATGCTTCTATAGGGTCAGTGGATTCCCCCAGCACATCCCGACACGATCATGAGAACAATATTGTAAGGATCCCTGGTAGTTTAGTGGAACCCCCTGTAGCTTCGATCGCCATGCCACCATCTAAATTAATATCCCTAGTGGTCTAGTGGAACCCCTACCCCTCCTGTAGCAGCGATTGCCATGCTAATAGTCAAAGAAATATCCGTGGTGGTCCAGTGGTGCCCCTCCCCATCCTGACACTCCGATGCCGAAAACAGACTATTCTCTATTCCTGGTAGTCCAGTGGTACCCACTCCTGCCTGAACTCTCATCGTCCAGCAAATTAGTAATTTACAGTTCTCTGGTGGACCCCCAGTCCACCCAGCTTCCACCGGTCATCAGCGGGCAGCATACCGCCGCCACCACTGCAGCCGCCCGCCGGATGAATGACAAGCTAGAGCTGCAAGCTTGCCCATCTCTGTGGACCAATGGCTTGCACTGCATATTGGAGAAAGTCACAACTTTGTGATGAATGACTTCATTCACAAAGTTGTGACTTATTACAGTATGTACTGAAGCCCATTGGTCCACAGTGTGGGACTAATGAGCTTGCAGTTCTATTGCACGCCGTTATCTGGACGGGCAGCACGCGTGGTATGCTGCCTGACTGATGACCAAGGGGAGCAGGGGGTCCTGTGTGGGTGGGGGGTTACCACTGGACCACCAGGAAACTGTAAATTACATTAATTTGCTGGCTATCGGGATTTGGGTGGGAGGGGGTACCACTGGACCACCACGGATATTTGACTATTAGCATGCTGATCGCCACTTACGGAAGGGGCGGGGTTCCACTGGACCGCCAGGGATATTAATATAGATGATGGGCAGCATCGAGCCACGCGGGTGGGGTTTCACTAGACTACCAGGGATCCTTATGACATATTGTTCGCTATTGGTGGGTCAGGATGGGAAAAGGGGAAATTACTGGACCATCAGGGTGAATGCTGTTATATATTTACAGCGATCGGTGGGTGGGATGGGTGGGGGGGACCACTAGACTACTAGGGTGGATGCCATTATATATCTGCAGTGGTCAGGATGTGGACAGGGGACCACTAGACTACCAGGTGAATGCTGTTATATATTTACAGCAATTGGTGGGTCGGGATGGGCAGGGGGACCACTAGACTACCAGGGTGGATGCTGTTATATATTTACAGCGATTGGTGGGTCAGGATGGGGGGCACTAGACTACCAGGGTGGATGCGGTTATATATTTACAGCGATTGGTGGGTCGGGATGGGCAGGGGGACCACAAGACTACCAGGGTGGATGTGGTTATATATTTACAGTGATTGGTGGGTCGGGATGGGCAGGGGGACCACTAGGTGGATGCGTTATATATTTACAGTGCTCGGTGGGTCGAGATGGGGAGGTGGGGACCACTAGACTACCAGGGTGGATGCTGCTATATATTTACAGTGATCGGTGGGTCAGGATGGGGGGCACTAAACTACCAGAGTGGATGCTGTTATACATTTACAGCGATCGGTGGGTCAGGATTGGGGGGACCACTAGACTACCAGGGACTTGCTATAGATGTTCATGCAGCAATTGGCTGTTCAGGATAGGGAGGGTGTATTGTTACATGCGTGCAGGGTGCCAGGCGTGATTTTGCTGGCCAGCCCTGCACAACACATGCAAATGGGGCATAATGACATGCAAATGGCTCCATTTAGCCTTATGCATTATGGACCTATTTGCATATTAGTGGCTGAATATCAGGAATTTGCGCTCAGTGTGTCTCTGATGCATTTCTCATTTCTGGCATCCAGCCCTGTCTAGGGGGATGCGCCAGTGCATTGTATTCATGCAGTGTGCATTAGTTGATCTGTTCAGTAGACATGCACCATGGCTCATCTCTTTCATATCCCTTAGTTGCTCCAGCGCACCTCAGTTGTGCTGCGCACCCACTTGTGCCATTGCCAGGCGAACATTTAAATATCGGGCCCCATGTGACCAAACTCACCAAAAATATTCACCACAAAATAGGTGCAAGCTGCAGATTAAAATGTTACATGATCAGAGTCACCAGACAAAGAATGGTACAATCCAGTCTACTGCCCAAATTGAACTATGGCTCACTTGTCTGGGACACTGCCTCGGCCAAGATTCCACATGGCAGATCCATCCTATATACTGTGTAAGTAATAATACCCGACAGGGTGGGCGTTATTGGGATATAACGGACCGCTAAGGGGTGTAATGAGGCCCGACGCCGCAGGCGGAGGGCCTTATAGCCCCTGGAAGGTCCGTTATTTCCCATAACGCCCACTCTGGAGGGTATTATTACACTTAGAAAATGGTTTGGATATCAATTGTAAGTATAAATTTGAAACATAAAAAAAAAGAATAAAATAGATACAGTTCAGTAAAAAAATGTTGTTTATTGTAAAGTAGTCCCTCAACTGCAGAATTGCCAAGAATTGCCAGTAGAGAGCTCCATCGTTTTATTCTGGTGGTCATAATGCAGAGAATGTTCTTTCCCGAGAATAAGCGTTGTTTCATATAATGTGTGGCCGACTGGTTTGAAATGTGCCCCTCGATGTTTGCTGTACTGTAACGTCTGGGTTGTTTTTGCGGTTTAGTAGCAGTGGGTTCCGCATTGTGTAGGTGTTCAGCAGTATCTGAAATTCAGAGGAGAACTCGCAGTTTATGCGAGCTGGAAGATACGAAAGGTAAGCTGCCTTGAGCAGTGGGAGGGCGGTGTTCATTAGGTTATGTGTGGCCTTTTTAAGTTGAGTCACAGCTGTAGTTCTGTTGGCTCCTACTACTGTTGACTGAGTAAAAACAAACAAAAAAATATTTGTTTCGGAAATGGTTGTGAGCGGGTGGTGACGACTTCAGCGAGCAGCTGTAGTAGAAGTAGGTAGCAATTACTTTATCACTCGCGTTTTGGCCAGAAAAAAAAAATGGTGGCAGTGAGATTTAGGACGCCGGGTAGTCCCAGGATATCGACAGTAATGTGGCACAGACAGTAGACAGTGGGACTCGTTATTTTGCAGGCGTTGTTGAGAATCAACAGCCCGGTGCCAGGCTGTTTTAGCCAATCAGGAGAGGAGTTTCACGTTCACATTTTCTAAAAACCTATTTAATATCAAGCAACAAAATGTTCGTGACTGTGAGCTCACTGCAGTGATTTATGCCAAACAATTCTCATGCGCTCAGGTTTTGGGTGATCAGCTGATTGGCTGTCAATATAAATTTAAAGAGGCAATCAGCTGAGCATGCCTACTTGCTATATTCTGCACCTGTGCAAGTTACCTTCTACCTAGAGTGTTACCAACAGATCATCACCATGTCTCTATTTACGTGACTCCACTCCTGCCCGCAGACAGCTGACACTGACCTGAGATGCCAATTCTGACAGCAGTAATTTTGAACTTAACTGTGGAGTCTACTGTGTGTTGTCATCGAGTTGCTCATTGCTGTTGCCTCCAGTCTGACTCCAAAGAAAAGATGCATCAGGTGTTTTCATGAAAAGTCAGTGTGGACCTACAGATGTCAACACTGAAAAGCAGCATGCAAAATGGTTAGTGACCAGCTTATGAAGTTAGCTGCCTGCTCTGATGAGTGCCTTCGAGGTTTTGAGCAGGCTGGGACTGCCACGGTATGGTGCTCTCCTCCAACAGTTTAACCCTGAGAAATTACAACACAGTACCTTGAACATGTTTTTTTTCTTTTGTGATACTCGTGGACTGTTGTCTAGCACCTTCCTGGATGACGAGACAGCAAGACAGCAGAAGTGGAGAGGAGTTGGCATGTCAGAGTCAAAGCTGCCTCGATGCTGTCGCTGTTTGTGTTTCTTGTTTTTTTTTTTTTTTATTTTAGGCTCAGTAAAGTGCAAAGAATCTCCTACTAAAACAAAGTTACAATACTATAATCTACTGGCAATGTGTGCTTTACTACAAAACACTGCACTCCATTTAAATGGCATTTTGAAAGATGCCAGAAACACATGGCACATTTTCATGAGAGCAATGTTCGCTGTCAAAATATTTCTACGGAAATTAAGTAAACCACAAACATAGTGAAAATATTTTGACAGCTAATATTAACTAGTTTTACAGCATCATGACAGGGCAATGCACTGTGGATGCAAAGCGAGACCACCACCACCACTGTGACTTGCAGTGACAACTAAATTGGCTTCCCTGAATCCTTGACTGCACTGAACTTTGCCACATTTACACACAAGATACTGTATCAGATGAGGGCCTCCTGCCTTCTCAACCCACCACCCACAAGCCAAGACTGAAGTTAGAGGATAAAAAGCTCCTTGGCCTTTACTGCTAAAATACAATGGGGCCAGAAATCCCCAGATATACAGTAGCGAAGGCATGAAATAATGTACCCCTGGAGATAAGGCTCCGGTAAACTGTTTACATCCAGTTACAAAAATTACCTCTTCACAACACTAAACTGCAACTGCTACAGCCCTTAACCTTGTCACCTTGTATATCCCTAGTGTACCCTACTTATTCTATGTAATCCATTGTACTGTGCCCTTCTGCATCCTACCATACACTGAGTACCTCATATGGTGCCCTTTATGTGAAAGATAACATAAAGGTCATGAACGAAGGGTCGATTAGAGGGAGCCAATGCTGGGACGGAGTCCCTGTGGGTAAATCTGACTATGCCATATGGTAAGTGCATGAGGGAAGGGGTGGTTTACAGACCTCAGAATCAGGGTGAGGAGTCTGATAGGGAACTAGGGAAAGGATGGGCTCGCAGTGTGGTTAAAAGGGACGTGATGATAACGGGAGATTTCAACATGCCAGAGGTGGACTAGGAGACTCCTGCTGCTTGTAGTGTCAAAAACCAGGCACCACCTGAGAGCATGTAAGGCTGTCGGTTGGTCCAGCTGGTAAAGGATCCACAAGGCAGTCAGCCATCTTGGATGTGGTCCTCGTCAACATGGAAAGGATTAACCACATGACAGTCAGGCATTCACTGGGGTCAAGTGGCCACAACACCCTGTGGTTCGAGCTGGCACTGTAAAGCAGCACACATAACATTCCAGAACTGCAGTACTGGATTTCACGAGAGCAGATTTAGAAAGGATAAGAAACACGGTTAGGAGCAAGCTACAGGAGGAGCTACAGTAGAAAGTGTAGAGAAACAGTGGGAAGTTATTAAGGAGTCAGTTCTCAAGGCAACCAAGACTTGTATGAAAACTGTCACTTAGGGTAACAAGCACAAGACGCTCCTATGGTCCTCTTAGGAGGTAAGGGAGACAGTAAGAAGGAAGAAAAGAGCCTTCAACGACTGTAAGTGCAATCTGGGGGACAAATTCTGGGAGATATATCACAGCACATTGAAGGAGGCAAAGAAGGTAGTCAGAGATGTCAAATCTGTCACCGAACTACATATTGCAGAAGGGGTGAACGATGGAGAAAAAAATATTTCTTCCATCAAATCAGGGAAAAATGGAAGACAAAGGGAGAGACTGTGAGGCTGTCAAAGGATGGGAAGGTGATAGAGGAGGATGGGCACAAGGCATCAGTGTAAATGACTGCTTCTGCTCAGTACTTACAGAGGAAGCAGACGGGCTCCTGCCAGAGGCAAAGTTTCTGGCAGAGCCATTCAGGAACTAGGGAAAATTCAATTCAATGCTGACAGAATCCAGCAGGATTGGACTTCTGGAGCTCCTGGCCACTGGTATGACCCAACCAATATCTGGCAGATTTAGGTCTCCCACCACCACCACTATCACCTCCCCACCACCACCTCCCACTTTGCCACACCCCCACCTTCTAGTTCTGCCTTTAGCTTCTTATCTGTCTCTTCCCCCTGTCCTGGAGGTCTACAGATCCCCCCCCCCATCCGCAGTTTCTTGCCCGAGGATGCTGTGAGGTGACCCCACAGTGATTCTCTTTCCCAATTACCTCCCCTGATGTTTCCAAATAATTCAGTTATTATGACAAGGCCTACAGTAAGGCAACTAGGATGCTGCGTACACAGGAAGAGGCACTGAAAGCAGGAGGAAAAGGGTGATATTTCACCTCTAGAAGCCCTTGGTAAGGCCACATATGGAGTACTGCACCTAGTTCTGGACCCCCCACCTGATTAAGGATAAAGACAGACTAGAGACAATCTAGAGAAGAGTAAACAAAATGATCCAGGGTCAGCAAGGCAGATCTTATGAGGAGCGACTCAAGGCCCTGAACATGTACTCCCTGGAGACTAGAAAGGAGTGGGGTGAGAAGACTGACACATTCAAATTCCTGAGGAGGCATTATCAAGTTGCTTGGGAAAAGCACAAAGGAATCTTGGTAGGAAAGCGGGAAGAGGGAGGAGGCAGCCCGAGAACAGGTAGGGTTCGTGAGGACATCACAGGCAGGGAAAAATGGGCAGACTAGGTGGGCCAAGCGGGTCCTTATCTGCCGACAAATTCTATGTAAGATAAATTTTTAGTAAACCATATCAAAACAACTCAATAAAATGAGAAACTCACAGTTTTCATGAGTATCCTGGAAGGTGCAATAAAGGACCCTTAATAGTTGCATCATTCTGTTAACAGAATGCATGCCAAAATTAAGACAACAAGTATCTGGAACAAACAAACTGAAAGCCCTGGCATCACAGTCTAATGGACAGCCTGATATTCATGTTTTAACCGTTTCAAGGCTGGCCCAGGATTTTCACTCTGACGAAGTCTGGAAGCACCCATGGGAAACGCTAGTTCGATTTCGCTTAGCCGAGTGTGTGTACTGTGGTGTTTTTTCCACGCAACTAGTCTGGTGAGCATGTTTGTACTGCACTATTTTTATACCAAATAAACAAACTGTCTTTATTATACTCTGTTTTATATGTGAAGTGTTTTCTGTTGGTGCTTATTCGTCCAGCTGCTAGGAGTCCATTGTTTGAATTAACAGCACAACAGTTTTTGTCCTGGTGCTACACCAACTTCCTCTGCTCTATAACTTCTCTGTGCAGTAGGTCTGGGGAGTACCTCTGGATGCAGTACTAGTCTGGTGTCTGGCTGAGGGTCTGAGCTCAGAGGGTGGTTAGGCCCTCGCCAGGGTCGGACACTTCCCCATTTGTGTGTTCAAAGTCAGAGACTTGTGCAGAATTTCCCAGGATACTAGTCCCACTAAGGTGGACCAAGGGTTGGCCATTGAAAACAGGGCTCTCAGTGAAAGTTACAGTCTGCTCCATGGTGAAAATAGTTCTCGCAGGTTGCTCTGGCAGAAGTGGGTCTGTCTGGGGTTGGGGGGGGAGGACGGACAACGACAACCTATACAGTACAAGTGCCCCCAGCAGCAGGTTTAAACAATTGGAGATCTGCCCCTGTAGAAAACTGAAAAGTAGCAGGAACATCAAGTTCAAAAGATTGCAACAGTACCTCAGCTGAGCATGACTTACTGACGTGAGCAATAGCAGTACTGTTTATTCCCTGTCGACTGTTTTCTTCTTCTCTGGCCAACATGTCCTTTCACAAGTCTTTGGCACTTACCAGGCCTGAGGATCTCCATAGTGAGCCAACTGCGCCTCTCACCCAGCCAGCTTTTCTAAGTGCAGGCTCCGCCAACCAGCCTGAATCCTCATTTTCTCTCTGGTCATGTTAGGGTGGTGTACGAGTGACAGCAACACCTTCCAGTGGCACAAGGCTCTCAGCCGGTGGCAAACACAACAGGCCTTTGATGTTCAGAGGAACATCTGCACCTTTACACGCCACTGCAGCTGTTCGCTCTGACGACTGTCAGATCTTGTCACGCCAGTGGCTGCTGCAAGCTCACCTCTTGAGGCATTTAAACTTAAACCGCAACAGTACTTACTGTGGATTCTAAGTTACAGTGACACTAGAAACTTTCTGTGCTTAAAGAGCAGGGATTTTTTTCATGGTGTTTCCTTCAAGGAGGATGTATTTGGTCCTCTTGGCTTCTGTGCTGGAAATCTCTCCTCCCCTTCTGCCAGAATGAGTAACAAGTGTTGTCTTTTCAGACAGTACACCTCTTCCAACTCATTAACAGCAATTCTGTCTGCTACATTCCCAGGCTCAGGGCGGTCACCTAATTGCTCTGGAACAGTATCACGTTCAATAACTGGAACTACTGGGTTACCAGCAGGGCTTCCCAGGGCTTCCACTAGCAACCAAAGATCCAGCAGTATCCATACCCCTACAGATGGATCAGGGATGGGAGCCTCCTCAGTACTCCAGGTGGGGAGGGAAGCATACTCCTCCTCCCGAGCAGCCACGCTGCCTCTTTCACTAACTTCCAGTCTCATAGCAGCAGGGAAACCAGCAGTGCCCCTACTGACAAGAGATGGAGTTTACCCAGTGTCATGGCCAACACTGCCCTGTCAATATAACAGGTCCATGTAAGCCACCACCCCGCCCCCAAAAGGACATACCTGGAAACACGCTATCATAGCTTAGTGGGCCTTTTCTGGTCAAAAATTACAAATACAGTCTGTGTGTGATTGATAGGTCTTGCAATATCTTGTTAAAAAAAGTGGCGTTTGAGAAATGTGTCACTGGCGGCTCCAGTGCAGTTCAGACTGCAGTGGGCTCGACAGTGACAGGCTGATCACCACAGTGCTCAGTGTTTGCAGGGCAGAAACTTCCTGTTGCTGCAAGGACACAAGTACTCCTATGAGAGAGCAGCTGGATGCTTTCATCTGCATGAAGCCACCCAGCAAGCAGCTGAGCGGGTCATGCTCAAACCGGTCCTCTCTCTCTCTCTCTCTCTCTCTCTCTCTCTCTCTCCCCAGAATGTGCTGCCCAATACTCACGAAGCAAGTGTCCTTAGGGAACATTTCTCAGAGCTCTCAGCACTCTTGATACAAGGATTTACAGTGGTGCTTGAGTGAAAGACTGATTCAGCTCATGGCAGTGACTTGTATAATTCCGAAAGTGAATATAATCAATCAATCAATCAATCAATCAATCAATCAATCTTTATTTAACCAGAAGAAACACTATAGAGAGAAGACTCATTTGCAAAGTGGTCCTGGGTATTTTAATTTTTTTATTTATTGAAATGTTTCATCAGGAAGGCACACTGAACAACAAGTTGCTCGTCTCCCAGTGCGACCGGGGGTACAACTGGATAAAGAATTAGACATACAGTTAAAGAGGACAGGAAATTATTTCTAATTGGTAGCTGTTTACAATGTTCCAGTTTACAGAAATGATATCCATAAGCCTTCATGATCCATATGTAACTGTACCTGAATAAAAAGTGATATGAACAACTGTATTTTGCATTGTTTTGTTTTAATGGGCAGCATTCTGTCGCAGTTCTCTTCACAGAACCAGTGATCTGGAGTTTTAACTGTGTCACGGTTTGAGCACAGAACTCTAATCGTGGTTCTGATAGGGCAATAGCTCATACTTAGCATTCTGTACTCAAACCGTGACATAGTAAACACTCTAAATTACTGGTTCCAGGAAAATAACTGTTCAGAATGTTGTTCATAAAAAGAAAACAATTGAAAACACAGTTTTTCACATCAGTGGTTATTAAGGTACAGTTAAATATGGTCCATCTGGAGGCAAGTTTAATCATTTTTCTTACGAGGAACATAACTACCTGCTGCCAATTACCACAGATTTCCTGTCTCCTTTAAACATTTATCATATTCGAGAAATTAAACATTCAATTACATTTGTAGCAAGACATACAGTTAAAAAAATCATAAATAATCATACAGTCGCATTTGTAACGTAACATACAATTAAATATAACATACCTGTGGAATACGATTTAATTACAAGTGGCATATCTGAGGAACATAGTACAGAAATTTAATGTAGCCTTGGAGCCAACTCCTTGAAGGAATGGACCGAAGTTAAGAGGCAGATCATTTAGCAATTATTGAATGAATGAGGTCCAGTGGGGGGACATCGAGGAGGGTAGAGGGGTAGACAGGGGAAACAAGCTGGGGTAAGGAGAGGATAAAGATGGGGGAACATTACCGGAGAAAAGTGAGAAAAAAAAAATCAGTTGTGAAGGGCAAGTTAACACAGTGCTACTGCAGTCTGGGAGCACCTCAGACAGAACAAAAAGTACAAATTATTAGCTCAAGTCAGCTAATTCCTTTGATTAAGTCCAGGGAGGTAGAGAGGGGGGCAAGCGAGAGGTGGGGGTAAGAGAAAGGGTAGGGAAGGACGAGTCATACCTGGAACTGGCCCCTTCAGAGTGCGGAGATAGCTGCCAGTGGCTGAATGAGGTGAGGACTCAGAGTAAGGGGCAGCAGTAGGCAAGGACAAGTTGGGTAGAGATAGTAGAGGGGATGGTAAAGGGAAGAGGGAGGAGGGGTGGAAGAAATGTGTCTAAGACTAGGCCTCTTCAGGATGCTGAGAACCCTGCCAGAGAGCACAGTCAAGCGAGGATGAGTTAGGTAGAGAGGATGGAGTGGAAGGGAGAGAGAAGGAAGTCATTTCCCAGTGCTGGACCCCTCCAGTATGCTGAAAACCCTGCCAGGGGCAGAACTAGGTGAGGACAAGTTGGGAAGAGAGAAAAGAAAAGATGAAGAGAAAGGAGGGAACAGGAGGGAAAGAAGAAGAAGCTTTCCTAAGACTAGGCCACTCCAGGATGCTAAGAACCCTGCCAGAGCGCAGAATCAGGTGAGGACTAGTTCGGCAGAAAGGATATAGGGGAAAGGGGGGAGTGAAGGAAGAGTAGTTGCCCAATGCTGGCCCCTCCAGGATGCAAAGAACCCTGCCAGGGGGCAGAATTAGGCAAGGATAAGTTGGGCAGAGGGAATGGGGGGATAGAAGAGGAAAGGAAAAAAGAAGGAGGGAGGGAAGAAAACTTATCTGAGAGTAGAGATCGCCAGGGTGCTAAGAATCCCAACAGAGTGCAGATTTAGACAAGGACAAGCTGGATAGAAAGGAGAGAGAGGGAGAAGGGGAGGGGAAGGAGGAGGCTTGCCCAGTGCTAGACCCCTCCAGGATGCTGAGAACCCTGCCAGTACTATTGTATACAATACAATAGTAAGAAAAAACATATACAGAGGAAAAACAAGACACAAGCTTACAGAATAAACAAAAACAGACGGTACTTTATACAGAAATAAAAAATGTACAATCCATACAATAGTATAAAAATATGTGCAAATTCATGAGGGGGAGCTTACAGAATAAGCAAAAATAGATGGCACTTTATATAGAGATAGTAAAAATGTACGAGCAATACAATAGTATAAAAAAAAAAGTACAAATTCATGAGGGGGAAGGAACAGAGAGGAAACTAGGACAAGCAGCAAAGGGTAGAGACCAGAGGGAGCTTAGTGCTTGAAACGTTTGCAGGTATCCTTTAGCAAACTGTGAATTGGTAGATTGCTTATCATGAAAAATCTGTGAATATATTCATTCATTTTATTGTAGTAATGTTTTTCCATCGCAGTGCTAATTTTTTGTTGTTTTACATCTGCAACTCAGCAGCATTTCAACTCCCCCCCCACCCCCAAGCCATGGCAGTTCTTCCACTCTTCCAATCCACATCCACTCAGTGCTCTCCAAATGTGCTTTCTGTCTCCCTTACTCCCCCACTGACACACATTACATTTATTTTATTTAATTGTATATTTTTTATAAGAAATAAGAACTTGATGCATGAACACAGGAATGCTTATTAGATAGCCGAAGAAACTAGCTTTGACAAATTATTGTGTGGGGCACCTTTCTGTTCACAGATGGGTACAAACGCAACATTTTAAATTGTGCTTTCACAAAAATTATTGCATCAACTGTTTGTTCTGAAACTTTCTTCAGACAAAATATTTCAAATCTGCTGAAAGTACAAGAAGAAGTTGTGGTCCATCAATGCACACTGTGCATAAGCCATATAAGTGGCTCTTGAATATTTAATATACCGTTCACATGTAGTAAATCACTAAATATAATTAATTTTGTACAAACTGTCTGGTTTTTTTTTTTTTTTACTTTATTTTTATTGAGCTTTTAAAAAAAACTGAACAAGCCAGTAGCAAGCAGAACAACAGAACCCAGATAGGACAATACATATAAGTGCAAAATCTGACATTTCAGTACCTAGATGTAGCAATCTATTAACTTTGATATAACGCAGGGGAAACCCTTCTGGTTTCTAAATATTAAACATTTTATATAGATATGCTCACTAAGCCATGACATGGGGAAATAATAAGGCATGCAAAAAATAACAGTTATCAGTTTAAAGTGACCATACTACAGTCACTGTTTCCACAAGCTGGAACGATAGTAGGTAATAACAGATTCTGCAAGCAAGCTCATTACAAACAACATCGCAACTGTCATCTTTCAACAGGTTGAAACATGAACACCCCCCACCCACACACACACACACACACTAAAGCACTGACAGACTTCTAATGACGTATAAGCACAAATCCAAATCAAAAGACGTATTTCTATTTCTATAGCATTAAGTTTTATCCAGGCAAAATGAAGATTACCATAATTGAATTTATTTGTAAATTGGATTAAGATATGCAGAAAGTTCTTTTTCTATATCTCGATCCAGGATTTACAAATAAATTCACTTTTCGTAATCTTCATTTTTGCCTGGATAGAATTTTGTGCTTTATGCGAGGTAAAGAGTATACTGGTTTTTGGTTTTGGTGTGCTTAGCAGTGGGCGTGGTGCCCTTTTGTCAGTTGCACCACCCTTCTTTAAACGTCGGTCGCAGCTCTGTTTTGGAACTAATAACACATAAGCAAGGATATTAGAAAAAACATTAATTTTCAGTCCATTGTGAATTGAAGAACCCACCAGCATAGCACTAGTGTTTCACATTCACGCCAAAAATGTAATGGACAGTGTTGCACGGAAACAAAAATGTGCGCCATTTGTAAGGTCTATAAACACCTCGAGGGAAGGTAACCAACAGCAAATTATATATAGAATAATATATGGGGTGGCGTGTGTAATGAGAAGTTTACACACACCCGAGGGGTTAGATGCTCATAAACCCTGAGAGCGAAGCTCAAGGGGTTTATGTTAGCATCTAACCCCGAGGGTATGTGTAAACTCTGAGTTTAAACACACCACCCCATGTTTTATTTTATATAATTGCTGGGTTTCCCTTTTTCGCCCCAGCAATTGTATAAAATAAAGTTTCCAGTGTATTCTCAGTTCGGTTTTGTTTTAGTCCAGTGCCGAGATTTACCAAATTAAACAAAAAAAATGTTCCCCCTTTCAGCAGATTTTTGTGCATTTTCACTGTATGTAGGGAAAAAAGAAAAAAACTTAACACCGACTCCTTGTGGCAGTTCTGTTTCAGGTGACATGGAAGCGGTGAGTGGTCTTGACTGGTCGTGCTGCTGCGTGAGCATGCGCACAGCAAGTGAAATCATGCGCGTGTTTGCCGTTATAAACACTCCTTTACAACGGCAAATTACATCATGGTTTCCCTATGGGAAAAAGGAGGAGCCGATTATTATCTTAAGATAATGGACAAAACTACAGAAATACAACAGAACCCACAACCCCCTTTAAGACATGGGCCCAGAATCTAACACTGTAAAGGATAATGCACAATGAGCAATTCAAAAGTCATATATTTGACACCCATAGTCCATTGCTGGTATCAAGGTTCAAGGTTAACTAAGAAAATAAGTCCAAAGAGCAACCTTAAGATTCAGTCTCTGATACAGACTCCTCTTCTCCACGGTACAACGCTGCAGAATGAAATTCTGCCACAATTTTATCTACTCTTTTCTTGGCTTCTTAGGGATCGGTGAACTGAAAAGGTTTCCCAACATATGTGATGCAGAGCCGCGGTGGAGCAAGGAGCGAGTGAACCACCCCAAGAGTTTGGAGTTGCTGTCTCATAGGATCAAACATTTACGGCAATTCCGAGTTGCAAATAACTAGTTCTGAAAAAAAATCTAACATCCATGCCCTCAAACTGGATCGGGTGGTTCAAAGTGGCCCATTACAGAATCCGATCTCGTACCTGAATTCAAGCAGTTGCTATAAGAATGGTACGTGGAGCGTCTTGATTTAACTAGTGGATACGAAAATTAACTCAGTACACTTTTTTAATGTCCAGCATATCAGTTTCCATGTACCCAAAAACTGCAGTCGATAGCCATGCCCTGAGAGAAGTCACTAAGTTCTCATTTCTCCCCTTCCGTACTTTTGGGGAGACTGATCAGCCGAAGATTTATGGCCCGGCCACATTTTCCAGGGTTTTGAGGCGGGTGCAGAGATGGGAATTCTCGGTCGTCAGCTGTGCAGCTATTGCTTGCGTTTGCATGGATCGCTTCTCTACATCTTGGCCATGGTCACAGCAGTCTCAGTTTTAACATCTTGAGTACCCAGGCATTCCAAGATGTTTTTAACTTTTTTATCCAGGTCTCCCACTGCCAACAAAACCCTGTCCCAGGATAGCTGCTCTCCGGAGCTGAATGCCTGGCTGAGGACTGGTTGCTACATAGCTGGCCGAGTTGGCTGCACATGTTTCTGGGCTTGCCCACCTGTCACTTCGTTCAGATGCCCCATGGCCGAATTTAATACTGATCTGCTGCTCTTGCTTTTCTGAATCCAAATCAATAAGGGAAAAGGAACATTGTTTAACTAGGAGTAGCACATTAAGCCAAAGCTTGTTTCCAGATGCAACCTGGGATCACAAAAAAGTTAAATGACTTGCTCAGAATCACACAGTATATACCCAGGCGGCTGTGAGATTCAAATTCAGGTCTCCAGACCTGCAGCTCAGAGCCTTAACCCACTGCGCTATACTGCCTCCAATGAAAATATCCAAGGAAGCCCAGCCCGGTGGCACTGAGGGTTGAGGCGCTGGACACCATACCTCACACCACGCCGGTGACCAAGGTTCGGTAGTGGACTTGGGCCACCGGGGGTCAGCCGGAGGGGCGGGAACAGGCTTGAGCGTCCAACGGCAGTTCGCCTTTCTCTGGGGATTGATCCATCCTAGGTGGGCTGGGACTTTGGCGGAGTCTGGGGGCATGTCAGCACCTCAGGAGCTTGATTGGCCACAGGCAGAGGTCTGGGGTGAGACACAGGGGATTGGGAGTGGTTACGTCAGCGGTGAGGCCATGACGTTGAGTACGAGCCACTCCGTGAACAAGGGAAAATAGCGCACGGTCTCCTAGATGATGGAGCACCGTGGTGGAGACCCTGATGGCCCACATGCCTGCCTGACTGCCCGTAACAGGTCCGAAGAAATATGCAGCAAAGTGTCCTGCCACACCCCGTACCCGCCTGGGGGATACAGCCAAGGCTCTGGGGACTGACCAGGATTCAGGTAGGTCATGTGTGCAGGAATACCGCACTGTGTGTCTCCTGAAGGAGTGGAAACTGTGCACAGAGGGGGGAGTATAAAGAGTAATTTCAAAAAAAATAACCAAGGAAAACTAGACAATTTGTTGATGTTTCAGATAAAAGCCGTGGTTTTGCTGGAGTTGATGCAAAATACAACCAGTCTGGTGCCTGGCTCTCTAGTGCCCCCAAAAAAACTTTTTAAATCTAGGGCAAGATATTCAAAACCAGTGGGCTAAGTGATTGTGCCCTGTTTGCCCAGAGTTTGAGCCCATGCACAATATTCAAAGGGGGTTTTAAATGCGCTAACAGAATTAGCTCACGCAAAAAAACATAATGTATGCAGTGGGAGGAGCGGGGACAGGAATACTGAAGCAGTGCGATATTCAGCATGCTTGGGTTGTGCAAAGGTGTTAGCGCAGGCCACTTTGCATAGCGCAAATACTGACGATCAAAACCCCAACTTACTCCGGGCAACCTTTGTGGCTGTCGGAGCCACTGCAGCCAACGAGCAAGTTGGTGGTTGGGGGAGCACACCCACCCCTTGGTGTCTAGTGACACCCCCATCCACCATCCACCGATCGGTGTCTTCAATAAAGTAAAAAATGTCCCTGTTGTCCAGTGGTTTCCCCCACCCTCGGACTGCCCTCCCCAGTAAATTAAAAATCTTTCCCTGATGCCTAGTGGTCCCCCCTGCCCTCCAATCACCATCCCGATGTAATGTAAATCATCCCTGGTGCCTAGTTGTCCCCCATCCTCCGATCACCAGCCCTGGTAAATTATAATTCTTCCCCTGGCATCTAGCGCTCCCCCCCCCACATTGTGAGCACCGACAAACCCACCCTGCCAACCCCCTCCCCTTATCTCCAGCACCGGTGCCGTGGATCCCATATGGTGACCGGCACAGCCCTCCCTCTCACCTCCTCGGGCCAGCCACCATATGGGCAGACAGGGAGCGATGTCCAATATACTGCACAGGCTGTGCTCCCTATACAATACAGATGACAGATGCCCTATACAATGAGTTCGCTGTACCCATGGTGCCGGGGTTACATGCCAAGGGAAGATTTCTAATTTTCCAGGGATGGTGGTTGAAGGATGGGGGGGGGGCCACTGGGCACCAGGGAAAGATTATTAATTTAGTGAGGATGGCGATCAGATGGCAGGGGGAACACTAGGCATCAGGGAAAGATTATTAATTTACAAAGAATAGCAATCCGAGGGTGGGATGGACTACAAGGCACCAAGGATGATTTACATTACATCAGGGATGGTGAATAGAGGGTGGATGGGACTACTAGGCCCCAAAGAAGGAGTTTTAATTTATCAGGGATGGCGATCGGAGGATAGGGGGCACCACTAGGCATCAGGGATGATTTACATCACATCAGGGATGGCGACTGGAGAATGGAGGGAGGGCACTGGGAGCCAGGGATCATTTATATTACATTGGGGATGGCAATCGGAGGGCGGGGGGACCACTAGGCACCAGGGATGATTAACATTACATTGAGGAGGGCGAATGGAGGGTGGGGGGACCACTAGGCACCAGGGAAAGGTTTTCCGTTCACCGAGGATGGTGATCGGAGGGTAGGGGGGACCCTTAGGCACCAAGGATGATTCACATTCCATCAGGGATGGTAATCGGAGGATGGGGGCCACTAGGCACCAGGGATGATTTACATTACATCGGGGACAGCAACTGGAGGGTGGAGGGGACCACTAGGCACCAGAGAAAGATTTGTAATTTACCGAGGATGTCAATCGGAGGGCAGGGGGACCATTTGGCATGACAGATGATTTACATTACATCAAGGATGGCGATCAGAGGGTGGGGGAGACAACTAGGCACCAGGGAATCTCTACAGTTCACGAGACCAGGCAATCAGGGTAGGGCGAAGTCAGTCACAGGGGCACAAACCTGCCACCACTTCCTATGCAATTAGCCCCTTAGTGCCTTGCATGCCAAATGGGCTCATCTGCATGGGGTCACCTGAATACCGCGCCAGGAGCTACCGCGCTATCAGGTTTGGTGGGGTTGTTCCCTGCATTGGCGGGATCCATGTTGGGCCAGTGCTACTTGACTTAGCACTGCGCCAACATGCCCTTATATACAGTTTGATAATGCTGGTGTGCTGTCTGACTGAATATTGCATCCTCAGGGTCATCGTCAATGGACAAGTGCAACGCAAAACACTGCACTGTCTTTTGCCCAAGTTTGCATATCGGGCCCCTAGACCTTTAGACAGTTTCTCACACATGACTGTAATTTCCTATAGCTAAAATACATCAGCTTAGAGTTGTGTCCAGTATGACCCCAATTCGTTTCTTTTTTTTTTTTCAGGTTTTCAGTTTCATAGATTAATATTCACTCCTTAATAAATGCTGACAGTACATGTCTGAAATAACCTATTGAAATCATGTCCATAACAAATGGCCATTTTTCACAAAACTTTACATTTAAACATCCAAAAGGACTGTGTATAGATATGTAAAATGTGGGTTGATAGGTACACAATTAAATATTTTTATAACATGGCAATTAATGTTGTACTCCAGTACACTAATTACATTGGTTGAAACACAACCTGTGACACAAAACGAAGTGGGTATTAATTCCCTAGTAATGCCCGCTTGCCACTGGAAGTGCGCTAACTAAGAAACACACAGACAAAGCGAGAAAAATAATCACTATTTCTCCCACATCTCTTTCTGCCGTTTTTTTATCTCTGTGCCTGTCTATAGGTGGCGCTACTCCATGCTGCAAAACACAGACGGATTGCTCCTAAATCTCCTACCCACCCACCCACCTGTGAGACTTCGGAGAATAGCGCAACTAGTGTCACTGCAGCAGTAAGTGAAATAGATAGTACATACCAATCGAGCTACTAAGTCAGAGAGGGCAGAAGAAATAGTAATATTGCTGAGTGCAAGCAGCCGCCCCACGGAAGTCCAGCACAGGAGCGATCACTGTTGCCATCCAGAGGAAGAGACAGAGACAGAGAAATCAGCAGTAATCACTCTGTCTGTCTCATTGTCACTGTCACTCTGCATTTCTGTTGACAATGCAGCGATTGTCAGCCTCGTTACTTCTTTCTACTGGGCACAGTACGAATATTTGCATACACTGACATATACAAGCAAGTGAGATGCCAGATCTGCAAATAATCGTACTTTCCCCATAATGCATTACTGAATCAGGAGTACAAATGAAGGAAACGAGTGAACAGATAAATGGTCTTATCTTTCTGTGTCATTTTATCAAAAACATCATGTTGAAAGGTATACGAAAACAGCAGTCACAATGTAAATATATACTGAGTGATCAACGTGCACACGCACCATCGGACATTTATATGTATTCAAAAGTGCAGACTTGAACAGCAGATAATATTGTATTAAGCAACATTGTGACTTGCTGTTCATTTATTTCCCACATGTAATTCACTTGTAACATTAGTCACCTTATGCTTGCCATGTTACTAGTGCATTAATCCACTACAAAGTTGGGCTGCACTAGGGAATTAATGCCTGGTGGCACTCGGCCTGCGGCCTCTTACCCCCAAACCAGACACTGATTCCCTAGTAGAGCTCTCCTTTGTAATGGATTAATGCTTAACTTGGTACTATTTAGTTTTTTGTTTATTTAGTTTTTTTGTTGACCGGGTAAGTGCACTAGACAAATCCTGCCTATTTTCAGGCACGACCCGGGGGGGGGGGGATACAGATGAATGCCAACTGACCTTGAACCAGATTAAGCTGTTGGTGGTATTTTTGAGTGAATGAGGGAAATTTGGCCAGGACACCGGGAAATTCCCTACTCTTTTCGAAGTGCCATGGGATCTTTAACATCCACCTGAACTACCACCAATCCAGGCAGATGGGACCTCGTTTAACGCCTCATCCGAAAGACGGCACCTCAGAAGTGCAGCACCCCTCTCATGCTGCACTACAGTGTCAGTACTGGGATATTAACCCAAGTGCCAGATGTGGGAACTGAACCCACAGCCCTCTGATCTCCCGGCCTCAGAGGCGAGTGTGCTACCTACTGAGCCACTGACACTGACAACCTACTACCAGTATACTTCTTTTTTTAAATATGATTTTTATTGAGGTTAATTTATGAGGCACAACACAGGTTACATATACATTTAAGATGAATTGTGGTATACATACACCAATGTACAATGTTTTAGGTTACAAAGATAAAACCCCTTGTGTTTCACAGTCCAGCACTCATTTAGCATTATCCTATGTAGATTACAGACATCTTCACAGGTAAAAATCACAAAGTGTTCATACTGTTCCTAAGTACTTGTTGAACCCATTTAGGTACCCCCTATCCCCAAGGTGAGAGCAGCACCACCCCCACAAACCACAGGAAGCCTTTCAGGGTACAAAATCTGAATCTAGCTGGGCCATCATGTACCACACCCACTTTTGCCACTTAGTGCTGAAAGCATCCAGTTTTTCATGTAGGTCTGCTGTTAATTTCTCCATTTGAGAATGCTCATTATTATAACCCTCCAAACAGCCACTGACCAAGGGGACAGCTGGTGTCATCCACCTCCTTGTGACCGCCTTTTTAGGTGCCAACAAACATATGGGAAATACAGTCCGGCTCCATGGGGGGCTATGGCTAGGCATTATAGATAATAATACTATCTCAGCCATCAATTCTATGGTTTTTCCTAAGCATTCCTGTACGTCAGCCTGTAGAATACACCAGTACAGGATTAAAATTGGGCATAGCCCAAAAATGTGTCCTAAGTGTGCCACCTGGCATTTGCATTCCCTCCAGCATACTCCAAAAGTTGGAGGCATATATTTAATAAGGACAGCACGTGATCTAAAATATCTGTAACAACATTTCCAGGCGGACTCCTTCCAAATTGAGGAGAGAATAACTTTTACTGCTGATAAAGCACATTTTAACCATTCTTCATAAGTGACAGATAGCTCAAGGTCAACATTCCATTTATTAGTATAACTGCCCTATGAGATGCCCTCCAAGATTACCATTCAGGCTGTCATTTAACAGAGCTAATAAGGGTGGTTTGGGGTTAGGCATCCTCATCCTATCCTGACTTTGATGCAGTATATATACCCTTAGTTGACAAAATCTATAGTGATCTCTATGAGGCAGCCCATACTCTCTCCCTGCAAGGTTTCAAAGGAGGTGATTCCATTATTTGCTAGAATTTGAAAAAGGTAATGCAAACCCAATCGACACCACCCCTTAAAGGTGGTGCCCTTCAGGGATGGCCCACAATTTTCATCAGCCGATAAGGTTACCACCTGTCCTGAGTTTCGCAGGACAGTCCTGATTTGGGCAGCTGTATCTTGCAAAAAAACATGAAAAATACTACATGTCCTGACTTTTTAGTAGAAAAAATATTTTCCAACTTTCCACTAAATCTTGTAGAAAACTATAGTACCTTAACTAAAATACAATAAAATTATATGAAACCATAGAAGCAACCAAGAAACTACAATACTTAGCCTTAATTCTGATTATATAGAGAAAAGAAGTCTGTTGCACTGGTCGAGGTTATGTACTGTTCTGCGAAAAATCATGTTTCAGTAAGAAATATCCCACTTTGGGCTTCTTAAAAGGTGGTAACTCTATCAGCCGATATCTGCCTCATAGTAAAAAACCTCAGAAAACTTCATATGGTGCGTCATCTGATTCCAAATTCTGAGCACCCCCCTTGCATAAATTTAGTAAAATATCACAAGGAAGTAGACCGCCCCCTTGTTGCAAACAGAACAGGTGCTAAGTCCTAGAGATCATTTATAATAAATTCTATGTCCTCCCATGGAGCTGAGTACGTGGGTGTTAACCACTGGAATACCTTCAAAACGGCAGCTCTACCATACCATTCAAGATTAGGTAAGTTTATCCCCCCCCACTCCCGAAGCTAGTGATAAATGAAGAATGGAGAGATGGACCCTAGAGCATTGCCCCCCTCCCCCATGAAATTCAAGATCATTTTATTCCAAGAGGTGAAACAGAAGCGGGATGGACAGACAGGAATGTTCTGAAACAAACATAATAAACGGGGCAAATAATCATTCTTGCAATTTTCACTTTTGGAAAAAAATACCAGTATACTTTTTCGTATCAGATTATATTACCCAGATTTATTTAGGAATCTAGGGGTAACAACAGAATTGATCTTGAAGATACTTACATTGAGTTCTGGACAGAGAGGTGAATGAATTAGGGAACAAATGTCTAGTATTGTTGCACTGTATTATTTTAAATGCAAGTGTTTCTTTAAAATAGTTGTAGGCAATTACAGCTCAATTGATTAAAAAACATATTAGATAACTGGCCCTGTGGCACTGAGGGTTGAGGCACTGGATGCCACACCTCGCGCCACTCCGGAGACCTGGGTTCGGGAATGGACTTGGGTTATTTGGGGATCGGCTGTGGGAGGAAAGGACTGAGCATCCGGAGGACTGCTTTCCTTCCTCGGGGAGGGAGGTTCATGCTGCTTGCATCAGCACAAGAGGGGTTTGGCCCACTCCCAGGGTGCTTGGCTGCCTCCACAGAGGTGGAGACAGCTGCTGCACCCATTGCACAGGCACAGGGGAGAAAAACAATAAGAGGAAAATACCGGGACCTGGCAGGACCCATGATGGCCCCAATGTGTGCCGGAGGACATACCTCTCCAAGGGAGGGTCACAGCATCTGCCAGGTACGCGGAGGTGGTGACAAAATAATGTGATAAAAAAAATATATAGAGAGAGACAGCAGACTGTGACCCGAAACAGGGGCCGAGATGTCCTAATTATATTTCCCAAAGTCTTCCCAAGTTATTTAAAAAAAACTCAGTATGGCACCCAATGTTCAATGAAAACAAATGTGCCACTATAACTTGATTATAAAGATTTGTACTGCAAACTGTAAATACGTCCTGCAGTTTATTAGCCAAAACATCTAACCTATAAATTGACAGGCCATTTACCAACACTGCGGTGAGCACAGATCGTCTTTTTTAGTATAACAGATCATTCCCTTTATTTGTTTATACTGATTTTATTTTTTTTGTTAAAGAGTGAATTTATAGCACTTATGCTGCACGTGACATTAAAAGCAGGGCCCACGTTTTACAAGGCTATATGGCTCTTGTAATTAACATTAGGACACGAAAATCATATTCGTGCCCATGTTAACTCTTTTAATGGTACAGTGTCACCCCCACAACTTGAGTCACTTGAGTAACCCTTTAACAGGCCATCCCTCTCCCGCCTGCCAAGCTGCCTACTGTCTCCCCATGTCGATGGCCGAACTGATGACTGCGGAGTCCACCTTGGGCCGCCATGCTTGCATTTTGTTGATGACTCTGTGGAGCTCTCCCCCAGACAGGCTATGGGAACAGCATCGCTGAAAAGGCCCCGCACAATCCATGTCTTCCTCAGTCCAAGAGGCCACAGTGCTTCCAGAAACTGGGGGCTACAACATGCCTGATCTACAGAGCCAGTCTTCTCCTCCATAGCCAATCCCAACTGGCAGAAGCTAGATGATGTGTGTGTTGAGGGGGAGGAAGAAGAGTAATTTTGTAATATAAAATATAAATCAAATGATAATTTGGCACATCATAAATTTTTGTAATGCACATCTGGCTCTCCTTGTTTATTTTTTACAACTTAATCTGTTTACTTAGGCATCTTTCTATACATATATACATCATGAGGGAGTATGCCTAGTTAAAAACAGACATTAAGCTGGCCCACTACGAGAGCAGTTGTGCTTCCATCCCCCACCCCCCCAAGGCTAGTGACCTGTGTTTGGGAATGAACAAAAATTGCTTGGTGGCCTGGCAAGGTGAGGAAGGGTTGAGCCCCCAATGACAGCTCTCCTTCGTTGGGATGGGGAGACTCCAGTTCTCCTGCAGATACTGCTACCCAGCGGAACCCAGATAGCAGCGCAGTCGGATAACATTTTGAAGTGACAGACTGGTGTGTGACGTTCTGGTGCACATGTCCCTATGCTCCGGCTCAGGGAAGAAAACGAGGCTGACAAGTGGCTGGACTGCCATATGCTAGTACCACCCCCGCAGAGGGTCTCACATGGCTGACCAATCACCAAATGAGGTTCTGTGCAAATGGAGGAAACCGCAAGTCTGTGAGGACAGTGACGGAGTGGGGTGGGGAGGTGCCGTCAGCAGACCCAGGGCACATTAAAATACTAATTTAACAAAAAAAAAACACATCATTGCTGAACCAAGTATTCGGTTTCTTACATTTTAGTTTGCCAAGTAACCCCACACTCATGCATGTTCCTACGTACAGCGTCCCCCCCCCCCAATGAATTCTGACTCTCTCCTCCTCACTGAAACATAGAAATTGCTGGCAGAGAAGGGAGGTTTGGCCCATCTCGTCCGCCCATTTTTATTGTGATTGCTTATGCTGCAGACCCTGCTTCCATCCCCTTCCTTATACCTATGATTCCCCGGTGCCTTTCCAAGGCATTTTTGAACCCTACCACTGTTTTTCCCCTCAGTGCCTCTGCTGGAAGGCTGTTCCAGGCATCTACCACCCTTTCTGTGAAGAAGTACTTCCCCACATCTCTCCTAAATTTACCCCCCCCAGCTTCATATCATGAAACCTTGTTATAGAGTACCCTTTTCTCTGAAAAATACCTCCAACCTGTACCTTATTCACCCCCGTGAGGTATTTAAAGGTCTTGATCATATCCACTCTCTTTTCTCTCTTCTAGGTTGTACATATTGAGCTTCTTTAGCCTCTCCTCTTAGGGCTTTTGATGCACACCTGCACCATCTTGGTAGCCCTCCTCTGGACTGCCACCACTCTGTCTATGTCTTTCGTGAGATAAGGTCTCCAGAAATGGACACAGTACTCAAGGTGGGGTCTTACCAGTGACCTGTACTGGGGCAACACCACTTCCCTCTTCCTGCTGGTGATACCCATACCTATGCACTCCAGCATCCCACTAGCCCTCCCGACTGCCTTGTCGTATTGTCTGGTCACCTTTAGGTCATCCAGTATGGTTACTCCCTCGGTCCCTTTCCTGCTTGGTGGCTGCAAGTATCTCTCCCCCCATTTTGTATTCCGCTCCCTGGGTTTCTGTGGCCCAAGTGCATTATTTTTCAGTTTTTTGTATTAAATCCTAGCTGCCAAACCTTTGACCACTCTGCTGACCTTTTCAGATCTCTTACTAGACTTTGCGCCCCCCGTGTCCACTCTGTTGCAGATCTTGCTGTCATCAACAAAGAGGCAGACCATCCCTTCCAGCTGCTCTGCTATCTCACTAATGAAGACATTAAAGAGGACCGGCTCCAGCACTGACCCCTAACGTACCCTGCCAGTCACCTTCCCCTCCTCAGAGAGAACTCCATTTACTACCACACTCTGCCTCCTACCCCCTAACCAGTTTCTTACCCAGTTTACCACCATACTGCCCACCCCCAAGCTCCCCAACTGTTTACCAGTCTCCTATGTGGAACGGTGTCGAAGGCCTTGCTGAAATCCAGGTAGGCCATGTCCACCGCTCCTCCCTGATCCAACACCTTGGTCACCCAGTCTGAAATATTTATCAGCTCCTTTTCCATTTGAGTGAACTTCTGTTTTAGCAGGAAGCTTTCAAGGGCCTTCTGGCAGCAGCGCCAGGTAGCCTGATTGAATCCACAGCAGACTTCACAGGCCTTCACATCATGGTCCGGGCCTAGGCAGCGGACACAGGAGTCATGGTCATCCTTATCGTAGATCTTCTGGTCGCACCCGCAGTATCAAAAAGGTTTTTCAAGATCAGTTGGCATAAACGAAGAACCGAAATCACTTGAAAATAAAGTGACTGATAAAGTGACTGCACTGCTATAATGGATCATGCGCCAGTCCTTCTAAACCTGCCGGGCTGGGGGTCTGCTAATGTCGTCAGATCTTGGAAATTGGACCCGCTCTTATTTAAAAACTAAGACTCTGTCCTATATATCAGGGATTAAATTCAGCAGTTTTTGCTGAATAATCCTAGAGGGACTACTAGGCCTTCTATTAGATGGGAAGCAATGAAAGCAGTACTTTCCATATAGGTTTCTTCCTCCATGAGCCCTGGCAGGTGGCTGTGGTCCTCTTCAAGGAGGAACTCACTTCTCCGGTCCCATGCGTCTCTGCTCTTGCCGACCCTGGAAATTCCTCCGCAGATTGCCTCCCGTGGCGGGGCCAGGAAGGAGGGCGCCGGCCCTCTCCACCCCGAGACCCAACCCAGACACCAGGGATGGCCCTCAGGGACGCGGGGCCATCACGGAACCCTACCAGGCTCTTTTTTCCTTTTTCTCCCATCCCCCCTCCCCTACCAACGTAATGACATTGGTATGTGCCCGGTACGTGCCTCCCTGTCCGTACTGCCCTCCAGACACCGCCAGAGGGCAATCAACGAGCAGGATGGCAAGTCTCCTTCCCCCGAGGGAGGACAGCAGTCCTCTAGACGCTCGATCCTCTCTACCCCCGGCAGCCTAGGCTCATTCCTGAACCCGGGTGACCGGCGTGGCGCGAGGTGTAGTGACCAGCACCTCAACCTCCAGTGCCACCGGGCCGGCCAATGAAAGCAGTACTAAGGGGAACAATCATATCCTACACAACACACACCTGGAGGAAGAGACTGAAAACGTCACAGATTTAGAACAGCAAATAGCACAGGCTGAGAAACAGCATATGCAAGGCCCCACTCCTGTGCTGTACCAGCAGCAGTAGAAATTAAAATGGCAATTCAACCAGTTGGCTAGTTCCAAAATAAAGTGCACCATTCTGTTAAACCAAGCGTCCAATTATTTTGAGGGGAATGCTGGGGGGAAGTGGCTAGTGTGGCAGCTAAAGCATAAAACGAGCATTAAAAACAGCTCAACTCCAGAGTGCTGAAGGGGCAGTTCAGTGCAATGATAGGGATATTGGAGAGAGAGAGCTTTAGGGAATCGTACCAAAACCTTTATACCTCAGAGGTACACCCTTCTAAAGCAGAGTTAGGGAACTTCTTATCCCATGCCCCAGTGACAAAGACTGATGAAGCCGACAGGATAAGTTCAGAGGAAGAGATTGACTGGGGTGAGATAGTGAAAGCTATACAACATCTAAAAAGGGGGAAGGCCCCAGGGCCAGATGGATTCCCTATAGATATTTACAACATTTTTAGGGAAGGTCTCAAACAACCCTTGTGGGACATGATAGAATAGAGCTTTAAAACTGGTGCTCTACCCCCTCCACTTGGTTGGCTACTATAACTGTCCTACCTAAGCCTGGGAAAGATCCAACACTCTGTGGGTCATATAGACCTATATCTCTTCTCACAGCAGACTACAAAATTTGTGCCAGAATTTTGGCAGCTAGATTAGAAACTATATTGCCCAAAATAATACACCCAGATCACATGGGTTTTGTTCATTCTCATGAAGGGAAACATAACATGAGGAAAGCTATGAGTATAATCTGGAGGTGGAGCAACTCAAAGCTGGGGACGGGAGCTGCTGAGGTGGCACTGCATGCTGAGAAGGTGTTTGACCGTGTGGAATGGAGATATATGTTTGCTACCCCAAGACATTTTGGGCTGGGGGAAAATACGTTAAGATGGATCACCACTTTGTATTATAAGCTGGCAGCGCAAATTTTGGTTAATGGGAACTTGTACCCAACTTTTGAACTAACTCGTGATACTAGACAGGGGTGCCCTCTGTCTCCACTACTCTTTGTGTTAACACTGGAACCTCTGGTCGCTACAATAAGGGCTGATCCCAAGTAAGTGGGACATTCTGCCAGTGGTACCCAACATAAGATCTTGCTTTTTGCTGATGACCTCCTGCTTTAGTTACAAAGCCCTGGGGAGGGCCTGCCTAGACTTCATCAAATTTTATCGGATTATAGTAAGCTGTCGAGCCACAAAATTAATAGGGCAAAGAATGAAATTCTATCAATCAGCCAGAACTCAACTGCTGAACTTCAGAACAACCTGTAGTGCATGAGAGTAGTTACCTCCCTTAAATATTTGGGTACACAGATATAGAGTGACACATATAAACTATTGCAAGATAACTATTACACATTTCTGGGCTCTGTTTGGCAGGATTGCGAGACATGGGTTGTTCTCCCTATAAGTATAACTGGGAGGATAAATGCTATAAAAATGAACATACTACCTAAGTGCCTGCACTTATTTCAGACTCTGCCCATTAGGGTTCCAAAAATTTTTTAGATCTCTAAACAGTATAATATACAAATTCCTATGGGAGGGCAAGGCAGCACGCATCTCTAGGAATAGTCTTCAACTCACTCTAAAGAAGGGGGTGGGTCTGGCACTGCCCCATATGAAGTTCTACTATTGGACTTCTCAGCTGGCAATGCTGGCGGGAGGTGTTAATACCTTACCGCCCAATTGGCTGACCAATGAGAGTGGAATCTACGGGGGAGAGCTTGTCTCTGCTTGCTTGCTACCGGCACTGTCGAGTGCACTGACTAGATTAAGAGTTAATCCTTATACCGTGCAACTAATGAGGATATGGGTTGGGGTACACAAAATGACTGGGCAAAAGGGAAGGATATCTCCCTGAGCTAATCTGATTGCAGTTGTTAAGATTAACTACATTAGAACAAATGTACTCAGGTGGTGCCTTACAATCATTCAGTGGCATAAGGGAACAATTTACTCTGCAAAGGAGATTTTTTCGCTTATCTGAGGGTGAGACACTTTCTATCTTGGGTGACACTGGCTCCTTCCCAGACTGAAGAAATCATTTATAGGCCGCAACCTAATTCCAGATCCCTGACAGTTATTTATAAATTACTCATTGTTGCAGCCCCAAAACCAAAGTTTAAGGTCAGAGGGCTATGAGAGGATGACTTAGACACCCAGTTAATGGACGAGGACTGGCAAATTGCCATAAATCACGTGCACTTATGTTCCAAATCCAATAAACTGCGAAGAATTCAGCTATGTTACTTCTATAGGACTTAATTAACCCCACATAAACTGCACCAGTATAACAACTCTAGGGACCCTCAGTGTCCTAAGTGTCAAGTAGATAAAGGCGACTTTATACAGATGGCTTTGACAAGTCCTAAAGTTGCTCCATTTTGAATTCAGGTCCATCAGTTAATAGAAATGGTATTACAACATTGTCATAACAATAGGTTATAATATCACTTTTTATAATACAGCACTTGGATTTACCTTGGGCCTTACCCCAAAATACTTTCAAAGATTCCTATAAATAATTATAAAATTCAAATATGATATTATCCCTTTCTTCCCAGTTCTAGATAATGGTGAAAAATGTTTCTGCCACACTTAGAAATATGAAAAATAAACTTTATTAACACCAATATACAATGGCCGGGATATTCAAAGGGGTTGCGCCTGGCGCAACTGAGTTGCACTGGCGAAACCCCGCATTGCGCCCCAGCAGGATAATGAGCTGCCCAGTGCAGCACAAATCCCGTCTTGCCCGAGGGTGCAATGTAATCCCTATGCGGCACCCATGCATATGCGGCACATCGATATTCAGCCGGATGTGCTGCACATGTAAGCGCCAACCCTACATGCGCCACACACTGGTGCTCAAAGTTGAGCCGTAAAATATAGGATCAAAAGCTGGCCACCCACAGGCGGGCGGCTGTATTGCAAGGTGCAACACAACAGCCGCCAGCCGGGGTGGCCACCCGCTCAGCGGAAACACCGTCCAAAAGCACCTGGACCCTCCTGGTAGTCTAGTGGACCCCCCTCCCACCCCATATGCCCAATCGCGGGCTTCTGTATTCAGTAACTAACCCCTGGTGGTCTAGCGGTCCCCCCACTACCCGATCGAAGGCATCTGTATTAAATAAACATTACCTGGTGGTCTAGCGGTCCCCCCGCTGCCCGATCCTGCAGGCTGTTGTAATTGCAGAGCGTAGCCTGGTGGTCCAGTGGTACCCCTCCCCACCCTCCCACAGAGGACCCCAGCCATCCCCCATCATCGGCGGGTGCTAGCACCCGCCCGCATACCACCTGGCCACCTGCTGAATGACAGCGTACACTATGATCTGCACGCCTATTGGTCCACAGTGTGGATCTGTCGTGGACTTGTAGACATATTGTACTACACAGGACCAGGTATGTGAATGAACACGTTCATTCACATATCTGGGCCTGTGTAGTACAGTATGGTCTGCAAGCCCCTTGAACCTGCAACTGTAATCTCTTCTGTCATCAATGAAGCAGTGCAGTGCAGCCTGGATCCTCCTTGATTGACATTACAAATCATCAAAAAGTCACTTACCAAACCGGCCTGCCAGCACAGCGTTAGCACTACTGCTTGCGACGCCAGCGACCTGGGGTCAGGAGCGACCTCGGGATGCTGGAGGGCTGGCTGGGGGGCAGGAGGATCGAGTGCCCAGAGGGCTGCTCTCCTCCTCTGGAGAGGGGGTCTGTGTGTCCTGCTGCTCTACTGCCAACTGGGTGACCACGGATGGAGGTGCAGCAGGAACGCAAAAATACATGGGGAAGGGCGTCGGAAGGAGTTCGGAAGCGGTGGCACATCTCAGCGTGCCCTGCCTCCTTGGACTCCCCAGAGTGCAGGCGCTCTCACAGAAAAAGAGAAAAATACCTCACCCTGGCTGCCAGTAGAGAAGACTCAACTGCCCCTAGCCTCCAGAACCAGGCTCCACGATGGATCACCCAGACTACCCGATGCACACTTACGGACTGTGGAGGTAATGGATTCCTCCACTCCCGACCGGGGCAAACCGTGGCTGGATGGGAACTGGTCTGGTGGTATTCCAGTGGGAGTTACCTGGGGCAGAGCAGAGGGATCCACAGCGTAGGGTCTCTGAAGAGTGGCAGTCGGGGGGGAGAGAAGGGTGCTGTAAAAAAATTAATATAAAAAAAAAGTCACTTATCAGGTTTTGGCGGGAACATCAGACAGTAAGATACTAGCAGTCCAAGACACGATAAACTTCTTCCCAACCGCAATTGTTTGCAGAAAAGGTTTCCTTGTGGATGGCAAAGTTCTGGTAACTGGATTTATGACTTTTTCTGTTTTAGTTTATTTCCACTTAAGAATTATCTATTGTGAAACAGCACTGGACTTGCCTTTGCTGATGAATTTCACAGTTAGTCTCTTGTCCAGGTTTTAGCAGGAAGTTCAAAACATTACTTCAAGTCAGGATGTCCAGTGTAAACCATATTCTTTGCTTTATCCAATATTAGAAAAAGTCCATTTTTTGTAACAAGCAGTTCTTGAGGTTGGACCTTGTAGCAATCTTGTGTCAGCTTGCAGACTTGACCTCAGCAGCACTGGTGGATACATCAATGGCTTAACTGGAAACTGGTCCCAAATCTTCAAGCAGGCCTCCAAGGTGTGGCTATAGGCTTCCAGCCTATTAAAAGTCAACTGGATTCCTTAGCCCAACTGACATAAGTCCTCACACATTGAAGACAAACAATTCTGCAGTGGGCCTGGCCAAATTCACATATATGTTTTCAGGTTGAGTGACATCATCACCCGATTCTGATTGGTTCTTGCTGATGATATATGAGTGACTTTTAACTCCACCCTAAAGACGTCCCACTTGCTTCAGGCCCACTTTTATAAATGAAATTATTTTCTTTCTGTAACTTTTTTATGCAAAATAATATAATTTCCAAAAAAACATGTTTGAACTTATCTCATTAAGTGGAGTCTTTTAACACGTTTCTCATGTTTCTAGGACCTGTATTTCCTGAATTAGGCTATAACTTTATATTTTTAGTGAAGTTTCTCAAAACAAAGTGATAGTCTTGTTCCAAATATTCTATGCTTCAAAATAATATAAGATTTGTTCATAACGTTTTTCAGGAAAGTCTATAAAACATTAGATTTCGTTTACAAGCACATGGTTTCTTTGGGCTTAATGAGGTGTGACCTCGTTCAGCTTGAAGCTCACCAAGAAACTTTCCAATGGAGCCGACAGTTTTCTGTCTTTAAACTCTTACTTAAGAGATACATATTCAGAAGGTTCATGGGGTCAGCCTTCTTTTAAGACTAAGTTGGTTTGTTTATCTCTGACAGTCTGGATGCTACAAAGTTTTGTAAATGGCAAACGCCAGAAGACAGCTGCATCTACCAAACTTAGATGACTAGGCAGCTGTAATTTTTCTACCATTTATGGAAGTTTCAGCTTACCATCATGTTGTGTTTTTCAGTTATAGGCAAAAGTCTTCTCATTTTCCTTGAAGTCTATAATATTTTCAAAGAGGTATCTCAAGCATAGCACGGCTGTACCAGATACTGGTTGGCACAAAAACATGTCCATACATCATGGTCAAGTACATAGCAACCACTCGCTCTGGCCCCAGCTCTAAGGAGTGAAGCTTCTTCCTTATCTTTGGTTGCTACGGTATTACAACCTTTTACCCCTTAAAAATGTAGGTAGGCCTCTTTCTCTGGACTAACACTGCAGTGTGTCCTTCTAATATCACAGTTTAAAATGAAATCTACCTTTCCCTATGTGGACTTGATGCTACAACCCCTTTTCAGCCAGATGGAGGGTACTTGAAGATTAAAGTTGAAAGCAAACCTTTTTTCCTTTTGCCAAAGTCCCATTCGAGCAATATTTCCTTGGCTTCTAGGAAACTCATGCATATAGTATGATGACTAGAGGTTTATAGTATTGCCTCCCTTAACCTTAATCTTAATAATTAAGTCCTTAAAAGGAATATAAAATAGTAATTAATAATAATATGATGATACGAATTATACTAAAATATTTTAGCAACAGTTTTGTTCCTACAACGTGAGCTACCTGCAGTGCCTGCTGCCTTTATGCTGGGATTGGATTTTGAACAAAATAAGTTGAAGGTGATGACACTGCTCACCGAATGTGGAATTTGGCTTTGGTCAATGCCAGGAAAACAGTAATGCAAAACTGGCTCAGTGCATCACCGCCTACAACAGCACAATAGCTGAACAACCTGCTCTTTTGCATGAAGTTGGAAAAACACCATCTTAATGCCAATGGTCAAAATAAGCTGTTTCAGAGCACTTGGCAGCCGTTGTTGCAGACTGTAGAAAACAATCAAATACCACTGTAATTGCCTAAAGCAGGATTACACTGGATTAGTGTTCTTTTTTGTGGTCTAGCTCACTGTCACAATGCTGTCATTCATCAGTGCTACCTGGATAAAATCCAGTACCAGTCTATGATATTTTTATGGTTTCGCTTGTATGTCTTGACATACACGGATGTAAGTGTACCACTGAATGCAATGTACTATCACAATTTAATGTATGTGAATTACCTTGATAAACTTGGTTTACAAAAAAGAACACACCTCCTCAAGGCTCTAGATGCCTCTTCCATGGCTCTGGGCCAATGAGGAACAACCACAGTGTTGAGATTGGGAACTCTAAGGAGTCCCAATGGCAGGGCGGAGAGACTGCTGCTGGTATAGACCTCAAGGTCAAACGCCTGGAGCACCTCCACCAGGAGTCACTGGTACAAGGTGTACGCAGCAGCAGAAGGAAAGTGGACAGACGACTTGTTATCCTCTATGGAGGATGTTGATGGAGACAAGGCACTGTCTCTGGGCAGGATCGATACTGGGGGGAAGAACCTGTACTGGGCCCTATCAGACTCCCTGTGTGAGTCATCTAAGGAACTGACCCACACTCAGTGCTGCTCTCACATTAGTGGCCCCTCAGGGCTTTGTGCCTAGGGTGTCTTATAAAAGAAGCAACAAGGCCTCTCCAAAAGGGGTTGAGACTCCAGGTCTAGGAGGCCTAAGCCTGGGCTGCAAAACTGCTTATGTAGCCTCGCCCAAGGGCAGGGCCTACCATAGTCACCCAAAGGGTGTCCTCCTACATCTGAGAAGTGACCCAACTGGTGCCATTGGGGGGGGGAACCTCCAGGTGAGGAGACCAGAGCCATACAAGTCCCAAGGGGTGACCCCATTCCTTACTTGCAATACTGTCAGCCTGCAGCACTGGGGAAAAATATCACCCCAAGTCCTTGTCCAATTGTGAGTCATCACTGCCTCCACCGGCACCGTGATCTGGTCTAACACCCTCAGAGACAGATCCTCTCCCATCACCATAGTCGACGATGTCCTCAACACTGCGCTCAGTATCAACATTGACATCATGCTTGGTGCCATCTCCCTCCTCAGTATGGTGGGCAACACTAGAATTGGGAACGAGCACCAAGCTAACATCTCTGTTGGCACAGTGATCAAAGCCAGACCTTGGCCCAACACTTTGGCTGTTGCCGTGACCATGCCTGAAGCCATCCCCCTCCTTGGTGTCCCTGGCAACACAACAGTCAGGGGCAGCCTCCAAGTTAGTTTTGGTGCAGACAACATCCTCTGTGCCAGGCCCTCCCTTGATAATGTGAACAGCACTGGGAGGAGGCTTAGATTTATCCTTAGTATCCACCACCACATCATCACTGCAAACAGTTGAAACAGCGTGGGTGACACCAGAGGACAACGCTGCAGTGTTCATCAGTGTAGACTGTGTGCACAGCTTGACGCTTCATCACTGGGGATGACAACTGTGGAGGGTTCTCAGCCAGATGCTCAGAAGGTTCTGGCTGTCCACCAGACCCTAACACCAGAGTCTCTGACACCTCAGTGCAGCGAGTTCAAGGAGAACTCTGTACTTCCACAGAAACAGAGGTCCAAGAAAGAGGCCCAGGGAAAAGGCCTGGAGACCTTACCTTGGACGCACAAGTATAATGCTTGCCTCCAAAAGTGAGGATTGGGCGACCTCACTTCAACAAGCAGTTTTCCAAGGTGCAGAGGTTCAAGGGGAAGCAAACATCACAAGCATCCATGTCACCATCTTATCCAAGGCAGGCCACACAGGTCTGATGTCAGTCTGCTGCAGCCACCTTGTTCTCACAAGTGTAACCCCCCCCAACTAAGCTGGGGTTTACTTTAATGTCTTCCTGGGTGCCACCCATGCCCACTGCCAGGCAGACGTCCTTCATAGATAAGAAATCCAAGGTTGTTTGTTTAATCCTGTGGATTTACATGAGAGTGCCATGATGTGCCTCCGCGCCTGTCCCTTTAAGTCCTTATCCAGTATGTGTATAGTAATTGGCCCAGCTGGGTCACAGTGCTTTAAGGCTTGCGACCGGCCAGACACTGCTTTAATTTGCTCCACTTTGCTGTCGATAATAGAGCAGAGGGAGCTGGAATCAGTGCTGTAAATATTTACTTCTAACTTGCTGTTGTGTTTAAACTTGAGTGCTTTGTTTAACCTGCCTTCTTGCAGCTTTGTTTAACTGAATGGGGGTCGCCATGTTTGGTCCGGGACTTCCAGGATTTGAACCAACAGGATACAGGGGACCTTGAAGGGTCCTTAGCTCAGGTGCCTCATGGGAAGAAAAACTGTAGTTTTTAGGTTGGCACCTAAACTGAACTGATGGGAGCATCCAAACTGTGACTGACAGCTCCCCAGCCAACTCGGACTGAGGAAACCCTGGGAAATCCCAGAACTGTTAGAAGGCAGTGGACAGTTGGCATTAGAGCTTAGAGAGTGAGCAGCTCAAACTATCGAGAGACTGCTCAAGAAAGGAGCCTAGGAGAATCTGTGGGGAGAGGCCTGACTTGCCTTCCTGCTGGGCTCTTCAGCATTGGACTGCCTTTTTGCAGAAAACGGAATAAATCCAAAAAGTGATTTTCAACTGGGCAGAAAGCTCCAAGACGTTAAGAAGTACAGCTTGAGATTTTGGACTGACAAGATGCTCCTGTGCAGCGATCGGCCCAAGAGAGTGAGACAGACTGCTGTATTGAATTAAGAGGTTTGGCTCAGTGAAACTGTGGCAATAGCAACCGGCCCAAATACTGAACTGAGAGTTAGAGAAGTTAATCTTGTTCCTGTTTAATGTGCTGAATGTTTATGGTGGATCGTGGCCTGTTTTGCCAGTGACTGAACTGTGTTGCCAGCTAGAGGCTTTCACCAGCAAACAAACTGAACTTTGCCTGAAGTGTTTATTCAGCCTTGGGCCTATGCCAATATTGGCCCAAGCCAAACATTCCTGCACCAGAAACTGTTCTTCGTCGAGAGACCGACTTAGGGATCCAGCCCCTGCATAGCAAAGATTCGCAGGTTGCGGCCACCTGGAAAGAAAGGCCATGAAGTGGAGGTGTGTAATGCTGGCCCAGCTTCCCCATGCTCTTCGGTGATCAGCAGCAGGTCTTTATATCACCAGGCCAAATCCACCCACCTGGTGTCGTGAGTAAACTCAGGGTAGCTCCTTGCAACATTTCTGGCTTATAAGCATATTATTAAGGGGTTTTCAATACTGAAAGTGTATGCTTGTCTTGCTAACACTGCCATTACAGGGGGTTCCAGGGAATCTGCTGAAGGCCAGACCCTGGCAGTAAGTGCAAAAGGTGTGTGTATATTATTAATGTTCAGTGCTGACTGTGTTTTAACTGCTACAGAGGGTTATTACTTGTTACAAGGTATTTGGTCACTAAGAGGGCTTGCGGGTGGTTATATCTTCCCAGAGGGCTATACCAGGTTAGGTAGATACCCCCACTATTGTTGCTCTGGGTGGAGGCAACATAATATCAAATCCAGACCCTTCAACTTGTAGTTAGAAGTACAGGCAGGGGTAGTAACTCTAGGGATAGTACCATCTAGGGGTTACACAAGGAGAACTCTTGTTCTCAAAGGGACAATGACACAAAATGGGCAGCTGTTGGGCTTTCTTCTTTGAGGTGACCCCTTCTGACTTTCCTTTCTGCACTGTGTGGTGAAAGAAATAAATGAAGACAGTGCTATAAAAGCGGAACAAATATGGTGACGTAGAGACAAAAAGTACTTCGGCGCCGGCTTCGTGGCGTTAAGCGAGAGGGTTCGCTCAGCATGCTAGCGACCCAGGTTGCCTTGACCCAGGTGCCAGGAGGCGGAGCAGGAGAATTCCATAAGCATCCGCTTCCCTCCAGGGGTGGGGGTGGGGAGTGGGCTCTGCCTGGGGACCTGCGGAGCAGACTGGCAGCATGCTTAGGGGACGTGCTGCCTCGACCGCCCCCACTCGCCCACCCTAAGACACCCCCACTCACACAAGGCCAAGAACTGCAGGGGGCGAAACAGAGAAAATCGGAAAATACCCCAGACCGACCAGATGACGAGTGCCCTGACCCCCTACCACCCGAAGCACCAGAGCCAGCCCGGATCCAGCCCCACAGCAACTGAGGTGCATAGTCGGCCATTGAGGCCATTTCTTCCCAGAAGAGAGGAACCTTCCCATCAGAAGGATATGCCAGGCTACTCAAGGTAGGCTGCAAGGGGGAACTGATGGAGGTGGCAGAGGGGCAGAGGGTGGTGGGGACTGCGCTGGCGCTCCGAAGAAGTGGCTGGTTGGGGGGGCTGGGAGGCGCAAAAAAAAAGTACTTTGGCAGTGATGAGGTGAAATGAGGTGTGCCTTCATGTGGGCTCTCGATGGTGGGAAGAACAGAACTGAGGCTGGTGAGGGATCTGGCAATAGTTACTGGCTAGTACGTGGCAACATGTGGGGGTGTGTTGGTGCCATGCCCAGCAGCTGATCCCAGTAGCCGTTGCCGACCCCCTGGCCTGAGCTTTGCTCCTGCAGGTCCTAGTGCCTCTGGCCTAGACCCATAAGTGGGAATCCAATGGAGAAGACTGATTCTTGGAAAATCAATTTGTGAGCAAAGGAGGAATGTTCAAGGCTACAACCAAAGACATGGAATTGTCAACTAAGCCAGACGGCAGGAAAACCATAGCCGCTCAATGGAGGGCATGGCAGAAGTTACCCCACTGCCTACCAAACATCAGGCTAAACCGTCCAATTACTACCAGACATGCAATCCGTGCCTTAAATATTATAAAGATCCCCCATCAGAAGTACTGGCACACCAAGAAAACAATATGTGAGGCTTTCACCTTTTGTCTGCATGCTTAATGGCTTTACTTTCCACTCAGTTTCTCAACATTCACGTTTTGAGTGGCTTACATGTCTTCTACTTGGGACTTTCCAGAGCTCTTTCCAATAAATTTATTAAAATACTAGATTATAATAAATAAAGGAAGAGCAGTCTAGTGGTTAGAGCAGTGGCTTAGAAACCAGGAGATCACACAGTTGGTTCAAACCCCGCTGGCGCCACATATGTATTGATCCTGAGCAACTTAATTCCTCAGTCCATCCAGCAATGGAAATGGGTAGAAGCAGAACCATCGTGAGTAAATAAAATGTAAAATGAAAATACTTTTTCTTCCCTTTTTTAGGCTGCCTTGAAAGTCACCCTCAGACTGACTCCTATGTTTTCAACATAACACCATTTTTAAGAAGTCATGTTACTGCCCCCGTTTTGAAAATACTTTCAGTCAGATTAAATTCTGTTTGATACAATGTTCACCAAAACACACATTAGGACTAGCAGATACATCCAGCATTCATGGAGTCCTCTCGACAAGTGGGTCAGAACAGGGTATTTTGATCAGGAGAAGCTTATTTGGATTACAGTGCAAGGTTCATTCTAGGAATGAACCAGTATGGGCCCCTGATCAAAGTGCAATGTGTTAAGACATACTACTCCTCATAAAGCAAGTGTCAACAGAGGAAGCATTTTATTACATTAAACCCCACAATCATCATCCCTGAACTTGCCCTGCTGAACAGTTACAAACTGCACTGATATGTACAACTTTAACTCCGAAAAGTAATTGTGTTGCTTTACAAAGTTGGGTGACTGCTGTGCCCAAGTCCGAAGAAATAAGTTACGTTATAGTTTTCTTCTACTATGCCAAATGGACACTGTACAGTAGTAGCCACAGACACTGCAAGCTTTCCCGAAATTTCTGTGATATTTCCAGAAATATCTGATGCTTTTTGCATTTAAATAGTAGGGGCAGCAGAGAGAAACTCGTCAGAAATTTAGCGAAATATCTGGAAATAGCTTGCAATGTCTGTGGCTACCACTGTACCACAGTCACTGCTACACATAAACCTGCATGAGTGCTGCTGCATTTGAAGACAGATGTGAAGCATAGCTGATGACATCACCTTGTAGGTCAAAGCCTGGTGAATGCAGTAAGAGAGAGAACAATCTTTGGGGTCAACGGCCCCATGTCCTTGCCAAGTGACCAGAGGAAAGTTAGATAACTGCCAATGAAGAAATCCTCTGGAACTGTACGGGGAGGGGGGCAGATTCTATGTGCTGCTGTTGTGTCACATTTGAGTATAAGGGTTGAGGACTGAGTCAGGCTTGCTAGGGATGGATTAAAAGCAATACCATATTTGTACTCTGCTGCCTTCTTCCTCCTAGGTCCCCCATGTAAATGGGCACTGTCATACGGGTTATTACCGGTGATTGCAATCTAGATCAATAAAGTAAACAGATAAAAAGGGAATGTGTACCTTGGCAGCTGTCAGCACTGTTTCAGAAGCCAGACCTCCTACAGATGCATGCCGAGTCAGTTAACACTAACTGAAAACCTGTCTGAAATGCTGTTTTGAATGAAACGACGTCTCCTGACTGTCTGCCCGCTGCCTTTGCCACATGAAGCACTGCCTACACTATAAGAGTAGATGCCAAGTTCTGGGCTGGACATTAGATCAGCGCCTGTTCCACTGTTAAAGGGACACTGTCACCCCTTTTTTCATCATGTTTTTCTCACTGAAACACCACTTTTTCTGACTGCTTACCTTTTCTAAAATTCATTGAAGCTGCTGGATGTTTGGTCTGCTTCATTTCTTAGCAGAAATTAAATGCATGGGAATGGTACAATTATACTCTACCTTGTTTTGCTTCAAATCCTTGATCTACATTAATTGCATTCATCCTGAACGTCTGGAACACCCCCAAACAGTGCAGTCACTCACGATGCAATAGTCTCTCCCTCCACTGCACTATGAGTGGATAGACTGTGTTACAAACATTCCCAAGCCAGGGAAAGATGCAGTGGAAGCTGATCCAAGAATGTAAACACATTTTTGTGTGGTAACACCAGTATGGTGGGCAGTCTGTTTTGTACTTTTAACCCATTTTCTCCTGGTGGCTATTTTGGGTTGGATCTAGCAATGGATGGTTCCAACGCCATATGGCGTCTATGGGAACAAATGTGTTAAAAGGAAAAAGGAATCAGAATCTTCAGCAATCATTACAGAATGTGAGCAATCATAATGTGTTTTTTAATCTGGGGACAATTTGAGGCCTAAGGGAGTTGACAGTGTCCCTTTAGAGTCCGTCCGTCACTCTGACTTCAACAGTGGAGCAGATACCTGGCCACCTGCAGGTTATATAGTACAACCAGTACCTAAAAGGACAGAAAAGGTGAGAGTTAGCTAGGCAGGAAAACTGAACATTAAAAAAGAGTCCCTTGTGACAGCAAATGTTTGCATATGAGACAAGTTCTGGTCAGAGCCAATGAGCATTCGAATAAATTAGCCTGATAAAGTATACAGAATAATGTGTGGCTTACTTGTAATTTACTTGTATTAAATCCCACATTTACTGGAAAATAGGGGAAAAGTTTATGGGGCATGGATTCAGCTACCCTCTGGGAACTACTTGAAATTGGGGGGAGGGTCAAGCAGCTGGCATGCAATGGTATATATTCATATACAAACTATAGCACTGTATTACTGCTCTGCTGTGGTCGGCATCCCCTCGACTTTTTCCCTCAGAGGGTTGAAAACAGCAAAGTTCACCTTTTCCTGTTTTGACCATGCCCAACAGAATGTTAACAAGAAGTCTGCTTTCAGTACTGGAAAAGATTCACTGAGGGAACCCATCAACTGTGATCTAGTATCGAACATATCTGACAGGGGTCTGGGGATATGTTTCTTCATTATACAGTATGTTGCATTTTCAAGCCGGCCCGGTGGTGCTGAGGGTTGAGGCGCTGGACGCCACACCTCGCGTCACGCTGGCGACCCGGGTTCAGGAACGGCCCTGGGTGGCCGGGGGTTGGCAGGGGAGGGAAGAGATTGAGCATCCGGAGGACTGCTCTCTCTCTTCCCGGGAGGGTTAGGGTAAGTGTTTCGCTCAACAAGCGCTCTCTGGCGGAGGCTGGGGGGTTGCAGAACGTAGCGTCGTTGGCGTATACAGGGGTGGAGCCACGGCATGCGTTGCCCTAGGTGGCGGGCTCCACAGGAACGAGACGTAGTACAAAAAGAAAACCTCGCCTGATAGCGCAGCACCTCCTCACGGACCACACTCCCAATCACGGGCTCGGTCCTCAGGCTATCCCCCTCCTCTCCGGCCCGGTGTCTCAACACTAGGAGAAAGAGCACCCTGGGCAGGGGTGGCCCTTCCCCAGAGGGTAGACCCGGGGGATGCCTGGAGCCGGAGAGGAGCCTGTGATGCCCGAGCCACGTGGGGAGGTAGAGACTGATCAGGAGGTAGCCGGAGAGAGTTCAGAGGTGAGCGGAGCATAAACAGAATTCGAAAAAAAAAAATGTTGCATTTTCACACTTTATCTAGTCAGTTTTATGCCTTTAGGGGTATGTATTTTACACAGAAGCAGTCCTTCCTGATTTTACTCCTGGAATTGCATCAGACTTTTAATTCCATTCACAGAATTGAGTCACCCTGGGTTCCCTCCCATTTCCACCAATATCTGCTTTAAGCTTCACTAAGCAGCCTTAAAATATGACAGGGGGATGGTGCTGGTCTAGTGGTTAAACCACAGACTTGGGAACCAGCAAGTTCAGGTTCAAATCTCACTAGAACCACTTATTCACGGTTATCCCGAGCAAGATGCAGTAGCTAAGCATAAATACAAGGTTCATGAAATATCAGGAATTAGTATTGTTTTGCAACAGGTTTGAGCTCTGTTTCTGTTAAGAAACAAGTGCCGAAGTGCACCTTCCCAACAAAACTACTGCACTTTATTTTTTTGTCCTTTCTGTGCCCCTCTCCCATTGCCACAGATTTCCGTAGAAGACACTGTGCATAGCAATGTGGATCTAGTCTGGTCTACTCTGATGGAGAATGTGGCAGCTGTGCTAGTCCAGTCTATGATGTAGTAAATGGTACAGTCTGACCCACTTATAATGGACACATCCATGCAGTATGGCTTTGTCTGTTATAATTGACAGCTCTATTATCAAAGTGGGTATGCACCAAATCATATCTGAATGATGTCTTCCAGGATATCGATATGTGTGAACATGCTGCACTGTATCAAAGCTCTTCATTCCTGCATGTGCTTTGTCATTTTTTGAGAAAAAATTTAAAAGGAGGGTTGAGCCAGCAGTCTAGCGTGCAACCCGCGTTTTCTTCTTCAAGCTCCATGTGTGTGGCATAAAATTAAGTTTAAAAATTAAGCTCGAGGGGAAAGTCATTAATAAGTGTATGTAAGCCGGCCTGCCGGTGCAGCGGAAAGATTTACCGCTGTGACACTGATGACCCGGGTTCGGGAACGGACCCGGCATCAGAGGGCCAGCCATGGAGAGAAGGCTGGAGCGTCCGCTGACTGCTCGCCTTCTTTCGAGGGGAGGGTGGGGGTAGAAGATCGGTGCCTACTGACCCCTGACGGAGGCCAGGGGTACAGCAGTGCACCTGGTCCTGCTAGCTAAGGAGTGTGACTGATGCTGGTGTCAGCCCTGCATCCTGGATGTCACGGTCCTGCGTGAGAAACGAGGAAAATGGCGCGCTGGTCGGTCGGGTAATGGCTCCCCTGGATCCTCACTGCCACGAGTACCTGGGGCCCTCATCAGCCACCTCAGCAGCACCCAGGATCATAAGGAAGGCTGGTAAAGCTCATTCCCTGCTCAGGTAGGGGACCCGCCTGATGAAGGGATGCACTGGGGTACCCTGGGGTTGGCTGCAATGTGGGGCAGTGGTGGTCGGGGGACTACCAGGGTGGGAATCGGTCCATGTGGGGGCCTGAACCAGTGTGCGGCAGAAAAAAAAAAAAAAGTGTATGAACGGGTACCTTATAGTGGACGGTATCAACGGCTGACAATCTGAACAGGGGAAGACCAAGAAAAGTCAGTAAATCTGAGGCATCCAGTTTGGGAGCAGGGCCAACTAAATAGCAGCAGGGGCAATAGCCCCAGACACAGTACCCGATCAACCAGCCATGCTGAAACTTTGCAGTGTGTGATCACTAAGCTGACACAGACAATTCAGCAGCTTGACAAAAAAACTGGATCAGCAAATGGAACACTTAGTGACTGTGGAACAAATGGGTGATACAATGGCAGGTTCAGAGCAGTGGTTTGGCAAAGTAGCAACTAGGGTGCTATCAGTCACGGCCACTTGGATCAAGGACCAAGGAACAGTGAAGGTGAGGCGAGATGGACGTCAGTGATCTAATAGGGTGAAAGGTGTCAGAAAAGGCAGGGAAAGGGGGCAGACTAGATGAGTTTACCAGTACTTTTCTGCTGACAAAGTCTGTGTTTCTATGTTTCTATGAAGAATCACAGGGGCACTAGAGAGCACTCTTGTTATAAGGACGTGCTTTTCTTCAGCTCTGCATCTTTGAGACGGTTTTCTATAAATATAGGCCCAGATATTCAAAAGGGTTGCGCCATGCGCAACAGGGTTGCGCCATGCGCAAGTCCAAAATGCGCCATTCTGCGATATTCAGCAGGAGGCAGTTACGCCACTGGCACCAGGTTGCGCAAGAGAGCAATGCAAATGAATGCATGCTCAACAGGAGGGGGAGGATCCATGCATAACCTGCGCAACCCGATATTCAGTCGGGTTGCGCAGAGTTGTCCATGCGCAACCCCCAAGCTGCGCCCGCACAAGCTTGAGCCAAAAAAAAAAGGCTTAAGTCGAGGGCCACCCCCAGGTGAGCTGCTGCATTGCAGGGTGCAACACAGCAGCTGCCACCCCTGGCTGGCCCCCAACTCGCTCCCTGTGCCCCCCCACCAGCCCGATCGCGGGCAGTACACGTACATGTCCCCCCACATCCCACAGCCCGATCGCGGGCAGAACCTATATAAACCCCCAGTGCCCGATGGCGGGCAGAACCTGTATAAACCCCAGTGCCCGATCATGGGCAGAACCTGTATAAACCCCCAGTGCCCGATCGCGGGCGAGATGTAACCCTCCCCAGCGAATAACTCCTGGTGGTCAGTGGACCGTAAAGCCCGATCGCGGGCAGAATGTCACAACACAACCCCCAAACATCTCCCTGGTGTCTAGTGTCCCCCCCCACCCACCCGAAGCCCCTCCACCCGCTCCCCGCATGGCGGTAAGCGACAGCATCCACCCACCTGCCGCCCGCCCTGCCCGACTGACTGTCGGTGGGGCTGCCGCCCATTGGTGCAGAGCTACAGCCAATGAAGCGTGCAACCCATACCGTACATGACAGTCCAGATTTGTGAATGATCATTCACAAATCTGGACTATCATGGCCTGACAATGTGTACCTTTTGTCCATTTTTTATCCACAGGAGGTATAGTGTGAGGAACTTTTAAAATTGTTATTGTCTGTTTCCTAAAAGATTTATGTAAAGGAATAGACAATCTCCTAGACTCTGGGATATCCATCATTTCTACATAGTCAGGCTCCTCTTGTTCATCCACAGCTTCTTCCAAAGGGAGCTGGAGGGTTTCAGCCACTTTCTTATAAAACATAAAATGAGAAGGGGACTCAGAAAGCCTAGGGGGAGGCACTCCTGAAGGTCTGTCTGGGGAGATGTCCGGTTCAATGGGCACATCCAGACTTTCAAAATCACATTCACTCTCTTCATAATCTTCCTCCCCTCCGGTTCATAAAATCCTCTATATCATATTCTTGAACCAGTGGAACCAACCGAACGGCGCCTCCCTGATGGTGCAGTTCAGTAATTTCAGGAAAGAGACTGGACAATTTGGATTGCTTTAGCTATTTCTTCAGCGGTTGGAGAAGGAAATTTTGGCTCCACACCTGCTGATTTTCTAGTCCTTTTGCTGGGACTGACTCCTCCGAATCAGCTCTCCGTTTGCCCGAGAAGTCTCGCCCTGGTCAGAGGGCACTCCCTCCAGTTGGTTGGCACCGAACCGGCTGGCCATCCCGGTCAGCGGACTTCTTGGCCTCTGCTCCTGAGCCTACCAACTCTCTTATCCGGTAGCTGCAGGGAAATTCTTGCAAATCTGGCAGTCTACATTGAGGTGGTCAAACCCCAGACAATAAACACATGTGGTGTGTGGGTCAGCCTTGACAAAGGCTTCCCCACAGACACTATAGTGCTGAAACCCAGTGGGCCCGGTTTTTCTTTTGGGTTTCTCAGACATAGTGCCAGCCTAACCAAAAACTTGCCCGTTTACGGCAATCTGCCAAGCAAGACACCCTTATCGGTTCCCAACCGTGTCACGGGTCATGGAAAAAAACGTAATGAAATCCGTTTTTTTTAGAACCGATAAGAACCGGGAACCGCACTCTAAATTGCAATTTAACAACAACCTGATCGGTTCAAACCGAACCGATAATATCGTTTGCAAGTTCCACACAGAAATAATGTAAAACCTATCTATTACTTACGATACCACAGACAGAGCTTGAACCGACCGGTTGCGGTTAAAATAATTACAAAATGCGGTTTAAAAACCGAGAATTACACTTTTTAACCGACAAAATGAACCGAGCAGCAGGAGAAATCTCCGGAGCGACTGTTCAGTGAGGCGGAGTAAAGAATCTGACAGTTTCAGTTTGAAGAACAACAGACAAGAGTTTCTCAACTGAGCTCGCGCTCAAGATTCCATGCCTGGCATGGAAAGTTAACTCTTTCACCTCCGGAGCAGTTCGAAGGCTGGGTCAAACTGCATATGTCATAATATAGCAAAACTTCATGTTGTTTGAAAACATTTTGCCCTCTTAGTCAGAGCAGACACTCACCCTTTAGTTGCAGGTGTCCCACAGGTGACTCACAAATCTTCCAACTTTCAAAATAAATGTTGAACTAAACAGGCAGCTTTTCTTCCACTTGGCAGAATTAAAGGGGATTGCCCAGGAATCTGCAAAGGGATCTTTACATTCCCGAGGGCACTGAGAGACTCCAACAGTGGTCTCCACCACTGAGCACAACTTCACTCCTTCACTTACTGAAGACAAACTGGACACTGACTACTACCCTTTGAAAACTCCCAACGTTCTATCTACCTTCCTCTGCTGCAGATTCCAATGTGGCTTATGCAGCTGCGAAAGTTCTATTCGTGATGTCATCCCTCAGTCTCAGCTGAGACTGAGAACAGAGTGAGACAGTGTGAAACCCATTTAACTGGAGTTTCACAAGCTGCCTTCCCTGCCTACCACTAGGTCTTACTGGGATTCTAGTAACCCCGGGTAACAAGGGGGTTACATATGCCTGCGATCGGGCTGGACGTGGGCCACTGGACCACCATGGATTTTGGAGCTCTTTGTGTTATTTCATATGCCCACGATCGGGCTTCAAGCAGTTCACTGGACCACCAGGGATATGGTACTTTTATAATGCAACATATGCCTGCGATCGGGCAGTGAGGCGCTTTGCTGCTTGTGCAGGGGGCGTCGGTCCCCGACGGCTGCAGCCTGGCAGGGCGCCAGGCTCAAGTCGCTGGGGATCGCCGCACCTGCATGCAAATGGGGCCATAATGACATGAAAATGGCCCCATTTGCGCCTTGCATACATTATGGCCCCATTTGCATGTGCACTTTTGAATATTGTGGTTGTTGCGCCTAGCTCAACGGAACTTGCACTAGCTCATCCCCCTGCTCCACTCTGGCCATTTGCACTGACGCAATGCCACTGCGCCATGTGCACTGCGGGTAGCCGAGGTGTGATATTCAACGCTCCTGTGCCATGACGCAGCTCCGTTGAATATCACCCTGTCAATGTCCCTGCACAGCCAAGTTGCGCTGCACCCAGGCTTGCGCCACAACCTGGCGCAGTCTAAATATCCCGCCCCTGGTGTCCAGTTGGGGGATCCTTCTTTGGCCTTGTCAGGCTGCTGCTCGACATCCGTGTCCCTGGGGGACCCAGCGTCCAGAGTAGGAGGACACCTCAGGCAACCAACCTTCTGAAGGTGGGGCAGGCATCCAAGTATCATCCGGCGACTGTCTCTGATCTGGCGTTGGGGCCCAACTCGCCAGAGAGGGTGACCAGCTCAAGGGGCACTTGTCGGCTGGGAGCGGATGTACCTTGGCCAGAGGAGGAGGCATCCAATGGCGAATGACCTCCTATCGCCTGTCCAAGTCATCCGGTTGTTTGCATTTCTCGGACGACTCGCTGGGCTTATGGCCAGAGTCCTTAGGCCTGCCGGAAGGTGACTGACCTTCTTGGGTCGACCCAGTCAAGGATTTGTGGGGTCGATGAGCCAGGGAAATCTGGGCAGGTGAACACCAGGAGGAAGACAGCTCCCTGTACTTACCTTGAGAAGAGGAGAGAGCCGAAGATATCCCTGCAGCTGTCAGAGGGACTGAACCAGACCTCCCGCTGGAGGCCGAAGACGCCCTGGAAGGAGACTTTTGGCAGGACTCAGACCTGGCCCAATCCTTCTCCCTATGGTGGTGTTTCCTTCCCGAAGCCTTCTCTCTGGGGGGTCCTTGGCGGGAGAAGAAGAGCTGCGCTCCGAGGTCCTCTGCATAGCTGCCATCTTCTGCTCGAGGAGACAGGCCTTAAGGGCGTTGGCACTCTGGGTACTAATTTTCTAGTTAAATTTCTTGCAGTGCAGGCAGTCGGCAGGTCGATGATTGGGGCCTAGGCAGATGAGGCAGACCGCATGGCCGTCCTTGATGGGTATCTGTTTCCCGCACACACACTTTGACTTGCACCGTGGTGGAGAGGGCGAAGACATGCAAGAGAATAAATCACTGTCAAATTGGAAAAAAACTGGAAAATGGCAAAAAAATCACGGTCGACTGTGATGAAAGGTGTCCGTGGAGCCGAACTAAGGGGGTCGACGGCAGGAAAAGAACTGAGATGGCGCCAGGGAACCGCCCCTTTATACCACGTCTGATGTTGGGCCCCTGCCACAGACTGCTAGCTACAAGATTTTTCTGTGTTGTCCTAACGCCTGGCAGCATTAGTCCTATTGGTAATACCTGCTGCAAGAGCTCCACTTCGATGTCAGATCTGCCTAATCCAAGATGGGAAACCCACACAAAGAACAAGCCCATGGGTTGGGAGCAAAATACAAAACAACCTCTATGGCTCTCTACCTCAGCTCAATGCCGAGGGAAAGAGACTCATCGGAATCTGGGGAAGAAACCTTGCAAACAACTGGTGGCAGAATAAATCACCTCATCTCTACAGTGGCAGGGCTGGCAGATAAATTCAATAGCTTGACTAACCGGGTGGTCGCCCTTGAGACCAACTTGGAAGCGGTCCACACAACAGCCGTTGATTTCACTCGTCCAGGCCGACACTGCAATGGGAGCAGTCTCAATGGTAAAAGAGACAAACCACTTTAAGTCTAGGCTCGAAACCCTGGAAAATCAAGTTCGAGACGCGAACATCCGTTTAGGGGCGCTGCCCGAAGGAGAGGAGGGTGATCACCTACTATTATTTCTCTAAGACTGGTTCACACAACAACTGGGTGAGGAAGTAGCCTCCAAGATCCAGACAGCACAGAAAGCACATCGCATTGCCCCACGAGGATGTCTGGTGAATCCTGAGGCCCCACGCACTGTAGTCCTAGTCACCGATGGTGTAGGCACTCGGGACCACCTGTTGGCGCTATCCAGGCAGAAAGGACCTCTTCTGTGTGATGGCCAATCTGTCCAGATCTACCCGGACATCAGCTACGCTACACGCCAAAAAAGAAAGAAATCTGATGGGGTTCGTGCTGCGCTAAGAGAGGCCAGAATACCACATTGAGTTCTATTTCCAGCATGATTAAGGATCGTCTACGATAGCAAGGTTTTTCTTTTCTTCGATCCAGAGAAGGCGCTTAAATGGAGCCAGAAGCATGTTCGGCCTACTCGCCACAGGCCGATACAGGAGGTTGACACTTTGGAAGAAGAGACCTGAGGGGTATGTGTTTACCCATAGACTTTTTCACTAATCGTTGACAGATGGTTCTGACTGCTCTCATTCTAGGGTAATTCTGATTATGAACATTACTTACATTTACTGTTGAGTCTGGGAAATTACTAGTTAAAATTTTAAGTCTCTATATTGACTGCCTTTGAGCAATACACTGGACTTTAAAATTTTGAGAGCAGTTTTGCAGCCTTTCGCCTCAATGTTTCCCACATTTTAGGGAGGGTTTCTCCTGCATTTAAACGGAATTTACAACAGTAGAAATCTTACATGCTATGATGGGATTGTTCGGGAGGCAGGTCTATGTTACATTGCGTTTGGTACATGTGTGTTAATTATAACAAGTATCGAGGTGTTACATGTTTTTAATACTGTTAGCAGCACAACAAAGGGAAGAACACCAAACGGTGCATAACTGGGAGATGGCATGGTTTTATTTCCACCTACTGATTAGGTGGTCTTATTGTGAAGCACGTACTATTAATATTTGGGAGTTTATCTGCCATGCATCTCATGGGCTTAAATCAATCTAAGTGGGTGTCCTTAGTCCAGCTGCTTTTTTATTGGTGGGGGAGGGGTTCTGCAAAACTGAAATTATGATTAGGCCCACTATAGATCACCAGCGAACTCAACAGGGAAGAGGATGTGTTTGCCCTTTACCCCAGCTAGTCTATTTTAAGAAACACGGAAGTTCCATTCCATCAATTAAACTGCATACTATCTGTGAAGCTGTGGCCCAAATATCATTTTCTTTTATTTACAAACATGTTACCAACTTTGAGCAAAACCTCCTACTGAAATTGTGTATTGTTTACAGTATGTGCACTTGCCAGTTATACTTGTCTGCATATTGACTGCCTCAATCAACCAATGTCTCTGTGGAAAAGGCACTGTTGCCCCGCTGGAAGAAAACATCCTTGTTTTCCCCAGCAGGAGCAAAGAGCCATGGCCCAATTTCTGCTCTTGCAAAAAAGACAACGCGGCCAGAATACATAGGCAGTTGGTGAACCCGTCTGTGGATAAAGCTCTTTGAAGTGAAGCAGCTCATAAAGGAGTAGATCGACTCAGTGTGTTCGCCTTGGCTATAACTGCAAAACATTTGCACTGTAGCTCACTGTCCATGGAAGGCAGTGTAGCATGATGGTTACAGCACAGAACTGTAAACCTAGAGACACAGGTTTGAATCCACACCGGTACCATTTGCTCATTTTAAAGTAAGTTACTTAAACTAGCTGTACTTAATGTTTGTTAATTCCTAGGGCCTTAATTAAGTAATTAAGCATGACATGATGTGCATTATTGTGGGATAATAGCATGCCCGGAAGTTAGGCCTAAGGTAATGCTGAGTTCTTTCATACATGAGCAGTGCCATTATTCCACAATTATACACAACCTGGAGTGTCTTACTGAGAGTTATAAAATGTACAATGACACTTTCAGTTTTTGTACGATCTGTTTATCCCTCACTCCTGCTCGGTGCCGCCACGCTCCGCCGGACTCTGCGTCAGCACCACCAGCCCCTAGTCCCCGCCACGGGCCCTGACCCCGGGTCATGGCCCCCAGTGACCGGGTCTCCCCTCAGGGGGACACGCGGAGGTAACACTAGCACTGATGTTAAGCCTGCAGCTGGGCACTGAGCAGGCTCCTGGGATGAGAGATGAGAGGTGAGGCCGCATCCAGCAAACTCCCAGCCAGGCTTGTTCTGTTGGGGAGGCGTGGTGTAAATCACGGCATATGCCGGCGTCCGCTCCTCCACAGTTAGCATTGGGCCATGTGTCCTCAAGGGCTACTCCCAGCCTCCTCCCAGGGAGCAGCAGGCGCTGGACCAGTCTCTACCCTCCCCAGAGAAGGAGAGCTGTCCATGGGACGCTCAATCCTTCTCCCCCCCGGCCAACAACCAGCGACCCGGACTCGTTCCCGAACCTGGACTGCTGGTGTCACAAGCGGAAATCCAACCACTGTGCTGGCAGGCCGGCGGATTTTTATTTTAACAACTGAGTAATGAGGTTCTGAAAGTTGAGCATTTCTGAGCCATATTGTTCTTTTTTTTTTCCCCTCCCCTCGCCCTGGTCGGCCCCTTCCTTCAGCTGTCCACCCAGCCCCATCCCCAACCTTTGGGCAATCACCTTCTTACCCCCACAGCTTACCCTCCAAGGCAGGGTGGTGGGGAGCCCCAACCCGACCCACCAGGACCGGACCCAGTTTCGGGTGGTGTCTTCTCAGGGCGTGTGCCTGCGGCAAACGGTCATCATGCCACTTGACTGGACCACAATTTCCGCTTTTTCCTGTGGAAGGGAGCATGCAGTGCCGACAATGGCCATGTGTGCATCCGCATGCAGCATGCCCATCGGCTGCCCCACCTCCGTGACCCACTGTATAGGACCTGACGTGCCAACACCTAGCCTCCACTAGCTGTCAGGCAAATGCCGGTCTCTGTTCTCCACCTCCCCAGGAGAGGAGAGCTGTTCTCCGGATGCTCGATCTTCTCCCACCCCGGCCGGACCCTGACAAACACAGGTCACCGGCATGGCAGGAGGTAAGACATCACTGCCTCATCCCTCCACGCCACTGGGCCGGCCTTCTGAGACATGCTTTTGTGCTAAAATAACACATGGTCATGTGATCATATTTGACCAATCACAGATCTTGTGTTCTTTTACCCATTTTATAAAGAACCAGTCTTTCCTGTACTCATCAAATGGCTGATGCAAATGTTCAGGGCACTGTAATACAACGTGTTTAGAAGGTGTTATATCACATTATAAAATGGGTAAGGAAACAGGCACTAAATCTAAAACTTCATTGGTTAAAAGTAGTCATGTGGGCATTAATGCCTAATAAATGCACAGACCTGCTGCTGACCTAGATATTCTCTGATGTATAGCCAAACATAGTAAAAACTGAAATGACTCCCTGTTATGTTGAAGAAATTAAAACAGCCCATATTTAAAAAGCAGCTTAGCGAGGGAATGTGAAATCAAACATAAGCGACAATTCATTTCACGACCCCACTTCCCCGCTGTTCCATTTGCTCCTTGGCTCGTGAACATAACTCACCCAATCAGCTACAGGATGGTTATCACAGTCCTGCTTCACAACCATTAGACCAGCCTCAGCTACCTGGTTCCCATGCTGCAAGTGGTGCTTCACAATAAGCAGACCAGCCTTGGCTCCTCCAGTTCCCCCACTACACTGATCCAGACATAATCACCTAAAATCACCTAAACAGCATCTGAGCAAAATGCAAGGCTGCCAGACAGTGAGTTTACTTTTAAGTGTAAACTAGTACAGGCTGGCCTGCCAGCGCAGCGGTAGCGCTATCACTCGTGATGCCGGTGACCTGAGTCTGGGAATGGACTTGGGTTGTCGGAGAGCCGGCCTGGAGGAGGAGGCTGAAGCATCCCAAGGACTGTGCGTCTCCTCCGGGGGATGGGGGGGGAGCCATAGCTCAGTGCATGACTGGCCTCTAGTCTCGGGGGTGTACAAGGAAAAAAACACCCATCACAACACCGACAAGGAGGTCAGACCTGTAGCCTCCACCCGCTGGCCCAGCAGCAGAGATGGACACCGATGAGGACAAAGGAGTGCGGTCATGGAGGGGGTCTGAGCTGGTGGGGGCCACCTCCCACTTTGTTCCCACCTGTGGGGTTAGCCATGGCTCCGTGGGGGTCCTCCAGGGTCTGTGAGGGGCACGGAGGGTTAGGCCGGGTGACAGTGCTGGCTGTGGAGGTGAGGGGAGAAAAAGAAATTACAAAAAAAAAAAAAAAACAGTACAAAGCATCCTGGTGGGAGGTGGTGGGAGTGGTGGCTGACAGCACAACATGCAGCACGAAAACTTCCAGGATCGGCTCTGAGGGGGGGAGAGAGGGGAAAAATGAAGGGCATAATTTCTCAAGACTTAGAATTTATTTTATTAAAAACAGACTTCACAAATCAGTTTATTGCCTTATGTCTGGCATTTCTGTTATTATCAAACAAATGAAATACTCATCATCTATTTTTGTGGACTACTTTTGAAAGTGGCAGGATACACATACATTTCTTCTACTAACCCCCCCCCAAAAAAAACCTTTATCGTTAATAAAAATAATAAAAAAAGAATAACCCATTGTATAAATACAATAACCCACTCCAGGCTATTGGTGTGTGGGGACATTAATGAACTTCTCATGTTGTTGTAGGTCATCCGGCCTTCGGTCTCGTGCCTCAGAATGCACCAGGGTGGCATTAATGCTCTATACAACCATGGCCCGCCACGTGTTACAGCTTACTTCCTATCCTTGTCTTGTTCATAATTTCTCACCACTCTTTTTTTCCCTGAGATTATTGCTCTTGTAGGGTGCTCTCCTTCCTAGGGCCTGTGTGAAAGATGAGCAACCTGACACAAGGAGTTCCAACCCAGACCACCCAGCAGAGAAACAGCATTCAGCCTTGGGACCCTGCAGTAGTACAGAGAGTGGCACACAATACTGTTCTGAAGCTAGCCTACCAAACAAACATTAAATACAACAGTCACTGAACTGATGGTACAGTAAGTTCTAAGGCTGCCATGTTACAGAACTGCCCCTCAGATCATGTAATACTGAAAAATAATGCCTTGAGTCTACTCCCAAAACACTTATGTAAATAATACACCAAGAGTCAGACAAATTTAGTGACTGCAAATTCTGCACACTGATACACTATAAGAGCCAACAGGGAGACAAAATCATCTACTGATGAGGATATATTTCCTGGCTAGAAGAAGTCCACTACAGAAGACTTCACTGCAGTACTGCTGCAATATATTGTCATTTCTCCCTTTTTTATGTGAAATTCCCTTCTTTTTCAAAACTTAGTTGCATCCCTGCTACTGGTCCAGGGACTGAGACTTTTTTTGTTGTTGTTGTAATTTTAGAATTTCTGAGATGGGACAAGCACACTAAACCGAACCTCATTTCCAGGTGCATCCCAGGAGTACAGGGAGGTTAAGTGACTTGCTCAGGGTCACAGAATACGCATGTGGGTTTCAGACACAGGTCTCCACGGTCTTAGGTTCACAGTGCAGTCCTCTAACTCTCTAGGCTATACTGCCTCCAGGACTATTTTTGACCCTGGTTCTGAACACGTAATTAATTCCAGGGCTGCCCGATGTTCCAGTGCTTCCATGCAAGTGACCCCAGATTGGCAGCAGACTCGGGTTGCCGGAGTTGGGCAGCAAGGCTGGGAGTAAGTGCTGCCCGTGGAGGTGCACACCAGCAAGGGTAGGCTGGTGCCATCATCAGCAGTGCTGACCCCTTAAGGAGAGCCGCTGTGGGGGGAGGGGCATGCTGTAGGCTGCTGCTATCTGGAAGGCAACCAGCAGGTTATGCATGGTGCCAGACAGGAGGGTGGGTTGGGGTCAGGGGAACTACAGTCCTGAACAAGCGCAAGATAGACAAACGTGTCTAAAATTAGAGTAGTAGCAGTAGCAAGTCTTTATTTTTTTAATCAGGGAAGTATGACATAACACTGTTAGGATAAAGTCTTATTTACAAGGTGCTCCTGAAAGTGATAGAGCTTCATAGTTACAGAGCTTTAATCCAATACGTCATATCACAATAAACAATTTGTTTCAGCTGATATAAGAACAAATACATTAACATGAGTAAAAAAGAGAAAATATAAACAGGTATGTACGTTAACTCTAACATGTGCAAATTAGACAAACTTTTTAGCAGTAGCTTGTGCAGAATTTTCACTAAATCTTAGTCAAAGCATCTGCATCTGGTTGTAAGTTCTTGCTTAAAGGCAGTATTAACTTGTTTTTATTATCACATACATTTTCTGTTTGGATACTAAAATCATTCCACACTTCAGTGGATAAGTATAAGAAAGCCAGTTCACCGTACCTGGTTCTAGGGCCTAACACAAACTTCCCTCAGTAAACCATTTTTCTAAGGCTATGTAAGTACATTATGATTGCGGACGCTGGCCACTGTCTGTCCCTGCACAACCAAGCCTCCCACTAAATGTGTGTTTCCAGAAAGGGTGGGTTGCCAATCACCGACAGCCTAGGAGAAAAAAATGGAGCTGCGTTTCCTAGGGTTAGTGGTTCGGTTTTCACCAAAGTCAGGAATCACAACTAAATTTGCTTTCTTTTTTAATTTAAAAAATGCCCCATGTCGAAATAAATGTAAGCAAAAGTTATCAGTTCAGTTCCTACAGAGAAATTGGCAGAAGAAAAATGAGATTTGTCAAACAGTGCCTAAAGAAATCAGTACTGCTGTAAAATAAAAGGCAAAACACTAAAGAAAAGGAAAAAATAATACTTAAGAAGGGGTTTTAAAATTGCGGTTCAGGAGGGAACCGCATTTAATTCAGCAATTGCTGGTTCCCTGGAACCGCAAGGGAACCAAGAAACATACACACACAAACTAAACCAAATACCCTAATTTAATGCAGAGTATCGAAAACTAATGTAAAGAAAAACACGCACTGAAATAACCCACAGAAATAGACCAGAAACATTGGCACTTTGAAGAGCTTACTTTGGGGTGATGCTTCCTCCCAAGCTGAGAGATAAATCTGCCATTACTGGGCAATGGAGAGCCTAACCACAGAAGAATTTTGAATTTTATTCTAAATTTCTCAAATTAGCATAACATTCTAGGCTCCGGGGCAGTTCATTCCAGGGGACTGACTGCCCTTGTTAAGCAACAGTGAGAGATTCTTGAGGTTTGTACCACTGAGGACATGGGAGGTAAGGCAAGACAGGACTGAGAGATCTCTGGGGCAGCTTGTAGGCCATTAACACAGAAAAAATAAATTATCCACTGTGTCAGTGGGCCATGGGACACCAATGTGCAGTGGGAACGGGTTTTCTGAACACTGGTTAAGGAGAGATGAATTTCTGTATAAATTACATCTTATGTATTGATTTTTAAATGAACTGCAGGCTTAAGGCTTATAGCCCAAATGAGAGCACAGCATTTCATAATGCAACAAAAACAGCATGCAATTACCTTCTCCATTAAAAAAAAATGCTGTCAGTGCCAAGGTTGTCAGAATTTGTTCCATTAAATCAAACCAGTTAAAGTGTATCCAGGACCAGTAAAGGCTTTCCAGATACTGGTCCTGGATCGGCTATGACCAAAACTCATTTTCAACCCTCCCCCACACCACAGCAAATTAACATCTAAAAATTGACATGCTTCAGTTCTCTACCAGCAATATTCCAAGATCCATCAGCAAAACTGTCACATTTGCATGAAATGAGAAGAGCAACATTGACTTTTATCATTTTGTGACTCAGAACCAGGATATAATGCAATGCAATATGGAAACCCCACAAAATGGAGTGTATTAATGTTGCCTTCCTCAAATGATACATTTGCTATTCTACATTTGAAAAATCAAATTAGCAGAGTACAGCACTTTCAGAAATAATTCAATTATTTCAGTAACAGAAAACTATATAAAAAGAACTCTTTCTTGAGCTGAAATTACTGCTACACACAGGCCACCGCAATGTGAGCATTCCACAAAACCATTTTCGTAGGAGTTTGCATTTGCTGCTTCTCCATTCAGCAAACAGCATAGAAAAATAAAACTGAAATAAGAAACGAGAACAATGTGGGAGCTAAATAAATCCTAATTATATGTGTGTAGTTTTTTTTTTGTTTACCAAAACTGGCCTCAGAAAGACAAACAAGTCACTTTAGGAAGAGATGCATTCATACCCTAACAGAAAACTGCACAACTTTGCCAGACACCATGGATGCGAAGAAATATACACCACGACGTGTCTGTCGCTGTGATTCTAAGTTACAAAAAAAATAAAGAGATGAAGACAAACTAGAAAGCAAGGACAATTTTATTCAAAAAATGTTTGCGTAGCAAACTGCTATTATACAAAAAATACTGGAATCGCTTTCGAAAAAATTCTGCATGCTGCACGTGTGACGAAAACCACTTCGGGGAAACTAGATGTGTGGCAAGTGATTTCTACATATAAACAGCTCTGTAGATGAGAACTGTAGTTTTTAGCTGTGCTTTGTCAGGTAAAATGTTCCCTCTAGGGACACGTGCACAATGACTACATCCAGTCTCCTAAGCTACTCTTTAAGCTCGAAGGTTTATATGTGGCTGTTATTGTCAGTGAAACATATTAGAGTCACTGTAGTCTGGTGGTTAGAGCACATGCTTGGGAACCTGAGATCACATGTTCACATTTCAGCACAGCCAAACCCAGCACTCCCTGTATGCTCTGGAGCAAGCCACTTAACCTCCCAGTGCCCTAGTCCACTCAGCCTTGGAAATGGGTAGCAGTAGGACCCCACAGGAAACAAGATGTTGCATCTCAGTGGGTCTGCCCTGGGTAAAAGAACTGTAAACTAGAAACAAAAAGGCAAGGCAAGGCTGGTTTTACACCTTTGACACCTGTGCCTGGATTATAAATAAAAAGGTTTCCAACTTAATATACTGTATTAAGATTTTAATTTTACATCAAGATCAAACAAAATCAAAAAGGGGGAAAAAAAACACAAAAATCATCACACACAATAGAAGGCCCTACCTGACGTACAGAAAAGGGTAAAGCAAATAAATCCACAGTAATAGTTGAGGTCAGGGAAGTGACTATCTGGAACTGTCGGGCCTATGACCAGTTCAAAGAGACCATGATGCCAATACAAGGCCCAGTTAGAACAATAAATGAAACCTATCTATAGATAAATATGTCAAATTACCCCCCTCCTCCCCAGCAGCCTGGAGCATGTACAAGAGAAACAGTGGAGGTATAGATGAACAAGATCAAGCTACAAAACCGAATGGGCAGGGGCAACTTCACAGCTATGAAACCCCGGACTTAAGATGAAGCTTCCTCTCCATGGACAGCTAGGAGTCCCTGATACGTGCAGAGCAATTGAACAGTGTGGATGACTGGGAATAGAAACAATGGACTAGCGAGCTCTGCAAGCTGATCCACAATTGCACCGCTGGGCAACATGCTTTTCAGTTCCAGTGCTTGGAGTACCTCCACATGCCACTCTTGAAAAGATGGTCATGCATGTTGGTCCAGCCAACGATGGCGATAACCATTTTCGCCACTGCAGAGATAAGAGCCATATATGCCTTGTGGATTCCTAGCATATCCCTGGGGAAAGTCCAAGAAGGCAAATCTGTGGGGTAAAGCAGGCTCTAGGCCCAGAATAGGATCGAGAGATGTTTTAATTCTCTGCCAGAAGGAGAAACTTCGGTTGCAGTCCCAGAAGAGATGTTTAGTTGTCCCATCCTCTTTCCACAGACAGGGCAGAGGTGAGTCCCACCACCCATTCGGTGCAGGTGGGCGGGAGAAATACATATTATGCAGGATATGAAATTGGAGTACATGATCGATCCTGCTTGGTAAATGTATATAGGCGCTGCCAAGTTTTTGACCAGTCCTTGTCATCAGCTGCAAGATTAGCTCCTGCTGCCAACAGAAGCAGATTCCTTTCAGAAGATAGGGGTCTTGAGCCTGCAGGATTTTATATAAAAGGGAGATTGTATGAGGCTGCGTTGCAGCATCTAGAAGAACCTGCATCACAGGATTAGCTACAGGGAGCCAGGGAGAGGGACCCAGAGAGGAAGAAAGTGCTCCCTTCAACTGAAGCATTTTCAAAGGACTCAGGATGGGAGGCTGGAGTCTCAGCAGGGGCTCAGATGCTGCACTTAACCTGCCGTTTACCAAGCGGCAGAAACAAATATTCCCAAAGGTTAGGACAAAAAGCAGCTGGGATGATGCGGTTCGCGATTTTGAAGTTAGGGTTGCCCAGCACCGGCTGGCCCAGGTCAGTGCAAAAGATATGGAGAGAGACAGCAAATTTGGCATGAAGGCTTTGACGGACCACCAGATAAGGGGGTGTCTTTAAGAAGGAGTGGAGTCCAGATGGTTTGGAGTAGAGAAGTGACTGCAGAGCGAGGCCATGAGATGTGCAGAGTTGCTGTTCTAGACGTAACCAGAGAGGGATGTAAGCCTCTGTGGCCTCGTCCGTGTGGCTTGTGTTCCATCTGAAGATCTTGCTACAGTGGATAGCGCTGTAGTATAAGAAGTTGGGGAGACGTAGACCGCCCACCTCTTTCGGGTGAGTAAGTTTAGAATACGTCCGGCGTATAGCTTTTCCTTGCCAAAGGAACTCAGAGAAGAGGGAATGCAGCTGGGAGAACCATCATTTGGTGAGTTAGGGCTTAGCATGCTGAGAGAGTATAGCAACTGCGGCAGGTTGTTTATTTTGATCACATTTATGCGACCCATAATGAAAGAGGAAGATATTTCCAACGTTGTAGGTCTGCTTTGATGGTGACAAGGATAGGCGAAAGGTTGAGCTTAACTATGTGCGACAAGGTACGGGGAAGTCTGACTCCAAGATACATGAAGGCTGTGGGTTCCCAGGCCAGGCCCAGATCGGTAACCTGAGATTTTTGGACAAAATGATTGAGGGGCATAACACAAAATTTCGCTAGGTTTGTAACCCAAAATCTGTGAGAAGCGATGTATGATATGAAGTGCCGCTGGGATAGAAGACTGTGGATGCTCTAGGTATAAAAGGAGGTCATCACCATATGCTGACAGAGAGAAAGAGAGCTGCCCTATGCGGATGCCTCGGACCTCGTTGCAGGCCTGCAGGAAGCGGATGAGAGGTTCCAAGTAGAGGTTAAAAAGGAAGGGGATAAGGGGCAGCCCTGTCTGGTACGCGGGCCCAGGAAGAATGGGTCAGGGAGAACTCTACTGCATCGGACTCTAGTGGTTGGGTTGGAGTATAACACCCGGAGCCAATCGCAGAAATGGGAGGGGAAGCCAAACCTGTCCAATACGACAAATAAGAAAGGCCAGGAGACATGGTCAAACTCTTTTTCGGCGTCAAAGGAAACCAGGACCGAAGGTGTAGGGCTAGCATCCACGAGACCAGAAGATGAGAAGTACTGCGTGTGTGGTCAGAGGAAACTCATCCAGCTACAAAGCCCACTTGTGAATGACACAGTAGGCCTTGCCAGACTTGGTGCATTCAATTAGCTAGGATTTTTGCCATGATTTTAATATCTGTGTTTAACAGGGAAATGGGATAGTAGTTACCAGGCAGAAGGGGAGATTTGCCAGGTTTTGGAAGCACTGAGATCCAAGCCTGAGTAAAAGAGTTATCAAATAGTCCAGAGGATCGTAGGTCGTTGAACAGCTGGGATGGAAAGGGAGCTAATTCGTCCTGGAAGGCCGCATAAAAACAGGCATTAAAGCCATCAGGGCCCGGAGCTTTCTCCTTGGGGAGCTGTGCTATCACCTGTTTAACCTTGGCGACTGAGATAGAGGACTGTAAGAGAGCTTGCTGTGCAAGGGTGAGAGTTGGCAGGGTTACCGAATCCAGGAAACAATTTATAGAGAGAATGTCATGGGTTGAGCAGCCTCTGCTGTGTATAGGTTTTCATAAAATTGTTTGAAAATTGCAGCTATTTCCCTGGGCATGGTGAGGGTCGATCCAGGCTGTAGACCTTAAATCATATTTCTGGCCTCCAGTTGACGGAGCCATAAAGCTAGCAGCTTCCCAGCCTTTTCTCCTGACTCCATATAGTGGAATTTGACCCGCTGGAGTGCCAAATCAGCCATCTCAGCTAGGACACCGAAGTATTGAGCTTGTAGGGTATTTAGTTGGGCCCAATTGGTCATGTTAGACGAGGAGGAAAGACTTCGCTCCAGCACCCTGATTCGATGAAGAAGCTGTTTGGTGGTTTCCTCCCTAGATTTCTTGGCTTTGGCCGCCAGCTGGATGTGTTTGCCCCTAATGGCACATTTTGCAGCCCCCCACAGCATGTCCAAGGAAGTGACTGATCCGAGATTGTCCTTAAAAAAGTTTTGGATGTAGAATATGAGGGCTTGGGCCTCCTGCGTATCCCACAAAAGTCCAGAATTGAACCTCCAGGTTTTGTCTCTGGAACTGTCGGGCCTATGACCAGTTCAAAGAGACCATGATGCCAATACAAGGCCCAGTTAGAACAATAAATTAAACCTATCTATAGAGAAATATGTCAAATTATCCCCCCCCCCCAGCCCCCCTAATCCCCCCTCCTTACCCCCTGGAGCATGTACAAGAGAAATAGTGGAGGTATAGATGAACAAGATCAAGCCACAAAACCGAATGGAGGCCAAGGTCCGCTTCACAGCTATGAACCCCGGGACTTAAAGATGAAGCTTCCTCCATGGACAGCTAGAAGTCCCTGAAGCGTAGTAGGCAACTGACCAGTGTGGATGACTGGGACTAGAGAAGCAATGGACCCAATAGGCTCTGCAAGCCGATGCATGATTGCTCCGCTGGGCAATATGCTTTTCCAGCTCCAGTGCTTGGATTAGCTCCACATGCCACTCTTGAAAAGGTAAACCATGCTGATCCAGCCAAGGATGGGGCGATAACCATTTTCGCCACTGCAGAGATAAGAGCCATATATGCCTTGTGGATTCCTAGCATATCCCTACGGAAAAGTCCAAGAAGGCAAATCTGTGGGGTAAAGCAAGGCTCTGGGCCCAGAATAGGATCGAGAGATGTTTTAATTCTCTGCCAGAAGGAGAAAACTCGGTCGCAGTCCCAGAAGAGATGTTTAGTTGTTCCATCCTCTTTCCCACAGACAGGGCAGAGAGGTGAGTGCCACCACCCCATTCGGTGCTTGTCACAAGCCATTAACCCTGGGAGAATAGGCAGAGACGTCAGAAAGTAATCGATGCGAGATAACGAGAGTTGTGGGGAAGGGAGTGAAAAGTATAGTGTCTATCCGTGGGGTATAAGATACGCCAAGGGTCCCCTAACCCCAGAGTGTCAATCAATTCTTGCAGGCCCCTTTGGGTTGGAGAGAGACCTTTATGATGCCCTCCAGACTTATCAAGTTAATTGTAAGAGACCAGGTTCCACTCACCTCCTATAAATAAAAGGTTTAACATAAGCAGTGACATTTGGAGGTCATGATGATAGTGTAGATATGGAGTCTGACAGCTAAGTATCAGAATTTGTCCCAGTATCACTACCAATCTGAACCAAAACACAAAGGAAGTAAAGAAAATGAACTTGGTTTTCTATAAGCTGTTCATGCACATTGTGTTACAAAGAGCGTTACATGCTAGGAATAACTGGCAGTCGTAGGCAAACAAAGAGATATTAAAAGAGTTTGGGTCTGGGGTACATACAGAAAAAGAAAGTGCGTGAAAGGGGAGGCTATGCACAAGGAGGTTACGTGACTTACTGAAAGTCACGGTGCGTCAGCGGTGGGTCTTCGGGTTAACAGTTCTGTGTTCTAAATACAGTACTACTAACTACAGTACTACACTTCCTCCCAAATTAATTGCAGAGTGGCAAAACCCTGAAAGCAGTTTGCTACACTAATCATGTAAGAGAATCAGCTTAGCTAGATAAAGGAAAACACAATTTCAACATGCCATGTTTACACTGTTCTAAATCAAGTGGACAGTTACTGGGGGGCCTTTTGGACTATCAGTCAGTCAGACTACATAATCCTGGTAATCAGTTCCGTCTAAGATTACTTGCTAGGAACTGTGCAAGAAAGCTGCAGCTGCGATGGAATAAGTCAACAGATAACTCAGTATTCATCTTGTGGGGACACTGCAAGCAAAACACAAGTTACACTCCTGGAAATGCTACATGCATTCTAAAACTCAGTGGAAAGGACACCAGCATCACATCTACCCTGTTCTATAAAAACATCACTGTACAGTCCTTGCCCCAAAAACTATATACAGTGATATATATATATATATATATATATAAAATATGTAGATATAAATCTGGGATATGACATGGGTGAGAGTGAGAAGAAATGTCTTCATAGGCCATACTTGACCTCCTGACCTCACAGTGGCAAAGCCGAGTGAGATCGAAAATCAGAGTGAGTCAGAAAGAGGTCAAGTACTGTATGGGAGTGAAGATTTTTCTACTGTCTCACTCTCACCCAAGTCATATTTGATTTATTTGACAGGTGTTTAGGTGGGTTTGTGATAGAAAGGATCACAAGTTACAAAAGAAAAAAGCACAAACGTAAACTGTGCCCTTCTGTTTAATGGCTCAGCACAAGAGAGGCTAATCGATACATTACAAATCAGTGCAGTAAAAATCAATACAGTCAAAACAGCCAAAATAATGTGAAGTAGAAAACAACTAAGCCTCTACAAAGCTTGCTCACATATACCGTCTTTCGTGCTGCACACTGATGTTGTGATGTCATCAGCATCGTTAAAGCTGCTCTCTGATTGGTTTAGTCTTCCACTCGACATACCCAGGCCAGCTTTGCAAGTACTATCTTGCAAACTGGTCATAATTCCATTGTGACATACCCAGCTCTGCAATGCAATACAGAGAATACTGGATGAGCAACTATGCACAACTGGTGTATTCTGTCACAGAGGTTCTGATTCCCTCGGACCTCGACAGAAGCTCGACAGGTCCATGAGAATCAGAACCCAGAGGAACAGAACACACTGATCATGCATAAAGTTCCTCATCCTATATTTTCATAGTGTACAGTATTATGTGAAATGTGTGTATTGTGTTTTTTTCATTCACAATGAAACTGACTTATGCAGTCTTTGATGTTCTAAAATGCTATTCTACTACAGAAGGGTATAATCACATTCCATGACCTTTGAACTGTGGTACAATAGCATTTTAAAAGGATGGATTTCTATACAGAACAATGCTCTATTATACACTATAATACTATCTGGCAAGCTGGTCATAAGATCATAGTTTTATCTTGGCCAATCCAGACCACACCTGTTGATTTTTCTTGTCCTCATCTGAAAAACTGAGTGTATGGTACAAACCAAAAGTTTTAAATCAGAAAGAAGTGACTGGATAAAATAGGCACACATCAAAATCCAAATGTGCGCCGGCCCGGTGGCGCTGAGGGTCAAGGCGCTGGACGCCACACCTCACGTCACGCCAGCGACCCGGGTTCAGGAATGGACTCGGGCCACCGGGGGCTGGCAGGGGAGAGGGAGGATTGACCGTCCGATGACTGCTTTCCTCTCTCTGGGGTGGGTAGTGGGGCTTGCATCGCCCTGTAGCGGCGACTGGCGGAGGCCAGCCACACTACAAGTGGCGTGCAATAGTAAGGGGGAGGCTGGCGGCGTTGTCAGCACTATATGTGGGCGCCGTTACCGTCCGGCTCTCCACTGGGAGAAAATGTGGAAAATGTGGAGGGCAATCTTGGCGTGATGGCCGTGCCTTGCGCCCTGGGAGACCCGAGGAGGCGCGTGCCCGATGGTGCGAGGCCGATAATGGCAGGCACTGGGAGAGGCGGGTTAGTGTGGCCCTTGCGCACGACTGGTCGGGAGTGCAGAGCTGGAGCGGAGATTGTGTAGGGCTGCTCTGCCAAGGAGAATAAACAATAGTATGACAAAAAAAAAAAAAAAACACAAATGTGCAATGCCATCCACTTTACAATTAAAAAAAGAGACTATAAATAGAGCACCATGCAGAAATATCTTCAGTAAGCCTCCTGCCAAGTCTGTTTTGACTGGGCATTCACATCTCCTGGCAAGACTTGTACACGAGAACTACTGCACGGATCACGCTATATTTTTTTTAATTGTCTTATTTTTATTACAGATAAGGCTCTGCTTCTTTTAGCTGATCTATATGAATCTGTTTCTATCACCAGAAACTAACACAGTTATATAGAAGTCCAACAGGGATAATTCTCTTACCAATGCTATTTAAAATGGCTGGATTGTGATCAATTTAGGACAGTTTCTTTAAAACATTAATACCCAACTCTGCTGTAGTTACTTATTTTTTTTGCCAGATCATAAATGCCCATCAGTAGAATTATCCCACTGCTCTGTATTTTTAAGGCGTTCAAGCAAGACACAACAGTAGTACCAGGCAGACTTTATTTTGATACATTGTTCCGCCACTCTACAGGGAATCCATTGTTGAAAGACAGTACACCAGCCAGAAAAGACTAGGTCAGCCTAAGAGTGACAGAACAACTGCACTAACAGTAAATAAACTGCTGTCGGACGGTTAAGTAACTCTATCTGGGATTTAATTCCCTCTCACTACAAGCAACTCAATTAATCATTTAAGATTAAAATCCTTTTAAAATAGCATACGTCCTACACACATGTGGGAGTAAGTCAAATGCTACGGGGATTTTGTTTTACAGTTCTGAAATTATTTTCTCAACTAGTTGCTGATTTGTGATAGTTACAATTTGAGGAACAACAATCAAAAGTACATTTAAAAAATAAACTGGAAAGTGGCAATTTCACCCAACAGTAACATAAACTGGCTTGTAGTGAAAAAATTAACTAAACATTAACATTCTATAATGCACAGTGTGATAGTGCCAAGGCACTCAAGGACCCTCACTGTTAAACAGAGCATGGCCAAATATAACCAAAAGAATAAGTTCCCATTCACAGGAAGATTTATGCTATTTAACACTGACAATTGTTTTCTTTTGGTTGTTCACTATTTATTTAGTTTTTGTTGACGGAAAGAAGGACTAGGCAATTCTGCCTATTTTCAGCCCTCGTCCGGGGAGGATACAGACAAATGCCAACTGACCTTGAACCAGATTAAGCTGTTGGTGGTATTTTTAGTCAATGGGAAATTTGGCCAGGGCACCAGGGAAATTTCCTACTCTGCTTCCTGTGAGCAGGGGACCCTTCTGCTGGTGACTCCAAGATGGCTGCTGTTCCAGATACTGGTGGAGGTGGTGGAAATGCTGCTCTCTGTCCCCAGGTTCCAGCTCCTGCTCTTCAGCCTACTTCTCCTGCTATGGATTACGAAATGGTCTCTTAGACTCCGTGCCTCCTGTCGATGCCTCGCTGCAATACTTCAGTCTTCACTGCTACTGGCGCGGATGTTACACAGTCTCTGTGAACCCCTCTACAGCACCAAATTCCTGAGCCTAGTACTGCTTCCTTGTCCCCTGCACATCACGCCTTCTCTACCAACATCATCGCTCTCTCCTGCGGCATTTTGTGCATGAAGATGATGCCTCTCATCCAGCCCCGCTGCTGACTTCCACTCCAACTGGGCTCTCTGCTACACTACCCTCTACTCTGTCACCTACTCATACTGCGAACCCTACCTGCTCTGCCGAGACGCGTCAAGGTTCCTTTTCTCCTGCTCTCGTCCATGGGAATTAATGCCTCTTCAGACTTAGTCTGGTCCCCAGCTTCTGCTTCTCGGGCTGCAGGCTAGATGCAACCGCTTCCTGGTGACCTTGATCTTAGCCTCGTGCAGTCAGTGCACAGGACATTATTCACAGTGCCTCAATTCCTATTCCTTCCACTTTAACTGTTTCTCTACCATCCGCGCCTCCTAGTGTTACCACACAGGATTTTCAGCTCCCACCCAAGACTCCAATATTGGCCAACCACCTCTTCCTTTAACGACCGCTATGCTGACTCAGGACCATGGTTCTGCTCCTCAGCTCCTTGTTTCTGTACTTTCTACCTCAGACGAGCCCCAACTTGGCAAAAACGACATAGCTCAGCCTCCTCTGCCTACAGGTGAGACATTGCAAGATCGCTCCTTTCGCCTTAGCAATCTTTTTCAGAACTTGGGTGCCCCAGCTCAGCGTAGTAACGCTGTTCGCCTGAAATTTTTGGTGACGTTTCTGATGCTCCTGATCGTAAAACTGTCTTACACTCGATGTTAAGGGACTCTTTGGGCATCTCTTCTAGCAAATTGTTTGCTTTTATACATGTTAAGGGGAATCTATATATGACATTAGTTTTAAAATTGTGTACACCTTAAGAGATATTTTGGACTAAATATGAACTGGTGAGATCTCAGCCTTTATGGACCCCCTTTATGCTCACTCCTCTTACTAAACCTACTATTAAACTTATTACTCTTCTGTTTCGTAATGAAGGAGTGAGCACAGCAGATGTCCAATACTGGCTTAAGCAACGCTGCGATATCCTTCAGGCTCAGCGACCTGTTTGGATCCGTCTCCTTCACAAGTGGAAAGACAAGACCCTTTCTACTCTCACCTATGATATTTTAATTTATGGCGTCTATCCTTCTGGTCTGAGTCGTTATCACCCCAGTACACTCGTTTGATTTTGCCTTTTACGCTACTATTTATGGCAGGCCAGATGTGGTTTTGCTGCAACAAAGGTGTGTACTCCACTCAAATAGTAACCCAAATTTTGCAGGGTTTGTGTATTATCTATAGCTCGAGCAGACCTCATTACCATCTGGGGTTTTCCGCTACTGGGATTTCTGTTCCTGGATTTTTTCTGAGTTTATTTTTCTTTGTATTGTGATGTTCCCTGCCTTTTCATTTGGATTGGGTTGGGAGTCAGGGATGGTTTTATCTCTAATGTAGATATTTTCTGTTTGCAGTTACTGTATACTGTAATACTTCTTTATGTTTTGATTTTCGTTTATTATGAATTGCATGCTGTAACATGTTCTTGTATGTTTTCTTTTGCTTATTGAACTCCTCTACTTTTAATAGGGATGAGAAAGGGGTTGTGTATAGTAACAGCTTATTTTTGTTTGTAGTTTCAAGTATGCTGTTATTCCTCTTTTGTTTTCTCCTTATGGTTTATGTATGAACAATACATTTCTGTATATTTTGTTTTCAGTTTTGAATAAAAATTCCCTACTCTTTTGTTTGTTTTGGGGATCCCCTCTTTCTTTACACAATTGATTTCCTTTCTGCTTCCATGATGTATTAAATCTACATAATATTATTTACATTTATGTATCTATAGCTCCGGTATGATATGTGAAATACTGTGATGTAATGTTTTTTGTATTTTCAATAAATCCCCTACTCTTTTCAAGAAGTGCCATGGGATCTTTAACACCCACCTGAACTACTTCCAGAACAGGCAGATGGGACCTCCATTTAACATCTCATCCAAAAGACAGCACCTCAGGAGTATAGCACCCCTCATGCTGTACTACAGTGTCAGTATTGGGATTTAACCCAAGTGCCTGGTGTAGGGATAGAACCCACAGCCTTCTGATCTCCCAGCTTCGAGGCGAGTCGCTACCTGCTGAGCTACTGACACTCGAAGCATTCACTATTTTATGTGAACAAGCTTTAGGCATGGTATATGACAAAGACTTAAACCTCCATCCCTTAGACAAAGTTATGAAATGGTGGAATGGGTTTTCCTTTTTATAAAAATTCAAATAAGGGATCGAGTCTCACATTTGAGTCCACCTTTTCCTTGTCCTTTTGAAAATGAGTTGATAATATTGCATAAAGTGGCTGCTTGTTGTACTAATATAGTTTTGTTCTTTGCACTTTTTGTTTTCTCCCCGCCCTCTTCCTTCTAGTAAACAGATATAATATTTTTGACACTGTGTTTGTTATGAAGTGTATTCAATAAAATATTCCCCTACTCTTTGAGAAGTGCCATGGGATCTTTAACATCCACGGAACTACCACCAGAACAGGCAGATGGGACCTTGGTTTAACATCTCATCAAAAGACGGCACCTCAGGAGTGCAGCACCCCTCCATGCTGCACTACAGTGTCAGCACTGGGACTTAACCCAAGTACCTGGTGTTATGGTCCCTCTTGCAGCCAAATCTGGTCCTTGGGCATCCCTACTCACCAATGCACCACACTGAAGATTTCCCTACCCCCACTCCAAACCAGCAGGGCACCTAAGAGACTTCGATTTGGTTGTACTGGGGTAGGAGATCAGGGGCTGCCCTAGAGTCTCCTCTTCCCATTAGGCAACATCCACCCTTCTCTTGAAATTGCCTCTACCCCACATGATCTGATGGCCGTAGAATAAGTATGCTGACATCCAATTGGCCACAAGGGCTCTCTGCTTTGGCTGCCAGTGGGAGCTCAACTGGAGTTGGCAGACCCTTCCTCTCCAGAGCTTGAGCTTATGGTTGTGGGATTCAAACATACATGGATAGGCAAAAGGAACCGCAGAGATGGGAAGTAGTAGCTAAGGTCGCTGACTAGGTAGAGTCAGCTGGCGCAAATACAGGTAGGGTAAATGGGCTGACTGGATGGGCCTGGCAGTCCTTATCTGCCATCAGCTTCTATGTTTCTATGTTACTGCCTCTAAAAGGTGCCTGGTGCTCCACCAGCCCATGATCTTCCGCAGTACTATAGGGACAGCCACTGGAAGATTGACATGAGGGTGATGATGTCTGTAGTCAAAAGCTCAATAAAAATGACAGTTCCCTGATGTGTGATGCTGTGATACAAGCAAACTATAACATAAGTCATCTGTTTTACAGCAAAAAACAGAGTGATCTTAAAAGGAATTAAAGAGGAAAAATAGATTGGCCCCTACAACAGTGAAAAAAGAAAACATTTTTTTTTATTGCAGACCTACCTGTGTCTTCATCAATACTAAATCTTCCCAGTCCACTGCCATCTCTGATTGAGTACTGGATATCTCCATCCCTTCCACCATCATCGTCTTTAGCTGTGACCTGTAAAACGCTTGTCCCTATCCGTACATTTTCCTTAACCAATCCAATCACTGCAAAGTTAAGAAATAAGGAGCATAAAGATTTTCATTAACATCCACCACTTGACCTCCACAAAGGACACTGATGACAGCGAAACTGGGACGGCCCTTGTCTTTGTACGCACTGTCAGGTTGTAGAATTGCTGACTCTCGTAATCAAGCTCTTTGCTCAATCGGATGGCGCCACTGGACTTATCAATTTCAAACTTTCCATTGTAGTCGTTTGCCAAAGAATAGCGCACCTGTCCACCCATGCCAAGATCAGGATCATGGGTTTCAAGCCATGCTACCACAGTGCCAACCGGTAGGTCTTCAAGTACCTTGACACTGTAGCTAGAGGGAATAAAAGCTGGTGGGCAATCATTGACATCATCCAGGAAAATCTTTAGATCAACCACTGCAAACAGTTGATGGCCACTTTCTGCTCTGTCCTTGGCCTCTATTTTAAGGTATAATTTGCTGTGGCTTCCCTATCTAGTTGAGCTTGCCACATACACTACTCCAGTGGAGCTGTTGATTCAAGTGATTTGTGTCTGTTAAAACTGAGTAAAATATTTCACCATTTGGTCCCAAATCTTTATCTGTGGCTTCCACCTGAACAATTTCTGTCCCAATGCCTGTGCTTTCCAAGATATTCACTGAATAACTGTCCTGTAAAAACACAGGCCTGTTGTCATTCACATCCTCTACATCGATGGCAAGCAATTTCCAGGAAGTTTTCTGGGGGTTACCCAAGTCATAAACTGTGATGTTAAGGAGATACCTGTCAGTCTTTTCACGATCCAGTGGCATCAGGATGTTCAGCACCCCTGTTTCCATGTCGATGTTAAAACAGCTGTCTGTATTTCCATCAGAGATCGTATAAAGAACTTTACCATTAAATCCTGAGTCTGAATCAAAAGCCTTGATCTTAAAAATACTAGTGCCAACAGGAAGGTCTTCCTTGACAAACAGATCAGAAGGAAATGATTTATCAAACAGTGGAGCTTGTCGGTTTAGAGAATAAAGATCAAGGAAACCGTCCTCTATATCCAACTTGGTGTTTGCTTTTGCTTTCTTTAGAAGCTTCTCTGCCAACTTCTGAGCAACTCTAGTTTCTCTACAACTAAAGCTCTTTGACGACTTTTCCATGTGCAACTGAAATGTTAACAAACATGGGGTCAACAAAATTTTCCCCATCGGTAGCTGTTATCTTGAGATCAAAGGCACCATTCTTTGGATTTACATTAACCAAGGAAGTTTTCAGCTGCAGTACACCAGTGTCTGGATTTAGTTCAAAGAACCCAAGCTCATTTCCTGAGATGATTTTGTACTTCACCAATTCCAGTTCATCTACGTCGATTGCAGAAACAGCAGCAATCTGCGCACCAACAGGGGAAGTCATGTGAAATCACTCCTTGGCATGCCACTTTTTCAAACCAAGGTTTGTTGTCATTTACATTCTCTAAATGTACGGTGACATTAACTTCACTCTCACGACGGTAAGGGGAACCCCAGTCTGATGCCCTTACAACAAATCTGTAACTTTCTGGGGAAGATTCAAAATCCAACTCTCCACTTGTGCTTATTAAACCAGTAAATTGATTTATAGTAAAAGGAAGTGGGTTTAAACTAGCAATACTGTAAGTTATATATCCATTCTCTCCTCTGTCGCGGTCAATGGCTGAAATGGCTAAAATGCTGCTACTTACTGGAATGCTCTCATTAACAGACAACTCATATGAGGGTTGTTTAAACTCTGGAGTGTGGTCATTGGCATCTATCACTTTAATTATGACTTGTGCTTTTAGATCGCTGCCTTTGTTTACTACTTCTAACGCAAAGTACTCTTTTTCAAGGATGTTTAGAGGTTGTGCAGTGATGATCAAACCAGTCTTAGGATTCATCTTGAAATACTCGGCATCTTTACTGGGAATTATTTTATATTCCACACCCTGTGGTTCTGGATTGAGCCTTACTATAGTAACAACTACACCAAGGGGTGAAAACTCACTGATCTCGACTTCATAGACACCCTTTTCAAATTCTACCTGACTCATTTCTTTCTCTGTATTTGTGATGTGCACTATCTTTACTGCAGAGAACTTCTGAGGAGAGCCTTTGTCTTTTGCTTGAAGGGTAAGATTGTAACCATAGGGAACATTCTCCCACTCCACTGGTTTTCCTGCTTTGATCCGGTACTCATTAGTCCCCGAACCTGCTTTAACCAAAATAAACTGCTCTAAAGGATCACCTGCCACGATGGCAACCGATTCAATTTCTCCATTAGCTCCATCATCCAAGTCATCAGCAGTTAGAATGGCAAAAACAGGATCCTTGTCGAATGGGGAGGGAGTATGGCTCACAATGCTTATGATTGGTGCACGTTCATTGATGCGTTCAACATGAATGAAGAGTTTTGCTGTGCTACTTACGCCATTGTTTCCATAAAGTTTCATTCCACGGTCTACTGCCAGAATTTCCAAGTCATACTTGTTTCTGTCATCATAGTTTAATTTGCCACTTAAGGATACAATGCCACTAGTAGGATGAACTGCAAAGAGTTCAACTTTATGTTTGAAGTAATAATAAAACTCCCCATTGGACCCAATATCTGCATCGGTAGCCGTCACTTGTGCTATACTAGTTCTTAGTGGGGTGTTTTCTGCAATAGTTACAGAGTAGGTTGTTGGCGAAAATAAAGGTCGCAAATCGTTCATATCCAAAACCTGTATATTCACTTTAGTCCATGCTTCCAAGTCCTCTCCTTTAACAGTTGCTTTCACCGTTAGTGAATAGCTGTCCTGGATTTCCCTGTTTAATATGGCAGAATTTCCACCCTTTGTCCTTATTCTGAGAAAACAGAAGTCCCCGAGAACAGTCTCCTCTGCTTTGAAAAAGCCTTCCTCATCTCCTGAGACTATTCTGTACTTAATATCCCAAGAGAGATCGGCCAACTCAATGCCCATTTTAACTTTACTGTTGGTGTATGTCCTTGCCTGAGTTCTCGTAAACAGTGGCATTGTACGGATAGGTAAACTGAAAGACTGGTAATATTATTGGTTCCTGATGACCTTGGCAACAGCAGGCAAACATGAGAAGCAGGAGGCAAGGCAAGGTAGGGGTTTTGTAAGCCTGCCCAGTGGCCCATATTTACATCCATCCCATCATGCTTCCATCCTGAAAAGGAAGCAAAAAAGAGTATATCAGAAAGTGTGTGGCATGCAAAATGACAATTACAGATTTTAATGCTTTACCATTAGAGTCCTAACCTCCTGACCGCAGAGCTAGTGGAGTGTTAATTATTTGCGCTATCAATTAAACTGACTATAGCTTCTACAGTGCCACACCACCCAGCAATGAACTAAAGAAGCATGTCCTCAGAATTTGAAATGTTAGATTACGGTTACTGTAGCAACACACTGTGCATGATTAATAAAGGAGAGTAATCAATGATCAAAACTGTTCAGTGGTTATGTCTACAAAATGATACTCATTATTAGTTCCTTCTAAATGAGGAAGTATGGTCTAGTGGTTAGAGCACTGGTTCGGGCAGAAGTAGGACCCCAATGGAAAGGAGACGTTGCATCTCAGCGGGGCTGTCCTCGGTGTATACACTGAAAAAAAAGAATCATGTCTTTATTTCTAAGGGTTCATTAAAGAGCTGCTGAGGCCTCTGGGAAAATTTTAGAAAATGTAATATTTAGACACAGTTCAGCTTGCATTTCACATATCTTCTGAAAATTCCCCTACCAGTTATTTATTACTGAGGACATTTACATGAAAACAGGATCTTTATCCCTCAGAGTTCAGCTACACATTACTGCTGATTCCTCACTTAAGAGTCATATCCCTCTGTTGTAAAGTCACAGTCTGTTGTCATGGTAGTAACTGTATTGTAACCAGCCGAGTATTCGACATAAGGGGCCAGATATTCAAATGTCTGCGCTGGCGCAAACAGGGTTTGTGCCAGCATTATCCAGATTTGTGGCCTTTTTTGGGGGGCCATATTCAGAGGCCCCTGTAATGCAAGCTAAATCCGTCAGCACACAGACGCTAATATAATGCGCCCATGTAAATGAGGGGTCCCCTCTTGCATACAGGTACAGCAGCATGTTCAAAGGTTTATGATGGTGGTAAACAGCACCCAAAGTTGCGCTATTTGCCGCCACTGAAACCCACGACTTAAAGAGGCACTAAGCCTGCGTCCACACCCTGCTGATGGTGGGAGGGCTGTACTATAGCCGCCTGCACCCCATCACCCATCATGCCAACAGAGTTGCAGGCCCAGGTGGCCAGGGGCACTCCCCACCTTGAACAGCCATCCCATGTGAGAGGACCCTATTCCTGGTGTCTAGTTGAACCCCCCCCCACCTGAAAACCCATCCCATGAGATGGAAATATCCCTGGTATCTAATGGCACCTTCCCCAAATGCCCATCCCATAATATGAAAAGGCATGCCTGGTGTCCAGTGGCACCTCCCCCACCCCTGAACATCTGTCCCATATACAGTAGCTATCCCTGGTATCTATCAGCACTCTCCCCACCCGAAAACCCAGCTTGTGCTATTAAACATACCCCTGGAAGTCGGCCTGGTGGTGCTGAGGGTTGAGACGCTGGACACCACACCTCACGCCACACTGGCGACCCAAGTTTGGGAACGTGCCTGGGCCGTCAGGGGTCGGCGGGGGAGAGGGAGGATCGAGCATCCAGAGGACAGCTCTCCTCCCTCGGGGGGTTCTAGGGGATATGCCCAGCACCGTAGTGACCTCTGGTGGAGACCGGAGGTACTGCCACACTTAGGCCAGTGTAGAGGGATGCGGAGCCATGACAGGACGCCCCTGCGCCATGGCATCGACTGGGGCTCGCCTGGGGTGGGGGGTAAGGTGTAACAAGAACAAGAGAAAAACCTCCTGCCTCCTGATAGGTGACGGAGGGTCCAGGGGGTCAGTCCACCACGCCCAATGTCAGGCCCTACCTCTCGCCTCCTCTGCTCTCCACTGCCTTGTGCCACCAGACTAAATTATAAGACAGAGCGCTAGGAGGAGTAATCTGGCAGTCCCACCTCGGGGACACAGAGCCAGGTGGCAATGAGAGTAGTTGAGGAGCCCTGCCGGGTGCAAGAGGGGGCTTCAGGTGGGCAGGAACAGGACTAAGACCCCAAGAGACTAGTCCTGAAAGAGTTCAGGAATGTTGGGCACAGAAATAAAGGTGAAAAAAATTAGAACATACCCTGGTATCTAGTGGCACCCCTACCACCTCAATCACCCATCCCATGACAGTTCAGGTCTCCTGGTGTCTAGTGGCACCCTTTACCCCCAAAACACCCGTCCCAAGATAGTTTAGATCCCTGGTGTCTAGTGCCATTCCCTACCCCAGTCACCTGTCCATGATAGTTCGGATCTCCCTGGTGTCTAATGGCATCCCCAACACCCATCCTGTGACAGTTTCTATCTCCCTGGTATCTAGTGGCACCCCCACCCCGATCACCCATTTCGTGATAGCTTCTATCTCTCTGATGTCTAGTGACACCCCCTCAGACACCTTTCCTGTGATCGTTTATATCTCCCTGTTGTCTAATGGCACCCTCTCCCCCGTATACTGACCCACATTCCATATACTATCCCTGGTGTCCAGTGGTACCCCCCCCGAATGCCCACTGGCAAACTATATGGGTGCACATTGTCAGCTCATATGGCAGCCAGTCGAGGAGGTGAGAGGAGGGCTGTGCCGGTTATCGGGATTTCAGGAACATCCCCGGAGACCCTGATAAAGGTGTGGGGGGGTAGATGGGTGATGTACTGGGGTGGACTGGGCAGGTGGGGAGCAGCTGGACTACCAGTGTTTGCTGGGCCATCTGTCAACAGGTATGGGGGCTGGAGATGATGCCACTGAACATCAGAATAGTATATGGAACACGTGCCAGGTGTCCGGGTGGTGGTGGGGGTGCCACTAGACACCAAAGAGATATCAGCTATCATGGGACAGATGATCAGGGCATGGGGGTGCCACTGGTGATGCAGTAGTAGTAAGTAAACTTTATTTTATATGGTGCCCAATCCCAAAGGCTCTGGGTACCTTACTAACAATAAGAGCAGGTTTGGAAAGACAACTTAGGAACGTAAACGTTACATAATAAATTAATACATAAATAAAACATTAATAAAATCAGCACAAATATTCAGGGTAGGCTTTCTTAAAAAATATGTCTTCAGGCCTCCTTAAATACCTCCACCAATGGGGCCTTCCTCAAAGATTCTGGGAGCGAGTTCCACAGGACTGGGACAGCTACTCGAATGAACCATCACCCAGGTTTTCAGCCCAGTCCTCTGAACTGCTAGGAGACCCTCGGTGGAGGAGCAGAGAAGCGTACTGGGATTGCAGGAGCAAGGAGGTCTGACAGGTAGCCAGGGCTCGAACCGTCTAGGGCCTTATAGGTGAGTAAACCCACCTTGAAGAGGATCCTCCACCTGACAGACAGCCAATCCAGATCCCGCAGGACCGAGGTCACGTGGCAAGACCTTGGCAGGCGTGCCAGCAACCTGGCTGCCACATTGTGCACCAGCTGCAGTAGGCGGAGGTTCCCCTCCACTGACCCCAAAGTAAAGAGAATTACAGTAGTCTAGCCTGGATGTCACAAAGGTGTGTACCAGTGAGAGCAGATCCTTGGGCAGAATCAGGGATTTGATCCGGGCGACATTCCTTAAGTGGTAAAAAACCACTTTGGACAACAGACGACACTTGAGCATTAAGTGTCAATCTGTCGTCAAGGATGATGCCCAGATTTTTCACCCTGGAGGATGCCACCAATGGGTAGATCCCAGGACAAGTCCTGTTACCAGCCTGGAAGCACCCTCATCACGCCTGCGACCAGGCTCATTCACCAGGATCTCTGTCTTGTCAGGGCTCAGCCTCAACCAGTTAGAGGACATCCAATCCTGGATTCTGGCAAGACATTTACTCACCACTTCAATGGTGCCATTTTTTCCAGGGGCAAATGACATATACAGCTGGGTGTCATTCATCTAGCAGTGAAACCCAGACTGTAACATCTGATGAGCTCACCAGGGCAGCATATACACTGTGAACATCATCGCGATAGGATCGAGTTTTGAGGAACTCCACATGACAGGGGCTTTGGGGAGGAGGAGAAATTCCCATCATCACTTTTTGCCTCCTGCCTGAGAGACAGGACTCGAACCAGTGGATGACAGTTCCAGTGAGTCCACAATACTGTCTAAAGCATCCAAAAGCACAATGTGGTCCACGGTGTCAAATGCTGATGAGAGATCAAGGAGAGCGAGAATTGACCGTTTCCCTCTATCTGTAGCCCTGAGGAGGTCATTTGCACCATCTCAGTGTATCCTTGCCTAAATCCAAACTGGGATGGCTCATAGATGTCAAAAGTTACAGGTGTGCCTTGAGCTGCAGAGTCATCACTTTTCTGCAACTTTCCCTAAGAATGGGAGGTTGGACATAGGTCTATAATCCACCAGGACATCAGGGTCGAGAGATGGTTTCTTCAGGAAGGGCTTCACCAACACCTCCTTCAAGGCGTCAGAGAAGGACCCCTCCGAAAGCGAGCACCAGATTATCCTGGCAAACACTGGAATAATGTCCGTGGCACTTCGCACTAGGAGATGAGTCGGGGCAGGGTCCAGCTCACAATAGGTGGCCTGTAGCTTCGAAATCACCTCAATGACCTCAGTCATCTCCACTGGCTAAAACTCCCCAGAGAACAGGAGTGCCCTCGTTTCAACCAGGCCCCCCACCACCACACTGCAGGGCAGATCTTGCTCCACTGGCGAGATCCTGGCCCAAATAGAAGACACCCTGTCAGAGAAGAACAGAGAAAACTCTTCGCATACTGTGACTGATAGGTGAAGTAGTCTGACCACAGTCCGAAAGAGCTGAGCTGGTCAGTTCTTCCTTGCAGCAATCTCCCTGGACAGGACCTCTGCCTTCTTATGGTCGATTGCCCTTTGATAATCATAATGATTTCTCAAAGCCAGTTTATCCTCCATGGACCATGTCCTTCGTCAGCAACACTCCAACTTCCAACTCTTGGTCTTCATCTCCTTGACAGCCCCATTAAACAATAGGGGTCTCACGCGAGAAGACCTGGATCATATACAGATCGGTGGGATGGCTTCCAGTGCATTGGAGACAGCCCCATTATAGGCTGCCACCACGTCACCCATGCCAATCACACATGCAGCACTCACACCAGAAAAGTCGACACGCCAAGAGTCCCTCTGGGGACAACTCTTTAAAGGGCTTATAACCGACCATCTCAACAGAGGAGGGACCATTGGGGGCTAAACATGAACTGTACTGTACAATGATCGAACCACGCAATCTGATCAATCCTGAGATTGGTAACTTCAAGGACCTGTGAGAATAACAAGTCCAAGGTGTGGCCGTGATGGTGGGTCACAGAAGCAACAGCTTGTGCCAGACCCAGAGATGTCATCAACTGGAGGAGGTCATGTCCAAAATGCATGGATTCATCATCGATCCAGGCACTGAAGTCCCCCAGAATCAATCATCTGGGTGACTCCAACACCCTGTCGGTGACAAAGTCTGCACCTCTGCAGGAATTCTCCTCCCAATCCTGAAGGGCGTAAACAGATGAATCCTGCAGCCCACATCTGGACCCCCACGCACCATCACATATTCAAACAATGAGGTAGAACCCACCCGGTGTACAGAGAAGTTCAAGCTGGATCTAAAACAGATGGCCACACCCCTGCCCCTGCGTTCCCTCCTCAGCAAGTGCACTAGTGAGTGAGTACCCATCGGGGACTGGTGCCTCCAAGACTGGACCTGCATCATCCCCCAGCCAAGTCTCCATAATGCAAGCCAGGTCGACCAAGGAAACCAAGTTCGACATAACTACAATCTTGTTCCTCATCGACCTAGCATTACACAGCATAGCCTGAAGGGGACTGGTGTTGGTTGCAGGCCCTCCAGCTACCTGCCCACGTGGTCCAGTGGGAACCCTGGGAAAGGATACCAAACACATTGGGCCTCTCTCAAGGTTCCAACTGACCCTAGGGTGCCTCTGCTCCTAACCACCCCAATACTGCTCACCTTCACTATATATGCAGAACCCTGCCACCGTCTCACCCACCCTCTGCTAATACCCATCTCCCTACAACGTCTTACAGCCGAAACTGGGTACTAGATACCAGGAAACTGTCTACAAATTTTGGGAGAGGTGTTTGGGGATGCGGTGCTGCTAGATACCAGGGATGACATGTTAGGTGCCACAAGAGGGGCAAAAAAGGGCCACTGTTCACCTAGCAAATGAGACCCTAGTGGGCATGCAAATGGCCCCTTTGCGCCTTGCATGTCCAATGGTCTAACCTACATGGTGTGGCTGAATATAGCCAACACAGCTCCTAGTGCTATCTGGTCCTGGGATGCTATTCCCTGTGGGCTGGACACAGCCCAGGTCCATGTTGGGGCAGGGCAGTTTGACTCAGCACTACTCCAACATGGACCGATATCCAGTCGGATACCAGCTGTCTGCTGGCCAGAAGTAAGAGAAGTCAGGCTATGCTTGATAACTTTCAAGACTGCCTACTAAGGCAATTTGTAAGGGAACCCACAAAACAGGATGTCGTCCTGGATGTGGTGCTCTCTACTACTGATGTAATTAAAACAGTGAGAGTTGGCCCGGCCTGGTGGCGCTGAGAGTTGAGGTGCTGGACGCCACACCTCGCGCCACACCGGTGACCCGGGTTTGAGAACGGACTTGGGTCGCTTGGGGGCCTGTTGGGGAGGCAAGGACTGAGCGTCACAGCTCTCCTTCCTCAGGGTGGGGGTCTGTGCTGTGAATGGCACCGCTAGAGGCTCGCCCGCCCAGTGTGCTTGTTGCCTCCGTGGAGGTGGAGACAGCTGCTGCACCATTGCATGGTGTGCGCACTGAGGGGTGAAAAAAAAAAAGGAGAAAATCGGGCGGTGGATGATGCCCGACTCCCCGTAGGCACTGCTCCCGGCTGGGCACAAGGTAAGCCCGGTAATTCTGGGGGCTGAAGCTGGGGTCAGCAAGAAGGGGGCTGTTAGGGGAGGTATAGAAACAGCAGCTGTGTTAAAAATAAACAATAAAAAAAACAGTGAGAGTTGGGGAGCCATTTGCATACAGTTACCACAACTTGGTTGGGTTTGAAGCAGACCTCATGACTGAGACTGAGAAAACACACTCTAAACCGGAGGTCTTGGATTTCAGAAGAGCAGACTTCAACAATCTCAGAGAGATGGTATGAAATAAATTAAAGGGGTAGGCTATGGGCAGGGGTAGAAGAGAGATGGGAGGTAATCAAAGGGACCATTCTTGAAGCTTTATGACTTTGCTTAAAGAGAATAACCTAAAAAAAAAAATTCAGGAAACCACTTTGCTTTTCTGTGAGGGTCAGGGAAGCAGTAAGAGCCAAAAGAATAGCCTTCCATAAATACAAAGAGAAGCAGGGGGAGGCAGAAAGGGAAGAATGCTTTCAGAGGATTAGGGAGGCCAAATAGGTGATAAGGGAGGCAAAGGCAGATATAGAGCTGTGCTTTGCCAAAGGGGTCAGGCACGGAGAGAAACATTTTTTTTGTTATACAAGTTAAAAACGGAGGATTAAGGATGTAGTCATGCTGTTAAATGGGGGGCGTGTGATAGGGGACGAGCAAAAGGCTGCAGACCGAAATTACTACTTTTGCTCCATCTTCACCAGGGAAGTGAGCGGTCCCCTGCCTGAGAGTGGCATTAAAGCTACCAAGAAAGGGATTCTTGAGATGGTGACGCCATTATTTACTGGGGATAGGGTACAAAAGCATCTAGTAGCCCTCAAGACAGACAGAGCCCTGGAACCGAAGGATACATCTAAGGTGTTCAGAAAAATTGGCAGATGAACTAGCTGAACCTCTGGCAGGCCTTTTCGATAGCTCTCTTTGAATGGGGTTATCCCGAAGGACTGGAGGGTGGTGGTCATGGTTCCGCTACATAAAGGGTGGGACAAAGAACAGTCAGGCAACCACAGACCCATCAGGCTGACCTCTATTGTTGGGAAGCTGAAGGAGTCGCTTATCAATGCAGACCTTGTGGACCATCTGGAGGGTAATGGTCTCCAAGATATAAAGCAGCATGGCTTTGTGGCGAGAGATTGTGTCAAACAAACAAAACAGTCTTTTTGACTGGGTTACAAGGAATGAATAAAGGTCATGCCGTGGATCTGCTGTATTTTGACTTCAGCAAGGTTTTCAATTCTGTGCCCCACGGACGTCTGTTGAAGAAGTTGGTAGACCTCGGGGTGGCTAGGGATGTAGTTAGACAGGTAAGGAACTGGCTAAGAGGGAGAGAGCAGCAGGTAGTGGTTAACGGAACAAAATCAGAGGAGAGGGAAGTCACAAGTGGAGTACTGCAGAGATCTGTCTGGGGTCCAGTCTTTTTTAACATGTTCCTCAGTGGCACTGGAAAAGGGAATCGCGGTAGGCTAGGTCTCTTTGCAGATGACACCAAGCTCTGTGGAAGAGTGGATAGTGCAGATAAATAGAGAACTACAGGAAGACCTACAGAGACTAGAGAGATGGTTGAGGGTCTGGCAGCTTAATTTTAATGTCAGAAAGTGTAAGGTAATGCACCTAGGGAGAAAAAGAACCCCAGGACAAAATACTGGATAGGTGGGGTAAAACGCAGTACTACAACTGAGGAGCGTGACCGCCGAGTCATTATCAGTGACACCCTTAAGCAGGCTAGTCAATGTGACAAGGCTTACAGTACAGCAAGCAGGATACAGGGTTGTCTATGGTGAGGTACGGATAGTAGGAGGAAGGAGGTGATACTCCCCCTCTACAGATACTTGGTGAGGCCTCATCAGGAATACTGTGTCCAGTTTTGGAACCCTCACCTTAGAAAAGGCAAAAATAGCCTGGAAACAGTACAGCATAGGGTAATGAAGATGATTCAGGGCCAGTAAAGAAAATCCTACGAGGAATGACTTACGACAACGAATATATATTCGTTGGAGACCAGAAAGGGGGGGGTTATGACAGAGACATTCAAATTCCTGAAGGCAATAAACAAGGTAGGAACACCAGCTCGACAACATGTGGGCACGACTGGAAGCAGATGGTGAGAAGATTCATGAGGGATGTGAGGAAGTATTACTTTACAAAAAGGGTGGTGAAACCATGGATCCGCCTGCCAGCCAAAGTGGTGGCAGCCAAAACCGTAGGTGGTTTCAAGTGTGCTTGAGATATGGAATAAAAGGTATAGTCTTCACTGTGAGAGACAAGGGAGGGGAGTGAAACAGGAAAGCCATTGGGCAGTGGTTGAACCCCAACCAACGCCATGTTGCGGGGCTCTATACAGACCCAAGGCAGACTGGTCCTTTTCTGCCCTCACTTTCTCTGTTTCTATGAATACAGCAGCCACTGTGTCGGTACTAGCACACGCATTGGGCACAGGATGGAATGCAACACAAGCTGTTGAACGGCAAAGAACACATATCCTGTTTTCATGTGCTAGACCTCGGTAATAAATATTGGGAAGTGAATACAAAACTAATGTGAAATATATGCTGAATTGTGTCCCAATGCTAAGTTTTTCTTTTTTTTTTATAAGTACTTTATCCTCCTTCTGCCCCTGGTTGCTCCTTCTGACTGACCCCCAGCCCAGTCACCCCAGTATCACCAGGACTTACCCCTGCCTGGTCCGGAGCCAGCAGGAGGTCAGTCGTCATCTTGCAGCCGGAGGTGTATTTCCTCATTTTCTCCCTTCCCCGTTGCTGGGGCACACATGCATGTCTGCAGAAGTCCCACACTACCCTCCGGCCTCCATCTGGGGGTAGTCATTCGTCGGGACTGCCAGTTCTCCCTCCCTGGGAGAGGAGAGCAGTCCTCTGGACACGCAATCCTCTCCCTCCTGCTGACCCCGATGAACTGTGCTCATTCCAACATGGGCCGCGGGGCGTGGCACAGGTGGGCGTTCAGCGCCTCAACCCTCAGCGCCACCGAGCCGGGCCTAAATGCTAAGTTTTTCTAAGTTCTTCTGAAGCGCCAGTTGCTCTTAAATTCTGAGCCATTTTGGCTTCTGTACGTCTGTTTTGACTGTACCCATTTTAGTTTCTTTTCCTGTTTTAGACCAGGAACATGTTTTGTAGCCTTTAAATAAGCAGCACAGCGTATTTTGATTCCTTAGTATAAAACCTCAGATGCTGAAATGATGCTAAGAATCAAGTCTGACGAACTTCCGCTACCTAATACCCAACTGTGCAGAAACTGAGATTTATAGGTGACTAAAATTATCTTCAACCTCAGGAATTTTCTGACCAATAATATTTATAGCAAGGTGATGTCACAGGTTCCTTTCACATTGTCATTTATAATTCTGTACTTCACAATTTTGCACAAAGTTCTTTTAATAAAGGTACTGCATGACAGAATACTGAAGAGAAACTCTACACCCAGCTTGCTGATTGACAAAATGGCACAAGCGGATTGCTAGCTAGGTGGTCCTTACTGACACCATACCATACTGCAAGAGAAAAGAGCATTATGATACTTAAACTTCATGGAAGTGTAACCTACTCCAGAATAATTTCATTTACCCATTGAGCTGCACCACAATGTAAGCATAATAGTCCTCATTCTTATATGAACTCCTAATATAAAGCCCAAGGAAAATACTTTGTCTCTAATTACAGGCTGAAACTAATAAAGACTAGGTAGGTCGAAGGAAGTTTTACTTGAGACATTTTTACTGAGGGTATACAATGACAGGAAACTTAAATCCTAGTTTTTGTAGTTACTGCTTTTGCCTCATGCTTTATTTGGATTTTAGATACTAGAGCATTTTCTTCTCTTTCGTTAGACTTTCTTTTAATAAGGATTTCTTCAGTTTGCCCAGTCACTGCTCGTTTACTTTTTCCTCTTTTTCTTTGGTCAAGTCTGTTTTCTACATTATGGGGCTTCTAAAGAGGACCTCCTTCCACTCATCACCTGCTCCTATTAGAGGAGTCACCCTACCACACTTCTGGGTCTGCTGTGTTCCCCAAATGACCCACCACTGTATTACAAAGCCCCCCTCTCCCCCTCCCCCCGAAAGAGCCCCCAACATCTTTGTGACGGGCAATCCCCAGCATGCAGCAGCCTGTGGTGAGGAGACAGAAGAAGCAAGGAACCAGGAAGTGGGAGGGTCAGTCCTATACTGATGTGGTGGTAGAAGGGGGGGTGATACAGTGTCCTGCAGCCAACCGGGCCAACCATCTTCCTTGGTTTTCCCCTGAAGATCCCTCTGACAAACGTGCAAGATAGAACACCAGTGCTGGCAATCCTTAAGTACTGTGCATGCGGCATTTCCTCCCACTGGATAACCTTTGCTGCATGCTGCTGGGTGTGCATACCCAGAAGAATGCATCCACTGGCACATGTCATCCATTTCCTGCTAGCCCTACTGGCATGGCGGTCCAGGCTCATGTCATGAACTGGGCTCGTAAAGCTTCACAAGTCATGTGTTCTGCCTTTCCCTGGTGATATGTCCTATACATCCTATTTTGCTTTGAAGTCTAACACATAACAGATAAAAAAATCAATTTTTCTGCTTTCGCCCCTTCATTTACTTTTGCAAATACATATTGTGTCTCAGTCTCCCTGCTATCTCTCTCTAGTCTCTCTTGTTTTTGTTTTCTGCAGCCTATTTTTCTTTCTTTCGTTTCACCTGTATGATCTCTAATTATCTGTTTCTCTTTCCTTTCTCAGTTTCTCACACGTCTCTGTGTAGAAGCTGAAGAATGCTGATGTTTGCGTGGTTGGCACTGTTAGCAATACTGTTAGCTGTACGTAAAGGAGGGATTAAAATGTGTAAGGGAGGAGGGAGATGAGAGAGATACAGAAGCACTGTGGGTGCAACTACAGGACCCCACAAATGGATCATTAAGTTCAAGTTCAAGTTTATTGCAGGAAAGCTCCATTGAGCAAGCTCATTCACAAGGAGGTCCTGTACATAAACACTTAAAGTACAAACACAGATAGGTAATACATGAAATACACGTTACATGATACAGGCTGGATATACATACAAGGGTACCACATAGGGTGACCGCAGGTGGTAAACATTGATATGAGACAGGGAAGCGAATTATAGGTCGCATACTGATAAATGAAACATGATGACTGGTGTGATTTGATTTAATCAAATCAAATCAAATCAAATATACAGTATTTTGGCAGCTAGAACAAACAACAGTCTACAACTGATATGGGAGGGAGGAGAGATTTGATAGAGTAGCAGTGGAGCGTAAGCAAAGATAAAGCCAGGAGTAGAAGAGGAAGGAAAGCAGTTAATATGACAAATCAATTATACCTTACCAGTGGATAAATATGGCACACATGGGAAGGAAGAGACTTAATGACAGTTACAGGTGTCTTTTATTTTGGCTGAACTTAGCGATTTGAAGAAGTTTATTGAAACTGTGCTAGTTAGTTTCAGTCGGTTTGTAATTGGTTCCAAATGGAGGAAGGGCATAAGCAATAGCACATTTACCAAAGGAAGTCCGGCGTCCTTGGTATGTCAAGCATAATAAAGTCAGATTTTCTTAGCAGTATGCACTATGTGAGATACTAATAAGGAAGAGAGATAGCTTGGCAATTTCTGCAGGAGCAGTTTAAGAGTCCATAGCCCAGCATGGAGCAGGCGTCAGTAGTAAGGGATGTCCAACCAACAGCTGCATATAAGTCACAGTGGTGCGAACGGTAAGGAGTTTAAAGAACCGTAACTCAAGCGGTGATAAAGGAGTGTCCAGTTTACTTAGATTTGCAAGAGTGGTGGAGGAATAGATTACATCGCCATAGTCGAGTAGGGGAGAAAAGTGGCCTGTACAAGCTTGTTTCGAGTTTCAAGGCGAAAGGGCCTATTTCTGTAGAAGAAACCTAACCTTGCTTTTAACCTTCTAGAGACATCTTGATGTGGTCACTGAAAGATAATTTATTGTCGATCCAGATACCTAGATATTTAAATTTGGTTACAACTTCCAGAGGCTCGTTTAGCGTGGTGACAATGAAGTCTTGGGCAAGAGTATTGGGGGCCTGAGACAGCACTGCGGGAGAATATCATCGCTTTAGTCTTCTTGGCATTGAGCAGAAGCTTTGCCTTTATCAAATTATGCTCGAGTTGTGCTAAGTCCGCTGAAGCACTCCCCGACTTCAGATAATGATGAGCCAGAAGTATACAACACAGTATCAACTGCAAAAAGTGCAGATTGGACGAGATATGTTCGCATCTAAGTCATTGATGTACAGAGAAAACAAGATAGGGCCTAAGATGGATCCTGGGGACTCCTCTTGCAACTGGCAAGGCAGCAGAAAAAGCCTTCCGCCTTTACTTTTGGAATCTTCCAGTTAGGTAGCTAGAGAACCACTGGGTGGTATGGTATGTGGCACCCAACTTTGCAAGGCAATTGACTAATAGTTTGTGATCAACAGTATCAAAAGCTTTGCTGAGGTCCAAAAAGACTGCACCAGTTACCTTCTTAGCATCTATAGCAGAGATCCAATCATTGGTTACTTTTGCTAGTGCAGTGATTGTGCTATGATTAGCCCAGAAGCCAGACTGAGCTGGGTTAATGAGAGAGAAGGTTTCCGAGTGAGATTTTAACTGAATATGGATCAGTTTTTCGAGAACTTTAGAAAGGATAGGCAATATGGAGATAGGCCTATAGTTGTTTACATCGCATGGGTCACCAGATTTAAATAGAGGGAGGAGATGTGCTGATTTCCGGCAGGACGGCACAGTAGCAGATGTAATGGAAAGACTGAAGATGTGGAGAATTGGGGCAATGAGGCATAGCCTGACCTTAGGAAAAGGGTTCCAAGCCATCGTCCCCCGCGCTTTTTTGGTGTCTAAGTTAAGAAGAGAATCTTCCTTCTTTACAAGTTATCTCGCGAGTTGGAAGGGACTGGGTGCAGGACTAGATGTGGCGGGAGGGGTATGCTGGCTCACCGCAGCACCAGCATAAGGTGACAAGTCAAAGCTAATCCAGCTGTGGCAAAGTGGGAGTTAAGTTCCTCCAGGATTAGGGACTTGTTTTCCACAATCTTGCCACTTGCGACTATCTTTGTTGGGACAGAGGGGGCCATGGGCCGTCCTTCTATAGCTTTGATAGTCTTCCATATTTTATGAGGGTTACCTTTAGCTTGTTCGAGAGTAGAAATATAATAGTTAGCTTTAACAGAGCGAAGTTTTTTCACACAGTTATTCCTGGCTGTTCTAAAGGCCTGCCAATCCGAAGATTCTTTGGAATGTTTAGCTTTAGCCCAGAGCCTATCTCGAGCTATAAGGGCTGCCTTGAGATCCAAGGTGAACCAGGGATTGGAATTGTTCCGTACCCTTACTTTGATGAAAGGGGCATGCTTATTTATTATTGTAGTGAGTTTGTTATTAAGGATGCAAGCTGCCTTGTTGACATCTTTGGCTAGGTAAAGATCTTGCCATCTGATCATGCTCAGGTCAGATAGGAAGTTTACTGCACTGAATTTGCGAAAGGATCTTTTTGTTATAAAGATGGGTTGCGGCCGGGCCTTAATTTGAGATCTTATGCAAGCAACAATTCCATGATCGCTCATGTCATTGTGAAACACTGCCAAATGAGATATTTTGTGTGGATGGGTGGTTAGTATCACATCTAGAATGGAACTGTTGGCAGATAGAGTGTTGTTCCTAGTAGGTTCTCTGACTAATTGCCCAAGACCCAGCTCTGTCACAAAGGGATTTGAGGCCATGTGATTTAGGTGACAGCCAGTCCATATTTAGATCTCCTAGAAATATTGTTTCAGTTTTTGCATCTACGAACATGGATTTCAAAAGATTAAGGACTTCATCACCACCAGACGGGGGTCTATAGCCACCTAGGATAGAGATACATTCCGAGGAGGGGAGATGAAGGCTCAGCGAAACTAACTCAAATTCCTTGGCTAGAGATTTGCAACTAATATTGATGACCAAGTACTTAGATTTGGCATAGATAACCACACCCCGCTCTAGACTCTCTATCTGCTCTAAATAAATTGTAGCCCTGCAGTGATATTTGTTGATCAGTGTTCGCCTTTTTAACCATGACTCAGTAATCATGATAAGGTCTGTTAACGTGCAGCCCAGGCTTGCAGCTGTACAAGTTTTTAGGCAGGCTTAAAATGTTGACCATCATCATTTTGACACCTGTGGCCTCAGCAAAATCGATAGGCGAGGTAAGTTGTAGGGGGCCAGGTTGAGCTCCACATTTCCTGAGCAGAGAAGAAGCAGAAGTATAACTTTCTTTAAGGAGTTTATAAGAATGGAGACTGCTTTTTATTTCTTTGCGGCAACCTATATCGTGTTGCCAAGAGGCGGCACCACTGTAATGACAGTTGATTGTGATCAATGTGCTTGGGTAGACATAGGTGAGGACAGTAGCAAAGGGTGTAGGCTAACCGGGGAATAGGCTAAGAGGAGAGAAGAATGACAGAGTGTCTGCACGGTAGACTGTTATAACATTAGGTATTGATAAGGTACATTGGAGAACTGAATTGCATTGAGGTACTTTGAATTGCACTGTATTGTTGAAAACTCTGCACCTTAGAGCAATAAAACACAATAAGGAGAGCCATGGTCCCAGATTGAGTGGTCTCGTGATTTGTATTAGTGCAATATTTTCTAGGCAAGAAATTAGCCACCTAGGTACCCATTTAAAACCTAGATGAGAAAATACAGCAGAAAGGGGAACAAGGAGATCAGGAGCAGCTTAGTTAGTGGCCATCCACCCTTCAGACTCAAGTCCCCTTGTAGCAGAACCAGGAAAGAAGTAGAATGATAATGCAGGCCATATTGCCCACGAAAGAATACGCTGATTTATGTAGAAGACCAAGAATCCCTCTAGTGGCAGGTCTGTATAACCTGTTAATGGAAAACTAGCCACTTAACCAGCCATTAAGACTGGGGGTAGTGTACAGGCCACCCTCTTAAACTGAAGGGATGGACAGGGTACTGGCAGAACAGATCAGAATGAACATGGAAGGGAGGTTGTGACAGTAGGGGACTTCAACCTGCTGGGGGTGGAGTGGGGACACACCTACCACAAAGAGAAGGGAGCAGGTAATGCTGGACACCTTCCAGGAAAGCTTTAGTACAGTTGGTCAAGGAACACCCTTGACCTTGTTCTGATGAACGGGAGTGGGTGAGGGATGAGGGTGGAGGAACCACGGGGACACCACAGGACAGTATGGTTCCAATTACAGATGGCCAAAGAGAGGATGGTATCTGGCACAAGGGTGCTGGATTTGGAATGCCAACTTTAAGATGATGAAGGAAGTGGTACAGGGTTCCTATGCAAAATTCAACTGGGTATGGACACACAGCAAAGGTGGGAACTGATAAGACGGGATGGTGGAGGCAACAGAAACTTGCAGCAGGGCCCAGCCTAAGAAGGCTAGGGGAAGAAACCCAGCTGGATAAGTAAAGGGTGCTAGACAGGGTGAGGAAGAAAAGGCAGCTTACAGGGAGATACAGAAATCGGGAGTAGGACAATAGGGAAGAATACCTGAAAGAAGCAAAGGAAGTGACCAGGGGGTAAGGGCAGCCAAGGTAGCAAGAGAACTCAGGCTGGCGCAGGGCATAAAAAAAGGGGAGAAAGACTTCTTTAGGTACATCGGGGAGAAAAGAAGCTGTAAGAACTAAACTGTAAGAAGAAGGAGGGGAGATGGGTAGAGGAAGGGGGTGAAAAGGCAGAAGTGCTCAATGACTACTTCTGTTCAGTCTTTATGAAAGAAAAGGAAGGGGCGCTACCCATAGTAGGAGGGAGGATAGAAACAGATGGGGGGTGTGACGGATGGAGAAATCACAATGGGGAGGGTGCTGGAGGGGTTACGGGCATTGAGAGTAGACAAGGCTCTGGGTCCAGATGGAGTACATCCTAGAGTGCTGAAGGAGCTGGCAGAGGTCCTGCAGGACCCTTGGCAGACTTATTTAATTCATCTCTAGACACATGATGCATACTGCAGGACTGGAGACTGACTCATGTGGTTCCCCTCCACAAGAGTGGACCCAAGGACAAACTGGGGAACTATAGGCCAGTAAGTCTAACGTCCATTGTGGGGAAGCTATTGGAGACCATTCTAAAGTATAGGCTAGTGGCACCACTGGAGGTGAAAGGGGTGCGGGACGGGAGGCACATGGCTTCATCAAGGGCTGGTCTTGCCAGATTAACCTGGTGGAATACTATGACTGGTGATTAGGCAAATTGACAGGGGCCATGCAGTGGATGTCCTGTATCTAGACTTCAGTAAGGCCTTTGATTCAGTACCACATAGGAGACTTGGAATCAAGCTACAGGGCACAGGGGCAGAAGCAAAACTGGTGGGGCGGGTGGAGAACTGGCTAAAAGACAGACAGCAGAGGGTGGTGGTAAGTGGGAATACTCATCCCTTAAGCCTGTGACAAGTGGTGTTCCCACAGGTTGGTGTTAAACTCAGTGCTTGTTTACATATTTATTGCAGACATCCTCAGAGGGCATCAGCAGCAGAATCAGCCTATTTGCAGATGACACCAAGATGGGAGCGTGGTGGATGACCCGGGAGGGGTACAAGAGGATCTGGCAAGGCAGAGGCATGGTTTGACAGATAGCAGCTGGGGTTCAATGCAAAAAATGCAAGGTGTTGCACTTTGGAACAAAAATCCAAGGAGACGCTACCATCTGGGGAGTGCAGCTGGAGGTAACAGAAGTGGAGAAGGATCTGGGGTGCTCATCACGGGAGCAATGAACAATTCCGCACAATGCAGAAAGGCAGCAGCAATGGCCAACAAAATGCTGGGGTGCACTGCAATAGAATTACCTGAGAAGAGGGAGGTTATTCTATCGTTGTACAGATCATTGGTTAGACCCCACCTGGAATACTCAGGCAGTACTGGCACCCGCACTCTACAAAGGGACATTAGGTTGTTGGAGGTGCAGGACAACCAAAATGATTCAGTGCCTGGGGAATTGCCATATGAGGTCAGATTAAGAGAGTTAAACATGTACACACTGGAGGAGAGGAGGGACCGGGGGATATGATTTAGACTGTCTATTCAGAAGGAAGGTGGGGAGAGACACTAGGGGCCATGACATGAGACTGGAGGGGGGGTAGATTCAGGAGGGAGGAGAGGAGGCACTTCTACGGAAAGGGTGGTGGAAGGTGGAACACACCACCAGCTGAAGTGGTGGCATGTATCACAGTGGAATGCTTCAAGAAGGGGTGACAGGGCAAAGGGAGGGGGATGGGGCAGCTGCTGAATAGGGAGCTAGCTGCATTCTCGAGCAGCCGAGACAGACCATGATGGCCTTTTGCTGCTGGCAATTTTTGTATGTTCGTATGAAGCTGTGAAAGAGATCCATGGACTGTCAGATCCTGACAGTCTCACACAGCATATTCTTTTTTTTTTTTTTTTGATAAAGGTGATCTCCCCTCAGTACTAGCCTTCCCTCATTGTCTCCCACAGGATTTACTGGCCAATATACTCCCATGGATTGCACCCCCCCGTGGTGGGTCCAGAAGGGGAGGGGCCATTCTCTGTCCTCCCAGTGTCCCAATCCAGCAAGTAACCTTGCCAGGAAGGTGGTGCTGGTCCAAAGTGGGGCGGGCATCATCGTGATGCGCCCATTTTCTCCCCCTGCAGTCAGTGCTGCAAAAGGACACATGCGCACGTGCGTGTAGAGGCAAGCACATGTCATGTGTCAGCCACCAGGCTGGACCGCTGGCGCAGTGGTTGGATTTCTGCTTGCAATGCAGACGACCCGGGTTCGGGAACGACCCTGGGAGTTGGAGGGCCGTCCGGAGAAGGATTGGGCATCCCATGGACTGCTCTCCTTCTCTGGGGAGGGGGTGCCCAGTGCCCGATGGACCCTGGCAGAGGCCGGGGGAACCACAGGCGACTGGCGCCCTAATGTTAGAGGGCGGACGGATGCTGGATGTCATTGCACATCCCCACCCCTGGGGCAGCTTTCAAAATCATTGGCTACTGAGGATGACGCCCATCCGGCACCTGGCCTCCATGGCTTCCTGCCTCTCTGCCGACCAATCACGGTTCCATGGCACCACCAAGCCCTGAACCCTGCTCTGGGGGGGAAGCCAGGGAGGTAATGTCGGTTGTCACTGACACCTACTCCCACTGTAGACAGGCTTGACATGGTGCTGTGGCCCCACCCTGGGGAGGTAGGTCAGGGGTTATTGGATGGGGTAATGCGATAGGGGGAGTGAGGCAGGTGCTTAGGGGCTGCGCTGAGCAACAGAGCAGCTGGTGAAAAAAAGCACAATAAATAAAAAAGAAAAATGTGTCAGCCACCAGCCGCTTTCGGCTCTGGCCGTGACTGCTGCCGCACCACCACAATTCCACATGGTGGCAGTAAGGAGTGGTGCAACACATCCCTCCCCGGAGAGGCCATCTGTCAGATAGACGCTCAATCCTTCCACCCCACTGATCCCCAGTGATCTGAGTCTGCATCCAAACCCGGTCGATGACAGGCAATGTGGTGTCCGGCGCCAACCCTCGGCACCACTAGGTTGGCTTATACTTAGCTGGTAATGAATTGCTGCTATGCACAACCACTGCAAATTGGTAGTCATTTCTATACAACTCCCATTACCTCAGGGATCATCTAAAAATACACTATTTTTCAGTCAGTTCAGACAAATAGACGTGAGTGTGGTAATCAGAAAAACAAGTGTGTCTTTAGGTTTGTAAACATGTTAATATGTAGGGTTACTGGATCTGTTGCAATTATGAATACCTCTTTGGGCTACAGAACTGTGAAGCAAAGCTAAGCAGTGCAGTGACTGAAAATATGCACCAATATGGCTTGTATAACCACTTACAACCACAGAAGACCCAGTAATTGTACATTAAAACAATATATAAATTGTGCTATTTGTTTTTCTATGGGGAAATTTTCAATTTAATGTTATATTTTCAGAATGGGTGCCCCAGTGCATTGTGCTACCAGCAGATCACACAGCTTAAAGCAGCAGTATTTGTTAGCCAGAAAACATATAATCTGTATAGACAGACGGCACAGGGGTACGATACTAGTATTATGGGCTGACTGGATATACCAAAGGTCTTTTTCGCCATTGTTGTCTATGTTTCTATATAGTTCATTTTAATATTAATGTATGGAAAAACATCACTATATCCATTTTTTTGTCATCATAGTACACCCCTGAACTGAGATATGGGTTATTAAAGTTTATAGAATTCCCTGGTCTCTGGCCATGTCCACTATGATTAAATTAAACATTCTGTTTTGGTGCTACGCTGTTTACCATCAAAAATAAGTACTCGCGCCAGCCTGCCAGTGCAGCGGTAGAGCTACCATTTGCGACGCCAGCAACCCGGGTTCAGTAGAGAGCCCGGGCTGCTGGTGGGCCAGCCTGGGGGAGAGGGACTGAGCGCCCGATGGACCGCTCTCCCTCTCCAGGGAGGAGTGGCCCCATGCCTCGCCACTATACTGCCACCACCTGGGTGATCACGGGTGGTGACAGTGCGGTAGAGGAAGCAGACAGTAGGGGAGGGGCTGGCGTCGGCTGGGGACCTGAGCGAGGAACATCTCAGCGTGCCTCGCCTCACTGGTCCTCCCTAGAGTGCCAGTGCCAGAAGGGCGGACCTGAACAAGGAAAACACCCCACAGTTGCATCTGTAAACGGGCCTTGTGTCGGCAATCGGGAGGAGCTGGGGAAGCAGCTCAGCACACGCCTCACCGAGGTAAGGAGGGAAGGGGACCTCCACCCTAACTGGGGTAAACCAGGGGGCTTAAGTCAAGGAGAGCGGGCACTCATCTGGGCTTCATGGCTCTGGCCCTCCCATTGCAAGGACGATTGAGACCCCAAAGAAAGGGGCAGCTGTGGTGCAAGGGGGAGTATAAAGAATAAGAAAAAATATAAAGAAGTCCTTGCACCCTCCTAATGCTGTTTACTAGCACCTCTCTTCTTCTTTCCACCTTGGGATTATTCTGCCAACTCCCACCTGTTTGTTTAACTAAATCTATTTCCACCCCTCACCGACCCTTTCTTTTGTTTTTCCCAAGCCCATAAACCTTCGGTTCCCTAACTTACCCTACCTGGTATCCCACGTCTTATTGTAACGTTAGGACTCTGTCTGAATAATCCCACGCCTTAAGGGAATCCTTTATATATACAGTCAATTATCAACCGGATAGTGATCACCATATGTACTCCCCAGCCCTGATCTTATTTGTTTTCTGTAATTGTCTTTTTTTGCTCATTGTGTACACTGCTTAGCTGGTAATTTTGCTGTAGTTGTATATGTCCTACTTGTCCAGGACCATCTTGCAAATGAGCTTGCTCAAGGATGATTTTGCCTGGTTAAATAAAGTTTGATTGATTGATTGATTGACTGACTTTGCACCTGAACTACGTTTCATATTGAGCTGTGACCACAATTTGTTTTCTGTAACAATTTTATTTTTGCACCTATTAATTTTGTACTAATTTTCTTTCCAAATGTTGCTCTGCTGACTTGTTTCATGTATTGTACTGCTCTTTCTCCTTTTCCTTCCCCAAGTCACACCCGGGAACGAGCTTCGGCTCAATGTGCCTCTCCCAGTTAATAATTTTCAAATAAATAATACACCAACAATATGACTATAGTATGTAAAATCAAAAAGTAATGGCAAGGCAAAGAGTTTGTAAAAATTGCAAGTGGCAGCCATCTTTAATGACTTGAGTCACAAATTATAAAACCGTTAATAAAATCTGTTTCAAATCATCTTAGAGAAATAAAAATATACTAATGGCTGGCCCAGTGGTGCAGGGGGCTGAGGCGCTGGACACCTTACCTCACACCATGCTGGTGACCCGAGTTCGAATGAGCTTGGGCCGTGAGGCCGAAGTAGGGGGTACGGAGCTTGCTAGAGCAGCCGAAAGGCAGCTCTCCTCTCCAGGGAGGATCTGGGCATCCCTTGGTGCAGGTCTGCCTCCTGGTGGAGGCTGGAAGGAACAGCCGAGGGAGCACACAGGCATTAGGCCATAGGGTGGTGGATGGGGCTGTCATCGGGCTGTAGTACGATGCACACCTCCACAAGCATGCTGCCTCTACTCCTGGGGCCCCAGGTTAACAAGGAGAAAAATGGAGGAGAAAAATTTCATGGTTGGATGAAGTCTCGACCTCCGCAGGCACCGCCTCGGGCCAGACGTAGGTAAGTCCCGTAATTCCGGAGTCGGAGCGGGGGTAGTCGGGCTGATGGGGGCTCTCGGGATAGGTACACAAAGAAATACACAAAAAAAATATATATATACTGATGATGAATCTAAATATGTCAAAATATATTAAAACTATATTAATGCTGGGCGTTACTGAGCTACGAGGGAGACAGCATTATTTGGAAGCTTCAGAGAAAAACTGTATATTTATATAATATTACCTCCCAATAGCGTCCCTTCTCTGGCAATTCGCTTGTGGACTATTAGAGATTATGGGTGAAGCAAAAATGGGGAAAACTAAAGGTGCAGCGGCTGAGAAGCAGGAGAGATGGTGGGCCTTCTCAGAGCAGCGTGGCAGGGACCTCGGATACTGTTTCCTCAGACGAGGTGTTCTTAGCTACGGTCAATTCAACACTACAAATACTGGCGCACTCGGTCCAGGATCTGGACCGTGAATTAGATTCACTGACTTCTAGGGTTATAGCCCTAGAAACCAAAACGAACATCACAAATTAAACTGTTTCAAGATGGAACTGAACTTAAACAGAACCATGGATGTCTCAATTAGTTAACTGGGACACCACCTCGATGTGCCACCGTATAGAAGCTTTGGAGAATCAGATTGCGAATGTAATATCCGTGATACTGGGCTTACCATAGTCGGCAGAGGGAGAGGATCCCTAGAATTTGCCCGAACCTTCCTGCCAGAAATATTGGGATTTAGCAAGGAACAGTCTTTGAACGGGCCTTTAGGCTTAACCTCGTAGAATGCCGTAAGAGAAAATTGTCTTCGACATTGGTAGTGGTTTGTACTGGAGGTGATCGGGACAGAATTCTGGCTGTGGCAAGAAGATGTCAACACCTTAGATATGGAGAGTTGGTCTGGTCTGTATTTCTGATCTTCATACAGGACTAGACAGTGCTGAAAAGCCTATGATGGGATCCAGGTAGGCTGTTATAATTGAAAGTACCTCACCAGCTCCTGTTCCCAGCCAAATTAAGTCTTTCATGGAACAAGCTCTACCTGTTTAATGAGCCAAGAGAAATGGAAAAGATATTAAGTATTATAGAGCAGGAGATGCTAAGGAGTCTAGAGTCGCTGATACAGAAGGAGAATGAATATACTGTGGACTCATTAAGAGAACTTAAAATATTCTTAAGTTTCTTACGTCCTGCATAGGGAATTTTTCCTGCAGTTTCTAACTTGGTGGTTTATGAGGATAATGAATAGCTATTTAACATCTAAATGGGTTTGTATGTTTAGTTATAGCACTGGGGAGTTAAACTGACTATACAGAGACTGTATCCTGGATAATACTGTATGAGCCAGCATTGTTTTATTAAGTTTCTTGAGTATACCACTGGAACCTTTTTGCTTGGGCACATACTCCTCAAGGCTCTTGAATGTTTTTAAAATGGAACCCTGAAACCATGTTTTGAGTTTACATATCATCCTGAGTGTCTTTAATTTAATAGGGGGGCGTTTTGACCTAATCTTAAGCCCTCCGGAGAGTGCAGCAGGATTTTCTGCTTCTGTTCTTGGGTGTAGAGGGTGCATGCACTTACTCTGATGGGGGTACAATGAATATCTGAATTGGAGCTGTTAATTATGTATAGTTGTAGGACAGTCCTGTGGGGGAGCAGTGGGCTTGGACCACTCAATGGTTGGCTCCTAGGTGGGGCCAGCTTGTTGTAGCTCTCCCTTGAAGGTTCTCCTTTGGTTGTGGTATCACGGAATGATATCTGTAACATTTTGGCTAATTCCTCCATATTGTTGTAATTAATTCTGCTGTTCATGACAGATTTATTGTATCTGTATGACCGCTGTATGTATTTTGGACTCTCTCATGGATGCATGCTTTTGTAAGTGTTACCCTTGCCATAAAAGCATAATAAAAATATAATACAAAAATATTTATATTAATGCTAAAAACTCTATGATGAAATATTTTGCCCAACAAATACTGCTGCTTTAAGGAACAGAGCTGGGTCACCAGTGCCAAAGTGGCCAGGGCTCGGGAACCACAGTCCATGGCACCCCATCCCAGCACGGGGAGGGATGGTGGCTTGTTTAGACCACAATGACCCCCTGCTGTAGGCCTGGGAGATTCCTCCTTGCATGGAATTCATCTTTACGCATATGATGGGTATGTGCAGTGCTGTGAGTGTGGGGGTAAAGGGTAATCTGAAATTGATGCTGCCAGGATGGTAGCCACCAGAATGATGGTGCTAGCACTCCTGGATCCCATCCCAGTGGCTTTCAACGTGTAGCTTGCCTGGTGGACCTACAAGTCCACTGGTTCCCCTGCTGATCTTACTAGTTACAGAGTTTCTTTGCAACGCCTGTACCAGAGCTACTAGGCCTCTGGAGGTGAATAGTTTACATCCACACCTTGAGCAACCTTAACCACCCCTTTGTTCTGGAAGGTCATGCATACCCCTTCTCCTATCTGACCCAGTCCTCCCATCTTCCTTAAGGTGGGCGATATCCCTGTCACAGACCCTGCTGCAGTTGCCTCATCTTTCTTTTTTTTTTTTAACTTGTAAATTTTTATTGTAACATGAAGGACAATAGTACAGATACATTTGCTCATGTTGTAGACACAATACAGCACCATTTGTCATACAGTACAATGTCTACGTATAGTAAACACACTATCCAACCTATACATGGTAATTATTAATTTTATTATTTCCAGGTATCAAAATCTGAAAACTAAGAAGGAATATGTTCCTCTCCAGATTACATTCCAATCCATCGAAGACTCCAACTTCAGTGTCACCAAAAGACATCCTACAGGTCTGGAAAAACCATGGCTCTTGAAATAAAATAGTTATAATACTAATTCCAACTTTAGTGTCCTGTGGTCATTTTCATCCTTAAATATAACAGTAAAAAGAGACTTAAATAAAAACGTTTTGCCGCTAGGTAATCGAGGTATGAAAATGTTAATTTGAAGAAGGAGGAATGTCGGTCAACAGGTCTTGGGACCCTTAGACATCTCAGCCTGGTCATAAGAAGTTGTTCTAATACTGGGGTACCCTCTCTCAGTTCTAGATAATCACAGTATGGAAGCCATTTTGAATTAAATTTATCGGTGGCCAACTTCAACTGGGCTGCAACAGCCTCCATAATTTAATTGGGGCTAAATTTGGAGCCATTAATTGATGGTTAGTTTTAGGCGTAAGCCAATGTTGGGTAATAACTGTCAAGGCCACAGCCACAGGAATATAAAAGATACTTTTCAACCCTCGTAATTTCTTCAGGTGAGCTGCCTCATCTTTCAATCTGTGTTTTATCTGCTGTGCACCTTCCTCCTGCCTCGCTCCCCCACCTCAATCCCCTCCATCCTCCACCACCCTCCCTGCTTCTCTCAAGGCCCTACTGTCTCTAAATTCTTACACAGGTAGGAGCCCTGATGGCCTTGATCCAAAACCTGCCGCTTCTGCTCCTGTCATGCTCTCCTGGTCACTTACCTTGAATCTCTTCTTTCACTAGCCTCCTTCCCTGACACATGGAAACAAGCTATGGCCATCCCCGTCCCAAAGGGAGTAACCCCTCCTTCCCTGGTAATGAAATACTTCATTTTCTCTCCTCCCCATTCTGGCTAAACTCCATGAACACCTCATTCTCTCCCAACTGTCCCACTTTCTTCACTCCTCCTCCTCCTTCACTCACTACCAGTCTGGTTTTAGGAATTTCCACTCTTCCTCCATCTCCCTCCTCTGGTTCACTGATTCCATTTTCTCAGGAATGCATCAGGGCTTGGTCACCTCAGCCATTTCTGATGCTTTGGCCTTCGACACTGCTGCCCACCCTATCCTTCTGGGCATGCCTAAAGTAGCATGGCTCTCTGCCTCCTCAGCTGAGTGGTTCTGCTCCAACTTTGAGGCCAGGTCTCAAGCTGCCCATATTGGTGATGTTTATCCCATCTACTCCCCATCTGCTCTGGCATGGCCAAAGGGTCCATCCTTGCCCTATTCTATTCTCCACATTGCTGACGGGATCGATGTTCCTCTTTTGCTCCTCTATGTCCATTCGCATTTACAGATGACATGGATCTCTATGCTCTGGCTCCTCTGCCTCTGACCTCATGGCCCAGCTACAAATGGACTTTAACAACATCAGCCACTGGTTCCGGGCAAATCAGCTTTTCCTCAATGCCAAGAAATCTGCATGAGTTTGCACCAGGCAGAACTTTCTGGGCTCACCTGCCTTCCCCTTCCATACCTTGACAGTGTTGCCAGCTGAGGAGGTCTCCTCCTTAAAATACCTTGGGGTTTGTTGATCATCACCTTGCTTTCTCTGTTCATGTGAACACCATCCACCAGAAGCTTAACCCTAAATTTGGTGCGCGCTACAGTAATAAAGCGAGTACCCCGCTTCTTGCCTGCAGAGAGATCATCTCAAAGCTGAGACTCCCCATCCTCGACTATGGTGCCCTTGTTTTTACTGCTGCCCCCAAGTCCACCTTAGCCAGCCTCGACCTCCTCTTTTACTCCTTTTGCCGCTTTGCCCTTGACAGCCCCCTAGAACCCATCACTGTTCAGTGTAGGTCTTTCACTTTTCCTACCTTGATGCCAGGTGCCTTGCTGGTTGTGCTACTTTCACTTTCAAATTTGTCTTGGGTGCCTTCCCTTACCTTTCCTCCTTCTCGCCCTCTATTAACTCCTACTCCTTTGGCAGTACTGGCCCTTGTTCTCTTGCTCTCTCCCCCACCCCAGGTAAAACCCTCTGATGGCCAGGCTGCCTACTCCTTCCACTTCCAAAACTATGGGGCTTGCTGCCCCTACCATTCAAACTGCTCCTTCCCCCTACTCACTCAGATCTCTCCTCCATGAATTCACTAGCCACTCCTGCAGTTGCCTCTGATCCTGGGCAGCATTTTGCTGCCCTTCAAATCCTAACTGCTCCACTACCCCTGCTCCTGCCTTAGGGTTCCACCCTCCCCCATCCCCAGTTTTCCATGCACTCTTCCCTGCTGAAACCCACAGTGCTGTGTTCACTCTATAGTTTCTGCCTTCCCAGTAGTGCTCTGTTCTCTCTATTATGCTGCCATTTACACTTTTTGATTGTTGCTTTCACATGAATCTCAACCATTCATTTTGCTACTACTTAACTGTGTAACTTGCATTTTTATTTTTGTAATCTACTGTTGTAACTTACTGCAGTATTCTTCCATCCCCTACCCCAGAATGCATCTGAAAGCACTATTTCAGCTCAGTATGTCTTTCCTGGTAAATGTTTTGAAATACATAAATAAATGAGCCCATCTTGAGAGGAAGCTCTTGTGGATTCTTGGGACCAGGCAAGGTTTGCAGAGATCAAGTGTGTATGGGAAGACCTGATTGGTTGTCTGGGGGGACTAGCACATTAAAAAACTCTTAAGACAGATAAAACACAGACAGCGAGGAAAACTGCAGTCCACAGAAAAGCACCAATATGAAGTCCCTGGAAGATGGGAGGCTTTGCTGGTTGAACGCTATGAAGGCTGGACCTTTTGATGGTACTGTATTCACAGGAGCAGCTACTGTTTTCAAGTCTCTTTCCATCAACACATCTTATATAAACAGACATTTTAAATCTGAGTGCACTGTGCTTTCGTTATTGCACAGTGAGGGTCTCATTACCCTAGCTTTTTACTCAAGATTTTTAATCAGACCAGCAGGGCAATGACGCACCATTTATTTCCATCTTAACCTTAATTTGAGCTTAACCATTTGATTCTGTTTGAATCCATTGTACCAAAGAGTCAGATAAATAAAGATTTGCTTTTTGTGGTAAGAATGAAGCAGTATCTTTCCTGTGTTTGCATTTGGTTTGCCTCCATACTGTATTTATAGTTTAGAGATAACAGCTGAACCAACCGTATGTTTGAACCATTTTCTGAAAAATTCTCTACCAAAGATCTAGGTTATTTTAATCTAGTTATTTTTAGTCACACCATTAACATGATATACACTTTGTCATTTCAGTACATTTTATCACAACTCTCTAAAGAACTCTGGGAGATTTTTACAGTTAGGGCCTGATGAGTATAGTTTAACTGGCTGTTTACCCTGGGGTTCTTAATCACTTTGTGCTAGGTTTTATAAGCACAACCTCTCATTCCCCCAATCCATTTATTTACATACAAAATTAAGGTATTACAAATATACAACGTGCACAGGTGGAAGTCTCACAAAGGAAGGCCACTCTCCCCTATTGTGACAACAGAGCGAAGGTCATAGCCTGCCCACTGCAGCTTTCAACTGCTTCTCATCTCACCAGGCAAGCCATCCAGCCCAGTGGGTGGGCTGGTGGCATCCGTCACACCCCATTCCCAGGGCAGATCCAGGGAAAGGGGAGGGAGGTCCATCTGTCACCAGACCAGCTCTCCTGCTGCAGGAGAGTGGGGGAGCTGAGATCAAACCCCCTTCACCTGTCAAAGACCTCCAAGAAGGGGCAGAAGACAGGTAGTGTTAAAATCTGAGGGGAACCTACTGTAGGAAACCCAGTTTGAGCAGTTGATATTCAGAGAAACAAGGAATGCATGTGTGTTATGTATTTGTGCAAAAGGAGCAGGAGGAGTTGGATCTCAGCGGCTGGAGTTGCCCTGATGTGGTGCTAAGCTTAACCATTTGTGTAACTGTACTTCATTGTACTTGCAGTGCTCCCCTTCTACCAGATCACACCTTTGCAGGAAAAGAGGGAGTGTAATTGGCAGGGTAGTAAAACCCCCAAAATAAGCATCACAGCAAGCTGGCCAGAAACGAGCCAAACAGCAGGAAAGAGTAGAGAGACAGCACAGTGCCAGGTGGCACAAACTTTAAGTGTTACTCACAACTGATTCTGAGAAATATGATAGCTATGCAAGCCTTGCAAGAAAATCTGCTTGCTAGCCACTCAATTGCTGCTGGGGGAGGGTAATGGCGCCATTGATGAGGAGTGCCTGCCGACTGCTCCCAGCAGCGCTAAGGGACTGTTAGTGTGCCGACGAGTGGCTGTATGAACGCCCAGCCATCGATGAGGAGGTTGCTAGGTGCCATTAATGAGGAGTGATGAGGAGCGCCATTGATGGGTCCAGAAGTGCTAAGGGGCTGTTAGCATCAACAAGCGACTGTATGAATGCTTCCAGCCAACGACAAGGAGATCGCTAGTCACTGCTGTCGACGAGGAGACTCCTCCTTAACCCTATATATATATATATATATATATCCTCGTTTCTGATTGACGGCCTTTTAGAGCTGAGGGGCAATTCAAGGTGGGCTGTGCAGCAGCACGGCTGGGCCCCAAATTGCGGGAAAAACTCCGCTGGGAATGTGGGCCAGTCTATGCAGTGCGCAAGGCTGAGACTGGAACCAAACAGAAAAGAGCTTTTGAATGCTGCTCTTGTACAATGCTGAGGATATCCAAAGAGAAACACAAAAATTAGACTTACAGTCTGATGTCTTCAGCCCTGACCACGAGGTACAGAGCTCTGCTACAGAGTACCTGCCTCTTGGAAGGCAGGAAGTAAACTGGTGAGCACAGGAAGTGGAGGGGAGAATATCCAGGCTGCAGAGTTTTGGTTCCTGCCTGCAAGAGTGCATCAGGAGGTACAACGCATCAGTATGGAAGCCTGGAGACCAGCATAGGAGAGAAAAACACTGTATGATAGTTAGGTGTTGGCACGGAGTCCCGGAAAGTGCTCCAATCAATTCCACAGGAGACTGAAAGACAAACGCCGATGGACATCCAGGGCGATATTCAGGCAATCCAACCGCCTAGCAGTCGGGGAGCGGTCCTGGCTTTCCACAGTCACGACAGCCAAGGGAGAAGGAAAACATAGAAACTGATCCGGTACTAGCATGGATTCCACAGACAAGTCAGCACCAGGTTGGTACAGGACAGGGGATCAGCAGCAACGCAGCAGTGAGAGACGGTAATGAGGAGCAGCACCGTAAAAGGAAACGAGCCAGGGAAGGCACCCAGCCAGAGCGCAGTAGACAGAACAGGGAACAGACACAAGAGGAAAATGGGACAGGTAAATACGGCAAACGGCGGGCCGGAGAAAGACAGAGGAAACAGGGCCAAGGGGGAGTGGCAGACAGGAGGGGCACCACAATGCAGGAGGGAGCGAGGGAAGGGAGGGTCAGAGGGAGAGCCGCAGCATGAGCAGCAATGAGAACGGGGGAGGGAATGAGACAAAGGAGCAGGCAGAGGGCTGACAGAGAAAAAGACAAAGAGACAAATAGCCGAGTGGCTGGAAGCAGCAGCAGACAAGACAGGGAAAGAGGAAAATGGGTCCAACACAAGGAAACAGGAGGGGAAAGAGGAAAACAGAGCCTCTGGCCGCAATGAAAAATGATCGAGGGAGCAGTGAGGAGGGGCGGCCCTTTTATGGCCTGAGCAGGGGTGTAGTTAGTTGCTCCACCCCACTGAGCTACAGGCATAGCCTTCCAAAAACATGGACGATGACAGCAGAAAAAAACTAAGGGTCCATCTGGTCTGTCCCTAGTTCTCAATGGTCAGGTGATGTGTTTCAACCAACAAAGAATTAGATCTGGTCCCTTTCAAAAAAAAACATTTAGTACCTACAAATATATAAATAAAATTCAATTTGAATCCATAGGACCCAAGTCTCCTAAAATGACTTTGAGATGTGCTTTGTGTGGGTATGAGCTGTGCAGCAATTCTCTTGTGGTAATCTTAACCATATCAATGGTTTTGCGTGAAACAAGTTACTAGAATGGGATTCTAAACAGTATTTTGTAGGACCCCAGAAAAAGGGCAAGTGGGCTATCGACTCTACAAACAAAAGTTGTGTAACAAGAGCCATGAATTAAGAAGATGCCAAGAATTGCAACCACAGTTCCACTACTGATCTTATCAGGGCATATTACTGAAGTCCAAGCCATAGGTCCCACGGTTAAAGAAAGCTCTGCAGGTCAACTTCCCATCTGGCTATTAAAAGTTTTCTGATTCTTAGCCGTACCATGGGAAAAGGTGCACTATGGTATCACAGAGCTTATTCCCATGGGAAACTATTAGGAGGCTCTTTGTTCCTGCAAGAGCACTTTTTTCTGTGCACATGTGTGTGTTTGTGTGTGTGTGTGTGGGGGGGGGTTAGTCTCAGCTATTGACCAGAAATGCTAGAGAAACATGAGTTCTGTTTAGCAATCTCACTGCGCAGTACAGCTGTGTTGTAAGTTTAAACTGCCTGCCAGGATCTCTGAGAAACTGCTGTGCTCGTCAGCAGGCTTAAAGGTGTTACAAGGAACCCAATTTAAAATACCTGTCAACCTTCTCTTTGTAACTCCATTCACTGATACCTATTGTTCTGTGTTGTTTATCCAATAAGGAGAAGAATGAACATTTGAGACTTGTTTATCACACTCAGGCAGGGGCTGGGGGACACACGATTCGTTCCTGGCATCTATGAACTAACCTGAGACACCGGCAGTATTCCTGTAGTGGTTGAGTCATAACCTCCACCTTTCTCTACCAGCCCCAATCTAACCTTGTCGTTCTTCCATAAACACACAGCTAATCCTGGTACTGCTCTGCTCAAGGTTTCACCCGACGTGTTCTGCGTGTTGGGTGACTGAATGCTGCAGTCTCACCAGAGGGCGGTCTCCACCGCAGAAGCACCAGATGCAGCTGGCAGCTCGGAGGGGAGCACACCACATCCCAATAGTGAACAAGTGGCCGTCCCCACTGCAGAAGCACCTGGCACAGCTGTCAGTTCTAGGAAAGGGGCACATCACCCCATAACAGCGTTCAAGAGACTATCTCCACTGTAGATACACCAAGTGGAGCTAGCAGTTCTAGGTGAGCACACCACAGCACAGAAGGGCTCAAGAGTCTGTCTCCACTGTAGAGGCACCTGGTGCAGCTGGCAGCTCAGAAGGGAGCACATCACATCCCAATAGTGGTCAAGTGGCCGTCCCCACTGTAGAAGCACCTGACACAGCTGTCAGTTCTAGGAAAGGGGCACATCACCCCACAACAGGGTTCAAGAGACTATCTCCACTGTAGAGACACCAAGTGGAGCTGGCAGCTCTAGGTGAGCACACCACAGCACAGCAGGGCTCAAGAGTCCGTCTCCACTATAGAGGCACCTGGTGCAGCTGGCAGTTCTAAGAAATGGTCCCACCACCCACCACAGCAGGGCTCAAGAGACTGTCTCCACTGCAGAGGCAGTAGGCTCAGCTAGCAGCTCCAAAAGGTGTGCATACTGCCCCACAACAGGGCTCAACAGCAGTGGGTGGCCAGGTTTGGGAGCCAGGGGTGCCATTCAGTCAATCAAGGGCATCACAATAGGCACTAAACTGTGAATAAAGATGGTGGAAGGGCACCACTACTCATGGTGGGGCACCCAGGAGGGGCAATTGCCCTGCCCCCCCCTTTAGCTCCGCCACTGCTCAACAGGCTGTTTCCACTACAGAGGCACCAGGGAGTAGCTGGGCTCTAAGTGATGGGCACACCGCAGTCCAACAGGGCTCAACAGCCTGTCTCCACTCTAAAGATACCAGGTGCAGCTGGTGACTCTAAGTGATGGCCCACTGCAGCACAGCAGAGAGAAAATACTGCTGAGGGCCTGCAGTCCCAACTAAGTGTAGGTTTCAACCTAGTCTGCACTATGTAGGTTTGCCTTTGAGGAACCTACCACCTGATTGCTGCTTACGTGATCAAACAGAGGAGGAGAGAAGGTACAATAGCATGTCAATCGAGGTTTTTTTTTTTCGTTCTTCCTTTTTTTTAATTTGCACTTTTTTACCCTCCATCCGTCCCTGACCACCTGACTCCCTCAGGATTTCCCAAGGTATCTCGGCACTCTACACCTGCCTACCTGACAAAGCTAGGCCTCCACAGACCTCTGTTTAACCCACTAGGTGGGGTCAGTGGGAGAATATACCTCCAAAAGCAATTCAAAGTCAGGAGACAGTGTGGCGGCATGGCCTGATATATCACGGTCTATCGACCATAGGCCAGGCCATTTTCCTTTCTCCTCCACCCCCAAAGACACTAGCGGTTCTGCGGTGTCAGACAGTGTCTCCCTCCCTAAAGGCATGCCAACTTGCTGCTCTAGCTGTGGTCACCAAGGTGGTGCTGCTGTGGAGGGGCTACTTTCTCCCCTCCCAAGATGCTAGCGGTTCTGTGGTGTGAGATAGCCTCCCTCCCTGAAGGCATGCCAACTTGCTGCCTACCTGTGGTCACCCAGATGGCACTGCTGTGGCGTAGGTGCATTTCCTCCCCAGACCCAGGCTAGTTCCAAAACCGGAGTCACCAGCATCATGATGGGTAGTCCACTGCTATACCAACAAGCCGCTCTCTGTCAATCAAGTCTGAAGTCCTGACTCCTGCAGCAACCAGAGGAAGCAAACCATGCACACTGACTTGATGGATGGACATGAAGATAGGAAAGCAATCTGATTGTGATTACTTGATGGCGTGCCTTTGAGTCTCACCCATTACTGGTAATAACTTTCTGTTACAGTCTGCCTGACATTCTGTGATGTCAGTGCCTACAGTTCCACACTAATCAGTCAACACTGTGGAACTGGCCCGGTGGTGTGGGCCAGTAGTGCACTACACCACTACTTGTGTGACCAAGGATCAAATCTTGTTCCAGACTCTGACGCCCAGGACCAGTGGAGCCTGGGGCACAAGGATGACACCAGTGGGAAAAGAGATGGTCTTTTCGCTTACTGGGAACTTCTACAGTGAGTCTCAGGATAGCACTGAGATGCAGGTGCTCCCACACCATTGGCTGTCCCGGGGAAGGTGGAAGGGCCTTCAGGGGATAGGAAAAAAATGTTCTCTCCAGACTGATTGACAGTGGCCTGGAACACCACTCGACACCTCTGAACATCCCAGGCTGCATCTTAGTGACACACCTGGCAGTCGGTCAGTGCGCACTACCTCTGGATCCCCTATCCCAGTGTGGGATAAGCCATGTAGCCCTACTAATGATGACTAGAGGATCTGGACTGCAGCAGTACCAGAGATAGTAGGAGTGAGTGATGGGCATCGTGACCAGGGCAACCTGATGACAGCAACACAGCAGATGAGTTGTGGTGGCATGGTTCAATAAAGAATAAATTATAAAGAAAAAAATATGGCGGAACTGTGTAAACCATTACAGAATGTCCAGGAAACAGTGTGAACAGTAAAGAAGCAAAAACCGAAACCACATTCAGTATCAATAAATAAAGTAATAAATTTACATGGGAAAAACAGAGAAAGCAGATCAGGAGATTGAGTATATCTGAAAGCAACAAGGAATCATTCAAATGAACAAATATTAAAATGGTTTGCTATCACCTTTAATGTAAAACAAAATAACAGGAGAATCTTAACTCTTCTCCACAAGGCATTACAGTGAGCTCAGACTTCAAGCAGAAGGCTGCTTGCTGTTACCTTTTATTCCTCAAGTCATTTTTCTCATGCCCCTACGGTCACACACCTCCTGCATGGCCTCCGACAGCCCTGTCATCTACCTTCTCATTGGCTTACATGTCCACCCCTTGTCTAGAACAACTATGGTAATTATTTATTTATATATTTATTTGCTTTTGTTGACCGGTAAGCACTAGACAGCCATGTGCCTATTTTCAGGTGCGACCCGGAGGGTTACAAGGTGATGCGTATAAGAACAGTAAAGGAGTCAAATTAACATACAGAAAATAACAGGCTTAATAGGGATTGAACAGGTAGCTGACAGCATTAGAGACGATTAGGCACGATAAATATAGAGTGGTACATACAGGATGGATTAGGTAGCGAACAGCAAAATACATAACAGGTTCGATCAGTGCAAACAGGGCTAAAGAAATAAGTGCCAGCAGGGGGAGGGGCACTAGGCGGGTACACTGGAGAAAAAAGACAACAGGGGGGAAGAGACTAGAGGGCCAGGTGATCTCATAGGGCAGGGGGACAGGGAGTGGGCCCAGTGCAAGGTTGTCAAGTACTAGTTACTCGACCAGTTACAGGAGGATAAGTGCAATGAGCGCTGAAGCCCCCAACATACCGGGCGCTAGTGTGCTACGAGGTACAGGGACATGTGGAGGATAATTTCAGGAAGTTCCAAAGGGAGGCTTTAAAGCTGGGATGGGAGGAGGAGGACCGAGTTAGGGCAGGGAGCGAGTTCACATTTTGGAGCATAGGTGGTGAAGGCCCGATCGCCAGCAAGGGTGCGGTTCTAGGAACCAAGCGATCCAGCCTCTTGGATCTAAGGTGGTAGGATGGGGTGCCAAGTTTGAGGGGAAGGGTGAGGCAGAAGGGGTGGCCAATCTGATGATGCTATTGATGAAGTTTCAAGTAAGAAGGTGCGGTGCTTCTCCAGAGGACCACTCCAGACAGATGTAGAGATCACAGTGGTGCGTGAGGTAGGGGCGAGAGCATAAGCGGCGGAATATTGTTGTGAGCCGTGTCCCATTTCAAGAGGCTGGATTTAGGTACTGGGGCAAAGGTTACAAGCCCATAGCAGAGTGGTGGAGGAGGACCCCCTGGCTAGAGGCCACGAGCAGCCGGAGTCAGGCAGTTTTTGGCTCTGTAAGCTAGACCAAGCTTACCATTAGTTGCCTTGCAGACGTTCCTACTGTAGGGGGTGAAGTGTCAGGACAGTACTGCATGAGTCTACAGGAGGTGCTGGCATCGCCCTGGCAATCCAAGTATTTTCCCTCCATTTTTCCCACCAGGGATGCCAACCATGTAGGGATACGTACACACTGGCAGCATTTCTCTCCATCTACAGGCCCCAACTGCGATACCACCTAGCCTCTGGTAGGTGACAGTCGTGGAGCAGGGTACGGCTCCCACTCTCCCCCAGAGGTCAGCCATCTATGGGCTTCTCAGTCCTCTCTCCCTCCCCTGCCTGACCCCCAGTGACCTGGCTTCACTGGTGAACTTGGATTGCCAATGTCATGAGTGGTAACTCTACCAATATGCTGACAAGCCAGCCCACTTGCTGATTTCAAACAACAATAACGCACATCAGGTTGTGCATTACTGTAAAATACTGGCATGCCTCAGGAAGTGACATATCCAAGAAGTGCTGTCATCACACAATTACATACACCCTGGAGTGCGTTAATTTGATTCTAAAATGCTTCCCTTAGTCATGGTCACTTTCCAGTGTGTTCCTAATAATATGATAGTATGTAGCAGGTATGCATGGCTGTTTTATAGAGAAATTTACAGATGATCTGTGCATCTGTGGTTTTGATAACATTGCTGGCCAGAACAGAGCTATCTGTATGGGCATTTGTATGTTTTTATGGCTTTATTAACGTAGTATAGTTTTAAATGAAATAATTCCCTAGTTTTTATTTTAAAATCTGCCAGCCTACCAGTTCACTGGCGTGGCAGGTTGAGCGCTGGTTGCCTTACCACCTGCCACACCAGCATCCCTGAGTTTCAAACGGACCAGGGCGCTTGGGAGGTGGTGGGGCAGCCGGGTGGAGAAGCATTGAGGGTATGAAGGACAGCTCTCCTCCCTCAGGGAGGGGTGATCACGTCCCGCTACCTGACAGAGGCTGGGTGGCAGCGACAGAGGGAGAAACCAGACACAGCGGGACGCTGGCAGACGAGTACGCATCACTGCATGCTGACGCCTGTGAAGCAAACAAAGAAGGAGGGAAAATCCCCATACCAGCCGATTTCCCACTGCAGGCCAAGCATGACCCTATGTTTGCAGACCACTCAAAGTGGTGGATAACCAGTTAGGTCACGGGCTGGGGTGAGTTGCCGGCATCAGAGATGAATGAGCAAAATGCAATGCAAAAAAGACTAAAGCTATGTTCATCTCCACCTTTACACATTCAATAAACTCAAATTCGAGTAACCATGACCTAAAAATTCAGACTCTCCTGGGGGAACCACTGGAAATAATGGATAAATTCAAATATTTGGGTTTTTAGCTTGACAGTAAGCTTAGCATCTTTTTTTTATATGTATGTACTTTATGCTCCTTTCCTGCCTCCGGCTGCCCCCTTCTGACTGACCCCCCCCAGCCCTGTCACCCCTGAATCACCGGGACTTACATTTCTGCCCGGTCCGTGTGTCGGATGTTTTTCCTCCCGCTCCCTCAGCATGACATAGCCAGACGGCGTGGCGGAGGCGCATGCACGCCAGCGGAAGTCCCGCAACACCTCCCTTCCTCTAGTGCCGCCAGACCAGACTACCCACAGGTTTCCACCTGGGGCACCTCTGTTCGGGAGTGCCAATCCTCCTCCCTGGGAGAGGGAGTCCCCGACGCCGATCCTCTCCTCCCCAGTCGAACCCTGGCAGCCCTCTCGCACCAAAACACAGGTCACTGGCGTGGCTGGAGGTAAGGCACAGATGCCTCAGTCCTCCACACCACTGGGCCAACTGTAAGCTTAGCTTACACCACATTAATGAGCTAGCCAAAAACGCCAGAGACTGGGCATTTTCTTCTGTATCAAACACATCTCCTCAACTATGAGGTTAAAACAAAATTGGTTCAAACTACCTTTCTTCCATTATTAGACTATGGGGACATTCTCTATAGTCATTGCCCAAGCTGCACTAACCAAACATGACACGCTGTTATCACTGCCTGAGATTCATTACTAATGCCCCTTTAAACATCCATCACTGCTCGTTGCACACAATATTAGGCTGGTCCTCCTCAGTACCAGGAGGTTGAGGAATGCTTCACTTTGGATTCATAGAGCTATTTCAAATAAACTGCCCCTATATATTACCGAATTCTTCCAATGAACACAGGGGTCCTACTGTCTCAGCGACTCCTTTGTCATCTTTGACGTCCCTAAGGTCCGAACACGTTATGATGCCTCAGCCATCAGTTCTGCCCAACCCTCTCTATGGAACACACTCCAGAAGTCACTAAGACTTACCCAATACCTGGAATCTCTGTCTTTAGAGCCCTGCTAAACTGCTTGTTAACGAATATGGACCTGCCATTCCTAAATGGCCAACAGCCAGATTAGTACAACGCACACAACCTGCCTGTATTCTTCAACTTCTAGCCTACTCCACTTCCCTCTGCTAACACCTTCTATGTCACCCTTCTCCTTCTCTTATTATCCCACTTTCCCTTCCCCCTTCGATACTACCAATTGCCAATCCTAATCCCCCCTTTCCTCTAACACCCTTCCCCTCCGTCCCATTTCCACTTTTCTATCTATGTAAGTATTACAGCTCTTTTTTCCTTTTTTTTTTATTAATCTACCTCGACTACCCTTGGGTACCCTGAGGAAGATGGTGTGTAACCGATGAAACCAGTCTTATTCTAGGTGTCGCTTGTCCTCTCGTAGTATAAGTAGTCGAATCTTAAGAAACCTGCTGTAACCCTTTGTAAAGACTGAATGTATTATATGCTTGTTTACCCATATATGCCTTTTCCTTTGAATCACTGTTATTTACTTTATAACACGTTAATAATGTATGTTCAACTGTGATTCTTCACCGATTATTGTAAATGTTTTACTGTCCACCCAGGACCATCTTGCAAATGAGCTTGCTCAAAGATGTTCTGCCTGGTTAAATAAAAAAATTGATTGATTGATTAAAATTGATTGATTGTTGATTAATAAAAAAACAAACAAAACAATCTGCCCGCTTAGCGTCTCTCAGTGGCATGCAGCCTGCTCCTCTCCCTCTGGCACGCTGAGCTGTCAGTCTGAAGTGGCAGTACATTACAAGAAAGAAAGCATATTGCAGGTTAGAAAAGAGGGACCTCTGAGGTAACCTGGATTTACTGCCTACTGCCCACCTCCGAATCATGGATTGGCAGGGGGCTGCGTAACTGATATGGCCCATAGAGGTCAGGATGGGAGTATGAGTTACAGACACCGTGAGGCTTTTTTTTCTGTCATTTTAAAGAGACAGTAGTCTAGCTGGTGGAACACCACTATGAGGTTGGGGTGATCATGGGACTAGTCTAGGTTGTCTAGGGAAAGCGGAGAGACTTTTAAAACCATTTTAGTACAAATAATGAATAAACAAATATCTGGGCCCAAATACAAATGCTAGAATGAATATCTGAATTAAGGTAATCACACATTCCTCTCCTGTTGCAGCACGGGGGGGGGGATGCTCTTTAATGAGGAGCACCACAAGTGTAATGTTTAGGTCTTCAAGTTCAAAACAACTACAGACATTTTAAAAAGAAAGTAAACCATTGGTCTAATGTGAGTACACTTTAACTGCAGAGTTAACTGACGTAGTAAACATAAATGTACATATAATTAATTTGTAACTACTGTGTAATTACCGCTGTGGTATATCACTGAGTACCTATCCTGCAATTGCACTGCAACTGACACTTGAATTGTCACCCTAGTTCTTGCTACCACCCACCAGCTGAGTGGAAATACCCCATCACTGGTGGATACCACCTGCTCTGGGAGTCACCTCCATGTAACCACCACTAGAGATGGGTGCACAAAAGCAGAGGTTAAAGCGCAAAAAAATTCAACTGGGTCTTTCCTTGTCTTCGGCAACATGAACTTCTTTCAGCATTAAGCCCTTCTTGCGTTCGCCACCACCAGTCTCTCTCTTTTTTACTGTAACACCGCTGTGGTAGCCAGCGGCACCAGAGGAAACGAGTGTGTGTGCTTTTCTTTGGTTCCCCATTCTGTGAACTAGTTTCGTGAAGAACTAAAAAAGTATATAAAAAAATAAAACACTTCATTATTGGTCATGCTTATTAGGGGAAGATAGTAAGACCTAGTGGTTGCAGCATGGAACCGTAAGGCATGGAGATCCCAGTCTGTAAACACACCACCACCACCAGTCAAACCCCAGCCACTGGTTCACTGTACGACCGCTCTCTGAGCTTCAATCCTCCCAACTCTGAAATGAGTATTAGATACAGGACCCCACTCAGAATTAACTTTAACCTCTTGGTAATGCTATCCTAAGTAAAAAAAAAAAATGTACTACTCAAAAAATGAACGTATGGCCTACTTTAACACACTGTACCTCCCAGGAAGGAAAATAAATAAAACACATGTTACAGCTGTCACAATTCAATGCAGTTTTACTGAAGACTGCAAACAGCTGTTTTTAAGTGCGATTCTAAAAAGATCCTGAAGATGAATATTAACCTCAGCTTTAAAAAAAAACACGAGCTTTGAGCAACCGAACTAAATACCCTGCATTTCTCTAACTTTCTTCACAGTGGCAGTCACTCCTCTGTCTGCAGTAATCTGTAGGAGAAAGGGCACCCAGCATGAGGCATGTGAAATTTAAGACGGCCCAAGAAAGCTTGAAGCTTCAGCCACCCAGCAGAATGCTGTGAATACCTTGCTTTATTTTCTAACCAGGTGCTAGGGCTATTTTCATACAATAACAGTTACGACCAAATACCAGCTATTACAGAATACTTAAAAGCTGTGCACAAAATTTACTATGGCCTGGTCTACGGAGCTGGTTTTTTTTTCAAGCATGCACAACCTATAATAGTTTCTCCATGCAAAATGAAGTAGACTCTAACAAAACAGAAAGGAAAGTGGAGAGGAGGGGTAATTTAGCACTTGCATTTGGACAGAATGGGAATTCCAGACAACGACCTAACAAGGGATTTCAGTCTCATCCCTTGGTGGTCCCTCTGCCGGAAACAAGGATGCATTCTTTATGCCTTACGCTTTCCAGTCCAAGACTCTTCTTCAATAACACTTTAAAAGAGAGGGGCTCTGGTCACAGATATATGTCACAGCTGGCATCTGCAGAACTCCGTCACACGACATTCCCCAAAAAATCTAAATTTCAAGCCATTCTGTTCTTTTATTATGAAGGCAACAAGAAAACAGGATCTTTGTACCATACAGTTTGCCTGTTTGTTTCAGAAGTTTGTTTTTTTGTCAATACAGAGAATAATGCATGGGCAACCATGCACAATATGGTCATGTTTCGATCGAGTGGGTTCTGATGACATCACAGGACCCTCGAGAGTCAAACTCGAGGGGCCCCTTATTGTTCTCAGAACCCAAAGACAGAAACACTGCCAAGACCAATGTGGTATTCTGAATAGAATATTATCAGAAATATAAAATTGTTAAAAAAAAAAACGTTTTTCCCCCCTTACCCAGAAGTCTCCGTTTTTTTTTATTTTTTAAAATAACAGAAACACGCCCATACCCAGCTGCTTAAAATTCACCTGAGGAGGGGTATGGTTCTAGTTTGTTTAAATTATGAAAAAAAAAATAAAGATTTTGTGTTGGGGAGGGTCTGAAGCGGGGGAGAATGTTAAGTACAACACAACTGTATAGTCTTTGAACTGTGGCACTACAGTGTTTTAGTTAGGATGGAAATGCATGTACTGTAAGAGAGAACCATAAACTAGAAACAAAGTTCTTTGTAAAGGACATCAATGGCATTTTCTGAAGAAAAGCACTGTACAAGTTTATCAAGTAAACAACAGAACGTGAGAGGAGTATAATTATGCTATAAACACTGGCAAGCATTATGGTCCTGTGTAACTGTGAGCTGTCAATCAGCTGTCAATCAAACTTGCACTTCTGAAGCTGCACACCCCAGCAGCACACAACTGCCTCTCATTTCAGTTAGTGTCCCTCACAGAACGGCAGCTTGATTTTTACAGTTTAAAAACAAACAATAAGTTTACATAAGTGAACCACGGAATTCCACAATGAGTTTAGATAACTGAACTGTCTCTCTACACCCCACCCTTATTAAAATGCTGCACAGTAATTATAAAGAACAAAACATGGGTAGGTGTGTGTAACACAGAATGTATACACACTCGTGTGGATGTTTTATAAACTCCTTGAGCTTCATTCACTCTAGAAGTTTATGTAGTATCCCACACCCCAGTTGTGTGTAAAATTCTGGTTATACACCTACCCATGTATTGTTCTCTGTGAAATAACCACACACACTGGGTGGGTTGCAAGGCACAAAGCACAGCCAAGTGACTTCAACCACCCAGGGGAAGTGCTATTTGTACAGCATAACCACACACCCTGGAGTGTGTTATTACACTTATGACATGGTGAAAAACACTCTAAAAGCAAAAATGAAGAAATTTTAACTGACCCATGCAGTTATACTATAATAACACACAGTCATGTGATGGAATTCCACCAATCACAGTGCAAGATATTGCTTACCCACTTTATATGCTAATATATATATAATGGGCAAGAAAATCCCTGTGTCCTGATTGGCTGAGACTTGGTTCTAGCCATTGCATAAGAGAGTACTACCAATGGCTAAAAACAAGTCCCTGCCAACTGGGGCAACTCACAGAATTCATAAGCCACTTGCTTCCTACTCTCCATCACAAACAGGGATGCAACCTTTACTCATATATAGAAACCTTCAACTAGGCCCTACAAATGAGTCCATAAATTAACTAAGGTAAGTAAATAAGGTAATGTTATTTTCACTCAAGAGCCCCTCCTTACACACATACACAAATTTAGAAAATCAAGTACTGTTTAACATTTCATTGCTGGTGGTTTTTTTTTCTGTTTTTTTTTTTTAACCAGGAGAGACACACTAAGCTAAAAGCTTGTTTACAGGTGCAACCTGGGAGCACAAGGAAGTTAAGTGACTTGCTCAAGGTCACAGAGTATGCAGGTGGGGGCTGTGGGACTTAAACCCCGGTCTCCAGGTTTGCAGCTCAGAGCCTTAAACCACTTCTCTATACTGCCTCCTTCTTTCTTTGAAGACCATGAAAATTCCCCCTCTTATCCCCAACCAGTTTGCCAAAGAACTCCCTGCTCCTTACTTGGCAACAGATAAGACTGAAGTTCGGCCCACTGAGGCGTGTGTGTGTGTGTGTGTGTGTGTCTGTTGTGTGTGTCCGAGGTCCCATCTGACTGTTTTGGTGGTAGTTCAGGTGGATTTTAAAGATCCCATGGCACTTCTCGAAAAAAAGAGTAGGGGAATTTCCCCGGTGCCCTGGCCAAATTTCCCCCATTCACTAAAAAACACCACCAACAGCTTAATCTGGTTCAAAATCAGTTGGCATTCATCTGTATCCCCCTCCCCTGGGTCGTGCCTGAAAATAGGCAGAATCTGTCTAGTGCACTTACCCGGTCAACAAAAACTAACTGACTAAATAAATATACCAGTGGAACTCTGACGAATTTTGAATTCATGTATTCCTTGTTACCTCTGTGTGTGTGTGTGGGGGGGGGAGGGACATTCTACTACTGGAATGAGGCAGAGCTTATGCTCTTCTAGTCCATGATAAACAATCACACAGTGCATTGAATGAAGAAAGACAGATAACAGACAGGTGAAAATATCTGTGAATGGACTATTTTACATTATTTAGAGACATATTATAATTTTTGTGGGTCTGAAAACTCTGAGTATTCTTTTTAAGTTGCCTCTGGCCCCATTTTACATAGGCAATAAGGCACTTCGAGGGGCATTGTGTACTGTTTACCACGGTGAGGTGCTGAAGACACTTTCAACTTCGCCCGTGCTCAACGCCCCTGACTGCGGGGTAAACCTAGTACAACCAATGCCCTGTTGTTCCGTATTGCTTAATTATAGCTCAGGAAGGCTTAGCTATAATCTGAGCTATAGGCTAGGCTGAAGTTTTAATCCCCAATGCTTGTAACATCACAGTGAATTGTTACTGATGTGAATATAATGTCGCAGGCAGGGCATTCTCCTGAATAAACTTCAGCTGTAGACACACTGCAAAGGGCAAAGCTCCTGTTTTCATGTAAATACCCTTAGTCATGAAGACAGGAATGCCTTGAAATTCAAGTTGTTGTCTTTTTATTGGGGTAGGGGAATGTAAGGTAACTGAATTCTGCTAACACCAGCTGTGTTTTGTGCTGCTGGTGGCCGCCTCCTTCTGTCACACCTTCCACTTCATAAAACTTAGCATTTTCCCATAGCCAGTCTTTTCCTTTGTATTTACTAGGAACAATCAGAAATTTGCCAGTCTGGATTTTTTTAATATGTAAGTGACACCAATCAAACCCCACCAGAGACTCCTCAGTATTTGGAAGCGAGAACTGGCAGTAATAAACTTCACTGGGCGATTCAATTCAGTATAAGCATGAGGAGGACACAGGCTCATGTCAAGGGGTGGGGAGGGAGGGTGAATAAACAAGACACAGTGGTCACGTGCTCGCCTCAGAATGGCATCAAAAGTTGGAAATGTCAAAAAGTAAGGTTTAGTGAGTCTTACAAACCATGGCAAGGATGAGGGAAAAGTTTCCAGTGACAGAAACAAAACGAGAAAGGATCCCTTTGCCAGGCAGAAATCAACAGCGGAGACCAGCACGGATGTGCATTAGGCGTGCATGTGCATACCCAATATGAATGGTTCAGGATAGTCTCTCTTTTTCATCATTTAAAACAGCAGTGCAGTGAAAAATGTCCCTTCCCCCAAAATAAAAGCTAGTTTCCTGCTTCCATTAATAAAAATATTATGTAGTATGTGAACATGTGAAAACTACTTTTCTACGATGCATAGTGTGTTGACTATTTTTTTGTTTTTAATCCTAACCCTTTGTCAATTTTACAGTATTATTTCTAAGGCAAATGAAGCAGCCATCTTTTTTTGAGAAAAAGTAATTTAAAACATTTGTAAAATACCTAAAGGCTGGTAGAAATAGACAGTTTTACCAGTAAAATGAAACTAGAAGATACAGTATTTAGAATCTGTTACAGTTAAACAAATGAAGGGTCAGTGTTTCCCCCAACTCCACTACACTGCTGCTTTAAATTTTGGGGGCATGTCTCCCCTTGAATATGCAATTTTTAATGAATTTTCACAGTAATTTACTCTTCAGATCCTTCATCAGTGGTTGAAGCCTCACTCCAAAGGGACCTCCTCAATGTGCTATGCTGGTTCCAGGCCAACCAGCTCAAGGTTAACACCAAAGATACCTGACCTCTGGCACCTTCCAGAAACTAGCAAGGCTCGCCTTCTCAGCCTTCTACACCCTGGTTGCCACCAACGGAGGCCAGCCCGCCTGCAAATACCTTGGTGTTTGGCTGGATAGGAAAGTTGAATTTCTGTCCACAATGATGCCACACACTCCAAACTCGCCTCTCAAGCTCTGGGCCCTTACTGTAACAAGGACTGCCTCCTGAACCACATCCACTGTGAAGTGATAACCAAAATGATCCTCCTAATCTTCGGTTATGTTGACATGGTATATAGCTCTGCCCCTCTCCTCTTTTGCCAGACTGGATACTCTCTGCAATGCCTTCTGTCACTCTGTCTCTAACTCTCCTCTCTGCACCAACCACTGCTCTCTCTACTCATCCTTTTCCATCCCCCCTCTACCCCTTCATCGCCAGCACCACTGCACTACCTTCATTGCCAAATACTGGTTTGGCTCTCTTCCCTCCTACCTATCTCTTCTCCTCTTCCCTTCCACCACTACTCTTCATAAGCACAAGCTAAGCTGCTTTTTCCTACCAGCTCCCTCCCTGTGGAACCTGCTCCATTATCCTCTTTGCTTATCTCCTTTCTCCACTCTCTTAATCACCTACTAAGGCTCCCCCCCCTTCTACCTGTCACCCCCATTTCTGATTCCTCAATTCCCTTTTTCACCACATCTTCCTCACTCCCATCTGTCCTAAGGCTCCTGTTTAAGAAGTCCTCTGACTCTTGCCCTCAGTCTGCTTTCACAAGTGGGCAAAATTTCACCCACTCTTTATCTACATGATTTTGTACCTACAAGTTTTAGTGTGTGCTTCTCAGGTCATTTGTAACTCACCACTGGAGTCCCCTAATGGGCTGAACTTGTTGATAGGCGAAGTGCCAAAGGCTAGCCCTGCAGCGTCAAAGTTTTCGTTAAGCTGCTCTAATATAGCAGCTCTGTCCATGAAGGTAGTTCCATTGGACACAATTTTGGCTGGAAGGGAGACGTCAGTAGAATGACCTTCAACCTCTTTGAGGATGTTCCAGAATTTGGCAGAGTTGTTTTTGTTGTCTTCTAGTTCTGCTTCAAAATATCTAGCTTTTTTAGACCTAATTAGTTTGGTGCAGGCATTTCTAGAGGTGCAAAATGCTAACTAGTCTGCCTCCAGGTGAGATTTCCTCACTCTTTTCCACCAATAGTCTCTGTCTTTAAGCTTTCTTCAGGATGGGAGAGAACCAGCTGGGAGGTCTTTTTATATCTGATCAGCCTTAGTGGGGCATGTTTGTCTATTAGCCCCATTAAGAGGATATCAAAGATATTAAATGCCTCGCTAAGAGGAGGGCTGGGTAGAAATCATGCCATCTGCTGTTACTTGGGTCTTTCAGGAAAGCATTCTGGCAGAACTTTTGAGGCATCTTTTCAATTTGATTTTGGCGGTTTTATTTGAGGAGAGTGTCTGATGCAGGCAGTAGCACAATGGTCACTTATGTCGCCAAAGAACACTCCGGTATGTGAGATGTTATGAGCTTGTTTACTAACATGAGGTCCAGAAGGGAGCTACGCTAAGGGTTTTTCTGTTGGGTCTGGTGATTGCAGGTGTCATTTGTACCAGTCCATTCACATCACAGAGATCCTTCAGCTTCTTGGAACTGTCATCATTCCAGTTTGGTTGAGATCCCCATTAGAATACACTCGGTGTTAGCCAAGTCAGTTAGGCTTTGGAGATGTGGCAGGAGGGCCATGCCACCAGAAGGCGGTCGGTAGCAGGCTGCAAAAGGAGTGCCTTTTCATTGGAGAGGGATCATTTTAATGCCAGGCATTCAAATTCTTAGCCTTAGAGGTACAACCAATGACTGTGACAGCAAATTTCTTCTTAACATATATTACGACTCCTCCTCCTCCTCCTCCTCCTCTAGTCGGTCTATCACATGGTCACAAGTGTTGTATCCTGGTATGTTGATAGAGTTGTCTGGGGTCAAGGGCATAAGCCAGGACTCCGATATCATAAAGAAATCAGGAGATGTATGTAGAGCCTAAGTCTGTGGAGGTCGAGCTTCTTCAGTAGACTACAGACATTAACGTGAAGGAAGCTGATACCTTTGTATTGTGGGAGGTCCGCCTAGGGGTGTCTAGAGAAGCGGGTGGGCCTGGGTTTAGTTCAATGTTTCCAGAGCACAGTAGGAGAAGCAGTAGTAGTTTTTTGAAGTAATGTCTTAGCCTGCTGAGTAGTCTCTTGTTGTCTGCCTGGCATGGGTAGGTTTGGTAGTGGCTGTTTTATGGGCATTAACACAATTTGATAAGGATAAGGCATAGATGACTGTTACAGCCGACAAGGTCAGAGGCGTTCGCCGCATTCTTTGGTCAATGCCTGGTGTGAGGAGGGCACGTCCATATGGGAGTCGTCCCGCTGTGTGCTGCCATGGTCTATTAGGAGAGGGCATATTTTGGTAGTCGCCAAAGGAGGAGTTTGGCCTTGATGCAAATTGGTAACCTAAATTTTGAATGGGGCAAAAGTTAGCAGTATGAGGCAGCTACACAAAAGAGTACCACATGTGGCATTTTAATAGGGAGTTATCTCCCTAGGAAAGGTATCATGCACGAGGTTGACAGGACTGATCTGTATCAATTTCTTTAAGAAGGCAGTGCTATCTAAAGATGAGGGCTAGAAGATGGGTGTGGCTAATAGTACTTGCTCAATAGGCAAGTAAAGGGTTGACCTAGCTCTCAGGGAAGAGCATTTAATAAAGGCGGGGTTGGGGCGGGTGGTGTGGGAAGAAAATCACAACAGGCTTGTATAGAGTGAGCAGAGGAGCCCAAAAGCAAGAAACAAGTCGGAAAAAGTCGTGAAGAGCAGAGTCTCTAGGTGACCAATCACAGGCAAAGCGGTAAAAGCAGTGGCCAATCAGTGGTGTTCCCAGAGAGTCGCTACTAATCGGGCTCCAAAGCTGTTCTCCGATGCTGTAGGAAGGTTTACCCAGCTTGAAGGGCTCCTAGGCAGGCAGGTGAAGGGCGCGGCCTGCTGGCTTCTCCAGCCGCTGCTGTAAGACGTGGAGGCAGTAGCCTGATCAGGGGCTTTTGGAGCTGAAAAAGAACAGAGTGGAGGGTTTAGTTAAGGGCAGTCAGAAAAAAAGCCATGAAGAGCAGAGTCTCTAGGCGACCAATCACAGGCAAAGCCATAAAAGCAGTGGTCAATCGGTGGTGTTCCCAGAGAGTAGATGGCCAATCGGGGCTCCAAAGCTATTCCCTGAGGCTGTGAGCAGGCTTACCCGGCTTGAAGGGCTCCTGGGCGGGCAGGTGAAGGGCGCACGGCCGGCTGGCTTCTCCAGCCATGGCTGCAAGACGCGAAGGCGGCAGCCTGATCAGGGACTTTTGGAGCCAGCTTGAAGGGCTCCTAGGTGGGCAGGTGACGGGCGGCAAGGCTGGCTGACTTCTCCAGCCAGAGCCACAAGACGTGGAGGTGGTAGCCTGATCAGATCCAAGAGGGTAGCATCTTTCAGAAAAAGAGATGTGCAAGAACAAGGGGGCACAATCTGAAGATGGAAGTGGGATGGCTCAGAGGTAATGTGAGTAAGTATTTCTTCACAGAGAGTGTTGTAGATGCATGGAACGGCCTTCCTAAGAAGGTCATAAGAGTCAAAAACAGTGGGGGAGTTCAAGAATGCAAGGGACAGACATAAGGCAACTCTAGTGGGGGGGTAGGAGGAAGTTGGCTGTTGGTTAACTAGGATCTGCAGCTTATCCGTTAGGTAGGGAAATGGGCATACTGGGTGGGCCAAGCAGTCCTCATCTGCGTCAAATTCTATGTTCCTATGTTCTCCTGCTGTGACCGAGTAGTACCGATTTCCTATCTCCCCGTCCCATTTTCACTATTTTCTTAAAATTAGAAATGCCTCAAATTATTGTGACAATTAATATATTGTGATATTTTTCCACTAATACCACTATCATTCAAAATGTGATATTGTGACATCCATACTGGCACAAGACAGGTGGTAGCGCAGTGCACTGCCGCCATTCCACCGGGCCTGCTATTACCATCTTTTCTACTGCATCTCTTTCCCACAGTCATTTGCTGATAATGCAAATGTTATCACTATAGCAATAGCATACAGTACAACTAATGTACTATTAGGGATTAAAACTCAGGGGAGGGGGTAGGGATGGGTGTTGCCAAAATCTGCTCTTACAGGTTGAGCTTAGTAGGAGAGTCCTGCTAAAGTCATTAAATGGAGAATTTTGTACTTGGAAATTTGGTTTCCCGAAGTCTCCATCGTTTGCCTACCACATTTAAAAAGCACTACATGCCTACCGTTTGAGAAATGCTGCACTTGCCGGAGGCACAGGCAGCATTGTGAAATTGACAAAAGATTGATTTTTAGTCAGTTTCACATGCTGCTGATCAGGCAATTGAGTTTAGTAAGGGATCATGCCCAAATTCCAAACAAATCTGTTAGCTAGCTACTTCTTATTAAAAAACAACTCTTCAGCTGTTTTTGTCCCTCCTCCACACTGTCTCGCACCCAGTCAGTAAGACACAATAAAACCGATGCATAACCCTTGTGCGTCATCACCATACAATGTAATAATAATGTTGTCATCACACGGTATTGTAGTAATATGATTATATATTAACCTTGTCACTTTGTCTTGCAGTAATGCAGTTGAGTAGCATCATCAGTCTTATCCCATTTTATTATGTTTACAGTATCAGTAACTGGTTCAATCAGGTTATTACTAGGATAAGAACGTAATACCATTAATGCTAGCACAAACACAGTGTCCTACTGCTATGAGAGGAAATATCCGCCATGGCACACACTGGGAAAATACCATTCTGAATCTTTACTCCACAGTTCTGCTGCATCCATGACAAGCCGCAGCTATTTTGACACTGCTACTCCAGGATTATCCTCTACAGCCACGCACTACAGCAGAACCTTTCCTTTAATTTTACATGTTATTTATCTGGGATACCCGCTGAGATGCAACAACACCTCATGTTCAGCGGGGTCCAGGCTCACACTGTTTTACAACAGGGAGGGGCATTAGTGACCGAGAAAATCTAAGGACCTAGCAGACATTCCACTAGCCCATCTGATACACACTTACTGAAAGGCTACCTCCCCTAGTACTTGCCAGCAGGCAGTTCTCCAGATCAGGTGAGTACTGATCTATTTTACTCACCATTTTTATGAAACAGTCTTCAAAAATGTTTTTTGAAGAGTACCGAAACTCACCCCAACCATTGGAAATGCTCCATAAATACTTCAAAATAAGCTCTTTTAATTCAAGTTTAAAGCACTTTTACTCATCAAAATTCTATTTTACTGACATAATGTAAAAAATGGTGAATATAGCCGGCCCGCTGGTGCAGTGTGCAAGCACCTGCTTATGATGCTGACATCCCGGTTGGGAACGGACCTGGGAGTCGGAGGGAAGGGAGGGGGAGGGAGAAGGCTATAGCATCCAGGGACAGCTCGCTTCTCCGAGGGGCGAGGGGTCGCTGTCTGGTGCACTCATGGACTCAGCGGAGGCCGGGAACTGCCACGGCTGGCGCTTATGTTGCTGGGGAGGCCTGGCAGACACACCTTGCGCCACTGCACATCAGCCTCCCGGAGATTGCAAGCATTCAAAAATGCTGCTGGTCCCACATGATTTATTTATTTATTGAAGTGTTTCACCAGGAAAGGCACACTGAACAACAAGTTGCTCGTCTCAGGGCACATCCTGGGGGAAGGGTGATGGGAGAGATACAAATAACAAAGTACAAACACAAACTAGAAACCATCTACAACAAGGATGAAAATAAGGTACATTACATTATGAAATGCAGGTAGAGAACCTTTTTTTTAACCAGGAGACACACTAAGTTGAAAGCTTGTTTACAGGTGTGACCTGGGGCACAAGGATTAACCGACTTGCTCAGGATCACATAATATGTATGTGGGGCTGTGGGATTCAAATCCAGGTCTCAGGTTTGCAGCTCAGAGCTTTAAACCACGCTATACTGCCTTCAACTTAAGGAAGTAAGTTTGTAAGAACATACAGTTGTCAAAATACACAGAGGTCGGATAACATAGCAGGAAATAACAATACTTAGAGAATACAATTTGCAGAAGTCGTTATATCGTCACTATAAGTGCTGTAGTCCAGTGTAACTCCTTTAACTGTTTCCAGAGTTCTACACCATGGTAACTGATCATTTAAAATCTTGTCTTAGGTTACAAGATCTGTCTTCCATATGCATGCGCAGGATTCGACCCCCCATCATTTCCATCATGCTGATTCGCCTGTGACCCACGGCCTCCAAAAGTTTTGTCAAGGTACCATCCCATCCCTGGCTCACTTTTTACCCCAACTAACAGAAAGGGACCATCTCTGTGTACCTCTGATTTACAGGTGCTCAACCGACATTAAGCTACAAACAACCCTGCAACAGCTGCACAAAGCAAATATGAATTACAAAGAGCTCCTACTACAAAGAAGCCCTCACCAACACTTGGGGAAATGGGAGAGCCTTTTGGGACAATATAATGGAGATTACAGGAAACAGTCCAAATCCTCTCCTACCTTACTATTGATGGTACTACCAGCCTTGACCCCTTGGACATATGCGCCTTCAATGCAACCTTCACTGACCTCAGTGGTGTCCTCCCCGATTTTCTCGGAAACTGACTCCCCTGCAACAACCCCCAAGTCATCCACCTTTCCACTTCAAAAGATAGGCAGATGATGTCCACAATTAAGTAAAAAGGGCTGTCTCCAAGTCCAGAGCCAGTGGAGACACGCTGGACCTTAAACTGCTATGCCTCACCCTAGAAGAGGTCCTGTGCCCGCTTACCAGACTCTTCAACCTCTCACTCAACCTCAGTCAGTTCCCAAGCAAATGGAAATCTGCTACTGTCAGTCCAGTCTTCAAAAGTGGCAATAAGTCAATCCTGGGAAATTACCGGCCGATCTCTATACTGTCCCCCCCCCCCCAAGGCCCTTGAGTGCATTGTAGCTGACCAGCTTTCAGACTACTTGGACAAATATAACATCCTATGCCCACAACAGCACGGTTTTAAGCAAGGGCGCAGCACCTCGACAGCCCTCGAGTTCACCGGAGCCCTTCACGACTCAATGGACAAAGACCATCTAACTGGAGCCATATTCACTGACTTGACCAAGGCTTTTGACACTGTCCACCATGGCCTACTCTCCATACAGCTACTGAATGCCGGTCTCTCCCAGAACTCTACTGCATGGTTCAATAGTTACCTTGACCAGCGCTCATAAAGAGTCATATTCTCAGGTCTAGTCTCTGACTCCAAGCCAGTCCACTCCGGAGTCCCCAGGGCTCAATACTGGGCCCTCTACTTTCTGTCTTTTCTAAACTCTCTCCCAAAATCCTGCCCAGAAAAAATATCCTTTATGCTGATGATGCTGTGCTACTCACCCACATAAAGACCCCAAACCATTAATTCACAACCTTCAACTTTCTCCTCCGTTGAAAACTGGTTTGCTTTATATAAACTAGTTCTAAATCACAAAAGATAATCTATGCTCTTCTGCAGCTTGCAAACAAATACAGGCGATACTCTTTTGACATCAAAACAAGTGCTGGTCATAGCCTCGAACAAGTGTCATACTTAAATACCTTGGTATCACTCTCGACCATTGTCTGTTATATGGGACCTACATCGATAACGTCGCCAGAGTTGTAAACGCACGCATTGGAATTCTCTACCGCAACAAGCAACACCTCACCCAAGGAGCATTAAAGATGGCCATTCAGAGCTCGGTGGTCTCCATCATAGACTATGGTCTCATAGTCTATGGCTCTGCCACTACTACCGCCCTCAGGGGTATAATGACCTCCCTAAATAAGGCCTGCCGACTGCTCACTGGAGCCCACCGACTCACACATACATGTGAACTCTACGCCCAATCAGGTTGGCTTCAACTCGCTAACCGAATTAAGTACCTACCCTGTCTGATGGCGAAAAAAACTACCTTGGGCTTTACCCCACCTTGTGTCCAAGCCCTCCTGCATCCAATCTCTAATCCACATCATACCAGAGGGTCTGAACAACAGCTCCTACAAATTCCTCGATGCCGCACATCTCTGGGTCAAAGATCATTTGCACACTGTGCTCCCACCTGGATAAATGCCCTCAGCACTCATACCACCTCCACCTCTTCAATGGGCATTTTCAAATCAAGACTACATCTTCATCTCACTGCCTCCAGTTCCTGTGACTGCCTCTCCTAACTTCCACTCTTCCCTTGTGGCCCACCACCTCTCCTTTGCTCTATGACAATGGTGTGAACCTATTCTAGTTTCTTTTCGCTGCTGCCTCCCCTTCCTCCAACTCTCCCCCCGACTCCTTATAGATCTCCGAACCTATCCCAACCTATGTGATTCACTACTTTATTACTACGATGTTATCACTTGAACCAATGGATGTTGTTTCTAAACTCTTTATTAATGTTGTTGTTGTTTTTTTGCCTATGTTGATGCCAATGTAGCTTAGCCTAATATGTTTGTACTCTCTTGACATGGAACCTTTGTGAAAGAGCCTTGGCTCAAAGGTATTTGTAATTCTAGACTACAATAAATAAATAAAAAAAAATTAAAAAAAACTACAGAGGCTTATGCGCTGATAACGGATAGGAGCTAGGCAAGCTCAAAAGGAGTTTAAGCACGGAAACAATTAATAGAGAAGAAGCTGTGAAGTGCTGCACTTAAAGAGGAGGGCGAGGACAAGTGATGAATCTGTTTTGGTAGCGAGTTCCACATTTTAGGGAAGCGGTATGAGAAGGCAGATTGGCCTACAGTGGTGAAGTATCGAGGGACTACCAAGAGTTCTGTAGTCATGAGATCTGAGTGAGCAGGCAGGTGGATGGGGGATAGCGAGGGAGGAAGTAAGATGTTGGGAGTGAGCCAACAAGAATTTTGAGATAAAGTTTGCACAGTGGTGTAAGCACTTGTTCACAAGAGAGGGCAATGCCAGGGAGTGGCAGAGTTGACAGTGATGGGTGAGAGGCAGAGAGTCAAAAGCAAAGCGACAGAAGGAATTGAAAAAGGTATCCAATCTGGCTAAGGAAGTTGTGGGAGCGGCACTGTATACTACATCACAGTAGTCGAAGATAGGTAAGATCATCTTCTGGACCAGTATGCACCTTGTCGGGAGAGGGAGGCAGTTCTGGTTCCTGTATAAAGCACCACGCTTGGGGCTCAACTTTTTCAAGATGGCGTCTACGTGGTCAGAGAAGGTGAGTTGTTGATCAAGCCAAACACCCAGATATCTGAAGGAGGAGGTGTCCTCAATAGCTGTCCCATCAAGGGTATGGAAGGAGGGCAGGGAAAGGAGCCTTGAGAGTCTCTGCCTAGTGCCGAAGGTCATGAAGACTGTCTTCTTGGCATTAAGGAAGAGTTGATGATTGCGAAACCAGTTCTGGACATTAATGAAGTCAGGCTGAATTCTGTTTGCAACATCTGAAGGGGACCGGCCAGAGGTGAAAGGACAGTATCATCCCATGCGCGGTCTTTGACAAGTCTTCTGTTGCTATGCGTGATTTCGCCAATGCAGTTTCAAATGTTATTAGAAGAACTTCCAGCACTTTGAGTTTCTTTTCAGTAACCCCAACAACACTTTGGATTACTGTGGAGACCTGCAGAGCATGTTTGTAAACCATGCTTGTGAAAATATGCAGTCTGAACAGCTGTGGCAGATGCGCGTGCTCCTGAGCTCTCTCTACTTCCAGTAGGTGGGATTTCAGCTCGTCCCGGACAATAAACATACAATGTAAAAAACAGCAAAGCAGGTAAAAAGTCTGAATTTTCAAACATAGAGGGTGATTCTAGAGCACTCATTTCATAGGAGGGTGACAAGATATACACTGATGATGTAGGAAAAAATGGAGGGGTAAAGCTGACAGTGCCCCTTTAAGGTATTTGATAAGTAACAACAGGATGGAAAGGGAGTCCTCTTCAGACTCAGTGAGAACAAAAACACAATAGGGGATTGTTTTGATCTGGAAGGAGGGAGGTTTAGGAGGGAGACTCACTTAAACAGTGGATGGCTTCAAAAGAGGGTGGGACAGGGTAAAGAGGAAATTCAAGGTCAAAAGGGGTGTGGATGGGAAGGAGAGGGTATCGGATGGGGAGGGGGTGGAGTCCTTAGCTAGTGTTGGGGACTCTGCAATACGAGCAGATTCAATAGACTGAAAGGTCTTATTATGCTGACCCCTTCATATGTATTTCCGTATGTAACTAAAAGTTTTCTCCCTCGCTGTCTCTTTTCATCCTGATCGTGCCTGGGTACATGTTCTGTAAAAACAAGAAAACCAGCTCCACACTGTTGACCTGCAGTGCAGGCTTCACATAGAACAAAATGTAACACAGAAACGAAGGCTGCACTCACGAGCTGTTAAAATGTACTGTTATTTTATTGAAGAAACATGGTACTTACAAAAGAATCAAAAAGCAGTCAGTGGAAAAAAGAAACCCTGCGTGCAGCTAACTCCCCTTGAGCATTTGAAGCAAATGGCTTCTTTTCTTCAGGGGGTCAGAAGAAGAAGCTATTCACTCCCAGTTTCACAGATGGTTGACCCGTCTCCTCAGCGATGATAGACAAACAAAAATCAAAGTCCTGTCGCTGAGTCGAGGTTCATTCAACTGCTTGGCGATGACAGAAGAGCTGTGATGATGTCTTGGTGGTGGGGTAATCAGAATGCAGTTTATTGCAATTGGGGAGGTGGCTGTAGAGGACGGGAGCAGTGAGGTCCTGAAATACAGCATGCTGGATTTGCTTCTAATATTGTCATACCCTTGGACCACTTTGGTTTAAACAATGTCCAGCGGTGGAGTCTTTGAGTGCAACCAGCATAACTAGCGTAGCCAGTATGCTACCCTAGTTACACTACTTAGGGTTAGTTCGTATGATCATTATGTGTTTTTTATCTATGTATTTGAAGCCCCCACCCCGACACCTCCTGTGTTAAATCCAAAAAACATGCCCCCCCAACTAAAACCAGTTGCTAAACACAATATAACCATGCCAACTAACCTTAAGTAGCTTAACTAGTGTAGTGTACCGCTTTGTTATGCCACGCTAGTTTTATGCTGGTCCGTAGTCCTCTACCAACACCCAGAACAGGGTATTTAAAATACTGATTAGCTGTTTTGTGTATGGAAATACCGAGCAACTGTGAACATGCTTCGCACATGGCACAGATTGACAGTGGAATGAAAAGTGCTTTCATTTTTTCCCTTGTATTTATCCCCCTTGTCTGCCGGCCCCCATCCACCGGTCCCTCCAGTCCTGTCACCCCAGTGTCTGCTGGGACTCCCCTCTCTTGCTTACTCCTCCTCTGAGGTGCCCAACTAGCCGAGTGTGGAGCCTGCGGGGGACCAGGGTCATCCTGCCGGCTGCCATTTTCACCAGTCCCCCGAGTGCAGCGTGGGAGCAGTAGTAGTCTTTTATTGTTCAACACAAGGTTATTATAATCTCAGTATAACAATCATTACAAAGTTATTATAGTATCTCATTTCATAACAAGGGAGCATTAATAATATGAATTACAAAAAAACACTTAGATCCTTTGTCTCCATCCTTAGTGCCATCCAAAGCTCAAAGATTATTGCACATCTCTTTCCCTAGCCTAAAGTGCTTTAGTCCTTAATAGTTAGTAAGTATCATATCTAACTACTCTCTTTCTGCATTAAGCTCTACTTTTTCACTTTCACCATACAGATCCATCCAGGGCAACCTTTTTATTATGTCATTCCACACATTTCTGTTTAACTTTAGCAACACTTATAAATAGTTACCCAGTTTCTGTTAACCCACGGTTGCCCCTGTTGGTCCTACACTCATTATACACTACCCTCTCCCCAACTGCCCCCTTCCCCTCCACCACCCTTTGTCCTCCTCCACCCTCTAACAAAGCCTTACCAGGCTGCAGCTATGTACACTACCGCAGACAGGGAGTCCCCTGACTGAACTGTAACTTGATTATTTACACTGTACTGCACTTAAGTAGTGCTGAATTAATATGTTCTTCCGCTAGTGAGGCCCTGTTCACCTCTCTGGTTGTACCCGCTTACAGTTGTAACTGTACTTTTACTGACTTGTTTGATGTCTTTCTGTTTCCACTGTCTAATGCCTGTAAATGTATTGTATTCCCTGTTGACTTGGAGCCTTTGTAAACGAGCCCTGGGCTCAAAGGTATTAATCTGAAGCTGTTATAAATAAATAAATAAAAGTTTTTGATTGTAAATTCATCCTGTGTATGAAAAATTATTTCTGTCAATATTTTTCTATCCAATCCTATGTCCTTCCAGTCTAGATTGTCGAAAGACAGTTTGTAGGAAGGAAGTATGTTGTGAATTGTATCTGCTGCACGTCCAAAGGACATGCAGAAGATCCTCTTCCTCTCCATATCCACAGCCACAGTTTGGTGAGATTTGTCTAGTTTTATCGTATCTGGCCAGAAGTATATTACCTTTTTGTATTTCAAACTTAAACCTTGTAAAGTTTGTCCTAATCTTGAGATCCACCAATATATCCAAATATTTTTGGAACCCATAGTTCTGTATATTATTTGCATACCACTTAGAATAGGCAGTATAGCACAGTGGTTTAAGGCTCTGAGCTGCAGATCTGGTGACATCCAGCAGACCAGCCCTGGGTTTGAATCCCACAGCTTCCACTTGCATATTGTGTGACCCTGAGCAAGTCACTTAACTTCCCTGTACTCCCAGGTTGCTCCTGTAAAAAAGCTGTCAGCTTAGTGTGCTACTCCTGGTTAAACAACTAAAAAAAAAAAAAAAAGAGACTTAGAATATCTACTGTCTCTAATATTCTGCTCATCTACATTTTCCCAATAATTTCTTATTTTAACTACATACGGGGAGTATTGCTTGCTCAAAGAAATTTTTTGTTTATGGGAATCCAACAATTTCTATATAACCAATCACACACGCACAAAAACAAACAAACAAAAAAAAGTAGATAAACATGTGGGGAGTAGTGCAATGTAATGGCTGTGGGGCAGCAGTCTTCCGGGAGTCTTTCTGGAGGCTGAGATGCTGCCCTATTTGCAGACAACTCTCTGCCCTGAAGGAGGAAGTTGCCCGTCTTCAGGCCGCACTGGACAGTAGTAAGGAAACCTTCCCCCAGGCCACACTGGACAGTAGGAAGGGAACCTCCCCCATCCAGGGAGCACTAGGGCCACCACCACTACCTCAGAGGTTGCGAAGAAAGCACAGCAGTTGGACCACAGTGGGCTCAGGAAGGGTGAGGATGGTGGAACAGAGGCACACCCAGTCAGTAGTTCCACTCCACAATCCATACACCATTCTGGGGGAGCATAGCTCCCCTATGGATGCACCCACAGAGAAGACTGATGACAACTGTCACAAGGGAGGCCCACAGGAAGGAGACAGAAGACACCACAGGGAAAGGAAGCAGCTCCTGGTGGGGGACTCAATTATTAGGGGTACAGAACTGGGGGGAGCTGGGAAAACTGAAGTAAGGTGCCTGCCTGGTGCCATGGCTTGGAGGGACAGGAAGCGCATCCTCAGGATCACGAAAACAGCTGCAAGGGAGTCTGAGCTGGACGTAATTGTCCACCTAGGGACAAATGACTTGGCTCATCATGAGATTAGAGCAGTGCAGGAGGACATTGCAGAGTTGGGGAGGGGCCTAAGACAAGTAGCACACACAGTATCCTTCTCAGAGGTGCTGCCTGTCAAAGGCATGGGGAGGCGAGGGTAATTAGCACCATGCAGTTTAATGAATGGTTGAAAAAATGGTGCGGAGCACAGGGGTTTGGCTTCATTGGGGACTGGGGTTCCACCTGGAGGGACACCAGCCTATACTGGCAGGATGGTCTGCATCTGTCCAGGAAGGGAACAAGTATTTTGAGCAATCGGTTTAAATGCTTCATTGGCAAGCTTTTAAACTAGTCAAAGGGGGGGAGGCACTGACAAGCAGCAGGAAAATCCCAGCCTCTCCCTACAAAACAGGGTACTAAATGAGAAAAAGACCGAGGTAGAACGGTCAGTGGGGGATGCTGCAACAGAAGGTAAAGCCATCAAAAAAATGGAGAGCAATGAGTGCCAATGCCTGTAGTCTGGGTAACAAGCTTCCTGAATTAGTGGCCTTGATGGAGGTGGAACATCTGGATATCGTGGCAGTCACAGAAACATGGTACACACAAAACCATGATTGGGACGTAAACATACCAGGATACACTATCTACAGGAGGGACAGGGAGGGTAAAAGAGGAGGAGGAGTAGCTCTTTACATAAGGGAAGGAATAAAAGCAACAGAACAAAAGGGTAAACAGGGAGGAGAAGAAGCACTGTGGGTAAATTTAGAGACGGGCAATGGCACCACAATCCGCACAGGGGTATGAGACAGACCTCCTTCTCAGGGGGAGGAAATGGACAAGGAAATGATAGAAAGTATACTTAGAATGGCAGAAAAAGGGGAGATATTGCTGATGGGTGATCTGAATATGCCAGATGTTAACTGGAGTGCAGTTGCAGCTGCCACTTCAAAGAGTGGAGTTATTCTAGATGCCCTACAGGGGGCATGCCTTAGACAACTAGTATTGGAGCCCACTTGAGAGGGAGCAATGTTAGACTTGCTTCTCTCAAATGGAGATGGAGAGAGGATCACAGATGTAGAAGTGGGTAGCCATCTGGGAACTAGCGACCATCGAACAGTATGGTTCACAATAAACACAGCAATAGAGTCAAGCCATACAAAGACAAAAGTACTGGACTTTAGGAGGGCTGACTTTGCCAAAATGGGTGAGTGCCTAAGGAATGCACCAGCAAATGGGCAGGAAGGAGGGGTGGAAGAACAATGGGGAATAATAAAAACTGCCATCACAGAGGTAACGAGCCTTTGTGTGAAGCAAATAAACAAAACAAAACGATGTAAGAAACCACTATGGTTCTCAAAGGAAGTGGCAGTGAAGGTTCAAGAGAAAAAGAAAGCATTCAGGAAGTACAAGGAATCGCTGAAGGAGCAGGACAGAGAACTGTATCAGTTAAAGCAAAAGGAGGCTGGGAAGGCAGTCAGAACAGCAAAGGCCCAAACCGAGGAAAGATAGCCAACTCAGTTAAGAAGGGATAAAACCTTTATAGGTACATCAGGAGCGAAGGAAGACCAAGGGAGGATAGTGAGGCTTAATAAAGGGAGGAGGTGGCGAGGGAGACTGTGAAAAGGCAGAGATACTAAACAAATATTTTGCTCAGTATTTACAAATGAAGAGGGAGGTGCATAAAACAAACAGTAGAAACACTCTGGATACAGAAGTTGATACCAGCCCATTTACAGAAGAAAGGGTTCTGAAAGAACTCTTAAAACTGAAGGTGGACAAAGCAATGGGCCTGATGGGATTCATCCCAGAATTTAAAAGAACTAAGGGTAGAACTAGTGACACCACTGACTACCCTTTTAACAAATCATGGGAAGATGGGGTGGTACCCGAGGACTGGAGGAGGGCAGATGTGATTCCCTTCACAAAAGTGGGAGCAAGGCAGAAGCAGGAAACTACAGACCTGTTAGTTTAACCTCAGTGATAGGAAAATGATGGAATCACTTCTGAAGGAAAGAATTGTTGAGTATCTAGAGGCCAGAGGGCACAGGACCTAGGCAGCATGGATTCACAGCAAGAAGGTCATGCCAGACTAATCTGATAGATTTCTTTGACTGGGTGACCAAAGTAGTAGATCAGGAGGGCTGTGGACATGGCCTACCTAGACTTTAGCAAGGCATTTGACACAGTCCCACACAAAGATTAATATACAAGTTAGCCAGCCTGGGAGTGGGTCCCAAGATGACAGCCTGGGTAAAGAATTGGCTGGAGAATAGGACACAGAGAGTAATAGTAAATGGAGTCCACTCAGAAGAAAGGAAGGTTACTAGTGGGGTACCGCAGAGGTTCAGTATTAGGACCGGTCCTCTTCAATGTCTTTATAGCGACATTGCAGAAGGACTGGAGGAAAATATGTCTCTTTGCAGGTGACACAAAGATCTGCAACAGAGTTGATGCACAGGGTGGGGTGGAAAGGATGAGAAGGGACTTGGCAAGGTTAGAGGAATGGTCAAATGTATGGCAGCTTAGATTCAATGCTAAGAAGTGCAAGGTAATGCACCTGAGAAACAAAAACCCAGGGGAAGAGTACACAATGGGGGGTGAGATACTAACAACAACAAAAATGGAAAGGGACCTAAAGGTGGGCAAGCAATGTGAGAGGGCAGCAAGGAGGGCTGGGGGGATACTGGGATGCATAGGGAGAGGCATCACCAGTAGAAAACAGGAAGTTATTATCCCTCTGTACAGACAGCTGGTGAGACCCCATCTGGAGTACTGTGTGCAGTTCTGGAGACCCAATCTCCGCAAAGACATAGACAGGATGGAAGCTGTCCAGAGGAGGGCAACTAAAATGGTGCAGGGTCTGTACCGGAAGACATATGAAGAGAGATCGAAAGGAGCTTAATATGTATAGCCTCGAGGAAAGGAGGGAGAGGGGAACATGATAGAAACGTCTCAAGTATCTCAAGGAATCAACAAAGTCCAAGAGGGTAGCATCTTTCAAAAAAGAGGTGTGCAAGAACAAGAGGGCACAATTTGAAGATGGGGGGCGGCTCAGAGGTAATTTAAGGAAGTATTTTTTCAGAGAGGGTTGTGGATGCATGGAACGGCTCTTCCGAGGAGTAAGGTTGTGGAGTCAAAATCAGTGGTGGAATTCAAGCATGCATGGGACAGTCATAAGGCAATTCTAGGGGGTGGGGGTAGGAAGAAGTAGGCTGCTGGTTAACTAGGATCTGCAGCTTATCCAGTAGGTAGGGAAATGGGCAGACTGGGTGGGCCAAGCGGTCCTTATCTGCCGTCAAATTCTATGTTTCTATGTAAGTGCATTAATTTATATTTTTCTGGAGCAGTTCTGATCCCTTTATACCAAGTTTAATCAAAATATTTTCCTTCATACCAATATCTTTTTCCTGTAGGCACAAGTTTGAAAATCTCTCTTGCGCCAATCTGGTTAACCTTAACCAAAAATTTACCTTTCTTGCATGTAGCGGTAGATTAACGTTATCGAGCCCCAATTCAACTGTTATATAGGTGGCTGGAAAGGAATGTCCTACTCCTAACATTCTTCTTATAACCTTATATATCGGGCTCATCAGACTTTGCCCGTTATTGCTATCCTATATTTCCGACCCATATGTTAGTTTAGCATGATATTTCATTTTAATAGCTTCTATCATGGGCTTCATTGTTAGACCCCTGTATGCATAATTAAAGCTGCCCAAAGCATTTGCTGTTTTTTTCATTTATCCATTATTTTTCTTATATGTTCTAACCATTTACCATTTGCTATATATGCTGGTCCCAAATACTGATAGGTTTTAACCATTGTTAATTTTTCTCCATTGTAAGTAAAGAAACACCTTTTGTACCCTTTTCCAAATATTGTAATTTGTGTTTTAAGTTTATATCCAGCTCCAGTTTAGTTGCAGCCCTATGCAATATGTTAATTTTTTCTGTAGGCCTGATGTAGTCAGTGCCAGTAAGACAATATCATCATCAAAGGCCAATACTCCACAATTCTCACTCATTATTTTGGGAGAATCTGTATCTAATTGCCCAAGTTCCTCTAATAAACCATTTATATATAATGAGAAAAGAGTAGGAACCATTACACAGCCCTGCCGCACCCCTTTGCTAATAGATAATGCTTTTGTCAATTTGCCACTACACCCTATTCGTATTTTTGCCCATCTGTCCGTATATAAAGTCTTGATTATTAATATTAAATCGCAGTATGTAAAAAGCACCAATCGATTCAGCATGTGACGGCGAGGTTGGGGATGTAAGTAAAATGATCTCCTTTTCCTTTGGGCAGCCAAAATTTGCCTCGGAAAGTTCACGGAGGTTGCCTTAAACCGTTTTTACATTACAGTTTGCATCCACACTACTGTTAAAGTGTTTTAAGGCAACCGTGTTTGGTTGAAACTGTGCTCTAAACCTACTGCGATCAGGTTTCAAGCATGGTTTCTTAAAACAGTTCAGAGCACGGTAAAACCATACTGTAATGTAGACACGAACTGTGTTTGAAATTTTTATAATGTTACAGGCTACCTGTAACATTGCAAAACCGCTAATGTGAACAGGGCCTTCATTTTTATGGGTATAGTCTTTCGGGTATCTATAAGCTAATGTTATTTGATTTTTGTTTTTCTATTGATTGGCATAATTCCAAGACTACACGCCTTGTCCAGGATGAAAATATGCAACAGTATGCATTGGGTGATGATACAGTATGTGTGTGGCCTGCTCATACTGTAAGGTTGTTTGCAAAACAGAAAAGGCAAAAAGTTACCTACTAAAGCACTGCCCTCCAAACATCCATAGTGCAGAACTGCCGTGTAAAATTGTTGTTCATTTTGTGGTGTACTAGTATGTAAACAGTTCATTATTGTAAAATAACAATACATGGAGCACACATATGGGACCACATGATGTGCTCACATCTCAGTTTAAATCAAGTTTGTCTCCTATAGTGTGAGGAGCAGGAGAAACAGAATAACCCTTCTACCCATTGTTGCCCCAAATGATTGAAGTGTAGCCGTTTATGTAAAACTGTGCTTTTCCTTTACATTTTCCCTGTAATTCCAGTTTCTGGTAAGGTAAGGCAGTGTATATTAAGTAGATACTCCATGGATTTAGAGGTTCGTTAGGCTAAGCAATCTGCAGTGTGCAGAGAGTAGAGAGAGAGATACAGTCGGCCGGGGGGGGGGGGCTGTTCCAAACTGATCTGACAGCTGCTGCTGCTTCTGTTTACTGTATTTCTGGTGCCGTGTAATACACAGGTATGCTCAAAATGCAAATGCAGTTAGTGATACTACATACCCGGAATGGGGAGCTCCAAACTAGCTGTACTCCCAAACAGTGGAATAAATACACCACCCCCAGCTTCAAATGCAGCATGGCCCCTCATACGAAGGAATTCACATGGAAATGCAGAACCCGCTATTTTCGAACCCCGGCGATTATTAGTAAATATATGGGGCCCCAGGCAAGGTGTTGATGGAGAAATTGTGGGGGGAAGGCAGATCAGGTATATATATTCTGGAGCTGCCCTATCCTAACCTCGTACTGGTTGGATTATTTAACACCCAGTTTGATATCACAGCTCCCCTTTCTGCAACCCTGGTCTTTATGGCTAACCCCCAGGATGCCGACTCGAGGAAGATAATTGAAGCTACTGTCATTATTGTTATTAGTGACGGGGCCAAAAAAGATGATGACAGCTCTGGATAAAGTCTCACCCACCCACTATCATGCAATGGATAGAGTTTATTGATTCCTTGTACAAATTAGTGAAATGGACATTGTATAAATTAGATACGCTTTTCGTCCCCTAAGCATTGTGTTTATTAGGCTAACAGCTAAGAAGTCAGTCTGTTTATCTTTATGTAACCCCCCTGCAAATGGGGGTTCCCAAAAGACTTCCAGGAGCTTGCTTGAATGCTCCAAGCCTGAATGGTGTTTGGCATTTAAGCCATTTACCAGTGAGTGTTTTTAGAGCCTCTGGTACTGTCTCTTTAAGAGCTGTCTGCTTGCAGACATAATTAGTTTATATGGGGGGACTGTGTGCTTCTCTGAGTACCACTCGAGCTGCTGCCAATTCACTTCATTTTTGCAGTCACTAGGAGTGCAAAGGGAACCTATCTGAAAGATGTAACTGTTTGCCAGAAATTATTTAGAGTAATAATGAAATTACAGTTTGTCTAACCTGCTTTCTTTTGCAGTCAGAACTGTGTCTGCTAGTTCCCCATTCTAGTTTTGAACTGCTGAACTGGACCAATCAGTGTGGGGTAAGCTAGCTCTAAAATGGTGCCTTGGACGAATCAGAACTTGACTCATAATCTGAGCCAGCCACAAGAGGATTGTATGGGCAGTGACTCTGGGAGATGTAGTTTAGACTTCAGTGCCTTTTTGGACCAACAGCAGCAGTCTATTGTGAGTGACAGCCAATCCAGTCAAGAACTGGGAGGAACTCAAAGGAAGTGCCCGGTTTTGTCGGTTGGAGTTTCAGTTGAGCTTTGGCAGTGAAGAAGGAAGGAGCCCTGTGCTTTTCAGTGTGCAGTTTTAGTCAAAAACGGTGTAAGGCCCAGAGTTCTGGTCTGCAGCTTGTGTAACAGCTTGTTAGGACTGAATCCGTCCTGTGAAAAGAATCAAAGGATCTCTGAAGAGTAGAAACCAGGCTCACCCTGTAGAAGACTGGATGAATTGCTGAAAATTGCACTCGGTCTGTCAGGAACTGAATCTGCTGTGTGTTCTCCCGGGTATTGTGCAGTAATTGCGATCGGGATACAGATGCAGCCTGCCTGGTATAGTGCTTTCTTTTATATGGATGTGTACCTCAAGTGAGCCCTGCTGACATTGAAGGACCCTATCTTATTTGGAGGTCGTGAGTACTAATTCAGGGTCGCTCCTGTTGAATTGCCACATTAAATCCAAATGGAATTACTGTACTGCTGACTGTTTAATTCTCCTTTCTCTGTGTGAAAGGGCCCCTACCAGCTGCCACGGTTTGGACTAGCCACTAGGGCTTGGGTACCCAGGGACAGTAACTGATAGGGATAGGCCTGTGCACAGAGCCATAGGTAGATTATTAGAGTGATAAGCTAATTAACCTGATTTCCCTGTCCTTGTTATATCCCCTAAATAAATCAGAGCTGCTTGTTTCAGCAAAGTTATACTGCCTGAGGTATTTGTCTATGTTAAAGTACTGTACTGTGATTGTTGCACTGTATCTCATTTCACAGGAGGTCCCAGTGCCGGAACCAGACCTGGGGTAAGTGTATACTGTGAAGGTAATTTGATATATTGTGTGGGCCACTAGTGGGAAGAAAGGGGGGTTGCAGTGTCCCAGAGGGCTGTGACCAAGTTAGTTTAACTATTGCAAACCCTGACCTCTGGGTGGAGGCACCCGCCATTGGATCCAGGCCCCTCAACCTGTTAGTGGCAAATCAGGCAGGGTTAGTAGCCCCTGGGATAGCGCCATCTAGGGGTTACATTTAGCAATGGGTATGACATTTAAAACGGTTAGCGCTCCTGTTGGTATGAGCTGTAAACTTAGATGGAAGGAAACATACAAGTAAACTGCAGCTCTAACAACCTCTCCTTACACGTACCAGATATGATATATAATGCCTGCAGCTTGTAAATAGTTGCATTCCTTACTGTGCCCTGTATGCTTTATTGTAAGAAAATCTCTCTTAATAAAAGTGATATTAAAAAATGCAAATGCAAAAGGAGAACTCACCTTCCAGTGTACCGCCCACTTCCCCGTCCCCTTGGAATGCCTGTAATAGCTGGGACCACTGAATAAAAGGCAACATTACAGGGTCATGGTGGAGCCTTGCTGTAACATAGGAAGGTGTGGTCACTGGAAAAAATCAGTAGTGTGCTAATATGCAAAAAGGTTTTACCAGGAAAACTTTGATGAGATACAGTATCCCAACGTTAAAGAAGTCTTGCAGTAGTTCACTGCTGCACAGAGCTAGCGGGAATCCAGCAGACTGTATTTGCTGGCACACTTACGGGTGGTATAGGTGTGTGGAAATCGACAACCGCTTAATCCTAGTTGCTTCTCCACTCACTGTCTGCAGTGACCCAGTTTGCCACAAAACATAAAGTAGCAGCTAGTTTTGACCACTTCTGTGATAATCTCATCAGCATCTCATATTGGAAATGCAACAGAACCCTTCTGTCTAATCTGATTCTCTGGTTTCACCTGTGCAGACAAAAGCATCCCTTAGGAAGGAATTTCTTGTTCTCCTTCTTTCCCTTCATTTTCCACATACGTATTCAAACTGGTAGGTACTTGCTGGACAAACAGGTTTAAAAATCTCATTTTCTGACACTACACAAAATCTGGTCTGTCTCACCATGCCTAATCCCCTTTTTTGTAGCCTTTAATGTAAGGGGATACTGCTGCATTTTATACAGTGACTGCAACATTTCACTAGCTAGGGTTTTTATTTATTTTTCAGTTTGGAATTTTGGGGCCAGGAGAGGAACACTGAGCCAGGGCTAGTTTGCAGGTGTGACCTGGCCAGATGGCTGAAGGTAGACTGTGCATCCCAGAGGACACTTTTCTTCCTCTGGGGAGGGAGGAGGAGGCACTTACATCTGCTCCAACACTGCTACCTGAGTGCCCAGGGGTGGCAGTGCAGTGGAGGTACTGGGGGGGGGGGGCGCTGGCTGTGCTCCGTGCCGGCATGCAGTGTGTAAACAGGCTTGAAGTGCCTAAAGTGCAGACGTTCTGAGAGGCAGAGAGAACAAGGAAAAATGCCCAAGCTCCAGCAGGATGACTTTGGGTCTACTTGGACATGGCCCTCTGCCACTGGCCACTCCCTAGACCCCGGGTTCTCCTACCTTCGCACTCTGGAGGAGGCGGGAGGTTTGAGTTTGTTTTGGTACAAGGGCTTTTCCAAAAAAACATTCAAAATATTCACAATAATGTACTGTACATAATATATTTACAAAAAAAATAAAATTAGTAGGCAGGCCACCTGATGGCCCAGTGGAAGCACTGCATTCTTCCGTGCAGACGACCCGGGTTTGTGAGCGGACTTGTGAAGTTGATTGGGGGGCCAGGGTAGTGCTGCTGTGTGGCAGTGCCTCCAGTTAGGGAAGGGAGGTGCCCTGGATCTGGTGCCATAGGGACCCCTGCGGTGGGCCGAGGGAGCTAGTCTCCCCCACGCACGTCACTACGTGCATCCAAGGTGGCTTGTGTGGGGACGCATGTCCTGCAGTTGGGCACTGGGGGGGTGGGGAGGCCAGAGAGAAAGCCAGAAAACAACAGTGTTCACTGACGTCTGTAAACAACAGCACTGGCGCCCTCGAGTCCCTCCCTGTGGGGATCCTTGCCTGAAGGAAGGGGGGGGGGTTGCGGCTGAGATTGGGAGTGCCAAAACAAAAGCCTGAAGCTGGCAGAGGTGGCCCTGATGGTCAAAAGATATATATGGCAGACAGCAGGGGATTACGGTGCATACAGATGTGGAGTTTCGTCCAGTCGAGTGCCTTGCTTGTTAGAAGTCTGAAAAGATATGCTAACACTGAAATTGAAGGTCAGGAGGAACTCTTAAGTCCATTGTTCCGAACTCCCTAATTCACAAGCAGGGATGAAATGTGTACTGTGTAGCCAGCCCGGTGGCGTGGAGGGCTGAGGCACTGGATACCTTACCTCACGTCACACCGGCAACCTGGGTTCAGGAATGAGCATGGGTTGTCGGAGAGCCGGCACAGGGGTTGGGGTGGGAGGGAGCCAGATTGAGTAGCCGAAAGGCAGCTCTCCTCTCCCGGGGAGGACTCTGTTGCCCACCGTAGTTCCAGTGCCCCGGATGGAGGTCTGCAGGCAGTGCAGATTGAGTGGGCAGCAAGCAGTGGGAGGATGTCCTGGTACCGCTGCTTGCACTTGCCTCCACATACATGCATGCGGCCGGGCAGGGTTAGGAGAAAACGAGGGTAAAATCGGGGCTAAAATATAAATAAAATAAAAAAAAGTGTACTGTGCAAATGTGCCAGTTTACAGGGATTCCTTTTTTTTTCAGGAAACATGTACTTTCTGTGACTGAACCACCTCTTTTTTACACAACTCTGTTAACACTTGGAATTGTACAACAATATCTGTGTAAGACCCTGTACAGACTAGGGACCAATTAATGAAACATTATTAAAAACATTTTATAAATCGGTCCTTAGCACGGTTGTTAGAGCATTCACATTATATTATTCTGACAACTGTGCTAGCTGGATCGGGTTCCCGGGCATGACTGCATCACCAACTCAAAGCATTATGCGTGCCACTTGGTGCCGCAGTACATGACGGGATACCTGTGAACAGGCCCCAAAACCGACCAGCACAAAATATACATGGCCAGAACCAGGGATTCTTCATCTGCTTGGTGGTGCCATTAAGGTTTTATTTTTTTTAATTCTGCTGCTGACAAAACAGATTCTCCCACAGAACGGGTTGCCTTTACCAGTGTTATAGCACGGTTTGCGTGCATACTGCTGTTATCGCGGATTAAGGCAACCGTGTTTAGCTAAAACCGTGCTGAAGACCACCTCTCTAGCAGGGTTTTATCATGGATTTAGAACACAGTTGTAACATGGTGGTTTTAACCGTGTTATAGTGTGGATGCAAACTGTGTTCTGGGAGCTTAAAACGATTTAAGGCAGTTAAACCATTTTAAAGGGGCACTGTCAACGCCATTTGGCCTCAAAGTGTCCCTAGTTTAAAAAAAAAGATTATGATTGTTCTCATTCTATAGAGACCGCTGATGTAGCTGGTTGTTTGATTCAGGCCCCTTTTTCCTTTTAAAATGTAAAAAACTGAGTGTCAACTATACTGGTGTTACCACACCAAAACATGTTTGTTTACATTTCTTGACAGACCAACTGTAACTGCATCTTTCCTGGACTCCGGAACACCCCCAACACTATCTAGCTACTCGTTATGCAGTGGGAGTAGATGAGACTATTGTATCACGAGTGGCTGCACTGTTTGAGGGGGTTTCTAATGATCGGGAAGTATGCAGTAAGCTTAGGTAAACACTTTGGAGCAACACAAGGATGTGAATAACTATACATTCCCATGCATTTCAGTTCTAATAAGCAAGGAGGCAGATTAAAGTAAAGGTGTGATTTCCCATTAGTAAGATTTTGGGCTTCACAGCCCGCTATCCTGAGGCAGCGATAGCCCCTCTGTGCTAACAGTATAAATTTTAATATGCTCTGTAAAGTTTGGGAAGGGATCATAACTTAGGCTGAGCTGCCAGCCAGCTGATCCCTTCCACTTCCTGGTCTGTCATTCTCCCCCGCTTCCAGACAGACGCTTAACCAGGGAGAGCTGGGACGCACCCCATACAAGTATATGGGGCTAATTTTCCGAATGATTTTACAAACTTTAGACTGCCTGTTAAGAAAAATGAAAGCCACCACTCAGCTAATAGGAACCAAACAAAAAAGCCAGTTGCTACAAAATTGCAAATATGAACTTTTTATCTTTTCACAATGAAGCACTGAATTGTGCTGTAACTCTCAGAAGCATATGCATTTTTTTTGTGTGCAAGCTGCTCGAAATGTTTTTTCATACTAAGGTCTACAGAGTGAAAACAGCTGTATCACTGAACACCTCTCATTCTGAATCCTGTGTATGAAACATCTTTGCATGTCAGAAAAGCTTTGGAACTTGTGTTTCGCCTGTGCTGAGTATCAGAAAGACAGATGCGACAGTGCAGATGTTTTTCTCTTCAAACTAACGAGTAGACGACTTTCTGTTCAATAATGACAAAAGGCCAGAACTTTCAATATTGGTTTCCTGTTAACTGATCAAAGCCTCATATGCCACCTGGCTACTGCGTGATTGGTTTGTCCGTGTTTACCATTTCATATCAAGGCCTCCATTGATTCTTTGTTCCTTGTTTAGGGCATGCACAGTTTGTCCTAGGGTAGGTTAATTGCCAAGTGATTGCGTACACATGCAGTCTCTGTCTTTGGTGATTATGGCAGTAGATGACAACCTGCTACTTCTAACACTTTCTACATTGTACTAACCTTAAATGGAAAGTCCTCTCAACCTGTTTTCTGTATACCTGTGTAGTTTGTAGGCATGAACAATGATTCCCTCTCTTGCATTCCCTCAAATTTCTTTTTTTTTAAACTCATTTTTATTGTGGATAAAGAATCACATTACAGGAGGAATTATTTATTATACAATGGTGTGTGAAAATCCTGTAACCTCATTGGTTAAAACATGTCACATGACTGTGGGTAAATCCAGCATAACCCATGGCTGAGGAATAGCATTTATAAAAAACGTAATTAAACACATTGCAAATTTATTTTACATGGGTCCATTGTATAATTGCAATAAGGCACTCCAAGGTGTGAGTTATTGGGTGATTTACCCACTTCTTGTGTGGTTAAGTGACTCGACTGCGCCTCGTAACACACCACACAAGGCGTAGATAAATCCACAATAACCCACACCCATTTGTGCCTTATTGCTTAATTATACATTTCCAAGTACATACCATCAGCAACTCTTTCTAGGGATAAAATGTTCTTAATTGTGCCAAAACATATGGCAATATTGATTACGTTTCCCAAAGGGTGAATTCTCCCCTGCAGTGTGATTAAACATTCTGACATTCTTCAGTTCATGTACCATTATCCTTGGTGATTTTCAGTGTTAAGGTTAGAACCCTCTACAAGAGAGGTAACCAAGAGACAACTAGTAAACTGGAAATTAGACTCAACCGGAGTCAACAGATTAAAATCAGAGACCATTTTGCCTGACTTTTATGTTCACTTGAGAATATCTGTACCTACTGAGGAGGCATATGGCTAGGCCCCTTCTATGGGTTCCTCCTGCATAGATTCAGGGGACTGTGGGGGGGTGCGGCCTGTACCTAGTCCGATTATCTTGACCTGGCAGGTTGGTTTAATTCTGCGTATCTCGTTCAACCCTGTTCCTCTGTGTGGTCCTCTAGGCCTTCAGTCTGATTCTGGGTCTCCCCCAAATCCCACTTTCCCCATTGTTCCTTTTGCTTGTCAGTAGTGAGTCTTAGTTTGGCAGTCAACTGTTCAAGTCTTTTGATAAGACTAAGAACACTGGGACTGCAGAAGACAAAACCATCACTGACTCATACAGTATAACTACTGCAGTCTTTAGCACTGAAACATCATAAAATTCCAGGAGGCCTTACATGAGTTGGGCCATGACCTTTGCAATGAAGTCAAACAGGTTTTCACACCAGACTTAAGTACCTTCATTTACATTTAAAGGGACACTGTCAGCTTTTTGTTTTGTTTTTTTACTTTCTTTTTACCCTCTCCCTCTCTCCCCAAGCTCCACTTCTTCGGGAGTCCCCAGTGGAGTCTGCCCCTGCTTCAGCCACCTACCTGTGCCGCACAAGAACCCCCATGTAGCCTCGGTTCTACCCCTGGGCGGGGACGAGGTGGGGCACTACACCCCGAGCTTCTTGTTTCCGTTGGGCTCCGGGATCAGTCAGGCAGGTGGGAGCCATGAGGGGTCTGCTCTGGGGCTCCGTCTACCTGGAGAGTGTTTTTCCGGTGTTCTGTGGGCGTCGTGGTGAACCCCTGACGCTAGGGGCGACAGCATAGCGCTGACGTCCGCGACGTCCTCCCCTTCTCTTTTGTCTCGGCGCATACTGTGCCCCAGACCTCTGCCTGGGGCCAGTCTTGCACCAGGACCTGATCCTCCCTTCCCCTCCCTTCCTGGAGAAGGCGAGCTGTCCTGGGGACTCTCAAGCCTTCACCCCTGGCCGGCCCTCCAGCTACCCGGGCTTGTTCCCGAACCCGGGTCACTGGCATTGCAAGCGGAAATCCAGCTGCTGCGCCGGCGGGACGGCCACTGTCAGCTTTTTCATTAAATTTAGTGCCCTTGTAATATTAGTGCCTGTGACGAAGAGCTGTGGCTCTGAGTCACTTTGCAGAGCATATGTGCCTTATTAAATACATTTTCTTAAAAGGAAACTCTTGTCGAGTCCCTCAGTGCAGCAGTGGCTGCAGAAATGCCCGATTAGGGCTTTTATCATAAATAAAAAAATTTTTATTACCTGGTGCCCGGAATCCACTCACTCCTTAATGGCAACAGAGCCACACACAGACATCTCGTGCACCTCGGGTGACTTCTACCGCAAAGTTGTGGAGACCAAGGAACACCTGACCAGGCTGGGTGACAAACTATCATCCATTTTGTCCAGCATCATCTTCCCTGAGATCCTGCCAGTCTGGAAGAGGGGGGCAGATGGATGGAAGGTCAGAGAAGGGAAGATAGGGGAGCTAAACATGTGGCTCAAGGGCTGGTGCCAGGAGAAATGACACAAATTTGTAGGGAACTGGCAACAGTTTTGGGAGCGAAAGTTCTTTAAATCTGATGGACTGCATCTGACTAAGGAGGGAGTCAGTGCATTGGGGCAGAAGTTTGACATCTTTGCAGAATATTTAAACTAGCAAATGGGGAGGGGGTGCAGCACCCGGTACGTCCAATGGGAAGAACACCCCTTCCCCCTCAGCTAGTGGTCAAACAGGAGTACAGCATGTTTGTAGTTCATTTGTATCACCAGGTAAGGAAAAAGGTCATGCTCTCCATACAACGCACAGGGGAAATGCAGAACTCGCCCAACAACTAATGCACTGAAATCTGGCCAACAGAAAATCATGTACACAAATGCTTGCAGTCTGGGAAACAAGATCCCAGACCTGCAGGCAATAATGACAGAGGCTTAACTGGACATAGTAGCCATTAGCGAGATATGGTTTACCAGTAACCACACTTGGGAGACTACAGTACCTGGCTATGTACTGTTCAGAAGAGACCAAGGTGCAGAAAGGGTTATGGAGTGGCCCTTTATGTCAATGAAAATATCAAAGCTGCAGAAATTCAGAATACACATAAGAAGCCAGAAGAACTGTGGGTCACCCTGGAAACAGGAAATGGGACAGCCATACAAACTGGGGTTGTCTACAGGCCTCCAGACCAGGGGGAGGACATAGATACATTACTGTTAGAAGATATACAAAACATGACAGCTAAAGGGGAGGTTCTGATAATGGGAGACTTCAACATGCCAGATACAGATTGGTCAATACCAGTAGGAACATCTGCCAGAACTAGACATAGTGGATTCCCTGCAGGGGAGGGCTTCAAACAACTGGTACAACAACCCACAAGAGACAGGGCTATCCTAGATCTAGTACTGACTAACAGGGAAAGGGTCACAGATCTCCAGGTAGAAGGTCACGTGGGGGCCAGTGACCATCACATGGTATGGTTCAATTTGGCCACTAGAACTAAATCATCCCATTCCAAGGGAGAAATATGGGGCTTCAGAGGAGCTGACTTTGATAAGATGGCCAACAGAGTTAAGCTAGCCCTGGCAAAAAGAAATACAGGTAAGGGGTTACAGGCAAAGTGGGCAAGCATTAAGGATGTAATACTTGAAGCAACATCCCATTGTGTTAGAGAGAAAAGGAAGTGCAAAAGAAGAAGGAAACCACTTTGGTTCTCAAAAACAGTAGCAGAAAAGGTCAGAGCCAAAAGGCTGGCCTTCAGGAAATATAAGGGAACGCAGTGGGATGAAGTTAGGGAGGCATACCAAACTTCCCTAAGGGAAGCAGGGAAGGCAATAAGGCAGGCAAAGGCCCAAACCGAGGAAACACTAGCACAAACAGTAAAAGAAGATGACAAGACTTTCTATAGATACATTAGTGAAAGGAGAAAGTCTAGCGGGGGTATTGCTAAGATCAAAGGGGATAAGGGGGCCTGTGAGGAGGAGGACCATATAAAAGCATCTATCCTAAATAGATACTTCTCAGTATTTACGGAAGAGAAGGTAGGGCAGGGCCCACAGCTCAGCGCCATGGACACAGGAGGGAGGGAGGGAGGTATGCACTAGTCCCTTCACAAAAGAAAGGGTCCTACAAGAGCTCGATAAGCTCTGGGTGGACAAGGCAATGAGACCTGAGGGCATACATCCCAGGGTACTAAAGGAGCTAAGGGTGGAACTAGTAGAGCCATTATCAGAACTGTTTAGTGAGTCTCTGAGCACAGGAGAGGTCCCAGAAGACTGGAGAAGGGCTCATGTGATCCTGCTCCACAAGAGTGGTAGCAAGGAGGAGGCAGGGAACTACAGACCAGTCAGTCTTACTTCAGCAGTGGGCACGGTTATGGAGACACTCCTTAAGGAAAGGATAGTGCAGCACCTGGAATCCATAGGAGCACAGGATCCAAGACAGCATGGGTTTACAACAGGAAGGTCCTATCAAACTAATCTCATAGATTTATTTGACTGGGTAACCAGAGTGGTGGACCAAGGGGGAGCAGTTGATGGTGCCTGCCTTGACTTCAGAAAAGCTTTCAATACTGTTCCACATAGAAGATTAATTAGTAAGCTGGGTAGACTCGGGGTGGGTCAGAAGTTGGTCAACTGGGTGGCAAACTGGTTGACGGGCAGAAAACGGAGAGTGGTGGTAAACAGTATACAGTCAGAAGAGATGCAAGTCACAAGTGGGGTACCTCAGGGGTCAGTCCTGGGGCCAGTCCTCTTCAATATCTTCATCAGTGACATTGCAGATCGACTGGAGGGTAAGGTTTGTCTGTTTGCAGATGACACCAAGATCTGCAACAGAGTAGATGATCCAGATGGTGTGGGCAGAATGAGAAGAGATCTGGATAAACTGGCAAAATGGTCAGAAGAGTGGCAACTGGGGTTTAACGCAAGGAAGTGCAAGATCATGCACATAGGGAAGAGAAACCCTGAAGCCACATATAGGCTGGGAGGGGAGTTGCCGGCAGTCACAAGGGAAGAAAGAAACTTGGGCATCATCATCACAGATGACCTGAAATCATCCAAGCAGACCACTAAAGCAGTAGGTAAGGCTAGGGGATGTTGAGGTGTATTAGTAGAGGTATCACAAGTCATAAGAGGGAGGTAATAATCTCTCTTTACAAGACACTGGTTAGGCCCCATCTGGAGTACTGTATGCAGTACTGGAGGCCACACATTCACAAGGACATTAACCAAACTGAGGCAGTTCAGAGAAGGCAACCAAAATGGTGCAGTGACTGCATCAGAAAACATATGAGGACAGATTAATGGAGCTCAATATGTATACCCTAGAACAAAGGAGGGAGAGAGGTGATATGATCGAAACATTCAGACACCTTAAGGGCATTAACAAGGTGAAAGAGTCTTAATATGTTTCAATATAAGAAAAATAGCAGGACAGGAGGACACAGCATGAGATTAGAGGGAGGACGATTAAGGGGTAATGGGAGGAAGTTCTTTTTCATAGAAAGGGTGGTGGATGCATGGAACGGCCTATCTCAGGAAGTGGTGGATATGAATACAGTGCAGGGCGTCAAACAGGCATGGGATAGGCATAAGGGAGCAATACAGATGAGTATGAATAGATAGGCTATTGACAGAGCAAAGGCCAATAAAGGCCAATGGCACCTTCATAAGGTAGAAAAACAAATAGGCAGACTGGATGGGCCTTGCGGTCCTTATCTGCCGTCAACTTCTATGTTTCTATGAGAGCTACGAACATCTGCCATTTGTTGGTAGCCCTCATTAGCATAACCTTCGCGGCAGAAGTCACCCGAGGTGCGCTTGATGTCCGCGTGGGGCTCTGTCGCCATTATGAAGCGAGTGGATCTTTTTATTAAAATTCTGGGGCACCAGGTAATAAAAAAATGTTCATTTATGTTAAAAGCCCTAATCGGGTGTTTATGCAGCTGCTGCTGCACAGAGGGACTCGATAGGAGTTTCCCTTCAACTAAAAAGACATGCCCCTTCCAACGGGTCCCCAACATGAAGAACAGCATGAATGAGTTTGGAGATTTTTATGGCATGTAAAAAAAAAAAAAAACATATTGCTGAATTGTCCTTTATTTGCTTATGTCCACTATGTACATGTTTTATAAAACTGAGGGCTACCTCCTAGAGTAATTCTTGTTTGGCAAGTAAAACTGGTGAAAGTGAAACTCCTGCTCTAAAGTGGCAATCCTGAGTTTGTGACATTACTGTCTGTTGCTGTGGACATGACTATGATGTCACCTGTAGGGTATGTAAGCAGTAAGATACAAGTTCAACAGGGTGGGAGGTTTGCTGAGATTACTGCATGCCTGGAGTGTGCTGAGACTCGACACTGCAAGCAGAGGGTCTGTTAAGCTCCTGTAAGTGCAGTCATCGTGGCATAAATTATTCCTTGGCATGTCATATTGTACTTCTAAAATGGAGTTTTGGTGGGGCATGGCCAGCAGCTGAGCTGTGGACAGCTTTTTCCCACAGCTCCACATTGAGACCTGTATCAGCAACTAAAACAATGTATGTTCATAAAATTCTGATATTATTTGGGTCTAGGAGGTGAGAGGACATCCAGAGCTGCATTTTGCTGTAAACATTTCTGATGAGAGTTCTCCGACTGCCTGAACGTGGATCGAACAAATAAACCGGGAGCCTCTGTGGATGGAACCCGCCCGAAGGAGACCAGAGCAACCACTAGTAAGCACAACCAGCCTGAGGAGACAGAACAAGAAGGTCCTTAGCCCTCTAATGCCACCCTTCTGAGGGCAATCCAGGGATTAGACTGCAAAATTGAAAATCTGGGGACTGACCTTAAACAATTGAGCTCTAAAATCGAAGTAGTGGAAGGAGAAGTAAAGGATGCTTCCCACAAAGTCAACAGGGCCTTAGTTCTCTCGACAGGGCTCAGAAAGGAAAACGGACTGCTTCGGAAGAGGTTAGAAAATTTAGAAAATGCGGTTCGAGCCTCTCATGTGCGACTTCTGGGACTCCCAGAGCAATCGGAAGGAGACTTTCCTTTGGCATTTTTACAAATGTGGTTAAAAGATTTGCTACAGACCAACCAGCCATTTCAGGTTCTCAAGGCCTATCAAATTACGCCACGTGGTAACCAACGGAGAGCAGCAACTGGTATGCTTTATCCACGAACTTTCATGATTGAGCTACGGACTACCGCCGAAAGGGACATGGTCTTGCAACAGGCTAAACATCTTAGTCCCCTGATCTGGAACGAACATAGAATTCATCTGTTCCATCTGTTCCCAGATTTAAGTTTTGCAACCAGGACATGCCGAAGAAGCTTTGACGGTATACGGGACAGATTGAGGACCTTAGGAGTTCATCACGTACTTTTGATGCCTGCAAGCCTTCGGATCGTGTATGGGGGGTAAGACATATCAGTTTACAGAGTCAATGGAGGCCTCCAAGTTATTAGAAAAAGTAGAACTGCAATTTTCAGTAAGAGAGGAGGCTTCTGACTCAGATGAGGAATGGGACACTTGAGAGGAGCTATTTCTTGTAAAGTTTAAATACTAATGGCTTTGGGTAGTGCTGTCGGGGAGAATAACGCAGGCATAATTTTTGGTTTTTAAGAACAGGTTTTATGCACTAACTTTCCTTCTTAATACTTCAGGAAAGCTCAGCAGGACATACAACTTTTAGAGATGGAAGGAAAGTGTGATGTGTAATATAATCTGTTCTGGATCACAGATACAGGAATGTTCTCTTCCCCCTTAGACTGAATATAATCTGACTATGCTCTTAAAAGTTCAGTATTTGTTAGAATTTGCTGTTGGTTGCTGATTTGCGGGGTATAAGATGGATGGGGTGTTGGTGGGGAGAAATCTGTATAACTATCTGTATACAACCAATGTAAGTTGGGGCAATTCATCCTTATTGCTTAGGGAGTACGATATAATTAACCTTGGTTTGGTGCCCTGCTCATGGCTGTTTAAGCCTTTCTTATAAAAAATTATTATTTTTTCACTTAAAATGATTTGCTTTTGACGCAATCGTGTACAGGTAGCATATATTCTAATTTCTTTGGATGTTACTTAAGATGACAGTATTTGGTAACCCTCATGTGTGGTAAAAATGCATAGGGGCGTTAACCCTCTAGTTACTGTACAAATGTGGATTCATATCAGTTTAATGTATGCCTGCCTATGTGTGACCAAGTGTAATGTAGATCGTAACATACAAAACAATAAAAAAAATTTCAAAAAAAAAATGGAGTTTTGTGTCACATTGAAAAAAAAATAATAGAAACTTAAAAAAAATGTTCACGAATGTGTTTTTTAGCTGAATAGTTCTTCTGCTGGAAGACTGTAGCTAGAAGGCGCTATAGGAAACTGTTTTGTTTTCTGTGTTAGGCCTCAAAGTGCGCCTACTTTGTCACACATTTTATGATTGCTCACATTCTATAGTGATTGCTGATGGAGCTGGTAGCTTGATTCAGATACTTTTTTCTTTTAAAAAAGGGAAAAACTGAGTGCCCAACTGCCCATCATACAGGTGTTGCACACCAAAACATGTTTTTTACATTTCTTGACCAACTCCCACTGCATCTTTCCTGGACTCAGAAAAAAAAAAACACAATCTAGCCACTCACATGCAGTGGGAGTAGAGCAGACTATTGTATCATGAGTGGCTGCACGGTAAACAACCATAAAATGTGTATTTTTACCTTAAACTAATATTATGCAAAAAAAGGTTAGGAGTGTCCCTTTAAGTGTGCCATTGTTGGTATTAATTTGTTGTTCTCAGAGTTTCTTCACAAATTTGCTGAGAGCAGGCATGAGACAAGTAAGGATTATAACCCACGACAGCGGTTGGTCTACTGGGGATTAATGTATGGCTCGGGGGTAGGGGTGGGGGGTTGGACCACAAATCCCAGGTAGACCCACGCTCTGGAGTGGGTTAATTCACTTGTAACTTGGGAAAAAAGAAAGGGTTCAGCACTCTTTTTATATGCTTCTCTTCCCCATATTACATTTGCGTAAAAGTAATTTTAAAGTGTAAAATTACAAATGTTCCAGGAGGATATTAAAGCAGCAGTACTACAAAATCAGGAAGTGAGCTATTCTGTTTTTCGGCTGTAAGCATGCGGCCAAAGTTCCAGTTTCCATACCTGTAATTTTTTTTCCAGTCGTCTTTAGTTGTTTAGATATCTGTAATTTATTTGAAGTGTTGTAGCGCTACAACGTATATGGCGGCTGACTAATTTTCAGCTGCACTTTTTCTTCAGGTCACATCACATCTTTTGACAACAGCAGAGGGACCCTGTGCTGACCATTCCCGATGTCCCTGCAAGTCGTTCACATGTGCAGTTGGCAGCAGAGGTGGTTCCAGTGCAATATGCTTAGTGGCAGAGATGTAAACAAAAGCAGAGAATAACTAAACAAATTACTCGGCGATAGTACAATGTCGGTGAGAAAGAGTACCAGGTATATGATCAGCAGAGCACAGGGAATAAACTGTCAAAAAAGCGCAATTTTTTTCCTTAGTACTGTTGCTTTACGGTTCCTACCATGGGGAAGAGAAAGGGGGTTGCACCTGATTGTAGAAACTAAATGCTGAAAAGGCTAATTTCTTTTATGTGTTTCTTTTTATTTTGTATTTTATTAGTTTACGTAATAAACACAGGTACATCATTATACATATCCCACCTTGGAAACATACATAATTGAGAACCTCAAGGAAAGTACATACACTTGCCATGAATAAGCAGTATTTAAGTATCTCCAAGTACCTTACTAAATGCGAGAGCTGTACTATACTTCTCATTTATTTACCTATAACATGAATATGTTATCAGTCTGTGGAACTGTAGCCCATGAGCATGGGGTTTTTGCCTTAAAATGTACACCCGATAAGTGTCCCAAAAGAAATTAACCAAACCCAGAGGTTGGGCATTTGGGTACCACATTTATAACTAAAGAAGAAAATTCTAATTTAGTTTTAGTATTGTGATGAACAGTCATTGAATTACTGATTACATGCAGCTGTGATCAACACTTAAGAATATGTGCTCATTTTGGGTGACTTACCTTTGTGAACTGTGGAATTATCTTTGTTTTTCTGCTATGTTTGTTGTTTGGGATTTGGCTACTGTGCATCATGGGAAATGCATATATTTAAGTGCACAGAAGATTTGACATCTGGTAGTTGTTCCTGCAATTCCCTGGGCAGACCAACAGATGGCTATGAAACATCTGGTAGTTGTTTCTACAGAGAGCAATGCTCTACTACAATGGTTCTTAGACTTTGTCACAGTGAGCCTCCCCAAATCCATGGAAAAGATTTTGAGCCTCCCCAAAAACTGAAATAATCTTGGGCCTCTCCAAGGAAAAATAGCATGCTGTACTTTGCGCAGTACACCATGAATAAATTGATACCCGTTTGAGTACTTGGCTCACATTCAGTTCTTTGTCTTATACTGATGTGGAACCTTTGAAAAAGAGTCTTGTGCTCAAAGATGTTATCTGAATAACAAGTAAATAAAATAACCAAATATTATTATTCAGTTTATTGTAAACCCCCAGCCAGCCTACTTGCTCTACTATTTTCATTCTTGAACCATTGTTACCCCTTGTTGCAGTGCCTTCATGGGTTAGTCTACTTTCTCTGTTTCTCTCTATATGAAATAACCTTCCTGCAAACTTTGCCTCTCCCTCTCTTCACCTGCTCCTAAGCAACTTCTCTGGGATTACTTTGCTCCTTCCTGCTATTGCTCTTAGAACTTCTATGCTCAATCATTGTATTTGGGCTGTTCTGCCATAAGTCTACAAGTTGCTCAATTACCACCACTCATTATCAGTTTGTCATTTACATTTGTTTACACTATTGTTCACTGTGTATTTCTTGATTGTTTTGCAGTTACCTTTTGAAATGTATTCACTACCTATCCTTCCCCGGGTACGCCTGAAATGAGCCTTGGCTCATTCACCTTCCCTTGTCACCTATTAGTAAATAAATACATAAAATTCACCTACTACTATCCTCTTTCAGTTTGCTTCATCTCTTCATACAAAATACATAAAACTCAAAATTTAAATACTGTACTTTTGAGACTTGCTTGAGCCTCCCTTGGAACAGGTTGGGGCCTCCCCAGGGAGGCTGGCCTCACCATTTGAGAACCCCTGCTCTACTATATACTATTATTCTGTAGTTCACATGATAATCAATATTCTGCTGGTGAGAGTCTGCCAGTTCTTTTCTGACAGAATTCCAAGGAATAAGTTGGAATTTTCAGAAATTCCTCAGAAGTCTGTCTCAGTGGAATATGACAGTTTCGGGAACAGGAGGAACCACACAGAAAAAAAACTGGAGAATAAGATAACAAAAATCCTTGCAGCAGAAAGAGTTTCTGGCTTACTGCCTCTCACTTTTAGTCAGTTGTGTAGTACCGTAGTTGCCTTCAAGGGTAGGAAAAATTTAAAAAGAAGGGAGATATCAGTACATTTGAACTGTTCCATACTGTTGGAATCACAGGTACCAGTGTGTGTGTCGGTAACAGCATAATCCATCTCTGTTCAGCTGCTCTGCAACAGAAACCAGCTAGATTAAAATAAACCACAGGCGCCGGCCTGGTGGTGCTGAGGGGTGAGGCAGTGGACGCCACACCTTGCACCATGCCGGCGGCCCGGGTTCGGGAGCGAGCTTGGGCTGCCGGGGGTCAGCAAGAAGGAGCAGGGGAGGATTGAGCATCCGGAGGACTGCTCTCCTCTCCTGGGGGTGGGTGGGTGTGTCTGCTGCAGTTCCAGCAGCCCCTGGTGGTGGCTGGGGGCAGTGCAACTAGCGGCAGCTTTCCAGGGAACAGGGAAGATGGCAGACATCTTGCGTACGGGTGCGTGCCCGTCACATGCAGGGCATCCTTGCATGTCGCACCCCCGAGGGGAGACCAAACGCAGGAAAACTCTGGTACTCGGACAGGCGAAGGTGGGGCCAAGGATGCTTACCACGCCCACAGTCGGATCCTGCCTGGCCGGTCGCTGTGTCACTCCTCCTCTCTTCGCCAACCCTTCTAAATTGTAGATAGAGTGCCGGAGGAGTATGACGGTCCCTCACCTGGGGGCTCAGAGCCGGGGGGCGAGGTGGTCGGTGAGCTGGAGGAGAGTTCCTGGGAGCAGCGAGTTAGTTCAGGAGGATCTCAGATGGGGCAGGAAACAGGTGCCCCCGCCCCCACTGGAGAGAGGTCTATGGGGCCAGCGAAGAATGTAAAAAAAGAGTTACAAAAATAAATGAACCACAGGTAATTATAGCCTATGTCTCATAACTTTCTCAGAAGTACTTCCTGTGAGAGGCAAGGGAGAGCATAGGAGTGCATGCACCAGGAACTTTAACTCATGGTTGAAGAACTGGTGCTGTGAGGAAGGGTTTGGATTCATTGGTGACTGGGGACCCACCTGGAGGGATGGAGGTTTGTTCAAGCCTGATGGCCTGCATCCATCCTGGAGGGAATCAAGCACTCAATGATAAGTTTAAATGCTACATTGACAAGCATTTAAACTAGCAAGGGGGGTGGCAGGCCAGCAGGGAGGGTACCTACTTGCTCACCCCCCACAGCTAGCAGTGGAACCAGTGAACCAGAGGAGTGGCTATCTCTGCAAAGCAGTGTGCAAAAGATGGAGATTACAGCCCAAGAGGTGGATAGGCAGAAAAGGGGCAAAATTCAGCAGAAGGGCAGACAGCAAGGAGAACCAGGGATAAAAGACAACCAAGGAAGGGGCTGGAGTAGAACAGCAAAACAGTCTAGGGAGGTCAAATCATGGAAAGCATGTGTGCAAATGCCAGGAGCCTTAGCAACAAGATGGAAGATCTGGAGGCTGTCATGGTGCAGTCAGACCTGGACATTGTGGCCATCACTGAAACCTGGTGTATGATAACCACGGCTGGGAGATGGCCATACCTGGCTACAACATATTCAGAAGAAGAGACAGAGCAGGCAGGAAGGGAGGAGGTGGCACTGTATGTGAAAAATGACATAAGAGCCACAGAGATCCAGGAGGAACAAAATGGGGAGAGATACTTGTTAAGCTGGAAAGGAAAATGGGGACAGCCATCCGCACAGGTGTGGTCTGTAGACCACCAGCCCAGGAGGAAGAAACAGATAGGGAGCTGATACTAACCATCCAAAGGATGGCAGACAAGGGTGAGGTAGTACTGGTTGGAGACTTCAATATTCCAGACGTGGACTGGAGCATCCCAGCAGCAGCATCAACTAGGAGCAGATTTATCCTGGACTCCCTTCAGGGTGCCTTCCTCAAGCAACTGGTCATGGAACCAACTCGGCAGAAGGCAATACTGGACCTTGTGCTCACAAACAGGGACAGTGTGATGGGGGTAACAGTGGGGAGCACCTGGGAAATATGACCACCAGTCATTGTGGTTTGAAATCATTGAAAGAGCAGAACCAAACCACACAAAACACGTATCCTGGATTTTAGGGGGCAGACTTTGGGAAAATGGGAGATACTTGAAAGAGGCATTAATCGGAATGGGACAGGAATCGGGGGTTGAGGAACAGTGGGCAATTTAAAATGGGGATTACAAGAACAACAGAATTATGCATTAAGCAGGTTAGCAAGAGGAAAAGGAAGAGGAGGCCATTATGGTTTTCCAAAGAGGTAGCAGAGAAAGTGAAAGCCAAAAAGATTGCATTATGACAATACAAAAAGACACAGGCAGAAGGGGATAGGGAGAAGCACCAGGAGAAGCAAAGGGAGGCAGGGAGGTCAGTAAGGGAAGCCAAAGCTCGGACAGAAGAACACATTGCAAAATCAGTGGGTAGAGGGGACAAAACCTTTTACAGGTACATAAGTGAAAAAAGAAAGACAAAGGGAGGGATAGTGAGACTGAAGGGGGAGGATGGGGGCCGCGTGGAGGGTGACAACAGTAAAGCTGACATATTGAACAGGTATTTCTGCTCAGTCTTTACTGAGGAAGAGGAGGGTAATGGATCTGAAGGGAGTACAAGGGGTGAGAATGGTGCAGAAATGGACACAAGTCCCTTTACACGAGAAAGGGTCCTGAAGGAACTGGAAGTAATAAGAGTTGATAAAGCAATGGGGCCAGATGGAGTGCACCCAGGGTCCTTAAAGAACTAAGAGGTGGTGGCTGAACCTCTGGCTATCCTGTTTAGCCGATCACTGGAAACAGGGGAGGTACCCAAAGACTGGAGGACAGCAGATGTAGTCCCCTTATACAAAAGTGGGAACAAAGAGGAAGCAGGGAACTACAGACCAGTCAGCTTCACCTCGGTAGTGGGGAAGCTCATGGAAGCACTACTGAAGGAGAGATTGGTGGAACATCTGGTTGTCAATGGACTACAGGACCCAAGGCAGCATGGTTTCACCAGGGGGAGGTCATGTCAGACCAACCTCGTTGAATTTTTTGACTGGGTGACTAGGGAGGTGGATCAGGGAGGGCAGTGGACATGGCCTATCTGGACTTCAGCAAGGCCTTTGACACTGTGCCACATAGAAGACTATTACATAAACTGGGGAATATGGGTGTAGAGCAGGACAGTAGTGGGTGGGTAGGTAACTGGCTGGGTGGCAGGACACAGAGGGTGGTGGTAAATGGATGTCACTCCACAGGGAGGGAAGAGTGACCAGTGGGGTACCACAGGATCAGTGCTGAGTGGTTCTATTCAACGCCTTCATCAGTGACATGCGTAGGACCTAGAAGGCAGAATTTCACTTTTCGCTGATGACACAAAGCTCTGTAACAGAGTAGACACACCAGACGGTGTAGACAGAATGAGAAGGACCTGCAGAAACTTGAAGAATGGTCAGGGGTTTGGCAGTTGAAATTCAATGCGAGGAAGTGCAAGATAATGCATATAGGGTACAAAAACCCTGGCACAATATATCAGTTGGGGGTGAGGATATAGCATACCAAGCAGGAAAGGGATCTTAGGTTATCTCTCTCTGATGACCTCAAGGTAGAGAAACAGTGTGACAAGGCAGCAGGTAAAGCAAATAGGATGCTGGGATGTATAGGCAGGGGCATCACCAGCAGGAAAGGAGGTCATAATTCCGCTATACAAGACACTAGTGAGGCCCCACCTGGAGTACAGTGTACAGTTCTGGAGACCATACCTACGTAAGGACATAGACAGGGTAGAGAAGGTTCAGAGGAGGGCAACAAAGATGGTGCATGGATTGCATCATAAGTCCTGTGAAGACAGGTTGAAGGAGCTGAACATGTACTCCCTGGAGGAGAGGAGGGAGAGAGGGGATATGATAGAGACATACAAGTATCTTACAGGGAAGAACAGGGTGCAGGAATACACTGTTTTTAAGCGAAAAAGATGTTCCAGGGCTAGAGGGCATGGGATGAAGTTGGAGGGAGGGATTCAGAGGAAACATGAGAAAAAATTTCTTCACAGAACGGGTGGTGGACAAGTGGAACACCCTGCCAGAGGAAGTGGTGGGGGCTGAAACAATCACGGGATTTAAGAATGCATGGGATAGACATAAAGGAATTCTGGAGGTCAGGGGTAAGGGGCAACAGACTTCTAGGAAAACAAACTGAACTTACAAGCTCAAATGGGCTGACTGGGTGGGCCATAGGCCCTTATCTGCCGACACTATCTATGTATGCAACAGGATACCATCTTATAGTTTACAAACTGTTAAAAAATGGAATTTTGCTCAGCCAAACCACAGATTCCTTGACCTAGTAAAAGCCCACTGCCATGCTGAGGCTTTTGTTCTAGAAACCAAATGACGTTCAGCACACTACTTTTTGCTCGTTTTGGCTGGCTTAGTTTTGTAAACTGTGAAATCGTCTTCTGTTTTTCTGCTATGTTTGATGTATTAGAAATAGGCTGCTATAGTATACTGTTACTTTTTAAACAGTTGGGTGTGGTTGCATTTGTTTTTTGACAAGACCACTCTTTTTGGCTGCTCTAGAAACAGAGAAGTTGACGGCAGATAAGGACCGCAAGGCCCATCCAGTCTGCCCATTTTTTCTACCTTATGAATGTGCCATGGGCCTGTACTCTGCCAATGGCCTATGTAGTCATACTCATCTGTGGTCTAGTTCTAGGTCTAGTTACTGAAAGGGAATGTGTTTCTGAGCCAACAGACCAAGTAAAAAAAAAAAAATTACATAGTCATATAGATGTTTTCAAGCTATTTATGATGAACTACCAGAAATTCCACTTAAGCACATGGGAACAGATGAGGGGAGTAAGGGAGTACTTTACTCCCATTTTTGTATGGTCAGCTGATGCAAGTTGACCAATCCTGTGCAACCCTTTCCCTTCCCCATGTCACAAGACAGTAATCTAAGCAGCTATACAGAAAGTAACTCAGCATTTGTATTTTTTGACTATACTCTGTTGTGGGGGGGGGGGGATTCAGAAGACATGGGGATCTGTTTGTTCATGATGAGGCAGGCTGGCACTGGCATTTTCTTCGGGGGATCTATGCTAACATTACGGTACAAGCGCTAGCCTGCCTGAGCCAATCGGCATTCAGGATTTAAACCTGCCCATTTTATTTATTTTTTTTTGTAGCTATATTTTTTCTTCCTTTGGCCCTACCTGATCTCCTCCCATGTCATGGCATCATTGTGGGACTCCAGCCACTGTTCATCTGTACCGCATTCCAGACTTTCCCCCCTTAAACTCCTACGGCCCCCCCCCACCCCACAGCGGGGTGGCAGGAGAGCCCCAGCTCCCCAACCTGTACAGATCCAGTCCCGTGAAGGCCTGTGCCGTGATCCTGTGGACGGCCATCAAGCCACACAATCAGGGTGCCATCTTTTTCACTGTTTTACTCCCACAGGCGGTGGGTGTGCAGTGCAGTCGGGGAGACGTGCTGTCGCGCGTGTCCCGCCCTGGCAAATCGGCCCGGCTGCGCTCAAATGCCTCCATGTAATTTCCCAGCAATAGTGTGCCAGCCCCAACTGCCGCTAGGGGACAGGCAAACACCGACAACTGGAGGACCCCCCACCCTGGAGAAGGAGAGCTGTCTGGGGATGCTGCATCCTTCTTCACCACTGCCAACCCACGTTGACCCGCGCTCACTCCTGAACATGGGTCTTCGGCGAGGTAAGCCGTCCAGCACCTCAGCCCTCAGCGCCACCAGGCTGGCCCAGCTTGCCCATTTTATAATGAGGGGTGCTGCACTTCTGAGGTGCCGTCTTTCGGATGAGACGTTAAACCGAGGTCCCATCTGCCTGGATTGGTGGTAGTTCAGGTGGATGTTAAAGATACCATGGCACTTATCGAAAAGAGTAGGGGAATTTCCCCGGTGTCCTGGCCAAATTTCCCTCATTCACTAAAATACCACCAGCAGCTTAATCTGGTTCAAGGTCGGTTGGAATTCATCTGTATCCCCCTCCCCCGGGTCGTGCCTGAAAATAGGCAGGATTTGTCTAGTGCACTTACCCGGTCAACAAAAGCTAAAATAAAAAAAAAAAAAATAATAAATAAATAAATAAATAATATGTTTTCAGCTACGGAGTAGACATTGGCCGAGCTGTAAGGGACAAAGATCTTTTTTTTTTCATGTAACTGGGCAGTTTAATGCATTTTGGTAATAGTGACTTGTGGGAATGTATAGGTCTACATCTAAGACCAGAATCAATAACAGAGGACATGATAAATTATTAAAAGGAGAGCACTATAAGAAAAATCTTAGAAGATCTTGGTTCCTGCAGTGTGTGGTAAAGACATGGAATACTCTTCCTGCTCCAGTGGTAGAAAGTAATAATATGGAACCATTTAAAAGGGGATTTGACAACATCATGGCAAATCGTGCCTGTTTGATCCGAGGGTAATTAGAGGATCAGATCAATAATGGCTAACGCTACAGATCTGTATCAAATCCTATGAATCCTATGAACACAGGGCTGGCAGTATCAAGAGGTTAGAGTAACAAGCTGTGAATGAGCTTGGTACATTCAGCAGACCTGGGTTTAATTCCCACATAGAAACATAGACTTTGACGATAGATAAGGACCGCTTGGCCCACCTAGTTTGCCCATTTCCCTACCTACTGGATAAGCTGCAGATCCTAGTTAACCAACAGCCTATTTCTTCCTACCCCCCACAAGAATTGCCTTATGTCTGTCCCATGCATTCTTGAATTCTCCCACAGTTTTAGACCCCACAACTTCCTCAGGAAGGTAGTTCCTTGCATCCACCACCCTCTCTGTGAAAAAATACTTTCTCACATTGACCCTAGCCATCCCCATCTATCTTCAAATTGTGTCCCCTTGTTCTTGCACATCTCTTTTTCTGAAAGATGCTACCCTCTTGGACTTTGTTGATTCAACTGAGGTACTTAAAAGTTTCTATCATGTCCCCCCTCTCCTTCCTTTCCTCAAGGGTATGCATATTAAGCTCCTTTAGTCTCTCCTCGTATGGCTTCTCTTGCAGACCCTGTACCATTTTAGTTGCCCTCCTGTGGACTGCCTCCATCCTGTCTATTTCCGTGCAGAGATGGTGTCTCCAGAACTGGATGCAGCACTCCAGATGGGGTCTCACCAACTGTCTGTACAGAGGGATAATAACTTCCTGTTTTCTGCTGGTGTTGCCTCTCCCTGTACATCCCAGTATCCCCCCAGCCCTCCTTACTGCCTTCTCACATTGCTTGCTAACCGTAAGGTCATCTGATATGATTACCCCCAGGTCCCTTTCCATTTTTGTTGTTGTTACTCTGTCCTGTTGTTCAGCCAATGTTTTACCCAGGCTACCACCCTGAGACCAACTCCCAGGCTGGCTAATTTGTTTATGAATCTTTTGTGTGGGACTGTGTCAAATGCCTTGCTAAAGTCTAGATAGGCCATGTCCACAGCCCCTCCCTGGTCTACTACTTTGGTCACCTAGTCAAAGAAATCGATTAGATTCGTCTGACATGACCTTCTCGCTGTGAATCCATGCTGCCTTGGGTCCTGTGCCCCGCTGGCCTCTAGGTACTCAACAGTTCTTTCCTTCAGAAGTGATTCCATCATTTTCCCTACCACAGAGGTCAAACTGACTGGTCTATAGTTTCCTGCCTCTGTCTTGCTCCCACTTTTGTGAAGGGGAATCACATTAGCCCTTCTCCGGTCCTTAGGTACTACACCATCCTCCCATCATTTGTTAAAAATGGGTAGTCAGTGGTGTCACTAGTTCTCCCCTTAATTCTTTTAGAATTCTGGGGTGATTCCCGTCAGGCCCCATTGCTTTGTCTACCTTCAGTTTTAGGAGTTCTTTCAGAACCCTTTCTTCTCTGAAAGGACTGGGATCGACCCCCCCCATCCAGAGTGCTTCTTTTAATTGGATTGGGTACCTCCACCCCCTCCCCCTGTTTTGCGAATACTGAGAAGAAGTATTCGTTCAGTATTCCTGCTTTTTCAGTGTCCCTCTCTTCCCGCTCACCGTCCATTCTGTTCAGCCTCATTATCCCTCCTTTTGTCTTTCTACACTCCTTAATGTATCTATAAAAGGTTTTAGCCCTCTTCTTAACCAAGTTGGCTGTCTTTTCCTCAGTTTGGGCCTTTGCTATTCTGACTGCCTTCTCTGCTTCCTTCTGCCTTAACTGGTACAGTTCTCGGTCCTGCTTCTTCTGTGTTTCCTTATACTTTCTGTATGCTGTTTTTTTCTCCCTAGCCTTCCCCGCCACCTCTCTTGAGAACCACAGTGGCTTTTTTCTTTCGTTTTGATTTATTTATTTGCTTCGCACAAAGGCTTGTTGCCTCTGTTATGGCAGTTTTGATGTTTCCCCATTGTTCCTCCACCCCTCCGTCTTGCCTGTTTGCTAGTGCTTTTCTAAGGCACTCTCCCATTTTGACAAAATCAGCCCTCCTGATGTCCAGTAGCCTCACTTTTGTATGGCTTGACTCTGCAGCTGAGTTTATCATGAATCACACTGTTTGGTGGTCACTTGTTCCCAGATGGCAACCGACTTCTAGATCTGAGATCCTCTCACTGTCCCCATTTGAGAGTACGAGGTCTAAGATTGCTCCCTCCTGAGTGGGTTCCAACACTAGCTGTCTGAGGCATGTCCCCTGTAGGGCATTGAGAATGGCCCTGCTCTTGGATGTGGCTGCAGCAAGGGTGCTCCAGTTAGTATCTGGCATATTCAGTTACCCCATCAACAATATCTCCCCTTTCTCTGCCATCCTAAGGATGCCTTCTGTCATATCCTTGTCCATTCCCTTCCTCTGAGATGGGGGTCTGTATACAACCCCTGTGCAGATTGTAGTGCCGTTTGCAGTGTCTAAGGTGACCCACAGTGCCTCCTCTCCTCCCTGTTTACTGTTTTGTTCCATTGCATTTTTTATCCCTTCCCTTACATAGAGAGCTACTCCTCTGCCTCTTCTACCATCCCTGTCTCTCCTGTAGGTTGTGTACCCTGGTATGTTAACATCCCAGTCATGGTTCTCTATGTACCATGTTTCTGTGACTGCCATGATATCCAGGCATCCCTCTTCCATCAAGGCCACCAGTGCAGGGAGCTTGTTGCCCAGACTACGGGCATTGGTACTCATTACCCTCCATTTCTTGATGACCTTACCCCTTTTTGCCCCATCCCTTCCTTACTGCCTTTGTCATTTTCTCCATTTACCCTTGCCCTTCTCCCTATCGACTTCTCTGTCTTGGTGTTTACCTCACTAACTACCCTGATTTTTTTGGGGGGGAGGCTAGGATTTCCCTGCTCCTTTCCAGTGCCTCCCCCTTGGCTAGTGTACATGCTTGCCAACGAAGCATTTAAACCTATCACCTTGGATCCTGGTTCCCCTCCTAGACAGATGTGGATCCCCAGTGAAGCCAAACCCCTGAGCTTTGCGCCAGTTTTTCAACCACTGATTGAATCCCATGGTGTGGAGCATCCTAGCCTCACCCATGCCATAAACAGGCAGCACCTCTGAGAAGGTTACCGTGTGTGCTACTTGTCTAAGGCCCCTCTTCAACTCCACAAACTCCTCCTGCACTGTTCTGATCCCTTTCCCAGCCAGGTAATTTGTCCATAGGTGGACAATGACATACAGCTTCCTCCCCCATGCAGCTGCTCCCATGATCCTGAGGATTCGCTCCCTGTCCCTCCAAGACATGGTGTCTGGCAGGCACCTTACCTCCCTCTCCCATCCCTCCCCCAGTTCTACCCTCCTAACAATGGAGTCCCCCATGAGGAGTTGTTTCCTTCCCCTGTGGGATCCTGTGCCACCCTACTGTGGGTCTCCTTTGTGGAAGTTCCCAACATCCTCCTTGGTCTCCACTGTTGGTGCCTCTACAGAGGAACCACTCTCTGCCAGAGTGGCATGCGAATTGTGGAGAGGTACAACTGGAGAGATGTGCCTCTGTTTCATCACCTTCCCTGAGCCAACTGTGGTCCAAACGCTCCTCTTTCTTGGCAACCTCTGAGGCAGTGGCGGTGGCCCTGGTGGTCCCTGAGTGGGAGAGGAGGTCCCCCAAATCCTGGCCAACTCAGCCTGGAGATGAGCAGTCTCCTCCCTCAAGCCAGAGAGGTACCTGTAGATGGGACAACACCACATCCTCCAGAATATCTCCCAGAAGACTGCTGCTCCACAGCCACTGCACTGCACCTCTCCCATCATGTCTTATTTCGGGCCCCTTAACTATTGGTTTGAATATTTACTCTTTCCTCTGTTTATTTATTTATTTCTTTTATATATCATTTTTTCTCTCCCTACTTACCTACTGCTTCCTTGCCCTTAAAGCTCCTGATCTTCCTGTTCTGAGATAGGAAGTTCCTATATTTCTCAGTAGTTTCCTTACTTGCTCACAGTCAGACCTCCAGCAGCTGGGGGTGGGGTGGTGGGGGTGAAGAGCTACTCTTTTCCTTCTAGGATGGTGAGTCTTTTGTGGCTCTGTGATCACTCCCTTCCTGCTCCCAAACAGGAAGTTCCTGTTGTCAGTCAAATCCTGTGCCTATAAAAGTAGAACTGGCTAAGGGTGGAGGGGAGGAAAGGAGGGCAATATAGTCCCAGTAGAGAAGTATAGTTCTAACAGCACCTCCTTCCTCTTACTGTTCTCTGCCAGAAGCTATCTAGGGCAGTTTTTAAATCCAAAACACCTGTCTTCCTTCTTACTAAGCCACTCCCCCAATTTACAGCTGCTTCTACACCTAGATAACTGTGCAGATAACAATTCACTTCAGCCAACTCAGACAAACACAGTCTTTTTGTTTGTTTGTTTTTACCCTAAATTGAAGGTCCCAGTAGTAGAGTTGTAGTTCTTTAGTCCCGGTAGAGAAGTATAGTTCTAACAGCACCTCCTTCCTCTTGTGGTTCTCTGCCTGTTCTCCACTTGCATACTGTGTGACTTTGAGCAAGTCACTTAACCACCCCAGTGCTTCTGGGTCACCCCTGAAACAGGCACTTGTGCCTAGTGGGCCTTACCCGGTTTTCAAACAATAAATAATATAAATGATTCATACAGTCCCCGTCTCTCAGGGTTCATTTCAGATATTTATCTATGTGGGACACCGACCCACAGGGTATAAAAAGTAAGGGTCTAATGAAAAACAATAATGGGTCGTACTGTTCAACCAAGCCCAGATTCATAAAAACAGCAGTTTAAAACCTCTATAACAGTGAGCAGGTCGTCACCAAGGTAGAAGAAAAGGTCGGTTAAAATTACAAACTGTGTGTCAGTTGTCCCAGTCCCCCACCCAAAAATTGAACCTGCTTCTCTGATCTTTGAATTTTCTCTTCATTTTTTTTTAGTTCTTTTCTTTTTTTTGCTATACATTTGCTTGTGGCTCTAGGTCATTTTTCCTTTACTGTTTTCTCTTAGAAAGTCCCCCAGATGCTACAGTTGCAACAGCAGTGGGGAGGGGAGAAGGGCAGTGCGATAACGAAGAGAGACAGATGGGGGTGTGGCAAAAGGATGAGGGCTCAAAGTGAAAGGATAGGCATACTGCCATGCATCAGTGCTTTAGGAAAACCCATTAGTACTGAAGAATGCAATGATTTAACATGCAAGGGTTTTATTTAACACATGATGACATCAAAGTTTCTGCGAACACAGATATTTTTTTCTGCAGGTGGCTTGACTCCTTTTTTAATGCTTTCCCTGTGAAATCAGATTCTCTTTCTGTTTTGACTGCTGTGATCCAGACTATGTAAATAACTCCTCTCCTCAACAGATGTGTGGGAGGTCCCAACAGAACCCGATAGTCTTCTCTGTCTCCACCTGCTTAGGGGAGGAGTCATTCCTGTAGCAGGGGTGTTCAAATCAAAACTTTTAGGACTTGCCCAGCCAGGGCTGTAGCCAAATTTTCATTTACCCTATTCATTACAATGAAATTAGCTCTCTTTCTGTACTTGCCCTTCAAGGAAATTCACTTGCCCCAGACAGGGGACAATAGGATTTGTACACCCCTGCCCTGTAGTCTATCATCATCACCGGTCCTGTGGAGCTTTGACATGCCCAGAGGGTATGGTATGACGCACTACCTCCTCAGTCTCCACCTAACCAACTTATAACTTTAGGCCCTCGTATGACTTGTGAATTTTCATATTTATCTTGTACCTTACCAGTTGTCCCTGAAAGTCCAGTGACCCTCCATACTGTCCTGTCCATTAACTCTACCCCTAGTGTCCAGTGGAACCCCTCTTCCTTGCCCCATTACACATACATGTACATTTATCTAAAGGTCTCTTGTCAGTCTTGTCGCCTGGTGGCTCTCTGCCTGATGTTGAGTGCCGGTACCTCCCTCACAGCAGTTGTACGTTCTGCAGGTGTGGAGATGCCGTGGTGTACAACTGAGCTGTGCGTTGGTTGTCGAGCATCTGAGCATTTCACAGCACTTCATTAGCATGCCAGCCCCACCCCTTTTCCTGTGATGCCACAGTGACAGTTGCAGCAGCGCAGGGAAAGGATTGCAGTCCCTCTGTGTATGTCGCAAAGGAACACAGTCATGAACAGTGGTGGCAGCTGTGTGTGGAGCATCAATAGTTTCAACCACAATAAAAAAACAACAACCACGTAGGGGTGGACAGAGGGCTCTGAGTTGGGGGAAGAGTGGGACCTGGTGTTGGCAATGCTTGACCATTAAAACAAATGGGTGGGTGGTTTGTGTAAGGGGCCCCCCCACACAACGTTTCTGGGCCGTTATCTTGTAGAGGACTCTCTGGCCCCTGCTGTCCCCTCCTGACACTGGCTTCTCCTGCCTTCACCCTCTGTTCCCCCGATAAACTGGGCTGTTGGTGAGCCTATGCTGGGTTGAAGAGCACCATCTGAGCATAACTGCAGAGCCCCCAAACCACTGCACAAACACCAGGGGTAGGAGAAGTGAAGAAAACAGCCAGCCTTGGTGAAGAAGCAAGCAGTACATAGCTACATGTTAACGGTGCCACAGCTCATGTTCAGCTGCCAGGGTAGGCAGCGGAGCTGAGAACAGGAGCAGGTATATGTGGCACATGAGCAAAGAGATAAGGAGGCCAGTCCTGCTGCCGGCTGTCTTTGCAAACACCTCAGACTCTCAAACGGGCAATCTTGCTCCAGCAACAAATACATTCCTGACCCCAGGTCTGACAGCAGGGCCAGGACGTGGTAAAGGTGATCTTGTGGGACAAAACAAAAAGCAACAGGATGCCTGCAATTGAACTCCGAGATACATAAACAAAGATCATGGCGGCCATACTGCTCCTTAGCCTTCCAACCCCGCAAGGACTGCTGGGAAGGGGTCAGAGGTGACCTACCAACTCTGCCCACAAATATTGGCCAGTTGGGGTCCTACATTGCATAGAGGTTGCTTGCCAGTCCAGTGCATGTTTTGCCTGGGAAAACTGCTGAACAATGAGGCATTGAAGTTTGGCAAGCATAAAAGGGATTAAAACAAAGGGTATGTGCCTAGTGTTTGCTGTCTGCATGACCAGTAAGATTCCCAGCCGGAGTGCCACCAGCTGCCAAGAGCTGCAGACGTGGTAGGCCACCCAAACAGTGTGCACAAGTCTGAATTGTACTGAAGGAAGTATTTTATACAGAACTAAGAAGAAAAGGCAAAGAAGTGGAGCTGTGGTGAATTCTGACCGCAGAGATCTTCTCTAATCGTGGCTCAAGCTCCAGATAAAAAGCAGGCTAACCGAGTCGACCACCTAACAGAGGGTTCTTTGGAGCCCCAGCGAAAGCAGCTGAGGAAGAACCAGGAGGAGGAGGAGAGAAGGAAAGTAGTGAGAGAGAGCAGGCGACCCAGGGAAAGATGGCCATTCCGGCCAGGAGCCATGTCCTGCATTATGCCTGCTAGCCATTAGAGAAACCAGAAGTATCTGACAACCTGCGCAGCTGCGAGTAACCACTGGGGTTACGGCCCTGCAACTGGGGTGTTTTGTGTCTGTGCCCTAAGATAGAGGGCAGAGCCCTGGGTGGCACTGTGTAAAATTGAGAGGCCCAGGCAGAAGCCCTGAGGAGGCCAACCAGCCACCCATTTAGATTACAAATCGGTGACCCTTGTTCGAGTGTTACAGTTTATTTCTATAACAGTTTAGGCTTCCACTACAGTTCTGGTAAGCCCATCAACAGTTCAGCTGCCCTGCTAACAGCAACTATGTCCCCAGTGAGGCACCCAGTGCAACAATAGAGAGTTCTTGCTCACGGCCTCGCTGTGGGAGGATAAAAGCTGGGTGTACCTGCAGCCAAAGATTGTGGGACTGCTGGGGCTTGGGCAGTTGCTTGCGGCAAGTTTGTATACAGTAGGTTTGACTGCTAACCCACTGCTCCCATTTTCCCTATTGCCCCCCCAGGTCTTTCCTTCCCCTCTCTTTTAAATAAATTGTTAGTTTGAACTGTTTCTTTGTTGAGAGTTATTGTTGTTACAGTGTCATAATTCTGAGAAGGGACTGTGTGGGCCAGGGTAATGTTATTGTTCCTGAGAAGTAATAGCCCTTCACGTCATCATCCAGGTGCCCCATTATTGTCACCCCAGGTGGAGCTGCCATGTCACTTTGAGACCCAAATACTGAGTGCATCACAACTTCAGCAACCTAGGCCAGTCCCCTCGGAGACTTGGGAGAGGTGGACCCCAAGGGCCTCGGGCGGTTGCCACATTTATTTGCCTTCAAAAGCAGAATTATAATCTCTTATCTCTAATGGCCGTGCAGGTTGGGTGGGGGGAGGGATAATTTTGACCTCTGTGCCCCACATCAGACATGGGTGGGTTAATTTTCCTGCTTGCATGAGGGACAGGAAACTCCTAGCATGGTTTAAAATCACACAGATACCCCATGGTACATCGGAATCACACATCGGCACTGTGGCTACCCATTAATTTCGGGGCCCATATTTCTTTGTGTTTTCTGGTCTGCCCAATGCAACTAGACCAACAGCACCTGACATATACTGGTGTGTGTGTATATATATATATATATATATATGTAACCCCTAGATGGCGCTATCCCAGGGGATACTACCCCTGCCTGATTTGCCACTAACAGGTTGAGGGGCCTGGATCCAATGGCGGGTGCCTCCACCCAGAGGTCAGGGTTTGCAATAGTTAAACTAACTTGGTCACAGCCCTCTGGGACACTGCAACCCCTTTCTTCCCACTAGTGGCCCCACAATATATCAGAATTACCTTCACAGTATACACTTACCCCCAGGTCTGGTTCCGCACTGGGACCTCCTGTGAAATGAGATACAGTGCAACAATCACAGTACAGTACTTTAACATAGACAAATACCTCAGGCAGTATAACTTTGCTGAAACAAGCAGCTCTGATTTATTTAGGGGATATAACAAGGACAGGGGAAATCAGGTTAATTAGCTTATCACTCTAATAATACCTATGGCTCTGTGCACAGGCCTATCCCTATCAGTTACTGTCCCTGGGTACCCAAGCCCTAGTGGCTAGTCCAAACCGTGGCAGCTGGTAGGGGCCCTTTCACACAGAGAAAAGGAGAATTAAACAGTCAGCAGTACAGTAATTCCATTTGGATTTAATGTGGCAATTCAACAGGGAGCAACCCTGAATTAGTACTCACGACCTCCAAATAAGATAGGGTCCTTCAATGTCAGCAGGGCTCACTTGAGGTACACAAACCTCTTCACACATCCATATAAAGAAAGTACTATACCAGGCAGGCTGCATCTGTATCCCGATCGAATTACTGCACAATACCGGAGAACACACAGCAGATTCAGTTCCTGACAGACCGAGTGCAATTTTCAGCAATTCTTCCAGTCTTCTACAGGGTGAGCCTGGTTTCTACTCTTCAGAGATCCTTTGATTCTTTTCACAGGACAGTTCAGTCCTAACAAGCTGTTACACAAGCTGCAGACCGAACTCTGGGCCTTACACGTTTTTGACTAAAACTGCACACTGAAAAAGCACAGGGCTCCTTCCTTCTTCACTGCCAAAGCTCAACTGAAGCTCCAACCGACAAAACTGGGCACTTCTTTGAGTTCCTCCCAGTTCTTGATGGATTGGCTGTCACTCACAATAGACTGCTGTTGGTCCAAAAGGCACTGAAGTCTAAACTACATCTCCCAGAGTCACTGCCCATACAATCCTCTTGTGGCTGGCTCAGATTATGAGTCCAAGTTCTGATTGGCCCAAGGCACCATTTTAGAGCTAGCTTACCCACACTGATTGGTCCAGTTCAGCAGTTCAAAACTAGAATGGGGAACTAGCAGACACAGTTCTGACTGCAAAGAAAGCAGGTTAGACAAACTGTAATTTCATTATTACTCTAAATAATTTCTGGCAAACAGTTACATCTTTCAGATAGGTTCCTTTGCACTCCTAGTGACTGCAAAATGAAGTGAATTGGCAGCAGCTCAAGTGGTACTCAGAGAAGCACACAGTCCCCCATACAAACTAATTATGTCTGCAAGCAGACAGCTCTTAAAGAGACAGTACCAGAGGCTCTAAAACACTCACTGATAAATGGCTTAAATGCCAAACACCATTCAGGCTTGGAGCATTCAAGCAAGCTCCTGGAAGTCTTTGGGAACCCCATTTGCAGGGGTTACACCCTTCCTAGCCTGGGAAAGCTTGAGCGTCCGCGTCCAAGCAAGTACCATAAGTTTCAACTGCAACCATATACATTTGCATTAGGCTCGCACATGTAATCATCAGTCAATATATCATTTTACCAAGAACACATTTCTGAAACATTGCAGTACGTCCTCTTTACACAGTATTACATACACATTGTACCATAACTCAAGTTATTACCTCTTGTACATGAAACCTGAAGAGGGGCCCTTCCCTATCAGTTACCTTGGGGCTGGACGGGGCAAGGGCACCATACTTAGAGGGCAACACAAGTAACTTGGAGTTAGCACTGACGCTCAGTTTGGGCAATGAGCTCGGGGACACATACACTCCTTTATGGACAACATTGAGAGGCAAATCCACAGGCCTCCCAAGGGAATCATAACTGAGGTGCACCACAGGCTTTACAGCTCGACCAGTCTTTCTAGGGGGAACTGTTACAGTCTCTGCACTCTGAGCCTCATTTTCAGCATTGTCCACACTTGTCAGGGGAGTCTCCATGGGGGTAGAGAGGCTAGAACTTGGGGCACTTTCAGCTCCAGGAGTTACAGTTTCTGAGTCCACAACACTTGGCTCGCATGGAGAGCTTTCGGACACTGGCAGTGGACTGTCAGGGCACTCAAAATACTCTTCTTGTTCGTTGTATCACCAGTCTGCCCCAATCTATCATTTCTCTCCCTGAAAGCTCAAACAGTTCAACCATGCACAATGATTCCATTTCATCTGATCTGATGCTTTGCACTTCACTTTCTGGGAGCATTGGCTCCAGGGATGAAGCTGGGGGCTTAAACAGTCCAGAAGGCCCAGCTTTGTCTCCAGTATTGACTAGGGATTGCCCGAAACAATTGACTCAGTTCGTAAGAAGGATAGTATTCAAAGTCACTCTCACTTTCTTCCGATATGGACTGACAGTCATGCTCAACTGGGACTTGTGGAGGGAACACTTTAACTTTGCTTCTGTAGGTGCAGACTTTCTTGATCTTTTCTTAGCAGCAGCTCTAGTCACTGGTCCAGAGGGCATCTTCTAGGGCTCAGACTCAATTAAGATTTGTCCAATGGGCAGTAAATGATTTCTATGCATTGTTTTTACATCTTTGAATTATTCTCAGGCCTTACTTTGTACACTGGCAGATCATCTAGTTTGCCCACTACAATGTGAGGAGATGGTGCCATCTGTCAGCAATCTTGTGCTTGCCATGCAATCCCAGATTTCTTAGCAATACCGATCTCCCTCCTGGAGTTCCTGTGCTTTTCACCTTTTTATCATACCTTTCTTTGTTGGCCAGATTTCTTTGGCAGCCATGGTTTGAGCCAGTTGGTACGCATGAGTTAGCTGGGCCTTTAACTTTTGCACATACTGTAAATAGTTGTCAGCCTGAACCCCATCAGAGAGACCCCAAACACACATCTACTGGTAGTCGAGCTTCTCTTCCAAACATCAGGCGGTAGGGGAGAATCCAGTGGCATCACTTTTGGTGCAGTTATAAGCATGTACCAGGGTGCTAATTTGTTGGCTCCATCTAGGCTTGTCCTTTGGGTGCAGGGTGCCTAGCATATCTAGCAAAGTGCGGTTGAAAGCGTTCAGGCTGTGGGTCCCCTGGGGTGGTAAGGAGTGGTTCTGGACTTCGCACTCCCCACAGAGAAAGCATCTCTTTGATCAGACGACTCTCAAAGTCTCTCCCTTGATCAGAATGGATTCTTTGTGGAGCCCCATAGTGAACAAAAAGTTTTCTACAAGTACTTTGGCCATGGATGCTTTCTGGTCTTTGGTGGGAAAGCTTGGGCATATCTCGTGAAATGGTCAGTGACCACCAGCACATTACTGATATTTCTTTGATCTGACTCCAAACTTAGAAAATCAATACAGACCAGCTCCATGGGTGCACTGGTGGTGATGTTAACAAGGGGCAGCCCTCTGGGCAAAGCTTTCCTCTGTAAGAGCGACTAAGTTCGAATGTGTTGCTCCACATCAGCCCCATCTTAGGCCAATAGAATCTGGATCTTACCAAGTCAAGTGTTCTGTCTATACCAAGGTGCCCCATGTGGTTGTGCAAGGACCTCAGTACTGAGTCTCGAAAGGCAGTGGGCAGCACTAGTTGTTGTTTGTCTACTTGTCCCCCTCTGTCTACTGTTTCTCTGTATAACAGTTTATTGATCAGTTTCAACTTAGGACCTTCTTTGTATAACAGTGCAGTTCTCAAATCAGTGGAGCGTAATTTGGACACATCTTTTCCTGCATAGAGGGCTTCTAAAGCTGCTTTGATCATGGGATCGCGGGATTGAGCCCGCCGAATACTGTCATTGTCCAGCTGAGGCAGTGCACCAATGTCTATTGCAGAAAAGTGGCAATAAGCAGCAGGTATGCAATTCTCAGAGGCCCCAAGCAATCCACCATGCAGTCCACTCGTCCGTGGACATTTGTTCCTCCCTGTCAAACTTCGGCAGAGTGCCCGAATGTCAGGTTCTGCCAATCGGACCCAATCATTCTGGGGAACAGGCCTCCGGAGAGAGCATCAGCATCTATGTGGTTCAGACCTGCTCGGATTCGAGAGCATAGTCATATGTAGATAATGCAGAAAGCCACCTATGGCCAGTGGCATCCAACTAGCTGAGGTCTGCACATAGGTCAAAGGATTATTGTCAGTTTTACTAGTATTTTAGCCCCATACAAGTACTCATGGAATTGGTCAACAATAGCCCACTTCAAAGCTAGAACTCTAACTTATGTACAGGATAGTTCTTTTCGGATGTGGCAGTCTTCTACTGGCAAAGGCCACTGGTCTCAGGCCATTCTCGTGCTCTTGGTACAACACAGCCCCAACCCTTGCAAGCTAGCATCAGTGTGCAGGACGTAAGGTTTTCTTGGATCGGCATAGGCCAGCACTGGAGCATGGGTAAGTTGATATATGATCTCATGAAAAGCAGTCTCACAATCAGAGTCCAGCGGCCCCAAATACTTCACTCGGATGAAAATACACTCTTTCAGTCTTGAGGGATGCTGACTTTTGGTATTTTTTGTGGGTTGGGGATACCCTTGAGTAAGGTTAAGTAAAGGCGGATCACTCTTGAATAGTCCTTGATGAGCGCCGATAATAACCACAGAATCCCAGGAATCTTTGCAGTTCTTTTAGATTTTGGGCTGTGGCCAGGTGGTCAAGGCCTCAACTTTACTTGGGTCGGTCTCTATTCCTCGGTGGATACTATGTGTCCCACATACTTTACTGATGTTTGAAAAATTGACACTTATCAATGGACAGTTTAAGGCCAAAGTCTTCCAGTCGGTCCAACACTTGAATAATCTGCTCTCATGTTCCTCCAGTGAGCTGCCAAACACAATAACATCATCTAGGTATACCAGGCACTCTAGTAAGTTCATGTCCCCCACTGCACGCTCCATCAATCGTTGAAAAGTGGCTGGGGCACCTGAAATCCCTTAAGGCATCCTCACGAATTCATAGAAGCCAAGCGGACAGATAAAGGCTGTCTTTTCACGGTCCTCTGGGGCCATCGGGATCTGGTAGTACCCACTGCGGAGATCCAGCACAGAGAACCACTTGCTCCCGTTTAGGCAGTCCAAAGCATCCTGAATGCGGGGCATTGTGTACTGATCAGGGATAGTCCGCCGGTTTAAGGTGCGATAATCCACACACATCCTTACTGTTCCATTCTTTCCTCACTACCACAATGGGGAAGCATAAGGCTTCTGGATTCTTGTATTACACCAGCAGCTAACATCTCTTGCAGATGCCGTCTCACATCATCTATGTCAGCAGGTGCCAGGCGTCGAGACCTCTCACGAAATGGTCTTTCGTCATGCAGCGGATATTGTGCTCAGCTCCTTGCACGCATCCTACATCCCATTCCTTTAAAGAAAACACCTGGTCTCTCTGGGCAAGCTTCTCACTGATCTTCACTTTCCATTCAGCTGGCAGCGGAGTCGCCGAAATCAAACAAGTCAGGCGTTACTCTGTCATTCTTCCTGAACTCTTGCTGCTGGGTAGCACTGCAGTGTCTGCACAATGCACATTAGCCAGGATGCAACCTCTGTTTACTCGAATGTCTCTTTCAGACACATTATGAACTTGGACCATTACCCTTCTGGCATAAGCATGGGCTCTAGCGGGCAAAATACTAGGCTTGACCAGCAGTCCCTCTGGCAATTTTCCATCGCCTGGTGCATCCAACATTAATATTTTATTCTTAACATCCTTTCGATACGGACCTCTCCCTGTAAGGTACACTGGGCATTTGGCGCCAGGATCAGAGACTCAGGATCCTTCTTCCATACAATTCCGACCGGTTCCTCTGGTTCTGTTTTCAGCATCTCTCTGTGCCTCATAGGCCTTCTTAATTAAAGCGGAACTCTTAAAGCTCTACTAGTCTTTGACCCTGTTTTCATAACACAACTGTGCCAGCCTTCCGAACATATGAGCATTTGTTCCAATCAACAAAGGGACACCATCATACAGTCCGTGGGGGACACACTAAGGCTAGGGTCTCTACTTGTTCAGCCACTCCAGCCACGGAGGTGGGGAAAGACAGCAAATTCGGATATACCGGAATAGGGTAAGCCTTCTCACTTAACCCCCATACATGCAGTCCTTCTAATGGTTGTAAGGGTACGTCTGACAAATGCTTCTGATACCAATCTTGGAACATAATTGTCACTTGGGAGCCACTGTCTAATATAGCTCTTGTAGACACTCCGTTCACCTTTACAGTGGTCTCCATGGAGGGACCCACTATTCTGGACCAGTCTGGAGAGGCGGTAGTGGGGGCCTGGGCAACTGACCTTGCCACAAAAGGACGTGAATTAGCATTTTTGGTGCCTTCACTGGGATCATGTCGTGCACCTCTTAACCACTGATTTCTTCTCCGAAGCTCTCCTTGTAGCCTATATGCAACTTTGTCAGTGTCTTTTGGGGACTGGCATTCCTTTTCATGTGCCCATCTTTCCCACAATTATAGCAAAACATACTTTCTGGAGTTTGAGCTGGCGAGGCGCCACACTGGGAGCCAGCGGGGGTAATACTAACTGGAAACCTTGGTGCCATCTCTGTCTGCGGCGTGATAAGCATTTGGAGACATCTCGTCAGTTTCTCCACTTCCATGGTCAAGGAATCGAGTTCGAGCTGTTATCAGCAGGAGATACATGGGTGGGTACCCCACCCCATAGCAGATGCAGTCGGATATAGGTCAGGGCCCGTACTTGCAGGCGTGGCCTTCATAAAGGACTGTTTTTGAATTCGGATCTCTCTCAACAGTTCGCCCCATTGTGACATATCTTTTTCCTTGTCAGAGCACTCATTGACTGCCAACCTCTGCCCCTGAACTTCACTTGATGGGTCACCCTCAGTCACCGGGTCGAGCCGCAGCTATTGGTGCAGGTCCCTCCCGAGGTCGCCTTTTCTCAACTCTCGAATTCTCTCATTAACTCATCATAGGAGGTGGGATTCCAGTCGATCTGCCAGGTGTAACTGGAAGCAACAGCAGTTCTGAGAACAAGGCAGACTTAGGATCCTGTCCAGCCTGGTTCGGTCCAGTTCAATCGCTGGCAAACTACCTTTTCTGAGGCATTCTTGCAACAATTTTTCCAGCCGAGATACATACACAGACAACAACTCCCTTGGTACTGTTGTGCATCTCTTACTCTCCACCATAGGTCCTCATCAGAATCTGGGCTCCCATACACATTCTCCAAGGCCTCAAGATAGGCCTGTGCAGTCGCTTCAGGGTTACTGGCCCGTTTAGCACGGATGGTAGCCAGGGCAGGACCTCGGAGGCTCTCACTAACCCTCTTTCGCTTTTCACCTTCCGAGCATTGCCATTCTAGCACTTGGGGGCAACATAGTCTATCCAGGTCTCCCAGTCATCCTCCCTTGGGGGTGGGAGGTGCCAGAGAGATCCTCAACCTTCCGGTAAGAGTCGTGACTAATGGCAGGTGCAGAAATAGGAGTCTGCATTGGTTCAGACACCATTACGGGCACTGGAGCAGGAGAGGGTGTTGGGGAGGAACACCCCAGGTGGCAAGAATAGTTTCTTCAAGTCCTCCACAGTTTTCCCTCTCCCAGCAACCATTCAGCAAATTTCTCCTCAAAAGTTTCAGATAGTGGTGGGGCTGATTCCCCCGGTCTTTACTGTCATAGTTATCACTCTCCAAGCAGTGAGGGCTCCCTCTGGGGTAATGGTCTGTGGCACTTTGGAGCTATCTATGGGATCCTTAAACTCTACTGGGCCAGGAAAGTGTGGGTGAGCAGATTAGCATGCCGACCCACCACCACAGGGTTTTGTAAACCTTCCACCTTGAAAGTACTCCCTGCACAGTGTCCGTATTGATACCCAGGGGATGTCCAGGATAAGCATAGCATTTTGAGGTCGATCTCTCCCAGTACACACTCCACCAGCGGTGCACAGCCACTTCTGTCGGGTACCCATTTTTTCTTAACAGTGGTTAAGTAAATATGGCCACTAGAGGACACACAATCCCAGCGGTGCCTCAATACATGTGTAACCCCTAGATGGCGCTATCCCAGGGGCTACTACCCCTGCCTGATTTGCCACTAACAGGTTGAGGGGCCTGGATCCAATGGCGGGTGCCTCCACCCAGAGGTCAGGGTTTGCAATAGTTAAACTAACTTGGTCACAGCCCTCTGGGACACTGCAACCCCCCTTTCTTCCCACTAGTGACCCACAATATATCAGAATTACCTTCACAGTATACACTTACCCCAGGTCTGGTTCGGCACTGGGACCTCCTGTGAAATGAGAGATACAGTGCAACAATCACAGTACAGTACTTTAACATAGACAAATACCTCAGGCAGTATAACTTTGCTGAAACAAGCAGCTCTGATTTATTTAGGGGATATAACAAGGACAGGGAAATCAGGTTAATTAGCTTATCACTCTAATAATCTACCTATGGCTCTGTGCACAGGCCTATCCCTATCAGTTACTGTCCTGGGTACCCAAGCCCTAGTGGCTAGTCCAAACCGTGGCAGCTGGTAGGGCCCTTCACACAGAGAAAAGGAGAATTAAACAGTCAGCAGTACAGTAATTCCATTTGGATTTAATGTGGCAATTCAACAGGAGCAACCCTGAATTAGTACTCACGACCTCCAAATAAGATAGGGTCCTTCAATGTCAGCAGGGCTCACTTGAGGTACACAAACCTCTTCACACATCCATATAAAAGAAAGTACTATACCAGGCAGGCTGCATCTGTATCCCGATCGCAATTACTGCACAATACCGGGAGAACACACAGCAGATTCAGTTCCTGACAGACCAGTGCAATTTTCAGCAATTCTTCCAGTCTTCTACAGGGTGAGCCTGGTTTCTACTCTTCAGAGATCCTTTGATTCTTTTCACAGGGCAGTTCAGTCCTAACAAGCTGTTACACAAGCTGCAGACCGGAACTCTGGGCCTTACACACGTTTTTTGACTAAAACTGCACACTGAAAAAGCACAGGGCTCCTTCCTTCTTCACTGCCAAAGCTCAACTGAAGCTCCAACCGACAAAACTGGGCACTTCCTTTGAGTTCCTCCCAGTTCTTGATGGATTGGCTGTCACTCACAATAGACTGCTGCTGTTGGTCCAAAAGGCACTGAAGTCTAAACTACATCTCCCAGAGTCACTGCCCATACAATCCTCTTGTGGCTGGCTCAGATTATGAGTCAAGTTCTGATTCGTCCAAGGCACCATTTTAGAGCTAGCTTACCCCACACTGATTGGTCCAGTTCAGCAGTTCAAAACTAGAATGGGAACTAGCAGACACAGTTCTGACTGCAAAGAAAGCAGGTTAGACAAACTGTAATTTCATTATTACTCTAAATAATTTCTGGCAAACAGTTACATCTTTCAGATAGGTTCCTTTGCACTCCTAGTGACTGCAAAATGAAGTGAATTAGCAGCAGCTCAAGTGGTACTCAGAGAAGCACACAGTCCCCCCATACAAACTAATTATGTCTGCAAGCAGACAGCTCTTAAAGAGACAGTACCAGAGGCTCTAAAAACACTCACTGATAAATGGCTTAAATGCCAAACACCATTCAGGCTTGGAGCATTCAAGCAAGCTCCTGGAAGTCTTTTGGGAACCCCCATTTGCAGGGGGGTTACATATATATATATATATTCACCCTGTCAATTATAACATCTTTATACACATTTTTCAAGCATGAATTTAGGAAGGAAAGAAAGAAGTCAATTACTGGTACTTTGTGTTATTTCCTGAACACCCCAGTCTGAATCCTGTGTCCTACACTGAATTCTGAAGCACTTTATGTGCAATGAAGGCTTACAGCAGCCAGTAGTAGGTGCGTGTCAGAAAGGAAGGGAAACTGATAGAAAGTCTAGAGAGGTTTAGACAGAGTGAAAATGACACAATATATTGAATAACTTGTTCAAGATCACACAGTGGGTAAGTTGTGGTGGTGGAAATCCAACCATGGTCTCCAGTTTCACAGTTCTGCTCTGTTAACCACTGGTCTACACTGTCCCACTGCTGAAGTTTTGATACTTAGGTGGCATATAAGGTACTATTCGAAAGGTAACAAGTTTGACCAACATGTTTTTGTTTCCACCTGGTGTAGTCAGAAAAAATGTATACCTATGTTAATGCCTACCATCCAGCTGTCATCAACATATATTGTTTTTTAAATGCAGCGAAGTGGACAGTTGCATTATTTTGGTGTTAGTAAGCCAGATTCATTGTTGTCTCTTCCGAGCCAGCCACTGCAGTGTACGCTTGCATGCAGTGCAAGTTATAAAAATGTTGTCAGAACACTGAATTGATGTGCTCTGTATCTGAGACAGAACAGCTTATTCCACCGTCAGTCAGTTGCTGGGTTAACTAGCATTCTTCCATGTAGGTTAAGGATCAGCCCTGCTGAGTACAACAGCTACCATTGTTTTAGTGAGAACGGGACCTGCTCACTCAGTTCCTTACAAACCCTACAAGTATGGGAACCAAGAATTCTTCCTGTGTGCAGTGGGAATGGTGATTCATTGCACAGTAATTGTACATGAAGCAGCATCCCTACAGAAACCAACAGAAAGAAACAGACCTTAGCTAAATACACAGGTGCAGGCTTATGTATGTATATTCTGACTATGAGGCAAAGTCTTAAAATGAGCAAATAATGTGTAGGTGTTGAAATCAGCATAGCTGTGGAGCTCAAAGCTCCCAGAATTTCACTGAGGACCTTAAATATAGGACACAATGACCTGTACGTAAGCAGTAATGCATGACGAGGTGTGCGATATTGTGTGATACCATTCCACGTCAGGTGCCTTGTGAAACACCAGGCCATGGGTAAAGTGACTTCAACCATCTAAGAAGGTATAATATCACATGATGTTGCTCATGAAGTATTTTCTGAGATCATAAAATGGATCCATTTTTGTATTAATAAAAAGTGTTAGTCCTTTTATAATGATTGTGTTGACTGAAGACATTATCTACTTTCAGACTGGGATTATGTACTAAGGTATCATCCTGGCTGAATGTGGTCTCAGCCAATCAGATATGAGGATTGTTATCATACATTTCATAAGTAAGCAATAATGCTTGAGAAGGTGTGTAGTATCAAGTGCGTTGTGAGGCAGAAGGCCATAGGCCGAGTGATTTAAACCACCTGAGATGGGATTATATCACAAGATATTGCACACCTTGGAGTGTATTACTGCGATTATCAAATGGATCCATTTTGATTTTGTCGACTGATGTAAAACTTACTTTCAGACTGGGATTATATACCGAGATATCACCCGACTGAATATGGTCTCGACCAATAAGATTTGAGGACTGTGACCATCCAATCAGGAATGATACCTCCAGCACTGACCAGTTACTAGGCCCTAACTTACTCAATTCAGCACTGTATCATTGAACAACATGGGAGACTGCTGAAATAGGTTAGCAAGGGCAAAGTAGAATGGTAGTAAAGTTAGAGGTAATGTTTATGGATATAGGACAAGGAACCTGAGCAGCTCCTTAACTCTGGCAGAATAACATAAATGTGTATCTCAGTACCATGACTTCTAAGCTCCTTAAAGCAGCAGTACTACCAAATCAGGAAGTGATCTATCAAAATTCTGCTTTTTGGCTGTAAGCATGCAGCCAAAGTTCCAGTTCCCGTACCTGTAAATATTTTTTTTCAGTCATCTTTGGTTTTTTAAATATTTGCAATTTATTTGAATTGTTGTAGCGCTACAATAAATATGGAGGCTGACTAATTTTCAGCTGCGCTTTTCCTTCAGGTCGCGTCACGTCTTTTAACTACAGCAGTGGGACCCTCTGCTGACCATTCCCGATGTCCCTGCAAGTCATACACATGTGCAGTTGGCAGAAGAGGGGGTTCCAGTGCAACATGCTTGGTGGCATAAATGTAAACAAAAGCAGTGGATAACTGAGCAGATTACTTGGTGATAGTCCAGTGTCGGCGGGAAAGAGTGCCAGGTATATGATCAGCAGAGCACAGGGAATAAACTGTCAAAAAAGCTTTTTTTTTTTTCATAGTACTGCTGCTTTAATGAGTACACATGCTTCTGAAAATGCAAGGATCAATAATCTGTTGGTCAGCCATCAAAATATTCTTAATTTCTGACCCTAAATGTGTCCACTAAAATGAAGTCTTCTTTTAATATCGCTAGCCTTAATGCAGCTCAGTAGACTCCAGCTGCAAAACATCAGCTGCACGATGGGACATATTAGTTTGTAAGCCAGTAGACAGTGTGGCCACTAGCAGTCAAAATCCAGTAGCCTAAGGAAAATTTTTAGTGGCAGTCATTTTAAGGGCTCAAAAATAACATTCTGGACAGGTAGCCAGTTTGCCGATAACTTTCAAAATCTGGTAGCCAGATTAATTTTTTGTTGTTGTTGCTGGGGCTTCCCTAGCCCAGTGAGCAGGCTTGTCAGGCTCCAACAACCTGTTTCCACATACTCTGGGATGTTCTCTCCCCGGAGTGGGGCCACCATGGTGGAACAGTTGTAGCCAGAGGGATCAGGTACTGGAGCTGGCTCATACGCAGGGGCCGGCATTTTTCTCTTTTTCCCTCCCTGGAGCCAAGGGACGTGCAGTGACGCTGACGGAGATGAGAGCACGCACACTTCTGTGCACACTCTCCTCCAAGCGTCTGTCCCAAGCTCCTCCCTGCTGCAGCACGGTGCCCTGTCCTCCAGCCTCCGCCAGAGGACGAACAGGCACCTACACTGAGAGAGTCCCTTCCCCGGAGAAGGAGAGCAGTCCTCCAGACGCTCAGTCCTTCTTCTCCCCTGCTGAACCCCGACGGCCCGTGCCTGTTCCCGAACATGGGTTGCCGGCACGGCACGAGTTGTGGCATCCAGTGCCACAACCCTCAGTGCCACTGGGCCAGCAGAGCCAGATTAATTTTATCACTAGCAATTGTCTGCCTGACTACCTGATTTGTCCCACGCAGGTCAGTTGTCAGTTTTCTCTGTAAGGTCTAGTATACAGTATCTGTAGGCAGTAGACTTTGCCAACCAATGTGCTGAATGTCAAATGACAATTTTTATGTGCTCTGGAAAGATGAAGGATTGGCCCTGTACAGTCTACAGTATCATAGAATCATAGAAACTTAGCAGCAGAAAACGACCCCACCGACCCATCTAGTCTGCTCCTTACTTAGCAAACTGTTTTCATAAACCATGTTTAAAACAGACGTGCATCTGGATTGCAGAGTGTCAATGCTGTATTCCGTGCTGTACTGTGCTGTCTGACTTCCTAAGCACCATAGTGGCATTGGTGCCATAAAAAACAGAAGAAATATCTTATTTTTTAAAATGAGTCTAGTGGCACTGTCAACCCTTTTTGCATAATATTATTTCTAGTTGAAAACCCACATTTTATAATAGCTTACCTTCTCTAAAATGCCTTGATGTTGCTTGTTGTTTTTATGTACCTCCTAAGTAGAACTGAAATGCATGGTAATAGTGTGAATTATACCCAACCTTGTTTTGTTTCAGATCCTTGATCAACTCTTGTTGCATACCTCATGAACATTATGAACACCCACAAACAGTATAGCCACTCATGAGGCAGTAGTCACCTCTCCTGCCACTGCATCATGATAGGATAGAGTGTGTTGGGGTGCCCCAAAGTCCAGGAAAGATGCAAAGGAAGTTGAAGCAGCAGTGCAATGTAAAACAAATTGCGCTTTTTTGACAGTTTATTTCCTGTGCTCTGTTGAGCATTTCCCTGGTACTCTTTCCTGCTGGCATTGTACTGTCACCCTGTAATGTGCTCTGTTTTCCTTTATAAAATGGGCATAGCAAAATAAGAGTACTGATTGGCTAAAAAATCGGTGCCACATATGTATTACACATAGTAAAAAAAAAAGGACAGGCAAACAGATCAATGCCCCTAAATAGAATGTTGACAAACAAAATGGAACGTTCATAAATGTTGTTAGCCATCTTGTTTTCATGCTTAGCAAGAGCCTTACGAGCAAATAGTGAAGCAGGCAACAGCAGTACTTCTCCTCATCTTCGAATAATCATTGTACCATTCAGGTATGTAAACGAGAAGCAGTTCCTGATGCAGTGTAGCTGCGAGGGACTGACGTGACAGTTTCAATCTGTTTGTTCATCCGTCAACAACGCTCGCTGTATCACCGAAAGAAGGGAGTGCTCGGTCCTGGAGTCCTGTGTAAAGAAAACCACTTCACAGCATTGAAATAAAAAGTAATGTAACACAAATATGGCAGGTTTTCCCCAAACCTACAGAGAGAGAGAGAGAGTGTGTGTGTGTGTCTGTGTGTGTGTCTGTGTGTGTGGCATGCCCCGCATGCGCGCGCAGATTGGGGAGTCCAGCCTGGCAGCCCTGCCAAAGCCATGATGTCATTTTCTTGCAGTGAAGGATTATTGTATCAAAAGTTCTGATAAAAAATGCATTTTGCTGCTACAGATGTGCTATTTTGTAGGGGCAAAAATAAAAAAATAAAAAGTTTCCCATTTTATAAGTGCAATAAAACACTCCAGGGTGTGTGTTGAACAGATATTACCGCACTTCCAGGGGCTGAAGGCACTCTGCAGGGCCTCGTGTCTTACTACGCCCCTGGGCGTGCAGTAATATCTGTTCAACACATACCCTGTTGTGTCTTATTGCTTACTTGTCTTTGTTTACATTTCTGCCACCGGCCACGTTGAACAGGAACCCCCTCTGCTGCCAGCTTGCCATGTGTATGACTGGCAGTACTAGAAAGGGACATCGGGAGTGTTCGGCACAAGGTCCCACTGCAGTAACCAAAAGATGTGATGCGATGTGAAGGGGGAGCGCAGCTAAAAATTAGGCAGCAGCTATATGTATTGTGGCGCCACAATTCAAATAAATTTTAAATATCTAAAAAACTAAAGATTACTAGAAAAAAAAACCTTTTACAGATATGGAAATCTCATCTATGGCCGTATGCTTACAACCAAGAAAAATAATTTTTATAATTATGTCATGATTATGTTGCACTGCTGCTTTAAAGGAAAACTACACCCTTATATCTTGTAGATTTTGTTTCCATGTGAACAGACAACTCTTTTCGTGTAGCTGTTAGGGATATAAGTGATTGCTTCAGTTTATTTTCACTGTTCTTACTAGTCCCTGTAACTCTCCTGGGGGTCTCCATTTGCTAGTTGTTGAAATTTCATTGTCCCTAAAAGCTGCATTAGCATATGAGAACATGATGTGTTAGCACCCCCTTAGACTCCACAGTATGCCTGCCTGCTTAATTAGAATTCAACAAAACAAGCTGCAGAAATGTGTGGAAATACCACATTTACCTTCAGTTAGCTTTGCAAACTGCCTGAGTTGAACTGCAGGGTCTTCCCCTTTAAATTGCATTTAGTGTGTGTGTTTCCAGAGATTTTTTTTCAGCATAGAGATACATGGTATAAATGGGCTCTGTAATGCCATGTTCTCATTTGCTAATACAGCTCTTAAGAACAGTGTGATTTCAACAACCATACAGTGGAGACCCCCCTCCCACCTCCCCCAGGTTAATTACAGGGGACTAGCATGAACAGTGAAAACAAACTAAAGCAAACATGTGTATCCTCAACAGCTGCAGGAAAAGAGTTGTCTGTTGACATGGAAACAAAATGTACAAGATATGAGGGTGTAGGAATGTAAAGAAACATGTTTTTGTGTGGTAACACCAGTATGATTGGCAGTCTGTTTTTCACTTTTTAAAGGAAAAAAGAAGAATCATAATCAAACAACCAGCTACATCAGGCATCTCTACAGAATGTAAGCAATCATAAAACTTGTTTTTTAAGCTAGGGACAATCTTACGCCTAAAGGGGTTGACAGTGTCCCTTTAATACAGCTAGTCTTGAGCATCAGGTGTTTGTTTATGGGATGTTGAATCCAATTTATTTATTTGAAAATTGGTAACCAAGAAGTGCACACAGAGTCAAAGCTCGTTTTCAGGCGTGACGTGGAGGCACGGTCGGACTGAGATACAGCAGGCCCACCTGGAAAGTGGATACAGGGGCCCACCTGAAAAACATCAATAGAGGAGTGCCCACCGTGACTCACTCATATCAGTATTCCACTTACATTTGACGTATTAGTTTGTGCTTGCATCTTACATTTTTTGTGAGTACCCAAAACTCTCCATTTAATTATAGGAAAGATGATAGATGCAAAGATTTTCAGAGTTCAGGAAGTGGGCAGGTACCCTAGAGAGAGGGACCCACCTAGAAATTTCAAGTTATCCAGGTGGGCTAGTCCGACTCTAAGGGACGGGAAAGGTAATAGTTGCAAGCAAGTTGAGATAACAGTTATGTGTTGATACAGGCAAGTAAACGTACTGTAATTGCTGAAACCTACTTTTAACAACTCTACTAAGTCAACAGTTGAGGTTTCACTGCTATGCAGATGATACCCAGCTATACCTATGTTTCGCACCCGACCAGGATGGAGCTCTCGCGGTGTTCAGTAACTGCCTGGAAGAAATCCAAGGTTGGATGGATTCTAGTTGGTTAAAGTTGAACTCAGAGAAGACAGAGGTTTTGGTGGTGGACCCGGGTGGTCAGATAGAGAGGTCACATGATGGCACGCCCTCTGGAATTTTTCTTGGGGGCGCATCACTCCCGACCTCTGAACAGGTGCGTAGCCTTGGGATTGTCCTAGACGACAGGCTGACCCTACAATCTCAAGTGTCTGCCATTGTCAGGACTTCCTTTTACCATCTGAGGAATATTGCCAGAGTTAAGCACCTTGTTCCGTCTGACTCTTTGCCAACGTTGGTCCATGCCTTTGTGTCCTTGCGCTTGGACTACTACAATGCCTTTTACTTTGGGCTTTCTGGGGTTGAAATCCACCGCCTACAGCTGGTGCAGAACGCTGCAGCCCGGGTTTTGACTGGGACAGGGAGGTCTTTCATATTACCCCGGTGCTGCGAGAACTGCACTGGCTCCCTATAGCGTGGCGGATCACCTTTAAAGTCATTTTATTGACTTTTAAAGCCCTTCACGATCAGGGTCAAACCTATCTGAAAGAACTTCTTGTGGCTTACTGCTCCGCTCGGCCAACGAGGGGTTGTTAGAGATTCCAGTTTAAAATCTTCTGGCAGCAGAGCATTTTCTTATGCTGAACCCACTCTTTGGAATTCTCTACCATGCCGGTTAAGGGAGTGCACCTCCGTGGAGGTATTTAAGAAGAATTTAAAAACATATTTATGGCAATCGGCCTTTTTGGAAGACTAAGCTAACTGTATTGTGTTATGATTTTATGGAACATTCTACTCTGTGATTTTAATAGTTGATGTCATGGCATGATTTTATTTATGTTTTACTAATTTGTTTTTGATGTTGTGGTTTTAATATGTTCAGCGCCTTGATATTTTGAAAGGCGCTTTATAAATAAAACTATTATTATTATTATTAACAGTTCAGCATAACAATAAATTGACATTATAATAGGGTCCCTTAAAGCACTCGTATTTGTTAGTAGGCCAAAACATTTTATCTTACAGTTTTTTTAGCAAAAATGTATTTCTGATATCCTTATTTTTAGATTTTTCAGATATTTTTAAAACTGCTTTTATAGCTAATAGAGGAGGCATTGTTTCTAGTGGTTAGAGTGCCAAACTGTGGAATAAGGGATCACAGGCTCAGATCCCACCACAGCCACTGGTCTACTATGTGACCCTGAGCAAGTCGCTTAACCTCCCTGGGCGTAAGTCCTCCAAGATGTATCTCAACCATGCTATCCTAAGTAAATTAAATTGTTTATGAAGGACGTGGATAGAGGGCAGTGGCGGAGCCAGGTTTGGGAGCCAGGAGGGGCCATTCAGTCAATCACGGGCTCCACAATGGGGACTAAACAGACAATAAAGATGGTAGAGGGGCACCACTACTCACATTTGGGCAGCCAGGAGGGGCGACCACCCCCCCCAGCACCCCCCCTTCTGCTCCGCCACTGATGGAGGGAAGTGTGGTGCCACTAGTCCAAATGTTCTTTATATCCTCTCAAATGCTTGGGCTAATGACGAATAATGATATCAAATGGAGGTGTGATGGCTGATTACCGTGGAAACAGATCATCTTCACGTTTGTATAACCTAGCCATATAACACCTCTGAAGAAATACAAGTTATGGTAAGACTGTTTTCTAAGGCATTTTGTTCTGCTGGTTTTCTTAGTAAAATGTTGGACTAAATTGTGACTAGGTTGGCAACTCACTGCTTTCTTTATTCATCTGTCAGCTATTTCACTTTTGCCAGTACAAAGCAGTAATAAAAAATTGTTATTAAAAGCAGTTAAAGTAAATTGATTCCACACTATAGTCTACCTCATAACTATGGTCAGTATAGCAAAAGCAAGATATTACCTCAATAAATCGTAATGTATTGCACCTTCTTCTATAACTGTAAGCTGGTGTCATGGCGATAAAGATGTATACGTTGATTGCCTATTATTGGAAACATGACATTGCCTTCACCTGTAGTTCATGTCAGCATTTGGCGTTTTCTTTGCTGAAGGTTCATAACTGTTTCAAAATGTGCCTACTAATATTTGTGTAGGAATACAGCAGCCAAGGCATATGATTTTGTTTTAAAGGGTTAGCCTTTCTGACGTATTTTGCAGGCTGCAAAGCTGAAGGAACCTGTTTGCTGGAATTATTTAATTTATATATATTTTTTAGCTTGAATAAGCCATCAGCCATCAATTACAGTAACTCAGTGGAGCAGGGTTGAGTGCGAAATGAGGTTGAGACAGAATGCTCCGGACTAACAAAAGTGCTGTAAAAAAATTTAATTCCACCTTGTCAAGTCACAGGCTGGATGTTAGCAGTTATCTCATGTGATAAATTTGACACTTCATCCATCCGTGCTTAGATTCATGGTTCATTCACTCTACGTGAACTAAGACTTTGTTGGCTTTTACAAAAGAAATTGAGCTCATGTATGTATTATTTTGGAAATAAAAGGACTGTTACTACAGTTAAAGCGATTACATCTTCACAGTGCTGATTACTGCTGATGTGAACTGGACACATAGCGATTGGTGAGAGTTCCACTTCAACTACTGAGTGCCTACTTATACCAGCAGTTCTAAAAAATAAGAAGTTACATCTGTAGAATTCTTATTGCTTTGGTTAATCATTTTTATTAATATATATATATTTTTTTTTTTTTTAATTTCTTTCTCTCCCCTCCCTCTCCTGGTCAGCCCTCCTCTGGATGCTATCCCTGGCCTCCGCTCCTTCGGGCCCTCACCCTTGTAACCCCCACGGCTTACCCCCTGTGGCAGGGCGACGGGGAGACCCCTACTCACCCGCCCATTAGGATCCAGCTCAGGGTGTTACCTCCAGAGACTGAGCGTCAGGGGACAGCCATCAAGCCGCAATGACCAGCCACCAGGGTCTTTTCCCATTTTCTCCCTTGCAAGAGCTTGGCGTGCAGTGACGCAGTGCTCCTGCCCCCATTCTGAGTGGCAGCGCTTCCCGAGCCCCAGGCTACGCCCGAAGTCAGACACTGCGACTGCAAGGCGCCCCCTCCCAGAGATGGAGAGCAGTCCATTGGTCGCTCGATCCATCTTCTCCCTGCCACCCTTCCAGTGGCCCGCACTCGTTCCCGAATGTGGGTCGCCGTCGTGATGCGAGGTGTGGTGTCCAGCTCCTTAGCCCTCAGCACCATTGGGCTGGCTTTTACTAATATATTTGATATACAGAGACATACATACAGCAACATATTACCATTATAGAACAATAACACCATTGTTGACAGGTATAACATAGGCATATCTCAGCAGTTCAGGCACAAATAGCATACACAGAACAGCCGGGACATTTTCAGTAAGGCACAGTCTATTGCAAAACCAATTAGGAATGAATCCATATAGCAGGTGTTACTAATAAGAGAAAAAATAGATCTTACTTCGAGAGGGCTCTTGCAGTAGGTAATTACATATAGGACTGACGCCGGCCAGCGGCAGGACCTCACGGAAAAATTTCTAGCTAGCAGTCCCTGGTGGGGACCGCCCCCACGTCAGGTGACCGGCGTCAGATGACGTTGGTATAAAGGGGCGGTCCCGGACGCCCGCCTTCCAGTTCTTTCCCGCCATCAGCTCGTGCAGCGCCTCGCAGTTAAGTTCATATCGCTCAGTCCTGTTACTTCATCGTTTTTTTCCGAAAAAGTTTTCAGTATTGGATTTTATACTTCTTTCATCAGGTGAACGTTGGTATATGTTGTCCCCTTCAAAGAATAAGTGCGACTCGTGCGGCGCCCAACTGCCTCACAAAGACGGTCACTCCCTCTGCCTTTTCTGCTTAGGCCCCGACCACGCGGTCGACAAGTGTCCGCACTGCCTTCGATTCAACGCGGCCACCCGCAGACGACGCCAGCAGTCCCTCAAAGCCCGTCTCCTCAAAAAGAAGATGTCCGCGATGGAGAAGGAGTTGAAGAAACTTCGGCAGGTGTCGACCTCCCCTGAAGGGCATAAGAAGCAGGACAAGGAAAGGCACCGGGAGAAGGCCTCCTCCTCCGTGACTCCGGCCGGAGTCGCGGGCAAGGTAACATCCCCTCCGGGGGATCGCCCGACGGCAGCCTCCAAGGCTTTGGAGGAGGCGTCGGCCCGCCCGTCGGGTTCGCGTTCGAGCCCGCCGGGTGTCTCCGGGCAAAAGGAGACTCCAGCCCCCAGTACCGCCGCAGACCTGCGGCCTACTGGTGCGGGCACCTCCCTTAAGCCAGATGTCGGCTCCTCTGACATACGCCAGGAGAAGGCCGCTAAGACGCTCGACCCTTCGGGGCGGCGCACGGCAGTGTCCCCCTCAGACCGGGCCTCCTCTCATCCTCGGCCCGCCTCCGACGAGGAACCCCCGAAGTCGGACGCCGGCTCCTCTGGTGTCGGCCGGGATTCAGCCCCTAAGCCACACATCGGCTCCTCCGACATGCGCTGGGCCTCGGAGCCTACGGCAGACCCTGCTACGTCTGTCGTACCAGGCTCCCCGCAGTCTTCGCTGCCGTCAGGGGAGCCCCAGTCCCCCCTGCCCGACCCCGGGAATTTTTCCCCTCCATCCGCAGACAAGGCTTGGGACCCTGGGCTACCGTCCAATCCTCTTCCTGAAGAACCGGATCTGACACCGGCTCCCCTGATGCCAGCTCCGGCGCCGGCTCCTCCAACACTGGCCCCGCCGACGCCGGTTCCGACACCGGCCCCTCCGACGCTGGCGGGGATATTTCTCTTCCATCGGGCCCTCCACCCCACGGGCCTATCCCGTCTGATCCGCCCATGGAGTACCCGGCTGGGCCGTCTGCTCCAGCAGCTCCTCCAGTGCCTGGGTATCCGCCGTCCTATCCGACGCCGGTTTTCCCAGGTCCGCAGTATCCTGCGCCGCAGTACCCGGTGCCGACACCTTCGACGCCGCAGTACCCGATGCCGGTATACCCGCAGCCGGGTTACGGATACTCCCCCTACGGATTTCCTCCGTACAACTATCCCCCTCCTTCTCCTCCTCCACCGCCCCCTAGGCCGCCAGTGGATCTTCAGGAGACTCTTGCCTCCTGGTGGGCTGAGGCCAAGGCTTAGCTCACCAAGGAAGTCGAGAGCCATCTTACGACGATGGTGCCACCCCCGGCTCCTGTACGCCCCAGACGGCACACTCCCATTCCTCCTCCGGATTCCCGGGCTTTACCCTTGGGATCCAGAGAGGGGCAGGACACGCGTTCTGGGATTCCCCCCAAGGAACCCATTCCTCCCCCTAGACGAGTTAGGGAGTCTTACTCTGCTTCAGATTCTTCCTCCCCTTCTCTCTCGGACTCCTCGGAGGCTTCTGATGGCAGTTCCGAGAAAGACGACGAGCCACGCTCTCCGTCCGAGCCCCAGCCGAGGACTCCTCCGAAGTCTCCTCCGGAGGATCCTTCTTTCACTGAGTTGCTCAGGAAGATCCAGGAAGTCCATCAGTGTCATTCCTTAGAGCCAGATCCTCAATGGGTTAAACTCGCCGAACATCTGGACTTGCCCCTTATGGCTCCTACCCTAGTGCCACCCTGGATCGAGCCTCACGCCCACCTTGTTTCCACTATTTGGAAGCAACCATCAGCTTTAGCCCCACTTCCCAGGAAGTCGAACAGGCTATACCAGGCTCCGGAGGGTGTAGGCTTTTTAGACTCTCACCCCCGTGCTGACTCGGTTGTGATTAGCGCCGCTTACGGCCGGTTGTGATTAGCGCCGCTCACAGCCAGTCAGCACACCCGGAACACTTGAGCTCATCTCCCCCGGATAAGGAATCTCGCCTTCTGGATCAGTATGGAAGGAAGATCTACTCTTCTTCCACACTGGGGATCAGGGTCCTGAACTATGTAGCACATATGGGGGATTACCAGAAGCCCGTCCTTACCCAGGCAGAATCTAAGATTGACTCTTTGCCTGACTCCCAAGTCAAGCAAGAGTTAGCCGACCTGGTCCATTCTGCTCGTTCGGCCAGTCGTCATATTTTGAGGACGACCTATGACACAGTGGATACCGCAGGACGGAGCTCTGCGTTTGCCGTGAGTCTTGGCGTCATGCATGGCTCTGTGTGTCAGGTCTGGTCCGGAGGGTGCAGTCAGCGATCCAAGAAGCACCTTTCAGGGTTCTGTGCTTTTGATGGTGATGTCAGACATCATCACTGATTTAGGAGAAGGGCAGCCCTTAAATCTGTTGATTCAATGTGCCGTCCCATCCCCACAGCGCCATCCTTTTTGCAGGCGCGGCCGGCCTCAGCGAAACCTCAGGGAAGGCAGGCCACTAGCGTCCGGGCCCCACAGCTGCCAGGCCCCCGCCCAAAAGCAACAGGTGCCCCAGCTGCGGGCTGCCTCACACCACCTGACTCCTTCCTCTCCCACCACCTCCGGACGCCCGGAGGAACTGGTGGGAGGAGGTTCTCCCTCCCACCTTCCGGGTTGGGAGAGGATAACTTCGGATTCATGGGTGCTTCAGATCATAGCAGAGGGGCACTCCATAGAGTTTCTACAGAAACCTCCATGTCACCCCCCTCTGAGCTCCGCTTACTCAAGGGACCATCTTCCTGTGGTCAGGGAAGAAATCTCTGCGCTCCTTGCGAAACAGGCTATAGAGCCCGTCCCCCCCCTCACCTCTACAGGGCCGGGTTACTATTCACTTCTTCCTTGTACCAAAGAAGACGGGAGATCTCAGACCTATTCTCGATCTCAGCTCTCTGAACCTATATGTGGAATACAAGAGGTTCAGGATGCTCTCCCTTCAAACCCTTTTGCCCCTGCTTCGGCCGGGCCAATGGCTTTGTGCGCTGGATATGCAGGATGCGTACCTGCACATCCCCATTCGCCCTTCGCACCGAAAGTACCTCAGGTTTGCGTTCCAGGAGGTCCACTACCAATTCCGGGCACTCCCATTTGGTCTTTCCTCGGCCCCCCCGAGTCTTTACCAAATGCCTGGCGGTGTTAGCGGCCCACCTGTGTTCTGTGGGAGCTCAGGTTTTTCCCTACCTGGACGACTGGCTCCTGGCGGCCCCGTTCAGGGAGGAACTCCTGCATTTTCTCTCCCTCACCCAGCAGGTTTTCACTGGCCTGGGTATTACCATCAACCATTCCAAGTCTCACCTGGATCCTTCACAGAGGCTCCAGTTCATCGGGGCAATCCTCGACACAACAATGTGCAAGGCCTTTCTGCCTCTGGGCAGGGGGGCCTCCCTCCAGTCACAGATTTCCCTCCTATCGGAACACAGGAGGGTCCCGGCGAGGTCAGTGCTCCGTCTGCTGGTGCTTATGGCGGCTGCCATCCCGACGGTTCCACGAGCATGCCTCCACATGAGGATCTCTCAGTGGACTCTCCGATCTCAGTGGGATCAACGAGTAGATGACCTAGATCATCTGGTCCTGATCTCCCCGCCGATGGTAAGAGACTTACAATGGTGGATGGTTAGAGAGAACCTGTTTGAGAGGTCCCCTTTTCATCCCTCCCCATCAGACTCTGACTATGGGCGCTTCAGGTGAAGGTTGCGAGCCATTTGAGGTCCTCACCGAACCCAGGGCCTATGGTCAAAGTTGGAGAATCGTTCTCCACATCAGCGTGCTCGAGCTCCGAGCAGTGCTGTATGCTCTCCAAGCCCTTCACCAATACATCCTTCCCAGTCACCTAGCTGTCCAAACGGACAACATGTGCGTGGTGTGGTACATCAACAAGCAGGGAGGAACTCGGTCCTACCCACTGTGCAGGGAAGCGATGAGGGTCTGGGATTGGGCAACGCTTCACAACCTTCACCTCACGGCGATCCACGATCCGGGAGTCGACAGTGTCCTGGCAGACAGACTAAGTCGCTCGTTGGCTCTACCACACGAGTGGGAATTGGACGAAAAAGTTCTAAAAAGCATCTTCCACATTTGGGGGACTCCTCAGATAGACCTGTTTGCCTCCTCCCAAAACGCAAAGCTTCCAATCTTTTGCTCGCTCGCTCCAGAGCAAGACGCTTTCTGGAGCGACGCTCTATCTCTAAGCTGGAAGGACAAATTCATCTATGCTTTTCCCCCAATTCCTCTGGTTCCTCGTGTGCTGCAGAAGCTTGCTTTAGAAGGAGCAAGAATGATTCTGATCGATCCTTTTTGGCCCAGGCAAATCTGGTTCTCTCTTCTACAACAATACTCAGAGGTTCCTCCTCTTCCTCTTCCTTTATCTCCAGGATTGCTGACCCAGGATCAGGGGACCCTGGTCCATCCGGGACTCAAGTCCCTTCATCTTCATGCATGGCTCCTACAGACCTAGCTCAATCTCGTTTTGGAGTCTCTCCTAAGGTGGCCGAGATTCTGGTGGAGGCTAGAAAACCCTCCACTAGGTCCACCTACGCCATGAAATGGAAAAGATTTTCTATCTGGGCTGCGTCCAGGAACGTGGAGCCCTTTTCCTGTCCTGTGACCATTCTGCTTGAGTACATGCGTCATCTTTTCGACCTGGGTCTCAGTCACTCCTTTTTGAAAGTCCATATGGTGGCTATTTCAGCCTATCTTGTCCCTTTCACTGACAAGGCATTTGCCCAGCTGGAAGTCTCCAAAACTTTCCTTAGAGGGGTCCTTCATCTCAGGCCCCCTGTCTGGACCCCAGCTCCGCCTTGGGACTTAAACTTTGTCCTCGAGAAACTTACCCTTCTCCCCTTTGAGCCTGCAGCTTCCGCAGATTTGAAGTTTTTATCATGGAAGACGCTCTTCTTGGTGGCCATTACTTCCGCTCGAAGAATTTCCGAGCTCCAGGCCCTTATGTGCAAAATCCCTTATTTGATTTTTCACAAAGAACGAGTAGCTCTTCTCACGAATCCTAAGTTTCTTCCGAAGGTGGTAGCGGACTCTACCTTGAATCAGTCTATTGAATTACCTGCTTTCTTCACTCAGTACTCCAATCACGGAGAATACCTGCTCCATACCATGGATGCTCACAGGATACTGAGATACTACACCGATAGGACAAAGGATCTCAGAAAGACTGATCGGTTGTTCGTCTTCTTTGCTCACAAAAGAGAAGGCAACGCTGTTTCTAAGCAATGCCTATCAAAATGGTTGGCCCATTGCATCACTTTCTGTTATGACAAGTACAACAAGACCATCCCGGGTCAAGTCAGAGGTCACTCCACTCGTGGAGTTGCCGCCTCTGCAGCTTGTTTCAAGAACGTGTCTGCGGCAGACATCTGTGCAGCCGCCACTTGGACTTCAGTCCATACTTTTACTAAGCATTACAGTTTGGACATTGCCTCTCACTGTAGAGCAGGCTTCAGGTTAGCTGTCTTGCAAGGCCTCTTTTCTTGAGACCTGCTAGATTAATTGCTACTTTTTGGAGTAGTTCCTCCTCCTGGTGCCTTTTCATTTGTTCCAGACTGCTTGGGATTCTGTCCTATATGTAATTACCTACTGCAAGAGCCCTCTCGAAGTAAGATAGTACAGTTACGTAAGAACTTACCGTAACAGTAGATCTTGAGAGAGGCTCACTGTCAAATATCTATCCCGCCTTCCATCCCCTAGGCTTTTTCAAGCTCCTTTTCCATTGGGAAATATCTGCTTCTCTCTCTCGTCGGGCCTTCCGGACGCAACTGCGGAAAGAACTGGAAGGCAGGCGTCCGGGACGCCTTTATACCGGCGGCGTCGTCTGGCGGTCACCCTGGCGATGGGCGGTCCCGCCCGGGACTGCTAGCTGAAATTTTCCATTGAGATCCTACCGTGCCGGCGTCAGTCCTATATGTAATTACCTACTGCAAGAGCCTCTCTCGAAGATCTACTGTTACGGTAAGTTCTTACGTAACTGTACTTTATGCAGCCTCCCTTGCTGAAAACCAGCACTATAGACTAGTCTTGAGATCATACAGTTCGGGGGGTGCAGGGGGGAGACGGGGCTAAGTGCTTAGTAAGTACAATTGATTACAAGATCTGAGGCAACATAAATTCACATGAGGGATGTCATGTCACACAAATCTGATGGATTTGCTGGACTGGGCGACTAACGAATTAGCTCAGGGAGGCATGGTGGACGTGTCCTACCTAGATTTCAGTAAGGGTTTGGACACTGTTCCATGAAAGAGACTAATAAGCAAAGTGGGTAGCTTAGGGGTGGTTACCGATCCCACAGTGAAACCTTTACTGTGAACACGTCAATGCCAACATCGACAGTTCACTGTAAAGTCAGCCCAGGACCCTGACACTCTTTCCCCCGGTACTGCACCCCCTCCCCAAATCAACTCCAACTCAGAGTTGATAATTCCTAAGTGTGGGGGAAGGGTGAAGCCCCCTGCTAAACATAAACAGTTTCTCCAATGGATTTATCATAAATCCGTCAATGTAGGGTCACGTTGGGAAGATGTTGATGCTGTAGCATTGTAGAGCCGCTTAAGAGTGGGTAACAAGGTCGTAAACCGGGTAAGAAATTGGTCAGGGGATAGGAGGTAGAGGATAGTGGTAGACGGAGTTCGTTCCAAGGAAGGGAGGGTGACCAGTGGAGTACCTCAGGGATCAGTGGTGTGGGACCAGTCCTCTTCATTGTCTTTATAAGTGACATTGCAGAGGAGCTGGAAAGGAAGGTCAGCCTCTTTGTGTAAGACACTAAGATCTGCTACAGGGTGGACACTCCAGTGGGGGGTTGAAAGAATGAGCAGAGACCTGAAAAAACTGGAGGAGTGGTCAAGGGTATGGCAACTGGGTTTTAATGCAAAAAAAAAAAAAAAACAGTTCAAAATAATGCATTTGGGGCACAAAAGTCCAGAGGAGGAGTAGAATATGGGTGGAGTGTTAGTGACAACAACAAAACAGGAAAGAGACCTAGAGGTAATCGTATTGGATGACCTAAAGGTGGCCAGGCAGTGTGACAAGGCATTTGGGAGTGCTGAGGTGCACAGGGAGGAGTATCACAAGCAGAAAGAGAGAGGTGGTGTTGCCCCTGTGTAGATCGCTGGTGAGACCCCACCTTGAGTACTGTGTCCAGTTCTGGAGAGCACATTTCCGGAAGGACATAGACAGAGTAGATGTGGTCCAGAGGAAGGCAACTAAAGTGGTGCAGGGTCTGCATCAAAAGCCTATGAGGAAATGCTAAAGGAGCTCAACATGTGCACCCTGAATGACAGTAAGGAGGGGAGATATGATAGAGACCTTTAACATCTCACATGGGTAAATAAGGTGAAGGAGGGGAGTATTTTTCAGAAAAAAGGGTGCTCAGGAACAAGGGGACATATGAAGCTGGATGGGGATAGTTTCAGGAAGTACTTCACAGAAAGAGTGATAGATTCCTTGGGCAGCATTCTAGCAGAAGTGGTGGGGGTGAAAACAGTGGTGGGGTTCAAAAATGCCTGAGATAGGCACAAGGGAATCATAGAGGGAAGGGGGGAGAAAGCTATAGATCAAATAGGGTCTGTGGCACAAATGAAGTAAGCAAAAACAAAAAAAAGGAAAAAATGGGCAGATTGGGTGAGCCAAGTGACACTTATCTGCTGTCAGATTCTGTGTCTCTACCATTCAGACCACTATGCTAGGCCTACCCACACATCAACACAGCACACCATTTAGGGGAGTTGTCCAGGGTATTCCTTGCCCTAGGGCAGTCTGGGGTGGGTGGGGAGCATGTACGCCAACCCCCTGACTGTAAAAAGGGGAGGGAAGGCTGGCCTTCTAGCGCAGTGGTAGTGCTACCACTTACGACACCAATAATCTGGGTTCAAAAGTGAGCCCATGAGTTGGAGGGCTGGCTTGGGGGAGGAGGTGGAGGACTGAGTGTCCTACAGATGGCTGTCCTCCAGGGGGAGAGTGGTGAAAGCACCCGGTGCTCAAGCAGCCCTTAGCGGAGGCTAGGGGGCTGAGAGCTGGAGCTCACTAGCTTGGGGGGAGGGCATGCCAGATGTTCGTCTGTGTGCCACCGTGTCAGTTTACACCATCCCCCTCTCCAGGGAAAACAGCCTGCAAAATTACCAGGCCAAACAAGGAGGATGTCCACACCCGCTGAGCCCCCACACAGTGTTCCGTCGTCCTTCGTTGGGGAGTAGTGGAGTCATCCCCAGTGTCCCTATCCAGTCGGGGTGCACTCTGGGGGAGTAGTGAGGTAAGTCCCGGGGGATGGGTGTGACGGGTTGGGGGGATGGACTGATAGCAAGCCAGCCAGTTGCAAACACATAAAAAGGGAAGCGAATAGCTTCTTGGGGGGCTGAGGATTGTACAAGGTTTCTATCAGAGCTACATCCTGCCAAGGCTCAAGAGGGTTTGGTCCTAAATTGGGACCCCATGTCTGTCATAGGCTCGGCCCCACCCACTAGATGACTGACACAGGTGGAGAGACAGAAAAGGACCCCATTTCCGTTGGTACTGGTCCATTGGCCCCTGGGTAGATGGTAGTTCTAAGGTAACTAGCTTGCCCATATTGTTGGCCCATTCCTGCAAGGTGGACCACCATAGTATTCCATCTCCGCAGCAGTCTTTTGGCTTCCACTGAAGGTGTGAGGAGCCAACCTATCTGGGCAGTTGGGATGGGATTTACAGAGGGTGGAAAATCTAACAGCCACAGTGGGGGGAATCAGGGATCAGGCGCTGTAGTCCGGCAGATCACGCGTAGCCCACCCCCTTCATAGAATTCTCATTGTCGGAACTGTGCATTTAACAGTGATGGCACTAGCAAGCTTGGGATGAGAACCTCATCGCTAGGGGCCCCTTGCCAGGAATGGGCAAGCAGAAACAAAGATCCTCAGCCCTGTGGTGACCTCACATGTCTTCCTTTTAGGCTACTTTTGTTCTAGTTTGTGATCTCCTTAAATTAGAATACCCAAGAGATGAGATACACTTGCATCAGCAATACATTCTGGTGAAAGTTGGGCAGAGACACAGACAGCCAGGAAGAAATTAGGCTAACGGGGAGCCTGTGTTGATATACAGTATGCACTGTGCTAAGGCCGGCTCTGACATGAAACCGATGTGATGCTTTTCTGCTCAAAGTACAGTTTGAAAGCATATTAACGGCACATGCCTTTCATTTTCCATATCCCATTAACTTTCCCACAGTTTTATGAGGAATGTTTTCTGTAACTGTTGCTTGAGCAGGTCTATCCACAACAGACTTTTTTTTTAATGCCAAGAAGTTAATGTGCAGGTTAGCTAGAGTATTAATTAATAATGACTTCTGCAACTTTTTCAACCCAATGAAATTCAAAGATTGCAGTCGAACTGAAACAGTCTGTCTTAATGCGCTACATTTTTCTTTTATGAACAAGTATTTTTGCTTTGTCGTGGTGCGGATATACTGCCGTCTGCCATATTGGTTGTCATAGAGCATTGACGGAGCGGATTTACCCCTTAAATCCCCCCTCCCCGCAACTGCTCTGTTCCCCTCACCATGGGGACACTGACACTAGAACGACTGAGGCTGTAAAATGGGAGGGTGGGTGAGGAGTGTCAGCCACAGGTGTGTTCGTAGTCAGGTTATCTGTGCCTGTAGGGTTAGGGGCGGGCAGTTTATTTACATGGGCTGTGAGGTCCATGAACTTTACATTTGGGGTATTGGCAGCTGCAGTGGGATCAGTCAGGAGACCTGAAGGGGAGATGAGGTGTAACTTGTTCAACCCAATGAAATTCAAAGACTACAGTTGAACTGATATACAGTCTGTCATAAATACAGTTACATCTTTCTTCTATGAACAAGTATTTCTGCTCTGTCATGGTACGGGTATACTGCCTTCTGCCACACTGGTTGTCATAGAGCATGGACAGAGCAGATTTAGTCCTTAAGTTCTCCCTCCAATGACACTGTTCCCCTCACGATGAGGACACTGGCACCAGAATGACTTTCCAGGTGGAAGGCACGTGTGTGTACGCCCTGTTAGTGACAATGCTAGGGGTTTTAAAACATGGGTCAAATTAGACCCACAGGTGTAAAAAATGTAGGTCAAAATGAGAAGCAACTGGGTCAAAACCTAATCACAAGTACAGATTTCATCAGTACAGAAGCTTAAATTTATCAAGTGAAAATACTTTTCTGTTGTTTAGGTTTCCATCGTTCGGCTATTGTTGCAGACAGGTGCACCACTTTGGACCCACTGTCATGGGGAAAGTGGGTCATTTCTGGGCAAGCTGCAACTTTTTTCCTTTTTGCCCTATCTAGCGCTATCCCTGCACTCTGCCATGTGCTGCACACCAATCCCTCCACTCCCTGTGGCCCAACTGCGCACTGCCACCTATACACTTACATGTGGCAGTAACAGAGCAAGGCAGTGCAGCCCTCCCTCCCCGGAGGAGGATTTTAGTAGGATTCATAGTATGGGTACAAGTTGGCAGCATTAGCCAGTAAGACTCGCCATTATACTAATGGATTGATGTTCTTTCAACATGACAATGTAACCTGGTTTTAAAGGTATCGATTGTGTCACTAGATACTGTCTCTACAGGGAGACCTTTCCAATGAGATACCACCCTTTAATTATCCAGGCACCCCTCGTTAGTTTTATAAATTTATCCCCTCAGTTGGTAGCTATGTGCTCCATTATTTCTGTTTGTTATCTTGGCTTCCAATCCCAGGCATTCCCATAGGTCTCTGTTCCTAAAAGCTCCACTTCAAACACCATGAAGTCTTGCTATATTATAACAATAGCAGTCAGCCACTGCAGCTGAACTGCCCCGGAGAGGAAGGAGTTAACTCCAGAAGATCTGAGTTCTGGCCTTGAGCTGTACTAAGACTCTATCTGGCAGTTTCAAATGAAACTGTCAGATTCTTTACTCGCTTCACTGAACAGTCGCTCCGGAGATCAGCTCCTTCAGCTCGGTTCATTCTCGGTTCAAGCGAGTATTTTTGGTTCATTTGAACCGGCAAAGTTATTATTTTACCGCATTTCAGTTTTAAAGCTCTATCTGGTAACCGTAAGTACAAAAATTTAAGTCTGTGTGGAAAATTAATTATCGGTTCAGTTTTGAACCGATCGGTTGATTTTTCTGTATTTTAAAAGTGTACAGTGGGTTTTAGAGTGCGGTTCCCGGTTCTTATCAGTTCTAAAAAAAACGGAATTATAACGGTTTTTTCAAATACCCGTGACACGGTTAGGAACCGATAAGGGTGTCTTGCCTGGCACTGCCATCAAAAGGGCAAGTTTTGGTTAGGCTGGCATTATGTCTGAGAAACCCAAAAGAAAAACCGGGCCCACTGGGTTTCAACACTGTGACGTCTGTGGGGACGCCTTTGCCAAGGCTGACTCACACACCACTTGTGTTTATTGTCTGGAGGCTGACCACCTCCTGTCAGACTGCCAGGTGTGTAAAAATTTCCCTGCAGCCACCCTGGAGAAGAGATTGGGCCGGCTCAGGGAACGAGAGGCCAAAAAGTCGCTGACCGGATGGCCAGCCGGTCCAGTACCCACTGGACCAGAGGAAGTGCCCTCTGACCAGGCGAGACTTCCTCGGGCAAAGGAAGGCTGGTTCAGAGGAACCAGTCCCAAGTAAAAGACAAGGAAATCAGTAGGTCTGGAGTCCAAAATTGTGTCTCCAACTGCAGAGATAGCTAAAGCCATTCAGATTGTCCAGTCACTGTCTCAGGGATCTGTAGAACCACCAACAGCTGGTAAAGGTTGGTTCGTTCAGTCCCAGTGGTTCAGGATTTTGAAGTTGAGGATTGTTATGAACCACAGGAGGGGGAGGAGGAATTTGATCATTATATGTGTGGCTGTTGGGGTCTGGATGTGCCCATTGAACCGGACATTTCTCCAGACAGACCTTTAGAATCTCCTCCTATTCTGTCTGAGTCCCCTTCTTTCTTTATTTTTTACAAAAAGGTTGCAGAAACCCTCCAGCTTCCTTTAGAGGAGGCTGTGGATGAGCAAGAGGAGCCTGATTATGTGGAAATGATGGATATTCCAGAGTCTAGGAGGTTGTCTATTCCTTTGCATAAGTCATTTAGGAAGCAAACAACAAAGATTTTAAAAATCCTCATTCTGTCCCTCCTGTAGATAAAAAAATGGACAGAAGGTATACTTTGTCAGGCTCGGATACAGACTTCCTTACTGAGCAGTGTAGTCATGTAGGTGTGGTACAAGCTGCAGCCTGTGACAAGGCTAATATTCCTCTGGCCTCACATCCTCCTGATAAGGATTCCAGGAAGATTGATGCCATGGCGAAGAAACAGTATATGGCAGCTTCTTTGGGGCTCAGGCAGGCAAATTATATGGCTTATGTAGCTAGATATCAGAAATCTAGGTGGGACACAGTATTGCAGTTAGCCAAGCAGGCCCACGGCCAGCTGGCTAGTGAGTTGGAACAGGTGGCTGCTGATGGCATTGAAGCCTCTAAAGTTCAATTTCATACTGCTGTTGATGTTAATGATGTTTCTTCTAGGGTCATGGCCACTTCTGTAGCTTCCGTGAGGTTGGCATGGCTCAGATGCACTAATCTGTCCCAAGATACCCAGTCAAAGGCTATGGATTTTCCTGTAGTGGGAAATTCTCTTTTTGGGAACAAACAGAAAACTATATGAAAAGATGGATGAATACAGAACTACCTACAAAAGTGCCCAGGCTAAGGAGAAGCATGCCATGCCACAAAGGCATGCTCCCAGAAATGAGGAGGCAGGCCTTTTCCAGGCCTTTTACCAATTTCAAGCCTCCTCTGCTGTCTACTTGGAGGGTTTCTTCAGAGGCAGGGGTAGGCGAGGGCTCAAGTAGACTGTCCCCTCCCTCAGCCTAAGGCTGCTGCTAAGCAGGCACCCTGATGGGTGCCCAGGGCCAGTTCTCCTGTACCAGTGGGGCAGGTTGGCCTATTTCATCCGAACTGGCTGTCCCTAACTACGGACAGATGGGTTCTGGAGGTAATAGGCCAGGTCTGTTCTCAGCTTCAAACACTTTCCAAAGATGAGAGCCAGGCATTTTCCACCTGCAAATCCTTCAGAAGCCCTTGCTTTGGAAGCAGAGGTTTCTGCTCTGCTGGACTGCAAAGCAGTGGAAAGGGTTCCTCCTTGCCATCAGGGCAAGGGGCTTTATTCAAGATACTTTCTTACCCCAAAAAAGACAGGAGAATGGCGGCCCATTCTAGATTTAAGATACTTGAACAAGCATCTGTTGAAACCAAAGTTCAAAATGTTGACTCTGGCAATGATGTTGCCTTCCCTAAGGCCAGGGGACTGGCTAGCTTCCCTGGACCTCAAGGATGCCTATTTTCATGTTCTGATCAGGCCTTCTCACCGAAAGTACCTCAGGTTCGAACTGCCCTCAGGCCACTACCAGTTCAGGGCAATGCCCTTCACCTTACCTCTGCGCCAAGGGTATTCACAAAATGTCTCGCTGTAGTAGTGGCTCGCTTAAGAAGAGCAAGGGGTTGCTGTGTTTCCTACCTGGACGACTGGCTCATTGTGGGTCAGTCTCCAGGTCAGGTAAATCCCACTTGCAAGTCACCCAGCAGCTTCTCACTTCCCTGGGATTCCTGCTAAACTTACCAAAGTCAGTTCTGGAACCAGTTCAGGTCCTAACTTTCATAGGCGCAGAATTGAACACAAGGTTAGCCAGGGCTTTTCTTCCCTCGGAAAGGTGGACAGACTCATCGCCCTGGCATCCTCCTTTACCCTGAGGGTCTCGACCAGCAAGGCATTTTCTGCAACTTCTCGGGCACATGGCTGCTTCCACAGCTGTCGTGCAGGGAGCAAGATTCCAGATGAGGGACATTCAGTTCCATTTGAGGGCCTATTGGTCTCAAAGGAAGGACCCCTGCAAGTTGGTCCCAGTTACTCAAACTCTGATCCTAGCCCTCCACTGGTGGCAGGTCCAGAGCAATTTAAGACAGGGGGTTCCCTTCATTCCCATTTCCCACTCCCTCACCCTCACCACGGATGCCTCCCTGTTAGGGTGGGGGGCTCACCTGGGCGACCTTGCCACTCAGGGGGTATGGTCTCCTCAGGAGTCTCTGCTCCACATCAATCTTTTGGAACTCAGAGCTGTCTTTTTAGCTCTTGGTGTTTTCAGATTCTGTCCAGAACAAAGTGGTTCAAGTCAGGACAGACAATACCACCACAATGTGGTACATCCACAAGCAAAGGGGCACTCGGTCTTCAGCCTTGTGCACGAGCTGATAAGTTATGGTCTCTGGCTTACTCCTGAACACCTCCCTGATAGCGGTTCATCTCCCAGGGAAGGACAATGTCCTGGCGGGCGCCCTCAGCAGAATTTCTCAGGGCCATCACCGAATGGGCTCTGAATCCTAAGTGCTGGAGTCTGTCTTTGCCAGATGGGGCACTCCTCAGATAGATCTTTCGCAGCCCCAGACAACCACCAACTTCCTCTTTTCTGTTGCAGGCCTCCAGTTCTGGGCTCAGTCCCTCTGGAGCGCCTTTCTGTTGGACTGGAAAGGGAAGTTCCTGTCTGCCTTTCCCCCTTTCCTCTCCTTTTCAGGGTACTAGTAAAATCCGATCTCAACCTTTTGGAGTGATTCTGATTGCCCCAGATTGGGCGAGACAGCCCTGGTACCCTCTGCTCCTGTCCTTAGCAGTCCACCTGCCCTGAGCCTGCCCAGAGTCCACGACTTACTGGCCTGTGCACAGGGAGAGTGTGGTATCAGGACCTCAAATCCCTCCACCTCAAGGCTTGGCTCTTGAGGAGCTAGAGTGCTGACTTACACCTTTCTCAAGGTGTCATGGATATTTTAAAGGCTTCAAGGAAGCCTTCCACTAAGACCACTTATAATTCTAAGTGGAAGAGGTTTTCCATCTGGTGCTCTGAGGAGGCAGATTATCCCAGAATTTGCTGATCTTCCCCATTCTACTGGACTATTTGGTCCATCTGAATTCCCTAGGCCTTAGACCAGCTACCCTGAAGGTTCATCTGGCAGCTGTCTCTGCTTTTGTGTCAGCAGGAAGCCTGCCTCCCTTTCTTCTCACCCGGTGTTCTCCAAGTTTTTAAAGGGTTACTTCATACTAACCCTCCTTTTTAGAACCAGCTCCCGCCTGGGACCTGAATATTTGCATTGCTCAGTTAATGCAACCCCTTTGAGCCTCTGTCTTCTGCAGAGCTCAAGTATTTAACGGAAAACCGTTTTCCTAGTAGCTATCACCTCTGCCAGGCGCATAAGTGAGCTACAGGCCCTGTCAGTGGAAGAAGATTTTATCTCTTTCCATAGAGATAAGGTAGTCCTTAGGACTAATAGAAGTTTTGCCTAAGGTGGTTTCTGATTTCCACCTGAATCAATCTATCTCTCTCCCAGTATTTTTCACTGAGCATTCTTCCTCAGGTGAGAGGAGACTGCACAGCCTGGATGTCAAAAGAGCCTTAAGCTACTATTTAGGCGCACCAGAGGTCATAGGTTGAATCCCTCCAACTCTTTCTTACTATGGCGGGGTTGGCAGGGAAACCTGCCACTAAGAGAACAATTGCAAGGTGGATTGTTTCTTGTGTCAATTCTGTTATCAGAAACTGGGTGAGTACCCCCTCAGGTTGAGGCCCTCCTGGGGGTACAGCTGCGTCTCCTAGCGGCTGCTAGGAGCATCCCCATTCTGGAGATTTGTCAAGCTGCTACCTGGAGACAGTTCACACCTTTGCAAGCATTAGTCCCTGGATGTCCAGTCTGGGAGAGATGCTCGGTTTGGCACAGCTGTGCTTCAGAGCCTATTTCCTAAGTAGGTTCTGACCCTCCTCCATGGAGGTACTGCTGTGTAATCTGCTATTGTTATAATATAGCAAGACTTCATGGTGTTTGAAGAAAAATTACTCACCTTAGTAATTGCTTTTCTTCTCATGGAATCTTGCTTATTCTTTCACCCTCCCTCCTGCCCTCTCAGAACTTCTGCTTGGTGAGGTGTGAATTAGTGCAAACACTGTGTCATGCCATTGTACTTTTTCCCTTACCCTCTTTTCCTTTGGGTTGGGGATCTAGATTGTTTCATTTTAGGTTATTTATATTGCCCCTTCCTGGACTTGAGTCTTTGGGGAAGGGGGTTCATATGTGCTTGTCAAGGGTGGTAAAGCAGAACCATAATACCATCAATTTTGTTATTATGGCTCTGAGTGTTTCTTTGTTCTTTATATTGTTGTTACTACTAGTAGGTAGCCATGGGCTAGTGTAGTTTTTCACACAGACATTCCGTCCTTTGATGTTAGCTTACGTAAAGATCTGACAGTTTCATTTGAAACTGCCAGATGGAAACTTTGGACACAGCGCCCTCGCGCTGTAGAACTCCAGATCTTCTGGAGTTAACTCCTTCCTCTCCGGGGCAGTTCAGCTGCAGTGGCTGACTGCTATTGTTATAATATAGCAAGACTCCATGAGAAGAAAAGCAATTACTAAGGTGAGTAATTTTTTCATACAAGGCACAGGTCACCTCTAAGTCGTATAGTCCCAACTGCTGCAATCCCTCCACACGTGGGAGATGTTTTGGTTTTGTCATTTTCTTGGTTGCTTTCCTCTGTACTCCCTCCAAGAGTACACTTGGGACGCTGCATCCTCCTCCCTCAGGTGCCCTGCAGCAAACCAGGCTTGTTCCAGAACCCTGATCACCAGCTTCACCCATGGTTATAGTAACGTGCCGATATACCAGCCATACAATTACAGTTTATCAATAATGCATTTACTTTCTGTGCATATCTTGTTAGATCAGACGTTTCCTTAATATTTAATACAATACCATTTGTATTTTGAATAGAATTTTTCATTCATTCTTGTACTTTCATTACATTTTTTTTAATCAAACTGTTCTAAAATTGTGGATTCAGTTCACTATCCACACTCTGGCAGTTCTGCTGGAGACAGCTGAGTCAAAGCATACGGCCACCCTGTGCATAAATAGAAACACAAAACATGAAGGCAGAAAATGGCCTACTGAGCCGTCCACTCTGCCCAACCATACCTGTAAGTCATGCAATAAATGTTTTAAGAGGAGACTGGCTGCCATGATTCGCTGACATTAAGGCTGCTGCACAGTATCATACAATTAACATACTAATATACTAAAATGCCAGCAGAATAGGCCTAACAGTCTTTCGTGTCTGCTCGATTGGTCAGCCCCCACCCTGGGTGCTGACCTTGCAGCCCCCCCTCACCTTCTCTGGCTTCTCCCTTCCCAGTTCCGGATATTCTCGCTGCATTGGATTTTGCTTCCAGAACCCTTCCCCTGTACCTGTCCCATCCCCTCTTGAACCCCTCCACTGTCTCTGCCTCCACCAGCCCCTAGGCAGCGCATTCCATGGCTCCACCACCTCTCTCAGTGGAAGTAGCACCTCCTCCTTTCTCCTGAATCTTCCCCTCCAGCTTCCACCCATGCCCCCTAGTGGCCCCTCCTCCTTCCTTCAAGCACCTGACTGTTCCTCCCTATTTACCCTCTTCATGTCACTGAAGACCTCTATCATGTCCCCGGTCCCTTCTCTCTTCCAATGTGTACATATTTAGCTCTTGAGCCTCTCCTCATAGGTCCTGTCCCCCAAGCCCCAAATCATTTTGGTTGCCCTCCTCTGGACCCTCTCCAGGAGTTTAATGCCCTCTTTAAGTGTGGCCTCCAAACTGCACACAGTATAAGTGGTGCTGCCTCACCAAGCAGTTATACAGAGGGAGTGTCACTTCCCTCCTTCTGGAGGTGATCCCCCTAACGATGCATCCCAGCATCCTGTTGGCCTTGGCTGCTGCCCTACTACAAGTCTCCGAGTTGTTCTTCTTGATATCCACCACCACCCCCAGGTCCCTCTCAGCCATCGAGACTTGTAGCATTTCCTTCCCCAGGGTCTACACTTGGCCTGGGTTTCTGGCCCCCAGGTGGAGTACCTTGCATTTACCTGCATTGAACCTCAGCTTCCACTTTCTAGACCATCTTTCCAGAGCCTCCAGGTCCCCCTGTAGGGCCACCCTCCCCTCCTCCCCATCCACCACCACCCCCAGTTTTGAGTCATCCGCAAAGAGACTCATCTCACTCCTGATTCCTGTCCTTATGTCAGAGACGTAGGCGTTGAACAGGAGGGGCCCAAGGACTGATCCCTGTGTGACCCCACTAATGACCCTCCTTGGGGATGAGATTATCCCGCCAACTACAACCCTCTGGGTCCGGTCCTGGAGCCAATTGCATATCCATCTGATCATCTGGTTCCCTACCCCCATTTCTCCCAGCTTATCCAACAGGCCCACGTGAGGAACAGAGTCAAATGCCTTGCTGCTGAAGTCTAGAAAGAGGACATCCACTGGTCTACCCAGGTCCAAGGCACTCGTCACCCAATCATAGAACTCCACAAGGTTTGTCTGACACGATTTCCCCGGGACGAATCCATGCTGTCTATTGTCCAGGCTCCCTGACTTTTCCAGGTCCCCCCTAGCCTCTCCTTGACAATGCCCTCCATCACCTTGCCCACCACGATGTCAGGCTGACAGGCCTGTAGTTCCCTGCCACCTCCCTTGATCCCCCTTGTGGATAGGCACTGTATAGTCCACCTTCCAATCCTGGGGCACCCACCTGTCCTCAGAGAGATGGTGAAAGCTCCGCCCAGGGTTTCGCCAGGACATCATAAGTTCCTTCAGCACTCTGGGATGTAATTTATCCAGCCCGGTGCTTTCTCCATCTTAAGGGACCTGAGGGCTTCCCTCACTCTCTCTGCTGTGATTTCCACTTCGCTACCTCTTCTCCCTGCTTAGCCCTCCCCTCCTGCCAGTGATGCCTCCCCTCTCCCCAGACCCACCGATCGGTGGGGTCCCCCAGTATCTCTGTCTCCCTACCATGTATGGACGTAGCACCCCCCATTTTCCTTGGTGAAAACTGAGGTGAAGTACTCATTTAGTACCTCAGCCTGCTTCCCCGGGTCTTGTGCCCATCTCTTCCCTGTTTTAATCCTGCTAATCTGCCCCTTCACCCTTTGTTTTTCCCCAGTGTATCTAAAGAACCCTTGTTCCCTCTCCTAATTTCCCTGGCCAGGTTCTGCTCCTTCCTTGCCTTAGCCACCCTCACCACCCTAGTGGCCCTTCTGGCCATCAGCTCATACTCCCCTCGATCCCTTTCACTCCTTGAGCACTTGAATTGCCTAAAGGCTGCCTTCTTTCCCCGCACCACCTCCTGGACCTCCCTGGTCCACCAGCAGGGTTTTCAGGCCCTACCGCATTTTCGTCTTACTCTTGCACAGGTGCTGGTAGCATCCTGCACCCCTCTCCTGATGATTTCCCATCTACTATCAGCGTCCATAGCTGACCCAATCACATCCAAATGCTCCTTAAGGATTCTTTCCATTTCCTTAAAATCCGCCCCCCTGAAGTCAGTTACCTCTGTCTTTGTGCAGCCTTCTACCCCTCCTAGGTCCAGGCAGAACCAGACTGTGACATGGTCACTCTGTGACATGGTCACTCCCTGCCACCGGGTCCCTTACCTCCAGGCCCACAATCTGGTCATTGTCTGCCAGGACCACATCCAGTACCCGCGCCTCCCTGGTCGGTTCCCCACCTGCTGAGTTAGGAACGCGTCTTGAAAGACATCCAACAACCTCTGTTCCCTGGTCACAGAGGATATCATAGTCTCCCAGTCTGTTCCTGGCATATTTAAGTCCCCCAACACCACCACCCTTCCTCTGACCAGTCTGCAGTGTCTCCCAACATCTGCCACCAGACTCTTCTCCAGCTCCTCCGCCAGTGCAGGGGGTCTATACACAACTCCTATTTTTACTCTCTTGCCCCCCCCCCCTTGTTATCAAGGTGACCCAAATCGCCTCCACGGTTCCCTCCACCTCCTCTACTCCCCCTATGCCAATGCAGTTTCTGACTATCATTGCTACCCCTCCTCCCCTTCTCTCCCCCGTCCTTCCTGAACATAGTGTAACCCGCCAGGTTTGGGTCCCAGTCGTGTCCTGCGGTGGTCCAGGTCTCAGTGACTGCTGCCACATCCACTGCTCCCTCAGTTAGCATCGCTTGGAGCTCAGGCATTTTATTGCTCAAGCTCCTGGCATTTAGCAGGACTACCTTCCACCCTTTCCCTATACTTCCATTTCCCCTGCTCGTGTTCCCATGGGGATTCTGTTTTCCCCTGGTCTGCACTTTACCAGTCGGCCTTTTCCCGCAATCCTCCAGCTCCCCAGGGGGGTGGAGACAGAGTCTCTCCTTTATCGGCACCCCCTTGACAGCCTTTTCTCCCATCCCTCCCCCCTTCACAAGTTTAAGCCCCACTTTTCACCAATGAACCCCTCTATTTTCAACTGAAGGATTCCCTTCCCCTCCAAATTGAGATGCAGCCTATCTCTAGCATACAGCTCCTTATCCTCCCAACTGTAACCAGTGATAAGTAGTACTGTATTTTCAGATATAGTACAAGGATATTCCAGTGAGATAAATGCTGCCGAATCTCTTTTGACTGTATTTGTGGTGGTATTTGATGTAAATGTTGATATAGTTTTCACTTGTGCTGTACTTTGTCCAAACTCTCACTCGGGTTAGGTTGCAATCGTAGTTTTAATTTAAAAAATAAATAAATAAATAAAGGTGAATGCTCTGAATTGTGGATACGAAACTGGGTTTATCAAATTATACAGAAAGTGATCAGTTGTGAAATTTGATTTTTAAAATACAGTTTGAGACCTATGGTGTTACTAGTAGTCCTTAGGGTCAACCTACATTACATCATCATGTAAACAGAGTATACATTTTCTTATAGGCTGCTGCTTTTTTGTCAACTTGCCTGGTGGCCAAGGGGGGGGGGTTGGGATTCACATGTCCTATTCCTGATTTGAATCAGTGTTCTCCATCAATATAATTTAGCCCTTGAAATAGGATGTCAGATTACTAGAGTACTGTGAAGGGCAGGTTTACAGCAGACATGTCAGCATGCCAAAATGTAAGAATAGCAGGTTAGAGTGGTGTACTTTTGAAATCGAGTCAGCTGTTCTAAGGCCCTACCCTCTTGAGGTATCAAAGTTGGGGTTAACTGTTTTCAGTTGTGGACAGCAATGTTAATACCTAGCTTATTTTATGTACTGTATGCCTGGTTCAGTGAAATGAAGTTTAATGTGAGAGGAAATGCCTTTTATCAGGAATAGAAATGCTGACCATTCATGGAAGGGCGTTTTAGACATAGCATGTTCTACTGAGGTGTTTTTCAAAATGACAGCTGGCACAAAATGTTTCAGAAGAATATTTTTTTAAGAGTTTTTCTGTATCGCTCCACATTATCAATGGGTAGTGTGCTCCCCCAGTGGGGTAGTTGGTACTGCCCAAAAGCTGTGACCTCAGCACACACCCTCAGGAACATGGAACATTCCATCTGCTGTAGCTACCTCAGTTAATGGAGCACTACGGTCAGAATCTGCAAAAACATATGTTGTGCTGAGAGTTTTGATTTGTGTGTGTAATCCTGGTGTGTCCTTCCCTTTGTTTGCTACTAACAGTTTTTTTCTAAATTAGCCTGCTAGTTGTATGGCCCCTGGAGTTCTCCACCTTAGCATGGTTCATCACTCGTCTTTTTCCTGCAGTGCCTCCTGTCTCTTGTGACAGTGATAATAAATATACCACCATGTTTATGAAAGGTCTGGTAGCCAAGTAAGGAGATCTTGACTGTTCTGTGGGTGCAGCATTCAGGCAAGCCTGCGCCTTCAAGTGGAATCAAACTTGGGTACAATCTATGTCAGTCTTGTATTTCCAGTTTTATACACCGGGACACCCAAGAGGGAGAAGGCTTTTTCACAGCTCATTATTGTTCCCAGTGCCATAACTGGGACCTCTGCCTTTACATAGGATTGGCTGGACTCTGAAGGGGACAGACATTTACCCAGTTCGCACACACACATGCACACGCACACACCCTCGTATGACAGCTGGCATACACAGGCCTGCTTAGCTGGCTTGATGGTGCTGGTCTCACACAGTAGGTGGCCACAGGCACGACTTCTGTGTCACCATATCCAGCAGTTCTGTTCAAGGGGTTTTCTTGCCTTGAGGCTAGTTGTAAGCATGTGGCGGTGCAGTCAGAAGAGATGGTTCTTTCCTCTGATGGCTTGCAAACCCAGGTAATGCTTTTCTTGGTATAGTGATAGCAAAACTGCACAGTTTTTCGTTATCTGCTGCATGAAATTGTTTAGGTATGCAGGCATTGCTGCACATCTGTGTCACCCAGAAGTGGTTGTACATCTGCCTTACTCTACACGTTAGTTAAGCAGCCTAAACTCTGTTGGGTTAAGGCGCAAGCATGTGGTACAGTTGAAACTGTGATATGTTCCTGTTTTCCTTGTGCACGCATGTGTTGTCTCCTAGACAACCTTGTTTCAGGGGAAGTTGCGATCGATACTCCTGCCCTGTCAGAAATATCTGGCTAGAGGGATTGTCAGTATTTAATTGAGGATCAGACTGGATCTGTTGCCTTGTACTTCACTGCATAACACAAGAGGTGGTTTGAAGCTTTTCTTGTCCCATCTTCCACTCCGTGGGCTGCTCCACGCATACCTAGTGGCTACTATCCAGAGTACATTTTTTCTGAGCTCTGAGCCAGCACTTTGGTTTAGCCACTACACTGAGATGGTTGGAATCCAGTGAGAGTCCAGATGCATTGGAGACAGACAAAACATTGTTGTTTTTCTTTGATCTGTCTCATCATGAGGGGTTAAGAACCTATAGAGAGGTCCTTGCCAAGGGCTTGGAAATCCTGGGGCTACTACGCTGACTGTTCCAACAGTGAAGAGAGTTCCTTGATGCTGTTGAAGGTAAGAATCCCTGAGAGTAGGGCCGGCCCGGTGGCGCTGAGGGTTGAGGCACTGGAAACCACACCTTGCGCTACGCCAGCAACCTGGGTTCGGGACCGAGCTTGGGTCAGCAGGGGGAGGGAGGACTGAGCGTCCCAATGGATGCTGTCCTCCCTCTGGGGTGGGATACCAGGGGTGCAGTACGTACTCGATGCTCTGAGAAAGTGCCGGTGGAAACTGGGCTCTTGAGGGGTTGGCAGCTCTGTCTAATGGAGTCGGGGAGGGGGACGTCTGTAGGCGCTTGAGAGTGACGTGTGTCTGCACGTCTCTTCTCTGGATGCTTGCATCCTTGCGCCGGCATCTCAGGTGGCTGGGACAGGGGAAACCACAGAAAAACGGAAAATACCCCTCGGTAGTCCTAGATGATGACCGTTCTGGGCCATCCATAACCACCGATTCTGGACAGACCTCGCTGTGCAGGAGGAAGTAAGAGGTGAGGCACTCTAGGGGCAGATCTGGAGTAGGGGGCAGAGATGATGATGAGCAGCCCGAAGGAGTGGGCACCGAGGGTAGACAGGAGGAGATAAACAGAAAGTATAAAAAATAAATAAGAATCCTTGAGAGTAGGGTCTAGCCTGGAGAACTCAGTAGTCGTTTTTTCATGCAGATGGTTTTATTCATAAAACCTTGCTTTTTCTCCACATACACCAGTTACTCTGACTCTGTAACGATCTGTAACCCTCCCCTTTCCATACACCCCCTCCGCTTAGCACAAACAAAAGGCCTTTACCTGATTTAACAACTGTCTCCCCTCTCTTCTCCACAAATTTCAGCTTCAGGGGAACTGATCAAGGCGACCCCCCCCCCCACAGGTGGACAGTCGCAAGGGCCAGATTGCTGAAGCCCTCCCTTCTGCAGAACACAGCCAGGTACTGGTCACCGACTGTTGGACGGAACGCAGTTTGGGGCACTACAAACTGCTGCTTCTCTGCTGAGTAGCAGAGCCCCGTTGACGCTGTACATTGGCTCCCCACCGCCCCCACCACCTCCCTTGCTCGGATCTCCCTTATATAGAGGGCTGAGGCTGAGTTCAGAACCAGTCAGCCCACTTCTTCACTATCAGGTAATAGCAAACAGCCACTTGAGGCAGCACTGTACTGTGGCCTGTCCAGATCCCTGGCATTCATCTCTCCTTCCAGCTTTATTGCTGTACCACTAGAAGCCTATGTTTCCTCTGCTTCTCAGCATTGTCCTACTGCTCCAATTAGTGTACCCAACTATCCTGGTATACCTCCTGCTCGCTAAGCTGATTCCCCTATCAGTGTCTCCACCTTATCTTTGTTTACAGCCGTCACTTTACTCCCTCTCATTCTCCCCCACCAACTTATTACCACAGAGGCAACCTCCTCTGCCTAGAGTATCCCTCTCACTGCCCTCAGTGCACTATTTTTCCTGTGTTAGAATGCTCACATTAATCCTCATCTCTGTAGTCCTCCTCTACCAGGGACTGCCTAGTCCTGCACCTGTGGTGCTATCAGCTGATGCAACCTCTACACAGTTTTGGCTCCAACCTACTCTCCCACTCACCATAGCTCATTCGTCCCCCCACCCCTCATCTCCTAGCTGTAACCTCCTACCATCACCCTCCTTGTCAAATTACGTTCCTCTCCTTCCCTACTCTCCCATTTCTTGTTTAGGCGGCAAATCTAAAAAAAAAAAAAAATAGTAATAAACATCGTTCCATTACCAACAAACAGCTGATGCTGGCCCTCCTCAGAATACTTGGTCTACTGCTCCTGATTTCAGGCAATGTACACCCCAATGTTGGTCCCCTCTCGCTAAACTCCAGCACCTCGCATCACGGGCCACGAATGGCTGCTATGAATATATGCAGCTTGCCCAGGAAGTTGGCACCTTTACTGTGCTGGATGCTACAGCATCAGCCGGATGCGCTAGCCCTTACGGAAACCTGGCTGTCAAAGAAGACTCCTGACACTTTTGTCACACTCCCAGGCTTCACCCTTTCTAGAGCCGACAGGATTGGCAAACGAGGAGGGGGGGTGTGCTTTTTACATCTGTGACTCACTGTTATGCCATAACCAACCAGCTCCCGCCCTAGATCATGGGGCAGAAGCCCTGACAATAAAACTCAAACCAGACCCAGCCAGAGCCCCTATTTCCATTACTGTGGCTTACATCCCACCTAGAAACCAAGTCGCAGCATTTCAATCCATGGCCAACTATATATATCCAGCTTCCCTCCCAGAACTGAACACATTATACTGGAGATTTTAACATGAACTGGCTGTCAAGCTCGACATCTTCAATGAAAGATACACTCGCTACATTAGACCTCACCCAGTTAGCCAATCAGCCAACCAGGATGAATCCCAGAACTGGATCTAGCACCCTGATCGATTTTCTACTCACCAATCGACCTAACAAAATTTCTAACCTGGTTGTCCTTCCAGATTCCTTAAGCGACCACTCCCCTATCCTCTTCACCAGGTCGTATCAGCGGCAAATGCCTCAACCAAACAATTCCACACAACTCCGCTTCCTACCAGGAGGCCTCACTAACTTAAGGAGACACCTAGCCCAGTGTGATTGGTCCCCCATCAGACACTCCACTTCTATAGATGGAGCTCTAGGTTATTTCACCCGCACATTCAACACTGTGTGTGATACTGTTGCCCCCTTCACTAAGGTCCAATCTAAAGAATGTAATACCCCCTGGGTCTCCCCTACCTTACTACAGCAGCTAAAGAACCGTGACAATCTCTGGCACAAAGCACTTGCCTCAGGGGTACCGGCAGACAGGCTTAACTACAGGGTGGCCCTCAACAGGTGCACCTGGGCCATAAGGAGGACTAAAGCAGACTACTATAGATCTACCCTCGCCTCCGCTTGGGGGAATGCAAGGTTGTTCTGAGACAACCTTAAAGAACTTAACGGAAAAGCCAGGCTGCCTCCACCCTCCCAGATATCTGTCAGCAATACCTACTCCTTGGACCTACTTACCATCGCCAGTTGCCTGAATGCTACATTCTCAGACCTGAGTGCTATCCTTGCTAATAGCTTCTTTGACCCCACCCCCATAACCCATGAACCAAACAATGCCTACCCTTCTTTCCACCTCAGGATTATTCCTAGAAGGGATGCAAGGCAATACCTTGCAAATGCTCTTGGGGGTTCAGACTACTGCAAAGAGTCCTTTGACATGAAAATCCTTAACTTGGTACTAGACTCGGTACTTTCACCACTGACTGATCTCCTTAACCTCTCCCTATGTCTGCAGCAATTTCCTACAGACTGGAAGTTGGCCACAATCACACCAATTCTGAAGACTGGGGACCCCACCTCACCCAATAATTACCAGCCAATCTCCATTCTGTCACCACTCTCAAAAGCCCTGGAAAAATCGTTGCCACTCAACTCTCCAAATACCTAATAGTGCACAACATACTATGTAGAGAAGAACATGGATTTAGAACAGGGCATAGCACTACAACTGCCCTCACAGAGTTCTCCAACTCGCTTCACAAAGCCCTGGATAAGAAACACTTAGCAGGAGAAGTATTTATTGACCTCTCAAAAGCTTTCGATACTGTCTCACATACCCTGCTCCTAAATACTCTCCGCCTCACCGGGCTATCTCCTGGACCCATCACGTGGTTTGCAAGTTACCTCTCAGATAGGTCTCAGTGTGTTAAGATAAACAACACTCACTCGACTACCCTGCCTGTCCGCTTTGGGGTCCCACAGGGTTCCATCCTCGGTCCCTTATTATTCAGCATCTTCCTGAATACCCTGCCTAAAGCCTGCCCAAGTAAACTTCTGCTGTACGCTGATGGTGCTGTTCTGTTTGATGCCCAACCAGGTCCCACGACTCTACAGTCCTCATTACAAATTGCATTCACCCATGTCGAAAACTGGTTCATGGACCACAGATTGGTGGTCAATATAAAAAAGACTAAGTTAATGCTCTTTGCTCACCGGCAAAGCAGAAACGCAGATGCCCAGCTAAAAATCTTCTCCAAAGCCCGCCTCCCCTTGGAGCAGGTACATACCTACAAATATCTCGGCCTTAAATTTGACCCCAGCCTCTCATTCCACCCACACATCGATAACCTTGCCTCAACCATAAATATTCGCACAGGACTACTGTATTGGCATAGAGAATGCCTGCCGGCTGAGGCCCTCAACTTTTCGGTCACTGCCTCTGTTCTCTCTCTCTAGTAGATTACGGTCTAACCATATACATGGCCGCCGACCACACGGCTCTGAATAAAATCCACTTAGCCATCAACAAAGCATGCAGACTCCTCGCCGGGGTTGACAGGCGTACCCATGGCTGTACCCTGTATGCCATAACAAATATCCTCACTCTTAACGAAAGAGTCTGCTATCAAACAGCCCTCTTCACTAAAAAAAAAATCATCTAGGTCTCACACCCCCTGGAGTATCTGCCACCCTCTGCTCAGCTCGTGCCACAGCTAACACCCGCTCGGCTAACAAACTGATATGGACTGTCCCCAGGGTCACAACCACACTAGCTCAAAGGTCCTTTCACTACAGAGCACCATTATGGTACAGTGAGCTCCCCTTGGCCGTTTTCTCTATCACCAGATTGGGTCCTTTCAAAATAGCCCTCAAAGAACACATACTTTCCACCCGCCACTGCCTATGCACTGGCCAAAATGGGCTGCGACTCAACACCACTAACACCTGGCTACCAAGCTCTGGCAAGGATGGCCAGGTCCTGTCTTAGTCTGCCGGGTCCTGTCTCAGTATTAGAGTTATTTTGCAGGTACCTACAAGTGTATATTGTCTCTTATATTTCTCCTAGACGGATCTGCTCCAGCAACTGTACTTTTATATCCTGTTTTTTTTTTTCCTTACCACTTTGAATTACTGTATTATTATACATGCTATTAGTATGTTGTGTTCTATGTTGATGTTTTGTACTTTGTGAGGAGACTTTGTAAATGAGTCTTTGACTCAAAGGTTGTAAAACCAATTTACTCAATAAATAAATAAAATAAAATCCCTGTCTTCAGTTGTAGCCCTGTATTTGCGCAGTTTTGCATGTGTAGACTCATAGCTGCCCAGAGTCCAAGCACTGGTAGGGCATCCCCAAATACAGAAATGTCCCACTTCCCAGACATTATTACAATCTCTTGCACTGATGCAGAGCTCAGGAATACTGGAGCAGGCCTTGAGCTGTGTGTGTGTGTGTTTGGGGGGGGTTCTGGATTAGATACCGGTGATAAGAGACTGAAGTCTTCAGACCCAGTGGTCCCAATCCCTAAATGATCTCAGGGATAAAAGAAGCTACTCATGTTCCTGCCCAGGATTTAGTTTGGATTTGACATAAGCAATAGGAGTCGCACAGATATGTGTTTGCAATAGGAAGCGACTCTACTATTTCTGTGAGCTGGCTATCTTATAATAATGGTATACACAGCTGGAGAATCAAAGACTCAGAGTGAATGGCTAAGTTGAAGGGAGTCCCTCGGAGGAGTTCCTCTACCTGGTGGTGTCTGAGCAGCTGTGTAGAAAAGTTTATTTGGATCCAGAACAATTTTCCTTTCTCGAGGAGAACCAGTCAGAATCAAATCTGCAGTAGTCGTACTGGTGGTAGTCACAGTCAAAATGCAAACTGAACTTCAAGCAGGAGAATAGAGTGTCCACACAGTTTTCTATAGGATATAAGTTTGTACACCTGGGGGAGTGGTCCCGTATCCAGGGAGGTATTTTGACTTGCGGGGACAGAAGGCCTGGTGGCCACAGCTCATACAATGCAGCCATAGGAGATTGCTCAGGTGTTTAGGCCCTTCAGTCTTCCTGGTGACCACAGGTGGAGGCAGTGCATGTCCGCCCTGGCAGTGAAACATCAAGTATGCTGGCTTAGCAGTTGTTTCACTGTTGCACTGTACCTGCAGTATTCAAGGGTCAGAAGGAAGTTTTCCTCTGATAGTCTCAGACTGTAGCTTACAGTTTTGGTACTGGTAACAATGTCCGCTGTTGGCAGCCTGGTTTCTCTGTACAGGTGGAGGCTTCAGAGACGCTGGTTCCTGACAGGGCAGGTATCTGTGTGATGGACTGTAAGAGATAGTCATCTTCACGGTCTTGGCAGAGCACACAACTTTGTGTGTGGTGGTCAGAAACCAGGGTGTTAGGACCTCCAGTTCCTCAAGTTTTTGGATGTTGTTTTGTGGGTGGGAACTGCCAATGGTTACCCATAGTTCCATGGATATATTGTGATTTGGCACAGAGTACGCAAGACCATAGATTCCGACATGCTGGGAATTTTACCATATAAGGCATAAAGACAGGATGATGCCTTCCTCATTCCTCTCATGTTGTTTTCTGTCCTGAGCAGCAGGAGGCACAAGGATCGTACCTAAGTATTTCACTTAAAAAAAAAAAAACACTATCATATAAATAACATGCCACCCCCACAAAAAAATGCCTCATGGCATTTTGCTCCCTGGCTTGGAGCTTTGTCAAGAGCTAAAGATGATTATGCTACTTGGACTTAAATACATTTCAGCCACAGCAGAATTAATTAATAACATTCCAGTTCAGTCAAACACCATCAGTCACTATTTAATATATCGAGTGAACCTCTCTATCTCCACCAAAGGGTGAAGTATAATTAATATATGTAAAATACAGTAAATGAATTTATTTATTCATTTTAAAAAGTTTCACCAGTAAAGACGTGCTAAGCTACAAAGCTCATTTCCAGATAAGTACTGGGGGAAAGGGGAAATGGACACAAACAGAATACAGTGCATAATACAAAAAAACTAAGTCAGTACATATACCGAAGTACAGTTAGGCTAAAAACAGACATTTTTGTGGGAGAGGCAGGCAGCACTTGCCAACAGATAAAGTCTACATAAATATATTAACTATACATACACACACATTTATATTTTTTCATAAACGCACGCACTTACTAAATAGTCATATACATACACATAAACCCACACAGAGCACAAAACAACACAGATATATTTTGCGTTTCTTTACACCTGGAAGAGTGAGAAGAAAATAATTAGTAGGGGAAAAAAAGGGGGAGGGAGGAGGGGGAGATGTATGAGAGTAAGAATAAGCCTTCATCCCTCCAGGAGCATCTTTGAGAGAAAGAGATGTGCAAGAACAAGGGGGCACAGTTTGAAGATACAGGGGGGACGGCTCAGGGGAAACATCAGAAAGTATTTTTTCACAAAGAGGGTGGTGGATGCATGGAACCACCTTCCTGAGGAGGCCGTGGGGTCAAAAACAGTGGGGGAATTCAAGAATGCATGGGACAGACATAAGGCAATTATAGTGAAGGGTAGGAGGAAGTAGGCTGTTGGTTAACTAGAATCTGCAGCTTATCCAGTGTGTAGGGAATGGGCAGACTAGGTGGGCCAAGCGGTCCTTATGTGCCATCAAAGTCTATGTTCTATGGATGCAAGCCCTGCAAAGGGAGTAGGCCAGGTAATATATAAAAGGGCAGGAGTAGACACATGAGAGGAGGGTGGGCTGAATTAAGGAAAGGGTATGGGGAAATTTGGGAACCAGAGAGAGAAGGAGAGGAGTGGTGTAGTAAGGAGGTGGAGGGGGATGGAAGGCAAGTGTAACCCAAGGAGCGAACCCCAATGGTAATAACACTACTAGATGTAAACCCAGCTACTGGAAAAGGATTGGCAAGCCCAGGGAGAGGAAAAGGAGTTGAAAAAGAGAACAGAAGAGAGGGCAGAGAGAGGAAAGAAAATAAATAAGTGAAGAGGAGGAGGATTAGGTGCAGTTGCAGGATTGGGAAATGTAGTGGCGAAGAAGATAGGACAACGAACAAGTAGATGAAGCAGAGTGGATACCTAAGGGGAGAGAGTTCCAGATATTAGGTAAATGATGGGAGAAAGCTGCTCTTCCTGAAGTGGTATTACGGGAAGGGAGGGATAGTGTCCTAAAGGGGGAGTTACGAAGGGAGTAGGTTGGGGTAGGGGGGATGGAGAGGAGGGAATAAAAGTAGGGTGCCAAGCAGCCAAGCCAGTACTTCCCAATTAAAGAGGCACTGTGGGCAAAATGTCTGGATCCGAGGGGGGAAGGAGAGAGCAATGTAGAGGTCACAGTAGTGCGTATGAGGCAGACAGGCAAGAGCAAAGCGGCAAAAAGGAGTTGAAAAAGGAGTTGAAAAGAGTGTCCAGTCTGGCAAGAGTGGTTTGGGAAGCAATGCTATAGACTGTGTTTCCAAAGTCAAAGATTGGGAGGATTATCTTCTGGACAGTCTCTCTGCAGGCAGACAAGGGAAGGCAGCTAAGGTGTCTGTATAGAGCACCTAGTCTGGGGAGGAACTTTTTGTGGATAGCATCCACATAACCAGCGAAATCAAGCAGGAGAGGCAGGACGTTTGAGCACCAAAGGTATGTAGTACAGAAACATCAGAACAGGAGGTCAAATTCATTTCTGCATATACACCAGAAGCCAATGACATTAGACATATAGGGCTCGATTCTCAAAGCCCTGTGAATGACACAAGGTGCTTGCGTCAAACATAAATGGCGCAAGTGGCACCTGCATCAAACATCAAAACCCTGAGCTATTCGGTAAAAGCAGCCTACAAGTCAACCACAAGCTGCCTGCCCCAAAGAGGGCTAACGCCACCCCTGCTCCCATATATGGGCTGCGACCTGGCACTAGGGGGCATGTAGCAGACACAAGCTGCCACATCCCCTAATGTTGAATTCACAGAACTCTCCCAGAGGGAGAAATTGTAAGTACCCTTAGACCAGCCAGAACTAGTCTAAGGGTATTTTGAAATTTCTCCACTGAGAGAGTAGCTTGTATGTGGCATTGTGCCAAGGTCCCCCCTTGCCCTATCCGATCCCCGATGTCCCAGTCATTAATACATAATTCTCCATTCATTGGTGATCCAGTGACCCCCCCTCCCCAGTGTCGCGCAGTACAGTAATGGATATTAAAGCTTTTTTTCTTGGTCCCCCCCGAGCCCCAATGATGCCCTGTACAGTAATGTTTAATAACATCACTTTTACCTGTAATGTGTACAGTGTTCCTGGGGTCTCTGCTGATGTCACAGCCTTTGTGGTGTACCAGCTATCCCAGTGGGGGAACACATTACCCATATGTATTAACTACCTTCCCCATTGACAACGCTAAAGCTAACAGAATAATTTTTTTTTAATTACTGTGAAATCGGAATTACAACCTTTGAACTAAAAGCTCATTTACAAAGGATCCTCGACAAACAAGGGGGGGGGGGCATCATGTACACGAGTTAGGGGAAAATGGTAGCAGCTAACAGGCATTGTCTGTATCTGTAAAACATCATGTTACGGTAAGTATGGTGGAATTTCTCCTGTTTTACCTAGGAAAGCCCAGCTGAGATACATTATCTTGTTTTTAGTGAGGTCCTACTTTTCTGCCCGTTTTTACAGCTGGGTGAACTGTAGCACTGGGAGGTTAGGTGACTTGTTCACAATCACACTAGTAAGTAAATAGCTATAGAGAGATTTAAACATTGGCCTCCTGGTTCCCAAGCCTGTGATATTACAACTAGAGTCAGACCATGCAGCCTCTCTAATTGAATAGAATAGCAGAATTGAATGGAAACCCTGAATGACTACTAATCAATACTCCATATTAAGTGGTATTTGAACCTCGCAGTTCAATCACCACTGAATTCCATTGATAAAGCTTTTTAACAGGCTACGCAGTCATGTGACTGTAGCTGTTTCTGTCGATGGGGAGCCAGCTGTGTATGCTGTAGTTCTGGATATTGGAAGCTCATCTGAGGAGTGTCACAGAACTTCCGTTAATCAGATAGGATTGATCAGAAAGCCTACATGTACCAAAACTAACTTGTGGCTTGTGTAGAAAAAATGATTGTTGGAATACCTGATATGGGGTAATACAGGGACCAAAACTGGCACCAGTTCACCAGCCAAATGCAGGTGGAGTTTGCATCTGCTTGATATAAAATACATTTTACTTTGCTTAGTCTGCTGCCACACTTGATGAAAGGGCTTGTGTGCCCTGAAAGCATGTGTACTGTAACAGCAGCAAACGGCAATCTTCAGAACTTGCAGTTTATTTGTGCAAAACAACACAATGGCAGGTAGTCTCTTTGTTCCACCTGCCATTGCATTGTTTTGCACAAATAAACTGCAAGTTCTGAAGAAACTGTGTATGGACAGCAATTTGTATTTGAATGGATGTGAGTTCCCGTGGCTGCCTTTTGCTGTTAGTGCTGTAGTTGTCACAGAGAATCCAATTCCTCTTGTGTGGCTGTCAGCCAGGAAGTGTACTGTAACAGCTATGCACAATTTCTTTGTAATATATGGATACATGAAAATAATGTGTTCCTAAAGCATACAAAAAAATCCCGATAATACCACTGTTCAAAAGTGGTAATACCATAGGTTTTTTGCCGAAATACTATAGTTCGGAGCCCGTAATAGTAATTGGGAGCTCTGACAGATAGTATTATTAGCTAAACAGAACAGCGCGAGTGCATGACTCTCTCACACCGTGGAGCTGGTTGCTATACTGCCAACTGCTGTTGCTAGACTCACAACGTGACAATTTGAAAGCGTGATTCATGGTTGTCTGCTTTTTCTCTGTGGGCAGGCAGAACAGTTTCAAAAACATGGTAGCCGTCTCTCGCGTAGTGAGAGTAATTCATATTCTTCTTTCTTTTGCCGGTACAATTTTTTTTACATGTAAAGCATTATCTGGTTGATCCTGCATTTAGACTGCACTAAAAACAACTAACAGGACTAGCTACCAAACCTCATGACTGTGGGGTTAGGGGTGGGGGTGGGTGTGGGGGATGGAGCGAGCGAGTGTTTAGTGTGGTGCTCGGACAGCCATTGTCACAGGCTGTCAGAAAAAAATTCAGAGCCGGGTATTTTTAATCGGATCCTTATATTACAGAAAATGATAAATAGGAGAGTGTGTATCACAAGGGAGTAATGCCATTGAGAGGTTCCCATATCCCCCAGAACCTCTCAATGGTATTACTCCCTTGTAATACACACTCTCCTATCTATTATTCTGTTTATAGTGTATGGGGGAACACTGTTGTGCATGGAATTCCATGCCTGGAATATGCTTGTTGTACTGCAGTGGTGATGTCATAATGTTTTTTTATTTGTTTTATTTTTGTTTTATTTCCTTTGGTAACCAGGTAAGGCCCACTAGGCACAGGTGCCTGTTTTCAGGGGCAACCCGGGAGCACTGGGGAGGTTAAATGACTTGCTCAGAGTCACACAGTATGCAAGTGGAGGTTGTGGGAATCAAACCCAGGTCTGTCTACTGGATGTACCAAGCTCATTCACAGCTCGTTACTCTATCCTGTAGGTTATACTGCCAGCCCCTTTTTTGCTGCAGTACAGATGTCACTGCTGCAGCACAACATGGAATGTCGCTGTGCACCTTCCTACAACTGCGGCGCCAACAAATGAAGACTTTTGTTTTTGTAATATAGTCTGAAATATAACCATTCTACCCCTGCTCTGGGTTGGAGTTGCTGGCCATCAGGCAGGACTGAAACACAGAGCTTGGGGTCCTACCCAAGGTCACGCAGTGAGTGAGCTGGCAGCAGAAGTGGTGGCCTGTGATGATGGCCTCGCTTGGACTGCCTCTCCAGTTTTTCAGAGAAGTGCTGTAGCCACAAGAGAAAGACTGTAACCTTTACACATCATGCAGACTCAGGCTTGATACATGGTATGCCCCAACACTGCAAAGGAGAATGTGTGGGCAGCCATACATAGACAAACCTGAGTTGGCTTCTCAAGGTTTCCATAGTTACCAAAACCTCTCAAACTTTGCTCTTGAGGTTTAAGCAGTTGCCATGGCAACATTTCAGTGCCAACACAAGCTTATTGTATATGGCTACCCATACATTATCCTCTGCGTTGGTCTCACGAATGGTTATATCCCAGTCTTCAATAAAACCTTGTACTGGGTCAATAAAATTGCCAACTATTATGGTAGGAGGAACAGTTTAATACATACACCAGCTGGGCATGTGGGATGTCTGTGGAGCTGATGAATTTTCCCTGCCACGATTCCTGTTGGCTAGTTGCTGCAAAACTTAATTTTAGTCCCATGTAATAGTTGTCTTATTCACTTCTACTTTTTTTAATTAGACTTTTATTGGCATTTATGTTCAAGCCATACATTAGAAAAAATAGCAACATTTCAGTTGGACACAACTGATCCTACACACAACCACCGGGTATACAACCCACACCCCTAGGCATCACCATGTAAACAACCTGCCATTCTGGTCCATGTTTGGGGGTGGGAGAGAATGGGTAGTAGACAGTACATGTAAAGTGTCCCCTCTTATTCTCTGATACTGAATTCATTGTACTATGCCCTCCTAAACGGGTTAAGAAGCAATATTATAAAGTTCCTGAAGCTGGTGATAATGAATGTCTCTCACATACAGACAATGGTCTGGATATTCCATGACCTGGTTTTGGCACCAGCTAATGCCTTTTGTTATGTCACAAATGGGGTTTACAAAAGATCTGTGGCATTTTTAGAATGTTGACAACTTGAGCAGACGTCACCATTTGTAACAGTATTTTGCTTTTTGCTGGAAAGTGTGCTGGGGTGTCAGTGGTCCCAGTTACATGCTGCCCTGAACCAACAGGTCAGGAAGACCCAGTCAGTGCTGGATGCCATCCAGTGGTCGCTGTGCCGCTCGAATGTTTTGGAGGGAATCCGATTGTCCAAGCAGAACCTTTGGTTACATTGATGATGGACACAAGATCCTTGTTAGTTGAGCAGTGGCTTTGCTTTTAAATAAATGGCCCTCTAAATATATAAAAAGTTGTCCCCCAAGAGTGCTGGAGCGCTTTGCAGTTCACAGAGCATCCACGTTTGAGGGCAAGGCAGCCTGATGTGTAAGTGGAAGGGATTGGGCTACCAGCTCATCGGAACCAAAATACAAGCCTTTTCCTTCCTTTGTGCAACAAATATTGAAATGGTGCCGCTTATTCCATCCGACTCAGAAGGAGGTAAGGGTTCTTCATGATTTTTTCCAACAAACTTAATTGGTGCTCTTTAAAGTTTAATAAAAAGGTATATTTTGCTTTTTTAGCAGTGTATAAAAATAAAGATTTAAGAAGTTAACTAACATACTAAAAGCCAGCAGAATACCACCCCCCCCCCCAAAGATTACAGTTATAGTGGATAGGTCAGAGATTACCAGACACTTTGCCTTTGGTTCTGATTTGCGTGTGTGTGCGAGAGAGATATGAGGTGAGCTAATGTAAGATAGCAGAAATATCTTCTGGAGTTCTACTTGACCTCTGACCTCAATAGATCACAAGAAGTCGAGTGCAATGAAAGAAGGTATTTCTGATATTGTACATTAGCTCATCTCATATTTCATGTCCAACATGACTGAAAGTTTCATAAATAAAGCAGCAAACAAGTGATTTTCTTTTTTCAGTTACTGTTTTTATGCTTGTTTCTATGAACCGTCTGTCTTTGAAGAATGTATGAAGTAATGGTCGTCAAGGTAGCATTGTTATGAGGTAATGTGGTATGCAATGTTGCTATTGGTCAGTTATCAATAAATCAGATGTGGTATATCTTGGTACCTAACAGGTGATATCTTGATTTGTCCAAATAGGAACCCTGAACTGTTAAAAAAAAAAAAAAAAAACCCGTTAAAGTCAGCCCCTGTAGTAGTCTATGGAGCCCGCCCTCATACTCTCCATATACAGTCGATTCCACTTGTGTGCAATTCGGTTGTGTGCACGTTCAGCTTGTGTGCACACAAATGGCAGGTCCCGATTCATTCTCTATTCTTTTTTCTTTATTTTATCCTGATGTGTGCACGGTCATTTTCGGTTGTGTGCACACATTTTGACCAGAACTCACTAGTCTGTGTCATTAAGAAACAATTGAGTCCTTAATTTCTCTTCTACCTGGCATCGTAATTAGGTGTTAAATGGTTCTAACAGTATTCACAGTCTTTCAATAGCTAGCTGCTGAGCCGCTGTGAATCTGGTAATTGTTCCTATCCTATTGATTCCATAGCTCCCGCTCCTGTAGCCTGTTGGCACTTACCTTTGAGCTGTTGTCTTAAGTCATGCGATTTGAATTTTTTTTTATCCCAACTGCCATGGAGAAGTTGTCATGCACAGTGTTATCCCTGGAGCAAAAAGTTCAGCTCCTAGAGAAAGCTGTCGTACCAGGCATCTTCCGAAAAGAACTTGCGGCAGAGTACTTGATCGATGTGTCCTGTGTCTGCCGGACACTGCAGCAGAGAGAGTTGGTACTGGCACAGTGTCATTCAGGTGCTAAAAAAGAAAGAAAACGCAAGAGGGAAGGCAAAGACTAATCTAGAGTTGACAAAGCTCTTTTGAAGTGGTTCACAGCTGCTCGTGATCATGGAGCCCCTCTGCCTAGCTATATCTTTGCCGAAAAGGCACGTAACCTGGCTGCCGGAATGTGCATCGACTTCGAGCCATCAGCTGGATGGTTGTCAAGGTGGAAAGAGTGCCACAACATTGGGTACAAGAAAGTGCACGGTTAGAGAGCTGAAAATGATTTTGAGAGCTCAGAGAGGTGGTTCCGGGAAGTGCTGCCAACATTAACAGCATCATTTGCACCGAGAGACATTTTCAATGCGAACGAAACTGCACTCTTCTTTAGAGCCACACCAGACGACAACCTCACCTGTAAAAAAGAAACAATCTCAGGCCACAAGAAGGCCAAGGAGAGAGTGTCCGTGCTAGTGTGTGCGAACAGCAGTGAGATTGAAAAACTACCCTTGCTCATTGTCGGCAAGTCTAAGAAGCCACGGTGCTTCAAAGGGGTAAACGTTTCTGCTTTGCCAGTAGAATACACCTCAAATTCCAATGCGTGGATGACATCAACATTGTTTCATAACTGGCTAAAGCTGATTGGCAAAAAAATGGATAGGCAGAGGCGTAAAATCCTTATGATCGTGGACAACTGCACAGCGCATAAACCACTCACCTTAAGAAATGTGCAGCTTGTATTTTTACCCCCGAATTGTACAGCTCTCATCCAGCCGATGGATCAGGGGGTGATACACAATCTGAAACAGCACTACAGAAAGAAAATTGTGAATAAAATGTTGTTAGGACTTGATTCACAAGATGCTCTGGCATTCCATGAGATTACCAAAACAGTCACAATACTGGATGCGATTCATTTACTGCACTCCACTTGGTGTGAGGTCACCCCTCAAACAATAGACAATTATTTTAAAAAGGCCAGGATAGGAGCTGAATACGGACCAGAAAATGACGACTCAGTTGCTATAGAGCACGTTCCTCCACCACCCAGAATGCCACTGGAATCCTTTAATGAATTGGTTGCTGTAGATTCGGATGAACCAGCAAGCAGTGAGCTTACGGAGGAAGACATATTCGCATCAGACCTTGACGAGACCAGCTGTCATGAAGAGGAGGATGACAACCAGGAAATCCCGGTTCCTTCGATTGCCGAGGTTTGGCAAATGATGGGGAAAATCAGACACTATATTGATCACTGTGAGCAGGCTGATTTCTCTTGGTTCTGTTTCTTTGAGAAAAAACTGGAACAACTTTCAATCAAGACAGTAAGACAAGCCAACATTACTGACTTTTATCAGACTGTCTGTTCACAAGAACAATAAAACAGTGAAGTGTCTGTTTTTATGCTTTAAATAACTTCATACATTACTGTAAAATGTGTATTTTCCACATATTTTAGCAATTCAGCACTTTATTTACTTAAAGAGCATGTAACCGCATTTTGTTTCCAAAGGCTGTTATTTATACAAACATGGAAAAAATGAAGCTTAACTGAGGTAAATTCGGTTGTATGCAATTTTGGATGTGTACACAATTTTTGCAGGTCCCGACCATGTGCTCACATCCGGAATTGACTATAATTACATGTTTCTAATTGTCATGTAATCGCTCTTTAATGCCTAATGATCAGGCCTCGTAACCACTGAATATGTGTATTGTCTTATTGTCCACCCTGACATGGAACCTTTGTAAAAGAGCTCACGCTCAAAGGTCTTTCCGAAATACTAATTAAACAATTACATCAAAAAACATGCCAACATGGGGGCTGGACTCAAGACAAGGCAGTGGAAGGGAATTGGGTCTTGGCTTCATGGACCCAAAATACTATCCCTTCCCTTCCCTTCCTAAAACAATGACTCTCAAAATTATAATTTATGTATGGATGCACTCTGGGGGAGATAAAGGCTCTTACTGTATTCTCAAAAGGGTTTTATGAAAATGCTAGGAAAGTTGCTCTTTAAAAACTGAACATTTTAAGGATAACTGATTTTTTGCGATCGTTCAGTGAAAATGTGTGTGTGTCTGTGGGTAGCCTGATGCAGTATGCAGCGTCCATATGAGTTTCAACAACATTTGTTCACGGGGGGAGGTGGAGGCGGGGCTATGTGTCCGTGCATAGCCCCAGCCCCGCTGAATGGAGCTGTGTGTGCCTGTGTTTGTAAATGTCCCTTTGGCAGCCATTAGCCACATCTGTGGCCAAATTTATTAAAACTGGACACCAGAGTACACAATCCCCAGTGCTGGCTAAATGACTCAGTGTTCTGGCACTGGGGTGCCCACTCATGGTGCCAGTTAACTAAATCCCCCTGTCTGTTATTAGTTAATCCCCTGGCTCAGACAACCCCCCACCCACCTCAACAGTGTGAGAAACCAGGGTGCTCACTCATGGTGCTGCAGAACATGAGTGGCACCATGAGTGGGCACTCATGGTGCTGCAGAACATCAAGCCAACACTGGGTGTCCAATCCCTAGTGTCGCTACTTGCAAAATAAAACAGTCCCCCTAATGTTTTTATTTTTTTAAGCCTGTAATAGAAAAAACATCCATCAATGTCTATTGCGTTACCATTCCCTTCTGCCACTGTCGTCCTTTCCCTCACCCACCCCACCCCAACCCTCTGCCTGTGAAAGGCGTTGGATTGAAAGCACTGGATTCTGAAGTCCTCTGTGTATTCTCGTGGCAGCTACAGCAAAGGTGATTACTGTGCAAGCTTCCCCACACTGTCCCACCTATGTACCTCAACCCTGCCATGGAAGGGCCACCAAGTAGGTGAGAGGGTAGTTTAGACTCCGTGTCCATTCAGCCATTGTCCTCTCATATGAGACTGCCATCAACAGTGCTAATTTGTGCCCATTGTGTTGGTGTTTGCACCCATTGTGTTGCTGTTTTTTTATGTGGACACTTACCCACTTGGAATTGGACTGAGATCACCACAACTTTTTTCATATAGGCCACTGATCATCCCTCAGGTGGTAATGGCTTTTGACTACTACCGACTTGTGCTGGATTTGAACAAGTGACTAAGAGGTAAAAGGCTTTGCAACCTGCTACCAATCCACAGAGCCATCCAGTTCCTCCTTGATCCCAAATTTTCAACATAGCCATTTTCTCACATCACCTTATAAACGTGACAAGTGTCATTTTTCAAATCCTGCCCAAAAAGTGTTGTTGCACTTGTTGCACAGAATGATGCTTTGGACATAAATTACACTTGTCTTGTACATAATGGGAGGAGGGAGGAGGTCATAAAATGACTGTGTTTAAAATATGGGCTAAAAATGTAAATGACTATGTTTAAAATATGGGATCAAAGTGTAAAATAAAAAGTTATATGCTGGCCGCCAGTGCGAGGCTGGATCTGTACGATACCGATGACCGGGTTCGAAACAGACTCAAGACATTGGAGGGCCAGCCGGGGGGGAGAAGGATTGAGCATCCTAGGGGCTGCTCGCCTCTCCAGGGGGGGGGTAGCATGTCTGGCACACCATGGACCTCTGGCGGAGGCTGGGGGATCCATTTGTGCCGGCGTGATCACCTGAGGGGGTGGGGCAGATGCGGGTCGTCTTTGCACGTCCCCGTCCCCAGGTACTGCCGCCCCACTCGCAAAAATTCCAGCCCCCAGCATGATGCCCTGTTCCGCTTCCGCTGCCAACAGTGTCTGCCGGGGGGGGGTGACCCGCTCCCATGGCCCCACCCTGGGGGGTAAGCCAGGACATGCTTTGATTGACCGTGAGAAAGGGTTCCTGCCTGGGGCGACCCCACCTAGGGGGGCAAGCCTGGGCATGGGGGTGGGGCGCAGGTGGGGCTGAGCCTGAGCTCCCTTTGGGGAGGGGGGCAGACTACAAAAAAAATAAAATAAAAAGAAAGTTAAAAAGAAATGTTTGCAGGACCAGCTGTTGGCCCTGCTGGTAGCATGTGGTTCTGTGCCTGAGAGCTGAGTTCCAGGGCAAGCTCAGTGAGCCAGCTAGATGGGCAGAGATGGGGGGGTGATGGTGCTGCCGTATGGCACCACTCCCAGCCTGAGGAGGGACGGTGCAGTTTTGGCCACGGGGCAACAAGTAACCATATACTGAAGAGACCTCTTCTCTTGGCACAAGGCCCAAAGGGCCCAGCACCTCTGCACCTGTAGCTGCATGGAAGCACAGGGCCATGAGATCCCTGTACTACCACAGCCAAATGAATTATTGGTCCTGCATGTCTGCATCTGTAGCCACATGGAAGTGCAGGACCTAGAGGGCCGTATGCTTCTGCAGCCCCACAGAGAGCCCCACGTGTTCTTTGCATCCATAGCCACACGAAAGCTCCGGGCCCTGCATTTCTGCAGGCAAATGGAGTTTTCCTACCTTTTCATGCATTTTCCATATGTGATCTCTTTTATTCACGCAGGGCCCACAGAAAGCTATGGCTGATTCCATACTTCTCAACCTCCGAAGAGTAATCACTGTGAGGTACTGGCTTGGAGCTGTACCTTGTGCTTTGGACAGGAGGCTATGATCTGGAGGAAGGGGTTGGCATTAGGGTTGACAACCCAAGGAACACCGCACCACCAGTTCGCCAAGACTCCTGAGATCCAAAACTCTGATGTTTTGTATGTCCCTACTTTGTGCGCTCTCCATTCTTTAACCCTCATGTCCGCGTTAATATAGTTTTTTTTACAATGACTACATCTATACAGACACACACACACACACACACACACACACACACACACACACACACGAGTGGTTTTATGATCTGGTTAGCTGCCTCAGTGGATTCATTTCAGAGTATAGTAAACTTACCCAATTTTGATTTTATTATATATGTATATATATATATAGTTAACGTTAGTTTTAATTGCAATTGTGTGTGTTATGCAGGGAAAGGGTATACAGGAAAAAAAGTGCTAACCACTTCTGTGGGTAAAATGTCCCAGCCATGTAATGTATATATATATATTTATTTTTCTCTGTAAGCGAGCAGTGTTCCTCAGAGGGAATTGTCATCTGGGAAATCAAAGAGCCATTGAAGCATAATCTTGATAAGTACGTTGTCATGTTCTGTGCAGGGCCAGCACTAATATAGCAGAGCTTGGCAGCAGGGTCTAATTATGCAACTGTCAGAAACTGTCTGATAAATTCTCTGTGTGACCCTGTTGTAACTTGCGTGACAAATTTATGTTTTGGATTTGGTTTCTGTTATTTTGTGCAACAGTCTTCAGTTAGCTTTATCATGTTACAAGATACAGAAAGTATGCAGTTAAAAAAAAAAGATAGTTCCACAGGAAAAAATATTAATCATTCCTAGTCAACGGTTGCATTTTAGGACATTAAGCGCCACCGTTTGATTTCACTTTTGGTTCAGGTACTCTGGAATACTACTCTAAGCTCGTTCTTGAGTGAATGGATTTAAAGAAGCAGTATTCGTTAATCGGCAAAACATTGTGTCATATAGTTTCTTTGCAGTAATGTATTTCTGAGATCCCTACATTCCTCATTAGTGTAGTTTCCTTAAGATATTTTAATTTGTTTAATTATCTAGTTTTTGTTACAGGAAAGTGGTCCTAAACAGAGGCTCTCCACCCCAAAAGCCTTATCCCCGATTAGGCTTTTCGCAAGAAAAACATTTTCTTAAGTATTTTAACTTACTCTGTTTAATGTTGTAAAGTTCAGGATTTGCCAACATGGCGGATGCTGCTTGGTTTCATTTCAAGTGAAAATGCGGTGTCACACCACTCATCTCATTACAAGTGTATTTTATTTATTTTTTGATAACTGGGTAGGTGCGCTAGACACGAAAGTGACTATTTTCAAGCACGACCCGGGAGGTCAACAACAAAGGGAGATAACAGATTACAAAGATTACAATGTCATGAGCAGCATAAAACATTTCAGGCAAACCTGGGGAAGAGCAACATAGAGAGATGACATTTACAGGGTCAGAAGCCATACAATACAAAGCAAGCATAAGGTGAGATAACTTTAGGACATAGTAATGATACAAGGCATAAATGGTTACAATTAAACAACTGTGGATAAGTGCACACACGAGGATTAACATAGTAATAGCAGGGATATGAGGTACACAAGGAAAAGGGCAAATTGAGCGGCGACATTATGTCAATGTTATGAGAGAGATAGGGTAAAAGATTGGAGGGGCATGAATAAACGGTAAGGATGAGATAGGAGTGGTGGGGCTAGGGAGAGTGGTGTAATCGAGAGCACTGAAGAGGGTGTAGCCAAAGGCGGTCAGGGCGAGGCCTCGTCAGGACCTAAGGAGGGTAAGCAGTACATTGATCACCTGTGGTAAGGAGGGAGCGGTGCAGTTTCTTAAACATGGCATGATTAGGCGCAAGGCGAACATCAAGGGGCAGCGAGTTCCAGTAGGAGGGGCCTGTATGCGAGAAACCCGATGTCCCTTTGGTAGTCCTACATCTGGAAATGCTAAACAAGGAAAGTTCCTTAGACCGGAGACCATAGGAGATTGGCTGAGGGATAAGCAGGGAGGCCAGGTAGGTTGGCATCCTTGATCGGAGTACACTGTCTGTCAGGTTCCCAAGAGAGCTGAGACGTTGAGCAGTAGGAGAAAGCCAGTTGAGATCATAGTAGGCAGTGATGTTTTAGCCTGTGGGAAGCAGAGGCGTAGCGGCATATATTGTTGTAAGTGGTGTCCCACCTATGAAGATTAGCTTTAGATGTATTTGTATAGAGTATGGATCCATAAGAAAGTGATGGAAGAAGGATACCTCTAGCAATGGCAGTCCTAGCAGTAGGGGTAAGAATATAGCTTGTTTTGTAGGCTAAGCCCAATTTGGCATTCACAGCCTTACAGGTGGAGGTAATGTGGGCATCAAAGGTGAGGGACTCATCGAGTAAGACCCCTAGATAATTGAAAGAAGTTACCATCTCCAGTGGGGAGTTGTCTGCCCAGGCAATCTGGAAGGATTTACGGTGCTGTTTCATTTTAATAGAGGAACCAAAGAGCATGGCCTTGGTCTTTGCGACATTTATGACAAGTTTGTTTTTGGAGATCCAGGATTGAATATTTTGCAGGTCCAATGAGAGCTTGTGATTAATAGAGTGGATATTATCTGAGTTTGTATAGAGGACAAGGTCATCAGCATAAAGCAGCGACGAACAGGAGGTCACCACCCGAGGAATGCTGTTAATAAATATGGTGAAAAGCAGGGGTCCGAGGATAGAGCCCTGCGGTACACCAATATTGATGAGGGCTTTATCTGAGGTGGCCGAATTGAATTTCACGGTTTGATGCCTGTTTGATAGGTAGCTATGGAACCAAGTTGTAACATTGTGTGAGAAGCCCAGGGAGTGGAGACTGGCAAGCAGAAGAGGGTGGTTGACTAGATCGAAGGCTTTAGTCAAGTCGATAAAAACTGCACCAGTTAGGTGACCCCAGTCCATAGTTTGAAGAATATCATTAGTCAGCTGCAAAAGAGCAGTTTGAGTACTATGACCTTTTCGGAAACCGTGCTGGCTAGGGTGCAGTAGGTTGTATTTTGTGAGATGTTCAGAGATCTGTGCTGAGATGAGCTTCTCAAGGACTTTATCAAGTGTAGACAATATTGCTATCGGTCTATAGTTGGCTATGACTTTTTTGTCCCCTTTTTTGAATACTGGCGTGATTCTGGCTAGTTTTCCATACCTCGGGCACCACACCTTCACTCAGGGATAGGTTGAATATGCAAGCCAGAGGTCCTGAGATGAAAGGTGCTGATAGTTTGAGGAGTCTGGGCTCAAGGCAGTCAGCCCCAACAGCAGCACTGTCTGATATAGAGTTTAAATGTTTGAGGACGTCATTTTTTGATATGGCTTTAAAGTAGAAGGTAGACGTTTGTGTAGTTACTTTTGGATGTGGAGCTGCAGGTAATAAGTTAGAGGAGGAGGGAGTATGAGTGTAGCTCGAGAGGTCGGAGAAGTAGGAGTTAAAAGCGTTGGCAATGGTGCCTGGGTCATTGCAATGGGCACCTTTTAATATCATGTCGTTATTTAGTGGCCTTTTATTTGAGCCAAGGAAAGTCTTGACATGAGACCAGAATTTCTTGGGGTCCCCGGATGAATCCAGCAGGAGTCCTTTGCAGTACTGTCTTTTGCAAGCCTTATTTGTGATTTGCATATTTTGAGCTAGCTTCTCTGTAACTGTTGTAGCAGTCAGCAGGGAGACCAGATGCTTTGAACTTACTCCAGCATTTATCCCTGTTTTGAGGGCAGTGAGGAGGTCTTTGTGAGCCATCTGGTTTGAGTACCACGGACGCTGAGAAGTTCGACTCAGGGGTATGCTTATCCTGGAGGACGATGAACCTGCTCAGGAAGGCATGCAAGGCAGTTTCAGCACTAGTAGAGTGGAAACAGGGGACCAGTCAGTGTGGGACACATCATAAAGGAAGTTACCTTGATTTAAGTTAACATAATTTCTGAAGCATATATAGTTTGGTGGGACATGGGAGTGTGGAGGTGCTCCATATGCAAAAACAGCGGGAGTGGTCACTGATATTGTTGGCATGGTTCCAGATTTAGTAATTCGATCCACTGGTTCGTTAATACCCAGTCAATGAGGGTGCTGAGTCTGTGTTAGCTGATACCCCTGTGTAATCAGTAATGACTTGATGCAGATTGTAGCTCTGTACCAGGGACTGAAGTGAGTCGTGAGTTTTACTAGACCAGTTTAGGTTTATATCCCCAAGAATGAGGAGCTAATTTTTCCCATAAGTTTCAGCGGTTTGAGCCAGTAAATCAGCTAGACCTTGTGTTCCACTGCTAGGTGGGTTGTATGCACTTACAATATGGAGTTTTTTCTCTCCAAGTCTAAGAATAGCATGAATGAATTCACATGAGGACTTACTGTTATTCGTAACCATAGTCAAATTCAGGTTGCTTTTGTAATAGATTGCAACACCCCCACCGCGTTTAGGAGTTGGTCTGTCGCACCTGATAAGGGAATAGTTTGGAAGCAGGCAGAGGGAATCAGGGATCGAGGGCCTTAACCATGTCTCAGATAAGCAGAGCACATCAGGTGTGTGGTTAACCACCCATGCTTCAAGATCTGCCTGATTGTGTAGGAGGCTCCTGATATTAAGGTGGACTAAGCGAAGGCCTTTTAAATTATGTTTGGAGGAGATTAGAGGAGAGAAACCTGTTGCAGGACCTGGATTCAATTCTATGTCACCAGACAGCATAAGGATCAGTACGATAAGGTACCATAAGTTATGCAGTATCGCTTTGGTGCAGCTCCGCCAGTCAGTCCTCCATCGCTTAGTGGTGGAAGCCGTGGCATGGTATATAAGTAGTTTGGGGAGGAGAACAGGGTAGTGTCAGTGTCAGTTAATATTAGCAAATTGGAGTAGGTATAGTCATTTAGAGGTGCAGAACTGTTTGAGTGCTATCTTTGGTGTGAGGTACAGTGAGGAAGCTGAGTAGCATCAGTGACAAGAGTAGCGAGGTCGCAGATAGCAGTGACCAGGCTAAGCTATAGCATTTAGGCATATTTTGAATGGGGCAGGACTGAGGAACACAGGAAGGAGCACAAGATGGGGGTATGAAGAAGTAGCACAGTGCTCAAAGGCTAGCCTAGTATATAAGTTATAAGGGATTTGAGATGCTGAGATATAACTGCAAGGTAGTGGAGCAAGGAGGCTGAGAGAGACTGTTTTAGGCAAAAGGCAAAGGACCTAGCAAGAAAGCGAGAGAGCTGCACAAATATAGGCGAAGGGGAGAGCAGGATTTGACAGCTAGTTATAGTATACGAGAGATCTGAGTTAATCTGTCTGACAGACTAAAGATAAAAGTTCAGTGCAGTCTTGAGGCTTTAGGAGGTGAACAATACCACACAAAAATAATGCTCGGGAGAGGAGAGAGGAAAAGGCTTGAGTGTAGCCTGTGGCTAGTTAATATAACGAGCCAATGGGAAAGTGGGAGATAGGAAAATTACCGATTGTACCTGATTGGTGGCCTCAGCCTATATAACTGAAGAGCCGAACAGCAGGGGGGGTGGGTGGGAGACGCCGTAGGCGTCCGGGTCAGTGCAGCAGGGCGAGGCGAGGAGGCGAAGAGGTGGTGAGCGAGCACCAGGGAGCTCTGTTAAGTCCGCCTGAGCCCTGCTACAACTACTGATTCCAGCCTGCTGCAGTACCAGTAATTTGCCCTGCTTCCAAAAAAATTTTTTAGCAGAAGCACTTAAACGATACACAATTGTCCGCTTCTAGTGCTAAGTCCGAGGTCCGGGAGTCAGGAGAATGGCGCCAATTTCAAAATTCAAAAGAGGTCCAGGCAGGGCAAAGGCACCACGAGTAGTTACCGTACCTTGCAGACGTCCAATTAAGCGATCCGAGGAGCTGCTCCAGTCGGGAGGTAGCCCGGGGCGACTGGGGCACCTGAGGAGTACAGAATAGATAGAGTCAGTAGGAGGGAGGAGACACAGGACAAAAGAATTGCAAGGAACAGATTGGATTTGCTGAAGGAAAACCAGAGAGGTGCGAGTGATTCGCTGAGCTCCGATGTGTGGCTAAGTGGGGGTGAGAGAATACAGCGGGGGGGAGAGAGAGGCTTGTCCCGGTGTGCAGAAAGGCTAGCCAGGAGGGGAAGGGCCTGGGAACAGAGAAATAGCAGGGAGGTAGAAGCAAGGTGACTAAAGCACAGTGTGTATGGGCTAGCAAACTGTTTAAGCTTTACACAGCAACACAGGTAATTCAATCAAAATCTAAACTAGTTGGCAATGAAATCATTCTCAGAATTACTTGAATTGTGGAGGGCAAAAATAGACTGTAGACTCTTTTAAATTTAAACTGCACCGAACAAGAACATTAATTCATAACACAGGGCTACTGTTCTAGCAGCAATAGGGCGCAAAATAGACTGCAGTCACTTTTAAATTTAAACTGCCACGAACAAGTACATTAATTCATAAAAACTGGGCTACTGTTCTAGCGGCAGCAGGGCGCGAGAGCAGAGGCGGGCGAACGAGCGAGTGAGCACCAGGGAGCTCTGTTACAGAGTCCGCCTGAGCCCTGCTACAACTACTGATTCCCGCCTGCTGCAGTACCAGTAATTTGCCCTGCTTCCAAAAAAATTTTTTAGCAGAAGCGCTTAAACGATCCACAATTGTCCGCTTCTAGTGCTAAGTCCGAGGTCCGGGAGTCAGGAGAATGGCGCCAATTTCAAAATTCAAAAGAGGTCCAGGCAGAGCAAAGGAACCACGAGTAGTTACCGTACCTTGCAGACATCCAATTAAGCGATCCGAGGAGCTGCTCCGGTTGGGCGGTAGCCCGGGGCGACTGGGCCACCTTGCAGACGTCCAATTAAGCGATCCAAGGAGCTGCTCCGGTCGGGCGGTAGCCCGGGGCGACTAGGTCACCTTACAGACGTCCAATTAAGCGATCCACTGCTTAAGGTGAGCGATGTGGCGGCGCACTTTCACAGTGAAATGGAACCACACAGCATCTGCCATGTTGCAGTATCCCTAACTTTATAACATTAAAATAAAGTAAGTTAGCCGGCCCGGTGGCGCTGAGGGTTGAGGCGCTGGACGCCACACCTCGCATTACGCCGGCGACCCGGGTTTGGGAATGATCCCGGGCGGCCGGGGGTTGGCAGGAAGGGAGAGGATCTAGCGTCCGGAGGACTGCTCTCCTCTCCCGGGAGGAAGGGGAATCTATGGCTTGGAGCTTGACTGCCCTCTGGTGGAGGTCTGAGGTACAGCATGCTCCCTGTCCTACAGTGAGGGGAAAAATGCACGGCAGACATCAGCGGGGGTGCCTTGACGTCGGGATGCACCTCATGCACAGAACACTGGAAAAATGTCTTCTAGGCTCCTGGAAGACGGAGCACCCTAGCGTAGACCCTACAAGCCCACCTGCCTGTCTTGGTCCGGTACCCTGATGAATGAACGTAGTTCGGGGGTTTAGGTCCCCATCTCTGTCCGCCTGGGGCAGTCCGAGGTCACATGGAGGACTACCGCAGGTACAGGTAAGGTGAGGCTGGGCAGACACAATTGGTGACTCCCTAGGCGGTGGAATCTAGAGGGCAGGGGAGGAGCATAAATAGAAAATAAAAAAAAAAAAAAATAAAGTGAGTAAGTTAAAATACATTAAAAAAAATGTCCTTGCCTAATGGGGGGGGGGCCTCTGTTTATGACCGCTTTCCTTTAACCTAGTAAGTAAACTAGATATACAATGCCTGTTTTCAGACACAACCATGAAAAGTGCTGAACTACAAAGAAAATAAAGGATTGCAAATTTACATTAAGTTTTGAAATATTTTTTTCTTATACTGTTTACCCTTCTGTGTTGTATAAAACAAAAATCGCTATAGTCCAGGAGCAATAGTAGTACAATAGTAGTAGAATATTGTCCTTTTCTATAAAGGAAGACTTATGACCCAGCTTTTGTGCCAGCTTTGTAATGTAAAATCCCACCTGACGTGCAAATTAAGTCAGAGGCCTAAGTTTTTGTAGTGGGGTGCCAAGTGCATTTGACTCGTGGTACTGGTTTATACTTCCAGATGTATGTTATGCTGTTAAAATTTGGCTTCATTGCAATATAGAATTATCCTGGATTTGTCTGCACTCAGTGTTAGCTTGTTCAGCAAAAAAAAAAAACAGTGGATGTGACTGAAGCTGGCTTGCAGGGAGGGCTAGATATCGCTCACTTTATTCCCACTTTCAGATACAGTTAGGGTTGCCACCTATCCAGTATTTGACCGGATAATCCAGTTTCTAGGGTCCTCATCCGGTCATCCGGTTTTGATTAAATGCAGTCCGGTTTTTGGGCCGTTTTGACTGCTCATATGCTGTTAAAACTAATGTATGAAATCATTCACTGTTTTGGCTGCATTACATGTCCAGGTTACAAAGAAGTTCTGATGTCACAGTCATTCAGACCTGCCTTTGTTTGTAAAGCCAGACTGTCTGAGAGGTGTGAAGTATGGCCATTAAGATCATTGGCAGTAAATTAACCTAGTCTTTTCCACTCTGAATTTTAAGTATGGTCTTTTACTGCTATGACAGGAAACAGCTTTTACACCTTTATGTGTTCTCAAGTGTTTCTTTTTGTTTGTCCTATATTCTGATATGTTTTAGACCCATTTTTGTTAAATTAATAATCTTACTTTCATTGTCTTTATCACTACATTTGCTCTATTTTTTTGTATTACCTAAACATTCCATGATATTAGCTACACTTTGACAGGTCATTCAGATAAACAGCATGGAATGGTGTGTCTGAAATTGTGGAATGTCTTAGAAATATAAAAAGAAACAGCAGTAGCTGCTGAGGTAAAGGGGAACAAGGTGCAGTATTAAAGGGAACACATGCATCGATAATCAAGTTATCAAAATTGGTCAAAGCATCAGAATACATAAACAGACATGGAAAGGAAAATGGAGAGTGTTTAACAGAGGCTGAGCAATAATCTGCGGATGAGCTGGCACATCCAGCAGACCTGAGTTTGATTCCACAGCCTCCACTTACATGATGTGACCCTAAACTAAGTCACTTAACCTTCTTTGCTCCTGGGTCACTCTTTTGTAAAATGGGCTATGTGGCCTATGGGAGTTAACCTGGTTGCCAAAGAATAAAAATAAATAACTGAACAAATAAATCAAATAAATAACAGTATAAAAATGATTTCCTAGCACTAGTAATGTCTATCCCAACATTACAAATGACTTTGGAGGAGGAGCGATATACTCGCCAGTCATAAAAAGGGGGTGGAGCCAGAGACAGAGTTTGGGGTGTGGTTTAGCATCCGGTTTTTACCTCATCCAAAGGTGGTGACCCTACTTCATATTCCAGTGTTCCCGGGCCACCACCGTTTCCTGCATTTCCTTTTCCAGGGGGAGCACTTTCAGTTTATAGCCCTCCCCTTTGGCCTTTCCTTGGCACCCAGGGTCTTTACCAAGTGCCCAGCAGTGGTGACAGTAGCTTTACGCTGTCAGGATTTTGCAGTGTTCCCTTACCTGGACGACTGGCTCTTAGTGGCCCCATCCAGGGCCAACCTAGAGGAATCTCTTTCCTTCACACTGGACCTTTTTCCCGACTGGGGAGTACTGTCAGTTTCCCCAAGTCTTCCGTAATCCCTTCCCAGAGGCTTCAATTCATCAGAGCCGTCTTGGACATGGTCCAGTGCAGAGTCTTTCTGCCCCCAGACAGAGCAGACACTCTGCGAGAGCAGGTCAGTCTAGTCCTTTCCTCCAGCCATATTCCCACCAGAGCATTCTTATGCCTTCTTACAGTTCCCTTAGCCAGATTACACATGAGGATCAACCAGTGGATACTACGTGTCCAATGGGATCAGCGCTCAGATGACCTAGATTACCCTACCCTGTCTTAGCCTCCAGTGCACTCAGGAAAGACCTTGTATGGTGGCAGGATCCTCAGAATTTGTATCGGGGGTTACCTTTCAGGGCAACTCCTCCATTACGGACCCTCGCCCCAGATGCCTCTGGTCTGGGTTGGGGAGCCCACCTGGGGAATCACAGAACACAGGGATTGTGGTCTCAGCTGGAGATGCCTCTCCGTATAAATATACTGGAGATGAGGGCTGTGCTGTATGCCTTGCAGGTGTTCCAGCCCATTCTGTCAATGGGAACACTGTTAGTCCAGACGGACAATATGTCTGTGGTTTGGTACATCAGAAAGCAGGGAGGCACCCGATCGTACCCCCTGTGCAGGGAGGCGATGCAGGTGTGGTTCTGGGCAGTCCAGCATGGTCTGTTTCTCATGGCCATGCACGTCCCAGGCGTCCAAAACATCCTGGCAGATAGCCTCAGTTGGATGTCGTCTCAAGCTCATGAATGGGAATTGAGTCAGGAAGTGGCCGATCTATTGTTCCACTGATGGGGACAACCAGAAGTAGATCTCTTCACCTCCTTATACAGTGCAAAACTTCCCAGTTTTTGCTCGCTCATTCCAGAGCCTGGTGCTTTCTGGCACAATACATTGTCACTCTGCTGGACAGAGAAGTATTTGTACGCTTTCCCACCCTTTCCCATTCCATAGCGTGTCCTTCTAAAACTTCAAGCAGAGGGGGCTCGGATGATCCTCATAGCCCCCCTCTGGCCGAGGCCGATCTGGTTCCCACTCATGCAGCAGCTGGCAGTGGAACCCCCAGTTCCCTTCCCTCTTCAACACGATCTGTTGACGCAGGATCATGGCAGACTAGTGCATCTGGGACTCAGGACCCTGCATCTTCATGCATGTCTCCTTCAGACATAATTGTGTCACGCTTTGGAGTTTCCCAGTGGGTCGCGCAGGTCCTGGTGGAAGCCAGGAGACCCTCCCCCAGGTCCACCTATGCGATGACATGGAAGCGTTTTTCCATCTGGGCCGCTTCCAAGGGCTGGGATCCCTTCACTTGCTCAGCTCTTCAGGTTATGGAGTACCTGTTGTACCTGTCTGACTCTGGTCTAGGCTATTCCTCCCTTAAGGTCCACTTGTCAGCTATTTCAGCCTATCACTGCTTTGTGGACGGGAAGCCTAGCGCTGAATTGGAGATCTCAAAAATGTTTCTGAAAAGGATCCTCCATTTGAAACCCCCCATCCATAACCCCACCTTGGGATCTAAATTTTATTTTAGAAAAGCTTACATTCCCTCCTTTTTGAACCAGCGGTAAGCTGTGATTTGCGCTACCTGTCTTGGAAAGTGCTCTTTTTGGTTGCTGTTACTTCTGCTCAAAGAATTTCTGAGCTTCAGGCCCTGATGCATAAGGAGCCTTATTTGATTTTTCACAAGGACCGGAAGGTTCTGCATACAAATCCTAAGTTTCTTCCCAAGGTGGTTTCCGAGTTCACCTCCCCCCCCCCCCAATTCTTTTTCCTCCTGCTTGCAGTCCTGGGAGCCTCTCTCAGGCATCTGACCAAGTACTGCCCTGCCTAAAGTACCCCTGAATGAACCTTCCTCTCTCCTTCGCCCTGCCTCACAGCTGGCACCTCTTGCTTGACCCCTCCGGGGTGGGGCTGCCCCTTCTACGTCGGGCGCACTTGCACACATAGACTCCAGCTGCGGGCGTGCGCCCTTGGCAGAGGAACCCTGAAGGTCGGCCAGGTTGGACCTGGCAGTGGGCATGGGGGTTGGTGCCGTCACCTATCCCCAGGACTGGGTTTTTCTGTGTTCTGCGGTTACCCTCCCGATGCGTGGGCATGCCCCAATGCTTAGGCGCAGGGCAACCCTGCCTGCATCAGCCATGCTAGTATGTGCTGCCTGGCTTGCTGCAGTGCCCCCCGGTCTCCACCGGGGATCTCTGGCTCGCTGGGCCAACTCATCCCCTTAGTCCGGGGAGGAGAGCTCCACGCGGGTGCTCAGTCCTCAACCCTCCCCTGCTGACCCCCCGGTGCCTGAGTCCGTTCCCAAAACCAGGGTCGCCGGCACAGCGTGAGGTGTGGCGTCCAGCGCCTCAACCCTCAGCGCCACCGGGCTGGCCTCTGAGTTCACCTTGACTCAGATGGTTGAACTCCCATTATACTATCCGGTTCATTCTAACAGGGGTGAGACTCTACTTCACACATTGGATGTACATAGAATCTTGTGTTGTTACATCCACAGGACCAGAGACACGTGCAAGTCAGATCAGCTTTTTGTTTCTTTTGCCCCTAAATCTTTGGGGTTGGTGGTTTTAAGCAGTGTCTCTCCAAATGGCTGGCCAACTGCATCCGCTTCTGCTACCAGAAGTACAATAAATCTCTTTTGGGGGAGGTCAGAGGTCACTCTACCAGAGGCATGGCTGCTTTAACAGCGTTCCTTAGGAATGTTTCTGCAGCAGATATTTGTGCAGCAGCAACCTGGAGTTTGGTCCATACCTTCACAAAGCATTACAGTCTGAACATTGTCTCTAGGCATAGGGCCGGGTTTGGCCTCGCCATCCTGCGGGGCCTGCTGCCTTAGGCTGGTCCTGGTCTGATTTCAGTTGTTTCTTCTCCCCTGATTCTCTCGGTCTCTCTCAGAGTGACTGCTTGGGATTCAGTCCTACATGTTATGACCTATTGCAGGAACCTTCTCGAAGTAAGATCACATCTGGCACTTGGGTTAATATCCCAGTACTGACACTGTAGTGCAGCATGAGAGGGGTGCTGCACTTCCGAGGTGCCGTCTTTCGGATGAGACGTTAAACCGAGGTCCTATCTGCCTGGATTGGTGGTAGTTCAGGTGGATGTTAAAGATCCCATGGCACTTATCGAAAAAAGAGTAGGGGAATTTCCCCGGTGTCCTGGCCAAATTTCCCTCATTCACTAAAAATACCACCAACAGCTTAATCTGGTTCAAGGTCAGTCGGCATTCATCTGTATCCCCCTCCCCCGGGTCGTGCCTGAAAATAGACAGGATTTGTCTAGTGCACTTACCCGGTCAACAAAAGCTAAATAAATAAAGATAGTACAGTTACTAAGAATTTACCATAACAGTAGATCTTCGAGAGAGGTTCCTGCAGTAGGTCACACTTTCCCTTCCTCCTTCCCCCAGTTTCTGCATTTCTTACAGATCATTCTGAGCTGGGCTCCAGGATTTCATTCTTTTCTCCTGTCTCATCCTCCTTGGATCTCCGTCGGAAGAACTGGAAGGTGGGCGCAGGGACCATGCACTATATAGGGTCACACTGACGTCCGTCACGTAACATCGGGTGGGCGGTCCCCAACCAGACATTGCTAGCAAAAGTTTGCTGTGCAGTCCTGATGCCAGAGGGCACAGTCCTACATGTTATGACCTACTGCAAGAACCTCTCTCGAAGATCTACTGTTATGGTAAGTTCTTATGCAACTGTACTTTGTTGCTTGAAGCCCTAATTCTGTTGCAGCTGCTACACTTGACAGCGTAGCCTGTGTTTCCCTTTAAAGGGACACTGTCAGCTTTTCCCCTCGTTTCTGTCTCAAAATGAAGCAGTGGCCCCACAGGCTCATACTAATAAAGCAAGCACAATACAATGACACTGTCTAACCTCAAAGTAACCAATTTACCTATATTTGCCGCATTTTGACTTAATGTGTATAGGGGCAGTCTGCAGTAAATCCCCTGTCCCCCGGAAGCTCACTGGCGCCAAAGACGCACCTCTACCGTGGAGCGCCGTCCTGAAGGATTATTTTTTACATCCGCATTGGACCAAGCTTTTAATCTAGAAGAGTGTGGCATACTGAGCCATTTGCTTCATCATCAATGCAAAACCGAGCACTCCTTGAGCACTTAAAATGAATTTAAACTCTGGCGAAATCCAGCGCATCTTGGCGAGGTGAGAAGGAGAAAAAATTGTCACTCTAAGGCGCATCTGAGGATTTCAGCGACAGAGTTTAAATTCATTTTGCAAGCTCGAAAGAGCGGGGAGCGGGTGGAGGGGCTTTGGGTGGGTGGGGGGACACTAGACACCAGGGAGATGTTTGGGGCTGTGTTGTGACATTCTGCCCGCGATCGGGCTTTACGGTCCACTGACCACCAGGAGTTATTCGGCTGGGGGAGGGTTACATTCTGCCCGCGATCGGGCACTGGGGTTTACAGGTTCTGCCCGCGATCGGGCACTGGGGGTTTATACAGGTTCTGCCCGCGATCGGGCACTGGGGTTTATATAGGTTCTGCCCACGATCGGCTGTGGGTGATGTTGGGGGCTACATGTATGTGTTCTGCCCGCGATCGGGCTGTGGGAGGTGTGGGGGGTATGTGACTCGTGATGCCCGCGATCGGGCTGTGGGAGGTGTGGGGGGTATGTAACTGTGATGCCCGCGATCGGAGCTGCAGGTAAGCGCGGTCCCCGACGGCTGCTGCCTGGCAGGGTGGCCAGGAGCAAGTCCTCGGGGATCGGCGCACCTACATGCAAATGGCATGCAAATGGAGCCATAAAGAGATGCAAATGGCCCCCCCTGCCCTGCGCCTTGCATAAATTATGGCCCCATTTGCATGTCACCTTTTGAATATCGGAAATTTGCGCATGGCGCAATGGTACTTGCGCCACCGCAAGTTGAATGCTCAACTCTGGCAACTTGCGGTAGCGCAAGTTCCACTGCGCCATGCGCAAGTGCTGTGGCTCGGGGGCGATATTCAAAGGAGTTGCTCAACAGCGCAACTCCTTTGAATATCACCCCGGCCACACCCCTGCGCAACTATTTTGAGCAGCGCAGGGGCTTGCGCCTCAGACTGGCGCAGTTTGAATATCTGGGCCATAGTATTTTAAACTTTAACAAAGCTGACCAAGAATAACTGAACTGGATTTCCCAGACCGAGCCGAATCAGAAGATATGTAATTTATATAATGGGGGAGGCAGAATAAAGGAGCTGCAAGTCGCCCCAAACCACAGCAACCAACAGAGTCGCAGGCCGCGACACCTATTCATGCATCAGCTTCAGCAGAGCTAACCTGGAGATCCTTGCAACTGACGATGCAAGCTATATATTCTAAAGTAGAAATTATCTTACAGCATCTTGGAGAACAGGATGTTAAAACTGAGCTTGCGACTAAAATCGCTAACACAGCAGAGTCTCCCCCACTACCTTGATTGAGATAGAGGGAGTGTTGCAGAGAGCTAAGACCCAGAGAGCTCCAGGACCAGATGGATATCTGTTGGGAGTTTTATAAAACTCATAAAGAAGAAATACTACCACCATTACTCCAGGCTATCCATGAGATATAGGAAGGAGGTATTCCTCCCCCCCTCTTGGCAATACGCAGTGATATCTGCCATACTTAAACAAAACAAAAACCATACCCTACCCTCATCATACAGGCCAATTTCAATGTTAAATTCTTGTTACAAAATTTATATGTCTGTGCTAGCACAGACTTGAAAACATCATGCCTTTATTGATCAATCATGATCAGGTGGGTTTATTAAGGGACGCCAGGTTCATGATGCAGTGTGACAAACACATCTACTTAAAGAGTATGCAACAACGCGTTTGATTCCCCTGGCACTCATTGGATTGAACGCCGAAAAAGCATTTGACAGGGTGGCCTGGCCATTTCTGTGAACTACCTTGTCTAGTTTTGGCTTTCCCCTGGATATCATACAACAATTGCAAAATATGTATAAACACCCTTGGGCTTATTTAAAATTAGATGGCTCTATTTCTGACCCTTTTCCTCTACAGAGGGGAACTCGTCAGGGATGCCCCCTCTCACCCCTGTTATTTGCTCTGTATCTCGAGCCATTAGCCCAAGCCATTAGAGCTCACCTGGAGATTGAGGGCATACCTATAGGAGGCACAAACCATAAAATTTCACTATTTGCGGACGACATCCTTCTCAATTTGTCCTCCCCGGATATATCAATCCCAAGGGTCTGGGAACAACTGGAGATGTACTGTAAAATCTCAGGGTATAAAATTAACTAACAAAAAACAGAGGTACTACTGTGTAACTACATCCCTTCCTCTGCTTTAAAACGTGCATTTCTCCATAAGTGGTATAAACAATCGATGCGGTACCTTGGGATCCATCTTACTAAAAATCAGATATATGCAGATATTGCAAATTTTGAACCTCTAACCCAAAACATAACTGAGTACCTCACACGATCGTCACACATACCTTTGAGTTTCCTAGCGCGAACAGAAACGATTAAACAAAACATATTTCCCCAGATTTTGTTCTATCTGCAGACGCTCCCATTATTTCCAACCCAGACTTATTTTCAAGCTTGGAATAGGTTGATCTCTCGCTTGATATGGTAGGGGAAACTTCCCAGGATTCAGTACTCTCTATTACAGTTATCAAAAGACAGAGGGGGGTTAAATTTACCGAATCTCCTGAATTATGCCCGAGCTTCTAAATTAAAGATCTTACTCTCCTGGATGAACCCCAATTATATTATGCCCTGGAAGCAGTTTGAGATGACTTGGAATAGCATAGAAGACCTGATGGACTGTCTCTTTGGACATCCTCTTGGTTACATACCTCTCTCTGAATTCCCTCAATATACTGCAGAGGTGTTTAAGCAGTGGCTGACTGTAATAAACAAAAGATTATTGCCCAAGGAGGCACTTTTTCTGAGATCCCTTACGGTGAACAGTGCCTTTCCACCCAATTCTTTGGATAGATCCTTAACCCAGTGGTATAAATATAATATCAAACATATTTTTCAATTATTGGGCCCACAGGGCCTTTATTAATTTGTCCAGCTCCAGACTCAGTATAAAATACCCCAGGGCTTCTTTCATAAGAATTTGCAGCTAAAATCTTATTTGCGGCCAATGGACGAAGCACTGGCACCAGTGGCTGAAAGCCCCCCACTAATAATAAAATTACTTCTATCACAGAGACAAGGTACCACTCTAGATCACGGTATTAGTCTGGTCTACCTTGCCTTTGGAGAGAAACCAGAAGACTCTACTAAGTCAATTAGTGCCTGTTGGTCCTTGGAACTGGGGACTGACCTACTGGTTACTAACTGGAAGATGGCCTCCCCACTTACGTTTAAGGCCTCGGGATCCCCATATTGGAAAGAGTTTGCATAAAAATTACGATATAGATTTTTACGCACTCCTGCTGTGGTAGCTAGTTTTACAGGTGATCCTGAAGGAAAGTGCTAGAGGGGATGTGGAGCAGTACATGCAGACCAGACTCATGTATTCTGGAATTGCAGCAGGCTGGGTCCTTATTGGGGGGAGGTAGTGCAGGAGCTGGTGGTAATATATGAAAACCCAGGTCCTTTTACCTCTGGGTATATACTGACTACAAACTACATTGCTAATATTGGCAGCAAAAAAGGTAATAACCAGACTATGGGGAACGAATAGGCTGCCAACTAAGGGAGAGTGGCTGAACTTGACAAAAGAGATATATAGGATGGAGAGGATGGCGGCCAGAGTACGGGATAGAGTGGAGGTATTTGATACAAAATGGAGAAAATGAATTATGTATCAGTTAAGCACTTATTCAGACTTTGTTCCCTGAAGCTAATCAAATCAATACTGGAGAAATGTTAAAACGAGACTTGTCTAGTTCATGTGATTAATTAGTGCTGATGCTGGGTGAGAGTTTTTTTTTTTTTAAAGTCCAATGTATAATTATATAAACTGAACGAATATATCTATGTAAAATGTCTTGTATAATGTATAAATGTCCTCATGCCTAACAAAAAAACTTTATTATTAAAAAAAAAACAAAAAAAACAGAAGAATCTCATGTTAATCAGGCCCTGGCAACTACAGCTAAATTAGTGCAGGAAAACACCCAACTCCGCTACCAGCTGGAAGCTTTGGAAGGCACACATTGAGCCAGCAATGTACATTTTGTTGGACTGCCGGAGGGCCAAGAAGGGGCTGGCCTTTTACAATTCTTGAGGCCCTGGCTGCATGCAGTGTTGTGGCTGGATCAGTCAAAAGCGGATCATTTTGTTCGGGCCTACTGCATTGCTCCCCGTTCTGTAGAGGCGTAGAGAGACCTTCCACGGATAGCTCTTCTAGTTACAGACGGAGCCTTGGTGAAGGAAATTCTACTGAAAGCTGCGCAAGAGTTGGAATCTCTAAATTGCGACAGCAAGACCGTTCACCTTTTTCCTGACTTGTTCTTTGCTACAAGAGTTCACCGATAAAAGTCTGAAGGAGTCCGGGCAAAATTATGCACTTTGTGGTGTACTCTTATTTAATTTATTTATAGTGGAATTACAAACCTTTGAGTCACGGACTCATTTCCAAAGGCTCCACGTCGAGTATACAGAGACAATCACAGGGTTATATAGTTACAGAACAAATACAATAGTACATTAGGTGCAACATTAGAAATGTACAGACAGGGTTAATGGCAGCAGCAACTATACACAAGATAATATACTGGCCTATACAAGGTGGCTGCTAGGCAATTAGGGCAATAATTCCATCAGTGCACTAGTGTGGTGAGGTGGCAGCACGAAGTTTGAGTGGACAGTGAAATACGAGTTTTGGATTCATACTGAAATGAACATTACACATATACACTCAGGCATTCTATGTTCTGGGAAATTGTGACTGTTTAACCATTCACTTCAGTCGGCATTTGTGACAAAAGACTGGAAAAGAGCTGACGTGGTGCCCCTATATAAGGGTGGAAGTAGGGATGAAGCCGGTAACTACAGACCGGTCAGCCTCACATCAGTGGTAGGAAACCAAATGGAGGCCAAACAAGACGTAATAGAATACTTGGGCAAGTATGGTCTTCAGGATGATAAACAACATGGTTTTGGGGCAGCCAGGTCATGTCAGACGAACCTGATTACATTTTTTGATTGGGTGTCTAGGGAAGTGGATAGGGGTGATCCAGTGGACCTTCTCTATTTTGACTTCAGCAAGGCCTTTGATTCTGTGTCACATAACTGCTTGCAGAAGAAACTAGAGGATCTGGGCATAGCAAGCTGCATTGTGAAGTGGGTGAGTAACTGGCTAGAGGGCAGGAGGCAAAGGGTGGTAGTCACCAGGAAGAGGTCAGAGGAGGGAGAGGTGATGAGTGGGGTCCCACAGGGCTCGGTCTTCAGACCAGTCCTATTCAATGTGTTCATCAGCGACACAGAAGACAAGGCAAGGCAAAATTTATTTAAAAACGCCCAATCCCGGAGGCTGTGGGCACTGTACAAATAAATAAACACGTCTTCAGAAACAGATCAATTAGATACAAAATAATTAAAAGCACAGAATAGTAATGTGACACGTAAACATTTACGAACAAATCGGATCAATAAATTAACCATTTAATCCAGAAATGCCTGAGCAAATAGGAGGGCCTTAAGGTGGGCCTTGAATACCTCCAAAATAGGGGCCCCCTTAACCCCGAGGGGCAGCGAATTCCACAGGATGGGAGCGGTGACACTAAAAGCCCTGTCGCCAGCAGATTTCAACCTCGTCCTTGGAATTGCTAGGGGGCCTCCACAGGAGGAACGGAGGGGTTGAACAGAGAGGGCAGGTACAAGAAGGTCAAACAGATACCCAGGGCCCTGACCATGTAGGGCCTTATAGGTGAGAAGACCCACCTTAAAGAGGATCCTCCACCTGACCGGCAGCCAGTGCAGCTCACGCAACACCAGTAATACGGCAAAATTCTGGCTGCCCAGTAAGTAACCAGGCAGCTGCGTTCTGCACTAGCTGCAGTCTGCAGAGAGATCCTCCCGCGACCCCGAGGTAGAGCGCATTACAGTAGTCAAACCTTGTATCAAAATGGGGAGGTCCAGAGGCAAAACAGGGGGCTTTATCCTGGCGATATTTCTGAGATGGAAAAAACAGGAGCGGACAGTGGAGGATATCTGCGCCTCCACAGTCAAACTCCTATCCAGAATTACACCAAGATTTCGCACCCAAGAGGAGGTCTTCAATGAAACAGATCCCAGAAAAGTCCAGTCTCTGATTCAGAGGCCATCCTATCACACACTCTGTTCGACTCCACCACCAATACCTTTGTCTTATCGTGGTTTAGTCGCAGCCAGCTGGAGGCCATCCAGTCGTTAATCTCAGCAAGGCAGTTGTTTAGCACATCTACCGTGTTGGATGTTCCTGGGGCAAAGGAAAATTATAGCGGGGCATCATCAGCATAGCAATGAAAACCCAAGACATACTTCCTAATGAGCCCTCCCAGGGGTAGCATGTACACTGCGAACAACACTGGGGCTAATCCCGATCCCTGAGGGACTCCGCAAGATAGGAGGCTGGGGTGGAGGAAAAATTCCCCATCACAACCTGTTGCCTCCTGTTGGTTAAAAAGGACACAAACCAGCTGATGACAGTGCCGGTGAGTCCGCAGAGTTCTCCAAGGTGGTCAAGCAACACACAATGGTCCACAGTGTCAAATGTTGAGGAGAGATCCAGGAGAACGAGAATTGTCTTATCTCCTCGATCTCTCACCCTGAGGAGTAGGTATCCAGGGCAAGATAGCATTGTTTGTGGATGATACTAAGCGAGGGGGTAGGGTGGACAGCAAAGAAGCAATTGAGAACCTACAAAAAGATCTGAAAAAGTTAGAAAAATGGTCTAGTATCTGGCAGCTGAAATTCAACACCAAGAAGTGCAAAGTGATGCATATAGGCAAAAATAACCCAAGGACAACCTACTGGCTCAACAGGGTCCTACTCAATGCCTTACAAGAGGAAAGAGATCTAGGAGTTATCATAAGTGACACCCTAAAATAAGCCAGCCAATGCAATGCAGCACACAGTAGGGCCAACAAAATGCTGGGGTGTATAGGGAGAGGATTTGACAGTAGGCAGAGGGTGGTGATACTACCACTGTACAGGTCCACAGTAAGACCCCACCTATAGTACCGTGTACAGTTTTGGAGACCACATCTTAAAAAGGAAAAGGACAAGACAGAAACCATTCAGAGAAGGGCGACCAAAATTATACAGGGGCAACCGTACGAAGGGCAACTGGAGGCGTTAAACATGTACTCACTAGAAACAAGGACGGAAAGGGGAGGTATGATTTAAATCTTTAAGTATATGAGGGGAATAAATGCAGTGCTCTACTCTGAAATATTTACCAGGGCTCCCAGCTCCAATATGAGGGGGCATGGATGGAAACTGAGAGGTGGGAAGTTCAAAAGGGATCTTAAGAAACATTACTTCTCGGAAAGGATAGTTGAGCCATGGAACAGACTACAGGCAGATGTGGTAGGGGCTAGGACCATATTTGATTTCAAAGGCAGTTGGGATAAAGAATATGCTAGAGTTAAATCCGCTAGGAAAAGTATTGGCTAGGCCCCCGGATCTCCTAGGATCTCAGGATCTCATGAGCAGACTTGACTGACCTTTGGTCTCCTGCCATCCCCTTTCTAGGTTTTCTCTGTTTCTGTGTGACCCGCTCACCTTTCTGTACAAATGCTGTCCGCTACCTAAATTAAAGATTCTGCTACCACTGTACATTTATTTCTCCTGTAATCTGACAGGGTCACTAAATGCTGATTTCTGTTTTTCTTTAGTTTAGAGGTATGTAAGCTAAGACTGCAATGCCCGCTAACAAAGTGAAGCACCACGTATAGCAGTAAGATGGTGGGGTGGCTCCTGACCTGGAGTCCTGGGTTAGTGGGTTGGTGGAGCAGACACAGCTTCATTGTCTGCTTTATTTTACACACTGCTGGACAGCAGTAACGATAGTGAATATACCTCCCTCCTCTACCACGCATCTGCCCCGATTTACGTTCAAACTTTTATCTTTGCAACAAAGTTTAAATTTAAAAAGTTCATATGCTTAAAACTCATGTGATGGTAAGAGCACTCTACTCGATTTGTTCTTTCATTACCTCGTAATTCAAGAATTCCTGCTCAGGGAACATCTTTATATTGTGCTTTAGTTTTATGCAAAGTGGAATTTTTGTAACAGCCAAATGGCACGAAATGTTGATCTGAGGTATAATTGCCATGAGAATTTTCCTAAAGAGCATTAACTGCACTGAGGTCACATTTGTGACTTTTTATGTGCAACGTTACTGGAACATCCCTCCCCGTGTATTAATTAGAAATGAGACAAAACTGATCCTACATTAATTCAAAGGCTATGCCTCCAGTCTAATGATCGGGAACAACTAGCCACGTGCCCTGCCTGAGTTATGCCAGCTTCCTCTACTAGCCTCATTCAAAAGCACTGTTTCTTCGCTGCAGCAGGAGCACCCCCCCCCCAACCTTCCAGTGTTTGTCTCCTGCTTTTCCTTTGTCCTTTTGGGATTTCTGTTCGGTTTGTGCCTCCACCGGCTTTCTTGGTCAGTATTTTCTTTTCTACCTTCTTGGATGCAGTTTGTGCTTCTCTCAGTCCACTATTCTTGCTGCACTCCTGTTCTCATGAACCTTGTGTTTCTTTCTGTTTTGGTTCTTGTGTGCGTCTAGTTTTCCGTGTCCTGCCTGCATTGTTTTTCTTTTGACTTGCGGTATTTCAGGCTCACATTTTTGCTGTTTCTTTATTCCATATGTTGTCTCCCAGTTCATCTACACTCCTTAAATGTTTGCACCTGGCTCCTATCAAAGGAGCCACTCCCATTTGTGTTCTGATGGTTTCAAGAGTTCTTCAATTCAATAGCATACAGCTTCCTAGATTTCAGTTCTCCTATGCTCCTGTTTTTCCCTAACAGTTTCATCTGTTGTTTCTGCTGCCTCAGTCTACCTGGACTGCAGTGCATCAGTAGCTAATACTGACCTCCCTTATAGAATTGACTGGCATGCATTCACCATTCAGAGTCCAAGCACACATCAATCAGTTTCATACAATGTCCTAGTTGTCATCCGATGTCTCTAGCAGTCATTCAGCCTTGCCTACAGTTTCTACCGTGTGCTCACGGCCATCAGGCTCTGCCACCGGCTTCCCACTACTCCTGCACTCAGATGCATTGCAACCACAACCACAGCATGGCTTCCAGGGCTCCCTACCCTTTATTTATTTATTTTTTGTTTTTTATGCCAATGGTCTTGCTCTGCTCCCTTTAAGTCTGCATCTTGAGAGGGAGTTTTCTTCAGGTGAGAATGTCCTACGCTCCGTGGGGGGGGGGGGGAGCTTTGGCTGCATCAATCAACTCGGCGGCACCTGTTCATGTAGCATTTAAGACTTCAGCTGCCAGAGGGTAGGCCTCTGGGTCCACGGAGCTCTTGTGCTGTGCAGACCATGTCGGCAGCATCTTCAAAAGCTATGCCCCTCTACAGCCGCCTAAGGTTCATCTGGTCTCCAACTACCTCCCTTCCTCTGACCCTCAAGTGTGAAGGTCATAAAATTATGCAACACCCAGCCCCTTAAGGAGCCAACTACTATGCCTTACCCTATGGCCCTCAAGGGTTCTGCTTCCTCTCTCGGCCTGCCCCCAGTGCAGCCAGGTGAGTGCCTTTCAGCAATTGTTGCTCTCCTCCTCCTCCTCCTGCCTTGGGGGGTGGGCCTCTATCATGGTGAACCTCCTTTAGTTGTAGAGATCGGCTTGGGGCACCCCCATGGTGTTCCTGTTAGAGGAGTAGCGTGAGAGCTCTTCCTCTAAAATTTCCCTTGAATTAGGTCTCTAAGTTGCAGTAGCCGAGCTGTCACTAGTTTTATCCCAAGCCTGGAGGGAAGACGATCAAAGCCTTGGATCCCTAGAGGTTTCCTCCTCACAGGGAGGTTTTCCTCTCCTCCCTGCCAAAGGTCATAAAAGTTAGGTAGTCTCTGAAGGAGGTAGCCCATAATGTAGTACATTTATACTAGTATAGTGTTTATCCTAGTAAGTTTCCACTGTGAGTTGGGGTTGGATGGCAGCCGTCTTTCCATCCTGCTGTTCCCTCTCACCTTACATAAGTCATGCCTCAACTAATTGTTACCAATTACTGTCAGTCGTTGCTCAATTCAGTCTCTGTCTGTTGTCAGTCATCACTAGATGATGTCAGTCTGTCCTCACTCAGGCTCTGTGTTCACCATCTGCTGGCAGCACTTTTGGGCTCCTTCCTAAGGTACCTTAAAGGGACAGTAAATATTGCAGGGGTCACTCAAATTGTGAGTCTATGAAAATATCTTAAATGAGTCACAGGAATTCATTTTAGGTGTCAGAAGTCCTGAGATATGACTATCTAATTAATCTTTTAATCAAAACAAGGCAGCATCTATTTTAAAACAGGAAGTGATGTCACTGAGGGGCAAGCTGCAGGTTGTTAATTACAGCTTGCCCCTCAGTGACATCACTGTTGGTCTCACGATTCAATGAAATGGCTGCTGCTGTGTTTTGATTTAAAGAATAATTAGATAGTCATATCTCAGGACTCCTGACACCTACAAGGAAGTCCAGTGCCTCGTTTGAAATATCTCTGTAACCCCCTTGTTACCCGGGGTTACTAGAATCCCAGTAAGACCTAGTGGTAGGCAGGGAAGGCAGCTTGTGAAACTCCAGTTAAATGGGTTTCACACTGTCTCACTCTGTTCTCAGTCTCAGCTGAGACTGAGGGATGACATCACCATAGAACTATCGCAGCTGCACAATGGAATCTGCAGCAAGGGAGTTGGAACAGAATGTTGGGAGGTTTGAACAGATTCAGTTGTTAGTTGGAGTTGGGAGCTTGCTGCGAAAGCAGCACAGCAGCTCAGTGTAGGCTCTTGGAGCCTCAGCCCTGACAGAGGGCTACTTTTAGGTAAGAAGGGTGTGTGTCTCCACCAAAAGAGAGACCCAGAAGATAGCTGAAGTGGTGGAGACCGCTGTTTTCGGGTCTCAGTGCCCCCTCCCTCCGGGGATGGGGGAAGGAAAGGGTTTCCTGCAAATTCCTGGGGCAACCCAACCAACCCCCTGGTTCTGCTAGTAATGGAGAAGCTGCCTATTTGTTCCAGAGTTTTTGGGGGGGAACAAGACGACTTGTGAGTCGCCTGTGGGGCACCTGCAACCGGAGGGTGAGTGTCTGCTCTTCCTGAAAGGGCCTATGTTTTTTCACCCTGGGACTTGTGTGACAATGTGGGAATTGAACTACTGAGATAGTGGGAGGCCTAGAGTAATAGGCTTAGCCAACAAGTAAAAGTAGGTTCAAGTCCAGTGCTTACTGGGATCAAAATGATATGTAGAGGAGATGCGACATACGTCTGCCCAGGAATCTACATTTGCAAGTTTTCAGTAAAGGAGTTGTTTAGTTTCCAGAGAAATGGCCGGGTATGGGCTGTGGGAGCTGGAGGTGGGAGACCCCCCCCATCTTTAGTGACCAGGTCCACCTCTACGGATTTGCTCTGTGGATTTCTACTTTGCCTCAGGCACTTGGCCAGTGATGAAGAAAGTACCCAGATGTGGGATTGGAAGGAAAATTCCTTCTAGAAGTCGAAGGCTCTAGTGTGGTTTGGGGAGCCACAACAGGATAACTGGTTCATTTCCCAAAATGGACCGTGGATCAAGTGGCCAGCGGGGGAGCCGGGCCAGTGGGGAAAACCCAAGTAGTGTACAAGTTGGGCTGTGTACCCAAAGCTGCGTGCAAGTCGGGGCTGTGTGCCTGGTGGGTTCAGAGCCTGAGGGCTGGAAATAGTGATGAAGTGTTCTGTTGTCTCTAATCTGCATTACCAGGAATGTAGCCCCGTGGGGGTCCGTCTATGTTTTGTTTGTTCAGCTTGGAAGTGAATAAAAGCCACACTGTAGAATCCCATTCCTGGTTCTGGACATTACAGTTACTGCTTCCTGTGTTCGGATTTACTTGGGTGCCCCTGTGCAGAGTAGCCAAACCTAGGTCCCCTGTGCCGAGTAACCTCATCCTCCCCGAACCCAGTCCCCACCAGGTACTGCTGTCAGCTTCAACAGCATGCCACCTGTCGTTTTGCTAAAAAAAAGCAGGGGTGAGGGGTTACATCTTTTCATGGACTTTCACAATTTGAGTGACCATTACAATGTTTACTGTCCCTTTAAGCCTAAAGGAATTATGTTCCCATGGCACCTCTAATGGTGAACCCTCCTCAAGAGAGTTCCTTTGCTTGCACGGTACCCCAACAGAGCGGTAGCTCCCCATGGAACAGAGAGTGCAAACGGCCAAAGTACCCATGTATGACAGTCAACAACACATTCATTCAAATACCTTCAGACTATCAGCAACATTACACAATCATAACTCCTCACTAAGCTGCATACGCCAACTGAATTCAAAGGCTATGCCTGCAGTTCCAGTGGGTGGGAGCAACCAGCCAAGCCATCTGCCTAAGCTATTTAAGCCAACTTCCTCCAGCCCCATTCAGAAACAGTGTTTCTTTGCCTCAATATCACCCCCTCCTCCTCCAGAGGTGCACCTCCCTCCTTGGGTCTCATTTCTAAGGTACCTTTAGCCTAAAGGAATTATGTTTCCACAGCACCTCTAGAAGTGGAACCCTCCTCAAGAGGGTTCCTTTGCCTTCACGGTACCCCAACAGGGTGGTAGTTCCCCACAGGACAGACAGTGTGAACAGCCAAAGTATCCAAGTATGACAGTCAACAACACATTCAGTCAAATACCTTCAGACTATCAACAAAGCTGCACAATCACAACTCCTCACTAAGTGGTGTATGCCCACTGTACTATCTGTGCAATGATAATGTCACCGTATTACCCTTTGTTGGTAGCCCTTTACTTGCATTTATTTTGTTAGAACATTTTATAAAAAAATACAAACAAGTCTTTGGATATATTGATTGTGGAGGGGGCTTAGGGATATGCTGCAAGGGTTTCAGAGAGATCGCAAAGACACTAAAAAAGTTCATTAGAGCACACTGTTAAAACACAGATCTGTTTTCTTAGTGCCTGCCATATTACAACAGCGCAACACAGAAAGTCCTTTTGCCTTTTTTGTGGCCAAAAAGTGTTTCCGATTTTATTCCTTTATTTATTTGAAAACTGGTTACTTGGAAAGGCACACGGAGCCGAGGCTCATTTCCAGATGCGACCCCAGGGGAAGGGAGCAGGGGTTACATAATACATAACACAGACACCATTTTGCAGTTACACATACATGGTTAATACAGAAGCAAGTGCACATCTGAATGTTAAGGTACCCTGTTTGCTACAACTGCGCTCGCAAAAAACAAACAAAATAAGTTTCAGCACAATTAAAAATGACCTGAACCGCGTATCCCTGTAACAGTGTTGGCAAAACATCTCGGACCCACTTTTCTACCCCCTCCATATCAGCATTTTATTTCCATTTGCCTTCATAAAACCATTATTATTCCTGATTTTCCAGTGATGTAGCCATCCCAGCAACGGTGGGAAATCAGGTTTGCCAATTGTGATTGCTAGTTGTCAGGCCTTTTGCAGGAGAAACAGCCTACTGATCCTCACCTCTCTGCCCCAAGCATTAAAAACCAGCACAGGCCTGGGTGCTAATGAAAAGCTAAGTGATCGGACGCAGTTTCCACTAGCTCCATTTCTCCCACCAGAATGTATGTTTTAAAACAACATTTTTCTTATTATTTCCTGTGGTAAATAGCAGTAATCGGTTAGTTACCTGGCCATGGATGACTACTTGCTCAGCTCTGGGTCCAAACAGCAATGGGGAACTGGCAAAAGTGGCAAGAAGATGCCGGGGCAGCAACGAACAGGCCCTGACACAGTAACCCTCTCAGCCACTGAAATGGCAATGTTGGGCCACACTGTAACTGGAACAAGTTATAAGCACTTATCCTGAAGCTGGATGCAATGCACTGTCTGGGAAATTGGTGGAGTTAACCACTCAAGTGGCTGGCCAGGCTAAATAACTGAGTGAGCTAGAGCAGTGGGTCTTGCAACTTGAAGACACACATCATGGCCTTCCTGAAAAAGTAGTGCACCTTGAGAAGGAAGTGCTCGCGCTCACAGAACAACTGGAGTATTAAGAAAACTACAAGCGGAGGTCTAATTTAAGGATTCGAGATCTGCCAGAGGGCAAGGAGATGGAGAGCGTCATGAAATGTTGTGCTGTGATCCTCCCTGAGCTACTGGGTATGCAGCTGAAAGGATCAAACATAAAGATTGAGAGGGCACATCATGCATTGGCCCCTCACCCTTCACCAGATCAGCCTCCTTGCCAGATCATTTTTCGCCCGCACAACTTCAGAGACCACCAGGCAATCCTAGCAGCCTATTTATCCAAGCAGGAGCTCTTACTCGAAGGAAGCCATCTTCATATTCACCGAGACCTTTCCTCTCGGCTTCAGAAAAAGCGTAGGGCATTTGCTCAGGTCCTGGATGCCCTGAGGGAGTGGAAAATAGATTTTACCTTTGCCTATCCAGCAGTGGTCCTCATTAAAGTCAAGGGAGCTACCTATTCTTTTGAGGATTCTGAGGAGTGAGGAGGCTCGACAGTTCATCGCCGACTGGGACAAGTAGCAAGGATGAAGCAGTAACAGACTAACATCTGCTTGATTTGTAAACTACAGTATGCATTTTGACTGGATTAAGGATGTTTTCTGCCTGTGTGTCGCTCTCCGACTTAAATCATGGAGTGGCGGTTGCAAGGGACAGTGTGTTTTTTCCCTAACATCTGGACTTTTGGATGAACTTATTTGAGACCGTCACCAGCATTATATATGGATTGGTAATGTGTGGCATATGCTTCTCTGTTCCGGGCTGACCACTGGGGGGGTTGGAGGCTACTGTCACTAGGCTGAGCACTGTTGTGCAGTCAACCAAGGCAAGATGGCGGCAATCATGCAGTGTCTCGAATCAGGGACGGCGGAACGGAGGGCCAGACCTGATTTATGGGTTTTTGCTCATGCTCTTCCCTCACTGAGATGCAGGGGAGGTAATGCTGAGGTAGTAGCTTGGCTGGTGTTGACGGGAGGGCTTGTTGTTTGCTGCAGATGGGTCTGATTGCTGGCAGGGGCCTAGATGACGGTTTGACTGACTGCTATGAGGTCTGCTAGTATGGGAAAGGGAGATGCAGTGGCTCCCTCTGCGTTGGCAGCCCCACTTCTATGTACTGTGCTGCAGTCAGTTGGGAGGTGGGTCTGGCTCATCCCATGGCGAGGGGGCTATGCCCGCAGCTGGCAAGGCAGCAGACTTATGGGGGAGGCTCGTACGCTGTGCCACTGTATTTGGTGGCAAGGAATGGCTGGGTAGACTCTGTTCTGCAGTTCTGTTGGAGGGGGTCCCCACCTCTTGCCTCGGAGGGGAATAGCCAAGATAATCCTTTCCTCCTACCTGATACAGTGCCTGTGCTCCAGGTGCTCCTATGTCGGGGCCAGGGTGGGGGCTTCAGATTAGAAACAACAGGGGTGGAGGGCATTTTGCCACACTGGGTCTTGCAAGGGTGTTCCCCTACAGGGGTGCATGTCTTAATCAAGGAGCACTCAAATCTGGATCGGCCTGTGAGGGGAGGGATGATCGCCTGCTGGAATGTAGGCATCTTGCGGGCAGTGCTGCAGGTGGTAGCTGGTTTTGGTCACTTTGAGCCTTTCCTTTGAGGCTGTGATATGGGGAGAGACATGGGGAAGGGTGTTTCAGGGCGTTCAGATGGACGCCACGATCCAGTAGAGGGAGGGGATGGGGCCAAGCAGTCCTGTGGGGAGAGGGATAGGGGCAGGATGCTTCAGGCCTGGGGACACCCATACAGGGGGTTGGGGATTGTCAACCCCTCCCCTTTTCTTGTGGGGAGGGCAACAGCGATGTCTTCTTGTCCCATCAATATATCAATATTATATATGGTGGTTGAGACTGGGCTAGTGTGCCTTAGCATGTTTCAAAAGTTCTATGAAAGTTATGCCTATTAGTTCTGGTTACTTACATTGTGGGTTAGATCTTCTCTGTCAAGGGTTCAATCTGTTAAAAGAGGGAGGGGAAACGCATGTAATGACGTTAGAGGGGATGCTCACTATCGTGGTGAGATGGTGGGACTTTCTTATTGTTGCAACAGGGTTGGTACAGTCTTGTCCTCAGATGAGCGGGGATGTGTATATATATATATTTTTTTGTGCCTGCTCGGGTGCCCAGTCCAATCCCCTCTCCTTCGGGCCGCTTTCAGCATTGACCCCGGACACCCCTCATACTATACCCCGTTGCCATCTGTCTGTCCCCCACAATGGCACACACCCATCTTAGACCCAGGGTAACCCTTCCAGGGGGCCCCCCAAAGGGGGTGAGAGGGAAGGAGGGAGATAGTTCTGCTACACTGATCATGGGGAAGCCGGGGGATCAGAAGAGTGTCGGCTGGCAGGATGGCTGCATGGCAGCGGAGAATGAGGCGACCGTCATTCGGCAGGCGGGTGGGAGTTTTTTTTTCTTTTTGGCCCCTCCCATCTCCCACAATCAGGCAGCCACATGCGGCATCCTGGGGGGGGAAGGGGATGTCCACTGGAGTGGGTAGTGCTTCACACCACCTAGGACGCCACTGCTTGCCACCACCAGGAGCCGCCAGTGAAGCAGTCTCCCCCTCCACCATGAGAGGGAAGCATCCAAGGGACACTCTGACTCCCTCCCTGCCGACCTCCGCTCCTGTCACCCTGGGCTCAGGCTCAAACCCAGGTCACCAATGTGCCAGACAATCCCCTATCACCTGGTGCCATGGAGCTGACCCCTGTGTACATATTTAATGGCTGGGTGTATGTTCTGTGTTGGCCTGTCTGATTTTTTCTATTTCTATGGTTGTTATTTCATTATTGCACGACACACACTAGACACATGGCACCCTGTGCAGATGTATAGGATACAGGGATCTATTTTTCAGATAGGATGGCTGCATTGCTGGTGGCTCTGAGCGTGTCTCAGGTTAGGGGGTTCCCGCCCTCAGGGCCCTCTAGTCAGATACTTGATTTGGGTATGGATAAGTGATCCATTTGTACCTGGGATGTCGATGGTATTTCTTCCCCTATTAAACACAAAAAAATCTACGTGGTATTGAGGAGACACAATGTGAGAGTGGCCATGCTTCAAGAGACCCATCTCACACCGGCTAAGCATAGAAAACTAGTGAGGGAATGGGTGGGACACTGCTATGCTGCCTCTTTCAATGGGCATAGAAGAGGGGTTGAAATTCTTCACAAAGGGCTTCCTTTTGCTAACGAGTGAGTGGTGGCAGACCCTGCCAATGGCAGATATGTATTTGTAAGTTGGACCTTGCAGAGGGAGACCATTGCTTTTGGCAATATTTACACCTTGGCAGAAACAGACTCTGTATTTTATGGTCAATTACTGGTTATCATGCAGAAGAAGCAGTTTTCAGGGTTAGTTTTGGGGGGTTGGGGTGGGGATTTTAATTCTGTATTTGATGTGCGTTTGGATCACACATCCTCTGACCCCAAGTGAGAGGCAGCAATGGAGAGATGCAGGATGGGTCTAGCTGAGTTGGACATAGTAGATGCATGGAGATAAGTCAATCCAGGAGCTAGAGAATTTAGTTTTTACTCTAACCTCCATTGCTCTTGGTCCTGCATTGATCATATAATCATATCGAGGGGGTAGTATAGGAGGGTGTTTTACGTCCCTCAGCCCAGTTACTATTTCAGACTATGCTCGGGTGCTGGTGACTATCAAATAGGGAGGTGCACAGGCTGCATCTAGGGGTTGGAGAGTTCCCACATTCATGTTAACTAATCAGAAATTTAGGGAACACTTGGTTGAAAGCTGGAAATATTATTTATGCCCTCACTGCCCCCTTCAAATCAATTCTATGGGGGGGCATGGAAAGCGTGTATGAGGGGTACGGTGGTGGCATACATGTAGGCCCCAAATAAACAGAAGCAGGATAAGTTGAAACAACTTGAGAATGCCGACAAAAGACTAGAACTAGCGGCTTTTTGCGATTCCCAAAAGGCTACTTTGAGGGAACTCAAGAAAGTCCAAGAGGTCATTAATAAGGAGTTGACAGGTGGTGCTAATCGGGCCCTCATTTATGCTAATCAGAAGTTTTATGAATGGGGCAACAAGCCCAGCCCCCTACTGACATGACTAGCCATGGGCAAGAGCAAACCTAATTGGATTTCTGCAATAAGGGATGGGGCAGGCAGGCTACCCTCTGATGCTGAGCAGATACAGGATAGATTTGTGGATTTTTATACTAGGCTGTACATGAGTAAGAGGGGCATGAGATAGGAGGCCGCAACTGACAACTTTCTAGGTCGTTTGCAATAGCCTGGGCTCACTGAGGAGCAGCTCGAGTTCCTGAATGGTGCCCCTGATGCAAGGTAAGATTAGAAAGGCTGCCCTTTGTTTTGCTGGAGGTAAGGCAGTGGGCCCTGATGGGCTTCCCATTTAATTTTATAGACCTTTAGAGGACACAATATGGGTCTACATGCTTAATATGTTTGAGGAAGCTCAAGAGGGGGGAGAGCTATTGCCCACTTGTAGCTTGGCTATTATTACTCTCATACACAAAGTAGGTAAGGACCCCTCACAATGCTCAGCCTATAGTCCTATCTCCCTCTTAAATAGTGATGTCAGGCATTGGCTAAGCACTTGCAAAAGCGGCTTGAGGAGGTTTTGCCATTCCTTGTAAAGGAAAACCAAACAGAATTTGTCAAAAATCAGCATTCGTATCACAATGCGAGATGTCTGCTGGGGGGGGGGGGGTGAAGTTGGCATCTCAGCATCTGGGTGGGCATGCATGCTCTCCCTGGACACTGAGAAAGCATTTGACAGGATAGAATGGGGTTTTCTGTTTAACATTTTGGAGTGCTTTGGTCTTAGAGAGCAATTTGTCAAATATGTTAGACTACTATACAATAATCCTAGGACAAATGTTTTGGTGAATGGGAAAACAACGAGTGTGTTTAAACTCGCCAGAGGCACCCGAAAGGGATGCCCTCTGTCCCCTCTCCTATTCGCCCTGGTAATCGAGCCTTTGGCTGTGGCAATCAGAGCAGCGGAGGACATTAGGGGGATTTGTGAAGCCTTGGGGGACGCAGCATAAAAATTCACTTTATATGGACAATGACCTGCTATATCTGACTCAGCCGAAGGAATAAATTCCACCGCTGACAGCTCTGATTGAGTTCTCCTCCTTCTTGGGATACAGAATAAAGTTTGACAAATCTGAATTATTGTATTTGGGTAATGTGAACACTCGGGGCCTCAGTCACTTTCAGTACAGACTAGTGACCTCACACATTAGATACTTGGGGATCTAGGTGGGCAAAACCCTGGGCTCTCTCTATAAACTTAATTATACACCCCTCCTTGAAAAAATCTTGGGAGACCTTAATAGGTGGCAGGGCTCACCGATTTCTTGGCTGGGTAGAATAAATCTCAAGATGAATGTCCTGCCGAGGCTCTTATACCCCATCCAGATGCTCCAGATGGGGCTTCATAAGAGGGACCTCTAAATCTTGGAGAAGGCATGTGTCAGCTTTATCTGGCAGCAAAAGAGACCCAGAATCAGCCTGCAGAGGCTTAAAAACAATACATCTAATGTGGGCTTGAAATATCTGGATTTCAGCTGCTAACACCTTGCAGCGCAGGCCTGACTTCTCACAAATTGGATTAAGGGCTCGAGAGGTGAGAGTTGGGTGTCACTGGACCAGGAGAGGCGAAAGCACTGGGTCACAGCTTACCTAAGCCGGGGAGGATTGCAAGCGTATCACTCAGGGAACCCCAGGAGTACCTCTCAGTGAAATATCTCCTGGAGGCCTGAGGGAACACTAGACATTTGCTGGGAGATGAGTTGGGAGGTACCCAATTGGCCCCACTTTCCTCCAATCCAGAATTCCTTCCAGGTTTCGAGGATTGTAGCTTTCAGCGGTGGTAGGCTAAGGTGATACAATGCCTCGGGGACTTATATGGTAGTCAGGGGTTTAAGTCCTACCGGAAGCTGGTGGATGAGCTGGGGATCACATACTCCCATGTTTTTCACTACATGCAGGTTCGAGACTGGGTAAGGCAGATGGATCGTTTACAGCCACAGGACTCATCTCTCTACAGTCTGAAGAGTGGCATTTTACTGGCGAGAGTTGACCCTAAGGGGGCCTTGTCTAAGCACTATCATAGCATTAAAGAGGGGATGTCAGATTCCTCATGAAAAGCTAAGATCTGGTGGGAACGCAACTTAGGGGGACCTATATCAGAGAAGGCATGGAGGGACTTGTCTGAGTCCCACATGGTACATACTATCTGCAATTGATATAAAGAAGCCCAGTATAAATTTCTGTACAGGTTGTACCTCCCCCCAGCAGTAGTAAGTTTCATCCAGGCGTCTCACTAATGTGTGGGAGATATGGCACAGAGAGGTAAATATCTGCACCACTTCTGGCAGTGTCCTGACCTTTATCAGTTTTGGACTAAGGTGACGTAGCGCATCTCACAGATGGTGCAGGTTAGGATACCAGTGAACCACTGGGCCTTGCTCATCGGGGTGGAGTCACGGGGGGGCAGAGGATTGGGAATTTTATCCCAGGACCTTTAGAATCATGCTGATAACAGCTACGTGCTGTATTTAAAATACGTGGGACTCTGGGGCCGGCCGACTGGGGCAGCGATAGCGCTACCGCTCATGACACCGGCAACCTGGGTTTGGTTGTGGACTTGGGTCATTGGGGGCTGGCCGAGTGGAGGAGGATGGAGTATCCCAGGGACCGCGCACCTCCTCCGGGGTGGGAGGGTTGCCGTTCCCACTGCAATACTACCACCTGGGTGACCATGGGTGGAGCTGAAGCCCAGGGATACTGTGGGCGGGGAGGATGCAGGCCAAGTTCCGAAACAGCTGCATGTTCTGCGTGCTTACACTCCCTGGTCCTCCCAGTGAGCTGGCTTCCTCGAAGACAGGGAGTAACCACGGAGGAAAAAAAAAAAACACAACCAAGTCCGGCAACGGCCTCTGGCACCTTGCGCACCCAGATGACTGTAAAAACGGACGATCCTTTGGCTGCCTGATGAAGACTTTACAGCAGGTAGGGGCGAGTGGTTTGGGGCGCTGCCCTCATCTTCCCCACCGGGGGGCAAGCCTAGGCAGCATGGAGGCAGGGTCACAGGAAGAGGTCCGGGGAAGTAGGCATAACCCATCACCTGGATACCTAGGAGGACCCTGAGGGAGAGATGAGGCTGTGGAGATCAGGGGGCCAAAACAGAATAAAAAAAAAAAATACATGGGTCTCCCACTAATGGCAAATGGAGCAAATGTGGAAGGACTTGCTCCTTAATATGCTGCAACTGAAGCATCTAACATATGATTTTAAGGGCTGGACTGATAAGTTTGAACAGCAGTGGGGCAGATATTTGGACTCACTCACCCCACTAGAGCAAGCGGCAGTAAGGTTGGGTTTGTTGCTGCTCCCTCTTTGTGAAACAGTCTCCCACCGACCCTCCGCTCCCTAGACTCCCATAGTATCTTCAAGCACCGTTTCAAATCCTGGTTACTAAATGAAGCCAAGTGCCTCTGCTCTCCAGGGTAATTTTGCCTGTCCTCCTACCTCTCTCCTGGCTGCCTATTTTTTTTTTTTACTTATTTGTTTTTCCTTTGGGTCCCCATCAGTCGGCATCCATCTTTCAGCCACCCGTCCAGCCCCGCACCCTGACATCAGACAGCTAGCCCCTTCTTCCCCCACAGTTTACCCTCCATGGCAGGGCAGTAAGGAGCCTCCCTCACTCGACTCACCTTGACCAGGATCCAGATTTCAGGGAGCGTCATTTAGGGTCGGGGCCTGCGATGGGTGGCTGCCTTCATCCTGCTTGACCTAGGACCTAATTTCCTTATTCTGTGTTTCCCCCTTGGTGGAGCATGCAATGCTGGCAATGTGTGTGATATTGCCCACAGCATGCCAGCTGACTGCTCCACCCCCCTCACTGGGGACAGGCTCATGGCACGCTGGCACCCAGCCTCCGCTAGGTGTCAGGCAAGCTCTGAGCCTGCACTTCCCCCTTCCCAGGAGAGGAGAGCTGTCCTACAGGCGCTCGATCCTCTCCCTCCCCGGTTGACCCCTGGCGACCCACTCTCACCGTGAACATGGGTCGCCGGCGTAGCAAGAGGTAAGGCACAGATGCCTCAGCCCTCCATGCCACTGGGCTGCCTGGCTGCCTATTTTTTACTCCAGTGCTTTCTGCTAGCTTTGCTTCTGCCCCTCTGTTGGTCTTTCCAGCACCACCGCCCCTGTTTAACTTACTGAAGTATATGTTCCTTCTCATATCCAAATGTATTCCATGTACTTTATTGTCCACAGACCAGGTCTGTAATGGGATTTAAGAAGATATGGGATAGGTATAAGGTTTGCTTGTTTGTTTGTTGAATTTTGTTGACGCGGTAAGCTCACTAGGCCTAGAAGTCCCATTTTCAGGGGCGACCAGGGGGAGGGGGATACAGATGGTAAGTAGCTGAAATTGAACCAGATGCACGCCGGTGACCCAGGGTCAGGACTGAGCTCAGGTCATTGAGGGTTGGCTGGGGAGGAGAGGACTGAGCATCCAGAGGACTGCTCTCCTCTCCTGAGGAGGGTGGGTTGTGACTCCTGGACTCTAGTGACTCCCTGTGATGATAGGTGGTACACTAGCCAGAATCACATCGGGCAAGGGGGGAGGTGATGGCAGACGTCCTGTAGGAGGGTGCAGGGTGCTTCCCCCGCTGGACATCACTGCACGTCCATTGCCTCCAGGGAGGAACCAGGAAAACAGGAAAAAAAAAACGCTGGCTGGGAGGAAGATGCTACTCCAGTCTACCACATCCGATGCTGGATCCTGCTCTCCAGCTCCAACTGCCGCTCTCCTTCACCTTCATTTTCACCTGGGCTGGCATCTGATGTAAGGTATGTTCGCCGCAGTGCAGAAGACGTTCACATCCCGGGGGGTCATGACTAGGAGGAGCCACACAGGTGAGTCACGGGTGGGTCGGAGAAATAGGACACCGGTACAAAGGATCACAAGCAGGATGGGATAACAGTGGAACTGGTTGATGGGGCCACAGAAAATGGTGGTCACAGGGAAATAAAGTAAATAAAGAAGGAAGAAGCAGAACGTCCAGTTGGAGCACCACAGATATGGCGGCTTAGCTATCAGGCTTACGCCTGAACAGTAACAATCCATTCGAATCAGGCTGAACAAACCACCCATCCTGTCGACAAAACAATCGCTACCAACTTATTTCATGGCCCCGAAACAGCATTTTAAAGAAAATCTTGCGAATAGTTAAGGTAAACAATTGAAACTTACATCGGGAACCCAGCAACATCTGGAGGCCTACAGTGCACTGAGGGTCGCAGTTAATGCTGCTGGGTGGAATGACCTGGGGGAAGAGGCTGACTGTATCATCACATCCAAGCAATTGTGCCAAATCCTTAAACAGATGACAGAAACTCTCCAGGGATTAGAATCCAAAGTCACGGATCAGCGAAGAGATACTGAAGACCTCTTTCACCGAACCAGAGATCCTAAGGCCATGCTTACAGATTACTTGCAAACAATTCACATCCATAACACAACTCTATTAGATCCACACCAGCGCACAAACACCCTTAAGCAGAGACTAGAAGAGCTCGAGAACCGAAATAGGAGAAATAATCTTAGGATTCATGGCCTCCCTGAGGGCACGGAGACAGGAAATATGGTGCAGTTCATATACTCTTTCCTACATGAAATTCTCGCTAGTCCCCCAGAGAAGAATCTTAACATCATTAGAGCACACAGATCTTTCATTACTAAAACTTGGCGTTTTTAGATTATAGCATGAAAGAAGAGCTCTTGACAGCTGCCTGGGCAAAGAAAAGTATAGACTTTGGGGATGTGCACCTTTTTTTTGACCATGATTTTACCCCCCAGTTATTGGCAAGGAGACGTCTTGTGCTTGCGGTGGTCAGACAACTCCAACAAAATGGTCGCAAAGCATATGTAGAGTATCCCGTGAAACTCAAAATACTTACTGATAAGGGCCCTATCCGATTTCAGGAACTGAAGGACGCCTCAGAATTTCTTGGGCAGTTTGGCATTGACATTTCGAATCAGATGGTCAGTCAAAATAATCAACAACAAATACGGAGACGTGGCTGGACTCCGGGGGGACCAAAAAGACAGGGTGATAAGGGAAGCTCGAGTGGTGCTGGACTGTGGGACTCTGTGCGCACAAAAAGACGTACCCCTACGAAGGAGTAGATACAGACAAGTAAGACAGTACCCCCCCTTCCCCATCAAAATCAGCAAGTACAGCTTCTCTTTGATTTGGCCTCTGGAATCAGGAGTACCGCATGTCTAGTTGAACTGATAGGATGGATGAGTTTCATGTAGTAAACAAATGTCAGTTCCATTCCTACGGTAAAGTGGACTACCTAAAATGAGATGGAGGGGTTGGGGGGGGAGCCGAGGGGGGCTTGGGACTTGCTATGGGACCTTAGCTGGGGAACGAGGGGGGTGGATGGCGGATTCCTGGGCCAAATGGCAACATACCCAATGGAGATGGATGCGGCGGTCGACTGAGGCTCAAAAATGACTGATTTAAAGTGCATTTCTGAGAGCTCTATAGGCCCATTACATGTTTTACATACTGCGATACCGTGAAGTTGTCGGCAGGTGGAGTTGTGACCACGTGAAGCGATCTGAGCAGACTGCTTGGCGGGGGAACATGGACCTGACAAGACAGCTCAGTTAACAAATGGGCTGGCTCAATTTGAGAACTAGTATTGGTGCTGCCCTCGGTAGACTGGGCGTCCACTCTGCTGGGAGGAAGGCTGCTTTCATGAAGATAATTGTTGCAGTATCAACTGGAATATGAATAATGGAAACAAGGGTGAGACAAACTGGCCAACTCTAAATTGAGATTTTCTAAAGCAGCAATGTCGAAAGATGTGACCACTTCTCTCACCGCCTGGGTTCCTGACGGTGGGTCTCAGTAAAAGGGGGGCCTCGACTACTTATCCCTACTCCTCTCTCCCCTGCTAGCCAATGGGAACTTTTCAAAATGAATAACTCATACTTCGGAATGGACAAACCTGAGTGGACAATTAATATTTGTTGATCATACTCATTTGTAAACTTGCTGTTTTTGGCTTTCACTAATAGCTGGGCTCCTTGATATGATTTGGTGTTCCTACCTTATGCTGCCATTCAGAACTACTCAGTTGCCTAGTTCTGGAACTGGCAGTGAGCTGTCATTTACACACATACGCTCGTAGAGGAGGGTCTCTCAGTGAAGAGGCATAACAAACCCCTCTATACCTTCTTTCCCACCTAGTGGGGTTGGAGGGAAATGGGTCCCATTGCTATGGGACTCCACTGTTGGAAGTCAGGATTGGGAGTAATAAGGTTGCCCCGGTTGGGCTTAATGATGTTAAATGTTACTTTAATTAGTGTATCTTTTAATTATAAGTACCAGGCAAACAATGTGGTTTTTGAATTATATGAGAGAAAGGAATTGTTTATTCAGGTTAAAAACTACAGGGTAGTTGACTATGTGAGGGAGTTCTGTGTTTCTATTGCCCCACCTGATAATGGCTAGTAAGGGTACCGTTATCTGCTCTTATAATGTACACAGACTCTCTAGTCCGATTAAAAGAAGCAAAGTTATATCCCAGATGAAGAAAGCCTCAGTAGATTTCCTGTTACTACAAGAGACGCACATGACAAAACAAGAACATGACAAATTTTTGAAGTTGGGTTTTAGAGACATGGCTGCTTATTCTTATAAAAAAGGTAGGAGGAGGGGTGCGGTGGTTCTGGTCCCCTCTGCAACCCATTTTGAAAGCATCGCCTCTAAGGTGGACAAGGAAGGGCACAATGCACTTTTAAAGGGGAAATTTAGGGGGAACACTATCACTCTGGCCTCTCTATATTCCCCCCAGGCTCCGCATATCAGGAATACCGTATCTTCCTGACAATATTACAGGTGTGGGGAGAAGGAGTAATGATTTGTCGGGGGGATTTTAATCTAACGTTTAACCCCCAGTTGGACTCTCTTCTCAGGCCTCTAGAACAATGCACCATGTAGCATGAAAAGTGCACAAACTAATAGGGGAGCTGGGATTGGTCGATATCTGGAGGACTGGGCACGGGAAGCAAAGGGACTATACCTTTTTTTCAGCGGCCCATGGCATGTACTCCAGGCTCGACTATTTTTTTATGCCTAAGGATGAGATGCAGAGAGTCTACGATTCCTGGAATGGTTTTCTTTTATTATCGGACCATGCACCTCTATACCTCAGTGTGAATCTTGGGGACATTCGTAGAAACACTTTCTGGCATTTAAATGTCTCTTTATTGAGAGATGAGGAAGTCAAGGAGACTATCTTGCAGACGTACCGTGCATTCTTTGCAGATAATCAGGGCCCAGAAGTCACACACTCAATTTTAATGGGATACTGCAAAAGCGGTGCTCAGAGGTAAATTTATACAATTGGCATCCCAAAAAAAAAAGGGAATGAGAGGCCCGCTGAGAGAGACTACTTTGTGACATACAAGAACTAGAAAGACTTCAGAAGGAGAAAGTAGACAGGGGACGGACGAAACAACTTCTGATGCTAAAAAGAGAATTAGAGGGTATCTTGGACTACCAAGTGGAGCAGAAACTGCTCTTTTTGCATCAAAGGTACCATGAGGGAGGCCCACGCTCATTATGGCTTTTAGCCAGCAGGCTGCGTGCACAGAGGGCCAGGGCCACGATAACCAACATTTGGCACCCACAAACTGGGAAATTGGTACGTGGAGTTCATGAGATGGTGGATGCCTTTAAGACTTACTGTACTAAACTATACACAGAGGAGATATGCCCTCAAGAGGGGGAGATCAAGGAGTATCTGAAGGGGTTGACACTTCCGGGGTTGACTGAGGAGCAGGAAGAGTGCCTCCTGAACCCCATCACAACAGAAGAGATAAAGGTAACAACAGGAAAGCTGAAAGTGGGGAAATGCCCGGGCTCAGACGGTTTACCATCAGAATTTTACAAAACAATGGGAAATCACTTCCAATCTTTATTAGCCCAAGTCTTTGTAGAGGTGGTGGGGGGCAAGGAGAAGATACCACCCTCCTGGGCAGAGGCGGTAATCACTGTGGTGCCCACATCAGGGAAGGATCCCACCAAGTGTACCTCATATTGCCCGAGTTCCTTACTAAACACAGATTATACAATATTTACTTCAATTCTGGCCGACCGTTTAAAACAGTAACTCCCTTCCTTAGTAAATTTACATCAGTCAGGATTTATCCAAGGTAGGTAGGCCCAGGATAACCTTAGGAGAAGCACCTACATAATCGATCATATAAATAAATGGAAGATTCCCTCCTTAATCATGAGCTTGGATGCAGAAAAAGCATTTGACAGAGTATCATGGCCTTTCTTGAGGGGTCTGCTTTCCCGCGCTTGGGTTCCCTCAGATATACATTACGATTCTTTTTCAACTCTATGACTCCCGTCGGGCATATGTTAGAGCCAATGGTCGCCTCTCCAAGCAGGGTTTTAAATAATTGATTAGCAGTTTTTTCCTTGGGACTATACCAACTGTACAGAAAGCATTTATATAGATTTTCTAGAAGTGCTGTGATTGTTAAACACAGTGAGGCAAGAGCTATGCATTTTCACAAAGATTTAACACTTTTATGAGCAAAACGCTAATCAATTTTTAGAGTTAAATAAATCCCTGCCAAGGGCATGGGGTTGGAGAGGGGCACTAGGCAAGGGTGTCCCCTATCTCCGTTGCTGTTTGCCCTATATATCGAACCCCTGGCCCAAAGTATTCGGCAAGACCCAACAACTAAAGGTATTGAGCTGGGGGAAATGTGCATAAATTAGCCTTATATGCGGACGATGTTCTGCTTTATCTCTCTGATCCAGAGGTCTGGGATAATGCAACAGGTGAAAATATTTTCAGCATTAGCGGGTTTTAAATTAAACCAAAACAAAACAGAAGTGCTGTGTCTTAACTATAATCCAACTAGGGAAATAAAGGCCCTATACCCTATGCAGTGGGACCTGAACTTTCTGAAATACTTAGGAATTTACTCAGGATTAGACAACAACTCTTTGTGGGATCTTAACTATCCACCAATAATAAGGCAACTTAGGAGTGATTTTCAGAGATGGACGCTGCTCCCACTATCCTTAAATACTAAAGTGCAAGCCCTTAAGATGAATGCCCTACCCCGTATACTATATCTATTCCAATGTGTTCCGTGTAAGGTTACAATAGCACAAACAGCAGTTTGGCAAAACATGTTCTTTCATTTTGTATGGAGCAGTGGTAGACTCAGAATACGGAGATCTTTAATGTATCTACCTAAATCAGAGGGGGAAGTGGCAATGCCCAATTTGCAGGGTTACTGGGTAGCGGCCCAAATGCGAACAGCATTATTATGGGGCACTCCAAGATATGACACACACTGGAAACAAATAGATCAATCGGAGCAGAGAAATCCTCCTCTGATGGCGCTCCTGTTTGCTGAAGGAGACCTTAAGGACATCCGAGGCTTCTCGGGCACTCGGGCAGTGCTTGAGGGTTGGAAAAAGGGTACGAGGAGGGGATCCACAAGTAGACAACTCTGGAAATTTAGATGGTGGGCATACGATTTAAATTTTGTACCGGCCCAACTAGATAAGTGGTATTTAAAACAAGCAAGACGAGGGTTTCATTCTCCCTACCAAATGCTTTCGGGCCAATCTGTCCTATCCTTTGCAGCCATTCAACAGACCTATGGCCTTTCTGATGCAGATCAGTTTCGATACAATCAGTTACGGGACTATCTTTATAAACACATGCATAGATTCACAAGGACACAGGAAGTGCAAACTGAAACGCCTCTGTTTCAAAGATTTTGGTGCTTAAATGGGGTGCAGCATGCAATCTCAGTTCTTTATACAAATTATATCACAGATCTGGGCCACACATCCCAATATCTCTGGGTTAAATGAGAACAAGATCTATCTATTAACCTCTCTGCACAACAACGAGCATTAATCTGGAAAAGCACTTGGGCGATGACTGGGTCTTTGACTTGGAGAGACTTTTGCTGGAGATTAAGAGTACGCTATTTCTTAGTTCCAGTACAGGCAGCACATTATACTCCCCGAGCCACTCCATTATGTTAGTGGGGTTGTGGGGAGGTCTGTGCTACCCAGGCTCATATTTTTTGGTCCTGTACAAGGATCAGGCCATTCTGGAGAGAAATAGCAGATCAAATGACTCAATTAATTCAGGTACAGGTCCCACTGGGTCCAGAGCATATGATTTTGGGTCTTTTTCCTACAGAGTTTAAAGATAAAGATGAGAGATACTTATGGCTAATTACGTTAGTTGCAGCATTGAAATCAATAACCAGGCGATGGCTTTCAGATGACCGCCCCCCCCCACCCTAAATGATTGGGTCGAACAAATGGAGTCCTTACATAGGCTAGAGAAAATTACTTTCGACCTTAGGCAACAAGCATCACTGTATCAAAATAGGTAGATAAGATGGTTGCTTTATGAGAGTAGATAGCGGCTAGATTAGGGGGATGGAGTGGATCCTGCCTGTGCCCCTGCCTAAAGTAACATGCACAAGTGAAGCCTAGACCTAACAGACGGAGCATATATACTCTATTTATAGGTAGGTATCTGGGAGACCTGCTAAGGAGTGTCATGAACTACTGAAGCTAAGACCTGTAGAATTCCATTCTTCCCTCTTTTCCATATATAAATCCTGGTACAGAATTTTATTTAATATTATTTATCATTAATTTTTCTTTGTCTTTTGTTTTTATAATATGCCTGAGAATGTAATGTTGTAGGTTTACATATAATAATATTCTAAGTTGATAATTTAGCAGACAGTGAAGGTTAGCTATCTGAAATCATTATCTAATTTGTAAGGAACTGCTCATGTTGAGATTTTTGAGAAGTGCTATGAGGCACAAGCATAGACAGATGGCTGGTGTTTCAAAATGTATTGCTGTGAATGAGAGATCAGCTGTTAGTCTTTAATGTATAAAATAGAAACAGTTCTGATCTGTAACTTGTTTAAGGATACTGATACTTATTTGAAATAATCTACATTTTTAATAAACTTGAAGTATAAAAAAAAAAAAGAAAAAGAGCGGGGGGGACCGGAGATCAAGTAGGGTCTACAGTGTGATAGCAGGTAGGGAACATGGGCAGACTACGTGGGCCAAGTGGTCTTTATCTGACATCAAATTATATGTTTCTATGGATAGGGGGCACAGACAGACAGACACAGAAGGGCAGAGATCTCATGCATACCAATGAGGTAATGGAACTCCAGTGTGGAAGTAGGAAGTAACATACATCAATTTCTGTTCCTGCCTGCCCCGCCCCCTCTCCTCTTGTTAGCAATACACTGCATAGCTATGCTATCATTATGCAGCCACTAAAAAAAAAAAAAGATGACTATATCCACCATGGCCCTATCTAATGTGGGCATGGCATGCGATGATGGTACATGGGCTGCAGCTGCCGCCTATAATAAGATGCTGTCTGGGGCACTCAACTGCCTTGTACCGGTAGTAGTAGTAATGATTTTATTCATATATAATGAACAAGGTAAAACAATCCCATTGAGTACATAAACACACTCATTTTCAAGGGACACCTTATAAAATACAATACCTGGTTACAATATAAGAAATACAAACAAATAAACATACACAACGAACAAAACAACCATAATACAATAAATATACACCATATAACAAAACAATCATAAATACATAAATATTCACCCATTTTCTAAGTTCTCACAGCAATCATGCAATTTCATACTTTGCCCATGACACCAAGATTTAATTTTTATTCAACTTACTTTACTACAATAACTTCTCAATTCTGAGGCAAACTATTCCAAACTTGACCCATATAAAATAATGTTGCACATCCATTTTTGTTCTGAACTTTGGAACTATAAATTCTCTATATTGGGCTGATCTTAAACCCTTCATTGAATATTTAATTTTAAATCTTTCATATGTATTCAGGTAATTTATTTTAAAAAACCTACATACCACCTTAATTATATGCTGATTTCTCCTAATGTATAAATGATTCCAACCTATATTTCTATACAGCTCACAATGATGTGCGCCTATGTAAACCTGTAATATACCTAGCCATTTTATTATATACCATATCTAGTTTTTTCAAATCAACCTTATTCGCTTCATAAATTACATCCGTAATCAATCACTGGCACTAACATTATATTAATCACATGAAGCCTTATATCCCTAGAGAAATTACTTCTATTCTGTACAACATTCCAATTTTGCCCTAATCTTTTAACTAGATTGTTTATATGAACAGACCATTTACAATGCACATCCAACCATAACCCTAAATATTTATACTCATCAACTATCTGTAAAGTAGAACCATCTCTCACTTTTATATCCAATGAATTTAACTGTAATTTTTCACTTTTTTGTCTAAACAACATTGTTTTAGTTTTAATTGTATTCAATATTAATTTATTTTTAATGTAATACTCCTGTATATCATCGAAAGCTGTTTGCAATATACACTGCATATTATAAACATTCTTATCTGAAACATATATAATCACATCATCTGCATATTGATGGTATTCCAAGTTATTTTGCTTAAAATCCAAATCACTAGTATATAAATTAAATAATAGTGGCCCTAACATTGTTCCCTGAGGTACCCCCTGCCTTATCTGTCTAAAATCTGATACATATGAACTCAAAAACACTTTTTGTTTTCTACCATTCAAATAACTGGAAAACCAAGCTACCACATTATCTGAAAAACCTATACTAATCAGCTTTTTAATTAATATTTCATGATTTATAGAGTCAAAAGCTTTTGACAAATCGATCATAATTGCCCCTGTCAATAGTCCATTATCCATGGCTCTCTGAATATCTTCTGTTACTTTTATTAATGCTGTTTGGGTACTATAACCCTCTGTAAAACCAGATTGGTTTCTATGTAAACTATTCTGTTTATTTATATATTTATTAACCTGTCTAGCTACAATCTTTTCACAAATCTTTGCTACTACTGGTATCAGAGATATAGGACGATAATTACTAATCTCATGTTTTGATCCAGACTTAAAAATTGGAATTACTTTTGCACATTTCCATTCTTCTGGTACTTCCGCTAACAACAAAGACAGTTTAAAAATTTGAGACTAAGGATAAGCAATCACTGGGGCCGCATATGTTAATAATTTACTACTGATCTCATCTAAACCAGTTGCCTTTCTTTCATTAATATGCAGTAATTCCATAAAAACCTCATTCACATCAATATGATCAAAATCAAATGTACTACCTGTCACCCTTCTTATATTACCAAACTTATAATTATCATCAATAACAGCATCTGAATCCCCCTTTAACACTCCCAAATTAACAAAAAATTCATTAAAATGATCAGCCGTCTCTATACATTGCTCCCGGTCTATGTATGACCTAAATCTTCTCACTTGAGGTTTCCGTGGTTTGATGGGGAGCTCAAGGCGATGAAGATGCTGGGTCAGAGGTTGGAGCAGTGCTGACAGAGGACGGGTCTGGAGACGGACAAGCTGGCGCTGCATGCTCACTAAGGTAAGTACCATGGGGCAATCAACCGTAAGAAGGCAGAGTTCCTATTCAGGGAGATTGCTGCTGGAAAGAATTGACCAACTGTACTCTTTTGGACTGTAGACAGGCTGTTAAATCCAGCCTGTCTCCGGCTGAAGAAAGCCTTTTCGAATGCTTTATGCGAGTCGTTTGCTTGGTTCTTCTCGGACAGAATGTCTGCCATCAGGCAAGGTATTCCACCAGTGAGCCAATATTTGGCCAACAGTGATCGCCTCGGACGCCTGGAGAGCACTCCGCCTGGCTGGGGTGAGTTTAGACCAGTGGAGGTGGCTGAGGTCACTGGGGTTGCTTCCAAGCTGAGGCACACATATTGTGAACTGGACCCGGTGCCGATGCATTTCTTGATGGGAGGTGTCGACTCCGCTGGCCTGGTGTTTGCCTTGATTGTCTGGTGCTCCCTCTCTGAGGGGGGCTTTCCAGATGCCTTGAAGGAGGCATTGGTGAGACCCCTTCTGAAGAAACCATCGTTGGACCCTGACGTCATGGCAAATTACCATCCTATCTCCAACCTTCCATTTCTGGGTAAGGTTGTTGAGAAGACTGTGGCACTTCAGCTTGAAGAGCACCTCATGGTCTTTGATCTATATGGGCCTCTCCAGTAGGGGTTTCGGGCGAGGCACAGCATGGAAACTGTGTTAGTTCGGGTGCACAATGACCTTCTCAGGGCGACAGATCGAGGGGAGGGGACAATTCTTGTTCTCCTCGATCTCTTCTCAGCTTCTGACATGGTGGACCATTGTGTGTTACTTGACCGCCTAAGGGAATTCTGTGGACTCGCCGGCACAGTCATCTGCTGGCTTGAGTCCTTTCTCACTAACAGGAGGCAAAGGGTAGTGATGGGGAATTTCTCCTCCTCCCCTAGTCTCCTGTCTTGTGGAGTACCTCAGGGTTCGGTCTTGTCACCAATGTTGTTCGCCGTATACATGCTACCCCTGGGAGGGCTCATCAGGAAATATGGCTTGGGTTTTCATTGCTATGCTGATGATACCCAGCTGTATCTTTCCTTTGCACTGGGGACATCCAATGCAGTCGACGTGCTTAACAGCTGCCATGCTGAAATCAACGACCGGATGGTCTCCAGCTGATTGCGACAGGACCCCGATAAAACGGAGGTACTGGTAGTGGAGTGGAGTAGAGGGCGTGATAGGATGGCCTCGCATGCAGACACAGGACTTGTCCTGGGTTCTGTACCCTTGAAGGCCTCCTCCAGGGTGCGTAACCTGAGTGTTGTTCTGGACAGCGGTTTGACACTTGTGGCTCAGGTGTCGGCCATGGTCCGTGCCAGTTTTTACCATCTGAGGAATATCGTCAGAATTAGGCCCCTGGACCTCACTACCTTAGTGCATGCCTTTGTGACATCGAGGCTTGATTACTGTAATGCGTTCTACCTCGGGGTCTCGGGAGGCACCCTCCGCTGGCTTCAGCTAGTGCAGAACGCAGCTGCCAGGTTGTTGACGGGGCAGTCTAAGTATTGCCACGTCACCCCAGTGCTGCGTGAACTGCACTGGTTGCTGGTCAGGTGGAGGATCCTTTTTAAAGTGGGTTGCTCACCTTTAAGGATCCACATGGCCAGAGCCCTGGTTACCTGGCGGACCTTCTCACGCCTATTGCCTCAGTCACCTCCCTCTGTTCCTCCTCAAGGGGCCTCCTTGCGATTCCCAGGACGAAGTTAAAAACTGTCAGCAACACAGCCTTTAGTGTCGCCAACCCCATCCTGTGGAATTCGCTCCCTCCATCAATAAGGCAGGCCCCTTCGGTGGAGGTATTTAAGGCATGCCTCAAGGCCTTCCTGTTTGTGCAGGCTTTTCCTGACCCAGCTTTGTAAATATTGCCCTGTGCTAACTTGTTATACTACTATCCCCAATTTTTTTCTTTATTTATGTAATTTCATGTATCAGTATTGTAATTTATGACTATCTTATTTATTAATGTTGGCTTGTACTCGTTTTATGTACGGTGCCCAGAGCCTCCAGGATTGGGAGTCTTTTAAATAAAATTTGCCTTGTCCTCGAAGAAAAATGAAATTTAAGAGTTTCAGAGTCTTCCTCACCCTTCTTAAACTAAATAAGTAAGCAAGTAAATAAATAAAGGAAACTGCCAATTACCCAGTGGAAGCACATAGTGCCTCTGTGTTGAAGATCCGTGTGAGAGAGGTAGCTGCAGAGCAGAAATCGTCTACAGCCAGGGTTGTGGAATGTTGCTAAGAGCAGGGTGAGACAGCTCAAGCGAGAAGGACGTTGGCATCCACCAGCTCAGCGAACCCCAGTGAAGGGCCGGGGAGCCTGCTCCCTTGTGAGCGGTGATGCATGCATACATTGTGCTGCATTGCATAAGATTAACAGAGACTGAGCGAACATCTGGGGTGGTGGGTGCAATTGGGGAAAACAATTAGAAAAAAAGACCTGCCTAATGTCAGCATGATCACCACCAGTACACTCTTGCCTTTCTCGATGGAGCCCTTGGCCTGTATGGATCCTTGGTCGAGAGAGAGGTGAGGACACCTTTTGACCCAGGACCCCACCCAGAGGGGAATCTGTAAAGTATCAGCATAGAAAGATTAGTGGCAGATGGGGATGAGTGACTATCTGGTCAAAGGAAGGGGTCCCGACATGGACATAAAGGGGGTTAAAAATCTATACAGAATAAAAAATATCTGATCCAGCGGTGCTGGAAATTTATTTATTTATTAACAATATTTGGCCTGGAAGGCAGACTGAGCTGAGAACAGCTTGTTGCCAGGTACACCCTAGTAGAAGGGAACAGGAGATAACATTATTAGAAAGACAACATTATTACTGAGATGCTTTTACAGAGATAAAATCAGAAAATGCATATACAATGACACTTCAGACTCATGCGGTGGACTGTCCTCCTGTTGTATTTTGTAGCCCAACCCCAATGCTTCAGGTGGTGGTGCATACATAGTGCTGGACAGGTGCACTTTTTCAGCAGTCAGACAACATTTACCCCTTTGGTGAGCAGAAGCATTCTAGCCCTGGGATCTAATGCTTCAACATAAAGTTATTCAATACAGCAGACTACAGCATAAATTTTATTTTATGTAGTATCTTTTGCAGAAACCAAATCCCAAAATGCTTCACAAAAATTAAAAGACAATAAAAATATACTGTAGATTCATCACAAAAGTCAACAAAGAGCCTAAGAAATAAGAAGGCTGGCCCTCTGCAACAAGCAATACAGCAGCCATTCACAATGTTGGCGATCCAAGTTCGCAAACAAGCTCAAGTTATCGTAGGCCAGCCATGGAAGAAGGACTGAGTGTCCCAGAGGACACTTTCCTACTGGGAGCAGGCAGATAGGATCCCCCACTGCAAAACTGTCACTTGCATGACAACAGGTAGTGGTGCAACAAGTGACACCAGGGGAGGAGATCGTCCGGATTCTGCCCCGCATGCTTGTGTGCTAGTGCTTGGCATCCCTAAACACAGGAAATACTCTGGGGAGATTAGAATGACTCTGGGCCCTGCCTCCCACTATTGGCCCTCCTCTCCATCTAGGGGTTCTCCTGCTTCCGTCCCCCCTGCCAGAGGTGGGAAGTCCGAGTCCAGCACAGCCGACCTCTGCCATAGGGGTAAGTATAAGGGGCTGGAAGTAGAGGGGTAAGTGCCAGAGACGTGGAGGGACGGGGCTCACCCTGACCCAACCCAGGAGACTGGGCGCTGCACCGGAGAACAGAAGGATAAAAAATAAATAAGGAATAGGAGAAAAATTTACTAGTTGTAGACAACTAGTCTACAACTCATCCGTCTTTCGGATGAGGCGTTAAACCGAGGTCCCATCTGCCTGGATTGGTGGTAGTTCAGGCGGATGTTAAAGATCCCATGGCACTTATCGAAAAGAGTAGGGGAAGTTTTTATTGAAAAGAACATAACACCACCAGTTAAACATATTTACACAACAATACAAAAATTGTACACAGAAATATACATGTCAAACAAAAAAGATTTCCAAAAGAAGCAAATTTAACAGCAGAACATTTTTGCTTATCTTTGACTTTAACAGAGGATAAACCAGTCTCCACTTGTGACAAAATTATAGAAATAGAACTAATTGTTGCTGAAAAATAAATTGACATCTGGCCTGCCAAAGATAAAACTGAATAAAGGCAAAAAACATTCAAGGTGCTGGGATGATAAGACTGCCATATACCTGTATAATCCCTAAGACCAAAGCATTATATGTTATCTGCTGCAGCATCGGAACCCCCAATGATCGATGCCTTACACCAAAATTCTTTTGAACTGACAATCAATAAGAAAGTGAGATAAACTTTCTTCAATAGAGTTACAAGAAGACCTTAAACAGTATCTTTCAGTTGTCGGTTTGTATTTAAGATTCCCCCGGACCCCCAATTTCCCATGTAAAGATATCCACACAATGTCCCATATAGAAGATGGTATTCTATAGTCAGTTAATTTACGTAAAGCAAAAGACATTTTGGTTGGCACACAGTCTGGAAAAAGCAAAATGGAGCCTTGTACAGTAAAAACAATATAGTTATAGAAAGATTTCCTAGTATGTGAAATAAGGTCATTAAATAATAAATTCCACTGCCTACATTTTTTAAGAGAAGGCATTCCATACAGGGGCAAATGATTTTGTTTTAACAATTTAGGGGGGTACGTTGTCCATTTCTGGAAGTAAGGACCCTAGAAAATAAGACCACGAATGCCAAAGGAACCGTGTGATTCCAAAGGAAACTAAAAGAATTAAACAAAAATGGAATGAAAAAACAATTGGATTTATCATGGACAATCCACCTTTCTTAACTGGTAAGTAAAGGAAATCCCTGCGAACTGGATTTAAACGATTCCCCCAAATCATCTGAAAAAGACGTTGTACAATCGTGTTTCTAATGAAACAGGTGGCAGGTATAAATAACTAAGGTATAAAAATATGGGAATCAAAATTGCTTAACAATAGAAACCCTTTTCCGCTTCCCAAATTTCCATTGTTTCAGACATTCACTTTAGATTCCCTATTTTAACTGCTTTTCCAGTTAAAAGTAGCCATATCACCTAACCCAAACCAAATTCCTAGAATTTTATTAGGTTGTGATGAGAATGGAATACCCCAGTATCAAGAAGTATCCTGTTCAGGATGTAAAGAAAAAATAAAACTTTTGAAACGTTAAGTTCAGATCCAGAGATTTTTCCCAAATCTGAAAACAATGTAAGGCTTTCTGAAGGAAGGCTTATCCTGAACGTAAAGTGTAATATCATCTGCATAGGCGTGTTATTTTAACTCCTTGGCAAGGATACATCAGGGTCAAACCCATAATCTTGAATGCCCTGAATATATCGAATAATAGGGTCCAAAACAAACACATACAAAAAGAGGGCTCAGGGGACAACCCTGCCGAACTCCCTAACTACAGGAACCGAGGCCCCATTCTTCCATTCACTAAAGGATGTATCACTGCTTCCGAATATAAAATCAAATCTAGTATACAAAGAGTTTAGGAATTTTGTAGGTTAATAGTATATTAAATAAGTAAGAGTGACACACTTTGTCAAGGCCTTAACCTGATCCAAAGCAATAATAAAACCCACCCTTTTCCCTATCACTGTTGTCAAATAAGTCTCTTAACAAATATAAACTATGTTGTATCTTCCTATGTGGTACTGCACAGGATTGACGGGATGAATAAGGGACTCAGAAATTAAAGACAATCTATTTGTGAGGATTTTAGCAAAGATCTTATAGTCACTATTAAGGATACTTATCGGCCTCCAGTTAGTAAGTAAGGAGGAATCCCTTTTTAAAAATAAATTTCAATAAGGCCACATTAAATTCTGGAAACCTGAGGTGGAGGTTAAGATAAAATTGAACACAAGAGGAAAGAAAAAACACATGTACTAAATGAAGGTTTTATAAAATTCATTTGGAATGCCATCCAAACCAGGGATGTTTTAAGTTTATTGATAGGATAACTTTTTCCACTTCCGATGGAGAAATGGGTTTCAATAATTGAGCTTGAAATGTGGTGTCCATCACTGGAAGATAAGGCAAAAGTCCTCAGGCAAATTCCCACTAAGCTCGGGTTCTCCCCAAAGGTATCCAAACAAACTGCTGTACAACAGACATCATATCTTTCTCGGAGGTTACTATTTTACTCATGGAAGAGGTTAATTTAACATTATAGTCCGGTCAAGGCGTTCTTACACGCCAAATAGGGATCTAGTTGGTTGGGCTTGTACCCCAAATCTAAATTCCATGTCTAGTGATATAGCTCTACTGTACTGATATTCAACCATCTGTTTTTTTTAATTCTGAGATTTGAGACAACAAAGGGAGTTTGTCACTCGATGGTAGTGACATCAGTTTTGATCTCGATAATGTAGGTATTGAAGATATCGTGAATTGGCCTTGTGTTTCCCCTTAGAACTTAAAAGGGATTTAATCTCTATTTTAGTGTCTCTCCACCAGAAAAAAGGTTCTCATAACAACAAAGTGTAGAATGACGGGCAAAAATAGATTTTGTAATTCGAATATAATCACTGTCCTCCAAGGAGGAACATTTAGACGCCATCTGGGGCTAGCTGAATATAGTTTAGGGGAATATCTGCTAGACTAAAACCCCAATTAAAAGGTGATGGTCTGAGAACTCAGTTGGTTTAATATATGTAAGGGAAGGTTTTAGAAACTTAGAGACAAAAGATAGTCAATACATGAAGAAAATATGTTCCTGTGATATGAAGAACCACCTGTACTATGTAATGACCTATAAACGTCCAATAGTCCAGCATTTTTAATAATCTGTTTTAAGCTAAAGAATCACAATATATTTTTTCTGGACTTCCCTTTAAATTTAGTATCTATATCACAGTTAAAATCTCCTCCCCAGATAACGTGTCTTTGAGTATATAGAAAGGGCTTAACATCCTCAAATAATTTAATACGTGCAGTTTTAACTTGAGGGCATAATTGTTTAATAATCTATAATCAAAGTCATGCCAGGAAAATCTAGGAGCAGGAACGTCCTGGACAGATGTCGACCAGTTTAGGAACTCTAAAGGCCGTGGAAGTAAAGAGAACCCCAATCCCATCAGCTGCGTCCAGGCCCAAAAGTCCAAAAGGAAGGCCCCACACCCATCTTTTCTGTGTTTGTTTGATTTCAGCCAGGAGGATAACCTAGTTTCCTGTAAAAGAATAATGTCTACATTTAAAGTACCAAGAAAGGAAAGGACAGCAAGTCTCTTCTTAAAGTTCTTTATACTGCAGACATTATAGGAGGCTATTTTCAGGGTCGCCATGTTGCAGAGATAGTACATTAAGTTCCAGACTTCTGGGAATGGCTAGTTTCTCTTCTTCCTTTTTTCCTTTTTTCTTTGCTAAGTCTGTGGCTTTGCTATCTTCCTCTTCCAAATCAATTCGATAGGTGAGAAGTATCAGATTCTAAATCTGAGTCCCTACCTTCCAGTTGCAAAGGGGAAAAGTTTTCACTGGAGTGGAGTAGTAGAGGAAGCTTTATTAGAAGCTCTCGTAAACCTACGGGGTTTCACTATCTCAAAGGGGGGGGGGCATGGAAGAAGAGGCCTGTTGAGAGTCAGAGATATCGGGTGGAGAAGATGAAATAGATACATCTGCAACCAAAGGAGTCACCTCAGTCTCTGAGGAGGAAGGCTTGTCCACCAAGAGGGGTGAAGGATCAGCCTGACTACCTGATGTGTGACGGGATCCAGGATCAATCACTGTTTTCCCCTGAGCCTTGTTAATTAGGGCATCAGAATCCCAGCCCCCAGCTTTGTTATGAGAGGCCCGTGGGCATTGGTGAAAGGCATGGCCTTTATCACATTAAAGATTACACTGAAAGATGTTTTGACATCTTTCTGCTACATGCCCAAACCCTCCACACAATGGACATTTTAAAAGGTCACAGGAGCTACTTAAATGAGTACGGGCTCCACATTTATATCAGGCCCGAGGCTGACCACTATAAAAACAGACCCCTCTATCTTTCCATAGAAAGAAGCTGTTCGGTAAATGGATAATTTCACCATTTATTTGGGGTAACTTCACTTTAAATTTCCAGCTCCCTGTCCAAATACCTTCTAGGTCTAAGATAGCTTCAGGTGGTCCCATCACCTCACATTTATTTTGCAACCATTGGTAAATATTACCTACGCTGACACCTTCATTCCTAAACATGATTGTAATGTAACGAAACACTGGTTTAGTAAGGGGGATAGCATAAAATAGAACCCACAAAGGGGTATTTTTCAAAATGGAGTATCTATCCCAAAATTTCTCTAAGCTCTTAAAGAATTTAAACTAATATCATAAGAATCCTCCCCTGAGATGTGAATTAATGCAAAAATATCAACAGGAAGAAAATTCATGGAACCTTTCAAAAGCGAGTTAGCAATATAATATCTATCCGGGTGGGTTTGAAGGCCACCCCTATAACGTAAACGGACAGCGTTTCTTCTAGGTGCCTGTTCTAATTTGTTTTTAAACAAGTCAGACATTACTGCTCTGGGTTTTTGCAAGCCAGCCTGTGCCCCTGTCTGAGCTAAATCCTGTACAAGTCCTATACCCCCCCCGAACTCGGCCCAGGTATGGCCGAAGGACGGGTTTCAGAGCTCTGATTATCATTAATAGTTTCCACCCCAGAAGTCTGAATGTCCACACCTGAGCTCAGGTTTGTAGAAACGTTGGCATGCATGGTGGAAGACTGAGAACTGTCCGTCCATGTAGGGTCTGGGATCCATATGCCTGTTTGTGATTTTGTCCATCCAGCATCTTGTAAAACCTCCTCCGATGACCAGTCCATAGTAGGGTAGGATGATTTTCTATTATGCAAGCCAAATTGTTGTTTTAGAATCTGTGAGGCCGTAGGTGTAGAACAAGGGTCCAGCGGTAGTATTCCCAGGTCCAATGCAGCTTCCATTGTCTGGTGCGCTTCAAAATGAGTCCCTTCCTGTATTTCCTGCGGTGTGTCTGCAAAAGGGCCCGACCGAATCAGTCACCTGGCGGCCGACATCGTAATTTCACAGGTACAGAAAACTTGATATCGAAAATAAATTAGTTGCAGCTCCCGATTCAGACCGCGATTCAGTCTGAGGCTTCTCCTGGATATTAAGCACTTCTCCCGGTTCTCGAGGTAAGGGATTTTGCTCTGGTCTCCGTTCCGTAGTAGGCTCCACTGAGCCAGACAACACAGCATCCGATTCCATGCCTGACCAAGAGCCTACTGAGCAACCACTCCGGATTACCCAGCAGCACTCTCTCCACACAGAGTAGGGGAATTTCCCCGGTGTCCTGGCCAAATTTCCCTCATTTGCTAAAAATACCACAAACAGCTTAATCTGGTTCAAGGTCAGTTGGCATTCATCTGTATCCCCCTCCCCCGGGTCATGCCTGAAAATAGGCAGGATTTGTCTAGTGCACTTACCCGGTCAACAAAAACTAAATAAATAAATAAATAAACATTGGGTCAAACCGTAGGGCAGGCTCTTACAGAGTGCACTACAGTATTTCGTGAGAAAATTAATGCCTGCACCAGCCTTTTCAGATCCTCAGGTTCTACATGTCAATGACAGATTGGAGGTGGCCCCATTTCTGTAATTCTACTTCATCTTTTGATATGCTATTATTACTGTTAGTCCCCTCTGTGTTAGATTATCACCTAGTTTTCTCACAGTATCATAGAAGTCTGTCAGCAGAAAAGGACCCCACTGGCCCATCTAGTCTGCCCATGTTCCCTCCCCATAGACAGCCCTGACTCCACCACCATACATCCTATTTCCTCCCCCTCCCCCCGTAGGTTCCCTGCCCATTTTTATTTCCAGTATTCTGTCCCTGCCTCTCTTGTTTAAAGCCATGTATTTATCCCATGCGCTCCTGAATCCCACAACTGTTGATGACTCAACCACCCACTCTGGTAGCACATTCCAGGGTACCACCACCCTCTCAGTAAAATATTTCCACCTCTTATTACCTCTGAATTGACCGCCCTCCAGCTTCAAGCTGTGCCCCCTAGTTCTTGGTTTGTCCATCTTGAAAATACTCCCTTTCCTCATGTTAAGTCCCTTCAGATATTTAAATGTTTCGATCATATTCTCCTCCCTCTCCTTGTTTCCAGTGGATACAGGTCAAGCTCATGCATCCTCTCCTCATATGTCCTCCGATGCATACCATGTACCATTTTGGTCGCCCTCCCCTGGACTCTCTCTAACCTATCTATATCCTTCTACAGGTGAGGTCTCCAGAATTGCACCCCATACTCTAGCTGGGGGTGGACCACTGACTTGTACAGGGGCACAGTCACCTCCATTCCTCTTCTTCTGATACCCCTTCCTATGCATGCCAACATACTGCTGGCCTTCCCCACCATTTTGTTGCACTGGTTTGCCACCTTAAGGTTGTTTGAAATAACAAACCCCCGATCCCTCTCCTGTTCTGTTACCTCTACATCCTCCCCTTCTAGTGTATGTAACTGACCATTTCCTGGGGTTACTAGAATCCCATCAGTTTTATATCAGGCAGATAGCGTGGGCAGTGTCAGAGGGTTTAAAAGCTCTCTGTAAAACATTACATCACCATCTACTCAGCTCTGCTGGGCAGGGGATGATGTAATGTTGTTTGGAACTCTAGTAGCAGCATAAGCCACACTTGACCAGCAGCTGATGCTTGAGCAGTCAGTAGTCTGAAATTAGAGTTCGAGCTGAGAGTTCTACAGCAAGTGCTGCTCTGCCAAGAGATCACTTGCTGAGAGGGAAGAAACACAGAAACATAGAATTTGACGGCAGATAAGGACCACTTGGCCCACCCAGTCTGCCCATATCCCTACCTAATGGATAAGCGGCAGATCCTAGTTAACCAGCAGCCTACTTCTTTCTACCTCCACCCCCTAGAATTGCCTTATGACTGTCCCATGCATGCTTGAATTCAACCACTGTTTTTGACTCCACAACCTCCTCCGGAAGGCCGTTCCATGCATCCACAACCCTCTCTGTGAAAAAATACTTCCTTACATTACCTCTGAGTCGCCCCCATCTTCAAATTGTGCCCCCTTGTTCTTGCACGCCTCCTTTTTGAAAGATGCTACCCTCTTGGACTTTGTTGATTCCACTGAGGTACTTGAAAGTTTCTGTCATGTCCCCCCTCTCCCTCCTTTCCTCGAGGCTATACATATTAAGTTCCTTTAGTCTCTCTTCATATGTCTTCTGGTGCAGACCCTGCACCATTTTAGTTGCCCTCCTCTGGACAGCTTCCATCCTGTCTATGTCCTTGCGCAGACTGGGTCTCCAGAACTGCATGCAGTACTCCAGATGGGGTCTCACCAGCTGTCTGTACAGAGGGATAACAACTTCCTGTTTTCTACTGGTGATGCCTCTCCCTATGTATCCCAGTATCCCCTCAGCCCTCCTTACTACCCTCTCACATTGCTTGCCCACCTTTAAGTCATCTGATATGACTACCCCCCGGTCCCTTTCCATTTTTGTTGTTGTTAGTATCTCATCCCCCATTGTGTACTCTTCCCCTAGGTTTTTGTTTCCCAGGTCCACTTGGGAACAGAAGCAGGAGGCTGTTCAGGACAGAGGTTTGGTTTTATCTTCTGTTTTAACTGAAATATTTGAATAGGTTTGTACTTGAAATTAGTTCTGTGTGTTAAAAATTACTACTTTGAGTTAGAACTGTTACTTGGGCTGTGATATTGTAACTATTGGGGCTTGTGTGCTGGGTGTGGGAACACTTGTTTGGCAGTGATAATTAGAGTGAAATTTAAATGTGATGTTTGCCTGGTGTTAGGGGGAAGGGAAATTACAAGAATCATCTTGTCTTTCATTGTCCACCTGGGAACAGAAGCAGGAGGCTGTTCAGGACAGAGGTTTGGTTTAATCTTCTGTTTTAACTGAAATATTTGAATAGGTTTGTACTTGAAATTAGTTATGTGTGTTAAAAATTACTACTTTGAGTTAGAACTGTTACTTGGGCTGTGATATTGTAACTACTGGGGCTTGTGTGCTGGGTGTGGGAACACTTGTTTGGCAGTGATAATTAGAGTGAAATTTAAATGTGATGTTTGCCTGGTGGTGGTAGAGCCCACCCACCGACCCTGTTTTGTAGGCTTTCTTAAATACTGAAAAGCCACTGGGGGTTGGGATTGAAGCGCTGTGCATTTCTGTTTGTGATTGAAATCTGAAGCAACAGGAACTGGTGGGCCTGTGACATCATACGGTACCTGATGTCTGCATACACACACTGTTAGTGGGACTGGACACACACTGGACTGTATGTGTTTGTGAGACTTGGGAACTTTATTGGTAGGGTTGAAATTGGGTTTGTAAATAACTGCAGCCAGTATAGAGAGAGACTGTATTCCAGGGGGAAGGGACTGAGAAAAGGGGTGTGTGCCATTATAAACAGAGAGGGACAAACAGGGTGGCCATATTCCACCATGGCAGGCATCTTCGGAAGGGTTGTAGGCTGCACAGGCTGTAGGATGGCAATAATTCTCAATTGGGCCTGGACAGAGGGAGGCTGCCCACTCTTTGGACAGCTGTCTTGTATCAGGAGTGAAGTATATTGGTTAAGGAGTGAGTTGGGGGGGGTGTCCAAGGATAAGGGGTGTGGATATGGGCAGCAGAAAGGTGGGGTTGAGGGGAGGCTGGGGCACGCTCAGAAATCATAGGACGTTATGTTACAGCAAGCAGGAGGGTGGATATTAGGGACAGAGGACCCTTAGATAGGGATGTTGACGCTAAGGGGAAAACGTACGGAGTAAACATTCTGAATATAAAGAGAGTGGAGTGGGGGAGAGTCAGGAGGGGCTGTTGTGGGGAAGCCTAGAAGAGCAGACATTGAGAAGGAAGGGGCTGCTGTGGGAAGCCTAAAAGAGCAGACTGTGGGAAGGGAGCTCCTAAGGAGAATACAGCAAGAGGGAAGGAAGAGGGGCAGTTTAGAGGGGCAGTCGGGGGAAACTCGGGTTACTTGATGGAGGCTGGCATAGAGCGTTACAATAAATTTGAGCTACTAAGCAACGGAGAGGGGGAGGAAGAGGTTGGTGGAAATGAGGAAACTGATACAGAGGCCAGGAGGAGTGAGTCGGATACCCACAGGGCATCACAGACTGGCAATGGAAAGGACAGAAATAGTCCCAGAGGGAGAAGGGGAAACATAAATGTTAAGCAGATGGGGGAGATGCAACATATTGCAGACATAAGGGAGGACAGCATGACTGGAGAAACTGGGAGACAAGGAGGCGGGGGAGGGGCCCCCCTTCAGCAGGGGGGTCTGTACCAAGGATGGGGCCCTAGGTAAAGGGGACCCACAAAGGGCCTCTGTAGGTAGGTGTACTATTACAAGGTGGGAGGATGGCGGTGTGGGGGAAGGCGAAACCAACAGGGCCAGGATAAATGGTTCGGATAAGAGAGGGTTAAAGGGGACACCTATTCAGGGGGGTCTGAGTTAAGTGGGCAAAATAACAAGGGAGGCAGAAAGGGGAAGGTGACAAGGGGGTCTCTAATAAGGCAGGAAGACGCCCATGGAATTGAGATCACGAATAAGGGGGGGGATGGGGGGTTGAGAGTGCACAGTGGAGGTAACCATAATGGCGGTGTTAAGGTTCTGTTGTTGGGAGACTCGATGATTAGGGGTATCCAGTGGGAGGGACAGGGGGGTGGATGCCACAGCCAGGTGAAGGTAGTGAGCATCTCTGGACTGACAGTGCACAGAGCAAAGTTCATGGTGTACGAACTGGATAGTGATTGTGGAAGGAAACCGGATTTCCTGGTGCATTTGGGAACTAACGATCTAGAGGGAAATAGCGTTTTGGAAATCCAAGCAAGGTTCCAAGAACTTGCCAGAGTCTGTCGGATAATGGATGCAACATTCCCTTTCGGAGATATTGCCAGTACCAAGGCCTCAGTGGAGAAAAATGAAGATCACAGAGGTTAATCACTGGCTCAGGAAGTGGGAGAAGAGAGTGGGCTGGGGTGTTAGGGAACTGGAAAGGAGTTTGGGAGGATAAGGGACTGTATGCCAAGGACAGGTTTCATCTTGCCCGTTAGGAAGGAAGTCCTTAAACAGGGGTGGCTGACTACATTCAAGAAAGGTGGGGTTTAAACTTGTGGGGGGAAGGGATAAGGGAGGGGCTGACGAAGCCCTCTCCTCCAGATGAGGGACAGCCTTCAAACCCAAGGGGGAGGGGAAACAGACTGGGGAGGAGGTTTCAGGAGGAGGAGAGGGAGGATGGAAGTATAAGGAACCTGGGTGGGGTTCGACAAAGGAGATCGGGATAAGGGGTGGGGGTGGTGTTAGTAAATGCCAGGAGCTTGGGAAACTAGTTGCCAGAGTTCCAAGGCCATGCTGATCAAGGGGGATGGGGGGATGTGGAGCGGTCACGGAAATGTGGGCCAACAAAAACCATGACTGGGACCTAAACATGCGGGGCTACACTATGCTTAGGAAGGATAGAAAGGAGGGCAGAGGGGGTGGAGTGGCTATGTTCATTAGAGATGACATAGAAATTGCTAGAGTAGAAGAGGCAGAGGGAAACGTGGAGGCCTTATGGGTCACCTTACGAACCCCAGCAGGAGGTAAGGTCAAGCTGGGTGTAGTATATAGGCCCCGGGATGGGTGATGTTCTGGAGGATGGTTTGCTGGACAACATCATTGCCCAGTGTGGACCAAAAGGGAAGGAGTGGTGTTGATGGGGACCTAATATGCCAGGTACAAACTGGGGAACCATGTCTCTAAGGTGGCCAAGGAGCAGAGGCTGCTGGGCGGCTTCCAGGATTTGTTCTTAACACAGCATGTGATGGAGCCCACAAGGGAGGGGCATGTTCTGGACATGGTTCTGGCAGATGGGGATCTAGTAAGGGACCTGGCTGTAGAGGATCCTGACTGGGAGGCACCACAATACTGTCTGGTTTCAAATAAGCATGGGGGAGGGGAGATCAGGACACTGGCAGTGGACTTGAGAGGAGACTTTGTGGGCATGGGAAATATTCTCAAGGATCACTTGAAGGGGATTACATCAATGACAAATGTGGAAATGAGATGGGAGGTCATACAACGGGGACTTCATGAGGCAGTCAGGACCTGCACTAAGGTGAAACGTAAGGGAGCAAGGTCACATAAACCATGCTGGTGGTCCAGTGAGGTTCAGGTAGCAGTCAGAGAAAAGAAGGCAGCCTACAAAAAATATAAAACAACAAGAGGGGATAGGGATAAAGAAATGTACCATCTTGCATCTAGAAAAGTCACCCAGGATGGTGAGGGGGGCAAAATCCAGTAAACAGCAGAGGCTGGCACAGGGGATACATGGAGGGGAAAAGGGGTTCTTCCAGTACATTGGGGAGCAGAGAAAAACTAAGGGCCATCTCAGCAGATTGAGATCAGAAGGAGGGTGGATGGAAGAGGCGAGGGACCAGGCAAAGGTATTAAACGAGTACTTCGCCTCTGTGGTCACTAGGGAGGGGGATGGGATATCTACAAAGCAAGGCACGATGGGGATAGAAGCGGCAGTGAGTGGGATCAGGGAGCAACAGAAATGGAGCAAGAGCCCGGCCCGGTGGCGCTGAGGGTTGGCGCTGGGCGCGCACCGCGCTCGCCGGCGGCCGGGTTGGGAATGGACCCGGCCGTCCGGGTCGGCCGGGAGGGAGGATGGAGCATCCCAACGGATGCCTCCTCCTCGGAGTGGATGCCGGCCGCGTGAGCGCCTGATGTCCTGAGAGGGCCGGTGGATGCACCGACTCCTGAAAGGACACGGCGGCTCCTGGCTTCATCGGAGCCGAGAGGGGATGCCGTGGGCGCTGAGGAGCGGCGTCAGCACGCAGACTCTGCGCCGGCATCTCAGAGGGCGGGGTTAAGGAGGGAAACAAGACAACTCGGAGGAAAAAATGCCCTCCGGTCGCCTAGATGAAGTCCTCTGGAGCCGGCCTTGCCACCCTCCGACCAGGGGCAGACCCCAATGTGCAGCTGCCGCAGGGGGAAGGGGGGAAAAGGGGGCCTCTCCTCGCCCCACCCAGGGGGTAATCCGGGCCATCAAGATGCCCCCAATGGCAGTGTGGCACTCTAGGGGCAGACCAGGCTGGTTGGTAGAGGTGGGGGCCGTCACTCCTTGTAGGACGGAAGGAGTGGTGATTGGAAAGGACAGTAAGGAGTGGATAAAAAATATGTAGGAAAAAAAAAAAAGAAATGGAGCAAGAGGGAGGGAGAGGTACCCCAGGGTGTCACATCAGGATAAGAATAAAAAAGCCAGTAAGGTGGAGGGGACGGATGATGCTATCTCCACTGAAAGGGTGTGGTTTGCCCTCAAGGCCCTAAAGAAAGACAAATCTCCTGGGCCGGATGGCATTCATCCGAGAGTACTATGGGAACTGGCGGACATACTAGCTGCACCCCTGGTGGAGCTCTTCAACAGGTCACTTGAGACAGGGAGGGTACCTAGGGATTGGCGAGAGGCACATGTGGTGCCAATCCATAAAGGGGGGGTCGAGGGAAGTACCAGGTAACTATAGACCCATCAGTTTGACCTTGGTGGTGGGAAAATTAATGGACAGTATACTAAAGGAACGACTGGGGGTGTACTTGGAGGAGGTGGGAGGTCTGGATAGTCGGCAACATGGGGTTGTGCCAGGTAGATCATGTCAAACCAATCTTATGGAGTTCTATGAATGGGTAACATCAGAACTGGACAGGGGAAAACCTGTGGATATATTATTCTTGGACTTCAGCAAGGCATTTGACTCTGTCTCCCACAATGGTCTGGTGGAGAAACTGATGGGGTTGGGAGTAGGCCCTTTGATGGTCAGATGGACTGAAAACTGGCTAGCTGGACGCACCCAGAGAGTAGTGGACGGTGGGGAGCTCTCGAACCCTAGAGAGGTCGGTAGTGGGGGTACCACAGGGCTCAGTCCTGGGTCCGATCCTGTTTAATGCATACATATCGGACATCAGGGAGGGTATAGGGTGTGAAGTGAGTCTCTTCGCTGATGACTCCAAGATGGGAGCAGTAGTTGAGGGGGAAGAGGGGAGGTCAGCCCTGCAAGGGGACCTGGACACCCTGGAAAGCCGGGCTCACACATGGAAATAAAATTTCAATATCACCAAGTGCAAGGTGTTACATCTTGGGCGGGGAAACCCTAAACACAGGTACACCCTGGGCGGGGAGGCACTGGAGGCCTCAACAGGGGAAAAAGACCTAGGGTTCATAGTGGATGCATGTATGAATAACTTGGAGCAGTGCAGGACAGCGGCTAGCAAGGCAAACAGGATGTTGGGAGGCATCGTAAGGGGGATCACCTCTAGGAGCAGGGAAGTGATTCTGCCGCTGTACATTGGACTGGTTAGACCACACCTTGAGTACTGTGTATAGTACTGGAGACCACACTTGAAAAGGGACATACTGCTCCTGGAGAGGGTACAGAGGAAGACAACTAAGATGATACGAGGACTAGGGGATTTGACGTATGAGGACAGACTTGAGGAGCTCTGCCTGTTTTCATTGGAGGAGAGGAGAGCGGGGGACATGATTGAGGTCTTCAAGTACCTCAAGGAATAAATAGGGTAAACATGGAGGGGATCTTTAGACTAAAGCAGGGAGGTATCACCAGAGGGCATGGTTTGAAGTTGGAAGGGTGAGGGGGGAAAGAGGAGGAGGTTTTTCACTGAGAGGGTGGTGGACCCTTGGAATGCATTGCCTGGCGAGCTGGTTCAGAGATCCACAGTGGAGGGCTTCAAGAAAGGGTGTGACAGACACAGAAAGTGGATGTATCAGATGATGGCCTGGCCCAGGGGGGTGGGGATGGATGATAGGGTTTTTTGGAACACAAAGGGGGCTTCGGCACCTAACTAGGGATCTGAGGTTCGAGCAGACTCGATAGATCATAAGGTCTATTCTGCTGGCAATTAGTATGTTAGTATGTTAGGTGCATTATCTTCCACTTCTTAGCATTGAATCTAAGCTACCATACATTTGACCATTCCTCTAACCTTGCCAAGTCCCCTTCTCATCCTTTCCATCCCACCTTGTGCATGCATCAACTCTGTTGCAGATCTTTGTGTCATCTGCAAAGAGACATACTTTTCCTTCCAGTCCCTCTGCAATGTCGCTTATAAAGACTCTGAAGAGGACCGGTCCTAGTACTGAACCCTGCAGTACCCCACTGGTAACCCCCCTTTCTTCAGAGTGGACTCCATTTACTATTACCCTCTGTGTCCTATTCTCCAGCCAATTCTTTACCCAGGCTATCATCTTGTGACCCACTCCCAGGCTGGCTAACTTGTATATTAATCTTTTGTGTGGGACTGTGTCAAATGCCTTGCTAAAGTCTAGGTAGGCCATGTTCACAGCCCCCTCCCTGATCTACTACTTTGGTCACCCAGTCAAAGAAATCTATTAGATTCCTCTGGCATGACCTTCCCGCTGTGAATCCATGCTGCCTTGGGTCCTATGCCCCTCTGGCCTCTAGGTACTCGACAGTTCTTTCCTTCAGAAGTGATTCCATCATTTTCCCTATCACTGAGGTTAAACTAACAGGTCTGTAGTTTCCTGCTTCTGCCCTGCTCCCACTTTTGTGAAAGGGAATCACATCTGCCCTCCTCCAGTTCTCAGGTACCACCCCATCCTCCCATGATTTGTTAAAGAGGATAGTCAGTGGTGTCACTAGTTCTACCCTTAGTTCTTTTAGAATTCTGGGATGAATCCCATCAGGCCCCATTGCTTTGTCAACCTTCAGTTCTAAGAGTTCTTTCAGAACCCTTTCTTCTGTAAATGGGCTGGTATCAACTTCTGTATCCAGAGTGTTTCTATTGTTTGTTTTAGGTACCTCCCCTCTTCATTTGTAAATACTGAGCAAAAATATTTGTTTAGTATCTCTGCCTTTTCACAGACACTCTCTGCCCACCCCCCTTCCCCTTTATTAAGCCTCACTATCCCTCCCTTGGTCTTCCTTCGCTCCCTGATGTACCTAAAAAAGGTTTTATCCCCCTTCTTAACTGAGTTGGCTATCTTTTCCTCGATTCGGGCCTTTGCTGTTCTGACTGCCTTCCCAGCTTCCTTTTGCTTTAACTGATACAATTCTTTGTCCTGCTCCTTCTGTGATTCCTTGTACTTCCTGAATGCTTTCTTTTTCTCTAGAACCTTCACTGCCACCTCCTTTGAGAACCATAGTGGTTTCTTACATCATTTTGTTTTGTTTATTTGCTTCACACAAAGGCTTGTTACCTCTGTGATGGCAGTTTTTATTATTCACCATTGTTCTTCCACCCCTCCAGCCTGCCCATTTGCTAGTGCATTCCTTAGGCACTCACCCATTTTGGCAAAGTCAGCCTTCCTGAAGTCCCGTACTTTTGCCTTTGTATGGCTTGACTCTATTGCTGTGTTTATTGTGAACTATACTGTTCGATGGTCGCTAGTTCCCAGATGGCTACCCACTTCTACATCTGTGATCCTCTCTCCATCTCCATTTGAGAGAACCAGCTCTAAGATTGCTCCCTCTCGAGTGGGTTCCAATACTAGTTGTCTAAGGCATGCCCCGGTAGGGCATCTAGAAGAACCCCACTCTTAGAAGTGTCTGCTGCAACTGCACTCCAGTTAACAACTGGCATATTCAGATCATCCATTAGCAATATCTCCCCTTTTTCTGCCATTCTAAGTATACTTTCTATCATTTCCTTGTCCATTTCCTTCCCCTGAGAGGGGGGTCTGTATACAACCCCTGTGCAGATTGTGGTGCCATTGCCTGTCTCCAATTTGACCCACAGTGCTTCTTCTCCTCCCTGTTTACCCTTTTGTTCTGTTGCTTTGATTCCTTCCCTTATGTAGAGAGCTACTCCTCCTCCTCTTTTACCCTCCCTGTCCCTCCTGTAGATAGTGTATCCTGGTATGTTTACGTCCCAGTTATGGTTCTGTGTGTACCATGTTTCTGTGACTGCCACGATATCAGATGTTCCTCCTCCATCAAGGCCACTAATTCAGGAAGCCTGTTACCCAGACTACGGGCATTGGTACTCACTGCTCTCCATTTTATGATGGCTTTACCTTCTGTAGCAGCATCCCCCACTGACCTTTCTACCTTAGTCTTTTTCTCATTTAGTACCCTGTTTTGTAGGGGGAGGCTGGGATTTTCCTGCTGCTTATCAGTGCCTTCCCCCTTGACTAGTTTAAAAGCTTGCCAATGAAGCATTTAAACCGACTGCCCAAAATACTTGTTCCCTTCCTGGACAGATGCAGACCATCCTGCCAGTATAGGCTGGTGTCCCTCCAGGTGGAACCCCAGGCCCCAATGAAGCCAAACCCCTGTGCAACTTCCTCCTTCACGGCAGAGAGTTGTTTGCAAACAGGGCAGCATCTCAGCCTCCAGAAAGACTTCTGGAAGACTGCTGCCCCACAACCATTACATTGCACTACTCCCCACATGTCTGTCTACCTTTCTTGTTTATTTATTTATTTAATTTTTTTTTGTTTGTTTAGTTTTGTGTGTGTGTGTGTGTGTGACTGGTTTGTTATATAGAAATATATATACTATATAATGCGTATCCTTATATGTCAGTGCAGTGTGCTAGAGAGGATATGACAGTGATATGCACCTTGCCCTCTTGTGGAAATGATGTCAGAACCCCAGGTATAAAGGAGCTATTTCCAGAGGTGGGTGGGGTGAGGGGTGGGAAGGGTTTGGGCCTAAACTGTGCCTTCACAAAACAATCAGCTAAAAGCTGTGACCTACCACTGCGATGAGTGCCTTCCTGTCAGCAAGATGCCCTACACAACAATTTGACAGCGAAAATACCCTGCTAATCAAACAGTGAAAAATCCAAACATCCAAGTCAGACACAGGTAAACCTCCTCAGCCCCAAAACAGCCTGGTGACTTGTGCTCTGAAAGCAGTCGGACCCAAAACAAGTCAGCTGTGCACAAGGACAGACACAGTAAACAGTATTCAGTTCCTCTGGGTTTAAACTCTTCCTGCCCTGAAAATCTTAACAATTGTAACAAAAGTAAAGCAAGGTCCACCTCCCTCTGTTGATTGAAAGACTGCCTTTTCTGATAATTCTAAGTTCCTTATTTCACCTTTCAGTTAGAAGTAGCCTCCACCTGAAGAATATTAACTTTCCTAATGAATCTGCTACAAACCAAAGACAATTGTAAATTGTAAGGTTCACCTCCCTCTGTTGTGAGCACAAAGTACAGTTACGTAAGAACTTACCGAAACAGTAGATCTTCGAGAGAGGCTGTTGCAGTAGGTAATGACATATAGGACTGATGCCGGCAGGACCCCACGGAAAAATTTCTAGCTAGCAGTCCCTGACGAGGGACCACCCCCATCAGGTGACTGGCATCAGGAGACGTCGGTATAAAGGGGCGGTCCCTGATGCCCACCTTCCGGTTCTTTCCTGCCACAGGCCAAAGGAGGCCGGACGACAGAGGAGCGGATATTTCCCTCACTGGAAAAGGAGCTGAAAAAGCTTAGGGGGATGGAGGGCGGGAAGGTATTACCTACTGCAAGAGCCTCTCTCGGAGATCTACTGTTGCGGTAAGTTCTTACGTAACTGTACTATCTTACTTCGAGAGGGCTCTTGCAATAGGTAATTACATACAGGACTGAGTCCCAAGCAGTCTGGAACAAGAAGAAGCACACGGGAGGAGGAAAGCTACTCCAAGTAGAACCTCTAGTTGTGCAAGCCTTAAGAGAGGAGGCCTTGCAGAACAGCAAGCCCGAAGCCTGCTCTATGGTGAGAGGCAATACACAAACTGTAATGTTTTGTAAAGGTATGGATGGAGGTTCAAGTGGCGGCAGCACAGATGTCCGCCGCTGACACATTCTTGAAACAAGCCGCTGAGGCGGCCACTCCCCTGTTGGAGTGGCCTCTTACTTGACCCGGGAGGGTCTTGTTGTACTTGTCATAACAGAAAGTGATACAATGAGCCAACCATTTAGATAGGCATTACTTAGAAACAGCATTGCCTTCTCTTTTGGGTGCGAAAGAGACGAACAGTTGATTAGTCTTCCTGAGATCCTTTGTCCTGTTAGTGTAGTATCTGAGAATCTGGTGAACATCCATAGTATGTAGTAAATACTCCCCTTGATTGGAGTACTGCGTAAAAAAGGTGGGTAACTCTATGGACTGGTTCAGAGTAGACTCCGCTACCACCCTGGGAAGAAACTTAGGGTTAGTGCGCAGAGCCACACGTTCCTTGTGAAAAATTAAGTATGGAATTTTACGCATCAGGGCCTGGAGCTCAGAAATTCTCCGAGCGGAAGTAATGGCCACAAGGAAGAGAGTTTTCCATGAAAGGAACTTCAAGTCTGCGGAAGCTGCTGGTTCAAAAAGAAGCAGAGTAAGTTTCTCAAGAACGAAGTTCAAATCCCAAGGAGGGGCGGGAATACGAATAGGTGGTCTCAGATGGAGAACCTCTCTGAGGAAAGTCTTAGAGACCTCCAGCTGAGCAAAAGTTCTGTCTGCAAAGGGAACATGATAGGCCGAGATGGCCGCCATGTGAACCTTCAGAGAAGAGTGACTAAGACCCAGGTCAAAAAGATGGCGCAAGTACTCTAGCAGTAGCCCAGCCCAGCAGGAAAAAGGTTCCACGTCTTTCGAAGCAGCCCAGATTGTGCACCTTTTCCACTTCATGGCATACGTAGATCTAGTGGAGGGTTTTCTAGCCTCCACCAAAATCTCCGCCACTTGGGGAGAAACCCCGAAGCGACTGAGCTATGTCTGCAGGAGCCATGTATGAAGCTGAAGGGACTTGAGACCTGGATGGACCAGAGTCCCCTGATCCTGGGTCAGCAAACATCGTGATAGAGGAAGAGGAAGAGGAGGATCCTCTGAGTATTGTTGTAGAAGAGAGAACCAAACTTGCCTGGGCCAGAAAGAAGCGATCAGAATCATTCATGCTCCTTCTGAACCTAGTTTCTGCAAGACTCGTTAGGATCAGAGGAATTGGGGGAAAGGCATAGACAAATCTGTCCTTCCAATCTAGAGACAGAGCGTCTCTCCAGAAAACGCCTCACTCTTGAACGAGCGAGCAGAAGTCGGGAAGCTTTGCATTTAGAGGGGAAGCGAATAGGTCGACCTGTGGTGTTCCCCAGTGTCAGAAGATATCGTCTAGAACCCCTTGATCCAGTTCCCACTCGTGAGCCAGAGCAGACGAGCGACTTAGCTTGTCTGCCAAGGTGTTGTCGACTCCCAGAACATGAATTGCCATGAGGTGAAGGTCGTGTTGTGCTGCCCAATCCCAAACCCTCATTGCTTCCCTGCAAAGAGGGTAGGACCAGGTCCCCCCTGTTTGTTAATATACCAAACCACACACATATTGTCTGTCTGGATGGCTAGGTGGCTGGGAAGAATCTACAAGTAAAGGGCTTGGACAGCATAAAGAACTGCCTGAAGCTCAAGCACATTGATGTGGAGTGTCTGTTCGAGCTTGGACCAAGAGACCTGGGTCCGATGGGGACCGAGATGGGCTCCCCAACCTTCACCCGAGGCATCTGTGGTTACAGTCTGGGAGGGGGGAGGAAGGAAGGAAGAAAGGAACTCCCTGAAGCAGGTTCTCTCGAACCATCCACCACTGCAAGTCTCGAAGCATCGGTGAAGAGACTAGAACCAAGTGATCTAAGTCGTCCACCAACTGATCCCATTGGGAGCGAAGCGTCCACTGGGAAACCCTCATGTGGAGCCGAGCATGAGGGACTGTCGGGATAGCAGCCGCCATGAGCCCGAGGAGGCGAAGGACCGATCTTGCACTGACCCACCTGCGGCCGGACAACAGACTTACTTGAGTCTGGAGAGTGGACGGCCTGTCCGGTGGCAGGTAGGCCCTGCCAATGGTCATGTCTAAAATCACCCCGATAAACTGTAGTCTCCGCCATGGGATCAAGTGAGACTTGGAATGGTTGATGGTAATACCCAGGCAGGCAAAAACCTGCTGGGTAAGGGCGAGGCAGTGCAGGAGTTCCTCCCTGGACGAGGCCGCCAGGAGCCAATTGTCCAGGTATGGGAAAACTTGCAGCCCCCGGGTACGCAGGTAGGCCGCCACCACCGCAAGGCATTTGGTAAATACTTGGGGAGCTGAGGATAGGCCAAACGGAAGTGCCTTGAACTGGTAGTGGTCCCCCTGGAATGCAAAACGGAGATATGTGCGGTGAGACGGGTGAATGGAAATGTGCAGGTAAGCATCCTGCATATCCAGAGTGCACAGACATTGGGCTGAGCGGAGGAGGGGCAGAAGGCTCTGCAAGAAGAGCATTCTGAACCTTTTGTACTCCACAAAAAGATTCAGGGAACTGAGATCTAGAATGGGTCTTACATCGCCTGTCTTCTTCAGGACCAGGAAGAAGTGGGAATAGTAACCTGTCCCCTGAAGATGAAGAGGGATGGGTTCTATCGCCTCTTTCAGCAACAGTGCTGAAATCTCTTCCTGGACCAAGAGAAGATGTTCCCGAGAATACGACGACCTTTGGGAGGCGGTGGCGAGGTGGTTTCTGTAGAAACTCTATTGAGTGTCCTTCTGCGATCAGCCGGAGCACCCAAGAATCTGACGTTATCCTCTCCTAGCCCGGAAGGTGGAGGGGAAACCTCCCTCCTACTGATTCCTCCGGTGAGTTCGGAGGCTGTGGGAGAGGAAAGGAGTCAGGTGGTGTGGGACAGCGCCGCAGCTGAAGCACCCGCTGCTTTTTTGGGCGGGGGGGGCTTAGCAGCTGTGGGGTCCCGGCGTTTAGTGGCCCGCTTTCCCGGAGGTTTTGCCTTTGGCCGATTCCATCTGCGAAAGGGACGGCGCTGCCTCTGGTGGGGATGGCACATAGAGTCGATGGACTTTAGTGCCATCCCCATCTCCTGCAAATCGGTGATGATGTCCTTGACATCGCCACCAAAGAGCACCGACCCCCGGAAGGGTGCTTCCTGTATAGCGGGCTGCACTTCCAGGACCAGCCCTGACACACGGAGCCAAGCGTGACGACGTAAGCCTACGGCGAAAGCTGAGCTCCATCCAGCAGTGTCCACTGCATCGTAGGTCACACGAAGCATGTGTTGACTGGCCGAACGTGCAGAGCGGACAAGGTCAGCCAACTCCTGCTTGACTTGAGAGTCCAGCAGGAAGTCCAATTTGGCTTCCACCTGAGTAAGAATTGCCTTCTGGTAATCCCCCATATGACCGACATAGTTCAGGGCCCTGATACCCAGCATGGAAGAAGCAAAAATCTTCTTACCATACTGGTCAAGTAGGCGAGATTCTTTATCAGATGGCGACGAGCTAAGGTGTTTAGGGTTAGCCGACCGGCCGTGAGCGGCGCTAATCATTACCAAGTCAGCACAAGGGTGAGAATCTAAAAAGTCAACACCCTAGGGAGCCTGGTATAGCCTGTTCGACTTCCGAGGAAGTGGGGCTAGAGCCGACGGCTGTTTCCAAATGGTGGTAACAAGGTCGGCGTGAGGCTCGATCCAGGGTGGCACCAAGGTGTGAGCTGTCACGGGCAGATCCAGATGCTCGGCGAGTTTCACCCACTGTGGGTCTGGTTCCAATGACTGCCACTTATGTACCTCCTGGATTTTGCGTAGCAGCTCCGTAAAGGAAGGATCTTCCGGAGGCGACGTCGGAGAAGTCCTTGGCCTGGGTTTTGACGGAGAGCATGACTCGTCGTCCCTGTCGGAGCAGCCGTTGGAAGAGTCCGAGGAGTCCGAGGGGGAAGAGGAAGAAGAAAGCGACTCCCTTTAGCGTCCAGAGGGATGAACGGACCCCTTGGGAAGCCCTCGGGGAAGCGTGTCCCACCCCTCTCTGGACCCAAAGCGATTAGCCCTGGTGTCCGGAGGTGGTGAGGGAGTGTGTCATCATGGACGTACAGGAACCGGAAATGTCGTCGGCAGACGACTCTCCACCTCTCTGGTGAGCTGAGCCTTGACCTCAGCCCACCAGGAGGCCAGAGTCTCCTGCAAATCCACCGGCGGCTGAGGGGGCGGTGGAGGAGGAGGAGGAGGAGGGGGATATGGGTATGGACTGTATCCATAAGGAGAGTATCTGAAACCCGGCGGCGGAAAACCAGGCGTCGGGTACTGGGGTGCCGGGTACTGCGGTGTTTGGTACTGTGGTGCCGGACACTGTAGTCCTGGGTACGACGGCGTCGGATATGATGGAGGGTACCCGGGAGCCGGAGGAGCTGCCGGAGCAGACGGCCCAGCCGGAGGCCCCACAGGCGGGTCCGGGTTGGAAGGCCCGGAGGGCCCGGCATTGGGGTGACATCCGGGAGCGGGATGTTGGCCAGAGTCGGTAAACCGGCATTGGAGGTACCGGCGTCGGAGGTGCCGGCGTCCGGGGAACCAACGTCAGATCCGGTGGACCCGCAGGTGGACAGTCTGACGGAGGTGGAACCCCAGCGTCGCCCGGGGATGGGGGAGGAATCCCTGGGGTCGGGCTGGGAGACTCAGGGGTCCGGAGGGCAGCGGCGGCTGCGGAGGCTGGGGCTACGACGTTGAGGTTCCAGGCCGCTCTTTCTGCTGCACGGACGTCGGCGAACTGACGTGCGGTTTATCAGCAGGAGCCAGGTGGGCGCAGGAGGGGGCGGTATCCAACTTACCGGACCCATCACCAGAGGCGGACCACAATGGAGGGGAAGCCTGGTCCGGCACTGTCATATAAAAGACGAACCCAAGCTCTGAGTTTTATGGAAAAGCCATAGCGTTGAAGAAGTTGAAATAAAAAATCATGGGAAACCTTGTCAAAAGCTTTAGCTTGATCTAGTGAAATTAAATACCCCGTAAGTTTCCGCAGACGACTGCAGTCACAGACATTCCTCAGTAGTGTTAAATTTTGTGGTATGTTGCGACCAGGAATTGAACAAGTTCGCACAGGATGAATGAGAGTCTTAGCAACTCTTTGAAGTCTGTGACATAAAATAGCAGAAAAAAATTTATAGTCCGTATTTAATAGACTAATCGGCCTCCAATTACCAATGATATGTTTGTCTCCTTTCTTAAACAAAAAAATTGTCAAAGTGTTGGAGAAACCCTAAGGTAGAGTATTAGTGGTATTTTGTTATAAACGTGAGTCAGAATAACACTAACATCATCCACAAAAAATGTATAAAATTCATTTATAAGGCCATCTGGGCCAGGGGAAATCCCTGTTTTCAAACGGGTAATTTCCAACCTGACCTCAGCCTGGGAGATGGGTAAATCTAATTCCTGTGACTCAGAAGGAGTTAGCTCAGGGGGCCAAAAAGAAAAAAGCTCATCCCGAACACCTGTCGGTTGAAGGCCTGCCCATGCTAGTCCTGAAGAAATCTCTGAACTACTTGTAACATGTCAGCATCAGTGGACTTTAGGATGCCAGCAGAATCGTAAAGACCATCCATAAGCTTCTTCTCTAAGGCCTGTTTACAGGCTGAGAAAGGGTCTGAGATAGGAGAGGACTTTACACCATAAGACAAATCATCATGTATACGACAAGCTTTCCCATAGTGAAATTGTCTCATTTTAGTTTTAAGCAAATAAATTTGTTCCTGGATTAAAGCTACCAGCAGTCCCTATTTTCCTAGGATAGTCCCTACTTTAGGCAGTGCCCCCACAAGTTTTGCAAAATGTCACTTTTACTTGTCCCAGTTTTGTCCCCTTTTTTTTTTCCTGCTGACTACTAATACATGAGTGACACTTATTTCAGCACCTGTGTGGTGGTGCTGCTCGAGCTGGACAGCAGTTTGCAACTTCAAACCCTGCACCTGTGTTACACTGCAAGCATGTCAGTGGGAGTACAGTAAAGCTTGTTCCTTCCTGTTAGATTAGACTGGGTAGTAATGCAAACAAGCACAAGTGGATGTCTGCCTCCCAGCAGCTGAGAGGGACTCCAGACAGAGAAGAGACCGGCAGCAGGGAACTAAGGTACCCAAACCTGATCAGCTGTAGGGAAGTGTGTGAAAACAATCTGGTGTGGTGGTGGGAGTCACTGAAGTAAAGTTTGCTCAGCAAATGAAGTGAGTGTAAATGGGTTGGATGGGACTGTCAGGAGGAGCAATACAAACAGCTCGAATGTCTGATCATAATTTAATGCAGATTTGTTTCTAATGAACTTTCTGTATATCAGGATTTGGAATTTGCTGCAGCAGAATGATGTATTGTTTTAAACTGGATGTTTGCAACTGGTGTTACTGTGGGGCAGCATGGCCAGAGCAAGCAGCAAACTTTAATTGATTGCATGCAGCGTTGTCTGCGTCAGTGCCCGTGGGGAGTGACACGGTGGGGGTAATGGTCTGGATGGACGTCCCAGTTTTAGGCCTCAGAAAGTTGGTAGCTTTATCCTGGATGTAAACATCTGTGGAAGTGGGGAAGGACAGCAACTTATAAAACTGAGCCCTATGACCTAAATAAGCAATATACTCCTCAGACTGGGCAGTTCTCTCAAAAGTAGTGGAAAATCGCTGAAATTCAAGTTTAGTGGCTGCCCACCGATCTCCCGAGGAATCATACAGCCCAGCAACTGACTGCTGTCGTTCAAACGTTTGTAAAAGAGCAGTCTGAAACCAAACCTGAGTAAGCAAAACAGGGTTCAGCTTCCATCTGGTAGGTATGGCAGGAAAGCGCAGTGGAATTCGGGAAAGAGTAAAACAAACCTTTAATAACATGTGATCAGAAAACTCACAAGGGGTCAGACAAAACTTAACAGGTAATAAATGACGGGAAGAAAAAACAAAATCAATTCTGGTAGCAAAACTGCTGCGTCTATAAGTAGGCCCAGGGTCAGAATGAAGAGCCCTATACCAATAGTTCTCCGACTTTGTCACAGTGAGCCTCCCCAAATCCATGGAAAAGATTTTGAGCCTCCCCCAAAAACTGAAATAATCTTGGCCTCCCCAAAGAAAAATAACATACTGTACTTTGCGCAGTACAACATGAATAAATTGAAACCCCTTTGAGTACTTGGCTCACATTCAGTTCTTTGTCTTATACTGACGTGGAACCTTTGAAAAGAGCTCCTGTGCTCAAAAGCATTATCTGAACAAATAAATAAAATAAATAAATGTTATTCAGCTACTGTAACCCCCACAGGCCAGCCTATTTGCTCTCGCTTATTTTTATTCTTGAACCATTGTTACCCCTTGTTGCAGTATCTTCATGGGTCAAACTACTTTCTCCGTTTCCTTTCTATACGAAATAACCTTCCTACGTACTTGCCTCTCCCTGTCCTTCCCTGCTCCTAAGCAACTTCTCAGGGATTACTTTGCTCCTTCCTGCTATTGCTCTTAGCACTTCTATGTTCAACCCTTGTATTTGGGCTGTACTGCCATCAGGCTGCAAATTGATCAATTACCACCTTTCATTATTACTTTATTGTTCATATCAGATTGCAGTATTGTTCATTGTGTATTTCTTGATTGTTTTGCAGTTACCTTTTGACATGTATTGACTCCCGACCATTCCCCGAGTACACCTGAAATGAGCCTTGGCTCATTCACCTTCCCTTGTCACCTATTATTAAATAAATACATAGGCCCGGATATTCAAAAGGGTTGCGCATGCTCAAGTCCAAACTTGCTCCATTCTGCGATATTCAGCAGGAGGCAGTTGCGCCACAGAAAACAGGCTGAGCAACAGCGCAATGCAAATGAATGCATGCTCAACTGGAGGGGGAGGAACCATGCATAAACTGCACAGCCCGATATTCAGTCGGGCTGTGCAGAGTTGTGCAGGCGCAACCCCCAACCTGCGCCTGCACAACTTTGAGCCAAAAAAAAAAGGCTTAAGTTGAGGGCCACCATAGGTGAGCTGCTGTATTGCAGGCGCAACACAGCAGCTGCCACCCGTGGCTGGCCCCAACTCAGTCCCTGTGCCCCTCACCAGCCGGGGTGCGGGCATCAATGTAGACCCCCTCCCGTTCACATCCCTGGTGGTCCAGTGGATTGTAATGCCGATCGCTGGGCAGAATGTACTATTGACACCACCCCACCCAAACATCTCCTGGTTGTCAGTGTCCCACCCACTCCATGAGCCCCACCACCCCGCCCCCGCAGCCGACGGCGGCAGCATCCCCACCCGCCCAGCCGCTCCGCCACCGCCGATTAGTTGAGCCGGATAGACGCTTTGATTGGTGCCAGTTATTAACGGACGCAGCTCATATTGTAAGATGACAGTCCAGACGGAATGATCGCAATCTGACCGTCATACAGTATGGGCCGCACGCCTACTGGCTGTAGCTCTGCACCAATGGGCGGCAGCCCCACCGCCAGTCAGTCGGGCGGTGGGTGGATGCCGCCCGCTGCCTGGGGAGCGGGGTGGTGGGCCGTGGGTGGTGGTGGGGGGACACTAGACACCAGGAGATGTTTGGGTGGGGGTGTCAATATACATTCTGCCCGCGATCGGCATTACGGTCCACTGGACCACCAGGGAATATTCGGTTGGGGTGCACTTTACTTACTGCCCGCGATCGGGCACTGGGGGGTTCTCGTTACATTCTGCCCGCGATCGGGCATTGGGGGTTCTTATTACATTCTGCCCACGATCGGGCATTGGGGTTCTTATTACATTCTGCCCACGATCGGGCACTGGGGGTTCTTATTACATTCTTCCCGCGATCGGGCACTGGGGGTTCTTATTACATTCTGCCCGCGATCGGGCATTACAGTCCACTGGACCACCAGGGATGTGAGCGGGGGAGCCACATTGATGCCTGCGATCGGGCTGCAGGGTGCGTCGGTCCCCGACGGCTGCTGCCTGGCAGGGCGCCAGGCGCAAGTCCTCGGGGATCGGCGCACCTATATGCTAATGGCATGCAAATGGGGCTCAAATGACATGCAAATGGCCCCCCCTGCGCCTTGCATGTATTATAGCCCCATTTGCATGTCACCTTTGAATATCGGGATTTGCGCAGATGGCGCATTGGTATTTCGGCGCCACCGAAGCCGTGACTGCTCCACTCTGTCAACTTGCGCTATGCAGTTCCACTGCGCCATGCACAGTGGTTGTGGCTGGGGAGCGATATTCAAAGCAGTTGCTCAATAGTGCAACTCCTTTGAATATCGCCTGGGCCACACCCCAGCACAACTATTTTGCGCAGCGCAAGGGCTTGCGCCTTTGAATGGCACAGTTTGAATATCCGGGCCATAATATTCACCTACTATTATCCTCTTTCAGTTTGCTTCATCTCTTCACACAAAATATATAAAACTCAAAATTGAAATACAGTTCTTTTTCAGACTTGCTTGAGCCTCCCTGGAACAGGTTGGGGCCTCCCCAAGGAGTCTGGCCTCACCATTTGAGAACCCCTGCCCTATATGTATCTAATAATGAGGCATTTACAATATGTTTGTGAAGAGCATGGGAGTCACAGTACACCTTTTGTTGTACCTGATTCCTAAATTTCAAATCCAGGCCACAATTAAAATCCCCCCCCCATATTATGTGTCTAGGGGAAAAAATATATTGCTCAATATCGTGGAAAAGGTCAATCCTGGCTGATTTAACTTGAGAAGCATAAATGTTTATAAGGCGAAGGGGATATCCTTTACAAAAACAGTCCAGGAGCAGTGCCTACCTGGGACAAGATCCACCAGCCGAAGAACTTGTACATGAATATGGTAAAAGAGCATCCCGACCCCATCTGCAGCATCGGGACCATTGGACCAAAATGAGGGCCCACAAACCCATAATTTTTTAGTTTGGGTAACATCAAATAAGGAAGTAAATCGAGTCTCTTGCAAAAACAGAATGTCTGCGGTTTGTGATTTGCAAAAATGCAAAAGCCCTAAACGCTTCCTAGAATTTTTAATGCTGCAAGTATTTAGGGAAATAATAGTCAAGGAAGCCAGAGGAATGGATTAGAGTTTGTCCTTTTTAGTTTTTTGTTGACCGGGTAAGTGCACTAGACAAATCATGCCTATTTTCAGGCACCACCCGGGGGAGGGGATACAGATGCATGCCAACAGATCTTGAACCAGATTAAGCTATTGGTGGTATTTTTAGTGAATGAGGGAAATTTGGCCAGGACACCGGGGAAATTCTCCTACTCTTTTCGATAAATGCCATGGGATCTTTAACATCCACCTGAACTACCACCTATCCAATCCAGGTAGATGGGACCTCGGTTTAACGTCTCATCCGAAAGACGGCACCTCAGAAGTGCAGCACCCCTCTCATGCTGCACTGGGATATTAACCCAAGTGCCAGACATGGGAACTGAACCCACAGCCCTCTGATCTCCTAGCCTCAGAGGCGAGTGTGCTACCTACTGAGCCACTGACACGGATACGCTTTTTACGCCTTTTACGCTCACGGCCTGATTTTTTCTTAGACTCCAATAAGTCAGGACCTCCTTCATCATCACATTCCACACCAGACAGAGCCCCTGATTTAACAGACACATCGGACTCTGAGTCCCCAGACTGATCCTGTAATACCTGAAAGGAGTTATAAGTGGAAGGAGTAGCAACCTGGACAAATTTCTTAGTATGGGACATCGTAACCTGTTTAGGGTGAGGTTTCTGAAACTCGGGAGTCCAGGGGGGGGGGAGTAAAGCAGATGCAGTGGACCGGGAATGCTCTGGAGCCGCAGTAAGCTGTTGAGCACTAGGTGCATCAGAGCTGGGAGGCGAATCAGAGGGCCAAGGTTCAGGAGCACCGGTGGGGGGGGGGGGGCGTGGTGGAAGGGTCCGAGTCAAAAGAGTTGGCATCCTCAGAGCTAGGCCTGAACCTGTCTTGGGCTTCGGAGATCAGGGTTTCTTTATCAAGACCCCCTTGATTGCTTTGTCCTGCATATGGACACTGGTGGTAGGCGTGGTCTTGTGCATCACATAAGTTACAGCGGAAAACATTGCGGCACGTCCCACTGTCATGGTTCAACTCCCCGCAAAGTGCACATTTAATTTATCACATACACTGCTCAAATGGCGGGTACTACCACATTTGTAGCAGGCCTTGGGCTGGCCAGGGTAAAAACACACCCCTCTGTCTTTCCCCCCAAAAAAACTATTAGGAATATGCTGTACAGTATCCCCCACAATGTGCAACTTAATCTTAAATTTCCAACTCACAGTCCAAGTTCCCTCCCCATCAATGATAGGTTCAGGGGGACCCATCACAGTACACTTACTCTCCAACCAATAAAGTATATCCCCCACATTAACACCTTCATTCCTGAACATAACATTTATGGTTTTAAACAAAGGCTTGGTAATGGGAACAGCCCAAAATGGAGTCCACAGTGGAGTGGTTTTCAGAGTGTCATACTTCAGCCAAAACTTGTCGAGACCAGCAAACGACCGAAAGCTAACATCAAAAGTGTCCCCCCCCCGATGTTAATGAGGGCATATATATTGGAGGCCTAGAAGTTCATGGAATCTTTAAGTAACCTCCGAGCAACACAGAAACGGTCGGTGTGTTCCTGGAGACCCCCTCTATACCGTAAGCGAACGGCGTTTCGCCTGGGGGCCTGTTCAAGCCTATTATTTCTGAAAAGATCAGAAAAACGGGGGCCAGTATGAAACTGTTCACAGCACGGGGGGAGGGGGGGGAGTGTGAGGCAACTCAGTCCCTGCCCCTTCAATAGCAGCCGTATCAGAAGGAGGAAAAGTTTTATACTGTCACCTGAAGGTCGTGAGTCCAGAGGCACCATATCCGACGAACGTGCAGAAACCCCAGAATCCAGAGGCATGTCTGGTGTAAAAGTCACCCATTCGGAATCCAGCATCCAACGACCATCCTGAAAAATCCAACCGGCGTCCGTCAAAGTCGAGTCCTTACTCCAGTCGACAGCAGGGAAGGAGCTGTCAGCGGGTCTTGACTTCTGGATTCCAACATGGGAGGTGTCTGACGGATGAGTCATCTCTGTAGCAGCAGTAGAACAGTGAGACTGGCAAGCCGATGTCAAAGCGGGCGGATCCTTTGTAGAAATGCCACCAGCCCTGTGTGTTTTATCAGAAGGAAGAGCCTGCACTGAAACATCAACCGGAGACTGCTCTCCTAGGGGCGACTCTGCAGGAAACTTCACAGCAATAGCTCCCTCTGCACGGCTCAAACCGCACACATCTCGAAGAGGCTCCAAAGGTACGATACTAGCAATAGCTACATCCCGAGGCAAAGCCGACTCGGGCTGAGCACTAGTGATCTCCATTCCAGCATCAGGCATAGAGTCCATCTCTGTTCCAGCATCAGGCATAGCGTCCATCTCCGTGGAAGACTGAACATAGTCTGCCATTCCGCAGACTTGCACCAACAGCTCCCCCTACTGCCAGCAATGCAGTAGGGGAATTTCCCCGGTACCCAGGCCAAATTTCCCTCATTCACTAAAAATACCACCAATAGCTTAATCTGGTTCGAGGTCAATTGGCATTCATCTGTATCCCCCTCCCCCAGGTCGTGCCTGAAAATAGGCAGGATTTGTCTAGTGCACTTACCCGGTCAACAAAAGCTAAATAAATAAATAAAATTGTTGAATCTCAACTGCCCCTCAATTTTTTGCTCTAAATACTCCGTCAATTTTTGTTTACGTTCTTGGATTTTGGGGAGCAGGGAGTCATCTACGGTAATTTTACGCTGGGCCTCAACATCAAAGAGCTCTTGTTCCAAGGCTAGTTTCTTGGCTATGTCTTCCTTTTTCTTTCCTGAAGTGTACTTTATTACAGCCCTCAAAAGGTTAACCTTGAGCACATCCCACCTGTCACCCAAGGAAGTGTTCCCTTCTCTGTTATGAAGAAAGTATTCAACTAACTGAGCCTTAAGGTGCATAATAAAACTCAGGGATGTTTAGTAGAGAATTATTAATCCACCAGAACCAACTCTTGCACTGTGGGCCCATATTTACTCCTACCATAGCAGAGGTGTGGTCAGACAGCATGATGTTTGGGTCTGGTAGCACTACCACTTGCAATGCCGACGACCCAGGTTTGAAGTGAGCCTGGGATGTCAGAGGCTGGCAGGAGGGAGGATCGAGTATCCTAAGAACTGCTCTCCTATTCCAGTGTGTGTGTAAGCAGAGGCATTCGATTGACCCCTAGGAGAAGCTGGGGATTGGACAGCCAGTGCCTGGAAAGTCTGGGAAGTAAAAGGACAGGTAGTGCATACACCATCACGTCACTGCATGTCATGCCCCAAGATTGCCCATAGCATAAACAAACAAAAATACTGGGCTGAGCAGGAAGACTCCACCTCACTTCCCCCACCCCAACCTGGCCCCATGCAGCTGACCCAGGCACTCTGTCCCTGGATCATTACTAGTCTCGTAGGGGAGTAGGGGTCCTCGCCGATGGCCCTGCCCTGGGGTAAGCCACAGTGCACTACAAGAGGACAGAAGGTAAGTCTTGAGGGATGGTACTGGGGGAGCAGACTGATGGTGACCAGCTAGTACATCAAAAAAAAACAACAAAAAAACGCGAGAGCGTGATGTTTGCAATAGTTGCTTCATTAAAAGTGTATAACCACTCTGTAAGGAGAAAAATCATATCAGTCCTGGAATACAACCCCCGAGGAGAGGACTAATACATGAAATCCTTATCATGGGGATGGGAATACCACCATGTGTCCTCCAGTCCCAGTTCCTTAAGTAATTTTTTAAGAATTACCAAGCTCCTATGTTGGTCTGGAACCCTATTTCCCCTCACCTTCCGGTCTACAATATTATTAATGGTCATGCTGGAATCACCCCCTGGAATCACCCCACAGGATACATAATTCCCCAGCGTCCTGGGGGCACTTCACCAGGACATCTTTACAAAACGTCACCCTCTCCTGATCAGAGCGGGAGGCATATAAGTTCAGTAAGGCGAAGGATGTGTCCCAATAAGAGCCCTCAATAAATATGCACTGGCCACTGATATCTGCCTCTATTCTATCTATTCTGAGCAGGAGCCCTCTACAATTAAAATTGCTACCTCTCTACAGCTGGGGTGTTGTTGAACGTGGTACTGTTATAAAGGCATCCCAATCCCTGTCCCACCTACAGGAGTACAGATGGCTGCAGAACATCTGCAAGTATGAAATCCACACTGCCACAAGTGTTTTCTGTTGTGAATCCCTGCTTGCTTCTGCAAAATATTCTGAGCCAGAGTTCTCAAAGAGTGATGTTGGGCTTGTGTGAAGCCCTGCATCAAACCCATTTTCTGGCGTAGCTGCACCAAACACCTCTGCTGCAACTGCACCTGATTTTCTATTCTCTGGCGCAAAGGGCTCTTGGGGATTCGGGTGCCTGCATCCTTTACGCACATTTTGTGTGTCAAGACACTTGGGGCTTTCTGCAAAAGTCTCTGAGACACTCCTTTCCAAAGCCCCGGAGTCCACTGAGTGAGCCGTGCCCACGCATTACTTGTAATGCTAGATTCTGTAGAGTGTGGATGGGGGGGGACGCAACATTGGCTTCTATGGGCCATTTTAAACTACATTTTTTTATGTTTTAGAGGGTGAATTCAAACAAATTACAGCCACTGCTCAACTAACACAGGCCTTGTTAGTTGAGCGGTGGCCGTAATTTGTTTGAATTCACCCTCTAAAACATATAAAAGTTGTAGTTTAAAACAACCCCACAGAAACTCATGGAGCGCGTTCCCCACACGCTACAGAATCCTGCACTACAAGCCGTGCGGGAGCACGGCTCCCATGTATTTTAATGGGAACCCCCAAACAAAAAAATCCTATTGAAAGCCCTGGGCACAGTTGCAACAGTTTCCTCACTTCATAGCATAAAGGGTTCCCTGAATGTCGCAAGCTAGACAAGGGAAAAGCTGATCTAACTTGTGGCACTTAGCACATGGGATCAAAAATCCTGATCACCAGCCGGAAGGCTGCCGCAAGCCCCGTGCACCATATGATTGGCACACCAGGGACTTGCAGCATTCTCGCAGCTTTGAAAATCCAGCCCTCTCGGTCTTTCTGGAGAAACAGCAGGGGCCTGGTAGGAAGCTCCTCTAAGCAGCATCCGGTGACATACTGGTAGGTGGAGTACACTGCAGCAAAGACAATTGCTGATGCTTTCAACTGGCAATTCACAGACCTTGCAGCTTTCACAACACCGTTCCCATCCTTCAGTGAGGCAGTTTCCGCTGGCAGATCTTGCCCCCAATCCCTCCTCACACCACCCTCCTTTTTACCTCACATTTGCGATGACTAATGTCATCTTCAAGCTTCTAACTAGCCTCTCACCTAATATGAGGGCTGGTTGTGATGGCCTTGAACCTAAACTGCTGAGAATCAATGCCCTATCATAGCCCTGATGGTCATGCACATCTCTGACCGCTCTGTTATGTCTGGCACTGTTACTAACAGTTGGCAGCTTGCCAGAGTTGTCCCTTATCCCAAAGGCTGGGGACATGAAATGTCTTGAAAATGTTTGCCCCACTGCGATACTCCCTGTCCTTAGCGAGTTACTTGAGTGTGCTGTTCCTGACCAACTCGCTGAATACTTCTACACCAACAATATCTTAAGGTTTCCGCAAGGGCCATAGCACCACCACTGCTCTCACAGCTATGGTCACTGGCATTAAATCTGCCATGGATCGGGGACAGCTCACTGGGAGCATTTATGTTGATCTGTCCAAGATCTTTGATTTGGTTGACCGCAGTCTCGTGTGTTTCAAATTACATGGCATGGGCATGTCCACTCATGCCGTCATCTGGTTCAGGCACTACCTGTCAAATCGACAACAGGGGGTCAAGTTCAATGGTTCCATCTCTAAGCCAGCCCCTGTAAAACTTGGGGTCCACCAGGGCTCGATTCTCAGACCGATTCCATTTTCACTATTTATAAGCAGCCTCCCTACTGTCATCACCTCTTGTAGTGCCACTCGGTATGCTGATGACCTCGTGCTCCTTTATTTCTAATTTATTTTATTTTACAATTTTTGGCCAGGAAAGGCACACTAAACTGAGGCTTGTTTCCAGGTGTATCCTGGGAGTACAGGGAAGTTAAGTGATTTGTTCATGGTCACACAGTATGCAAGTGGTGGCTGTTGGATTCAAACCCAATTCTCCAGGTTTGTAGGTCAGTGCTCTTAACCACTATGCTATACTGCCTTCTCCTTCACAGTTCAAAGGATGTAAATCTTATCAATTCCCATGTGACAAAGAACTTCCAAAAACTGCAAGCCTGGCTTATCAAAAACAAGTTAGTAATGTATGCTAAAAAGACTCAAACCATGCTTCCTGGGTCCCCTGCCAAAATCAGAAACTGCCCCACCCCCTGTCCATCAGGTGCACAGAAGGAACCCCCTCAAAGGTGGCACCATCCTTTAAATATCTTGGGGATACACTCAGTCTTCACCTTGATTTCTCTATCCACATCCACAATGGTTGTAAGACTGTCAATGTCAAGCCTGGTCTAGCATATCGAGTTAAGAACTGCCTCATGGCCAATGCCCACTTAGCCCTTGTCAGGAGTCCAACATCCCTCCCTCCCTCCCTCCCTCAATTATGGACTTGTATCTTTTACTAATGCCTCCAAGTCGCTGCTTTGCAAATGGGAGACCACCTACAATAACAACTGCAGATTTTTGACCCTCACTAAACCTAACTAAGCAACCCATCACTGTTAACCCTATAGCTGCCTAGGCTTGTTATCTCCTGTAAACAGTCGTCACTTTCTTCTAGGCTGTTTTACTAACATCATTAGGACTGGCAACCCTGCTTCTGTTCCAGCCCTGTTCAAGCCCTCCCACCTGTCCTACCCCTGAGGTCAAATGAGAAATGAAAATGGGAGGCAGTATAGCGCAGTGGTTTAAGACTCTGAGCTGCAAATCTGGAGACCTGGGTTTGAATCCCACAGCCCCCACTTGCATACTGTGTGACCCTGAGCAAGTCACTTAACTTCCCTGTGCTCCCAGGTCGCACCTGTAAACAAGCTTTCAGCTTAGTGTGCTACTCCTGGTTAAACAATTTGGGGGGGGGATCCCTTCTCCTTGTCCCGAAAACATCCACCCTCATGGGGGACCACGCCTCCGGAGCTACTACACCCAAACTTTGGAACTTTCTGCCATTTGCAGTTGGTTGCTCACCCTTCCACCTTCGATTTAAAAAGTCTCCGTGGAGTTACCCACCTTAAGGCCAACTCTAGATGTACTTGCACGTGAATTTTCCAGGCATCAACTGCTCTCAAGCCATTTAGCCTTCCAATCAGCACAGTCTCTGCTGAACCAGTCTATCACAGACTACGTGCTCTTCTCATTTCAAGGAAAACTGTGCTCGTTGACTGTACATTTTGCTTGACTTTTCAGTTTTGTTGCCTATACACCCGATCTGGCCTGTAGCTTACTAGTTCTTCTGGCCAGCTCATAAATGTTTATGAATTTTCTGTATCTTCAGATTTTATCTTTCTGCTTCCACAACTACGCTCTATTGTATTTGTTAGTCTGCTGCATTAGTCTTTACTGTACTGTATCTTGCTTGTCGTTATTGTACTGATCATCTTGTAATGCCCAGGTCATAACTGAAAATAAGCGCAACTGTGTCTAGTGTACTCACCTAATCAATTAACAAATAAGAGAGCCAGATACAGCAGGGGAGTTACCAATGTCCACCAGCGTTTGACAAAGCACGCAGCACGAAATGCATCAGGTGTGGTGACATTAGACGGGAGGATGGAGGGGGGTGTTCTACAAGTGTGCCACTGCTGGTGTTCCCAGATTACTGCACTGACTGTTTTGAAGCTGATATTTACAGAATGCAGGGATAACACGAATCAAGCTGCATTTCAAAAGGTAAACCTGCTTTGTTTATTCTCTGCCAGATATTTAAAGCCACTGGTCTTTAGTAGGTGCCGGGTCACCGCATTACTATTTCCATTGTACTTCTTATTGACTGCTGCACTACCGCTCCCAGGTTGCAGCTTCTACACCGGATACTAGATCTACGTAAAGATTCAGACAGGCCATATTGTTTAAATACAAAAAGCAGCTCTTGATGGCATCCAGCACCTGGACATCCACAGTTAGCCTCTCATCAAGAGCCACACCCAGACTGCAAGTGTGTAAGTGGTTCTAGTGGGATTCAAACCTCGATCTCCATGTTCACAGTTCTTCCCTCCTAACCATTTGGCGTTACTGCCTCTATACAGCACACTGCTCACTGATCATATGACACACAGAAATATCAATAATTTAAGAACTAGTTCCACTGCTGGTTAAAAGAAAAGGTAAAAGGAGGAGGAGGATTGTAATTTGCAAAACATAGAAAGGTGATACAACTAATTAATCCCGATTATGACAAAAGTTAATCAGTTTCTTACACACCTTTCACAGGAAAAGTACAGAGCTAAGAATACGACATGTGCTAACACTCTGTCTTAAAGTTATTTAAATAACACTTAAAGAAATCAAATTTTAATCCCCAGCAATACAGTAGCAAGTGTCCACCAACGCAGAACTGGAAGGCACCTCTTGCTAATCACCAATCTTGAATACAGAACAAAGCTGACAGCAGCCCACTGAATGAAGCTTTAAAAGAGTGATTTTAGTATCTGACTAAAACACTGTGAGAAGCTCTTCAGGGGAGTGATGGAACAGGCTTAAACTGAACTTTTTTTTTGTGTGCAGCAAAAAAAAAAGCAAGTCTCACTCGGAATGGCGAGACGAGACAGGTCTGACAGGATGTCATGAAATGAGTGTCTCTTTACAGACTTTGCAAGTGTAGACTAACACAAAGGCACACACTTCATAAATCAACAGCTAATAGCAAACAAAGGAATTTCTCTGCATTTTCGGTATGTTTTCTGAACCGCTGTTAAGAACATGATTATAAGGAATGCCCAGCGGCAGGGCAGCACCGTGCTGCACTGCCACCTGGAGACTAAGGTTCACATGCAAGCTGCGTAGTCCAACACTGAGGTCGGTAGAGGCAGGGGAGCTGGGCGTGTCAAGGAGGCGAGGCCCTCAGCTCACAGGGAGGGAGGGCTGCATGCATGGTCCATCATGCATTCGGGCACCCTCTGCCAGAATATCCAGGATTGGTACTGGCTGTAAAAGTCACCATGATGGGTCCTATCAACAAGGTGGGGGGATGGGGCAGAGCAAAAATGGGCCAAAATAATCAACATTTTTTTTTTTTTTTTTTTACTGAAGCTAGCCTGTCTGTGCAGAGATAGGACCACTGCTTGCAACAACGGCAAACTAGGTTCAGGAAGAAGCCTGGGTCTTTGGGGGGGGTGGGGAGGAGAAGGATAGAGCCTCCCAGAAGAAGAGGAGGGAGGGCAGTCAGCTCTGATGCAATACTGCAGGTGACCATAGGTGGCAGTGCATACAGAGCAGCTGACTTGGTGGGGAGCACCAGCTGTGACGTGTTCTGCATGTTGGGATGCATGAACTTGCACTCCTAAGAATGCCGGCTACCCAGAGGAAATCGGAAAAAGTTGATAAAATTCCCGGACAGTACAGGATGAAGATCCAGCCTCCCACACAGGCCCTGCACTGGCAACATAGAAACATAAAATTTGACTGCAGATAAGGACAGCTTGGCCCACCCAGTCTGCCCATTTTCCTACCTAACAGATAAGCTGCAGATCCTAGTTAACCAACAGCTTACTTCCTCCTACCCCCCACTAGGACTGCCTTATGTCTGTCCCATGCATTCTTGAATTCCCCCACTGTTCTTGACTCCACAACCTCCTCAGGGAGGCTGTTCCATGCATCCACAACCCTCTCCATGAAAAAATATTTCCTCACATTACCTCTGAGTCGTCCCCCCTCTATCTTCAAATTGTGCCCCCTTGTTCTTGCACATCTCTTTTTCTGAAAGATGCTACCCTCTTGGACTTTGTTGATTCCCTTGAGGTACTTGAAAGTTTCTATCATGACCCTCCTCTGAAAATGTTGATCCAAACCTATGGCAGGCATGCACTTGTAGAAAACAAGAAATAAAGGAGTTCAATGAGTGGCTTATAGAATGGTGTGGTAGGAGAGGTTTTGGTATAGTGGGAAATTGGGGGGCAACTTGGGAAAACAAAGAATTGTATGCTCAGGACAGACTCCATCTGAGCAGTGAAGGAACTAGGATCCTAAAACCAAAACTGGGAGAATTTATCAAAGAGGCATACAATTTATACTAGAACGGGGGCAGTCCTGTGATTCAATCTAAGATAAAGGACAAGGGAGAGTTGATGCCTCCCAAATGGTGCTATCAGAAAGGAACGAAACTCAGAAAAAGAGTGGGGTAGGGTGAATGAAGGGAGTAAAAAGGGCAAGGGGAAAAGCTTGAGGGTGGTATCCCTAAACGCTAGGAGCTTATGAAATAAGATTCCAGAACTCCAGGCAATGATGACAGATAGGAGGGTGGACATAGCTGCCATTACAGAGACCTGGGCAAACTAGAACCAGGACTAGGAGTTAAATATCCCAGGTATACTTTATATAGAAAGGATAGAGTTGGGGGAAAGGTGGGGGGGTAGCAGTCTACATTAAGGAGGGAATAGTATGCAATCGGGAGGAAGGGGAGAAGGGGGGGCAGAGATCTTGTGGGTAAACATCTACAATGGAAGTAGGGGGAAAAAAAGAGACTAGGAGTTGTATACTGGCCTCCTTCCCAGGCAGAGGACATAGACAATGAACTGGTGACAAACATCACAGAGCACTGCTGAAAGGGCAGGGCGGTGGTGGTTGATGACTTCAATCTCCCAGGAGTGGACTGAAGCACAATGACCTCCACTAGCTCTACAGAACAGGTCCTACTGGATAGGTTCCAGGATGCGTTTCTCTAGCAGAGGGTAAATGAAGAGACCAGGGAGGGTCGAAATCCTGGACTTGATCTTATCAGATTGGGACCAGATACAAGCTATAACAGTTGAGGACCTCCTGGCAGGGAGTGATCACAATACAGTCTGGTTCACCCTGGACATGGGAAAGGAGGTGATTAGGAGAGCAACCAGGGTTGTGGATTTCTGGAAGGCTGATTTTGGCAGGATGGCAGACATAGTGAAGGAGCATGTAGCCACAATAAGACTGGGTATGGACACCCACCAAAAGTGGGAAATCGTTAAGCTAGGCATGTTGGAGGCAACAAACATGTGCGTCACTAGTGCCAGCAAGAAAGGGAGGTCCAAAAAGCCCCACAGACAAAGGGATGGATTTTGGGGGGGAAGGGAAGGGATCACTGATTGTGCCATCCTAGTAGGTAGGGTACTCGAGGGCCTGAAATCAGTACGGACAGATAAGGCACCTGGGCCAGATGGATTACACCCTAGGGTGCTGAGGGAGCTTGCAGAGGTACTGGCAATATCTCTAATGTTTTCAACACCTCCCTTAGGACAGGATGTGTTCCAACGGATTGGAGGATGGCTCATGTGGTACCAGTTCATAAGAGTGGGCCTAAAGACAAACTAGAGAATTATAGGACAGTCAGCCTCAAATCCATTGTTTCTAAACTGATGGAGACCATCATAAAAGAGAGATTAGAAAAATCCGTGCAGGAGAACGGTCTACAGGATGACTGACAGCATGGATTCATCCAAGGGAGGACCTGCCAGACAAACCTGATTGGTTTCTTTAACTGGGTCACATGGGGGAACTGGATGGAGGCCAGGCAGTTGATGTTCTGTACTTGGACTTCACCAAGGCCTTTAACTTGGTACCACATGGAAGACTGGTGGGCAAACTGGGGTCCCTGGGGCTGGGAAAAGGTTGACTGGATGGATAGCAAGCTGGCTGAAGAACAGGTGACAAAGAGTGGTGGTCAGAGAAGAACTCTCAACACCATGTGCAGTCATAAGTGGAATACCACAAGGCTCGGTTTTGGGGCTGGTACTCTTTAACAACTTCATGGCTGATATAGCAGAGGGGGATTGAGAGCAAGTTGAGCCTGTTCGCAGACGATACCAAAACTAGTGCAGTAGTGAACGAGGGGGAAGAGATGAAGGTGCTCCAAAAAGATCTGGAAACACTGGAAAAGTGGTCAGAAACATGGCAGCTGGGATTCAATATGGGAAAGTGCAAGGTCATACATCTAGGGTCAAACAACCCCAGGTACAGCTACCATTTATGTGGCGAAAGGTTGAAGGTCATAGAAGAAGAAAAGGATCTTGGGGTAATGGTAACAGGGAATATGAATCACACAGCTCAGTGCAGAAGGGTGGCTGCTAAGGCAAACAAGTTGTTGGGGTGTATAGCAAGAGGAATCACCTCAAGGAGTGAGGAAGTGATCCTGCCACTGTACAGATCACTGGTGAGACAGCACTTGAAGTACTGCATGCAGTTTGGTTGTCCCTATTTGAAGAGGGACATCAAAATCCTAGAGGGGGTCCAGAGAAGGGCAACCAAAATTAATGGGATGAAGGAGAAGACCTATGAGAATAGGCTGAGTGGGCTTAACATGTACTCCCTGGAGGACAGACGGGACAGGGGGATATGATTGAGACCTTTAAATACCTAAGAGGCATAAATACTACTGGTACAAAGGGCATGTTCCAGTTAAAAGGGGAAGGGTGCACAAGGGGGCACAGTATGAAACTGGAGGAGGGGTTCAGAAGGGAGATGAGGAAGCACTACTCCACTGAGCGAGTAGTGGCAACGTGGAATGTACTCCCCTGAGGAACTGGTCTCTCAAAAGACAGTGGATGGCTTCAAAAGGGGTTGGGATAGAGTCAAGGGCAAAATAACTGTAAGTAGTGGCTTGGTTCAAGGGGAGAGCTCAACCCTGATGAGGAAAATGAACAGGGGTGGTGGGGTGGCAGCAGTGGAATAAACCATGCTGCAATTTCAAGCAGGCGAGATAGACCGTTATGGCCTGTATCTGCTGGCTTCTTCTGTATGTTCGTAGGAATTGGGGACCCACTGCCATCATGGGGGGGGGGGGCAGCTGTGGGGAAGATGGGGTTGATGCTATATCCGCAAGAAGTCACGTGATGGGGAGTGCAGATCACTGTGGGGCATGACTGGTGTCAGATGGCATAAAGAGATGCACTATCAAAAAAGAATATATTACAACTGCAGTAAACTTTAGTAGCTATGTTTTCCTGACAGAGTACTTCTGATTTAGGAATGTCTTGAATGACCACTGCATAAATCCCTCAGGTTTTCTCCAGTCTCAAATTCAGAATCTAGTACAATTTTCCCCCCACAACACCACATCTAAGTATTAAAGATGAAGTCTGTCCAGCCCAGGAAATACAACACTTGCACATTTCAAGACTATAAGCAAAGAACAAAATACAAAAAAAAAAAACTTTTCAAAACATTCTGGATATTCCACAAGTTAACACTATCAAACTGCTATATTTCAACGGCTCTTAACAGAAGAACCTATAAAAAAAAGATGAAACTGAAAAGTACCATATGGTTTTCCTTGGGCAATAACACCAATGACTGATTTAATTTGTCCTGATAGTTTATCCACAGTAGTCTACACTCCCTCGGGGAGATAATTTGTACCTGCTTCCCAGACAGCCAAGAAAAAAACTATGATGATAAACTGTGTTTTTTGTTGTTGTTGTTTTTTTTTTTTGATAGTTTGATCAGTTCACAGTTTTCCACTCTATCCACTAGGCTACACTGCCTGCTTTTGCTTCTATTTGTGCTTGACTGCATTGCTTTGATTGAGCACTATAATTGAGCTGCTGCTGTTCCTTAGGGCTCTCTTACAAATGTCTCAAGGGACTGGGCTGACAGTGAAATTTTAAAAGAAATTCAATTGGCATCCTATTCCTACTGCACTGATGTGCAATAGCGTGGGTTTTTTTCATACTTTTTATGTTTTGCTATCGTGATACTGAATATTTATTATTCTTCTCCCTCAGCAACACCCCTCCCCTCACCCCCCCCACACACACCCATCACACCTGGAAACTACATTGGCTCACCAATTTGTAAATAAATAAAATACACAAATAGTTAAGAGGTGCATAACAAATAGAAATTTAAATAACTGTAAATTTTCTTTCTTCGACTGCTGGTCTCCGGGCTCATCACTTCTGGGAGGACCTTCCTGGAAACACGTGACAGGCAGGGAGCATACAGACTTCTGCAGGATGGCTATATCCTCCCGCTCGTTTCCTCCAGACGTCAGTACTTCTATAGCCTTTGTCCTCTGAGGAAACACATAACTTGGAAATAAACAAAAGAAAGGTTAGTGTAACTTGCAAGTGGAGGACGACTTTCAGCATTCAGGGAAGGATGGAGCTCGGAGACCAGCAGTCGGAGAAAGAAAATTTACAGGTATTTAAATTTCTATTTCTCTCTCCTCTCTTCTAAAGCTGGTCTCCGGGCTCATCACTTCTGGGATATACTAAAGCGGTACATTTCTCTACTTACTAGGTGGGAAGAATGCTCATAGTCCCTTATGGGTCCACCACTGCCTGGAGGACTGTGCGGGCAAAGGAAGCCTCAGCCAAGGTGGCGACATCCAACTTGTAGAACTTTGTGAAGGTATGGATGGATGACCACGTGGCCACTCTACATAAGTTTGCCAGAGAAGCCTCTCTGAAGTCTGCCCAGAACATAGCCATCGCTCGGGTTGAGTGCGCCTGCACTGGTCCCAGCAGGTCGATCCCGGCCTTCTGGTAGGCCATGGTGATGGTGGAACGAATCCACCTAGGAACAGAGTCCTCTGATGCCTTCTTACCTATATTCGGGCCTGATGTAAGGATGAATACACTTGAAGTCTTACAGACTGAGTCAGATCTCTTCATGTGAAAGTATCTCTCCTTCTCATTCTTGGGGTGAGGACAGAATGAGGGAATGTTCAAGACTTGGTTGCAGTGAAAAGGAGACATCACCTTTGGTAAAAAGGCCGGATCTGTCTGCATAACTACTGAGTCTTTATGAAATATAGTGTAAGGTTCTTTGGATGACAGGGCTTCTATCTCACTGATGTGTCGGACTGAGATGACTGCAATAAGAAAGACGGCCTTCATAGTGAGAAGAAGTAAGGATGCCTCCTTTAAGGGCTCAAAATGGGGCTTGGTGAGTGCTTTAAGTACTAGGTTGAGCCTCCAAGGTGGTACTACGGATTTTATTGGAGGACGCTTCAACGTTGCTGCTCTCATAAATCTTCAAACATGAGGAAGAGCTCCTAAAGATTCGCCTGAGTCTGCCAACAGGAGCGCCCCTAAAGCAGACACCTGGACTCTTTTTTTTTTTAGATTTCTATTTATGCACTCTGATGGTCTGGGCATCCTTCCGGGGTACTTTACAGGGCTAGGGCATCTAACTCCCTGCTTGAACCCCCATGCCGTGGAACTTCTCCACCTGCACTGCCCAGACCAGACCCCAGCCCCCCCGGCTCAAGCTGGAGTCCGCGCAGCCTACGGGTTGGCGCACGGAAAGCTCCCGACAAGCTGGGCCAGTGGTGGGATGTGGGCCGTGCCTCGGAAGTCCCCACCATCTCCATAGATCGATTGGAGGGATTTTCTACTTGAGGTTATTGTGCCCATCCCCCCGGCCCTGCGAGAAGCACATCCTGACGAACTGGCACACAGCAACCCTGCCATCGTCGGTCTTGCTGCTGCTTGCATGCCTGATCTGTTGCGATGCCTCTGGTCTTCACCGGGGGCCACTAACAGACCAGGACAACCCACCCCCTATCCCCCTAGGGAGAAGAACACCACATGGGCATACATCCTCAACCCTCCCCTGCCGACCCCCGGCGCCCAAGCTTGCTCCCAAACCCGGGTCACTGGCGTGGCGCGAGGTGTGGTGTCCAGCACCTCAACCCTCAGCGCCACCGGGCCACCCAGACACCTGGACTCTTAAGGTAGCCGGTTGGAGGCCCTTGTTGAAACCCTCCTGAAGGAACTGAAGGATGGTAGGCAGAGACACAGAGTCATCTGGTAGAGAGGTGTCTCGTAACCAAAACAGGAATTTTCTCCAGATCCTATAATAAACCCTGGAGGATGAGGCCCGCCTGGATTGAATCATCATTTCTAAGACAGGTGCAGAGAAACCTAACTCCTTGAGAGTTTCACACTCAATTTCCACGCTGAGAGGGACAGATTGCGAGGACTGGGGTGCAGCACCGGTCCCTGATGTAGTAAGTCTGGGCTTACCTGGAACACCAGAGGAGAATGAAGAGACATTTGGACTAATTGGGGAAACCACGGTCTGCGGGGCCAGTGTGGGCAAACCAGAATCATCTTTGCTTGATCTTGGCAATCTTGTGCAGTACCCTTGATAAGATTGGAATTGGAGGAAAGGCATACATGAGATCGAACTGACCGCAGTTGATGGAGAAGGCATACTGTGCCATGGCCTTCTCGTCCTGGATGAGAGAGCAGAACTGTGGAACTTTGCAATTTTTTCGGCAGATGAAAAGATTTACCTGCAGGTGGCCCCACCGTGCCGTGATGAGCTGGAAGGCGCTGTTCTTGAGCTCCCACTCTCCTGGTAGGATGTCCTTTCGACTTAGCCAATCTGCTTTAACATTTTCCTGGCCTGGGATGTATGCAGCCCTTAGACTTCCCAGGTTGTCTTCTGCCTACTAAAAGAGAAGAAGAGCCTCCCGCAGCATCCGAGAGCTCTTCATGCCTCCTTGGCAGTTGATGTAGGCCATTATCATCCTACTGTCTGTGAGGATGAGAACATCCCAGTGGGAAAGCTGTGTCTTGAACTGCTGCAGTGCCAGGCGGACTGCCCGCATCTCCAGTACACTGATGCTGTAGTGAGACTCCACCAGAGACCACTTGCCTTGTGTCGAGAGCTGTTCTGAATGCACCCCCCCAGCCCCAGAGGCTGGCATCGGTGGTGACTCTTACCTGGTGAGGGTGTCCCAGATTGAGACCCCTCATGATGTTGCTCTGCTGAGTCCACCATATCAGGGAGTCCTTCACCTGGCGAGATACCTGAATCCTCTGGTCCATTGTGCCCCTTGACTGGAACCTTTGCTGGAGGAGACCTGACTGGAGAGGTCGCATGTGGACTAGTGCCCAGGGGACCGAGTCTGCCAGGGAGACCATCGTCCCTATGAGTTGCATGAAGGAGCAGGCCAGCAGAGATTGAGATGCTTGGAATTTGTAGATGAGAGCCCTCAGTTCTTTGAATTTCGACTCTGTGGGGAAAACTTTATTTTGGATCGTGTTAATATTAACCCCCAGATGGCTCAGATACTGTGACAGTCACAGGGAGCTCTTCTTCTGGTTGATTATGAACCCCAGAGAGGAAAGGCACTGGGTGACCTCTGTCACTGCTTGGACTGCTTGATCATACCCTGGGGCTTTGATGAGAATGTCGTCCAGGTATGGGAAGAGCTGGATCCCTTGCATTCTGAGGCGAGCAACCACTATCACCAGGACTTTGTAGAAGACTCTGGGGGCTGTGGACAGGCTGAAGGACAGCATCGTGAATTGAAAATGGTGACTTTCCACTTTGAATCTGAGGAATTGACAGTATGTTTTCCAGATGGGAATGTGTAGATAAGCATCTTGTAAATCTACTGAGGCCAAAAAGTCCCCCGATGGATTTCTTGGATGATGGAGGACAGGGTCTCCATCTTGAATGTTCTGTGATGAATAAAGCCATTTAGGAACTTGAGACCTAACACTGGCCGGAAGCACCCTGAGCATTTTGTCACTATGAAGAATAGGGAGTACACTCCTCTGTTCCTTTCTGGAGCAGGGACTTGTTCGATCGCTGCTGCCTGTATGATATCCGTAATCGCTTGCAGGGTCGCCACTCTTTTTACTGGGTTGCTTGAGACTGGCGAGGGCACTGTGTGGGGTGGGGGAGCCGGGAGCTGAACTCGATGAAGTAACCCTCGTGAATTACGTCTAACATCCACTTATCTGTGGTGGTGTAGACCCATTCCTCTAAAAAGCTGGAAAGCCTGCCCCCGACGCGAGGATGGGTCCGTGAGTCCTCACTGTGATTTTCTGGAGTCGCCCTCAGCATCTTGGGAGCTTCCCATGCCACCCCGGAAGATACGCTGGTTGCGCGAGTTGAGCCAGGATCGTCTGCCTGGAGTCGACTTGTTCTGACCCCTGGAATAATTTTGGACACGAAAATTCTTTCTGAATCCCGAGGCCCAGGGCTTGTTCCAGGGATTGTGGCATTCGCACTTTTGCCGTTTCTCCAGAGTCCCTGACCGCCTCCTTTAGAGCTGAGCTGAAAAGAAGGCCTCCTTCATAAGGGGCATTTACCAAATGCATCTTCGAGGAGGCATCCACCTGCCAAGCCCGCAGCCATAAGCTGTGTTAAACTGAGGTCTGGTAAAACATAGCCCTTGCCGCACACCTGACTGCCTCCTCCGATATGTCAGCCGAATAGGCCGAAGCTAGCCCCATGAGCTGCAAATGCTGTAAACTGGGTTGATTCTTCTCTGGCTCATCAGCGAGATGGAATGCCAAGATCAGTGGCCCAGGAGAGCGAAGCCCTAGCTGAGCAGAGGTTAGCGGTAGCTGCCTTGAGGGAGGTTGCAGTGGACTGAAAAGCTTTCTTTAGAGAGGTGTCCACTTTCCTATCCCTTGGAACCACAGGGAGGCTCCACATTCTGCTGGGATAACCATTTTTCATGAGGTTTGAGATAAGAGGGTCTATCCTGGGACAGTTGAGCCATTTTTCCAAAGGCTTCTTGTCGAATTTCAGTAGTTTGGTTAGGCGGCGAGGGACGGGGAAAGAACGCTTGGGTCCCTGCCATTCTTCCATGAAGAGGTTCTCTATGGCCAGAGGGATGGGAAAAGTAGTCGCTGGCTTTGAAGCTGACACAAGCTGGAATGCAGGCTTTGCTCGCTTGGGCTCTGGAGAAGGTGAGCTCAGGTGGAGCTCATCTGACACCTTTTTAATGAAAAAATCCAGATCTTCCAAATCAAAGTTTCTGGCTGGCAAGGAGTCCGAGTCAGAATCTGAGTTTGGGAGTTCCCACTCTTCTAGGGATGAATAGCTGGACCCTGAGGGTGACCTGTCCCATCTGTGCTTCCCATGGGTTGTGTCCCTGGCTCTGGATCTACTCCTGGATCTGGGCCTCTTCCTCCTCCTGTCGCATCGTGAGGAGCAAGGGCTGTCCTCGTCCGAGGATAGGGAAGGAGTGCGCTTGCGGGTGGCTTTCCTATGGGTCCTGGGCTCTGGAGACTGCTGAAGAACATCGAAATATGAAGGGCTGAGTGTGAAGGCTCTATTCAGTTTCTCGATTAGATCCGGGGCTAGAGCCCCAGCCAAGTGGGGACGCCCCACTAAGGTGGGAGACTGCCCCGACCCCTCAGCTGGTCTCATAGATCCTGAGATTGGGAGGCGGACGCCTTGTCTGCCTCATCCCGGGCTGGTGAGGTTGCACTGTCGCATTTAACACACAAGAGACTCTGAGAATGTGGCCAGCATGGGTGTTCTGCACTTGTGGCACTATCGGCCTCGGGGGGGGGGGGTCTGTCCGATTCTGCTGAGGCCATGTTACTATTATTTTTTTTTTTTTAACGATGTGAATCCTGAGCTATCGTTTAGTCCAGCCCCTCTAAAGCTTAGGTGCCCTGACACAGAATCCGTTGATGAGCTAATCAGGTGATGCTCGTTGACGAGAATAATGTTGCCCCCGCTTTTACCCTCCTAATGGCCTGTCACTCCGCCTGCCTAAAGAGCGTGAAAGCTCCCATGTAAGCTGCCCAGCATCAGACAGCCTGTCCCTGCAGCTCTCTGACTGGCAGGCACATCGACGGTCTAAGCCTTTCATGACCGTAGATGGCAGAGAAGCTCCGAGTGCCCATCGACGAGCCGAAAACCCTCGGGTGCTCGTCGACGAGGTGGCTGCTGCGTTGATCCACTGGCCCCAGAAAATCCTCCGAGGGTTTGTCGATGAGGCAACTGCTGCGTTGAGCCGCTGGCCCCAGTCAAGGTAGTGACTGCCTCCTCGTTGCTCCGGGAGGGGGGGCTCGGAGTGCAGGAAAAACACCTTGGAGCGCGTGGTGTGAGTGGGAGCCCGTCTGTGCAGCTTGCAAGGCTGAGACTGGGGTCACCGCGCTAGCGCTCAACAGCGCTATCAATGTCCAAAAACAGAAAACAGAAGTTCACTCACTGAAGTAGTTTTCAGGTCTGTCACTCCTGTGACAGAGGTCCTGCAGAGCTCCTGCCACTAGACAGGCAGGAAGTAAACTGACATCTGGAGGAAACGAGTGGGAGGGTATAGCCATCCTGCAGAAGTCTGTATGCTCTGTGCCTGTCATGTGGTTCCAGGAAGGACCTCCCAGAAGTGATGAGCCCGGAAACCAGCTTTAGGAGAGAGAAATGCAACTCTTCAAAATAAACTAGCCCAGTAGCACAGTGTCATGTGTGAGGCCAGAATGTGCATCTAGATTCAATTACATGGCCCAGGGGCTGAACACAAAGGTGAGGCACTTGGCCCACTGCCGAGTAACATTAGGATCGGTTAATTAGGCAAATGCAAGCCCGCCCTGGGGACCCTGATTTAGTGCAACTCGAGGTTTCAGCATTCATGCGACTCAGGGTTGGCATAGGCAGTGGCACATGGGAATTATCAATCTAGAGCAAGGGGGGGGGGACTTGACTTAGTATCTTTGGTACCTTAAACATTAGAAAGAGGGATAGGGCAGACTCAATGGGCCACAAGGCCCTTATCTGCCAACAACATCTATGTATCTGTGTATTGCCAGTGCTGATATAAGGGTACTGCCAACTCTGTGTCGCATGACTATTGAAACCCCTGAGGAACTCACCACCGATTTGCCAAGGTTCCAGACTTCAAACCTTCATTTTTTATTTCCTTACTTTGTACACTTTGCATTTCTTTTTATAATCAGTCGTTTTTCTGTTCCCTTCTGCTGTCCTTAGCTGCCAACTCCTTCTGGAGTTCACCACGCACCCCGACCCCACACTCCTGCCACTGATGCCACTGAACCTCTATGGAGCACTGGTCTGTCCCCATGAGTGGGCCAGGGAGGTACCCTGGCAGTGACTGTTCCTTTAGATGGTGGCAGGGCTGTGGCCTAAATTTACTGGGGTTCATCATCTATGGCTGCCATGGCCATTTTCCATGTTTTCTCACACCCTTTGAGATATTGGCTCTACGGTACCATGCTCAAGCACGTATGGAAGTGTCCTTGCCTCGTGTGCTCATGCGTCAGCCGCTTCTCCCCTCTACACAGGTCACCCAGGTGGTGCTGGTGCAGCGACTGCACACCCCCTCCTTCCTCAAAGCAGAAGAGCATGTTCTGGGATGCTGAATCCTTCTTACCCCCACCCACCCACCCCTGCTGGGCCATGGTGACGCTTTGCATTTCAACCACTATCAGTGCACTGACATACTTTTTTTGCAACTGAAGTCCTTACTATTTTTTTTTTTTTATCTTTTTATTTATAGATTTTATGCAGTAAAATAGTACACAAAGCACTCTGTGCAATGCAATACAGGCATATGATCACCACCTACTGTAAAAACGATAAGCAGATAAGAGAGACATTGTTACTTTTGATACAAGAGCAGGAGGAATACCATAATTATATTATATGCTCATTTTATGAAGTGGCTAACGCTGTCAATGCTTATAACTGTTTAAAATAGCACTTTCTGTTTACTCATGTATATTGCAAAAATGGGCTATAGTGCCCTTACATTTATGGCTCTTCAAATATAATTACATAATCTCTCCCATTTCACTCCCACAACATCCAAAACCTTTTTATTTAACCAAATATTAAAAACTGCCACCCATCCCCTCAATGTTACTAAAACCACGCCAAACCCCAAATTTGAACAGGTAATGAGGTAAAATAACATTTAGCACAAGTCTATGCTGTAGTCCATTTTGAAACTTAGTTATCTTGTCCAACCTTAATTTAGAAAAGAGAAGAAAAATAGACCAGACTGGAAAGTGAAGTTATAAACCTTGATATTGCAGATAATCTACAACATGGGTTTAAGCGAGGAGTGTCGTGTACAACAAATCTGGTGACCTTCTACGAGAAGGTCAGCCAGAGTCTTGACAGGGGATGTCCCTCTGATGTGATACTTCTGGATTTTTCCAAAGCCTTTGATAAGGTCCCACATATGGCCCTAGTTAATAAACTTCTAACACTAGGTTTTAGCCCTCTACTGGTGCGTTGGATAAACAACTGGTTAAAAGGTTGTGTGCAGAATGTCAAAATAAATGGGTCAGTATCAAACACAAAAGGGGTAACCAGCGGTGTCCCACGAGGCTCAGTACAGGGCCCAACACTGTTTAGTATATTTATTAGCGACATACAAAACAATGTTAAAAGCAATTTAGCAAAATTTGCAGATAATTTAAAACTAAGTGGTGAGGTGGATACCTTCAATAAACATTTGACAATGGTAAATGCCCTAAATAAGATAATGGAATGGTCATTACGAAATGGGATGCAGTTTACCACTAATAAATGTGCAGTAATTCACTACGGTATTACAAATCGAAACTATAATTATATCATAATCAACCACATTCTGCATAAGGCAACATCTGAAATAGATCTTGGGATCAAAATTAATAATACCCTTATATCCTCAGACCACAGTAGACTGGTGACCACTAAAGCTAGGGGTCTTGTTTGAAAAATAAAACGTTCATTCATCTGTAGATCAGAACAGTGTATCATCCCTCTATATAACAGTTACATTAAACCAATACTTGATTATGGATCTCCAGTTTGTTCTCCATATCTAATAAAAGACATAAACATGATTGAAGGCGTGCAACAATCAGTAACAAAATTAATTCCATGCATAAAGAGATTATCCTATGTAGATTGATTGAAAGAAACTGGTTTGTTTTCTCTCAAACAAAGACGTCAGGGAGGAGATCTATTGCTTCTATACAAAGTATTACAATCTCCAGAATTAATTAGTCAGTGTGGTCTTGTTTTTAGCAATACTAGAGGTTGTCTCAGATCCCATTGCAAGAAACTTGTTGTATCTAGGGCTGCAACATCCAAAATAGACAAAGGACTATAAAGACTTGAAATAGGCTACCTAAGCAGGCAGCTGAAGCAACCAGCTTCTTGGAATTCAAAAACACTTTGGACAGAATATTTTATTCAAAGTACCAGATGGTTTAACTCACCCACATGTGTGGGGGACAATCTAGATAGGCTACAAGCCCCCTTTTGTCCATCTATCCAAATAGTAATCCTAGCAGACCGTCCTCCTGGGTTCCCGACAGACACATCATCAAACCCCAGGTTTAACAACCATACACTCCCGGAAAGTCAAGTAACTGAAACAGTTTAGGTTATTTAGTGATAAATGTTCTCCCCACTCATTAGGGCTCATGTGTCTCCCAGTTCTGATTCTGAAAATGAATCTCCTTCCCGAGCTGCTTTATCTGCCTCCAATTTCTCAACTAATTTAGCAGCTTCCTTCAGATCAGTGCAGATGTAAGCCCTCCTTCCAATTGTTACATGCAGACGAGCAGGCATTAGGAGGTTGTTCGGGTATCTAATTCCCACAGGCGACGACGAACACCATCAAAACTTTTCAGCTTCATGCAGGTTGCGTACGATAAATCAGGGAAAAGCAAAATTCTTGAACCGTTGAGCTCCAGACTCCGTCTAGCCCATGCAGCCTGAAGGATGCAGTCTCTAACCACCACTGAGGTGGTAGTGAGCATTACAGTCCAAGAGCCCTCCATCAGTGTACTTGCTCGCCGGAGATTGACCTGCTAGGTGCAGACCACCTTCTCTTGCAGGTCCAGGCCCAGGGTCTCCGAAAGCCAAGCAGTCAAGTACCCAAGTAGATCATCTCCTTCCGTGCCCTCCGGTAGCCCAATAATCCTACCATTAGTAGCCCTCGTTGTATTCTCCAAGTGTTCCAAGCGTGAGCGAAGCAAAGGTTGCTCCTTAATGCAGGTGGCCGCTGATGCTTATGCTCTCTCTCCGAGGATCTTTCCGCTGCCTGGGTCATCTACACTAGGCCTTCCACCTTTTGTTCCACTTCCATCATTCTGTCCTGGTAGGCCTCCATTTATTTATCCATGTGTTGGACCATTTTGGTCAAATTCAGCACTGCTACCTGCAGGGATTCCAGCATCACTGGACCGGGTTCATCTACAGTCTGGTCTGCAGTTGGCAAATCAGTTGGAGTAAATGGTGACTTAGAGGCCCCGCCACACGGAGCAAAGAAATTGGCCTTCTGTTCCATGGTTTTTTCTTCACATCTTCAAAATATCTGAGGTCCTCAGGTATCTCTACACCTCAAGGATCCAACACGAGCAGTTTCTAGATTCAGCACTAACAAAAGATACGTAAAATATAACTAAATATGGATGTTAAACCGGGAGCTATCAGAAAGCATGTCCTCATAGCTAGGCAGCTGGTCACGCCCCCCTGAAGTCCTTACTATTTTAAAAGGAAAGGGAAAGGGGAAATTGTTTAACTAGGAAAGGCACACTAAGCCACAGCTTGTTTCCAGGTGCAACCCTGGAGTACAAGAAAGTTAGGCGACTTGCTCAGGGTCACACAGTAAGCAAGTGGGGGCTGACAGGATTCAAACCCAGGTCTCCAGGTTTGCAGCTCAGTGACCTTAACCACTACACTATACTGCCTCCATTTACTATTTTAAAAGATACCTAAAAGCATTTGTATGGTGGGACGTAGTGCACCAGACCTACAGCCTGCTTCACCATTAGCTTATGTCTGTCTTACACTCCCTGATGAACAGTGCATACTGATGCTCAGTGCGCCACACCTGTAACCTGCTTCTTGAATGATCCTGTGGGCCACTCACAAAGCAGATGCAAAAGTGGACTGAATCAGCGCCCCCCCCCCACCGACTCCCGTTTTGCCCAATCTTGGTGTCAGACAAACCATACAACAAACAATCTCTCAGGGACTGTCCCGTTGGGGCAGTGGTAGAGCTACCGTGCTCGTGACACCAGCAAATACTGCCACCTGGGTGACCACAGGTGACAGTGTGGCTGAAGAACCGATAGTGGGTGGCATTCCACAGGTGTCAGACGTCACTGTGCTCGGTGTGAGTGAACATCCCTTGAACACTGCATGTGGGAGTTTCTGGGGGAAGAGGACCAGAAAAAAAGGAAATGCCCTGATCCCCACAGATGAAAGACTCCGGTACATCTGGGGCTGCATTCCATCCACCGGTTGTGCGCCCCTTGATGAGCAAAGTGAGTTTGGGGGGGTGGAATCCGAGGCAGCATAGAGAATGGTGGCACAATGGTAAGGTAGGAGTGCCCCCATCGATGTACCATGGGGATCTTAAAGGAGTCATGGATCAGAGAGGAGAAGGGGGCATAAACACAGAGTAATTAAAAAAAAATTCTCCTTAATCAATAGCACCCATACCACCTCCCCCATGCAAGGAAAAAATACTCCCACCCCACCAGCCAACTTAGCACCCATTCCCAACCTCCCCCCGCCCCAGCATTAATCTAGTACATAAAATCCAGGGTTAAACAATTGTCGAACAATAAAAAAGACATCAATGGTTCACTCAGAGAATAGTTAATTTATGGAATACACTGCCAGCTTCAATTGTAGAGAGTAAAAAGTACAGTTACGTAAGAACTCACCGTAACAGTAGATCTTCGAGAGAGTCTCTTGCAGTAGGTAATTACATATAGGACTGACGCCGGCAGGCGGCAGGACCCACTGGAAAAAATTTTAGCTAGCAGTCCTGCAAGGACACTCGCCTCATCGCCAGGGGTGACCGGCATCAGAGACGCCGCATAAAGGGCGGTCCGTGACGCCTGCTTTCCAGTTCTTTCCCACCACGGGCCAGAAAGGCCAGATGAGAGAGGAGCGGATATTTCCCTCACTGGAAATGGAGCTGAAAAAGCCTAGTGGGATGGAGGGCGGGAAGGTATTACTTACTGCAAGAGCCTCTCTCGAAGATCTACTGTTACGGTAAGTTCTTACATAACTGTACTATCTTACTTCGAGAGGGCTCTTGCAGTAGGTAATTACATACAGGACTGAATCCCAAGCAGTCTAGAACAAAGAGAGGCACCGGGAGGAGGAAAACCACTCCAAAAAGCAGTTCTAGCTGTGCAAGCCTTAAGATAAGAGGCCTTGCAGAACAGCCAGCCCGAAGCCTGCTCTACGGCAAGAGGCAACATCCAAACTGTAGAGTTTAGTAAAAGTATGGACGGAAGTCCAGGTGGCGGCAGCACAGATATCTGCCGCAGACACATTTTTGAAACAAGCCGCTGAGGCAGCTACTCCTCTGGTGGAGTGGCCTCTTACTTGACCCGGGAGGGTCTTGTTATATTTGTCATAACAGAAAGTGATGCAATGAGCCAACCACTTAGATAGGCATTGCTTGGAAACAGCACTGCCTTCCCTTTTATGAGCAAAAGAGATGAACAATTGATCAGTCTTTCTGAGATCCTCTGTCCTGTTGGTGTAGTATCTCAGAATCCGGTGAACATCGATAGTATGGAGTAAATACTCCCCTTGATTAGAGTACTGCGTAAAAAAGGCAGGTAACTCTATGGACTGATTTAGAGTAGACTCAGCTACTACTTTAGGGAGAAACTTAGGATTCGTGCAAAGAGCAACATGTTCCTTGTGAAAAATCAAGTATGGGATTTTACACATCAGGGCCTGGAGCTCAGAAATTCTCCGAGAAGAAGTAATGGCCACCAGGAAGAGAGTCATCCACGAAAGGAACTTCAAATCTACAGAAGCTGCAGGTTCGAAGGGAGGGAGAGTAAGTTGCTCGAGAACAAAGTTCAAGTCCCAAGGTGGGGCAGGAGTACGAATGGGGGGGCCTCAGATGGAGGACCCCTCTGAGAAAGGTCTTAGAGACCTCCAATTGAGCGAAAGTTTTGTCCGCGAAGGGAACATGATAGGCCGAAATGGCCACCATGTGTACCTTCAGAGAAGAATGACTGAGACCCAGGTCAAACAGATGATGTAGATACTCCAGCAGAAGCCCCGCTGAACAGGAGAAGGCTTCCACGTTCTTGGAAGCAGCCCAGATAGTGAATCTTTTCCACTTCATGGCATAAGTGGATCTGGTAGAGGGTTTTCTGGCCTCCACCAAAATCTCCGCCACTTTGGGAGACACTCCAAAATGGGACTGGGCTAAGTCTGCAGGAGCCATGCATGCAGTTGAAGGGATTTGAGACCTGGATGGACCAGGGTCCCCTGATCCTGGGTCAGTAAACCTCAAGATAGAGGAAGAGGAGGATCCTCTGAGTATTGTTGTAGAAGACAGAACCAAACTTGCCTGGGCCAGAAAGGAGCGATCAGAATCATTCGTGCTCCTTCTGAGGCTAGTTTCTGCAAGACTCGTGGGATGAGTGGAATTGGGGGAAAGGCACAGACGAATCTGTCCTTCCAGTCTAGAGATAGAGCGTCGTTCCAAAAAGCGCCTTGCTCTGGAACGAGCGAGCAGAATATGGGACGTTTTGCGTTTAGAGGGGATGCGAATAGGTTGACCTGTGGTGTTCCCCAAAGTCAGAAGATGTTGTCTAGGACCCCTTGGTCCAGTTCCCACTCATGAGTCAGAGCAGAAGAGCGACTTAGCTTGTCTGCCAGGGTGTTGTCGACTCCCGGAACGTGAATTGCCGTGAGGTGAAGGTCGTGTTGTGTTGCCCAATCCCAAACCCTCACTGCCTCCCTGCAAAGAGGGTAGGACCGAGTCCCTCCCTGTCTGTTGATGTACCACACCACACACATGTTGTCCGTCTGGACGGCTAGGTGGCCAGGAAGGATGTATTGGTGAAGGGCCTGGAGAGCATACAACACTGCCCGAAGCTCGAGCACATTGATGTGGAGAGCTTGTTCTAGCTTGGACCAGAAGCCCTGGGTCCGATGAGGGCCTAGATGGGCTCCCCAACCTTCGCCCGAGGTGTCTGTGGATAGAGTCTGGGAGGGGGAAGGACGAAAGAAAGGAACTCCCCGAAACAGGTTCTCTCGAACCATCCACCATTGCAAGTCTCAAAGCATCGTCGAGAAGACCAGAACTGGGTGATCTAGGTTGTCCTCTAGCTGGTCCCACTGGGAGCGTAGAGTCCACTGAGAAATTCTCATGTGGAGTCGAGCGCGAGGAACCATCAGGATAGCAGCCACCATGAGCCCGAGAAGGCGAAGGACCGACCTCACAGAGACCATCCTGCGGTCGGACAGCAGACTTATTTGGGTCTGGAGGGTGGATGCCCTGTCCGGAGGCAGGAAGACCTTGCCCGTGGTCGTATCGAGAATCGCCCCAATAAACTGTAGTCTCTGGGATGGGACCAGATGAGACTTGGAATGGTTGATGGTAATACCCAGGCAGGCAAAACCTGTTGGGTAAGGGAGAGGCAACGCAGGAGTTCCTCCCTGGAGGAGGCCGCCAGGAGCCAATTGTCCAGGTACGGGAAAACCTGCACTCCCTTGATACGCAGGTGGGCCGCCACCACTGCCAGGCATTTGGTAAACACTCAGGGGGACGAGGATAGACCAAACGGGAGCGCCTTGAACTAGTAGTGGTCCCCCTGAAACGCAAAACGAAGGTATTTGCGATGGGATGGGTGAATAGGAAATGTGCAGATAAGCATCCTGCGTATCCAGAGCACACAGCCATTGACCCGGCCAGAGGGGGGGGGGCAGAAGGCTCTGCAAAGAGAGCATCCTGAACCTTCTGTATTCTACGAAAAGATTCTGGGAACTGAGATCCAAAATTGGTCTGAGATCTCCTGTCTTCTTTGGGACCAGGAAGAAATGGGAATAGTAACACGTCCCATGCAGATGAAGGGAAACGGGTTCTATTGCTTGTTTCAGCAGGAGAGCCGAAATTTCCTCCTGGAACAAGAGAAGATGTTCCCTTGAATACAATGACTTCAGAGGGGGGTGGCGAGTGGTTTCTAAAGAAACTCTATCGAGTGTCCTTCTGCTATGAGCTGGAGCACCCAAGAATCTGTGGTTATCCTCTCCCAGCCCGGAAGGTGGAGGGAAAACCTCCCTCCTACCGGTTCCTCCGGGGAGTCCGGAGGCTGTGGGAGAGGGAGGAGAGGAGTCAGGTGGTGGGCAGGCCACAGCTGAAGCACCCGCTGCTTTTTGGGGTGGGGGCTTAGCAGCTGTGGGGGCCCAGCGTTTGTAGGCCCGCCTTCCTGGGGTTCGCCTTGGGCCGATTCTGTCTGCGAAAGGGACGGCGCTACTGCTGATGGAGACGGTACATGGAATCAACTGACTTCAGTGCCATCCCCTTCTCTTGCAAATCGGTGATGATGTCCTTGACATCACCCCCGGAAAGCACCGACCCCAGGAAGGGTGCTTCCTGGATAGCAGACTGCACCTCTGGGACCAACCTTGACACACGGAGCCAAGCATGACGCCATAGGCCTACAGTGAAAGCTGAGCTCCATCCAGCAGTGTCCACTGCATCGTATGTCGCACAAATTATGTGTCGACTGGCTGAACAAGCAGAGCAGAGCAGACAAGATCAGCCAACTCCTGCTTAACTTGGGAGTCAGGCAGGGAGTCCAATTTGGCCTCCACCTGGGTCAGAATGGCCTACTGGTAGTCCCCCATATGGCCGACATAGTTCAGGGCCCTGATCCCCAGCATGGAGGAAGCATAGATCTTTCTCCCATACTGGTCCAGAAGGCATGATTCCTTGTCAGGTGGTGACGGGCTAAGGTGTTTGGAGTTGACCGAACGGCCGTGAGCGGTGCTAATCACGACCGAGTCGGCACGAGGGTGAGAATCCAGGAAATCAACACCCTCCAGAGCCTGATATAGCCTGTTCAACTTCCTAGGAAGTAGGGCTAAAGCCGATGGCTGTTTCCATATGGTGGTAACGAGGTCGGCGTGAGGCTCTATCCAGGGTGGCACCAAGGTAGGAGCTGTCACGGGCAGATCCAGATGTTCAGCGACTTTCAGACGCTGAGGATCTGGTTCCAGGGAGTGCCACTGATGAACCTCCTGGATTTTCTTAAGCAACTCCGTAAAAGAAGGATCTTACGGAGGAGTCCTTGGCCTGGGCTTCGACGGAGAGCGTGGCTCGTCGGCTCTCTCAGAGCAACCGTCGGAAGAATCCGAAGAGTCCGAGGGTGAAGAGGAGGATGAAGAGGAAAAAGACTCCCTTTCCCGACCTGGGGGAGGAACGGACCCCTTGGGAAGCCCCCGGGGAAGCGTGTCCTGACCCTCTCTGGATCCAGACGGAAGAACCCTGGAGTCTGGAGGTAGTGAGGGAGTGTGCCGCCTCGGACATACGGGAACCTGGGATGGCACCATCGTCGGAAGGCGGCTCTCGACCTCTTTGGTGAGCTGAGCCTTGGCCTCAGCCCACCAGGAGGCCAGAGTCTCCTGCAGGTCCACCGGCATCTGTGAGAGCGGTGGAGGATGAGGAGGTGGGGTATAGGGATACGGGTTATACCCGTATGGAGCGTATCCAAAACCCAGCTGCGTGTAGCCCGGCGTCGGATACTGTGGCGTTGGGTACTGCGGCATCAGAAAAACCGTGTCGGGTACTGTGGTGCCAGATACTGCGGCCCCGGGTATGTCGGCGTCGGATAGGACGGAGGGTACCCGGGAGCTGGGGGGGCCGCCGGAGCAGACGGCCCGGCCGGTGGCCTCACGGGCGGGTCCGCATTGGAAGGCCCGGAGGGTCCAACGGGAGCGGGATGTCTCCCGGAGTCAGCAGAACCAGCGTCGGGGCCAGTGTCGGAGGTACCATCGTCGGAGGAGCCGGCGTCCAGCGAGCCGACGTCAGATCCGGCGCACCAACTGGAGGAAGGTCTGACGGAGGAGGAAGATCCCCAGCATCGCCCTGGGATGGAGGGAGAAATCCCTGGGTTGAGCTGGGGAGACTCTGGGTCCCCAGATGGCAGTGAAGGCTACGGAGAACCGGTATGACGGACGGAGTCCTGCTGCCGGCCCCGCTTAGTCTGGCCGGACGGGCCAATGTGTGGCTTGAGGGCGAGTTTGGCGGGTGCCGGAGGAGCCAGTGTCCGCTTATGGGAGCCATCACCGGAGGCAGGCTGAGTGAGGATCGCCTGGTCCGGGCGGAGTGGAGGCCACGCCGCCCGGCGGGTCGGGCGCCTTACCGCCCTCTCCGGCGGACGCCGGAGGAGCTGACGCCTGACTTAGCGGAGTCACCGCAGTAGTAGGCCACAAGCCTGCAGCCGAACCAGGGGCAGAGGCCTCCAACTGCCCGGAGGCGCCTGCAAGGCCTGAGCGCGAGCCAGACGGGCGAGCCGACGCCCCCTTGGAAACCTCCGAGGCGGCCATCGAGGAACGGTCTCCCAGAGGGGACGTTACCTGTGTCCCAGCGACTCCCAAGGGAGACACGGTAGAGGAGCCCTTGTCCCGGTGCCCCTCCTTCTCCTTCTTCTTCCGATGGCCTCCGGGGGAAGTGGACGCCTGCCTCAGTTTTTTGAGCTCCTTTTCCATTGAACTCATTTTCTTCTTCAGAATATGGGCTTCCAGAGATTGCTGCCGCCTTTTCCGGGTAGCCGTGTTGAGGCTGAGGCAGTGCTGGCACTTCTCGACCAGGTGATCGGGGCCTAGGCAGAACAGGCATGGGGAATGGCCGTCCTTGTGCGGTAGCTTGGCGCTGCACGAATCGCACTTATTTTTGTGCTCGGAGGGTGTAGGGGACGACATATACCGACGATGGTACCTGACGTTAGTTGAAAAACAAATTATTTCGTAAACCGACGAAGATAGGGCTGACTAAGCGCAAACTTTTCCGCGAGAGCCTGCACGCCAACAGCAGGAAAGAACTGGAAAGCAGGCATCGGGGACCGCCCCTTTATACCGACGTCTCCTGATGCCGGTCACCTGACGTGGGGACGGTCCCTCGCCAGGGACTGCTAGCTAGAAATTTTTCCATGGGGTCCTGCCACCTGCCGGTGTCAGTCCTATATGTAATTACCTACTGCAAGAGCCCTCTCGAAGTAAGATCTATGGATATGTTCAAGGGTACATTAGACAAATTTATGGGTAATACCAAATTTTGATTCCACAGATAATTAAAACCACCTTTGGGTGGCACGTTCAATAATAGGCTTTGCCTCCTGAACTTGGAAGTAACTATGAAACTATGACACAACTCGGCCTCTACTTTATCCAGCTGCCGTCACCTGAAGAAAAAAATGTGAAAACAAAAAACTTAAGTCACAAAATGCGGTAACTGAACATGCATCTGTACTTACGCTTTTTTCTTTTCTTTTTTCCTTTTATGTATAATTTGTCCATTTTTATTCATTTTGGGACCATTTTTTTCAAGGTGCCCAAGTCACCAGGCCCTCATGACCACCTATGAGGCACCTTGTAAAGCTGACACAAAATGTGTTTTTTTTTGGGGTGAATCCCAAAAGCACATTTTGGGTCACATTTATGAGGTGCAACTTATGCTGTCTTGAGGTGGAAGGGCAACTTGATCACCCTGAAAATGTGGGCCCAAAATGGCTAAATTATGGGCAAAAGAAAAAAAAATTGGAAAATCTACGCCCCAAAATGCATGTATTACGTACCAGTGTGGACTAGGGTATTTTCAGGGTTTTTTTTAGTCATAACTTGGCCAGATTTTCAGCCACCCCACCCCAAGACACAAAAGCAGTACCTTGTAAATCCAACCCGAAATGTGTTTTTTGGTGTTTGACCCTTCAGACTTGTGGCTTTATGTTCTGGTCAGCCCACTCAATGGGTTAATTTCTTTGTATACCACACTTACCTAACATTTTATATATATTATACTGTCCCAGTAGGGCCAGTATAGTTAGGGTTGCACGGCCACTTCTATGTTAAACCCAAACACCTCGTGCCACACCGGCAACCTGGGTTTGGGAACGAACTCAAGCCGCTGGGGGTCAGCAGGGTAGGGAAGGGATTGAGCGTCCGGAGGACTGCTCTCCCTTCCCAGCGAGGGATCCGGGAATGCGCCGCAAGGAACAAATGGCGCTGCAAATGCGGGGGCAGAGCTGTGGCAGACATCAGCACATACTGCCCTTGACGTCATTGCACGTCCGAGCTCCAAGGGGCAACCAAAGAAGAAAAACCCTGCTTGGTCTAGGGAGGCAATGAGGGCTCCAATGGCAGGCACCCACATTCCCATCGCGGGCTCTCTCCCTGAAGGCTGGCTGAGACCCGCACTGGAGACTTAGGGCAGATGACCCCAAGACACACCCCGGCACCTGCTGGTCTGTGGATGGTGGGGGAGGGGGTTTGGGGGTAGGGTTGTTTACTCTAACATCAAATTTCCAGACTTTTGTTGGTATGGAACCCCAACTGATGCATTAACGGAGTTTTTTGCAATAAAAATATATATACGCACACACATATATACACTATGTATAGATTCTGTAGTTCTTTACCCTATTCCTTCATTACTGAAAACAGCTGCAAGAAAACATAGCCTCTCCTGCAGACAGTTGCATGAAAACAAAGCCTCTCCTGCTCAGCCTGTTTGTGGAGGGTGTTAGCCTGTTGACGCTATGTGTCAACTGTCCCACCCGCCCCAGCCACCCTCCTACCCAGGGGCATCCCTTAATTTAAGGACTGTCCCTATCACAAGACTTCCTGCTGCACTGATTACTATAAGGACTGCCCCATCACAAGACTTCCTGCTGCACTGATTACAAGTCCCCACTTTGCCATTAGCAGCTTACACTGAACTAACACTAGAGGGAGCCTGTTCCTTTTCCTTGCATCTCCTATACAGCCCTTCTTATTACCTGCCTCTCCTCCACTGCACTGACTGACTCTCTATACTAGGCCCTCACTCCCTGATCACCTCTAGTCAGCACTGCTCTCTCCTTCTCTAGCTTGCTCCCACAACTTATCATCCCTGCACCCACCCACCACACCCTTGTTCCCTCGCTGCACTCCCCGAGTGCCCACTAGGAGTCACTGTTGCGCCCCCTCCTCTGCCCCCTTGCCTGGCCAGGCCTCACCACTGCCTATCGGGCCCCTAGAGTAGGCATTTCAAGCATCCCTCCCTCGGGATTCAAACCTTGTATCTTCTACGCCAAAGTCCGCAGCCCTACCACTGTACCATCGTGGCTGCCTCAATTCTGGTAGACTTCTTACCAGCCTTATACTTGTCGCAAGTCCACTGCCCACTACCAACCATGGACACCTCCAAATGCCCGCACATCATGGCCTCACTACTGCTACTGACACTCTTTATTCCCCACTTATGCCTATCACCAACCCCCCCTCATTAACACATCCGAGGAATCCCCCACCCCTCTATCTGCTCACTTACCCCTACCCTGGCCATCCTCACATCCCCCCGCATCCCCCAAGCTCGCCTCCCTCTGCCACTGGTCTCTCCCAACCCCCCTTGGCCCCTGCTCTACTTCGCTATCCCAGCCCTCTGCACTCTGCCCATTCCGTGCTCCCTACCTACAAAGTTCACATATTCACAACCTGAAAGGTCTTGGCACACCTTAGACTGGACAAAAAAATATCTCCACACAGAACGAGTAAAACATAACTTACCTTTACTAGTGGAGTGCAAAAAAACAGTGACGGCAGACAAAGTACATACAATGCTGTGCCTGCATTGTATGTACTTTATGTCTGCCGTCACTGTTTTTTTGCACTCCACTGGTAAAGATAAGTTATATTTTACTCGTTCTGTGTGGAGAGTTTCTTTGTCCCATCTAAGGTGTGCCAAGACCTTTCCTGTTGTGTGTTAAAGTTTTGGTCCTAGAGCACCCATACCTCTGTGCGGCTCTATCTTATTGCCTACAGTTCACATATTATGCACAATAGAAGTTTTTCCTCTCTTCAAAGTAGTCTCCTTGCTTCTGCTGCTGTCCAGCAACATCCATCCCAGGCTCTATTACTACCAGCCAGTTACAGACTCCCCCCGCCTTGGGATTACGAGATAGCCTCCATGAACATTTGCAGCCTCCTAAAATAATCTGCAGCCCTCCAGTGCTGGTTGGTGCAGCATCAGCCAGATGTACTGGCACTCATGGAAACCTGGCTCTTAAAGTCGACCCCTGATTCCTTCATTACTTTCCCTGGCTACTCCCTCTTCAGGGAGGACAGAGTGGGTAAACGTGGGGGTGGCTGTGCCTTCTACATGCGTGACTCCTTACTGAGCCATGCCCTACCAACCCCAAAGCTGGACCATGGTGCCTAAGCCATTTCTCTTAAAATCGCTCCAGACCCCGCCAAGACCCCACTTATCACTGTGGCCTACGTTCCTCCATGGAAACAAACCCCAGCAATCCTCTCACTCACTGATTATCTCTCTAGCCTCCCGCATAAGGTTGAGCAGATACTGGTGGGTGATCTCAATATTAACTGGCTTGCCAGCTCGGCAACCCAAGCCAAGGACACATTCGCAGCCCCTGACTTAACCCAACTAGTAACCCAACCTACAAGGACAAACCCATCCAATGGCTCTCACACCCTCCTGAACATTCTTCTCTCCAAACGCCCTCATAGAATTAGGGACATCTCTGTCCATCCTAATTCCCTGAGCGACCACTTGCCAGTAACTTTCACTTGGTCCTGTCTGCTACCCAAACCGGTGCCCAGCACGGTTTCCCACTGCCGCTTTCAACCTGGTAATCTCAGTAAACTTAGGCAGTACCTAGCCCACTGGGATTGGTCCCCTATTAACCGGGCCCCAAGTATTGGCGGAAAACTCAACTGGAGGTGGATAGACTTGAATTGTTAGAACATTATAAATTCTACCAATCAGCAATTTACCATAAGAAGGCAGAGTTCCTGTCCAGGGAAATTGCTGCAGCAAGGAATAGACCATCCCAGCTCTTCTGGACTGTAGATAGACTGTGCAATCCAGTCTGTCTTCAGACTGGTAGAGCATTATCACAGGTACAGTGTGAGCAGTTTGCGAAATTCTTTGCTGACAAGGTATCCACCATTAGGGATGAGATCCACTAGTGTCCTTCTATTGGACATTGCACTGGTCAATCGGGTGGTACTAACACCCAGTTGTACTGGTCTACCTTTAGACTACCAGCAGTAATAGATATAGTGAGGATCATCCAGACTCTGTGACCTACCTACTGTAAGTTGGACCCAGGCCCTACTCACCTGGTGGTGGGGTGTGTAGATGTTATCGGCCCAGTCCTGGCTGGGATAGTGGTGGTGGTGTCATTAGACAGAGGGATCTTTCCGGATCCCTTAAAGGAGGTGGTAGTACGCCCCCTGTTGAAAAAGCCCTCTCTTGACCCCGACTGCCCAGCACATTATAGACCAGTCTCTAACCTTCCCTTTGTAGGGAAGGTTATTGAGAAGGTAGTCGCTCTGCAACTGGAGGATCATTTGTCCAGCCACAATATCTATGACCCTCTCCAATCTGGCTTCAGGAAAAGGCATAGTACAGAGATGGCTCTTGTTCGCGTATTGAATGATCTCCTGATGGCAAGAGATCGGAGGACCCATTCCATCTTGGTTCTCCTGGATCTCTCAGCAGCATTTGACACCATGGATCATGGGGTATTGCTCGACCGCCTGCAGTTTTTCTGTGGTCTGAGGGGAGCAGTCCACAGCTGGTTTCAGCTGGTATTATCTTTGCTTCTGATTGTCTCAATTGTAGCAATGACGTGGAACCTTTGTAAAAGAGCCTCGGCTCAAAGGTATTTGTAATCCTAGAACAAATAAAATAAAGAAATAGAAAAAAAAGAAAAGAAAATATGTCATGCACAATTTCTGTGTTCTGGGGTGGAGGGGGTATAATTAAGGACTGTCCAGCCTTCTCTAGAATACTGCATGTCTGCTGCAATACACAGAAACTGTAGAAGAATTTTTTTTTTCACTCAAGCCGAAACCAGCTTCTGCCATTTTCAACTTCTAATTTCCTCCCAAAACCCTGAAATTATTTCTCTAGGGAACTGGAAATCCTGCCTCCTGCTAGCTTCTTGAGAAAAAAATTAAGAAAAACTCACCCTCCATAGGTTCTGACTCATCCACAGGCCTGGTTAGTATGTTAGAAAATACTTCCATCTTCTCTAATATTAAAACTGAAAACAAGTTTCTTGACTGTTTGGAGCTTCACAAAATGAAAAGATATACAGCTATCGATTACTGTATACCTTGTGCCTGTGATATTATCTGTATGAAAAACAATGTGCATTGAACTTGATATTCTATGTGCTGAATGATTTACTTAATTTAATTATTTTATTTAAACATATTTTAGCTGGCTCTGTGGCACTGAGCGGTGAGGCACCTGCTCAGCACACTGGCAACCCGTGTTTGCACCCTAAGCCCAGGAAGACAGAAGCGGAGGCCAGCAGGGAGGGCGAAGGGCCAGATGCTCTCCTCCCATGGAAGGAAGGGTGCTGTGGTGTACCACCCATAGAGGACACTCAGCGAGTATCAAAACCTTGGCTGGCATGGATGATCACATGTACAGACCCGTGCTTTTCTTAAATAAGAAATAACAAGAAATTCAAGGTATAAAAAGAAATAAAACGAAAACAAGCACATGAAAAAAGTTTAAAAATTGCTTTTTTTTTTTTTTTGCAAAAACTAATCAAATGCTTGCAGAAGTTGTTGTTTAGGCTCCGTTGTTACCACAGAGACGGTCCGCAAGGAAGTGGCAGCAGAACTGTCTGATTCACAAAACCTTTCAAGACCACAGCACACAGCATAATGCATAATGCTGCTTAATACAATGTAGTATACTAGGAATGTGATTTCTAGAGTATGTCAGGTTGTTTTGAGGTATTTTATTAATGTAAATGTGATAATAAGAAATAACACAAAATTTTCAATGAATAAAAATAAATAACAAGAAATTCCAGAAAAATAATAAAAAAAATTGTAAAAAATAAAAATCAGGGCTCTAACCATGTGTAAGGTGATCCACACCCTAGGACATCGATAGGGCGTATGCAGCTGGGATAGTGGAAGGGGACAAGAAAAATGGAAAATTGTCTGCTTAGCATACCAGATGATGGCTTCTGCTAGTTCTCACCCATGACACCAGGTCCCTCTCTGGCCTGCCCCCCCCCCCCCACACATCCCAAAGTTCAAGACGATTCTCCCCTTGATAAAGAGGCATGGCATGGGAGGGGGTCTGCCGGGATAAGCTAGAAATCCAAGAACAGATGAACACAACTTGGGACCCCTGAGGCTGGAGTCCAGTGGCAAGTGGCGCGGTCAGCAGGTAGCTGGGGATGACCAAGAGGGGCACAAACATATATAAATATATTTTTTAAACTTCATGTTTGCTGATTTAGCAATTAACATACAGTTAGTTTTCCGGACACAGTAAACCACACCATTTATTACATGCAGGTAAATGTAACGTTCTCTGGCTTATATTCACAACCATTACCCCAATCTCCACCGCCACTTTACTTAACTGTTCCTACCTCAATTCAGCAATGTGCCACTGAACAACATGGGAGATTGCTGAATTGGGTTAGTAAAGGCTAAGTAAAGCGATGTTAACACTAGAGATAATGTTCACAAATATAGGCCTCTTGTCAGTAAGATATGTTTTTGGGGTAAACCAACACTCTAGACATCACTGTATTACCATTTATAAAACTACCACATAAACGCTGTGTTTGCGAGTCCATGAGCTGCATTAAAAATGCTAAAAAATGTGAAATCAATATATTCCAAGGTTGCTGGTTCCCAGAAAAAGGAAAGCAAGTGGTTCATGCATATATGACGGTTTATGCCAACAAAGGTATCATCCGAATGGGACTGTTACTTAGCAATACAGCTGCTCTTATTGGAACATACCCAAGAAAGAATTCTCTATACTGATGTGGAAACTATTTTAACTTTGAAAAGAGTCTGTGCGAAAACAAATGTGCTATATTGAGGGGGGTTGGGTATAACAGGAGATGTAGGGTGAACTGAGGAGTGAGGCCACCAGTAAATTCCGATGGCCGCACTTTGAGGCCCGCAGGATTTGTGGCTTGAGAATCACTGCATTTGAGGGTCTCTCATGCTCTCTTTGAGCTGACAGGGCAAGGGGATCTTGGAGTAGATGGGGAAGGGAGGGAGGGGGGTGAAAACTCCAGCAAGCTCCTAGGGGAGGTCATGGAGACAGGAAGATGCTACAACCAGAAGTCAGGGACTACTGACAGTGTCAGTGGCTCAGAAAGACAGTGTCAGTGGCTCAGCAGGTTGCACACTCGCCCCTGAGGCCAGAAGATCGAAAGATTGTGGGTTTTAGCCCCATACCAGGCACTTGGGGTAAATCCCAATACTGACACTGTAGTGCATCATGAGAGGGATGCTGTACTCCTGAGGTGCCGTCTTTCAGATGAGACATTAAACCGAGGTCCCATCTGCCTGTCCTGGTGGTTGTTCAGGTGGCCATTAAAGATCCAATGGCACTTCTTGAAAAGAGTAAGGGAATTTTTTATTCAAAAGACGAACAACAAATTCTCACATCAGATTACATATTTAGGAAAATATAAAGAAAATACAAACAAAAAATAAAAAGACATCAATGATCTGACAAAACACCACTGTGCACCATCCCATCACCTCACCCAATCAATACCTTTCCACAACTGTTTACACTCATTATCACCCAATCAAGAATGCTCCTGTTGATAAACAGCATCTAATTCTGCTTATATTTTGAAAGAAAGGTCAAATAAGGTCAATTCTTTATTCCTCAAAAATTGCTGACATCGGCTTTGCCATATAACCCATTTGAGACAGGCAAATATAACATAAACAGTACTTCTGTTCCATTTTAACCATCTCACAGTTAGCTGACCATGGTATAGCATATGTAATTCCTGCGAAACACAAGTATTCCATAGTGCACTAACATTTGCCAAAAAGGCTGTACAAAAGAACACTCGAAAAAGAAATGGGGCATAGTTTCTAACTGCCCACAATCCTTAAATAAACAATTCCATTCATTAAGAGCTTTGTGCTTACAGTTTGCCCGAACTTTGAGCTTCCCATGTCCACAAAGCCACAAAGCTAGCATAGCATCAAGCAAATATTTACACTGTACCTGAGCGCCATTAAAAACTGGCTCCTTGTAGTAACAATTAACTAAAATTTCTGTATGAAATTGCTTTCTGGGGACACCTTGAACCCAGCGGAGCTCTAGTTTCCATAACCTATTTCAAGCAAACTTGCACATGGCTAGGAAGGGCCTTTTCTGCTACGCTCCACCTCCCAAGCTGAGAAAAATCCAGCCATCCAGCTGAGCACTGCTTGTGTTCACATACTGGAATCCCCACTGAACAAAGGTTTTATATCCGTATAAAAGAAAATACTGAAAAAGAAAACAATCTGATGAATCATATTCAGCCCACCCTCCTGCCAAGTTCTACAGGTGTGATTCTGTTTTACAGGTTTGAGTCTACTGCCCCAGAGTAGCTGGAAAAACCGACTCAGTACCTTTGTATGCACTGAAAAGTGTGCTGGGAAGATATGGCGATATTCAGAAATATGGGCAAAATAAACTGCAGCAACAAAAAGATCCTTTTTGTTTTGGTCATGGACCACGACTTCCCATCTTGTGACTTTAGCCTACGCGATTGCTATTTTTTCTTCCCAATTTATTTGAGCAGCATTCTCTGCTCCAAAAGTTAGTCCCAAAATGTTAATAGCCCCAGTTGTTACTGGAATTATAAAATTATCCAATTGTGGTGCCTGCCTTAATGCTAGAGACTGACATTTCCCTAAATTAACTTTAATATCTGTGGAAACACTATGTTCTGAAAAAACGGCCATGGCTCTGGTGCCAGAGGCCAAATCTCCCCCCACTAGAACACCATCATCAGCATATGCTGAAACGTTATCTAGAGTGATGCCACTCTGCGTTTGAACTGGGGCTACAGAGGCATCAGCCTCTATCGTCTGTATTACAGGGTTTATACTAAAGACATATAATAATGGACTAAGACGGCACCCTTGTGTCACCCCATACAAGAGGTACATAGGAGTCCCCAGGTGGCCATTCACCAGCGGCCATATGTGAGCCTCATTATATAACGCTTTTATAATATTTACAAAAGCCTCACGGATGCCATAAAGACGCATGGTCTGCCACAGGTAGTCATGCCTTACAGAATCAAATGCTGTCTCTTGATCCACTGTCAGCAAATATCCATCCAAGGTCATATCTAGGCCTTGTTCAACTATTTCTCTTATAAACATTAAATACAGGTTACTCACCTGTAACAGGAGTTCTAGGAATGGTATATGTTGTTCATCCACACTGTCTGGCAGGTTCCTTGCCGCTTTAAATCTTGCCGGAAGGTCTTCAAGCTGGCTCCTCCCACCCACCCGGGTGGTAAAACTCTCGGCTCCACCCATGATGCAGATCTAGCCTCGCTGGAAGCCAGGTTGTGCGTCGAAGCCGGGAGGTCGGGTGGGTTGTGTGGATGAACAACATATACCATTCCTAGAACTCCTGTTACAGGTGAGTAACCTGTATTTCTAGAGACATGGATATGTTGTTCATCCACACTGTCTGGCAGACTCCTAGCAGTTCTCTGGGAAGAGGGAGGCAAGGCGCACACCCCCTACTTAGGGAATAAAGACTGGAGAACCGAGGCCCCAAAACCAGCATCCTGGCGTGACTCAAGGTCGATGTGGTAGTCGGTAATGAAGGTATGTGCCGACTTCCAGGTAGCAGCCCTGCAGATATCCTGGATAGGGACATCCCTGGAAGCAGCTAACGGATGCAGCGGTATGGCGGGTAGAATGAGCTCTTATCCTCTGGGGAGGCTCCATGCCCGCCAACCTATAGCAGAGATCTATGCAGGAGGTGACCCACCTGCTTATCGTCCGCTGGCTGCAGGTCTGCCAGGTGTGGCTTCAGTGTAGGTGACAAAAAGCTGGCGAACCTCTCCCAAACTTCAGCCGTCAGCTCCTCTCAAAATAAGCAGCGCTCTTCTAGGGTCCAAAGTATGGAGCCTATATTGCCTCCGAGGTGTGATTGGGAGACACCGGCAGAGTCAACACCTGGTTAAGGTGAAACTCCGACACCACCTTTGGAAGGAACTTCGGGTGGGGGCACAGGACAACCTTGTCCCTGTGGAAGACCAGATAAGGAGACTCGATGGAAAGCACCTGGAGCTGTCCCATCCTTCTGGCTGACGTGACAGCCACCAAGAAGGTGGTCTTCCACAACAGGTGGGAGATATCGCACCTGTGCACTGGTTCGAATGGCTTGCCCATGAGCTTGGCCAATACCAGCAGTAGATCCCACGGAGGTGGAGGTTCTCGCACTGGAGGGGAAATGTGATCAAGGCCTTTGAAAAAGCACCAGACCACCTTATCCTGCGCCACCGACTGCTTCCCGGCCCGCACCTGGTAAGCAGAGATGGCTGCCAGGTGCACCTTAAGGGTCGTCGACTGAAGGCCTTGATGAGAAAGGGACCACAGGTGGAGGAAGGGTCCAGGCCCTTTCCCTGACACCAAATGGAGAATCTCTTCCATCTGAAGGCATAGCATTTTCTGGTCGACTCCTTATGGGACGCCTCAACGACATTGAGGACCTCGTCAGAAATACCCAAGGCCTGGAACTCTAGCCGCTCAGGAACCAGGCCATCAGGTGCAGGGATTGAAGGTCCGGATGGAATACCTTCCCCTGATTGACTGAGATCAGGTCCGGGCGGGCTGGAAGCCGCCTCGGGAGCCTGGAGCTGAGACCGAGGAGATCTGGATACCAGAACTGGCGGGGCCAGTCTGGGGCTACCAGAATCACCTGCGCCTTGTCCCTCCTCGCCTTGAGAAGCACCTTGTGGATCAAGGGAAATGGGGGAAAGGCGTAGAAGAGGCCCGGGGTCCACGGCCTCGAGAAGGCATCCCCCTGCAGCGAGCCCTGCTGAGGGGGTGGGCATGGAACAGTCTCAGCTTCGCATTCTCCCTGGAGGCAAACAGGTCCGCCTGAGGCATGCCCCAGTGGGAGAAGAGATCTTGTACTACCTCCGGCAGGAGAGACCACTCGTGAGACGCAGCCCCTATCCGGCTTAGGGCATCAGCCAGGGTGTTGGAGGCTCCTGCCACGTGAATGGCTAGGAGATCCGCCTCCAGGCTGCACACGAGAGACCATATGCGGAGAGCTTCCTTGCATAACAGCATGGAGCACATCCCGCCCTGGCAGTTTAGGTAGTACATGGTCGTGGTATTGTCCGCCTGACCTGAACCACTTGACCCGTAGAAACGGAGCGAAGGCGGTGAGAGCTAGGCGGACCACCGGAGCTCCAGCAGGTTGATATGGCATCGGGACTCCCGAGGGGATCAGAGGCCGTGCGCTCTGTGCTCCCCCAGATGGGCACCCCAACCCATCAAAAATGCGTCGGTCGATAGAGAGACCGTCGGCTCAGGGCGGACGAACGGGATGCCCTCCTGCAGATTTTCCGGAATGGTCCACCACTGGAGAGCGTTCCACATTTCCTGGGTCACTGTCACCAACTGATCCAACGGATCGTAGCGTTGTGACCACTGGCTGGCCAGTCCCCATTGAAGGGGATGCATGTACCAACGGGCCCAACGGACCACACTGGTGCAGGCCGCCATGAGGCCCAGGAGGCGCAGGAAGTCCCAGGCAGGGCGCAACTGCCCAACCAGAAATGATTGGGCAAAGGAGGAAAGAACCTCGGCCCTGTCCGCCGGGAGCCGAGCTCTGGCTCGAAGAGAGTCGAGCTCTGCCCTGATGAAGTGTATCACCTGCTTCAGCACGAGTTCCAACTTGGCCTCGTTGATGAGGAGGCCAATCTGAGAGCAAACCTGGAGGGCCAGATCTCTGGACCGCTCCACCTTCGCTCTGGAGGGGGCTGCAATCAGCCAGTCGTCCAGGTAGGGGTACACCCGGACCCTTCGGCGCCGCAGGAATGCTGTCACCACTGCCATGCATTTGGTGAAGACCCTGGGAGCTAGAGAGAGGCCGAAGGGCATGGCCCGGAACTTGTACAGGGATCCCTCCACTCTGAAGCGGAGGAATCTCTGATGAGACGGACAGATCAGGATGTGAAAGAACGCGTCCTGGAGGTCCAGGGAACAGAACCACACGCCTCGTTCCAAGGATGGGATTATCTGAGCCAGAGTGACCATCCTGAAGGTCCGAGACCTTAGGAACCTGTTCAGGTCGTGCAGGTCGAGAATGGGGCGCCAGCCCCCCGTCCGTTTTGGGACCAGGAAATACCTGGGCACAAACCCAGTCTGGAGGAGGATCCGCCACCTTCCTGATCACCTCTTTCTTGAGAAGCAGGGCAATATCGGCTCGGCGGCCCGACAGCAAGGCTTGGACTTCCGGGCACGGCTCAGCGGAGGGTCTGCTCTGACTCCAGAGGTAGGTCTCTCCTACCACCTCCAACACCCAACGGTCCGTGGTGATAGCGGACCAGGCGGAAAGGAAGTGGTGGGAGCTGTCCCCCCACAGGGGGGAACCCAGGGAAGGGTGACGAGGTTGGGGGCGACACCCCTCAACCCGTCACTGGGCAGGCTTGGGGAAGGGACCGGCCGAGGGACCTCCTGGGCCTTTACCTCCTTGCTTCCTATTTGAGGAAGCCGCTGGCTTGGGTTTGGGACGCCAAGCGCGAGCCTGCTGGCCCTGGTGCTGGTGCTGTTGGGCCGGTCATGCTGCAGGGGCCGAAGGACAAAAGGACTTATGCTGTTGCTGACAGTGGCCTTTGACCCTCTGGGTGGAGGTGACCGAGTCCAGAGCAGCTTTGGACTTTCCGATCCGCTGGAGGTGTCCCTCCACTCCAGGGCTGAAGAGGTCAGTCCCCAAGAAGGGGACATCCGCCAACTTGTGCTGGGTATCTGCCGTGAAGGTGGATATGCTCAGCCACGCCCTGAGGCGCATGGCCAACGCGGCCGCTACTGACCTGGCACAGGAATCACCTATGTCCAGAGCAGTCTGAAGCTGCTGCTTCGCCACCGCCCTACCCTGGTCCTGCACCTGATGGACCGTGGTCTGCAGGTCGGCCGGGAGATGAGGGATCACCTCATCCAGGGAGCCCATGAGGGCGTGGGAGAAGTGTGCCATCAGCACGGCCGAGCTGGCCTGTCGGAGGCCGAGGGAGGATGCAGCGTACACCTTGCGCCCGGCATAGTCCAGCTTCTTGGACTCTTTGTCGGGGGGCTTATCCACATCCCGAGCATTTCCGGAACGCCGGAAGACGCTATCAGTGACTAACCCCTCGGCACTGGGGTGTTCCGAGAAACCGGGCAAAGAGCCGGTAGGGACCGCATACTTCCTGGCCAAGGGCACAGGACAGGAAGCAGGCCGCTGCCAAAGCTCCAAGGCTGGGCCGACAATAGCCTCAGCCACAGGGAAGGCATCCGTGGGTGAATCCCCTCGGTCCAGTATCTCCGTCAGGGGATACTTGGCCCGTTTGAACACGGGCTCGAGCTGCATCCCAGTAGACTCCGAGATGAGCCGAGGCAGACCCATGAAGGACGATGGGCTATCGTCCAATGACTGGCCCCCGGAGGACTCCAGGTCGACCTGCCTGGAGAACAGGGAGGAGTCGCTCATTGACTCCAAGAGTCTGCTAAGAGCTGCCTGGCCTGAGCCACCCTCCACCTGCCGAGGAAGGTCGGGAGTGAGGGTGACCGACAATCTGTGGGCAGGCCATGACCCGACCGAGAATTTTGGTCGGTGCCCCAGACTTCCGGTTGTGGAGGCGGAGGTTCCACCACAATCGGTGGGTAGCTAGTTCCGCCGAACAACCGCCCAGAAATGGGCATCTCGACTGCGGCGAGCGGTTGCTTCGGCCGTTCGGGCGACAGCCACTTGATGGCCGGGGGATGAATCAGAGTCGATTTACTCCCGGACAACAGTAACTGCTGCCACATAAGCTCCTCGTAACGCCAACACAATTTGCGTCAGAGCCTTTCCTCTTCCGAGGAGGAGGACCAGGAAGAACGGTGTCGCTGCTTACTTCGGTGCCAAGACCAAGACCACCGATGTCGGCGGAAACGGCTTGACCGAGATGAAGTCCGAGACCGAGACCCTCGGGGTAACCGAGGGCAGGCCTGGGAAGGGGTGAGGGACACCCGCTCTTCCTCGGCTCGGCACTTTAACGGGGACTGCGCCCAAGGTGGCAGATCCTTGGTCTCCACCGGGGAACTCAGCGAAGAGGGGTTGTCGGCTTCACCAGTCGACCCATCCGACGGGTCGAGAATATCTTGATCATGCCGACGGGTGGTCTCGGCAGGCTGGCCTGACGGGGACACCGTGAAGCCAGCGGCCTGAGTCGCAACCTCGACCGAAGTCGACGGTCGGCTGTCCGGGGAAGGAGACCTCTCCTGCTCCCACGAACACCGACGGTGGGACTTACCCTTCGACTCCCTCTTCTTGGGCCAAGAGGAATGTCCCAATGGCCCCTCTCCCTTCGTGGAAAGGGACTGGCAAAGCTCCTTGAATGAAGCCGAATAAGAGGAACTCAGAAAAAGCGGGATGAACACCGCGACCGAGGAGGAGGAAGATGTGGCCTGGGCTGCCTTCTCCTCGAGGGTGATCATGTGCTTGAGCTACTCAGCCGAGCCAGCCGCCGCTGACACCGCCCAATGAGCCTCTTAGGATTTTACCGTGGCAACGCTTCCTGGCTTTCAAGCTTCAATCGGGCAGCGCGATCCTCCAGGACGTTGGACGAAAAGGAGCGACACAACTCGCAGGCCTGCGGGTCGTGGTCTAGGCCGAGGCAGTAGACGCACGTGGAGTGCGGATCCGTCCTGGACATCTTCTGCCCGCAAGGGCACCTCCGAAAGCCGGGAACCGATTTGTCCATCGCAGCCGCGAGGGATAAAGAAGACCGAAGTTTAGAAAACTTCAAAACTAGTTTCGGACGAACCGAAGAGTTAGGATCCAGTCTAAAACGCAGAGCGCTAAGGAGGGAACCTGAGCTTCCAAGCAGTAAGGAAGATCTGGCGTCATGGGGCGGAGCCGAGAGTTTTACCACCCGGGTGGGTGGGAGGAGCCAGCTTGAAGACCTTCCAGCAAGATTTAAAGCGGCAAGGAACCTGCCAGACAGTGTGGATGAACAACATATCCATGTCCCTAGAAATTCTGATTTATATTATGGCCTGGAATTGTACGTTTGTGCTTCCAGCAATAAAGTTTGCGCTACTCTAGCTAATCGTTTGTTAATTATTTTGGCCAGTATTTTATAGTCTGAGGTTAGCAGACTTATAGGCCTCCAATTCTTGATCTCTGTGGGGTCCCTTTTACATAGAAACATAGAAACATAGAATTTGACGGCAGATAAGGACCGCTTGGCCCAACCAGTCTGCCCATTTCCCTACCTGATGGATAAGCTGCAGGTCCTAGTTAACCAGCAGCCTACTTCTTCCTACCCCCACCCCCTAGAATTGCCTTATGACTGTCCCATGCATGCTTGAATTCCACCACTGTTTTTGACTCCACAACCTCCTCTGAAGGCCGTTCCATACATCCAACCCTCTGTGAAAAAATACTTCCTTAAATTACCTCTGAGCCGCCTCTTCTATCTTCAAATTGCCCCCTTGTTCTTGCACACCTCTTTTTTGAAAGATGCTACCTCTTGGACGTTGTTGATTCCTTGAGGTACTTGAAAGTTTCTATCATGTCCCCTCTCCTCCTTTCCTCGAGGCTATACATATTAAGCTCCTTAAGTCTTCTTCATATGTCTTCCGTGCAGACCCTGCACCATTTTAGTTGCCTCCTCTGGACAGCTTCCATCCTGTCTATGTCTTCGGAGATTGGGTCTCCAGAACTGCACGCAGTACTCCAGATGGGGTCTCACTAGCTGTCTGTACAGAGGAATAATAACTTCCTGTTTTCTACTGGTGATGCCTCTTCCTATGCATCCCAGTATCCCCCAGCCCTCCTTGCTGCCCTCTCACATTGCTTTCCCACCTTTAGGTCATCTGATATGACTACCCCCAGGTCCCTTTCCATTTTTGTTGTTGTTAGTATCTCACCCCCCATTGTGTACTCTTCCCCAGGGTTTTTGTTTCAGGTGCATTACCTTGCACTTCTTAGCATTGAATCTAAGCTGCCATACATTTGACCATTCCTCTAACCTTGCCAAGTCCCTTCTCATCCTTTCCACTCCACCTTGTGCATCAACTCTGTTGCAGATCTTTGTGTCATCTGCAAAGAGACATACTTTTCCTTCCAGTCCCTCTGCAATGTCGCTATAAAGACATTGAAGAGGACCGTCCTATACTGAACCCCTGCTGTGCCCCACTACTAACCCCCCTTTTTTCAGAGTGGACTCCATTTACTATTACTCTCTGTGTCCTATTCTCCAGCCAATTCTTTACCCAGGCTGTCATCTTGGGACCCACTCCCAGGTTGGCTAACTTGTATATTAATCTTTTGTGTGGGACTGTGTCAAATGCCTTGCTAAAGTCTAGGTAGGCCATGTCCACAGCCCCTCCCTGATCAACTACTTTGGTCACCCAGTCAAAGAAATCTATCAGATTTGTCTGGCATGACCTTCCCGCTGAGAATCCATGCTGCCTTGGGTCCTGTGCCCCTCTGGCCTCTAGATACTCAACAATTCTTTCCTTCAGAAGTGATTCCATCATTTTCCTACCACTGAGGTTAAACTAACAGGTCTGTAGTTTCCTGCTTCTGCCTTGCTCCCACTTTGTGAAGGGAATTACATCTGCCCTCCTCCAGTCCTCGGGTACCACCCCATCCTCCCATGATTTGTTAAAGAGGGTAGTCAGTGGTGTCACTAGTTCTACCCTTAGTTCTTTTAGAATTCTGGGATGAATCCCATCAGGCCCCATTGCTTTGTCCACCTTCAGTTTTAAGAGTTCTTTCAGAACCCTTTCTTCTGTAAATGGGCTGGTATCAACTTCTGTATCCAGAGTGTTTCTACTGTTTGTTTTAGGTATCCCTCTTCATTTGTAAATACTGAGCAAAAATATTTGTTTAGTATCTCTGCCTTTCACAGGCACCCTCTGCCCACCCTCCTCCCTTTACTAAGCCTCACTATCCTCCCTTGGTCTTACTGTCTCCTGATGTACCTATAAAAGGTTTTATCCCTTCTTAACTGAGTTGGCTATCTTTCCTCGGTTTGGGCCTTTGCTGTTCTGACTGCCTTCCCAGCTTCCTTTGCTTTAACTGATACAGTTCTCTGTCCTGTTCCTTCTGTGATTCCTTGTACTTCCTAAATGCTTTCTTTTCTCTTGAACCTTCCTGCCACTTCCTTTGAGAACCACAGTGGTTTCTTACCTCGTTTGTTTTGTTTATTTGCTTTACACAAGGCTTGTTACCTCTGTGATGGCAGTTTTATTATTCCCATTGTTCTTCCACCCCTCCTTCCTGCCCATTTGCTAGTGCATTCCTTAGGCACTCACCCATTTTGACAAAGTCAGCCCTCCTAAAATCCAGTACTTTTGTCTTTGTATGGCTTGACTCTATTGCTGTGTTTATTTTGAACCATACTGTTCGATGGTCGGTAGTTCCCAGATGGCTACCCACTTCTACATCTGTGATCCTCTCCTCATCTCCATTTGAGAGAACCAGGTCTAAGATTGTTCCTCTCTGAGGCTCCAATACTAGTTGTCTAAGGCATGCCCCTGTAGGGCATCTAGAATAACCCCACTCTTAGAAGTGGCTGCTGCAACTGCACTCAGTTAACATCTGGCATATTCAGATCACCCATCAGCAATAACTCCCTTTTCTGCCATACTAAGTATCGTTGTATCATTTCCTTGTCCATTTCCTCCCCTGAGAAGGGGGTCTGTATACAACCCCTGTGCGGATTGTGGTGCCACTGCCGGTCTCCAAATTTACCCACAGTGCTTCTTCTCCTCCCTGTTTACCCTTTTGTTCTGTTGCTTTGATTCCTTCCCTTATGTAAAGAGCTACTCCTCCTCCTCTTTTACCCTCCCTGTCCCTCCTGTAGATAGTGTATCCTGGTATGTTTACATCCCAGTCATGGTTTTGTGTGTACCATGTTTCTGTGACTGCCACGATAGCCAGATGTTCCTCCTCCATCAAGGCCACTAATTCAGGAAGCTTGTTACTCAGACTACGGGCATTGGTACTCATTGCTCTCCATTTTTTGATGGCTTTACTTTCTGTTGCAGCATACCCCACTGACCTTTCTACCTCGGTCTTTTTCCCATTTAGTACCCTTTTTTAAATAAAAAGAACATTACCCCTTCTGTTATGCTAGAGCCTACTTTCCCTTGACTAGGAAGCGCACCCAATACCTCCAAAAGCACTGGGCAAAGCTGTTCTGAAAGAAGTTTGTAGCATTCATTTGGGATTCCATCACACCCAGGAGCTGTCCCATTATTCCAGGTTTTAATGGCGTCCTCAATCTCACTTTCCTGAAAAGGCTCGCATAAATACATTTGATCTGTGATAGTTGGGGTGTAGCCAGATTTCCCGGGAACTCCCCTAGGCTTGAACCATCCTCTCTAAAATTTCTGCTCTATATAATTCTGCACAACTAGCTGAAGGGATGCGTTGTCTGTGGCCTGTTGTCCCAACTCATCCTTTAAAGAGATCATTACTCTTTGTTTCAGTCTATCCACATTGCTCTCAAAGAGGTTCACATGAAATTTAGAGCTGCGTGCCAAACTTCTGTTCGATCCGCAATGAGTGTTCTCTATCACATTGATAAGAAAACATCTCTTGTTTTACCTCAGTAATTTGTCCACTCAGGTCCATCCCCGGCTTCCACATCTGTGTCAGGATTTTCAAGAACCGCACTCTAAGATCTAAATATTTACAATATTTTGTCTGAGCCACCCGGTGCGACACCTGGGTCAGCAATTGTTTTATATCTATCTTAGTGTCTTCCCGCCATTCTACTAGATTATCAAAAAGACATTTAACTGACTGTCAGGTAGCCAACAGTTCCAAAATCTCAGCTTTGACAAAATCCTCCTGCAATAAGGATGTGTTTAACCTCCAGTACCCCCTACCAGATTGGGCATGTGTTGTTAAGTCTATGACTGCCTGAACTGCAGCACAGTCTGAGGTTTCAACAGGTAATATCTTAATGGTACTAACAGGGGTCTGTTCTTGTAAAAACCAAAAATCAATACGGGTAGACAAAGACCCTTTATAAAAGGTGTGCATGGGGTATTCCTGCAATGTCTTAAAACAGCAGTGCAATGAAAAATGTTATTCTAAAAAGCTAGTTTTCTGCTATGTTTATGAAAAATATTGGCAGAATTACTGATGTCGGTTTTCTGGATGCCTTCTATGCTGTGTACTGCAGATTTGAATTTTTGTTCAGATTCTTACCCTCCTGGTGTCCTCAATACTATTTGTATGCAAAAATGAAGCCGCCATCTATTTTTCTTGAGAAATAATTACATTAAAACGTTCATAAAATTCTTAAATGACAATAAAAACTGGAAACTTTGCCACCAAAATAAACTGGAAGACATCTGGCATCAATTAGGAAGAAAAAAAGGTGGGGTCAAATTTAAGCCCATTTTCACTGCACTGCTGCTTTAAGCATCTTTAAACCCAGAACTATGCAAAATTATGTTTAGCAAATTCACGTGTAACCCCCAAGCAAATGGGGGTTCCCAAAAGTCTTCCAGGAGCTTGCTTGAATGCTCCAAGCCTGGATGGTGTTCGGCATCTAAGCCGTTTATCTGTGAGTGCTTTTAGAGCCTCTGGTACTGTTTCTTTAAGAGCTGTCTACCTGCAGACATAATTAATTTGGATGGGGGTCTGTGTGTTTCCTGCTTGAGTCCCACTCAAGCTGCACAAATCGCTCCGCTTCTGCCACACTAAGTGGGCAGAGTGAGCACTTTTCAAAGATATAACTGTTTGCCAGACATCATTTAGAGTAATAACGAAAATACAGTTTGTCTAACCTGCTTTTCTTTGCAATCAGAACTGTGTTTGCCTAGTCCCCATTCTAGTTTTGAACTGCTGAACTGGACCAATCAGTGTAGGGGACCTTTGAAATGGAGCCTGCTGCTGGCAAATCAGAACTTGACTCTCATTTGGCCTGGAGCCAGCCACCTATGTACTGTATGGCCAATGCTTCTGGGAATTGTAGTTTGGACTTGCCTTTTTTCCACCAACAGGGGGGAGTTTATGTGAGTGACAGCCAAACCAGCCAACTGAACTGGGAAGAACTCAAAGGAAATGCCCGGCCTGTCTACTGAAAGATCAGATGAGTTGTGACTGTGAAGAGGGAAGGCTCCAGCTCCCTGCGCTGTTGAGTTTACCGGGAAGCTTGTGTGGGGCCCTGAAGTTCAGCCTACAACTGTTTGTGAGTGCCAGTGTGGACTGAATCAGAGTTGTAAGAAGAAAGAAGCACCAGAAGTGAGGAAACTAGGCTCACCCTGTAGAAGACTGGAGAAATTGCTGAATCACGCTCAGTCTGTCAGGAACTGAATATGCTGTGTGTTCTCCCGGGTATTGTGCAGTAATTGTGATAGGGATAGAGAAGCAGCCTGCCTGGTATAGTACTTTCCCTTTACATATAAATGTGTGTAGTGCTTGTGGGGAATCGCGTTTCAAATCCCCTATACAGTGAATTGAGTGCGTGAAGCTGGAAGTAAACCCCAGTTTAATCCAGACTACATCCATTTGCTCTGAACTGCTGTGGGGACGGTGTCCAGTCACAAGGACCTTGTCCACATGGTCTGCTCCTCCTGGCAATCCAGGACAATCTGCCTTCCATTCAGTTTCAGCATTGAATTTGTGAGTACAAATCAGGGTAGCTCCCTGCCATCATCTAATTGCAAGTGTTCCATCTGATTACTTTTCCTTTCTTTCTTCAAGAACTGAGCCTACCGGCTCCGGATTACAAAGTGGGTATTGTGCATGTATTTTCTATCCTCAGGGCCCCAACCAGCTGCACCAAATAGGCTAGCCTCTTATTGCCTGGGTACCCAGTAAGAGTGACATTTCGGACTCTGAAATATGTGCACAGTACTGTGATTATCAATGTGACTGAATCAATTAACCTGATTTCCCCCTGCCCTTGTTACTATCCCCTAAATAAATCAGATTTGGTTGTTTAGCAAAGTTGTACTGCTTGAACTGTGTGTCTATGTTGAATTACTATACAGTGGTTATTGTATAACTGCATCTTACTTTACAGGGGGTCCCCATAGTCAAGCTGACTGAACCAATCCTGGGGGTAGGTGTATACTGCAAGGGTACTGTGATTGATTTGTGTGGGCCACTAGTGGGAAGAAAGGGGGTTTCAGTGACCCAGAGGGCTGTGACCAAGTCATATCAGACTGTCTTAACCCCGACCTCTGGGTGGAGGCACCCGCCATTGGATCCAGGCTCCTCAACCTGTTAGTGGCAAATCAGGCAGGGGTAGTAGCCCTTGGGATAGCACCCCCTGGGGATTACACATGTCACAAAAAATCTTACCAGTTTTCCTCCCCAATCCAGTTTTGGTAGCCCACAATTAAAATCTGTCCCCCCACCAGGTTACTCTAGAGGTGTGCAAAAAAAAAACTCAATTAGATGAAACAAGCTAGTCTATCTGCTTTACTCCGAGGAGCATAGGAGTTCATGAGACAAAGGAGTTTCCCTTTATACTGAATATCTACAACTGTTGCACAACCTGGGCAAATGCCTACCACCCTGTTAATATTTACTTCTGTCTGAAAAAGAGAATCCCCACTCTGTACACATTTCCTCTCCTACAGATTACAGTGAAGACCCCCACCTCCACTCCCTTTGTGATAGCTTGATATCAGGAATGGAATGAAGATGGGTGTCCTGAAGAAAAGATATGTCCCCCTGAAAATCATGCAACAGAGAAAATGTAGAACCAGCACTCCAGACCAACTTATTCAGTAGTGAACAAGTATTTTAATGTGAAATATCATAGTACTTACAACAAATATTGCAGTTAAATAAGCTTCAAGACTTAAAAATCGGATTTCAGGTTTAAAGCTCAAATCGACACACAAACACACATCTTGCTAAGCTGATCTGGAGTGCTGGTTATATTTTCCAGCATCCACTCGTAACTGAGAGCGCTGCTTTCTGTGGACTGAATACAACAGAGAAAATGTGGCCTGCCTTTTGACTAATCACACTGCACATCGTAATGGTTAATGTTGCCATTAAGGAGAGAGAAAAAACATCCAATACACCTAAATATACCACATGACAGTCCATTTCATTTTTTCTTTTTGCGTTTCTTGGACTTTGTGACACCCCCTTGTGTTACTTCTATGGCATTCTCTGGCTGAGAAGATGCCACTGATGAGACATTAGAGTCCCCTTCTGATTCTGCCCAATCCCCAGTTTGTAGAACAGAAAAGGGATTCTGAGATTCAATAGGATCTCTCTCATCCAGCAGATCTTGAGGGGCAGGTGTTTGTAGGGCTGCTTCTAACCTGGTCACCATTTTGAAAAGACCCCCTTTTGTTGGTGAGGGGGGTGGCATACTTGGATCAGAAGAAGAGGATGGACCTTCAGACTTTGTGGTGCTCTCTCTCCGGGGTACTTGATTCTCTTACATTTGTTGCAGGCTCAGGCCGGGGAGGGGGCCCACCTGCCCTCTCTACTGGGTTTAAAGCTGGTGCAGAAGGGGGGGCTACAGCCATTCCGTCAGATGGGGCAGGACTTCTGGTCATCTGGTCCCTGGGCCCAGACCCAGTAGAGGTGTCACCTCTAGTTCAGTAATCAGTTTTAATCTCTCTTTCTGAGCCAGAGCCACATAGACATCTTATTCTAACATACTAACATACTAAAATGCCAGCAGAATAGGCCTAACGGTCTTTCGTGTCTGCTCGTTTGTTCAGTCCCCAGCCTGGGTGCTGACCTTGCTGTCCCTCTCGCCTTCTCTGGCTTCTCCCTTCCCAGTTCCGGATATTCTTGCTGCATTGGATTTTGCTTCCAGAACCCTTCCCCTGTACCTGTCCCACCCCCTCTTGAACCCCTCCACTGTCTCTGCCTCAACTAGCCCCCTAGGCAGTGCATTCCATGGCTCCACCACCCTCTTAGTGAAGTAGCACCTCCTCCTTTCTCCCCTGAATCTTCCCCCCTCCAACCTCCACCCATGCCCTCTAGTGGCCCCTTCCTCCTTCCTTCGAAGCACCCGACTGTTCCTCCCCTATTTATCCTCTTCATGTACCTAAAGACCTCTATCATGTCCCCCGGTCCCTCTCTCTTCTAATGTGTACATATTTAGCTCTTTGAGCCTCTCCTCATAGGTCCTGTCCCCAAGCCCCAAATCATTTTGGTTGCCCTCCTCTGGACCCTCTCCAGGAGGTTAATGTCCCGCTTTAAGTGTGGCCTCCAAACTGCACGCAGTACTCAAGGTGCGGCCTCACCAAGCAGTTATACAGAGGGAGTATCACTTCCCTCCTTCTGGAGGTGATCCCCTAGCGATGCATCCCAGCATCCTGTTGGCCTTGGCTGCTGCCTCCTACAAGTCTCAGAGTTGTTCATCTTGACATCCACCACCACCCCAGGTCCCTCCTCAGCCATCAGAGACTTGTAGCATTTCCCCAGGGTGTACACTTGACCTGGGTTTCTGGCACCCAGGTGGAGTACCTTGCATTTCCTGCATTGAACCTCAGCTTCCACTTTCTAGACCATTTTCCAGAGCCTCCAGGTCCCCTGTAGGCCACCTCCCCTCCTCCCCATCCACCACTGCCCCAGTTTCGAGTCATCTGCAAAGAGACTCATCTCACTCCTGATTCCTGTCCTTATGTCAGATAATGAGGCGTTGAACAGAAGGGCCCAAGGACTGATCCTCTGTGGGACCCCACTAATGACCCTCCTTGGGATGAGACTATCCACCAACTACGACCCTCTGGGTCCGGTCCTGGAGCCAGTTGCCTATCCATCTGATCATCTGGTTCCCACCCCATTTCTCCCAGCTTATCCAACAGGCCCACGTGAGGAACAGAGTCAAATGCCTTGCTGAAGTCTAGAAAGAGGACATCCACTGGTCTACCCAGGTCCAAGGCACTTGTCACCCAGTCATAGAACTCCACCAGGTTTGTCTGACACGATTTCCCCGGGATGAATCCATGTTGTCTATCGTCCAGGCACCCTTACTTATCCAGGTCCCCCCTAGCCTCTCCTTGACAATGCCCTCCATCACCTTGCCCACCACCGATGTCAGGCTGACAGGCCTGTAGTTCCCTGCCACCTCCCTTGATCCCCCCTTGTGGATAGGCACTATATGCGCCACCTTCCAGTCTTGGGGCACCCACCCTGTCCTCAGAGAGATGGTGAAAAGCTCTGCCATGGGTTTTGCCTGGACATCTGCAAGTTCCTTCAGCACTCTGGGATGTAATTTATCCGGCCCCGGTGCTTTCTCCGTTTTAAGGGAGCTGAGGGCTTCCCTCACTCTCTCTGCTGTGATTTCCACTTCCGGTACCCCTTCTCCCTGCTTAGCCCTCCCCCACCTGCCAGTGATACCTCCCTCTCCCAGACCTGCCGATCGGTAAGGGTCCCCCCCTCCTCAGTATCTCTGTCTCCTCCCATGTATGATGCAGCACCCCCATTTTCCCTGGTGAAAACTGAGGTGAAGTACTCATTTAGTACCTCAGCCTGCTCCCCCGGGTCTTGTGCCCATCCCTCCCCTGATTTAATCCTGCTAATCTGCCCCTTCACCCTTCGTTTTTCCCCAATGTATCTAAAGAACCCCTTGTTCCCTCTCCTAATCTCCCTGGCCAGGTTCTGCTCCTTCCTTGCCTTAGCCGCCCTCACCACTCTAGTGGTCCTTCTAGCCATCAGCTCGTACTCCCCTCGATCCCTTTCACTCCTTGAGCACTTGAATTGCTTATAGGCTGCTTTCTTTCCCCGCACCACCTCCTGGACCTCCTGGTCCACCAACAGGGTTTTGGGCCCTACCGCATTTCGTCTTACTCTTGCACAGGTGCTGGTAGCATCCTGCACCCTCTCCTGATGATTTCCCACCTACTATCCAGCGTCCATGTCTGACCTAATCCCATCCAAATGCTCCTTAAGGATCCTTCCCATTTCCTTAAAATCCGCCCCCCTGAAGTCGGTTACTTCCGTCTTTGTGCAGCCTTCTACCCCTCCTAGGTCCAGGCAGAACCAGACCGTGGCATGGTCACTCCCCGCCAATGGGTTCCTTACCTCCAGGCCCCCAATCTGGTCTTGTACCGCTAGATCCAAGCTGTTATGTGATGCCCAGATACAGTTTCGAAAGGTGAGGCCATGCTCTTCGCACAGGTTGCACCGCATGGGACTGGTGCATTGTGCACTATTAAGACCTAGTATGCCACACAAGCCGCACTTTAGCTTATCGCATATGTTGCTTAGGTGCCCAGTATCCCTACAGCACTAGCAGGCCCGGGGCTAGCCAGCACAGAACACCACCCCCCATCCCGTCCTAAGAAAAAACAACTGGGTAGATGCTGAGGTTCCCAATTTTCTTGTTTCAAAGTCACCTTGTACCTCCAGCCCCCAGCTCAGAAGTGTTCACCATCCAGAATGGGTTCAGGGAACCTGCTGATGGTGCACTGTTGTTTAAACCAGAAGGTGATATCAGCAACGTTAACCCCCTCATTCCAGAACAACACCGTGATCCTTTTGAACGAGGGTTTTATTAACGGGATGGCCACAAAAGGGCGCCACAGGTGAAAATTTTCAACAGCTGATATTGTTTCCAAAAGCGTTCTAAACTGGCAGGGTGCTTAAAACTGACATCAAAAATTGTGTCCCCTGGCATATGAATCAGTGCATAGACCTCGTAGGCAAAGAATTTCAAACTGTCTTTTAGTAACGTACACCCCACAAAATGCCTGTCAGGGAGATCAGAATGCTACCCCTATATTTTAAACAGACTGCATTCTGTCTTTTGGCTGGTTCTGCAGCCATCCTTGTTGCTTCCAGGAAAAGCCTTTCATGCACATTGGGTTGCCACACATTTGCTGGTTGGGGTACTCGGGCCTAAGGCATTTTCTCCTGTTCCTCACTCTCAGTATTGGGCAGGGAGTTAGCCTGATTTTCTTCCACAGCAGGCTGCTGTGAGGTGTTGGCTTCCTGTGAGTTAGTGCAGCTAGTGACCTCTTCTGGGGGTAGAACATCCCCTTCTATGTGCATGATTGTCTGAAGAAGTCCTTGCCTGCGAATTTCTACCAGTGGTGACCCAGGAGCCTCAGCAGGGGTGGGTTGGCCTGGTGATATTTGAAAATCCACACTAGAAGCTTGTGTGGAAGTCGCTCCTTGCATAACAACTGAAGCCAGTGGTGATGCCTCTGCTTTTTTGAATGTACCAGGGAAGTTTGCGTCCCATTCCTTCCCACCCAGTGATTTCACCCACCCAGCCCTTTCAAAGGCTGCCATAACCCAGGCAGGTGTGTTCGCAGTAATCTCTGCCTGTACGGGGTCTACAGAACTTTGAACATTTTCTTTGAAAGCTTTATGTCCTGAACTACCCCCAGAATGTCCAGCAGGCCCAATTACTTTTTTCTTTTGAGATTTGGGGGTTTTACCTTTGCCTACCACCAAATGAAATTTTGCTTTCAGGAAAACTGACCTTGCTTCTGGCAACTCCTGCACCGGTGGTAGTGGCTGGGCTGGTGCACCCAATTGAACATTTCTGGTCATCCCCCGGGTCTCAGTAGCCACTGTCACTGAGACTCCCTGCCCCAACTGTCCCACTTGAATTTCCCCCATTTGCACAGTACCTGTGGTTTCAATAGACTTCTCTCTGTGTATCCTGCCACCTGCGGTGTCATCCATAGCTCCTGGGTCCTCTGATACGTCCATCTCCTCTACCATTTTCCCCCCCGAGTCATCTGGCTGCCTCTGACTGTTTCCTCCTGCGCTGCTCCAGAACTGAACTCTCCGGTTGCTGCCTCTCCAGTCCCATTCTTCTGTAGCTCATTGGTCTGACTTCTTTTGCCTCCTAATTTGACCCAAAGCAGAGCTTGCCGACTGAAAATCTGCTTTCCTCTTGCAATAATCTCTTCAATTCCTCCGTTGTAGATGACCGTACCTTCTCTGATTCTTTGTCCTGTGATGCGCTACAGGCACCACTGTTTGCCTCCTGCTGTTGAGAACTTCCCATTCCCTTTGGTAAGTTGGCTTGCATGTTTTCTGCTCCACTTTCACCATCAATATCCATGACGGTCTCTGTATAGTCTGAGGCAAGGGAGGAGACCCGCTTCCTAGCCTCTCCTGCACCTGTGCAGGTTGAAGTCTCCAACGAACTGGCCATCCACAAGAGCTGGACAGCGCCCTCTCCTGAATAGTAGGGAAATTTTTTATTTGAAACTGCAAATGAATCATAATACAGGACAAAACAGTATATATATATATATATATAGTAATACATCCAGCCCCTTCTGAAATATTATAACATATTCATAGCATGCACCAAAAACAAACCCTTGATCTAAAGAAAAAATGTACGAAATCATAAGTTCCAAAGTTAATTACGCACAAACTTAAATCCAATAATGCAAACTATCATTTTAGCTAAGAATTTACATACATTCTTGGAGCAGTAATACAAGATGCAAATCTCATAAGATCAATTAATAAGGAAAATAATGTAAACCACAACCTCCCCCATGGTAAAGTGGAGGCCATGTCATTTAATCCAATGAAACGCATCCCACCTTACATGCCATATTGTATTGTCCAAATGTTGATATTCCAGTCCTTTCAAATCCTGAAGCTCTTTCTCAAGTATAGAAATCAATTCCAGTTGGGAAATATATTGCTGCTGGAGCACATATCTACAACAAGTCTGCCATATCCATGCATCACCCCCACCTAATTCCGGGAAAGGAAACCAAGATACAAACCAATGGATCCAGTGTCAAAACATGAAAAAGAGGGCTCAGGGGACAACCCTGACGAGCCCCTTTCTTAACTTTACACCGTCTCCCCATCCATTTATCGTCATAGGGCCGAATAAAGGCATCCTGATACAATTTAATCCATCCAATGAATTGTCTGGGGAACCCATATGCCTGTAAACAGTACCATAAAAAAACTATGGGAGACACTGTCAAATGCCTTTGACTGATCTAAGTTTATCACAAACCCCTCAATGTTACCCAATACCCCTTGTTCCATAGTAGCTTGTAATAAAAATAACGCCTCAGTAATGTGCCTTCTCGAAACTGCACGCACCTGGGCCGAATGGATCAAGAAATTCAAAACCTTTGACAACCGTTTACTCAAAATCTTGGAAAAAATGTTAAAATCTGTATTCAGCAAAGTAACTTGTCTCCAGTTGTTTAAATCCAATTTATCCCCTTTTTTATACAAAAATATTAGTAAATCTTCAAATATCTGTGAATCCTATCTGATCTCTGTCATAAAGGCCTGAAAATAAGCAGCCCCTGTGGAAACAGCTGAAACAATTTTAGATAAAATTCACCAGGCAACCCATCCAACCCAGGAGCAGTACCTTTTATACATGACCTAATAACCTCAGATAATTCAGTCAACGTCAGCAGGCCCACCAGCTCCTCAGACTGTGCAGTGTTCAACTGGGGGACTGCTGCAGCTTGTAATATGTGCTGAAACCAATCAGGATGAGACACCATATGGTTCTACTGTTCTTCCATTATACTACACAGTTCTACCAAAATACCCTTATCAGTAAGAATCTTCCCTTCCCGCCGGCCCGGTGGTGCTGAGGGTTGAGGCGCTGGAGGCCACACCTCGCAATACGCGGGTTTGGAAACAGACTCAGGTCGCTGTGGATCAGAGGGGAGGAGGAGGATCGAGCGTCCCAACGGATGCTCTCCTCCTCTTGGAGTGGGTTCCTGGGGTGCTATGAGCACCCAACGCACCGGCGCCGGTGGAAACAGGGGCATCAGGGCACTAGGCGGCTCTCCGGAGTCAGGGTGGGGAGGACATTGTGGGCATTTGATGACAGCTTGCATTAGCATGCCGCCTGTCTGGACATCAGTCCTCTGTGCCGACGCCCTCAGGGGAGGAGGGACTAAGGGGAAGAAAAGTGGAAAACACCCCTCTCGGGCCAGGATGACGACCGACCCCAGCCCTGATCACCTACCCACGGGCAGACCCCACTGTGCAGCCTCCGGAGGAAAGAGAAGCAATGTTACGGAGACAACGGAGCAAGCCTGGCACTCTAGAGGCAGACGCCGTAGGAGGGAGTACGGGATTGATCGGTCCAAAGGAGTGGACCTAGTGGGCAGTAAGGAGAGATAAAAAAGAGAAAGTGAAGAATCTTCCCTTCCCAATTCCTAAGTTCGCTAATCTGTTGTCTAGTAACTCTATGGTAACAACCTTCCAAAGGGTTAGACTGGTGTTTCGACCCCTTGGTCCCAAATCGTTGTTCCAATTCCAAAGATTTATGTCTATCGTATTGTAACTGTACCATCTTTTTCCTTGTGTCTTCTAATTGATCACTTCTGTCCAAACCCTGTTCATATGTTTCAGAAAGAAGCTGATGGAAAGTATTTCTAAAACTTAAATAGCTCTCATCCTGATCCATCCTTTTTTGCCCTGCAATCAACCTTAAATAGGCCACTAGCACCTGCTTAGTATCTGACCACCAGTCTAACGAGGAATCATATAGAAAATCTATTGTAAATCTATCTTGTAATATCATTTGTAACCCTTGACAGACAGCAGAATCCTCCTTACGCCATACCCGCCTGTCTGAGGACATACTAGATATATGTATCCCTATAAGTGCATGAGCTGAGGTTTCTATAGGCAGTGTTTCTGAAAATGATATGGGGGTAATATTGGAAATAAACCAACAGTCAATGCGGGTTGACAAAGGACCCTTAAAAAAAGTATGCCTGGGTTTAGCACCCAACACAGCCTACGCATCTTTCAATCCTGTTTGTTTAATAACACTGCGCAGCAAAGCTGTATCACAATAAGTCTTAACTTTCCATGACTTAGTGTCAGAGTCCAAAAAACCTGATATTAAAATCACCATCAAAAAGGACCTGTTTGTTAGTGCTCAAATAAGGCTGGACCAACTTTAGAAGCTCCACTCTCAATGCCTTCGTTTGTGGGCCATGCATATTAATTATTCTATAAGAAAGGCCCTCAAACCCCACATCCAAAATCAACATCCTCCCCGGTGACAAGTCCACCAATTTATGGATAGTAAACCCAGGACTAGAAAAAAAAAAATCCCCAGGCCACTATAAAGATCTTGCCCTGTAGACCAATACGAGGCTCCCTTGTATCATGCTTTCTGGGCCTTCTCTACGTCCCCTATAATATGTAACCTGGTATTCTGCAACAAAAATATATCACATTGTAGTGTTTGTAAGATTGCAAAAGATGTATCCCTTTTAAAGTCCGACTTTACACTATTAACATTTAGGCTTGCAAGCCTTAACAGAAGTTCAGACTCATGTTTGAGAAAGACCTTGTATTTTGGACCTCGCCCTTGTCACCTTCATTGGGGTAAGAACAGTGGCCATCTTCGATGAGTGTCCCGAATCCTCCCTTGGAGGCTCAGCCAAAGATGACTGAGATGAGGCGTCTGAATCCAACTCCAAAATTTGTTCATTCCAACTTTGTAACACCTCATAGGTATTTTTCACCGGAATCTGTGATATATCACTAGAAAGAGTACTCTTTAAACGTGACCCTTTCACCCCTTTGGTGACCTCCTGGAAACTGTCTGTATCTGTAAGTGGACAAACGTGCTGTTTTGGAACCTGCTCCTTCACAGCAGGAGGCGGGGGGCAGTGGCATAATCTCATCCTGTTCTCTCGACTCCTCCTAGGGTTGGTCTATTACCACAATATAATTTGCGGATAAAGGAACACTTGATTCAGGGGGTGAACTTGAGTGATCCTGTGAATCCGGAACATCAGTTCTGAAAACATTCCGGGGTACCTCTCTGCCCGATACGCCCTCTTAGCTCTATTAACGTAGAATTCTCATTCAAGGAACTCTTCGGAATTATGAGCAGCCAAAGGGCACGTCTGAAAAGAATGTTCATTATCACCACAGAGGTTGCACACAGGTATTACAGTACATCAGTCTGCAGTATGACCTAGTTCCCTGCACTGAAAACACCAGATTTGGTCACAATCAGAATTTACAGTAGATAACTTAAGATCCACATTTTTAACAACTCTTTGGTTGCCCTTGATAGAAGAGCATGTCACGATCTCTTCCCAAAAAAAAGGATGTGGGGAGGCGTCTCTGTGTGTTTCAACTGGACATGAAAAGTCCACCCCCTAGCCCAGAAACCATTATCATCCATAACTGGCATTTTTATGAATATCTACCCTCTTCTCCAGCCAAAAGATAATGTCATTTACCCTCACCCCCTCGTTCCGAAACAGAATTGTGACACTTCTGATAGACGGGTTAGAGATAGGAATCGCATGAAAGGCCTGCCACTCCAGCTCATCCTTCACAGTATAATATAATTTCCAGAATCTGTCCAGCAAAGCAGCCAAACAAAAACTGATATCATAATTACTGTCCCCAGGTGTGTGAATAAAGGCGTACACTGCTGCAGGGGAAAAATGCATTGAGTCTATTAGTAAAGTCTTCCCAACAAACAATCTGTCCAGAATTTTGCTAAGCCCACCTTTAAACGAAGCTGGACCACAAATCTATTCTTTGCCGCCACAGCTGACTTTCTAAACAGACTGGCATGACTAGGAGCCTGTCTTTGCCCAGATTCATCATCTGGTTTGTCAGTATCCTGATGCGGAGGGTGTTCACCCCCCCTACCACTCTCCCCTGACCATCAGTAACATTTGTTTGAATCAGTACCTGGTCTTCCTGCTCCTGTCCAGCCACCTGTGGATGTCCGTTAACAACGTTGGGTAGTGCACCAGGAAGATGCACTCCCTGTCCTGCCGACTGCTGCACCCTTCTGATCTGGTGGTGTCTGGTACAGTTGCTAGTCACTGAGTCACACCCTCCAGAGTAACATCTGGTATCGCAGTACTCTCCTTCCTATCGCTAATCGGAACTCCTGAGGGCAACACTCTCCTTCCATTCACAACGATAGTATTTATTTTTCCAGTCTGGCGATCCAGGTATCAAAATAGCAGGATCAGGGATCACCTGAACATCCTGAAAAACCCAGCCTGCTTTCTGCAAAGACTGTCCATGCTCCCAAGCTCCCAATGAAAAGACGTCTCTCACTGAAGAACCTGAAAGGTGCACAGTTTCTGCTGCTGACTGTTCAACAGTTACCTGGGTATCCAAGATCAGCTCGTCTCCAGCCAACCCGGTAACTCTTTTGCCCGAATTTGGCTGTGTGCTTACAACCGACCTTTTTCTCTTTTTTCCTCAATCTTCTGTTGATTGAAATTTTTTTTTTGTACATTATGTTGTTTACGCCCTACCTTCGGGGCATCTCTCGGGATCCCATCTCGAGGCACTTGACCCAAACGCCCGCCTGAACCGATCTCTGAGAACTGCATCGAGTAAGTGGGGTCTAGGTTCTTCCGACCCTGCAGAGAGGCCCCAGACCCCCGGGAGAACCGGAGAATCGACCGACCTTGGGCGTGTGGTCGGACCACACAGATGTTTACCATTCCCTCACCCGATGGTAGGGGGATTTTCCCTTTGTTTCCGCCCCGGAGGTCGGACGTGCAATGACGTCCAGCCCAGCATGCACACACTCCCATGCATACCTAGAGGACGTCCGCTGAGCTCCAATCCCCTACAAGCTGCACCCGAGCTCTGCAATGTCCTCAGCCTCCACCAGGGGTAACCAGAGCTGTGGGATGAGAAAGCCCCCACTCCCCGGGGAAGGAGAGCAGCCCTAGGGTGCTCCATCCTTTCCCATCCCCAATGACCCACACTCGCTCCCGAACCCGGGTCACTGGCATGGCGCAAAGTTTGGCGTCAAGCACCTCAACCCATAGCGCCACCAGGCCGGCTTCCGTTCATTGAAATTGAAATCTTGCTCCACTTCGACCATCATTTGCAGAAGATGCTGTTTTTTTATTCTCCAACTCTGTCTTTAGAGCAGCTTCGTCACGTGCCAAAGTTAGTAATTCGACAGCTCCATCAGTATCCATTGCCACTAAATCCTCAAATCACCAAAACAATCGTTTTCCTCTGGAGAAACCATTTCTTCTTCAGAGTCTAAATTCTCCGGCGTTAAGCATTTTTTCCCTGAAGCCCATTCTGCTGCTGCTGCATCGTATCACCTCCATCACCCTCCGAAGTCCATCCTGGACTTGAATCCTCCATGCTCCTCCACAAAGAGACAGCGCCCCCTCGTGAAAGAGTAGGGGAGTTTCCCCAGTGTCTAGGCCAAATTTACCCCATTCACTAAAAATACCACCAACTGCTTAATCTGGTTTAATTTCAGTTGGTCACCATCTGTAAACCCCAACCCCCTCCGGTCACAACTGAAAAAGGGACTTCTCGTCTCAGTGGGCATACCCGGTCAACAAAATTCAATAAATACACATATTGGCCAGAGGAGATGAAGAGGAGGAGTAAAGGGTGGTAGCGAGGAAGGAGGGTGCTGGGTACAACAGAGTGAGACAAGGGACAGAAGACGAGGGAAGGCAGGAGAGGGGAATAAGGAGAGTAAGGAGGGTAAGCATTCCAAGGAGCATAGAAAGTAGGAGCTGAAAAAGCAGCGCTGGTGTTTTGTAGGACAGCACTTAAGTAGGTGTCCATGACACAATATGACAAGAGCAGCAGGTACAAATTAACAACAAATAAAATTACAAACAATTAATATTGAGCAGAGTAGTGAGCATATCATTAGACAAAATTATACACGAAACAATTATAGAATACAACAGGGCTGGGGCTGTACAACAGGTAGCAGCAACAGTAATAGGTTATAGCAGTGTGACACTCTGCCCATCTACTTGTCATTACTGTATAGTATTTGTAATATAAAAAATATGTTATGTGAATGTTTGCTTAGGGAATAGCAGCCAGCAAGTGCTAGAATGTTTACAGTAGCAGATAGCTGGTTTCCTGCTCTGTTTTAACATATAGTTGCTGGTATTCCAAAGTGACAGTTTGTAACACCTTATAAAATATTTCTGCTTTGAAGACCTGGGAGAAGTATGCATTTTACCACCCATGAGGAACCAGGACATTTAACAGATTCCTGTTAACTCATAAACCTAGAATTACTTGGAAAGACAGGAAGCTGATAGAGAGAGATCAAAGGAGCTGCTTTGATCAAAGCAACTGTCATCTTTTAAAATTGCTAACTTTGCAGATTTCCAGCCAGCAGTAAAATGACACCCTTGGATATACTGTACCTGGTCAGGTTACAAAATTAATGACAGGACAAACAGTGACCTCATGTGCTGTTACAACACAAGCCAAGCATCTGAGGGGAAACATACTTTATCTCTGGACGCCTAAGAGAACACACACATTGTGTTCTGAAAGAAAAAGGCACTTCTGTTACAATTAGGTAATACCAATTAGAAAACTAGGTTAAGACTAGAAATTCAGACACAGACATATTTGTTTCTGAAATTACCTTTTTATTTATGTTATATGTTCTGTGTTTTGTATTTCATCCATTTTCAGTTTTTAGTAAACACTATTTTCCTTGAAATTCTGCCGGTGCCTTCTCAGTTTCTTTTGCATGTGAATGCTGGAAAAGTGTTAATTCTGACAACTGTTAAGAGCTAAAAAAAATGTTACTTATCTTGCTAAGGTGAGAATATAACTAGGTCTCAAATTGAGTCATAAGGGTAGACTTTTGAACCTGGCTGGGTGCCCACAGGGTGAAGTATTTTACTGCATCCCCCGAAGACAGTACATATCTTAGCCTGTTAATTGGGTGTGTTAGCAGAAAAGGTTCATATTTGACCCCAGGACTCGAGGCTAGTAGCTGATTCGGACCCAAAACAGACAGGAGGGTTACCATGTTTGTCTCCTGTTCACATATTACACTTCAAGGTTTGGCACTGTGGGAGCAGAGGGCCTGACCTGCAGGGTCCGTTTGTGACAAGCAGCATTAAAATTTTGTTTTTTTTCCTTTTTTTTTCTCCAGAGAATTAGTATCAGATACTAGATCAAATAAATGCTATGCTCAACAATATGGTGAGACAATGGAGATAATTGGTGGGGGGAGTGGTTCAAGGTGCTGGTAGCTAGGGCCTATCAAACTGGTGTACAGCAGAGGTGTCCACAGCAATAGTCAGCATAAGAGTGTTTGAGTATACGTGGGCCAATCCAGAGATGCAACTTGAGCCCTGAAATCCCACTCTGGATCAGCTGGGTGCTGAGCATGTCACAGAAACATATATTTTGTCAGCAGAAAAGGACCTTTACGCCCATCCAGTCTGCCCCCCGTCCCTGCCAATTCCATCACCACTGACCCAAGCTGGTCACAGGTGTTACTCCCTCTACCTAATATGCCCCATGCCTATTTCACACATGCTTGAAGCTCCCCGCTGTCTTTGCCCCCACTACGTCATCTGGCAGGCTGTTCCAATCATCCACCACCCTTTCCATGAAGAAGTATTTAAGCACATCTCTCCTAAACTTCCCTCTATTAGCTTCACTGCATGCCCCCTTGTCCTAGTGCTTTCCCTTCTCTGAAACAGACCCTCCACTTTACACCTTGTTCACTCCTGCGAGGAACTTGTTGGTGTAACCGGCCAGTTCCTGGGGTTACTAGAATCTCATCAGTTTTAGATCACACAGATAGCTTGGGCAGTATTAGAGGGATTAAATGCCCTCTGCAAAACATTAAATCTTTAATCACTAGTGAAACCAGTGGCTACTCTTTTTAATAAATCATGGGAGGATGGTGTGGTACCCGAGGACTGGAGGAAGGCGGATGTGATTCCCCTTCACAAAAGTGGGACCAAGACAGAGGCAGGAAACTACAGACCTGTCAGTCTGACCTCTGTGGTAGGGAAAGTGATGGAGTCACTTCTGAAGGAAAGAACAGTTGAGTACCTAGAGGCCAGAGGGGCACAGGACCCAAGGCAGCATGGGTTCACAGCGGGAAGGTCATGTCAGATGAATCTAATAGATTTCTTTGACTGGGTGACCAAAGTAGTAGACCAGGAGGGCTGTGGACATGGCCTACCTAGACTTTAGCAAGGCATTTGACATAGTCCCACACAAAGATTAATAGTTAAATTAACCAGCCTGGGAGTGGGTCCCAGGGTGGTAGCCTAGGTAAAACATTGGCTAGACAACAGGACACAGAAGGTAATTGTAAATGGAGTCCACTCTGAAGAAAGAGGGGTTACTAGTGGGGTACCGCAGGGCTCAGTATTGGGTCCCGTCCTTTTTAATGTCTTCATAAGTGACATTGCAGAGGAACTGGAAGGAAAAGTATGCCTCTTTGTAGATGACACAAAGATCTGCAACAGAGTTGATATACAAGGAGGCGTGGAAAGGATGAGAAGGGACTTGGCAAGGTTGGAGGAATGGTCAGAAGTGTGGCAGCTAGGATTCAATGCAAAGAAGTGCAAACTAATGCACATGGGAAACAAGAACCCAGGGGAAGAATACACAATGGCGGGGGGAGGTAGTAACAACAACAAAAAAGGAAAGGGACCTTGGTGTAATCATATCAGATGACCTTAAGGTTAGCAAGCAATGTGAGAAGACAGTAGGGAGGGCTGGGGGTATACTGGGATGCATAGGGAGAGGCATCAGCAGCAGAAAACAGGAAGTTGTTATCCCTCTGTACAGACAGTTGGTGAGACCCCATCTGGAGTACTGTGTCCAGTTCTGGAGACCCCTTCTCCGCAAGGACATAGACAGGATAGAGGCAGTCCAGAAGAGGGCAACTAAAATGGTGCAGGGTCTGCAAGAGAAGCCGTATGAGGAGAGACTAAAGGAGCTTGATATGTATACCTTAATATGTATACCCTTGAGGAAAGAAGGGAGAGGGGGACACGGCAGAAACTTTTAAGTACCTCAGTGGAATCAAAGTCCAAGAGGGTAGCATCTTTCAGAAAAAGAGACGGCAAGAACAAGGGGACACAATTTAAAGATGGGGGTTCTAGGGGCAATGTGGAGGAAGTATTATTTCACAGAGAGGGTAGTGGATGCATGGAACAGCCGCTCCTGAGGAGGTTGTGGGGGTCTAAAACTGTGGAAGAATTCAAGAATGCATGGGACAGACATAAGGCAATTCTTGTGGGGGGTAGGAAGAAATAGGCTGTTGGTTAACTAGGATCTGTGGCCTATCCTGTAGGTAGGGAAATGAGCAGACTAGATGGGCCAAGCGGTCCTTATCTGCTGTCAAAGTCTATGTTTCTGTGTTTCATTTGCCTGGCACTGCCGAGCAGAGGATGAGGTAATGCTGCTTGGAACTCTCACAGCGGCATAAGCCATACTTGGCTAACAACTGTTTTGAACTGGGAGTCAGCATTCTGAAGCTGGTGTTTGAAGAGAGAGGTGTTCAGTTAGAGTTCTGAGGGTAAGAGTTGCCTGCTGGCACTCTTGTCAAGAGGGAAGGACTCTCATTTTTGTTTCTGCCACAGTACAATAATCAAAAGGTTGCTTTCTCTGGAAGTGGTGACTATCAGATCCTGTGAAGCCCCGAGGGGTGAAGATTCTTCACAGAAAAGAAGGAATGGGACTGAATGCTCAGTGAGTACTTTGGGGCAACAACCCCCAAAAGACTGTAGAAGCTATCAGCACTGCCCAATTTGTAGAGATTTTGTGTGTACAAGTTAAAGAAATGGACCTGTGTGAGATTCGAGGATTTCAAGTACTTTCCAAGTGTTCTGAGGGGAACAAGTGTGTGAAATGTAAACTGTTTAAGGGGGGTTGTCTGGTGTCTGTCAGATACAAGTGCCATGGACCTTGATCAAACGTTTGTGTAGTAGGATGTCTCTTGCAGCCCGTGTGTGATGGAGAAGCCTGTCTCCTAAAGTAGTGGCAGAGATAATCTAGTTTGTGACCAGAGTGAGCTATCCCCTCATTCCAGGTGCAAATAGATCTAACTGCAGTCACCTGGGGTGCGCAACATAGTCCAGGAACCCTACATAGGCCTGGCCGTCAAAATAGTCCAGAGGAACCCTGCATAGGGCTGGCAGTACGTAAAAGTCCATGACTCCTGAAATTGGGCTGGACAAGTGTGAAAATGTTCTAGAAGTTCATGTCTCCAGAAATATGGCTGGAAAGGTGTGGTAAATGTTTGAGGAAGAAACCAGTTTGCCTGTAAGAAAGTTTGGAAATGGTTTGCCTGCTACAACAAGCGTCAGCCATAAATTACAATTACAACCCTGGGGGCACCGCCTTTATTCTCTGTTAACACTGTGTCAGGAATAAAAGCCATACAGTAACATCCCAAATTCCTGGTTGTGGACAATCCATCTTTTAGCGACCTGTGCGAATGTTTTGGGGCCCCACAGACAGGAGACACAGCACAGCCCTGACACCTCTCTCCAACCTGGGTAAAAATAGAAATGTTATTTTGTAGCCTACCCCGACCTCTGAGATACCCGAGCCAGCTATCTGCCTTAATGCCAGGGGTGATACCTATTTGCTACTAACTTGTGGTTTGTTGCCCTGTATGAGTAACATGTAGTGGGGTACAGGGTTACATAGGTTTTAATCAAATCCAATCTTTCTGTCCTTTATTCTAGGGAGTGTATGCTGAGTTCATGCAGCCCTTCCTCGCATGCTTCTCGTGCAACCTCCTCATCATTTTGGTTGCCCTCCTGTGTACTGCCTCCACCCTTTTAATGTCCTTGCGGAGATTCAGCCTCCAGAACTGGACAAAAGTACTCCAGGTGTGGCCTCACCAGTGAGCAAAACAATGGCAGCACCACCTCCCTCCTCCTCCTAGAAATCCCTCTCTCAATGCATCCAGCATCCTGCTAGCCTTTCCCACTGCTTTGTCACACTGCCCAGCTACCTTGAGAGCATCAGGTATGATCACCCAGGTCTCTTTCTTCCTTGGTGACTATAAGCTCCACTCCCCCCATCTTATACACAACCTTGCACGTTTTGGTACTGAAGCCAGCTGCCACCCCCAGTCCATTCCTCTAGTTTCCTCATATCCCTATGCATTCTCTCGACCCCTTCCCGAGTGTCAGCCCTACTGCAGATTTTTGTATCATCTGCAAAGAGACACACCTCACTCTCAAGCTCCTCTGTAATGTCACTTAGGTAGCACACTTGGCTCCTAGGGAGGTAGGGAAAAGGTCACACAGCACTCCCTGCTGACCAACCAAGTAGTGGCACTGGTATCAACTTTGAAGGCAGTTGCTAGTCTTCCAGCCAGAGGATGGCTGCCATAATGCAACTGTCAAAAATGGCACTGGCATGGCCCAGTGGGATGGAGGGCTGAGGTGCTGGATTCCTTACCTCCACCTACATTGGTGAGCCAGGTCGAGGAACAGACCAGGGTCACTCACAGGCAGGCTGGGAGAGATAGGACTGAGTGTCCTAAGGTCAGTTCTCTTCCCTCCAGGAGGTGGGACACCAAGACCCGCTATTTGTCCGCCACCCAGTGGGAGCTAGGAGGCAGCACAGTGGGACCAGCAGACACTGGCAGGAGGTGTTGATTACACAACCCCCATCTGTGTCAAATTGCACTTACGCGATTGCATCATGCGCAGTTCCCAGTGGGCGAAAATGAAAGAAAACCGCCCCAGCTCACTCGACATCGCCCACAGGCCCCCCACACAACCCTACGTGGTAGGCCACCCACCAAACCATCGCCCTGTGTAAGTGGTGATTAACCCATAAATCCACATAATGGGTCGGTGATGGGATTGAGGGGATACCACCGGACCAGGGGATGCCACAAGAGAAACAGGAATAAACAAAAAAGGGGAATGGCACAGGCCCACAGGCAGAATGCTGGTAGATTTTCTATCCACTAAAATGTTCCTCCCCCATTATTTGTTTCTGCTCCTACATCCTCCTGCCCGGTGGTCTGCATATCAGTCGTGCAGTGCTTGGGGGGTGCTGGATAAAGCTGGAGCATTTTCTCTGTTGTTTCTTCCACAGCACTGGAGTACAATGATGTGCATGCACGCCTGCATCTGTTGGCAGCCCTTCCCCTTCTGGTGCGCTCGTATGAGATACCACCTGGCCTCCACCTGGTGGCAGTCTCACGGTATGACGCAGCATTCTCCCACCCCGAGAAAGGGTAGTGATCTTGGGGACACTCGATCCTCCCTCCCCAGGCCAGCAACCTGCGATCCGAGCTCTTTCCTGAATTTGGGTTGTCGCCATCGTGAGCAATAGCCCTACCATGGAGCCACAGGGCTCACATAATATTTTCTTTTAACTAGCCCTGGGGTGGCTAGTGCTGGAGGAGATAACTTGTCAATAAGAATACCAAGTGGGCCTATGGAATGCCTCTGGGGACAGCGGATTAACTTAAAAACATAGACACTGACAGCAGAAAAGACCAATGGTCCATTCAGTCTACCCGAGTTCCCTATTTAGTCGTGGGACCTACTGTCCCTTCAGGGTCCTAATCCTTCCTGTCCTCCCTCACATTCACCTCCAAGTTTCTGAGACCCCTAGCAACCACTGTACTAACCCAGCTGGTTAGTGAATGACTACAAAACTTAATTTCAACCCCTGTGGCCATGGCACTGATTATTGGGGCTGGGGCAGGAGGAAACTACAATGATTATTTAATAAGGCAGCAGTGCATGTTACGGTGAAAATGCTGACCCATAATTTTGTATTCAATTGATATTCCCATACCTTCTGTCTTGCACAATACCATTATTTCCCCAGTTTGAGTCTGCTTTGGCACTTTGTTCCCTCCAATTAAAAAAGCGGTGCCCCTTTTACTGTGGCTCTGACCAGGTTTACATCACTATTCTCAGCTATTTTTGTAGAGCTATTGTCCTGTCAGATCAAGGAGCACTGTCTGCTTCATGTAACTTCATTTTAGTCAAAGGAAAAGTGGTATTAAACAGTGGGTGTTAAAACAAAAGAGAATACTGATAAAAACCTGGAGTGAGCCATATCAATAACAGCGCTCCTTTTATTATTTCAAATGTACACGAAACAGCACTAAAGCAGATGCTAATGGGGAAAATTATATTATATAAGGCTGGAGACAGGGGGAAGTCTAAAATAGAAAAAAAACGTATAGGTCAAAAGTTTCACCACTAACTTACACTGCTGCTTTAACTTGCATGTCCACGGAATCAACAGGACTAAATTATATACCTAACAAATAAAAAATTCTGCGTATAATAAGATGCGTTGCATTGTACACACATATCTTGACTAATTGAAGCTGGATGACCTAAAGGTCTATTAATAGAAAATGCTGTCATTTAATTACATTTTAAATTATAATTCCTTCAGGAACAAGAAAGCTTCTGTATTTCTGCTCAGCATAATTTCGTTAATATAAGCCCTTCATGTATAATGCAAAGCTTTTATCTTAGTTCAAGACTATTAAAAAAAAAAAGGGCAGTGCATCCTTCAGCACTAAACAATAAGTGAATAATGGTCATGAGACTTATCCTACTTATCCAAAAAAAAATTTACAATGCAGGGTCAATCGTTTTGGCTTTGAATTAGTGTCTTTATAAGTATTTCAATCAATTCCACACGGGAACAGAAGAAAAGCAGGCATTTGGTACACCAGGAGGTAGCATAATAGAAAGGCACCTTGGAAGAAGCACGGTACAAGGGTTCCATCAAAGGGTACACGGAGATAGCTATCCCGTCAATGCAGCAGTAGTGCTACCGCTCGCAACGCTGGTGGCCTGGGTTCAGGAACGCAGCCCACACCGGTGGCTAGCTGAGGGTAGGAGGATCGAGCATTCCAGAGGACGCTCTCCTCCTCGATCAATTCCACACGGGAACAGAAGAAACGCAGGCATTTGGTACACCAGGAGGTAGCATAATAGAAAGGCACCTTGGAAGAAGCACGGCATAAGGGTTCCATTAAAGGGTACACGGAGATAGCCATCCCGTCAGTGCAGCAGTAGTGCTACCGCTCACAACGCCGGAGAAGGCCACATCTGGCAGTGCAGCAGTGGGGGTAGACTGTTAGGCGATAACATTGGTCAGGGTATAAGGTACTTTGTGTGTGCATGAGCATTGGTCCCCCAAACGCACCAACATCATCGTGGGATCTAGGGAGAAAACTAGTAAAATGGCCCTAGACTTGGCTCCCCATGAGACCTGGTACACCCAGGCTACTAGCTCTGCCTTCCTGACCCTATCACCCAATGCATGGATCGCACAGGGGTATATTCCCCCTACCCCATACTCACCCTGAGGAGAAAACCAAGGCTCCATGGGGGTATGACCATGATGACCACCTCCCACTGCCCCCCCTTTCTAGTTCTGCCCCTAGCTCATTATCTCTCTCTTCCCCCTTTCCTGGAGGTCTATAAATCACCCCATTCACAGTTTCTTGCATGTGGATGCCGTGATCAGAACCCACAGCAATTCCATTCCTCTCCTAATGTTTGCATCCTCCAGTGTCTCTATACCCTCTCTGACATACAGGGCTATGCCTCCTCCTTTACCTTTCCCTCAGTACCATCTAAACATGGTGTAGCCTGGGACACTCAGTTCCCAATCATTCTTCCCTGTGGCCCAAGTTTATGTGATGGCTACTAGATTCATCTCAGTGTCTGCCACCGTTGCCTGGAGCTCATTAATTTTATTTCCCAAACTGCCAGTATTAAGGCAGACCCCTTTCCATCTTTCTCCGGATGCTCTTTGCTTTTTCCTACTCCTTCTCCCATATTCTTCCATAGTCTCAATTTCTTGTCATGCTGAATGTAGACTTTGTCAGCCCTCCCTCATTGTCCTATTCCCCTAACCTAATTTTAACTTCATCCTTACTATTATCCACCTTGCTGCTATTATTCCCCTCTTCAGGGGGAGCCCTTGCTAGGTTCCCAACCTGCTCTCCCTTCCCAGTGATTCCCCTAGCCTCCGCCTCACCTGCAGTCAGTTTAACTGTCCAATGTAAATGTCAAACTTCTGCCCCAGAACATTGGCCCCCTCTCTTCTCAGGTGAAGGCCAGCACCCTTTAAGAGCCTCCTGTCCCACAAGCCCCTCCAGTCCCCCCACGATGTGGTAACCCTCCTTCTGACACCATTCCTTCAACCACCCATTAAACTCCTCAATTCCTTCCTCCCTCATTCTATCGTACCCACGGCCCCTATTCCACGCAAGTAGGACCTCAGAAAAAGCCCGGGAAGCTGAGTGCACCTTCAGTCAGTCCCCCAGTCTCTTAAAAGTTCTGCTTCACTGCCTCCACTGGCTGGTTCACCCAATTGTTGGTACCCAAGTGTACCAGCACCCGCAGCCTCCCCCCCTTCTCCACCATCCTCCCTATCCTAGCTATATCCCTGATAGCTGATGCACCAGGAAGACATCTGAACATTTCACTCCCCTTCCCTCCCCCAACCATCCAGCCTCTCTACTCCCCTAATCTGCGAGTCCCCGATCACTAAGATGTTCCTTGCTGACTTCCTCCTACTCACCTCCTCAGGTACCACCAAGTCACCCTGCCCACTTCCACCCACAGACTTACAGCCCCCAATGGAGTCAGGTACCTAAACATCCTTCTGGGGTGCAAAGCAATTTGCTGTCTGAATGGTGTGAGACTGGTCGAACCTCTTGTGGGTGCCCCTGCCACACTTCCCCCTGCCTTTCCCCACCACTCTCCAGCTCCCTGGGGTGGTGGGCCTCTGCAGGAGTGGCTGTGTGTGTGGGGGGGTTAACCCCAGCCAAGTCGGCACCACATCTTGTCTCCTATCACTAAAAGATGAGCACGGATCTCCACAAAGGTCCTGCAGACGGGGAAGTGCCCCCTCCTCCAGAGCATAACCCTCGAGAAGAGCACCCCACAGACCCATAACTAACCACCTCCCTGATTTACCTCATCTCTGATCCCATGATACAACAAGCATTTGTCAATGCCGAATGTTTGCTTGCTGGCATTGGCATTGGTAGTGTAGGAGTTACAGAGCTGCATAATAGGAATGGCAGTGAAGTACTGAACTGAAGCCAACCCCACCACCAACCTTCAGAGACTGACAGGCATTGGAGTGTGCCTTTGGGTCGTCAGGCATAATGGCCACACCATTTCACCACACCCTACCCTGCAGACACCGACAAGTGTCACAGTGTGCCTTGGGGTCTTTGGCCTTTGTGCGCATCCCATTCCATCAGGAAATATGGTGAGGTGGGTGCGGTACAAGAGAATGGGGTGAACATTCAGTCTGAGAGTCCAAGGCATACCTCGATGCCTCTCACTGGCTGCAGGGTGTGGAATGGTATGAGCATTACAGGCGAGAATCCCAAGTCACACCCTTGATGCCTGTCATTCTCTACAGGGTGGGGCGTTATGGTCGGAAACCATAACGCCTCAGGCATTCATTGGTATTTTCACTCCAAATTTTCAACATGGTTTTTTTGTGACCCCCCACCTCATGAACAGTGGCAATATCAGTTTGTTAGCCGGAAGTTGCTTTTACACAGCAACTACAGCATTTAGCACCACAGGTGCAAAAACACATTCCAAACAGGATGTGAAAAATGACAGCTGTACTGTTCATGGGGAAGTGTAAAAAATGGCAATGTTGAAAATCAGCAGTGAAAATATTAAAAAAACTGGTGAAGTCATGAGTGTGAGTAGAAACTGTGCAACACACACCCGTAATGTAATTAGTTTGGGAATTTTTTTTTTTTTTTCAGCAGATGGTCAACACAGGCATCTTGGGACCTCCGACCATGAACAGTGTCACTGTGATTTTCTTTATCTGTCCCAAACAATGATTTCCCACAGCGACCACGCATTTCTGCACTGAAAGTGTGAAAACACATTTCGGCCATACTGTGAAAAATGACAGCTGTACTGCTCATAAGGAAGTGTGGAAAAATGCCACTGGTGAAAATCTGGACTGAAAATATTACAAATTCATGAACTTACAAGGGTGCGTGGAAACTGCGCAAGACTCACTCATAACAGTGATTTTATAGACTTTTGTCACCAAATTTTCAACATAGCCATTTTAAGACCTCTGCTCAAGAACAGTGTCATTGTGATTTTCTTAATCTGTCCCAAACACTGCTTTCGCACACTGACTGCACCATCGTGCGCTATATGTGCGGAAACACATTTTGGGTGAGATGTGAAAAATGGCAGCTGTACTGCTCATAAGGAAGTGTAATAAAATGTAAATGTTGAAAATCTGGCATGCAGATATTAAAAATTCGCAAACTTGCGAGCGCCTGTAAGAACTGCGCAACATGCGCTCCTAAAACAGTCATTTTGGGGAATTTGTTCACCAAATTTTCAACATATCCATTTTAAGACCTCTGCTCATGAACAGTGTCACTGTGATTTTCTTAATCTGTCCCAAACATTGATTGCGCACACCGACTGCGCCAATGAAACACATTTTGGGCGACATATGAAAAATGACAGCTATACTGCTCATAAGGAGGTGTGGTAAAATGGCAATGTTGAAAATCTAGAGTGCAAATATTAAAAATTTGCGAACTTACGAGCATGCGTAGGAACTGTGCAACGCATGCTCGTAAAACAGTAATTTTTAGAAATTTTTTCACCAAATTTTCAACATAGCCATTTTAAGACCTCTGCTCATGAACAGTGTCACTGTGATTTTCTTAATGTGTCCCATACATTGATTTCGCACACCGACTGCGCCATTGTGTGCTACATGTGCGGAAACACATTTAGGGCGAGATGTGAAAAATGACAGCTATACTGCTCATAAGGAGGTGTGGTAAAATGGCAATGTTGAAAATCTGGAGTGGAAATATTAAAAATTTGCAAACTTACAGGCGTGCATACAAACTGCGCAATGCACGCTCGTAAAACACTCATTTTTAGGAATTTTTTCACCAAATTTGCAACATACGCTGTTTGAGAGCCCACCTTATGAACACTGGCACTGTCATTTCGTTAATCAGTCCCAAAAGGTGATTTCACGCAGAGACTGCGAAATCACCCTTCGGGCCCAATTAACGCCATGACAGTTCAAGAATTCATGAGGAGGGATCCCAAAAACCCCATGTGGAAAATTTGGTGCCAATATTCCAAAAAATGCCCGAGATATGCATTAAAGTTGAAAAACCCCTATTTACTGCATTATACAGCTTACCGGCATTTCCTCAGTTCGCGGTCGGCTTTGAAGAGTGCAGACGTGTTCCTGGTCCACCGAAGTTCATTGTGCCAAGCTCTGGAGGTAAGTATTGGGTGAGGTGGGGGTGTGGGGAGGCAAAGTGCGCAGAGGGTGGCACGGGTGGGCAAGAGACCCTGGAGACCGCCAAGAGAACGTTTTTGTTCACAAGTTTTTGTTTTTTTTCTTTGGACGATCTGGGATGTTTGCCATGCTAGGGTGGGCTCCCAGCATGGCAGCTGGAAAGCTGACAACGCGGGACGTTTGCCATGCTGGGGTGGGCTCCCAGCGTGGCAGCTGGAAGGCTGTTTGGGGGGGCCATGGAGCCGACGTGAGATTGGGCACCCCCGTCGGCCATATGATCTATTGCCACACTAGGGTGGGCTCCCAGCATGGCAGCTGGAAGGTTGATGACGTGGGACGTTTGCCACGCTGGGATGGGCTACCAGCGTGGCAGCTGGAAAACTGTTTGGGGGCTGGAGCCGGCAGGGGACTGGGCACCCCGGACACACAGTGTGTGCGTGGGGGACAGCGCATGAACTGCGCAATGTGTGTGGAGGGGAGCTCTGCTCACTGGAAGCGGAGCTTCCTTTCAACCGTACGGCACTGCACTTTCAACTGCTGTCATAGACAGCTGCAGCATCTCATTGGAGAACTGGGGCGCCTGCAAACACACTGACTGAATTGAAGACGGCGCACACCTCCAAACTCGGATGATGGCACTATGTTTCTTGCACATGCGTGCAAGCAAACATAAAAAGGCCTACCTTATATATGGAGGTCTGTTAAATCTGGAATACTTTCTAGACCTCCCTTACTTAATCCCTTAACCCTCAATTAACTGCAATCATATATTTGTATAATATACAAACACATAAGTATACAAAAATATTTAAATTTCTATTTTGCTTGTGTCATCCAAATGTAGCAAAAAAATCTCAATATTCTAGAACTTAGTGGGCTGCTACTTCAGATGTTCTATCAGAACTAGAACACTATGCCAGGAAAGCTGTCTCTTAGCAACAGCCAGATTCTGGCTAAAAATACTTTCAATAAATGTTTTTAAAGGCATAGCCTTAAAACTCACTTGCTTAGCAGGCCACTTAGTTTGGTATGCTTGTGTAACATAGGTAAATGCACTGTAGGTAGGATGCATGGTAATGCCAATAGGTTTGAATGCTTATGCAACAGATGTCTAGCCATTCACTCTCTCTGCCCCCATTACAGGACTACCGGTTTCAGGGTATCGTGAACGAAAAGGAACTCACTTAAGAACAGTTCCACCCCTATAGATTCTGCATGGAAGAGGTCCCCCTTAGACTAATTGTCCCTAAGGGACTGAGATGCCAAAAAACGCCAGAGCGAAAGAGTGACGTGGAGCCTTTGCAAAGGAGTCCTTGACTCAAAGGTTGCAATTCCAATTCCTTCAATAAATAAAATAATATAGCACAATCAGAACACGCCGTATTTCCTATGAGGAGAGAGAGAACTGTAGCTAGAGAAAAAGGATGAACAGCAGTAGGATATATTACTGATATATTATCGTATCTGTTAGCACCCTATGCAAACTGTGTGAGAGGCCTTTCGGCACCATGCAATTCTGCTTAAAGTTGAACCAGCATAACATTCTGTGGTGATTTGCATAAGCAGCCCACAATGCTTTGCATTGTGTGGGCATGTGTGATTTTGTATTTTCTTGAAACTTGGCTTCCCAGCCAAATGCCCTTTGGGATAACCCTTGCCACAGTGTTTGCGCACAGAGGTTCTTTGTCTTTTAAATGTTTTTTTTATTTTAATGGGTTCACCACAACATAACCCAGACAGACCATCTATGGGTAGCTGGTTCATTCCACTGGGGTGTCAAACAGACAAGTCATACTGATGAGTCCTGGTAGGACGAAACACATGTCTATGTTATCTGTTAGCACCCTTTGCAAACTGTGTGAGAGGCCTTTCAGCACCATGCAATTCTGCTTAAAGTTGAACCAGCATACCATTCTGTGGTGATTTGCACATGCAGCCCATGATGCTTTGCATTGTGTGGGCATGTGTGATTTTGTATTTTCTTGAAACTTGGCTTCCCAGCCAAATGCCCTTTGGGGTAACCCTTGCCTCGGTGTTTGCGCACAGAGGTTCTTTGTCTTTTAAATAGTTTTTTATTTTAATGGGTTCACCAGAACATAACCCAGACAGACCGTCTTAGGGTAGCTGGTTCATTCCACTGGGGTGTCAAACAGACGAGGCATACCGATGAGTCCTGGTAGGACGAAACACATGTCTGTCTTCTGTTAGCACCCTTTGCAAACTGTGTGAGAGGCCTTTCGGCACCATGCAATTCTGCTTAAAGTTGAACCAGCATAACATTCTGTGGTGATCTGCATATGCAGCCCATGATGCTTTGCATTGAGTGAGCATGTGTGATTTTATATTACTGATATACGACTCCTCCATCCAGAATTAACTCACAGCTGAAGTCATATTACTATTATGACCTTCATCATGGAGTGGAAAAAACCCTTGTAGTAGAAACCCTGAGGTCCAAGACCTTAGGCAGCTATCCCTTAGAGCTTATAATTATAAGTTATTTGAATATATTAGAGAGCAGAGAGGCCTGGAGGTTCATCTGCTGCTGTGGTGATGCAATGTGAGACCTGTACTCCCCTCCCCCCCAAAAAACAACTGAAACCTATGAACCACAGGAGGGCACAGGTCAGCCATAGCTCCTGTCAAGCTGCAACTGCACACAGGCAGCAAGAATGAAGGATGCCTCAGCATGGACTTTCAAGTTAGACTCGGAGGCTAAGATAGCTGTTACTCCAATGAGTCACTGGCATAGCCCTTAAAATCTTATTAGCTTTTTGGAGCTGCTTGACGGCTCAGGGGCAGCACGCTGCACTGCCGTGCATGTGACCAGAGTTCGGAAGCGAGTTTGGGATGCTGCGTCAGGCTGGACTGCAGCAGTTGTCACTCAGCAATGCACTACAGTTGGGAGGGAAGGCACTGGGCAACCAGTGCAGCAGTGGCTACTGCAGTAGGTCAAAAAGAGCGTTCTCCCTTGCAGGATGTCGCCATGTGCAGCCAAAGTCTCAGCAGCTCCACCTATGCCAAGGTGAAGAGAGACAAAGGGGTAAATAAAATAGAGGGAAAACCCCAATATGCTGTCTATATATGACTGCCAGCCCCCTGGGTGACAGTCGGGTCCCAGCACCAACTGCCACTGAATCCTGTCCACACAGGTGGACCACTTTTGGGGGGGAGGGGACCCACTCCTGAAGCCCATGTCAGAGAAGGAAAGCCATGGGAGACGTTGGCTGGGTGGGACCTAGCTAGAGCATGGTGGGAGTCCAGTATGAATCAGCGTATATCCATGGGACCAGGATATCTCTCTACAATGAAGTATGGACAGGATAAACAAATAATCAAGAAAAAAAAACTTATTATTTTTTAGAAGAAAAATGGCTAGGGTAGAAATAATTAGAGACTAAGGATTTAAATGACATTGTCAAAGCACCTGCACCATGGTGGGAGGTGGGACAGACGTCAGTGTATGCGCTGTTGACATCACTGCATGTCCAGCGCCCTGGGGTGAAGAAACATGGTGGAAAACTGGGCTCCGAAGGATGCTGCCCAACTCATGCCGCAGGTCACGCATCACTGCCCGTGGCACTGCTGGGGACATATACTGGTGTCCAACGGGTGGTTGGGCTCCCTCCCATGGCCCCACTCTGGGGAGTAAGCCAGAGTGTATCCAGGGTCGAGTAAGTCTGTGAAGAGTGGGTGACTGGGCTGGATGCAGAGCTGGGCTGATGTAGGCCAATCCTTGGGGGTGAAAAAGAAAAGCAAATTAAAAAACACAAACGAAAAAAACCCAAAAAACTATGGGCAGGATTTTCAATAGGATCCAGCCAAGGTCCACTTGCCGATATTTTCAGAAGGTAATCCATCTCAACTGTTAGCCCATCTATTAGATGGTCTAACAGTGCCCAAAGTTTGAAGCACAAAAAAAATAAAATAATGCAAATCACACTTGCATCACTTTTTACCGCAAACTGGGACTTCTTGTTACAAACGGCACATCTTTTAAAAACAGCAGTAGGGCTGCTTAAACGCATTCAGGGGGATGCACATGCAAGCACGGGATGCATTTGCATCGGCATCCAACCCTTTTAGAAAATCCAGCCCATTTTCTGTTGCTGGTATGTGCAGCCACATATATTTTTGATTTCTAGTAATCTTTAAAGTAAGATTCTCGATTCTGAGAAAAAGTTTGAAAAACATAATATTTACAAGACCTACCTCAGCTTACAATTACATTTTTTATATGGCGGATGGTCTATTTCTCTTCCTTCACTACTTGGTTTGTTTACATAGAAACAGGATCCTTGTCCTCTACAGTTGATCAGCTCCTGCTGCTCTATCCTTTGCTGAAGTCACAATGCTTTGTCTGGACCATCATAATCAGTTTCACAGCATCGAACACTGGTGTCACAACCTAAGGATTATGGCTTCAGTAAATATCACCTCAGCATTTATTTACTTGGTTCCTCATGAGTGTCTTGTACAGTGCATTCTGACATTTCCATTTCTTCTTCTTATAACCTGAAACAAGCCTTGGCTCAGCTGTGCCTTTCCCAGTCACCACTTCTTAAACAAATAAAGGATTTAGCAACAGAAAGTGCTGAGTTCCATAAGAAAGAGATCCTATTTTCATGCAAACTGACCTAGTTAAATCCATAGGGGCCACACACGAGGTGGGAGGAGCCAGGGCTGCATCGGCAGCCACTTCAGAGGAGGGAGAATTTGAAGCTGCATCGGCAGCTGAAGTGTTCACCGGAGGCACCGGAGTGGATTTCCCAGCGGCTGCAGTCAGCAGCGGGCCAGGGCTGGAGGGTGAGGCACTGAAGGGAGAGAGCACTGGAGCGGATTTCCCGGTGGCTGCAGTCGGCAAAGGGCCAGGGCTGGAATGAGGAGCTGGCATTGCTGAGGACCAATCGGGAGTGAGGGAGCCAAATTTGAGTTACGGCTGGGCTACATAGTTGGGCCCAGCCACCTCACTATTCGTTGGGGAGCTGTAATTGCTGGGAGTGCTTGGGTGGGCAGTGGTCGCTGGCCGCATCAGTGGCGGAGAATCCATAGGGGCCACACACGAGGCAGGAGGAGCAGGGGCTGCATCGGTGGCCGCATCAGAGGAGGGAGAATTTGAAGCTGCATCGGCAGCTGTAGTGTTCACCAGAGGCACCGGAGCTGACTTCCCGGCGGCTGCAGTCAACAGCGGGCTAGGGCTGGAGGGTGAGACACTGAAGGGAGAGAGCACCGGAGCGGAGTTCCTGGCGGCTGCAGTCGGCAGCGGGCCAGGGCTGGAGTGAGGAGCTGGCATTGCTGAGGACCAATCGGGAGTGAGGGTGCCAAATTTGAGTTGTGGCTGGGCTACACAGACGGGCCCAGCCACCTCACTATTCGTTGGGGAGCTGTAATTTGTGTCCCACACCACCCACCCCGGCCCCGGCCTCTATTAAATGGTCGGAGAGGGTGGAGCCTTGGGGGAGGGCATGGTGAGACTGGTCGAGCTGGAGCAATAAGAAGCTCGAAATTGTTGCTGGACAGGTGGGGGGGCGGGCATAAGTTACATATACTGTACTAGTTTGGTGGTTACTGTTGGAGGTTGCAATTAACATTTGGGGTTACTATTTAGGGGACTGCTGATGATTGATAGCTGGATACTGTGGGGAGTGGGGATAAATTGCTGAAAACTGTCTACTGCTGGACTTTGCTGGTGTAAAACTGATTATTGCTGGGTATTGCGTGTGTATTGCAGATAAGGGGCCATATTATTCAATCCCAAAATGAGGGTGGGCTTGGGGGCTGTCAATGCGGGCATCTTCGGTAGGGTGATTGGGTGTACAGGATGTGGGGCAGCCATAATATTAAATTGGGCATGGAGGTTCGGAGGGTGCCCAGTGTGTTTTAGACTGGAGGGTCTTAGGGAGGAGATCAGGGGGATTAGGAGACAGCTGGAAGGGGGGGGATGGGGGGTAAGGTGGGGTATGGATCATATGCACTAAGACGTGGCCAAAATGGCATACCCCAAGGGGCAAGTGGACAAGGCCAAAAGGGCATATCCCAGGGGATAGGTGGACCATTTGGTCACTAGAGAGGAGTGGGAGGCGGAACAAGCAATGTACGGGAAGCAAACCGTAGGGAAGGGGCTGGACAGAGGGAGCAGATGAGAGCAAAATGGGGGGCAAGCATCACACTTACAAACCGATTCACCCTACTATATCCGGGAGATGAAGTGGAGGAGGCTGGTGGGAGGGGGCAGCAGGCGGACAGTGAGGGCTCGGTCAGTAAGCTAAGGGAGGTGGGGGACAGAAGAGGGAGCCAGGTTCAAAGGAAAGGAAGGAGGAGGGAGGGACATGAGCCTAGGTTGGAGGGAAATATGGTGGGGGGGGGGGAGCACTGAGGGAGGCCAGGGTGGAAAGAGGCAGGACTGGGGTCAAGCCGGTGTCCAGGCTGGGGATGTCAATCAAGGAGGAGGGGTGGTAGAGAGTTCTCTAAATAGGGCAGTTTCAAGACAGAAATCACGGAAGAGGTGAAAAATAGGGTAGGGAGAAATACAGTGGATGGGATCGGAAGTGTAGTTTCAGAGTGGGGGGTAGCAGGAGGTTTTCCGGTGTGGGATCGGATGTTTTAGCTCAGGAAAGGAGATGGGGGTGAACTGGGAGGGCAAACTCTGATCACCCGGGAGATTGGGTTGGGGGGGCGAGGAGCAAAATGTCAGTCGCAGGTAAAAGGAGTATGGTAGAGCATGCACATGAGGGTGGCCCTCAGTCTGCTGGGGGAGGGAGGAGCAAGCAGGGGGTAACTGAAAGAAGAAGGAGTCTGGAATAAACAAAAAGGGCTTACAAAGACCCCCAGGCTGATGGGAGAAGGAGGAGTAAGCAGGGGATTGATGACAGGAGGAGGAGTCTGGAAGGATCAAAACAGGTTATCAAAATGGGGGGTGGGACGAAGGTGATACTGCTGGGAGACTCCATGACCAGGGGTATCCAGGGGGAGGGGGAGAATAAAAGCAGCCCGGTCAAGGCTAAATGTATACCAGGACTGTCCGTACACAAGGCTAAATTCCACCTATACTCGTTAACATTGGATTGCAGGGGATCCCCGGACTTCCTAGTATATCTGGGGACAAATGACTTGGAAGGGAACAGTGAGCTAGACATACAGGCTAGATTCTGGGAACTGGCTAGGGTTTGTCACTCTATAGGAAGCAAAATTTCCTTCTCTGAGATTCTGCCGGTATCAAGGGCAACCGGGGAAAACAAGCTAAAACTTAGAAGGGTAAACCAGTGGCTCAGAGACTGGTGCAAGGCAGAGGGATATGGGCTGGTGGGGGATCGGGGGGATACTTGGGAGGATAAGGGGCTTTATGCCAGTGATAGGTTACACCTCAACCTGGAGGGCAGGGAGATCTTGAAATTAAAACTTTCTGGATTTATAGGCAAGAGGTGGGGTTTAAACTTGTAAAGGGGGGTCAAATAATAATAAGACGCCAGGGGGGCTGTTTGAAGGTCCATGTCTAGGGCACGTGAGGAGTTGGGGGGGACTATGTTGCAAATTCAAGGAAAACTAGGCAGAAAAGGGACTGCGCAGAGTTGGGGGGACTGGAGAGAGGGGAGAACTCAGGGTGGAGGACAGTCCTGATCAATGCCAGGAGTATAAGCAATAAAATGTCTGAACTCCAGGCTATGTTGGCTGAGGGAACAGCGGATGTGGCAGCAATTACAGAGACATGGGCCACCCAGAGAAATGACTGGGACCTAAACTTAGAGGACTACAAGATATTCAGAAAAGATAGGGGAGTGGGAAGAGGGGGAGGGTTGCGCTGATAGTCAGAAATGACATAGTGGTTAGTGGAGTGGAGAAGGCTGGAGGGGGTGTGAAGGCAATTTGGGTAACCCTGCAAATAAGGGGAGGGAAGAAATTGAAGATAGGGGTGGTATACAGGCCCCCTGCAATAGAGGAGCTCTGAAGGATAAACTGGTTGAGAACATCAAGGGTCACTGTGACCTTGGAAAGGGTAGCGTGGTGGACATGGGTGATCTTAATATGCCGGGCGGACCGGGACACCATGACATCCTCTGTAACCAGGGAACAAAGACTGATGGATGTCTTTCAGGATGCCTTCCTGGTCCAACGCGATGGGGAACCTACTAGAGAGGGGCGGATACTGGACGTTGTCCTAGCGGATAGTGAACAAATAAGGGGCCTGGAGGTGTGCGGTCCACTGGCGGGTGGTGACCACGCCACGGTCTGGTTCCTGCTGTATCTGGGGGGGAGGAAAACCGCACTCATACAGTAGTGGTTGACTTCAGGGGACCGGACTTTGTGGGTATGGGTAGGATTCTAAGGGAGAGGTTGGACATGATTAGGCTGGACATGGATGCTGGAAACTTGTGGGAGACCACTAAAGAAGGGGTGCAAGAGGCTACTAGGTCCTGTACTTAAGTAAGGCATAAGCATGGTGGAACCAGCAAGCCATGTTGGTGGACCAGGGAGGTGCAGGAGGCAGTGAGGGATAAAAAGGCTGCCTATGCACATTTCAAACGTTCTAGGAGGGGACAAGGAGCGAGGGGAGTATGAACTATTGGCCAGGAAGTTCACCAGGGTGGTGAGGGGTGCCAAGGCAGGGATGGAGATAAACCTGGCTAGGGATATCCGGGGGCGGGTGGGGGGATTCTATAGATACATAAGAGACAAGAGAAAAGAGAAGACACAGATCAACAGGATTAAGATTGTGGGGAGATGGGCTCAGGAAGCAGGTGAACAGGCAGAGGTGTTAAATGAGTACTTTGCCTCAGTCTTTGCAGAGGGTGACAAGGGATCTTTACAGCCTGATGGGAGGGAAGAGAAGCTAGCAAAAGTGAGAGGTCAGTCTCAATCTGAGACCAAAGGATGGAAAGAGGCTTGGGTACAGGCTGGGCCAGACCTAGAAGGAGTAGGAAGGTTGCATAAGGGAGTGGATTGGGGAGGGAGAAATCACAGTGGATAGGGTGAAGGAGGCCCTTCGGAAGCTAAAAACTGATAAGGCACCGGGGCTGGACGGACTACATCCGAGGGTTATGAAGGAACTGGCAGAGGAGCTGGCAGCTCCACTGGCTGCACTCTTTAACATCTCTCTGCAGATGGGATGGGTGCCACAGGACTGAAGGGTGGCTTATGTAGTGCTTATATATAAAGGGGGGTCTAGGAAGGAGATGGGGAATTATAGGCCTGTCCGTCTGACGTCTGTGGTAGGCAAAGTAATGGAGGGCTTTATCAAGGAGAGGCTTGGGAGGCAGTTGGAAAGGTTAGGACACCAGGATGATAAACAGTATGGCTTCGTCCCAGGGAGATCGTGTCAGTCCAACCTTGTAGAGTTTTATGATTGGGTGACAGGGACCTTGGATAGACATAGGCTGGTGGATGTCCTATACCTAGATTTCAGCAAGGCGTTTGATTCAGTGCCCCATAATGGACTGATAGCATAAATGAGGGAGGTGGCACTGGAACAATTTTTATAGTTGGGGTGCTGAAAGTCATTGAACAAAACTGTACAGGAAGCCATAGGGAACTGTACTTAAAGCAAGGGGTGCTGCCGCAACCCCAGCACCCCTAGTTCCAGCACCTATGAATAAGGGACATGGGGGTGGGAGGACAGGAGCTCAATTGGGTTGAAAATTGGCTTTCATGGCGTTTACAGAGGGTAATGGTAGGTGGGATACTCTCCTCCCCCAGGAAGGTAATCAGTGGGGTCCCTCAAGTTTCAGTATTGGGACCACTCTTGTTCAATGCTTACGTCTCGGATATAGGGAGGGGGGTTAGGAATAGGTTGAGTCTCTTTGCAGACGATTCAAAACTGGGAGTACTGGTGGATTGTAAAGAAGTGAGGGAGACAGTCCAAGGGGATCTGGATACCCTGGAGGGGTTGTCAAGGAGGTGGAGACTGACATTTAATGCCGGGAAATGTAAGGTACTTCATCTGGGGGTCAAAAACCCGGGCCATGTATACACCCTGGGGGGTCACACTGCAAGCCACATTGGGAGAAAGGGATTTAGGGGTGGTGGTAGACGTCAAAATGAACAACTCTGAAAATTGTAGAACTGCAGCCAAAGCAAACAAGATACTGGGCTGCATAGCCAAGGGAATTACGTCCAGAAGGAGGGAGGATCTCCCTCTATATAATGCCTTGGTCAGGCCGCAGCTCGAGTACTGTGTACAGTTCCAGAGACCTCAACTGAAGAAGGACATAGCGCTGCTGGATACAGTCCAGAGGACAGCGACCAGGATGATTCAGGGCATGGAGGGAAGGCCTTATGAGGAGAGACTGGAAGAGCTTGGGCTTTACACACTATAGGAGAGTTGGGACAGGGAAGACATGATACAGGTTTTCAAGTATGTAAAGGGAATAACCAGGAGTGGAATCAAGGAGTTGTTTAGGCTAAAGAAGGGAGGAACAACCAGGGGCCATGAGTGGAAGCTGGAGGAGGGGCAATTACAGGGGGGAGCATAGGAAGCATTTTTTCACTGACAGGGTGGTGGAGCCATGGAATGTGCTGCCCGGGAGGCTGGTGGAGGAGGTCACAGTGGAGGGCTTCAAGAAGGGGTGGGACAGGTACAAGGGGAAACTGAAACCAAAGAAGACCCTCTCGGGGGCTTGGAGGGGTGGTAAGGCAAGCAGCCACTAGGTTGCTGGCTTTCGAGCAGACAAGAAAGACCATCTGGCCTATTCTGCTGGCTTTTAGTATGTTAGTATATTGGTTATTAAGAACAATGAGAAGAGAAATACTAACTATATATATATATATATATACATAAAAACAGATACTAGATACGAATTATTAGCAGAATTGTATCCAAATATGTTTTTCAAAATGCTCTCAAAAGTAACAAACCCACTAACTTATGTCTCCAGCTGACTGAGCCACATACTTCTCGACTGAGCTGGCAGTATAGCCCAGAGGTTAGATCAATGAGCTGTGAAGAAGTCTGGTACATTCAGCAGGGAGGTTCTCAGTAGCTACAAATGATACAGCAGCTAGGACCAGCCAGCTCCAGTTATCACAGATCTGAACAGCACCATAAACAGCCGCCCATGAGACGCAGGAGCATCAAAAAGCATCACCGCTGAGCTACTCTACTGTATTTAAATGCACAGACTCATGAAGCTGATGGCTAACGTTTGCATTTTAAAAAATTAAAATGAACTCTGTAAAGTTGTTGATATGTCTGCCTCCAGAAGAAAAAGAAAAAAAGAGCAACACAGTCAATACGACTCAGGTTTGATGGACCACAAGCTTCTACCCATAATAAACCGCAAAGCAGGACTCACAATTGGCCACAATGTTCTTGTTTGGGAGAGTGCTGGGAGGGGCAAAATCATATATTCCCCCTTAGAGCTCCATCCTGGTACAATGCCCTCCCACCAGCCGTCACATCAATCACCAATCTAGGTCCTTTTAGAGCTGCCTTAAGGACCCATATCCTCTCCTCACGTCAATGCCAGAGTAACCGGAAACCTGAGGATCTTGCACCATGCTGCTAGGCCACGCACCCGCCCTTGGCCTGGCAGTGGACAGCCCTCACTATTTCTAGCCTACAGGCTCCTCACCTCCCTCGGTTACCATATAGTTGCACTGGACTATGAATGCATTGTATCATGTATAAGACAAGGTCTCCCTGAGGCGGCTTACTACCAGCTCATATCATGCATTGCTTTAGCTACCAATTGTATAGGTCTTAACCGCTCATTAGGTAAATATGTTGATAGCTCTGCCCTGTTTTAGCTACCAAATGTACATGCATTAACCAGTGCTCATTGTACTTATACTCTATGATTGCTCACCCACATTTATTCTATGTATGTACTGTATGAATGTCTATGTTTTAGTCTGATGTGGAGCCTTTGGAAACAAGTCTATGACTCAGAGAGTTGTAATTCCGATTTCCTAAATAAATAAATAAATATATGGTGTGACAGGCTAACATGCCTTTGAAAAAAAGTATTTCACACCCTGAGCTGGGACCCTTGGGAAATATTATTTCTTTTTGTTTTGTTTTTTTATATCAGAAGTTTTTTGAGACAGTAGAATCATACAAAATACAGTGGTCAATAAGGCATCTCATCAGGTTAAAAAATCTGCATATCTTTTCACATTGGTTCAATGTGCTTATGCAACTGAATGAGATAATATGAGATGATGCTTGTGTAACTTGATTTGCTTTGTGGCTTTCCGCCTCTCTATCCGAGGGATATACCACCCTGTAGGGGTACGACGCAAGGAACCCTAGAGAAGGGTTCTCCCCTTACAGATGCCAAGAATGAATGCATCGGCTAAAGGTAGGTTAGGAAGAAGCCCACGGGGAAGAGAGACAAGCCACAGGAGGAAGAGGGGTGGATGGTGGGCAACAAAACAGAATCCTGGCAAAGCCCAGGATGTTGTGATCTTTTAAACTTGATGGGGGAGTGACGTTATTGCTCCGCTCATCGAACCTCGGGCTTAAAGCCCTCCCATTCGATGTGCTTACGCAACTGAATGAGATAATATGAGATGATGCTGCTGCTTGTGTAACTTGATTTGCTTTGTGGCTTTCCGCCTCTCTATCCGTGGAATATACCACCCTGTAGGGGTACGACACAAGAAACCCTAGAGGAGGGTTCCCCCCCTACAGGTGCCGGGAATGAATGCATTGGCTAAAGGTAGGTTAGGAAGAAGCCCAAAAAGAATACCCAAAGATGTCGAGCTTCGAAGAGGCAAGGATGATGAATGAATTCTGTGAAAAGAAGCATACCTCTCAACCTCTCAGCATTAAAAATCATAGCACTGGCCTTCAAAAATCATAGCAAAGGGCCAGAATGTGGAGCACTTTCTTATTTTAAACAATAATATGTCTACAGATAGTGGGCCTCATATAGTTAGTGATAGAGAATGTTTCTATCAACTTAGTTCATTGATTTAAAGTTTGTGTGTCCAGAAATAGCTCTAACATTATGAAGAACATCAGTAAACCTATGAGGAGCAAGGGTAAATTTGAGTGTGAAAATCATAGCGCTATGCGCAATTCATAGTAGTTGAGAGGTGTGCAAAAGAAGGGCTAACTTCCTAAGGAGACCTAAGGAGAGAGGGGAAAGCCAGGGCCACCATCAGCCTCCACCCAACAGCAGAACCTAACTAACTAACTGAAGAAAGCACCAACTCTAACTAATATTATGACCACTGGCATGGAGGAGAGGAAACCCCCCCTTTGTGGAGGAAACCTCTGGAGATCCAAGGCCCAGGTTACCTTCCCTCCAGGCTGACAACGTTTGATTTGAGGATGTGTGTCGGTAGAAAGACTAGTTCATTAACGAGGGATATGAGTAAGGAGGATGATGACGAGACAGGGGAAACTCCAAAGAAGCACAGATTAAAGAAGGAACATGAGGCAGCAGGGACCCGAGTAGGGTATGCTCGAGTAGTCGATGGGAGGGAGTAAATCCATGTAGAAGTCAGAGGAGCAAGGGGTATCCAGATGTGCTGATGAGGAGACTGAGGATAATGCAGACTGACTTGATCAAGCGATGCAAGTGAGCAGACACTGAGGTTGAATAGGTACGCTTGATTATGCGACGTGAACGATTAGACTCGGAATGATTAGACCCAGAGGTTGTAGTCGATGAGGTAGTATAGGATTCAATGATAGGACTGTTCGAGTAAGCGATGTGAATGGATAAACTTTGAGGTAATGCTGAGTGAATGATGACTGGAGTTATGAACGCGATACATGCGGCAGGATGGCCACGGGTTGATAAGGCGGCATAGGAGTCATGATAGGTACGCCTCAAAAGAAATATCGATAGCAGGCCACGAGTGGAGTGAATCCTGGATGGCCGGTATGGAACTGGAAGAGGAGGAGACAGGAATGATTCAATGAAAATGATGATTGCCGCAAGAGAGCAATGAACTTGAAAATGAACTTGTATGAAGGTAGTAAGAATATGTAGGTTTCTCGAAAGGAGGTAGACACCTAGGCCAAAAACGCATGTCCAGAACCAGAGGGGATGCGAACCAGAGGGCATGCTCAGGAGGAACAACAGAGGAGCAGCTCAGGTTGAGCTATCGAGGAGCAAAAGTGGATGACGTATGATGAGATGGGAAGCTAAGAGAGGAGTGAAACCATGATGGCTGGTACTAGAAAAGGCACCAGGACAAGGAAAGCAAAATTAGGAAACAAATAAGGTACTATGATGGCTTGAAGTCATGGAGGCTGGTAGCTGGTACAGCAAGTGAGGTATGAAAGGACAAAGGATGGTAGGGAGGTCAATGGGGTAGCATAGGACCCAGTCGATACGGGATGAGAACTGCAGCAGGGCGAGCTGGATAAGGTGGCACGCAGGCCAGATTCGATGGAAGACCAGATGGAGTCAGCCACAGATAGCCCAATGATGTGAATGGCAGAGCAAGTGAATAGATAAACATGGCATGATGAGAGATAGAAGCCATGACTGGAGTGAATCCTTGACGACTGATGATGGATGGAATCAGAAACCTGGTACATGGATTTGTCCAGAACTAGATGCTTGAAAGCGAATTAGGAAGTATGATGATGCCAAGAAAGCATGGCTGTGTCTGGAACCAGAGGGTTAAGGAGACAAGAATGAACTGGAAATGAACTATGGCAGAGAGCACCCAGCCAGCCTTTAGCAAAGGCAAAAAACTGGAAGGCATGTCCTGGGGAGGAGACAGAGTCGACTGGAGGTAGCAGGAGAAAGTGTGGATGAGGGAACACTGACCGAAGTCATGAATCCAAATACACAAGGCAGGAGGGCCGTGGTTCAATCAGGTGGCATAGGAGTCATGATAGGTATGCCCAAAAAAGAATTATCGAATGCAGGCCATGAGGGGAATGAACCCGTGAGGGCCAGTAAATAGATGAGCCATGAGGGAAGGATGAGAGATGAGAGGAGAGAATCCATGATGGCGGGGATGAGAACAGGCGCTAGGCCGAGGAAGGCGACACAGGAACGGATGAGGTACAAGGACAAAGCTCAAAGCCCAAAAAACAAGCCTGACGTAGACAAACTAGCAGGCGAAAGCTGGAAGAGGGTGCAGAGACATGTAAGAAATGCAATGTAGATAGGAGGCCAGACTGGGACTATAGCGTTGAGGCACCAGCTAGCAGTGAAAGAGGGAGCACAGCATAATCCGGGTCCAAACAAAAGCACAGCAAAGGGGTACGAATAGGGAGCTCAAAGCCAGTAAGAAAAACCTTCAACTCAGCTTCCCCAGGAACAACAGATGGGCAGCAGCTTGGGGGCATCCGGGGATGAGCAAGACAAGTGAATCGAGACGCCAAACACCAGACTGAGGACACAGGAGGAGACTGACAACAGAATGCAGTGACCTAGGCAGCGCACATAAACTCATAGAGGAAACGGACGGTACAGATTGAAAACATGAGAATTAGAAATGGGAAAACAGCAAAAATGCATCCTTGAGCAGCAGCAAGTTGGGAAGCAAAGTAGCCGATCAGTTCCCCCATGCACAGGACAGGAAGACTGAAGCCAGAGTGACAGCAGGAAGTCGGCTAAAAGTGAACCGAGGAGACCTATTCCCTTTTTTTTTTTATTTCCCCAAATTGACAAAAACAACTGATGACAGCTAGGTGAATTGTTGCTGCGTTTAAATTGTGCAATGTTTACCCAATAACAAAATAAAAGCACTCAGTACGCGACGGATATCCCTGATAGAAGTGGGAAATGCGGGCTCCAAACCATAGTTCGATGTGGAATCATGAACACTGCAAAATGGACAGTCATTAGGACTGAGGCAGCGTAGGGGCCCATGAACAACAGAGAGAAAGTACATAAAAGAAAAAGCTTACACAGGCTGAGCCGCCGCAATGATGCTGGAAGGCAGCGTTATGAGGTGAAATGCAGAGAACAGCAGAGCCAAGGGAGTACAGGGGAGCAGAGTAGAACTCACGGCTAAACACAGAACGACCGGGAGATAGAGGAGGCGCAGCCGAAGCAGAGCTGGGTCGTCCGGAGCCACGCCAGTGGAGTAACAGCATGGAGAGGTAGGCAGCAGGCAGACCCCAGGAAACGGCAGAAGCCCAGGGTGGCAGGGGACCGAGCAGGCGGGCGATAGACACAGCAGTCCCACAGAGCTGCATCGGAGGGGGGCACAGGGGAGGGAAGCAAAACAAAATAAGCAAGGAACAGGCAGGCAGCTGGAGGTGACCGCAGAACAAACCCACAAGGGGAAGAGAACCAGCAGCCGAAGGTGCCCCAAAACAACAGCAGTGTGGGAGGAAGAGGAGGAACAGTGCTTCCGGCCGCAACGAAAAAGAATCCTGGCAAAGCCCAGGATGTTGTGTCCTTTTAAACTCGATGGGGTAGTGACATTGTTGCTCTGCCCATCGAACCTCGGGCTTAAAGCCCTCCTATTATCTGTCTTAGAAACATACCGAATCCAGAGAAGCATGGTGTGTGAAACCCAAACTTACATATCCTGAAAAGAAACGGTTTCAAATGTCAACCCACATATGAAGTGGAACATTAGTGTCATCCCAGAATCATAAATCAACATACTTATTTAACCAGTGCAAGGTGATCCCCTCAAGGCACAAAGGAGCTATCGACCCCTGTAATACTGGGTTCAGGCTTGCCATCTAACATGTAGTGACTCCTGGTGGCCATGTATAGCAGCAGTAAGACGCTCCATGGTGTAAATCTTGCCAATTCCTCTGCAAGAGATAGCAAGAAGTGTATCCCACAGGGCAGTCTGGTCTACTGGTTGGAGCCATAGGTGCTGGAACCTACTGGCAATGGTGGGGGGGGGGGCAAAGTACTCCCACTTTTGCCCATGAACATTCAAAGTACCCCTTTAATGCATGTAAGGTCAGAAGGGAAGTAATAATGGTCTCCTATAGAATTACACAGTCCCCTACTTTTCCCCATGTTCCGCCGGCACCAGCACCTCAAGTTGGAGCTCTGTACTACACTGGGGAGTCCCAACAGGATAAAACACGTGTGCAGTTTGTCATTCTCAGCCTATATGGGATCAGATGCAAAAGTCTGTTAAAAAGGCAATTTCTGCTCTAGTGATGCCTTGTCAGCCCGCTTGGCACACACTGGTTTGAGCCTTTAGAATGTATGCATGATGTTTTGAGAGACGCACAGAAACCCAACAGCTAAGGACATGGATTTTCCATTTCCAAAAATGGGCAGTTCTGTTTTACAAAATCTTAAAATCCATTTAATTCCTTTTTTCCCTGAAACCGTGTGTAAATCAAACATGCTTGCACTAAAAAAGTGACGCAGGTGAGGCTTTACACAATTGTGACATGAAGTGTGGTTGCAGATGTGGTGATAACAGCTTTTTCATCTAACAGTTGACTCTAAGTGGTCCCAGTGTTTCCAGAAACAGGGTGGCTGTAACAGGCTAGAGCACTGAACTGTGAAACAGGAAATCACAGATTTGAATTCCAGCCCCCCTTCCCCATTCGCTCCTCTACCACTCTCCTCTTGCTGAGACCCCTGCTCCACGAGCTCACAGCTCTTTCCTGCTCCCATACCTGGCCCTCTTCCCTACATTCCTACTTGTTCTACTGTAAGTGTCCACCAATGAGCTCAAAGGGCCTCTATGCATGCGCTTCAATTCACATGCTTCCAGGACCTCTCGCTGGTTGGCTGGCTCTCTGTCAGCAGGGACCAACCAGATCCAATAGTGTAGCGAGGTGAGAGTGGGCATTATTAAAAAGCCACCTCACGCTTCACTCTCACTCTTTCCCTGATCACGACCGCCATGATGCAGCATGGCAGGAGCAGGTGCTGGAACCCTTTCAAGTGCCGGCGGGCACAGCGGCCGAACACAGGCAGTAGCGGGCAGCGAGCGGGTGCTGGGACCCTTTTAAGTGCTGGTGGGCATAGCAGCCGAACACAGGCAGCAGCGGACAGCAGAGAGGAGACAGAGAAAGAGAGAGAAACAGAGAAAAGAGGTAGGGCTTTTAAAGTCAGTACTCCATGGCTGTGCCTGTTTTTGTGTGTCATGGGGAGTTTTACTGAGTTCCCTTGTAAACTACATTATTTCCTCTGGGATTAGTTACACTGTACTTTATCCTGAGCGTGGAGGCTGGCCACGGTCAGCTAGACACAGGGCAAAGTGACAGGTAGGGTGGAGTGTGTGCTTATTTCAAATCAAAAAGGGAGTACGACAGCATTAGAGGCAGGCCCCTGTGGCCTACAGACAGCACACAAGATGTCCATATAATTTTGGGGTGGGCTCACCAGAGGAAACAACCAGACAACTAAGAACAGAGGATGGCAGATCGACCACGTGGGGCATAACAGAAGACCAGCCAGAGTGGCAGAGTGACAAAGGTGGCACAGTGGCAGATCAAGCCCCACCTTTGCTGGACATCAGGTATCACACCTCACTGGAAGCACTAAGGAGGGACCTTCTCTGAAAGCATGCCAGACAACTGCAGTCCCTTTGTTAAAGTTACTAAACTGTATTCTGCCAGGACTATTCTGGTAGGGGTCAGTGTACAGGACTCAGTCAAATGCCCACATAAGATTCAGTCATCATTTTTAAAGAAAAATATGGCACAACATCCTAACTGTCAAACTCATGTCTGACTGCACCTTTATTTGTCTGAACTGTGTGTAGTGTACACGTTCTTTTGCCTGTGGTGCGCCCATTACCTCATGTGACCCTGACTTATTTCATTTTCTTCTGGTTTTACAGTTTATTAATATCTGTGCATTTGCTTACTGGAAACTATTTTAAATTGTGATTAATACATTGCTCTGGAGTGAGCAGGGAATCTAGGGGTTACAACTACATAACAGAGCTGGAGGTTCCCCCTTTCCTTGCTTGTACTATTCTCTATAACTGGCTGCCCCTTGCTACCCCAAAGCATAAATTAGTGTCGGAGACTTGATTAGCGGCCTTTGCTAATCAAAATGAAAAATGATTAGCCACTGGTCGAAGCTGATTAGCAGTGGGGAGTCCAGAATGTGGGGGAGATGGCTAAAAATAGTGAAAAATAGTGCCATTCGTGCATTCCAAGCCCTGCGGTCATGGAAAAATTAGATAAGCACCTCCCGCGAATCAAAATCTAATTGGATTCTCGCACTGCCGCTTGATTTGGTAAACCATGGTGCGAACCCGCCTTATTTATGCCTTGTACCCTCTGTTACACTTCCCTTTTACCCTGGTCCCAGGCCATCAGGATATTTTATACTGTATATGTATAGGATTCCAATACACACTGTTTTGTACAGTAGCTTAGATTTGATTGACTTTGTTTTGTTCAGTACTGCTCAAAACTATACAGAAAAAATCCCTCAGCCAATCAGAACACAGAGCTACTGTGCAATTATTCTGCAATACCCAATGACAGCGCTGGGATGTGTAAAGTGGTTGAAATGGACCCACTGGTGTAAAAACTGTGAGTCTGAAGAGGAATCTACTTGGTCAAACATAATCAATGGCAGATTTTTAACAGTTCAAGTCCTCTTCCTTTAGATATTGTTAAATCGTGCATCAATTTGGACCCACTGGCAAAAGGGGGGGGGGTATCATTTCTGGGCAGGATGCAACTTCTGCCCTTTTGGTGCCTGTTAGCACTATCCTGGCAATAACATAGAAACATACAGTTTAACTTCTACCGACAGAAAGGGCTTGGCCTCTAGATGTTCCCTACCTAATCTGCTTCCGCAGACCCTATTTGGTCTCCGGCGACCTTCCTGCCTCCTCGACTCACTGAACATAGAAACACAGACTTTGATGGCAGATAAAGACCGCTTGGCCCACCTAGTCTGCCTGTTTCCCTACTTACAGGATAATCTGCAGATCCTAGTTAACCAACAGCCAATTTCTTCCTACCCCCCACAAGAATTGCCTTATGTCTGTCCCATGCATTACATACTAACATACTAAAATGCCAGCAGAATAGGCCTAACGGTCTTTCGTGTCTGCTCGTTTGGTCAGCCCCCACCCTGGGTGCTCACCTTGCTGTCCCCCTCGCCTTCTCTGGCTTCTCCCTTCCCAGTTCCGGATATTCTTGCTGCATTGGATTTTGCTTCCAGAACCCTTCCCCTGTACCTGTCCCACCCCCTCTTGAACCCCTCCACTGTCTCTGCCTCCACCAGCCCCCTAGGTAGTGCATTCCATGGCTCTACCACCCTCTCAGTGAAGTAGCACCCTCCTTTCTCCCTGAATCTTCCCTCCAGCTTCCACCCATGCCCTCTAGTGGCCCCTTCCTCCTTCCTTCGAAGCACCCTGACTGTTCCTCCCCTATTTACCCTCTTCATGTACCTGAAGACTCTATCATGTCCCCCGGTCCCTTCTCTTCCAAGTGTATATATTTAGCTCTTCGAGCCTCCTCATAGGTCCTGTCCCCAAGCCCCAAATCATTTTGGTTGCCCTCCTCTGGACCCCTCCAGGAGGTTAATGTCCTCTTTAAGTGTGGCCTCCAAAACTGCACACAGTACTCCAGGTGCGGCCTCACCAAGTAGTTATACAGGAGTATCACTTCCTCCTTCTGGAAGTGATCCCCTAGTGATGCATCCCAGCATCCTGTTGGCCTTGGCTGCTGCCCTCCTACAAGTCTCAGAGTTGTTCATCTTTTCATCCACCACCACCCCAGGTCCCCTCAGCCATTGAGACTTGTAGTATTCCCCAGGGTGTACACTTGGCCTGGGTTTCTGGCCCCAGGTGGAGTACCTTGCACTTCCCTGCACTGAACCTCAGCTTCCACTTTCTAGACCATCTTCCAGAGCCTCCAGGTCCCCTGCAGGCCACCCTCCCTCCCCCATCCACCACCGCCCCAGTTTCGAGTCATCTGCAAAGAGACTCATCTCACTCCTGATTCCTGTCCTTGTCAGATACGAGCGCTGAACAGAAGGGGCCCCAGGACTGATCCTGTGGGACCCCACTAATGACCCTCCTTGGGGATGAGACTATCCCACCAACTACGACCCTCTGGGTCCGGGTCCTGGAGCCAATTGCCTATCCATCTGATCATCTGGTTTCCCACCCCATTTCTCCTAGCTTATCCAATATGCCCACGTGAGGAACAGAGTCAAATGCCTGCTGAAGTCTAGAAAGAGGACATCCACTGGTCTACCCAGGTCCAAGGCACTTGTCACCCAGTCATAGAACTCCACCAGGTTTGTCTGACACGATTTCCTGGGATGAATCCATGCTGTCTATCGTCCAGGCACCCTGACTTATCCAGGTCCCCCAGCCTCTCCTTGACAATGCCCTCCATCACCTTGCCCACCACCGATGTCAGGCTGACAGGCCTGTAGTTCCCTGCCAGCTCCCTTGATCCCCCTTGTGGATAGGCACTACATGCGCCACCTTCCAGTCTTGGGGCACCCACCCTGTCCTCAGAGAGATGGTGAAAAGCTCTGCCAGGGGTTTCGCCAGGACATCTGCAAGTTCCTTCAGCACTCTAGGATGTAATTTATCCGGCCCCGGTGCTTTCTCCGTCTTAAGGGAGCTGAGGGCTTCCCTTACTCTCTCTGCTGTGATTTCCACTTCTGGTACCTCTTCTTCCTGCTTAGCCCTCCCCCACCTGCCAGTGATGCCCCCCTCCCCAGACCTGCCGACGGTAAGGTCCCCCTCCTCATTATCTCTGTCTCCTCCCATATGATGCAGCATCCCCATTTTCCTGGTGAAAACTGAGGTGAAGTACTCATTTAGTACCTCAGCCTGCTCCCTGGGTCTTGTGCCCATCTCTCCCTGATTTAGTCCTGCTAATCTGCCCTTCACCCTTCGTCTTTCCCCAATGTATCTAAAGAACCCTTTTCCCTCTCCTAATTTCCCTGGCCAGGTTTCTGCTCCTTCCTTGCCTTAGCCGCCCTCACCATTCTAGTGGCCCTTCTAGCCATCAGCCTGCATTCCCTCGATCCCTTTCACTCCTTGAGCACTTGAATTTTATAGGCTGCTTTCTTTCCCGCACCACCTCCTGGACCTCCCTGGTCCACCAACAGGGTTTTTGGCCCTACCGCATTTTCGTCTTACTCTTGCACAGGTGCTGGTAGCATCCTGCACCCCTCTCCTGATGATTTTCCACCTACTATCAGCGTCCATGTCTGACCCAATCCCATCCAAATGCTCCTTAAGGATCCTTCCCATTTCCTTAAAATCCGCCCCCCTGAAGTCAGTTACTTCCGTCTTTGTGCAGCCTTCTACCCCTCCTAGTTCCAGGCAGAACCAGACTGTGGCATGGTCACTCCCGCCAATGGGTCCCTTACCTCCAGGCTCCCAATCTGGTCACTGTCTGCCAGGACCACATCCAGTACCCGTGTTCCCTGGTCGGTTCCTCACCTGCTGAGTTAGGAACGCGCCTTGAAAGACATCCAACAACCTCTGTCCCTGGTCACAGAGGATGTCATAGTCTCCAGTCTGTTCCTGGCATGTTTAAGTCCCCTAACACCACCACCTTTCCTCTGCCCAGTCTGCAGTGTCTCCTAACATCTGCCACCAGACTGTCCTCCAGCTCCTCCGCCAGGGCAGGAGTCTATACACCACTCCTATTTTTACCTCTTGCCCCCTTGTTATCAACGTGACCTCAAATCGCCTCCCACGGTTCCCCCGCCTCCTCTACTCCCTATGCCAATGCAGTTTTGACTATCATTGCTACTCCTCCCTTCCCTCCCCTGTCCTTCCTGAACATAGTGTAACCCTCCAGGTTCAGGTCCCAGTCATGTCTTGCAGTGGCCCAAGTCTCAGTGACTGCTGCCACATCCACTGCTCCCTCAGTTAACATCGCCTGGAGCTCAGGCATTTTATTGCCCAAGCTCCTGGCATTTAGCAGGACTACCTTCCACCCTTTCCTATAGTTCCATTTCCTGCCTCGTGTTCCCATGGGGATTCTGTTTTCTCCTGGTCTGCACTTTGCCAGTTGGCCTTTTCCTGCAATCCTCCTGGTCCCCAGGGGTGGAGACAGAGTCCCTCCTTATCGCACCCCCTTGACAGCCTTTTCTCCCATCCCACCCCCTTCACAAGTTTAAACCCCACTTTTCACCAATGAACTCCTCTATTTTCAACTTAAGGATTCCTCCTCCAAATTGAGATGTAGTCTATCTCAGCATACAGCTCCTTATCCTCCCAGGTCTCCCCATTCCCCATCAACCCATACCCTCTGGCCTCACACCACTCCCTGAGCCACTGGTTTATCTCCTAATTTTCCTTTGTGTTCCCCACTAGCCCTTGGCACTGGCAGGATTTCTGAGAAGGAAACTGTGCATCCTATGTCATGACAGACCCCCAGAGCTCCTGAATCTTGCCTGTATCTCTAGCTCGCTATTTCCCTCAATGTCATTTGTACCCAGGTGGACCAGTGTGTCTGGGAACCCCACAGTCCTTTGCCAGCTGATATACCTCGTGCTTAGCCCTTGTGCACCGTTAGTCCAGGGAAGCATCTTGTTCTAACTGGCCAGGCTTCTCCCTCCTATCCCATTTGATACCCTGATCATAGAATCCCCAGCAGGAGCACTCTGACCACCCTTTCCCTCCATTCCCCCATGTCCCTCATCCTTTCTACCGCCCTCCACCCAGCTGGCTCCTTGTTCCTCCCCTATCTGGGTGCCACATGCCCCCTCCTTATTTACCATGGCCACCCCCTCCAATCCTATGCCTCTCCTCCTCCTGGAGTATCCTTCTGTACCTTGCTAATTCCCCCCTCACTGCTCGCAACTGGTCCTTCTCCCCCATCTGCTAAACTAGCCTGACTCATCCTCCCTTCCTTCCTGTCTCCATTTAGTTCCTCCTTGCTCGTCGTGCTCCCCTGGCCTAAACCCTCAGCTCCCTTTACTGAATCCTCCTTGTACTTCTGGTCCTTCTCCTTTACCTTTCCTCCCAACTGGTCCTTCTCCTTGCGCTTTCCTCCCTCTTCCCCCTGCCCCTCCTGCTCTGATTCACTGCTCCCCCCATTCTCCTGCATTCCAGGTCCCCCCCTGTTCTTCCTGCTATCTGGCCCCTGCCTCCTGCCTCCCACTCCCACACCCTTTCCGTCTCTAACCACCTCTGTCGTGGCTACATCACCCCCCTACTTCTTGAATTCTCCCACAGTTTTAGACCCCACAACCTCCTCAGGAAGGCTGTTCCATGTGTTCACCACCCTCTCTGTGAAAAAATATGTCTTCACATTGCCTCTAAGCCGTTTCCCGTCTATCTTCAAATTGTGTCCCCTTTTTCTTGCACATCTCTTTTTCTGAAAGATGCTATCTTCTTGGATTTTGTTGACTGCACTGAGGTACTTAAAATTTTCTATCATGTCCCCCCTCTTCCTCCTTTCCTCAAGAGAATACATATTAAGCTCCTTTAGTCTCTCCTCGTATGGCTTCTCTTGCAGACCCTGCACCATTTTAGTTGCCCTCCTCTGGACTGCCTCCATCCTGTCAATGTCCTTGCGGAGATGGGGTCTCCAGAACTGGACGCAGTACTCCAGATGGGGTCTTATCAACTGTCTGTACAGAGGGATAACAACTTCCTGTTTTCTGCTGGTGATGCCTCTTCCTATACATCCCAGTATCCCCCCAGCCCTCCCTACTGTCTTGTCACATTGCTTGCCAACCTTAAGGTCATCTGATATGATTACCCCCAGGTCCCTTTCCATTTCTGTTGTTGTTACTACCCCCCTACCCCCCCCCATTGTGTAATCTTCCCCTGGGTTTTTGTTTCCCAGGTTCATTATGTTGCACTTCTTTGCACTGAATCCAAGCTGCCATACTTCTGACCATTCCTCCAACCTTGCCAAGTCCCTTCTCATCCTTTCCATACCTCCTTGTGTATCAACCTTGTTGCAGATCTTTGTGTCATCTGCAAAGAGGCATACTTTTCCTTCCAGTCCCTCTGCAATGTCACTTATAAAGGCATTAAAAAGGATTGGACCCAGTACTGAACCTTGCGGTACCCTACTAGTAACCCCCCTTCCTTCAGAGTGGACTCCATTTACAATTACCTTCTGTGTCCTGTTGTCCAGCCAATGTTTTACCCAGGCTACCACCCTGGGACCCAATCCCAGGCTGGCCAATTTGTTTATTAATCTTTTGTGTGGTACTGTGTCAAATGCCTTGCTAAAGTCTAGGTAGGCCATGTCCACAGCCCCTCCCTGGTCTAACTACTTTGGTCACCCAGTCAAAGAAATCAATTAGATTTGTCTGACATGACCTTCCCACAGAGAATCCATGCTGCCTTGGGTCCTGTGCCCCACTGGCCTCTAGGTACTGAACAATTCTTTCCTTCAGAAGTGATTCCATCACTTTCCCTACCACAGAGGTCAAGCTGTCAGATCTGTAGTTTCCTGCCTCTGTCTTGCTCCCACTTTTGTGAAGGGGAATCACATCTGCCTTTCTCCAGTCCTCAGGTACCACACCATCCTCCTGTGATTTGTTAAAAAGGGTAGTCAGTGGAGTCACTAGTTCTCTCCTTAATTCTTTCAGAATTCTGGGGTGAATTCCATCAGGCCCCATTGCTCTGTCCACCTTCAGTTTTAGGAGTTCTTTCAGAACCCTTTCTTCTGTGAAAGGACTGGGATCGACCCCCCTATCCAGACTGCTTCTGTTAATACTCCTATGTCTATCCTACACATGCTTGAAGCCCTCCACTGTTTTAGCTTCCACCCCTTCTGCTGGCAGTCTGCTACAGGAGCCTGCCACCCTTTCAATGAAGAAATATTTCCTCACATCTCTCTTACTCCCCCCCTCCAGCTTCACTGCATGCTCCCCTGGTCTGGGTGATTTTTCTCATTTGAAAGAGACCCCCCCCACTCACCCATAAGGCTCTAGTAGGTCTCTATCATGTCACCACATTCTCCCCTCTCTTCCAGGGTGTACATGTTGAGATCCCTCCGTCTCTCCTTGAAGGGCTTCTCGTGCAACACCTGCACCATTTTAGTTGCCCGCCTGAAGAATGTCTCCACCCTGTCTACGTCCCTTCTAAGATGCAGTCTCCAAAACTGTACACAGTATTCCAGGTGGGGTCTCACCAGCCAGCAATACGGTGGCAACACCATCTCCTTCCTTGTGCTGAAAATACCCCTCTCTATGCACCCCAGTATCCCACTAGCCCTGCACACTGCTTTGTCACACTGTCCTGCCACCTTGAGGTACTCAGGTATGATTATCCCAATGCATCTTTCTTGCTTAGTGACTGTCAATACCTCCACCCCCACCCCCAACCATCCCACAATCAGCTCCTGGGTTCTTATGCCCTAGGTACCTGATTTTGCACATTTTGGCACTGAACCCCAACTGCCATGCTTCATGCTTTTGACCATTCACTGAGTCTCCCTAGGTCCCTGCACATTCTCTCCACCCCCTACTGAGTGTCCATCCTATTTCAGATGTTGGTATCACCTGCAAAAACAGAGTAAAGCTGATATGTAATAATGCATGTCACTTTGTACATGGTGCAGATAACTGCACTCATAATTGTACCCTTTACGCACTCACTAACCGGCTACCTTTACCCAGCAGAATAAAGCTCCAGACCTGTTTGCTAACCAAAAAGGCCCTCTTGGACCTAACACCCCCTGCTTTATCAAACTGCTTCCAGGATAGGGGTATTGAGCATAGCTCGTTTTCAGGAACCGCCTTGCGAGCTACAGTTGCTTATGTTTTTATAGGCTTCCTAGACTTCCTAGAGTCTCACCCCTTCCCTCCTTTCATATCCTTGATGGTGCCACTATTGAAGGAGTCTCCTCCTTCAAGTACGCCAGGATCTGGCTGGATCACCACCTTGATTTTTCTGTTCACGTGGATACTATCCACAAGACGCTCCACCCCAAGCTTGGAGCACTACACAGAAATAAGAGAAACATTCTACTTCCTGAATGCAGATAAATCCTCCCTAAGATGATTCTCTCCATTTTCGACTACAGAGACATTGCTTATAGATAGCACTGCTCCAAAATCCACTTTAGCTAGACTAGATCCTCTCTTTCACTCTTTCTGTCGCTTTGCCCTTGCTAAACCCCTGCGTACACAGTACTGTACTCTGTACTCTTCCCACCCCCTTCCCTCTCTTGATGCCAGGCATCCTGCCTACTGTACTTCATCACCAAATACTGGTTTTACTCTCACCCCTATCTTGCTTCTCTCCTCTCTCTACCGCTTATTCCTCTTACTCTCTGCACAATGCTTACTCTTACTTTCCTGCTCTCCCACCAGTGACAGCTACTGCTGGCCAAGCTGCCTTCTCGTTCCGCTTCCAGTTTCCCCCTTCCACGCACTCTGCTCCTTCCTTTCCCACTCTGAAATCCCTCATCTGTGAGGTCCTATTCACTCCTGCAGTTGCTTCTGTTATTTATTTTTATTTATTTGTTTTTGATAACCGGGTAAGTGCGCTAGGCATCAGAAATGCCTATTTTCAGGCACGACCCGGGAGAGTACAATGCATAAAGCATATACAGACAAACTTACAATGAGGTATAATACATACAAATGCAGGCTAACTTACATACGGTAAAGAGCATAATCCGATACCTGGAAACAGGTACAATCATTCAGACAAAATTAATGAGTACAGATGGCAATTAGGTACTGTACAGAAGTTGCAGTACATTGATAATTAATACAAGTAGTTGTGAAATACACATCAGACGTACATAATTTTTTGTTTACTTTTGTTGCCCAGGTAAGTGCACTAAACAAATTCTGCCTATTTTCAGGCATGACCTGGGGGTGGAGGAGACAGATGAATGCCAACTGACCTTGAACCAGATTAAGCTGTTGGTGGTATTTTTACTGAATGGGGGGAAATCTGGCCAGGGCACCAGTGAAATTCCCCTCATCGCCTGCAGGGGGCTTTGCTGATCTGCAGTGAGTGCCAGTCTGGACAGCACTTTGGAGGAGATGGAGGTCTCTGAGGTGGGGAAGCTGACCTCCTCTCCCATCCTTGAACAACATGAGGGCGATCCTATGGATACACCTGTTGAGGTGAACCTAGATTTTTTGGAAGAAGACAGATTTATATCTACTGAGGATTTAACTATGGTACAGAAAGAAGAGAGCAGTCCGGTTCAAAAAGAGCGGCAAGATGCGAGTGAGAAACGGGATGGCAAAGCTATATCACAGGAGAATTTACAGGCTGCGTTGTGAGTTGAGGAGGAAAAACACGCTAAAGGACAAGAGCTGTTTCAAGCTAGAATAGCGAAGCTTGATCAAAGCGAGTGTTTCCAGAGCGATGTTATGAGCACAGAGAGCCAACGCCTAGCTAAGCATGACGCAGGACTCCTAGCGACCGTGGAAATGCAACCTTCACTTACACCTAACGTAAATGCTCCCCCCTATGATATTTATTTCAAATATGGCTGGCAGTGACATTGTATCGCAAGAGATGTGCCTACAGTCAGAGGGGGAGTTGGGTGGACTACATATACTGAAAGACGCAGAACCGGAGAGTGCAGTGCAGGCTGGGGTTGAAACTCAGAAGCCGGTTCTACAATCAGCTGGCAACGCTGAAAAAACAGCAGAGGCTGTCAAATATCAAATGACTCCCCTTCATCAAGAAGGGGTTACGGTGTACTCCTTTTCAGCAAAGAGCATGCCAAAACTCCAAAGGAAAGAGCTTTCAAAGAAAAAAAGAGAAGCGCTGACTTTGGCAAAATGCCATTTAGATAATAAACGCCAAAGGACTGATTCACAGTCTAAAACACAGCCAGGGGCAAGCTATGGACATCCGTCTTTCGGATGAGACGTTAAACCGAGGTCCCATCTGCCTGGATTGGTGGTAGTTCAGGTGGATGTTAAAGATCCCATGGCACTTATCAAAAAGAGTAGGGGAATTTCCCCGGTGTCCTGGCCAAATTTCCCTCTTTCACTAAAAATACCACCAACAGCTTAATCTGGTTCAAGGTCAGTTGGCATTCATCTGTATCCCCCTCCCCCGGGTCGTGCCTGAAAATAGGCAGGATTTGTCTAGTGCACTTACCCGGTCAACAAAAGCTAAATAAATAAAAAATACCAACCTCTGAAGCTATTAAATTAGCCTTTTCCTTTGCCACAAAGGAAAGACGCTTTAGCTACAAACTGGTCTCCAGGTGCAGCTTTACAGTCAGCTGGCTGGATACAAAACAAGTCTGGTATTCGGATACCTGACCCATTAAGGGATTTGCAGGTGCCTTTTTCACCAGACAAACCTACATGGCGCCCAACACATTCAGCACAGGGACTAGACCTGTCCTTGAACAAAAATATTATACATGATGTTGTTCAGGATGATCAGGCAAAGGCAACCCCAACTATTTCTGTACCACAGGAACTTAAGGATGGGCAACAACTAAAAGGGGATAATATGAATCCTGGAACAGATGAAACAAACATATTGGCCCAGGACATGTCTAACTCGACGGGAACAACCGGCTCCTAGGTCTTCCAAACCATTACTGTCAGAACTATTTCAAGCATCAAAAAAGGAGGCAGCTCCTTGGAGAAATGCCGTTCAAATTCGCTATAAAGGAGGATTGGACATTAGACCCGACAGATACCATGTCAGGAAAGTATTATTAAAGGATTCTTTGAAATTTTCCCCCAGAGACATTTATGCTTTCATAAATATCACAGGGGAAGATAATTACTATATCAGTTTTCATTCGGCCTATGCGCTGGATTTATTTTGGGAGAGGTATTCCCAGGTTAAGTTTTCCCCCACATGGACCCCCTTTTTAGTGATTCCCCTAATTAAATATGTTACAGTCATGTTTAGGAATAAGGGGGTCCATGTGGAGGATATAATATGCTGGTTGTCGCAGAAAAGCGAAGTGTTAAGTGCACCAGAAGCAATCCTAGATAGTGAGCTATTTTGGACAGGGGGATGGAAATACAAGGTGAAACTTCGACAGAATGAGACAAGGATTGAACATATTCCTAATTCTTTTATGTTAGGCCGTGATAGAGGGGTATATTTTTATGCTGGCCAGCCTCGGGCCTGTTGTAAGTGTGGGTCGAGGGCACATTTATCTAGTGTTTGTGATGTGCCTAGAAGAAATAATTGTGGAGAGGTAGGACATGGTACGTTTCAGTGTGCTAACCGTACTAAATGTGAATTGTGTGAAGAGGTAGGTCATGTTTTTTCAGGTTGTCCTTGGGCAGTGAAAAATAAAGCTTCAGTAATTAGCCCTGATCTGCTAATTTAACAAGCTCAAGATGCAGCTACCCCTCCTTCCAAAGAGGATAGGCCTCCTGACCCATCCCCTCAGGAGTCAGAAGAGAAGGAAACAGAACAGACTTCCTCATCGGAGCTAGATGTCACATTACCCCCGATCTACAGCCGGTGTGTTATGTGGACCATACACATAGTACTAGAATGGAAACAAAACCTTCTGTAGTCATGGTGTCAGAACCAATCACAAGAACAGCCACAAGGAGTATGAACTCCCCCCCCAAGCCTAGTGATCCCTTAGTCACTAAAAATCCATTTTCAGCCCTTGCAGCATGGGGAGAGGTAGTTAGTGATCAGGAGAATGCAAACATGCACCCCCAGGTACGGTGGGACCCAGGGAAAATTGAAGAGGCTGAGGGCTATAAAACCAAAACGAAGAAAACAAGGAAAAAATAATTTTCTAACACGTCTTTTCAAAATTTGAAGGTGGGATCTGTGAATGACCACAGTCTTTTAAATCCAAATAAAAGGCACACTATTTTTAAATCTGTTCGACAGTACCAACTCACCCTATGTTTCCTACAGGAAACTTGGATGTATACGTTAGACCAGGAGAGGGCCTTTAAAGCAGTGTGGACAACAGGACCGTCTTTTTGGTCATTTGGGATGGACCGAGCGGATGGCCTGGGTATCATCATTGCAACTGACACCTTTTCTTTGATTAAGCTGACAGACCTTATTCCAGGTAGGCTGTTGATTACAGATGCGTGCATTGGAAAAGTTAAATACAGGTTTATAAATGTTTATGGGCCTCAATCTAAAGCTGAGAGAGTAGAGTTGTTTCACTCTTTACAAGCTTATTTGGTTACAAATAAATATATTATTCTCGGTGGGGACTTTAATTATGAATTGAAGAACCCCTCGACTACACTGGGAAAAAAGGTATATTGTGACTCAAATGCCTTACACAAATGCATAGAAACAGCTGAGCGTCGGAAGTGTAAAAGTGCAGTCCAGCAAAAGCTCTGTTTTACATACACTGAGGGGAAATATGTTTCTACCATTGATTATTTTTTTTATATCCAAAGCATTGCCCTCTCCTTGTCTGAAGGTATGCCCTGTGGAATTTTTGGACCACTGCCTTTTAATAATTGACTTTCATGGTATCTCTACTATGAAACCCCCCAAAAAACACTGGAAAATTAATACAACCACTTTGAACGAACCTATAGTGCAAAAGAAGGTGCTCAGTCTATTATGGACTAGAACATCAGTTTGTTTTCTCTGTCAGGATGTGGGTGAATCGTGGGATACTACAAAAGAGGAAATAACTAAATGGTTTCAAAATTACAGAAGAATGAGAAACAGATAAATTTTTTAGATATCTAAAATTAAGACATCTACAATATTCGTTTAATATGGCAGCTACATCTAGATATGACTTTTCGAGACAAACTGCAAATGTAAAGAGATGAAAACTTTTCAATATGATACATTAAGCAGTGGAGTCTCGCTGCAATATGGAGCATGAAAACTCCGGTGGGGCACCCATATGAGGCCTGTAAAAATTGAAATTTAAATACCTGTAAATTTTCTTTCTCCGACGGCTGGTCTCCGGGCTTCCTTACTCCTGGGCTGTACCTCCTGATACCGATAGACAGGCAGGAACCAGACCTCTGCAGCAGGGGACATCCAGCCCTCCACTTCCTGTCTCCCTCAGTTCTTCCTAAAGCAGTCCAATGTGTCAATACTACTAGAAGTTGGAGACAGAAAACCAGACTACAAATTTTAAGGCATATATGGCCTAGAGGCCAGCCAACTATATACATTCTGGGAGGGAATCCGAAGCCCGGAGACCAGCCATCGGAGAAAGAAAATTTACAGGTATTTAAATTTCGATTTCTCTCTCCTAAGCTGGTCTCCGGGCTTCCTTACTCCTGAGATATACAAAAGCAGTATGTCCCCAGATGTCCCGGGTGGGAAGAATGTCAGGAACCTTTCCTTAAGGATCCACCACCGCTTGAAGCACTCTGCAGCCAAGGATGCCTCATCCGAGGGAAGCACTTCCAGCAGTTAAAATGTTGAAGATGCGTGAATGAATTATCAAGTGGCTGCTTTGCATAAGAGTGCTGTCAAAGCTTCTCTGAAGTACACCCACGAAGGGGTCATAGCTCTGCTGGAATGAGCTCTCCCTGGGCCAGGCAAGTTACTCCGGCCTGATCACAAGCCATGGAAGTGGCTGATAGAATTTGTCCGGCTATAGAGCCTTTTGAATCCTTGTTACACATAATTTTGGCCCATAGCTGGCATGAACAACTTTGAAGTTTTGCAAATAGCTTCTCTCTCTTAATATACATTTTCGTCAGGGGTAGACTGGATGGGCCACGAGGTCCCCGTCTGCCCTCAACCTCCATGTCTCTATGTTGCTATCACACCTCTCAGATCTAGAGGATGCAATTCCCGTTTCTTATTGCTTTTGGAGAGCGGGCAGAAGGAAGGAAGAATGAACCCTTGATTGTAATGGAGGGGAAGCATAACTTTGGTAAAAAAAAAACCTTGAACTGTTCAAGCCTGATGAAAAGCAGTGTACAGCGCTTGGGTAAGCAATGCTTTTAGTTTGCTGATTCTCCTGGCTGAAGCAATAGCTATGAGAAAAAAGGTGACCTTTATATTGAAACGTGTGATGGATATCTTCTTAATAGGCTTTAAGGGGGGGCCTTGGCAACAGCCTTGAGAACCAGATTAAGACTCCAAGGTGGTAGTTTTGGTGGCTTGGAAGGCAACCTAATGCTGCTGTCTTTAGCAACCCAGAGACATGATGAGTATATGCATCCAACGATTCCCCTGAATCTGCCCACAAGAGTGCCCCCAGTGCAAAAAACCTGAACTTGTAAGGTGGCTGGTTGCAGTCCTTTGTCCATCCATCTGAAAGGAACTGCAGTAGAACAGGCAATTATATTGGATAGTTCTATATGCGTTTTGAATGAAGCCAGAACCAAAATTTTCTCCAGATTCAATAATACACTTTGGAGGAAGAAGAGAGACATAGGTTCCCCATCATGTCAATAACAGAAGCTGTGTAGCCGAGCTCCTTAAAAGTTTTTCCCTCTCAATTTCCAGGCCTAGAGATAAGTTGTTTAAATGGAATGCGGGCGGACATGATGGAGAATGCCCAGGCTCAACAGGCGTTAAACGTGAGCACTTGCCAGGCGAATGACAATCGAGAACTATGTGCAGAAAAATCATAAGGAGCAGACTAGAATCATGACTGTCCTGTCCCGAACCACTTTGTGAAGGACTCTTGATAGAGGTGGTATTGGAGGAAAGGCATACAGGAGACCAAACTCATCCCAGTTTAGGTGAAAAAGGTGTCCCGAGCCACCGCTGGTTCACCCTTGGCCAGGGAGCAGAACTGCTTACCTTGGAGTTGCACCAGCAGGTGAAAAAGATCTGTGTGGGGATTGCCCCACTGATTAGTCAAGATGAAGGAGGCACTATCCTTCAGCTCCCATTCCCATGGTCGACCAATCTTGTGACTAAGCTAGTCTGCCGTGTCGTTTACCTGCCCTGGTAAATACCTCACTCAGTGGTATGAGGCCCACTGAAAAAAGAAGGAATTCCCTCAGCATTTTGAGCTTCTTGTGCCACTTTGATGGTTGGTATATGCCAACGTTAAGAGATTGTCGGTTGGAACCAGACTACCCTGACTGGGGAATTGCTATTCAGAGTGCCTCAGGGCATTGCCTATTGTCCACGCCGGGAACATTTATGCTGTACCTTGTGCCTCTCACAGTGACCACCTGCCCGATGCCAACAGCTGAAGCAGGTGAGCCATCCCCAGCTCACGAAGCTTGCATCGGTTGCGATTTGGATTTGGTGAGGATGGTCAAACTTACGACCCTTCATGACCTCTGTCCTCCAAGACCGTCACTGGAGGGAGGGTTCACTCTGTCTCAATGAGCTCTAGAAGAATCCAGAATTTAGTTTTCGGGGGGGGGGGATCCTTGTGTCATGATGTCTGCCACTAGAAGGATCAAGGTCTGGTTTGAAATTAGGCACTCTTTCGTCAGTTGATGAGAAAACCATGTGCCCGGCAGGTACCAGACCACCTCTGCCACTGCTTGTAATGTTTAGTTGAGCTGTAGGGCCTTTATGTGGACTATGACCGGTACTGGCATCTTTAATTCTGTCCATGGATCTGAGGAAGACCCCAATGTAGAATCTGAACTGAAGTACTGCTCTGCCACTCTGAACCTGAGATTGTGCGCGTGACATTACTGAGTGGGAAGGGTAAATAGGCATCTTGCAGATCCATGGATGCCAGAAAAAAATACCTTTTTGCGTCTGCTGAGTGACAGAGATGACCCAGTATTGTCTGCCAAGGCAGAATTAATTTGTGCTCCAAGTATGCATGGGCTTGAATACTCTGACTAGATCCCTACGTCCAGGGTCTGTACGTGCTCATGAATTGTGGTAGTTAGATTTTTGTCACTTCTCTGGAATCTTTTACCACCCCCCCTTTAAGACTATGGGAGCTCTCCCTTGTCAGGGGCTTTGCCAAGTGAGCCTTGGTGACCTATCCGCCTGCCACGCCTGCAGCCTTAGGTATGTCGAGGCGAGGTGAGTTAAAGCGTGGCCCTTGCTGCACAACTGGCAGCCTCCTTTGAGATATCTGTTGATAGTGCCTAGAATAGTACCGCTCTGAAGCTGTTGCGGGGTGGGCTTCACTGCATCTGGCTCATCAGCACGCTGGAATGCCAGGATAGTGGCCCATGGTATTGCGGCTCATGCAGAAAACAGGCTTGCTGGGCTTGCTTATATGTGGCTCTTCAGCACGCTGGAATACCACGTCAGTGGTACTGAGAATAGGTTGTTCGGCGCTGCTATAAGGCAGAAGCGGAGGACTAAAAGTGTCTCTTCGAGGGATGCCTCCACTTTCGTGTCCCCTGGGTCCCATAGAGAAGCCCCACCCCCTGAGGTAATCTGGATCATCCAAGGCTAAGTTTCTGGGTGGAGAGCCGTCCGAGACAGGAACGCCACTCAGTAGCCCCCCCCCGCCTCTGGGGGGACTAACTGACCTCTGGCAGAATTGTGCCACTAGTATGCTGTCGGGCCACTGTATAGGTGTGTTCTAGACCTTGTCATTCCTCTGTTAGCGAGTCCCCTATGGCTGGAGGAATAGGGAAGGCTGCGGCCAAATTGGCGACAGCTGGTAGGCGGAAGCCTGCTTAACTGGGTGGAAGCCTTCACAGGAAGATCCGAGGGGAATCTCGGCTATGACTTTTTTTTTTTAAAATGAAAGAGACCAGGCGAGAACCCACCTCTGTTGTATGGGAGCCGCCGGGTGGAACCAAGGGAAATCTCGGCAGTGCCCCCTTTGGTCAGCGATTTGCCCACTCGTTCCCTCTCCAGAAGGACATAAACTGGAGTCTTGAGAGTCCAAGACGTGCCCCCTGCAAAGCTTGAGATTACCATCTATACATATATCTTATCTTTCTGCTGAGGATATGGAGGGTCCTGTTTCTCATGCCCTCCAGGGAGGTCTCATACCTGGTAATCCCAGGTGATCTACTGGATCCACAGCGAGGCTCTAGTTAACTGATTTATGAGGTCTGTGTCAGAGGGGGCTGCGGACTGCTGGGTCCCTCTGGTGGCTGCCGCTTATTATGACCTGTGAGCTATCAGACTGGGCCAAGGAGGATCTTCCTCCATAACATCCACCCCATTCACAGCCGCTGCCCTCTGGACATTATGGGCGCATCTACCCAGCTACGGGGGGACTAGCAGCACTGGCTTTTTATGCCCCTGGAAGGTCTGTGTGAGGCCATAACACCACAAAAAGGCCCTACTTCCCTTTAATCCGATTTATCCTCCCTTTCTGATGTCATGCTGCTGAAGCGAAGATCAAATGTGCTGGTCCTTTAAGAACTGTGTTAGTCTTGTAAGGGCCATGCTGAGCTGCCTTTGCGTGATCCAAAATTTTATGTTACTTGTAGCAGACTATGCAGGATGCGCTGACCCTTTAAGAATTGTGTTAGGCCTGTAAGGGCCATACTGTAATCCAAAAGATTTTTACTTTTCAGTCCGTAAAATATGCAGGGATCCAGCCTCCAAGAGAACCGTCTGGACTCACTTCTTGAAGATTTTTTTGGGGGGGAGCCCGCTGAGCAAGTGCTCCAGAATGGCGCTCATCCAGAATGGCGCTCTTCCCGAGCTGTAGCACTCTACAATGGAATCCCCCAAGTGGGCATAAGGACAAGACGCTAAGCCACGCTGCCGGTCCACCGTCGACGAGCGGCTGAAGCAATGGGATACCAGCCATCGACAAGATGTCCTCATGTCAGTTGAAGTGCTACCCAGAAAGGGGCTCCTTACCCCTGCAGCACTTGTCGACGAGAGCTCCCCCCAAGTGGGCAGATGGACGACACGCTAAGCTGCGCTGCCTGTCCACCGTCGACGAGTGGCTGAGGCAATGGGATGCCAGCCGTCGACGGGATGTCCTCGTGTCAGCTGAAGCGCTCCCCAGAAAAGGGCTCCTTACCCCTGCAGCGCTTGTCGGCGAGAGCTCCCAGTCGCGGAACTGCCACAGATATGTTTTCGGCCCCCATCGACGAGTGACTGAGTTTGCTCAAGTTGGAATGCTGCCGACGGGAAGTAAGAATATGGGGCTACCATTTGACGGGAGAGCTATTCTCCCCAAGTCCTCTGCTCCCCCTCCATCTCCTGAGGGATAGGACTGAGCATTGCAGCGTCTGCAGAAAAACGCGGGAGAAAAATGTACCCTTCTAACTCAATACTGTAGGAATGGGGCAGAAAGCACGGGAGAACAGCACCACTATGAGATGGGGCCATGCATCCTTTATGTGCCCTCCAGTGCCGTTCTGACTCCCTGACATAAACTTTGCACCTCTCTGAGCATTCCGGTGCCCGATTTGAATTCCCTGAAGCACACTTTCACTGCACTGAGGTAACATTCCAGGCCCAGAGCAGAAGTGCAGGGAAGAAACAACACAGTGAAAAAGGGACCAGACTGTGCAGCTTGCAAGGCTGAGACTGGCACCCATCCTGGATTTCTAAAGTACATCTGCAAATTCTAATATCCCCATGAATCAAAATTGCTTGACTTACAGTCTGCTGTCTTCAGCTCTACCACATGGCAGAGCTCTGCTTGCAGAGAACCTGCCAGACCGAAGGCAGGAAGTAAACTGAGGGAGACAGGAAGTGGAGGACTGGATGTCCCCAGCTGCAGAGGTCTGATTCCTGCCTATCGGTATCAGGAGGTACAGCCCAGGAGTAAGGAAGCCCGGAGACCAGTTTAGGAGACAGAATCAGAAAGGCAAAAACATTGATAGCAGAACTATGTGATGAGGAAGGAAACATAGTTATCTTCATCCCTGGTATAACTGAAATCATTCAGAAACATATCCAGGCTCAGCAGATGCCACCAGCTCAGATTCCTCAGGTACAGAACTTGGAGGAATATTTCAAATATGTACAGATACCTAAATTCCCAGAGGTGGCCAGGACAATGGGAGAACCCATTTCTCTTTTCGAAGTGCAGAAAGTGTTTAAGAATTTAAAGTCTGGAGTTTCTCCAGGGATGGACGGTATTCTGTATGAATTCATAAAGTGTTCTGTAGAGAATTAAGTGTGTGTCTTACTATAGTGTTTAATTTTTTTCTTTTGCATAAAAGTGTTCTATCCACATTCACAGAAGGTCTGATTATGTTTCTTTATAAGTCAGAGGATAAAAGGTCAATTCAGAATTGGAGACCTATCACCATATTAAACTCTGATGTTAAAATTCTCCCACAAATATTGCATAACAGATTAAAACAACTAGCAACCTCAGTATTTTCACCAACAGTTCTGTGGTCTTCCAGGAAGGAAAATTCCGGGCAGAGTCCTACTTTTGGATGGATATTGGGATGGCGAACCTAGTAGATTTATAAATATTTATGCTCCCCAGCTCAAAGCTGATAGAACAAAACTGTTTACTCAAATTCAATCCTATCTTACTACTGCACGGGTAATATTTTTTGGGGGTGACTTTAATTGCTCCTTGTCGGCATACCTCTCAACCTTTTGTCCCCCAAATGTGGAACATTGCCTCTCAAAATGTGGAACGCTTAATCAAATCTTTACCCTAGAAGTTCAAAACACTGTTAAAATGTTTGCATTTATGTTCAGAAAGTCTGTTAATAATTGAATAATATATATTTTGAATCATTTACTATACATTTTTGCTTTAAAATGTTAACACTGAATGTAGGACAAGTCCTCACAATGTGGAACAGGGAGCTTTTGTGAAGTAAAATGAGGAACGTTCCTCGTAATGTGGTACAGTTGAGATGTATGTTTGTCGGTCCCTAGGGGCTCCCAGTCCAGAGGGAAGATTTATTGTGACTCTTTGGCCTTTAAACAATGCATTTCATCAGCAGGATTGGTTAATTGTAACTCCCTCATTTCTACCCCTGGGTATTTTACATACAGAAGTCCACAGTACACCACAGTTATTGATTAACTATTTATCTCCAAACACTTGACAGTAGCCTGTACCACCCTTTGCCCGGTCTAGTTCTCAGATCACCAGATGATCATTACGACTTTGACTGTAGATAACACTCACCCTGTTTCAAAAACTAGATGGAAGTTAAATATTCAGACATTATTGGTTCCACATGTTCAATATTCAATTAAACGACTACTGGCCTCTCGTGCCTCGGTATTTGACCTTTATGAGGACGCTGGAGAGTGGTGGGACCAGACGAAAGAGGACATAACAGTATTTTTCCAACACCATGGGAAGTTTAAGTCCAGAACCCAGTATTTTAAGTATTTAACTCTGAAGAGAAAACGGCAGTATCTTTTTTCTCTCCTACTGACGAAGAGGGACAGTCTCACCTCTCGGACAGATGCCATTAAACATCAAATACAATTGCTACAATGTGACAGCGCTAGCTCAATTAGAGCAAAGCTATCATATGGGACACTCAAGTCTCCTATCTTAGACCCCTGTGAGGCATGTAACTCTTGAAGACAGGCCTCCTCCAATACCTGTCTGCAAGATCAGAATGGTACGACGGTTACCTCTCTTCAAGGTCTGTTTAACGTTATTACAGGTTCTACAGAGGACAGGGTTATACAGGAGCAGGAACAGAGTTCTTATCTCTCATCCTAGACAAAACACACATTTACTGAACAGGAGATAAGTCTCCCTTACACAAGATATCTCATACCAAGAAATATTAGAAGCTATTCGTACCTGAAAATCGTGCACAGTTCCTGGCTTCCCTTTGATTTTTATAAATGTTTTGCCTTGGAGTGGGCGTATTGTCTTGAAAGGACATTCGCATATTTCTTTTCCAGACATTCGGATCCTGACCACTTCTCTAAGAGTTTAACTATTTTTTTGTTTAAATCTGAGGATCGATCTTTACTGCACAATTGGAGACCCATCAGTTTGCTTAATGGAGATTTTAAGATATTGACTCACATAGTACACCTTAGGTTACAGAAAGTGGGCAACTGTATCATTCACCCATTCCAATTTTGTAGTGTGCCTGACCGTTCCATCCATCACCCCCTGATAATTATAAGAGAACTTTGGGAACTGTATTCCACGCAGGGTAAGAAGGAATGAATTATTTCCCTGGATCAAAGGAAGGCATTCGATGCAGTGAATCACTCCTTTCTTTTTTAGGTAATGGAATCCTACGGGCTTCCCCCCACTTTTACAGATAAAGTGCACTGGCCAAATTTCCCCCATTCACAAAAATACCACTAACAGCTTAATCTGGTTCAAGGTCAGTTGGCATTCATCTGTATCCCCCTCCCCCAGGTCGTGCCTGAAAATAGGCAGAATTTGTCTAGTGCACTTACCCGGTCAACAAAAACTAAATAAATAAAAAAGTGAAGATGTTGTACCAGGGAGCCTGCTGGAGTCCGTATGTCGGGGGGTGATAGGGCCAGAGGTGGCAGTACACATGGGAGTCCGTCAGAGCTGCCCGTTAAGTCCACTATTGTATATTTTGTCCATGAACCCCCTCATTCAGCACTTGATGGGCAATCCCAGGATCCACGGGCTGACTAGTTCAAGTGGCAGGGGATGAAGTCAAAGTTCTGGCATATGTGGATAATATTTGTTTATTTCTCCAGGATACTGCCAGTGTGTTAGAAGCTAGCAGGGAATTGCAGGGTTACTCTGCAGCTTCTGGTGCAAGCTTGAATCTGTCGAAGTATAGGGCGATTAGGCTGGGCTCTGATGTGAACCCCCCAATGGTAATCGGACAGTTTCCTGTGGCCTCTGACCCGGTTAAAATATTGGGAATTACCTTCGGACCCTCAGACTTGGCACTGACTAATTTTCAATTGGCACTGGTGGGCTGTGAGGCATGGGTGCGGTCCTGGAAGGGCTGGAAATTGTCAAAAATGAAGAGAATTTCCATCATAAAGAAATTTCTTATCCCTAGAGTGACCTATAGTGCCACCATATTCCCGTTACCCTTATCCTTGGAAACACATGTATACAGCATTTTTTTTTAGTATGCTATGGGGCAGTCGACTCAACCCAGCCAAAAGGGGGTACACGTATCTGCCTAGAGGTAGGGGAGGGCTGGGGATGATTGACCTGGTTGCATTTTTCACACTTTATTTTGGGTTCATTCCATTAAAGCACCATGGACCATGCCCAATACATTGGTCCATAAATGGTTCATGAACAACCGTCTTATATATACATCTAAATGGACTGATCTCCCTCCAAAATTTCCCCCCGTCTTGTCCATACAGACCTTGATGAAATCCACTATTCAGAAATGGGTTCCAAAGTTTGTTTACTGGGGCACTCTAGAGTGCAACTGTACCAATTTGTGTTGGACACAGCGGGACCTTCTGCTCCTGAATTTAAACACTATTTACACAGAGATAATGATAAAATGCTTAAAATGATGAATGAACCCAGAATTCCGGTAAACATTGTGGCTCAGTATGTATGGGAGATTATATGTAAGGGGCAATAATAAACACTAGCCAGTGGAAGAACATACATGCCCGTAACAGGGGTGTGGTTCTCCTGAGGAGTCGATGGATCAGTTCGTTCTTCATTCCATTTATTCCCAGAACCTATGGCTATTTTTGGCTATGGCTTGGAAACTCCCATGGCTGCAGAATCTCACCTATGGTGCTTTGGTGTTGGGTGATTATAGTTCTAGGTTATTAAAGTATGATGGGGGCACATTAACTGTGGTGTTTGCAGTTCTGAAATGTTATCTTTGGAATGCTCCTGTCCGATGGGTGTTAAGACAGCAACAAATGCCATTTCCAGTCTTTCAAACACTATGTGAGAATGCATTACGTATAATTAAAGCAAAGGAAGTAGTGAAGTATGGACCGACTAACTAATTTAAAATGGAAAGGGCTTTCCTTCTTTATTAAGTTTAAATGAATAGTACGACAGTATAATTTTTTAAGTTGCGGTGTTTTTATTTTTTTTTTTTTATTTTGTTCCTTTCTTTCTTTTTTCCTTTTTCACACTGTTGGAATGTCTTTGGTCTAGATCTTGAATTACAATGTACCCTGCTTTTTCGTATAAGTTTTTGGGGGTTCATTACTTTAAGAATGAAGGAATTCTAGTTTTTTTCCTTTGATTTTCTTGTTATGATCAGTTTTATTTATATATCTATATACCTTTTTTTCTGTTCTGTATATTGTATTGTTTACTTTAATATAATGTAAGCACTCCCTACTCTTTTTGAGAAGTGCCATGGGATCTTTAACAACCACCAGAACAGGCAGATGGGACCTCGGTTTAACATCTCATCCGAAAGACGGCACCTCAGAAGTGCAGCACCCCGCTCATGCTGCACTACAGTGTCAATACTGGGATATTAACCCAAGTGCCTTGTGTGGGGATAGAACCCACAGCCTTCTGATCTCCCGGCCTCAGAAGCAAGTGTGCTACCTGCTGAGCCAATGAAACTGATAATTGATTCCAATGACAAATTCAAATAACATTTCAAGGAACTGTTACAGTACAGAGCCAAGTCACTTAAGCAGGGTAGTACAGAGACCTGGAGCCTCTGTACTACCCTACTGCATTTCAAAAACTGCGGCTGAAGCAGGTCCAAGAAAAACTACGTAAGATATATTCCATCAGCAGTAACAAACAAGAAAGCAGCAGTAACCCAGTGACTTGACCCTGAGGCGGAACCACAAATCCCCAACCATGGAGGCCTGGCGCCAGATTCTGACGGAGATCTATGAAATGGAATGCATTACGGCATCCCTAGAAGGCTGCAAACTTGCCTTTGAAGCCAAATGGCAAAGATGGAACCATTATATGTTGACAGTAGATGATTCCTCTGTTCCTTGATTTTATACATACACTAGCAGCAGAATCAAGTGCCTTTACTCTTGGAGAAGAGGGATGGTGAAACTTGTAAAAGATTTTTAGTCCAGTTACGGATAGAAAGGTCAGGTCACTTACCGCTGCTTCCTTGATTGTTACTGCTGATGGAATATACCTTGTGTACTTTTTCTTGGACCTGCTTCAGCCACAATTTTTGGAACAGGAAAAGTTTGCTGTATTTGATACCAATTGCATGTAAGATGTCGCCCGTCTCAACAAGAATACAATAAAAAAAAAAAAAACAGGAAATGGACATTGCTCTAACTTGCCTACTGGTGGCTAATGAATATATGTGTACTGCATGTGTCATTGACTTGTCACACATTACATGTATTGTTTCTTCACGTTTTGCTGGAATAAAGCAGAGTTTTCAAAAAAAAATTCAAATGTGGCAAAAAAAAAAATACAATGTGGTTAATTATGGAAAAAATTAGTTTTGATTATTTTTATTTTACCCCTAAAACTTGGAACTCTCAGGCCCCCATATTCAGAGGCCAGACAACAGTGCTGCACAGCCAGTAGTGCTGCGTGGCACATAGCACATGGCCAGCTCTGACCCATACTCAAACAGCACACTACATAGGTCTGTGCCAGCACAGTTCAAAGAGGATATGTGCTGCGCTGACATGGCCTAAGGTTTAATAGGGCCCACAGGAGATAGTGCTGCCTAACTAGTGCCAGGGTCTCTGTAGGCCATATTCAGCCCTAGCATGCAAATGAGGCCACTGGGCAAGCATGGCGTACGTCCATTATGGGCTCATTTGGATGCACACAGCCTCTTAGCACCCCATGCTGGGCTTGGGGAATTGGGAAGTCCCTGATGGACTAGTAGTCTCCCCTCCCCCGATCGCCTGTGTTTTAATAGAATCCCATTCTCTGGTGTCTAGTGGACCCCACTTGACTGCTCTATGTTTTAAATAAGAATCATATTCCCTGGGGTCTAGGGACCCCACCCCTCCTTCAGATCACCCATGTTTTTTTTTTTTTATGATGTATTTCTATTTATTTCACCTCCTGCAGAGAGGACCTCTAGCAGATGCGGCCGCCAGCACCACACCCCGGACCAGGTCTGCGCACGCAATTTAAATACCCCATACGCTGGGGCCTGCCGTTCATCGTTCTGCACCCTGGTGAAGGCGCTCTCGTGACCCGGGGCACAGGGCGCGGCTATCAGCCGCCGAGATCACCTCGATATTTTCCACATTACTTTTCCCCAGGGAGGCGGACGTGCAGTGGCGTCAGAGCATGTCCGTGCTAATGCCCACCGTATTCCCCCCCCTTGCTATTCACGCAACTGTAGTGCGGCTGGCCTCCACTAGTTGCCGCTGCAGCGTGATGCGTTGCCCCTACCCTTCCCAGAGGAAGGAGAGCAGTTGTGGGACGCACAATCCTTCCTCTCCCCTGCAGCCCCCGGCGGCCCGAGTCCGTTCCTGAACCCGGGTCACCGGTGAGGCACGAGGTGTAGTGTCCAGCGCTTCAACCCTTAGCACCACCGGGTCGGGAGATCGCCCATGTTTTAACTTAGGAATCCCATACCCTGGTGCCTAGTTCCCCAACTTCCTGTAAGCATTAGCTTAAACTCATGCCCTCCGCTCCCTGCATCTGTCAACTCTCCACCTGACCTGCTTCCTCCTCTTCCCCCCAGTTCATGCCCCCTCACTGGAGTTGATTTTGTATCTCGTAATGTTCTTTGCACTGAGTGTTTCAAGCCATTTGTTGATTGTACCTATGAAGGTTTAGTGTATCATGTTACAGCTGCAGCATATGATGTGCCTTCTTATGTTTGCACTTCACTTGTTGTATTGCTCAATCCTACTGTCTGACTGCATCCTTACCCTCACCCCTGGAGTTGCACCTGGAAACAAGCCATGGCCCAGTGTGCCTTTCCAGGCTACCAAATTTTTTTTTTAAACTTTGTTTATGCTTCCCACTATGGGCCAAACTTGGACCTCCTTGCACCTCTGACCAAGAGCCCTTATACCATCCTTTCTGAGTTCCCGCCACTGAGCCCACCACAGCCATCCACCCACCCATCACCCACCACTGTGCTGCCCCCGACTCACCCCCTAGGACTGGGTATGCCTACCTCTTGGCAGGACAACGTTGAAATTGGCTGGCAGGGCTTTTAGAATTGCCACCCCCGTCTTGTGGAATTCACTCCCCCTGGGGTTAAGGGGGCCCCTACTTTGGAGGTATTCAAGGCCCACCTTAAGGCCCTCCTATTCGCTCAGGCATTTCTGGATTAAGCTATTAATTTATAGATTTGATCTGAGTATAGCTGTTGATAATTTGTTGTTCAGCTTACTGTTTACGGGTAATGTTTATTGCCACCAACAGCTTAATCTGGTTCAATTTCAGTTGCTTACCGTCTGTATCCCCCCTCCCCCGGTCGCCCCTGAAAAATGGACTTCCAGGCCCAGCGGGCTTACCAGGTCAACAAAATTCAATATATAAATAAATAAATATTATCATCTATATGTTTATAATTATCTTTGTGCTTTTATTGCTCTGTCTCTAAATATGTGTTTATTTATTTGTATGGTGCCCACAGCCTCCGGGATTAGGGGTCTTTTTAAATAAATTTTGCCTTGCCTTGCCATTTCTTCCCCACTGTCCATCTGGCCACCCACAGCTGCGGGGATGAAGACCTCCAGCATCTCCAGAGGTCAGTGGCTTGGATCTGGCATCAGATGCAGTGGGCAGGCTGAGGTTTCATCCTCCCTGTGCCTCCATTTCCAGTTTTCTCTTCCCGTGGACCTACCCTCTTAGGGCGCCTGCGCAAATGTTGCACGTTCGGACTGTAGATGTGCCGACATGTGCCTCAGCCAAGTGCCTCGTGGCTTCCTCCTCTCCCCACACACTGCCATTCCTTTATCGTCACCCATGCATCCACCAGCAGTGAGAATAGGGCAGTGTGACAGCCCCCCCCCGACAATCCAGGCTCGTTCCCGAACCCAGGTCGTCAGCATTGCAGACAGCAGCGGTACCACTGTACCAGCTCCAGTTGCAAATTTTTTAAAAATAGTCCCGATCGCTCATGTGTTGAGAATACTGGCCCCATTTCTCTGGCAGTCTAGCGGACTAACCCCCAACCAGCGACAGCCCCACACCACACCTTCTGAAGACCCCCGCCACACCCTCCTCACCCTGATCACTGGTATTGCTCCAAACGATGGCGACTAGTACAGCCCTCCGCTCACCTTCTCTGCCTACTGCTGTCTGACAGTCGCAAAGTGTGACTGCGACTACTATACTTCTACGGTACTCTCAATTGTGCTGACTGTCAGAAGGTGGCCAGCCAAGGTGGTGAGTAGAGGACTGTGCTGGTCACTGTTGTCTGCAACAATACCAGTGATCGGGGTGATGGGGGAGTGCGGTCCTGGGGATCCTCAGAGGGTGAGGAGGTGGGAGGTTTGTTCTTGGTCGGGGGTGCTAGACTACCAGGGAAATAAACTGTATTCTAACACATGGGCAATCGGGGCACAAGGCACCAGGGAATGGGATTCTGAGTTAAAACATGAGCAACTGGGGGAAGGGGCCACCAGGCCCCAGGGAATGGGATTCTGATATCAAACATGGGCATTTGGAGGGAGAACTAGTCCATCAGGGATTTCAGCCAGCAGCACACCCGCCCAGATTCCAGGGGCACAGCCACAGTACCCAGTTAAGGCCAGGACTTTGGTGGCGGTAAACAGCACTATGCTGGTGGCTGTTTAGTGCTGCCAGGACCTATGAACATACAGCTGCCCCCTTTATGCATGAGAGAGTGCTCATTTGCATAGGTTCAGCGGTATATGTTGTGCAATCACTCTGAAAGGTCAGCATGGTGCTTGGGGGCCTCTGAATATGGCCCAGCCCCAAACACCAGCGCTATAAACAGTGCAGCACAAACTCGGTTAGTACCAAACTAACCTTTTTAAATATGGTAGCCTCCTGTCTCCTGAAATAAGAGGGTGCCAAACTCCGACTAGATTTCAATCAGCACTACATTCTGAATTTGTGGATATCTGTAACTGTTACTGAATAGAAATCCTTACTAGGATTGTGTGAAAAATATTTTTAAGTCAGATTGATACTGTCTTTGTCAAAAATGATTCCAGTATATATGTGTTTATATTGTTTTTGTAAATGTTTGTAACTTACACAACCAAACAAATCCCAGGGCAACTTTGCAAACAGGGCCAAGATCATCCTAATAAGTTTCCAAGCTGTCAAAAAAATAAAGTTTTTACTACATGTACTGTAAGTTATTGTATTTTGAGCACAAACACCATACTGCAACTTGACGTCTGTGGCTAAACTGTTTCTTGATGAAGACGAAAAAAAAAAAAAACTCCCACCACACACCCAGATAATCATTATAATAAACTTACTCTGGTGTAAGAGACTGCCAAAAGAGTTTTTATAATGAGGTTCTACAGCATTCAGTTTGCCACTAAAAATGTATCGAAATCACCCTCAGATTGTCTACACACTGTATGCAGTGTCTTTCAGTGATAGCAATTAAACTTTATATCCTCAGTTACAAAATGTTCCACTTTCACACCCAAAGCTTCAGCCAAAAACCATCTCACCAGCAACAGCACGTAAGAAAATGTTTATAAAGCATGCATCCTGACTGGCAAACTACATGTGCAGGTATCTGGAAATCAAAAGGGCTGCTGTTTGTTTCAGGTCACAAAGGCGCCCTATTAATCTGAAGTAGTAAATGCATATAGTCCACTCAGAACATTCCAGTGCAAAGGAAAACCTCATGAGATTCTGCTGCTAAACAGATTTACAACGCTTTTGAAGTTTTTTGGGCACACCTTAACATAGTAGTTCTTGAGAAGCATAAACCATCAGGACTAGTGAAATGAAAAAAATATTTTGTTGTGTTGTTTCCATTTCACTACAATCATGATGACATATGCTTTGCATGTTGAAGGGAAGGGAGGCAAGATGTTGCAAGCTAACAATTTGTCCTGATTTCATTAGAACAGTCCAGGTTTGAGGGAGGGGCTATGTGCAGCCAAAAAAAAAAAAACAGGAAAAATGCAAAATGTCCTCCTGATCTGTAACCATAAAACAATATTTTCTTGCTTTCCTCTACAAGTTGCAGACAACTTAAATAAAGTACTACCACAAAATGTTAGGAAACAATATGAACAACCCCCCCCCAAAAAAAAAAAACACTTAGTCTTGGTTATTTAGCTAAAGACGCCTGTAGTACTGGTGAAGGTTACCTATTGCCCTGTCAAAAATCACTGTTTTGGTATGAAATGCCCTGATTTTGGCTTCTTAAATGATGGTAAACCTATTGGTAGCTGGTATCAAATCTCAGCCCTGTGTTTGACCATGGGAATAGGAAATAGCTCGGGGAGCCACCATGCTGCAAAGCACTGTCCCCTTCTCTCTCCAAACAGCAATAGGGTCACTAAGTAAGCACCCATTGAGGGCATGGTGTTAATCTGTTATTTCATGTCTCTGCCTTACAGTCATTGCTCCTATACAAAACGAAACAGCCTATAGTGTCCTGCCTTGGTCCGGATGCTGGACAGCTACTTGACTCGCATGCTTTCTTCCACCAGCTTATTTTATTTATTACTAGGATTATAAATACCTTGGAAGCAGAGATTCTTTTACAAAGGTTCTGCGTCAGCAATAGGTGCAAAACAAAACAGTAGTAAAATACAAGTTCAGGAAAACGTGAAAGAAAATATTTTGTTGTGCAGTTTCCATTTCACTCGTCATGAAAACATATGCGTTGCATGTAGAAGGGAGGGAGGCAAGATGTTGAGGGCTGACTCAACTAAACGTGTTTTTCCCCTGAACATGATGAAAACGGTTCGACCCATTTACTTACAGATTTAAAGAAAAATACAAATAAACCTCTTCGCGGCGTTCCCAAACATCTCGAGTAACGCAGTAAACAACCGGCCACCACCGATTCAAGGCAGCATTCAGATTGTATCTGGCAGGTGTACAACCAGCAACAAGCCAACTGTCCTCCAGGCCAATGGGCGCCTCTTCACCGCCCGCCCCCCAGACCCCCCTCCTCATTAGACAAACTCACAAATGTGTGTGCATTCAGGTCATCGTTAAACACACCGCTTTCTCGTCACGCTCCTTTGTGAAAACTAACGGAACCGTTTCAAGTTTAATGTGGTTTACCGTTTCCCAAGCCTCAGTTTCTGCATAAAGACGGACGGCATGGCAAAGCATCATGCAGGGAAATACTGTTACTGAGTTAATCTGCTGCTCAAGATTGGATAGCACGGAGGGAATATTATAAGGAAACGACTGTCCGTCTGTGCCCCACCCCCATACCTCTCAAATGTCTCTGATGTTACCTTTTCTTCTGGCCCTAAAAAGTGGGTTTCTGCGACTAAACAGTGGAGACTGCAAGCATCGAATTTAGCCTCTTTCTTTATTAGAAAATGCATTTCAGACTTCTGCCAGCTTCCAAAGGATATCGCCAATTTTTAAGAGGTGTCCCTGATTCTGATCATTTAACTGAGATTTATGAAGCAGGAGGTTGAGAGGTATCCCCTCACTTCATGTGAAAGGTTGCATTAAACTTTCGCAGGAACAGGCATATTGTTCTCCACGATGAAAGGGCCAGGGGTTCTCTCCCCCTTTCATTCTCGGTCAGTTTGGACGCCAAGTGACAAGTGCAGCCCCAGCTTGACTGAAGTTTCGGGGAGGGGGAGAGACGGACTGGCGAGTACTTCTGCACCTCGATACAGTGTCAACGGCTGCAGCAGCACAGGTCTGTCACCCCTAGCAGGACTTGGGACCCGCCCGCCTCTGTCTCTCTCCAAGTCGCCAGCTGAAAACTTTGAAGCGGCAGTCTCCCCTATAAACTGCGCCTCGCGACGAACCAACCACCGGCAATACACTCGAACACAGACTGGTCAGGATTTAAAGTGAGGACAGCACACAGCCACCTACCCTTTCTGCTCCGACTCGGCTTCGGAATTCCCCATGAACTCCTCAAGTATTGCTAGAATTGGAGCCGAACTGCGATTTATTGATTTTCTTTTGTAATTGTTGCTGTGCCCACCTTGTTAGACTGGCGAATAGCGCGCGGCTGGTGAGTTACCCACTCCATTCGCTGGCACACGTTCCCACACCGAGCGCGCTCCCGACAGAAGTGCCAGTGGCTGCGTGATCGCGCCGCGCTCTCGAGCCAAGCGGGACAGATGGATGGGGAGTCGCTGCTCTGCTGCTGCCACGGGCTCTGTGAGTGCGCGCGATGAGCAGCACGCTTCGGTTGTCAGTGCTGGCTGAGGGCACTGCTGAAAGAACCGAAGAAGGCAAGAAAAGAAGCGGAGTCAGCGCCGCACACTCACTACATTTCTTGTGCAGCTTTAGTTACCGTTTTATTTTCCAACACCGATACCTCTAACCGCACATGTATTGTAATCTCGCAACCACAAGAAGTTTAACTGCGGGGACGCGCATGCAAGGCTGTTCGATGGTGACGTCACGTGGGAAAGACAGTAGAAATTAAGCAGGTTGAATATAAATTACAGTATTAACAATTGGTAACAAATCACTTTACTGGATACAGTTTTCTCACGTTAGGCTTGCTCGTGGTTAAGTGATCAAAACATGTATTCGTTTTAATGACTTACACTAACTTCTCGTTCTAGGTCTAGAGAGAGGTGTGTTTGATTTCTTGCACATTACCTGTGTAACAGCCCCCCACACACACACACCTCATTCCCCGGGGCTACAGTACGTTTAAGTTCCTTTTGTTATTTGCATCTCAAGGTCCATCAGTTAACGCTGAAACTGCAGTGTCAGTGACAGGACCGATCATCTCTTCCTTGCATAGCGAGGAAGACCCTTGGGTTCTGCAACCATGACATGAGTAAATCCAGGACTTGCCCGGCCACTAGAAAACCTGTAAAAAAGATGAGAGAGAGCACTTACGGGACTTGGCCAGCTGACCTGGAATACGGAAACCTGAGTTGGATGTTTTTTTGTTTGGTTTCCCATTCTTTGCAATCACGTCTTTTGGGTTGGGGTTTCACTAGGCACTGCTACCATTTATTTTTAGTGTACCACCCAGCCAACCACCTGCAATGTTATTTGGCCTACCGCTTCCCTGCTTGAGTACCTAGCAGCTTTCTGGGAGCTCCCTAGTAATAACTGACAGCTATGCACTGGTACCAGTGGTAAGACTGTAGTGCCTCCAGTACAGGAAGGCTGTAGTAAGCACATTTTTTTTGTACTCCACTTTTTCTCTTCTTCCCCTAGGACCCACCCCAGTCGGCCAGACCCTGGGCACAGCCCCATCACCCGCCTTCTCTGGGACATATGTAACCCCTAGGTGGCGCTATCCCAAGAGCTACTACCCCTGCCGGCTTGGCTAGTAGCAGGTTAAGGGGCCTAGGTTCTGTAATGGTTGCCTCCACCCGGAGGTCAGGGTTGGTAGTGGTCAAGCTAACCTGGGCACAGCCCTCCAGGACACTGTAACCCCCCTCCTTCCCCTCTAGTGGCCTGAACACTGTACAATAATCATGTTCACAATACCCCTGGTACACCACACAGATAACCCACACTGTTTGCACTTACCACCAGGGCTGGTTCCTCTGGCTCGACCCTGGGGACCCCCTACAAAACAAGATTAAGCACAGCAAATAGCAGCAGAACAGTACTTTGAACACAAACTGGAACCACAGTCAGATTAAATGCAGAAAAAATTAGATCTGATTTATTCAGGGGATTTAAACAAGGAAGGGGCGTAATCAAGTTGATTTGTTTAAAGGCTCTATTAATCAAACAGTTATGCATGCATTCAGAGTCCCTAAAACAGTCACACCCTCTGGCTAGCCAGGTGGAGAAAATGTGGGCTAGCCAGGACCGTTGCCCGGGGTAGGGGTTAGGGTTATTGTTGATGGGGGACCTGAACATTCCAGACGTTAGCTGGAGCACCCTGGCTGCAGCTACATCAAAAAGCAGGTTTATTCTTGATGCCCTGCAGGGGGCATGCCTCAGACAGCTAGTGGTGGAACCCACTAGGGAGGGAGCAATCTTAGATCTGGTACTGTCAAATGGGAATGGAGAAAGAATCTCAGATCTAGAAGTGGGTAGCCATCTGGGAACAAGTGACCACAAAACGGTGGGGTTCACAATAAACACAGCCATAGAGTTGAGCCATACAAAAGCAAGAGTGTTGGACTTTAGGAGGGCTGACTTTGGGAAAATGGGAGAGTGCCTCAGAAAAGCGCTAGCAAACTGGCAAGAAGGAGGGGTGGAGGAACAGTGGGGAAAAATTGAAACAGCCATCACAGTGGCAACAAGCCTTTGTGTGAAGCAAATCAACAAAGCAAAACGAAGGAAAAAATCACTATGGTTCTCAAAAGAGGTGGCGGGAAAGGTTAAGGGGAAAAAAGATAGCATTCAGGAAGTATAAGGAAACACAAAAGGAGCAGGACAGAGAACTGTACCAGTTAAAGCAGAAGGAAGTGGGGAAGGCAGTCAGAATAGCAAAAGCCCAAATTGAGGAAAAGATAGCCAACTCAGTTACATAGAAACATAGAATTTGACAGCAGATAAGGACCGCTTGGCCCCACCCAGTCTGCCCATTCTCTACCTAATGGATAAGCTGCAGATCCTAGTTAACCAACAGCCTACTTCTTCCTACCCCCAACCCCTAGAATTGCCTTATGACTGTCCCATGCATGCTTGAATTCCACCACTGTTTTTGACTCCACAGCGTCCTCGGAAGGCCGTTCCATGCATCCACAACCCTCTTTGTGAAAAAATACTTCCTTACATTACCTCTGAGCCGCCCCCCCCATCTTCAAATTGTGCTCCCTTGTTCTTGCACACCTCTTTTTCTGAAAGATGCTATTGTCTTGGACTTTGTTGATTCCCTTGAGGTATTTGAACGTTTTCTCATGTCCCCCTCTCCTCCTTTCCTCGGGGCTATACATATTAAGCTCCTTAAGTCTCTCTTCATATGTCTTGATTGCAGACCCTGCACCATTTATTGCCCTCCTCTGGACTGCCTCCATCCTGTTTATGTCTTTGCGGAGATTGGGTCTCCAGAACTGCACACAGTACTCCAGATGGGGTCTCACCAGGTGTCTGTACAGAGGGATAACAACTTCCTGTTTTCTACTGGTGATGCCTCTCCTTATGCATCCCAGTATCCCCCAGCCCTCCTTACTGCCCTCTCACATTGCTTGCCCACCTTTAGGTCATCTGATATGACTACCCCCAGGTCCCTTTCCATTTTTGTTGTTGTTAGTATCTCACTCCCTATTGTGTACTCTTCCCCTGGGTTTTTGTTTCCCAGGTGCATTACCTTGCTCTTCTTAGCATTGAATCTAAGCTGCCATACATCTGACCATTCCTCCAACCTTGCCAAGTCCCTTCAGTAGTAGACAAACATGCCGGCCAGAAATCAAGCCTTTTCACAGTTCTCCTGCATGAAACTACGCAGACAGCTGCTCGAACTATCTCGAGCTGTGTGCTCCTTCAGCTTCCAACTTAGATCTGCCCTAAACAGCAGGCAGCTTGGGGATTTCCCTCAGATCCAAAAGGCCCTAACAAATGGTCAGCAAACAGTTACATCTTTAAACAGGGCTCCCTCTGCGCAATTAGTGATGGCAGAAACGGAACGATTATCTGGCAGTCTGGGCGGGACTCAAGCATGACAACACTCAGCCCCCCTTCCAGATTAACTATTACTGCAAACTAGGCAGCTCTTAAAGTGACAGTACATACAGGCTACACAGGCACTCTTTGGTAATAACATTTAACGGCTACCATGGAGGATCCCAGCCTGGCAGTGAGCATTTAGGCAAGCTCAAGGAAGACTTTTCGGGAACCCCCATTTGTAGGGGGGGTTACACCATTCCCTGCCTGGAGAAAACTTGGCCTCCACATCAAGTCGATACCATCACAATAATTGCAAATGCAAACTATACTATACAGCTATACTATTAGCATGTTATGCAAGTAACATCTGATGCATCAGTCAACATATTTAACTTTTACTATACATATTCTCTACATTTCACAATACTATATCTATTCTGAATTACATTGTGCATATTTCACATAGGTAATTTACACATTACTATACGGATTCATGTAATAACTTCTTGTACATTGAACAATGTAAGAGGGGGCCCTTCCCTATCAGCTAACTTGGGACCAGACGGGGCAGGGGCACCATACCTAGAAGGCAGAACAATATACCTGGCATTGGTACTTAGACTCAGTTTGGGCAGTGAGCTCTGGGAAACATAAACCCCTTTGTGGACCACATTGAGAGGCAAATCCACTGGCCTCCCAGGAGAATCACAACTGAAGTGTACTACGGGCTTGACAGCTTGGCCAGTCCTTCTTGGGGGAGCAATCACAGTCTCGGTACTCTCAGCACCGGGCCTTGGACTTTCAACACTTGGGAGGGGTATCTCTGCCTGGGTAGAAATGTCCAAACTTAAAGCACTGTCAGCTCCTTGCTTTGTAGTCTCTGTTTTTACAACACTTTGCTCATTTTGAAGACACCCTGGCACTGAAGGGGAGTTATCATCACTCTCATAGTGTTCTTCAAGTTCTGGCATGTCACCAAAAAGACTCATACCATCGTCCCCCACCTCAGGTAAATCATACAGTTCCACCATACACAGAGACTCAACATCTTCAGACGTGATACTTTGCACTTCACTTTCAGGGAGCATTGGCTCCAAGGATGAAGCTGGGGGGTTAGGCAGTCCCGGAGGCCTGGCTTCATCCCCACAATTTATTGGGGGTTACCTCGAAACAGCTGACTCAGTTCATCAGAGGGGTAATAGGCATGGTCGTATTCACTTTCGTTAGAAGTGGACTGACAGTCATTATCATTGTGCTCCTGCTGCGGAGAAAACCTTAAATCTGTGACCACTGGGGTAGGTTGACTCTGTCTCTTTCTGGCAGCAGCACGAGTCACCGGTCCAGGGGTAACAATCCCTGGGGATTCAGCCTCAATCATGACTTGACCGATAGGTAGCAAGTGGTTACGGTGCATTGTCTTGATGTCTTTGGAGTTGTTCTCAGGGCGCACATTGTACACTGGTAAATCATCCAAATTTCCTACTACTACATGGGCAAGATGGTGTGCAACAACACACGGTCTCCAGGTCAAAGCTGTTGAGCCTTTACTCTTCTATCGTGCCTCTCTTTGTTGGCTAGATTTCTCTTGGCGGCCATTGTCTTGGCCAGTTGATAGGCATGATTCAATTGAGCTTTCAGTTTTTGTACATATTGCAGGTAATTTTTGGCTCAGACCCCATCAGGACAGACCCCAAAACAGATATCCACAGGCAGCCGGGCCTCTCTCCCGAACATGAGGCGATAGGGAGAGAACCTGGTAGCATCATTTTTCATGCAGTTGTAGGCGTGTACCAAGGTGCTGATCTGCTGGCTCCATGTATACTTGTCTTTTGGGTGGAGGGTGCCTAGCATGTCTAGCAGGGTGCGGTTAAAGCATTCTGATTGAGTGTCCCCCTGTGGGTGACAAGGGGTGGTTCTTGACTTTCACACCTCCCATAGAGAGAGTATTTCTTTGATTAACCGACTCTCAAAGTCTTTGCCTTGATCAGAATGAATTCTCTGGGGGGCACCATCGTGGACGAAGAAATTTTCCACTAGCACCTTGGCCACGGTAGATGCCTTTTGATCTTTGGTGGGAAAAGCTTGTGCGTACTGTGTGAAATGATCCATAATCACTAACACATTACCAGTGTTTCACTGATCAGGCTCTAAACTCAAGAAGTCTATGCAAACTAGTTCTATTGGGGTGCTGGTAGTAATGATGACAAGGGGGGAAGCCCTCTGAGGCAGGGCTTTCTCTGCAGGCAGCGACTACAAGTAGAATCAATATCGTACTAGGTCAAGAGTCCTGTCAATACCGAAGTGGCCCATATGATTGTGGAGGGACCTCAGTACCAAATCTTTGAAGACCGTTGGCAGGACCAATTGTTGCTTGTCTATTTGGCCACCCTGATCTACTGTCTCGCTATACAACAACTGATTAAGCAGCTTCAACCTGGGGCCTTCTTTAAACAGTAAAGCGGTTCGCAGATCAGAGGAACGCAACTTGGACACATCTTTTCCTGCACGAAGGGTGTCAAGTGCTGGCTGAGTCATAAGATCTTGGGATTGAGCCCTTTGAATGCTGTCATTGTCAAACTGAGGTAGTGCACTAATATCTAGAGCAGAGAAGTGGCAGTACGCAGCTGGTATGCAGGTATCAGAAGGGCCCAAGCAATCTACTAAGCAGTCCACTGTGTCTGCAGACATCTGTTCATCTCTATCAGACTTTTGGCACAATGCTCGAATGTCAGGTTCAGACAGCCTGACCCAGTCACTCTTGGAAGTGGGCCTTCGGGAGAGGGTGTCAGCATCAATATGATTCAGGCCCGACCTGTATTCGACAGCATAATCATATGTAGATAACACAGACAGCCACCTATGCCCTGTGGCATCTAACTTAGCTGAAGTCTGCACATAGGTCAATGGGTTATTGTCAGTCTTCACCAATATCTTTGCCCCATAGAGGTATTCATGAAACTGGTCAACGATGGCCCATTTTAGCGCAAGGAACTCCAACTTATGTACAGGATAGTTTCATTCTGACAGGGTCAGACTCCTACTAGTGAAAGCCATGGGTCTCAAACCATCTTCATGGTCTTGATACAGCACAGCTCCCAAACCCTGTAGACTAGCGTCAGTATGCAGCACATAGGGTTTGGTGGGATCAGCATAGGCGAGGATAGGGGCAAGGGGGAGCTGGTATATGATTTAGTGGAAAGCTGCTTCACAGTCAGGCATCCAGCGGGGCCTAAAAAGTTCACCTGGATGGAAGTATACTTTCTCTAGTCCTAGGGTGGCCCCTTTCTTGTATATCCGATTTGTGTGAGGGTAACCCTGGGTAAGATTCAAGAGTGGGCGAATCACCTTGGAATAGTCTTTTATGAGCCTGCGGTAGTAGCCACAGAACCCCAAGAAGTGTTGCAGTTCTTTCAGATTGTGAGGCTGGGGCCATGTGGTCAGAGCTTCAACTTTACTGGGATCAGTCTCTATCCCTTCTGTAGCTACTATGTGCCCCACATACTTCACCAAGGTTTGGAAAAACTGGCACTTGTCAATGGACAGCTTGAGGCTGAAATCTTCCAGTCAGTCTAGTACTTTAAACAGTCGACTCTCATGCTCCTCTAAGGAGCTCCTGAACACAATGACGTCGTCCAAGTACACCAGGCATTCCAGCAGATTCATATCTCCCACCACACGTTCCATCAGTCACTGAAAGGTGGCCAGGGTGCCCGATATCCCCTGTGGCATTCTCAGGAATTTGTAGAACCCCAAGGGACAAATGAAGGCTGTCTTCTCATGGTCATCTGGGGCCATCGGAATCTGGTAGTATCCACTATGAAGATCCAACACCGAGAACTATTTGCTCCCATTCAAACAGTCCAGAGCATCTTGTATACGGGGCATGGTGTATTGATCGGGGATGGTCTGCCGGGCCAAGGTTCGATAATCCACACACATCCGTCTTCTTACGCACAACCACAATGGGTAAAGCATATGGGCTCCTGGATTCTTGTATCACACCAGCCGCAAGCATTTCCTGCAGGTGCCTTCTCACATCATCTATGTCTGCGGGAGCCAGGCGTCGAGACCTCTCTCGAAATGGCCATTCATCATGCAGGCGTATGTGGTGCTCTGCACCCTGGACACATCCCATGTCCCATTCCTTCAACGAAAATACTTGGTCTCTCTGGGCAAGTTTCTTGCTAATTCTAGTCTTCCATTCAATGGGCAATGGGGAGTCACTAAAGTCAAACAAGTCGGGAGTCACTCTATCAGTCTCTCCCGGATGCTTGTTGCTGGACAACACTGCAGTGTCTGTGCAGTGCACCATAGCTAGAGTACAGCCTCTTTTCACCCAGATCTCCCGATCTGACACATTGTGAATCTGGACCATCAGTCGTTGTGCATAGGCATGAGCACAAATTGGCAAAATGCTAGGCTTGACCAGTAAACCTTCTGGCAATTTTCCATCACATGGTGCATACAACATCAGTATTTTATTCTTGACATCTTTCTGTAGGCAAACCTCCCCTTGAAGAGTACACTGGGCGTTAGGGGCCAGCACCATTGAATAAAGATCCTTCTTCCACACGACCCCTAGCGGTTCATCATGGTCTACCTCCTCGGGATCCTGTTGCAACTCATAGGCCCTCTTGATCAGAGCCGGAATTCTTAGGGCCCTCCCAGTCTGTCGCCCCTTGTTTCTCTTGGCAGAGTTGTGCCAGTCTTCCAAACATATAGGCGTTGGTCCCAATTAATAGTGGAACCCCATCATACAGTCCAGTAGGGGGACACACTAAGGTCAGTGTCTCGACTTGTTCCTCTACACCAGTTACAGCTGCAGGAAACGACAACCAGAGGTGGACATATCCTAGGTAGGGATAAGACTTGTTGCTCAGCCCCCACACATGTAGGCCTTCCAGGGATCGTAATGGCACAGCAGATAAGTGTTTGTCATACTACTCCTGAAATACAGTGGTCACTTGCGATCCACTGTCAAGCACCGCTCGAGTAGGAATACCGTTCACAGCCACAGTAGTCTCCATTGAAGGAACCACTATTTTGGACCAGTCTGGAAGGACAGCAGCAGGGGCCTGGATGGATGATTTAGCCACAAAGGGGTTTGAGTTAGGATGTCTGAAGCCTTCACTGTGGTCATCTCGTGCACCCCTTGACCACTGATTCGTTTTCCGAAGCTCTCCTTGAAGCCGGCTCACCACTTTCTCTAAGTCCTTCTGAGACCGGCATTCCCTCTTCATATGGTCATCCTTTCCACAGTTGTGACAAATGATAGACTCCTGGGTCATCCTTGGAGAGAACATTGTATGGGGAACTGAAGTAGTAGCAAGAGATTGGGGTCCAATATCTGCTTGCAGCGGTGAGAGGGGTGCAACGTGTCTCAATAGTTTCTTTAGGGTGGCAGTCAGTTCTTTGGTTTCAGCCTGGGAGCTATCCTCATTATAGGATGCCTGAGGGTGCACCCCCAACCCCATGGCAGTCACGGCCTGAGAGGAACCAGAATCTTGTTCCACAGGGGAAACCCTTGCAGAGGCGCCCACCTTCAGTTCTCGGACTTCCTTTAGTAGCTTGTCTTTCCAAAACTGGTCCCAGGGCGGGAAGTCCTTTGCATTTTCAGAGTGCTCAGTAGGTGCCGACCTTTGCCCCTGTACATTTCTTGGCTGATCACTCTCAGTCACTCTCGCAGTAGCAGCAGATACTGGTGCAATTTCCCCACAGAGTCGCCTTTGCTCAACCCCCCCGAACTTCTTTCGTTAGCTCGTCATGGGAGATTCCAATCAGTTGGCAAGGCATAACTGAAACCGTAACAATTCTGAAAACAAAGCAGACTTAAGGATCCAGTCCAGCCTAGTTCGATCTAATTAATTTGATGGAAAACTACCCTTTCTGAGGCACTTTGTAGCAGCTTTTCAAGCCGAAGTACATACACAAACAAAGGCTCCCCTGAGTACTGCTGGGCGTTTCTTACTCTCCACCACAGGTCCTCATCTGAATCGGGCTCCCATACACATTCTCCAATGCACCAAGATAGTTTTGTGCAGTTGCTTCGGGGTTATTGGCCTGCTTGGCACAGATGGTAGCCAGGGCAGGACCTTGGAGGCTCTCACTCAACCTCTTTCGTTTCTCTGCTTCTGAGCATTGCCATTCAAATACTAGAGGGGCAACATAGTCTATCCAGGTCTCCCAGTCATCCTTCCCCTGTGGGGTGGGGAGGGTGCCCGAGAAGATTCTCAACCTTCGGTAGGAGTTGTGAGTAATGGCAGGTACAGATATAGGGGCCAGCACTGTCATGGGCATAGAAGGTAGGGCAGTAACAGGTGCTGGAGTGGGAGGGGGTGTTGGGGAAGGAACACCCCCAGGTGGCAGGAATATTTTCTTAAAGTCCTCTACGGTTTTCCTTCCTCCAGCAACAACTTAGAAAATTTCTCCTCAAAAGTCTCGGATAATGGGGGGAGCTCATCCTCCCTGGGATCTTTACTGTCTCTAGTTATCACTCTCCAGGTGGCTGGGGCCCCTTCTAGGGCAATAGTCCGTGGCACTTTGGAACTGTCCACTGGGTCACTACACTCTACTAAGGCCATGAAAGTTTGGGCGGTCAAGTCAGCCTGTCATCCCACCATCACAGTGTTTCTTAAACATTCAGCTTTAGAAAGTACTCCTTTTACAGCATCTTTACCAATGTTCAGGGGAATATCCAATACAAGCAGGGCATTGTGAGGATCACTCTCCTGCCTTGTACACCACCCCACCAACTGGTGTAGAGCCACTTCTGTTGAGATAGCCATTTATGTTTGACAATAAATCGTAATTCTTGGCCACTAGGGGGCACTAATCCTAGTGGTGCCTCCAAGATGTAACCCCTAGGTGGCGCTATACCAAGGGCTACTGCCCCTGCCTGCTTGGCTAGTAGCAGGTTAAGGGGCCTAGGTTCTGTAACGGGTGCCTCCACCCGGAGGTCAGGGTTGGTAGTGGTCAAGCTAACCTGGGCACAGACCTCTGGGACACTGTAACCCCCCTCCTTCCCCTCTAGTGGCCTGAACACTGTACAATAATCACTTTCACAATGCCCCTGGTACATCACACAGATACCCACACTGTTTGCACTTACCACCAGGGCTGTTTCCTCTGGCTCGACCCTGTGGACCCCCTGTAAAACAAGGTTAAGCACAGCAAATAGCAGCAGAACAGTACTTTGAACACAAACTGGAACCACAGTCAGATTAAATGCAGAAAAAATTAGATCTGATTTATTCAAGGGATTTGAATAAGGGAGGGGCGTAATCAAGTTGATTTGCTTAAAGGCTCTATTAATCAAAAAGTTATGCATGCATTCAGAGTCCCTAAAACAGTCACACCCTCTGGGTACCCAGGTGGAGAAAATGTGGGCTAGCCAGGACCGTTGCCCGGGGTAGGCCGGCGTTGCAGCTGGTTGGGACCCTGTGATGGAAAAATCAACATGCACAGTACACACTGTTTGTAATCCGGAGCCAGATGGCTCAGTTCGTGAAGAAAGAGAAACAACAAAGAAATCAGATGGCACGCTTAGATTAAACTGTTGTTGCAGGGAGCCACCCTGATGGTTACTCCTGATACCCAAGACTAGACACAGGCTGGATGAAAATCGAGACAGCAAGTGGTTGATCTGGAGAGCCAGGAGAAGCAGGGCCCACATGATTCGCCAAGGCGTCATTCCTGTTCAAGCGTGGAGCAGGGGAGCTGATCCCCTGGCAGGTCTCTCGTTGATGGCTTCTCTGTGCAGTGGGTAGTCTGGCTGGGCCAGTCTGGCAAGATCCAGACTGCATGGAAACAAATTCAGGTCCAGTCTGTTTTGAGCTGGTTACAACTTCCAGCAAGCAGAACACAGTTCACACAGTGGGGAACCAACTCCCGACCCACTAGCAGCTCACAGCACATTTACAGGCAAGAGAATTCTACTGTACCAGGCAAAGCGCTCCCCGGTCACAGTCGCAAAGTCTTTGCACACACCGGGAGCTTGGGGGTAGCTGGAACTTCTGACAGGCCGATCGCATTCAGCAAAATCTTCAGTCTTCTTCAGGTTGAGCCTGGTCCCACTTCAGTAGCTTACTTTAATCACTCAACTCGGATTCAGTCTCAAAACAATTCTCTTTCCTTCTCAGAGTAGTAGACAAACATGCCAGCCAGAAATCAGACCTTTTCACAGTTCTCCCGCGTGAAACTACGCAGACGGCTGCTCAAACTATCTCGAGCTGTGTGCTCCTTCAGCTTCCAACTTAGATCTGCCCTAAACAGCAGGCAGCTTGTGGATTTCCCTCAGATCCAAAAGGTTCGGTTGGCTGATTCGGCTGTCAGTCAAAGCAAGAGCTCCACCTTCAGTTGCAAAAAGGCACAAACAGTCCAAAACTACAATTCCCACAGATTTTACTCCACACAGCCCCTGTAAACAGGCTCCATTTTAGAGTCCCAAAGTACTGATTGGCCCAATTCGGCAGTTCAGGGCCAAGATGGTGGAGATAATCAGAACAGTCCTCACTGCAAAGAAAGCAGGTTAGAACAAATTACAATATCTTCACTGCCCTAACATATGGTCAGCAAACAGTCACATCTTTAAACAGGGCTCCCTCTGTGCAATTAGCGATAGCAGAAACGGAACGATTATCTGGCAGTCCGGGCGGGACTCGAGCATGACAACACTCAGCCCCTCTTCCAGATTAATTATTACTGCAAACTAGGAAGCTCTTAAAGCGACAGTACTTACAGGGTACACAGGCACTCTTTGGCAATAACATTTAACGGCTACCATGCAGGACCCCAGCCTGGCAGTGAGCATTTAGGCAAACTCAAGGAAGACTTTTTTCCTGAACCCCCATTTGTAAGGGGGTTACACATACAATCTCCCGCTTGTTCTGTCCTGGTCTCCCCCCCCCCGGTGGGGCTGGCATGGGAGCCCCTGTTACTCCCGGTGGTTCTCGAGTTTCAGTTGACGGGAGAGTGCCGCAGTCAGTGTTGCGGGGTCTGCAGCATGTGAGGTAGGTGTCATCCTGCCAAGGTCCTGGTGTGTGTCCTGTTTCCCTTGTCAAACCTCATGATATTGCATGGGAATCAGTGTACATCACTGTGCATGCCTCCCCCAGTGGATGTCAGCCCTCTGATCCGGTCACCCCAGTGGTAGCGCTGCCTGTGGTCACCATGGGGTACAGCACCGGCAACGTATTCCCACCCTCCCCACCAAGGTGGAGAGTTTCCCAAGGGATGAGTTTGTTGGAACAGTCTGTCAGCTGAAGTGGTGGGTGCAAAAACAGTCAGGGGATTCAAGGAGGGCTGGGACATAATGAAGGGAATAATAGTTACTGGGGGCGACAGGACCAAGGAGGAGACTAGAGGGAGGACGGGGTGGGTTAGTACCCTGGAGGAACAGTAGGTTCCAGGAATTATAGGGAACTTGGGCAGACTGGATGGACCTCTGGTCTTTTCTGCCATCATTGTCTATGTTTCTATGAATGCTCAGAACCACCTCCTGGCTGGCCGGCCACCCAACGTCCCAGGATCATTCCCGAACCCAGGGCACCAGGGTTGCGAGCTGTAGGGCTACCAATGCACCAGCGGGCCAGCCCTAGTAAGTAAGCAATAACCCACAACAGGGTATGAGTTTATGGTGATTTAATGCACAGCTGAGTGCATTGTAAGGCATGAGGCCGTAGGCCGAGTGTCCTCACAGCAACCCAGCCATGCATTAAATCACCATAACCCCATATCCTGGAGTGAGTTATTGCACTTATAACATGGGTTATGTCAAAAACATGAGAGAACCCACAAAAAGGTTTTTTTATCTCGTGCTTAAACACTGAAAAAGGTACTGTATCCTGCCACTTTTCAAAATAGTCCCTAAGAAAAATTCACATTTTCATGCTGTTATGCACATAGAAATGTCACACATACAGTAGTGCCATGATCTGTGACATTTCTTGGGCATAATATGCTCTGGTAGCGTGCCAACGACATTTCATTGCACACACACACCACAAGCATTTGTCAATGCCAAATGTTTGCTTGCCAGCATTAGCAGTGGAAGTGCAGGAGTTAGATGCAGTATAGGAATAGCATTGAAGTACTGAACTGATGCCAACTCCACCCTCACCCTGCAGAGATGGACAGGCATTGAGGTGTGCCTTTGGGTTGTCACCCATGACGGTCATGACATTTCACCTCACCCGACCCTTCAGACACTGACAAGTGTCGAGGTGTGCTGTAGGGTGTTTGGGCTTTACATTCACCTCATTCCATAAGGAAATACGCTGAAATGGGCGCAGTATAGGGAATGGGGTGAACTCTGGAGGCAAAGGGTCCAAGGCTCACCTCGAAGCCTGTCACTGGCTGGAGGGTGGAGGTGGGGGTGCAATGGCATGAGCATTACTGTCGACAATCCCAAGTCACACACCTGCACACCTGTCAGTTTCTACAGGGTAGGGCATTATGGTAGAAAACCCTAACACCCTGGGAGTTTCCTGGTATTTTTACTCCAAGTTTTCCACATGGGTTTTTTGTGACCCCACCGCATGAACAGTGACACTATCAGTTAGTTAGGCGACAGGTGATTTTGCACAGCGACTGCGCCATTTAGTGCCACAGGTTCGAAAACACATTCGAGTAGGATGTGAAAAGTGATAGGTGTACTGTTCATGAGGAGGTGTAAAAACTGGCATTGTTGAAAATCTGGAGTGAAAATATAAAAACAAGCATTTGTCAATGATGAATGTTGCTCTTGTATGTGCTGTTTAGGTATTTGGAAGTGATAGTTCCATGCCTTCCTCCCAAGTCATCCACTGTGTCTTTCCGCTCAGTATTCACAGAAGAGTGGGAGGGGCAAGGGCCACAGCAGTACAGCAGTTGCCAAGGGGGTGAAGAGGTGGACAATAGTCCATTCAAAGGCAAAAGAGTCCTGCAGGAGCTCACTAAATTGAAGGTGGACAAAGCGATGGAACCAGATGGCATACGCCCAAGGATATTAAGAGAACTGCGAAGGGAGATAGCAGTACCTCTGGCAGCCATGTTCACTGAGTCATTCAACATGAGTGAATTGGAGGAGGGCACATGTGGTCCCTCTACACAAATGCAGCAGCAGGGAGGAGGCAGGGAACAATAGGCCATTCAGCCTCACCTCAGTAGTGAGGAAGATCATGGAGGCATTGCTTAAAGAAAGGATAGTGGGGCATCTAGAAGCCATCAGAGCCCAGGACCATAGACAACATGGATTCACAGTGTGGACATCATGTCAGACAAATCTGGTTGATTTCTTTGACTGGGTGACAAAGGAAGTGAATCAGGGTGGGGCAGTGGACAACACTTACCTTTGATTTCAGCAAAACCTTGACACCATCCCACATAAGAGGCTGATAAACTAGCTGGGTAGGCTGGGCTTGGGGAAAGGGTGGCAAACTGGGTTAGAAATTGGCTAACAGACAGGAGGCAGAGTGGTGGTAAATGGGGTGCAGTCTGGGAGAGGAGGTGACCAGTGGGGTGCTGCAGGGTCTTCATTAGTAACATTGCAGAGCGGCTGAAGGAATTTTTCACCAAATTTTCAACATAGCCATTTTAAGACCTCTGCTCATGAACAGTGTCACTGTGATTTTCTTAATCTGTCCCAAACATTGATTGCAACACACTGACTGCGCCATTGTGTGCTACATACACAGAAACACATTTTGGGCGACATGTGAAAAATGAGAGCTGTACTGCTCATAAGGAGGTGTGGTAAAATGGCAATGTTGAGAAAATCTGGAGTGCAAATATTAAAATTTGCAAACTTACTGGCGTGGGTAGGAACTGCGCCAATGCTGCAGCACTAAAACAGTCATTTTAGGAATTTTTCACCCAATTTTCAACATAGCCATTTAAGATCTCTGCTCATGAATAGTGTCACTGTGATTTTCTTAATGTGTCCCCATACATTGATTTTGCACACCGACTGCGCCATTGTGCGCTACATGGGCGAGCTACGTTTTGGGCAAGATGTTGAAAATGACAGCTGTACTGCTCATGGGGAGGTATGGTAAATGGCAATGTTGAAAATCTGGAGTGAAATATTAAAGTCAGCGAACTTAAGCGTCGTAGGAACTGCAAGCACACTCGTAAAACAGTCATTTTTAGGAATTTTTCCACCAAATTTTTAACATAGCCATTTTAAGACCTCTGCTCATGAACAGTGTCACTGTGATTTTCTTAATGTGTCCCATACATTGATTTCGCACACCAACTGCGCCATTGTGTGCTACATGGGCGGAAACACGTTTTGGGTGAGATGTGAAAAATGACAGCTGTATTGCTCAAAAGGAGGTGTGGTAAAATGGTAATGTTGAAAATCTGGAGTGAAAATATTGAAAATTCGCAAACTTACGAGCGTGCGTAAGAACTGCGCAATGCACACTCGTAAAACAGTCATTGTTAGGAAATTTTTCACCAAATTTTCAACATAGACTTTTGAGAGCCACCTTATGAACACTGGCAGTGTCATTTTGTTAATTGGTCCCGAAGGTGATTTCTGCAGTGACTGTAAATCAGCCTGGGCCCGATGCGCCATGACAGTGCAAATTCATGAGGAGGGTCCTAAAAACCTCATGTTGAAAATTTGGCCCAAAATTCCCAAAATGCCTGAGATATGCAACAAAGTTGAAAAACCCTATTTATTCCATTATGCAGCTTACCGGCATTTCCTCAGTTAGCTGTCAGCTTTGAAGAGTGCAGATGTGTTCCCAGTCCACTGAAGATCGTGGCGCCAGACTCGCAGGTAGTGTATGGGGTGAGGGGTGTGGGAAGCAGGGTGCGCAGATGGGTGAGGTGCAGGTTGTGGGGGGCAGGGAGACTACGAGGACCTTTTTTGTTTACAGCTTGTTTTTAATGGGGCAGCCTTGAGACGTTTGCCACGCTGGTGGGCTCCCAACATGGCAACTGGAAAACTGTTTAGGGGACTGGAGCTGACGGGGATTGGGCACCTGACGGCCATAACAAGCTTTGCCACGCTGGTGGGCTCCCAGTGTGGCACCTAAAAGCTTTGGGCGTGCAGCCGTGGACTGGCGGTTAGGCACCCCATCGGCTATAACAAGCTTTGTCACACTGGGGTGGGCTCCCAGCGTGGCACCTGAAAACTTTTGGGGGCTTGCAGCCGTGGGCCGGTGAAGTTGGGCACCCCATCGGCTATAACAGTTTTTGCCAGCTGGGGTGGGCTCCAGCGTGGCACCTGGACAACTTTTGTGGGGGCGTGGAGCTGATGGGGATTGGGCACCCCGTCCGGCCATACAGTGTGTGCCGGGGGGGGGAGCGCATCAGCACGCTGCATGCGTGCTTGCGTGTGTGTGTGTGTGGGGGAGCTCTGCTCACTGAAGCGGAACTCTCCCTTTCAACTGTACGACCACTGCATTTTCAACTGCTGTCATAGACAGCTGCAGCAGTGATTGGGGAACTGGGGCCGTGCCTGCAAACACACTGACTGAATTGGAAGATGGGTGCCATACCTCCGAAAACTCGGATGATGGCACTATGTTTCTTGCACATTCTTGCAAGCAACATAAAAATGGTGAAGTCACGAGCGTGCGTAGAAACTGCACAATGTACACCCATAATGTAATTAGTTTGAGGATTTTTTACAGCAGATTTTCACCATTGGCATTTTGGGACCTTCACACATGAACAGTGTCACTCTAATTTTCTTAATCTATCCCGAACACTAATTTCCCACAGCGACCATGCTATTCTGCGCTGGAAGTGCGAAAACACATTTCGGACAGGGTGTGAAAAATGACAGCTGTACTGTTCATAAGGAGGTGTGGAAGAATGTCAATGTTGAAAATCTGGACTGAAAATATTACAAATTCGTGTTTCCAGTGACATCATGCATTGAGATACGTCGGCTGAAAACGGCTCCGGGATCCCGATCTAAATAAAGCAAATAAAAATAAGGAAAAAAAAAATCTGTTCACAGACAAAGTCAGAAAAGGGTACTGGAATGGCGTACAAAGGGGATAAAACCGGTACAGCAACCCCAGCAGCAAAATTAAGGCAGATGGCAACAGAAGAAAAAATTGCCATGAGGTCTGCAGGGCCGCGATCCTCAAGGTCACAATCACCGATCTCAAATGCCTCACTGGACCCAGAAAGAGAATTTGAAGAGGATGAGGAGGAAATGTCTGCTCCGGAGACAACCATAGGCAAAGTAATCAACACAGTTCACACACTGGAATCTGCTCTAGCGGACGTTAAAATGCACCTGAAAATGATGGATAGAAAGATCAGCAGCACGCAGAAGCAGATGGATGAAATCGTGGACAAACAAAGGTCACACTCAAGATTGCTCCTTTATTTAATGTGGAGGGACAGAGAAACTCAGATCAGAATGGAGGACGTGGAAAACAGGGCACAATGGAATAACCTTCGGTTGCATGCAGTCGGGGGGAAGGGCAGAAGAAACTTTTGAGAGTATATTGATCTTTGTCAAGCATTTCCTTACCTCTGTGTTAAAACTGCCAGAGAATCTAGACCTAACCATGGAACGGGTGCACCGTTCATTAGGACCAAAGCCTAAGGACAGTAGTTCAAGGCCGAGATCTATAATTGTACGATTCCTGCATTTTCAGACAAAAGAAATCATCTTACAGATGGCTTGGAAGCAGGGCAAAATCCTTTATGATGGCCAACCAGTGTTCATTGAGCTTGATTTCTCCCTGACACTGTAAGCGAAGAGGTAGAAGGTGAGGAGCATAGTAAAACAGCTGAGGGAAAAAAATTATTTGAAGTTGCGGGTTCTGTTCTTGGCAAGGCTTAGCATTTACGCGGACAAGGGGGTGCAAATATATGACAGTGTATCAGCGGCAGCATCGCAGCTAGCAAAGTGGGACATTAGTTGCCCAGACCAAACGATGGAAAGATTGGAAAAGGAGCTGCGACAGACAATGTGGAACCGAGCAGGACCAGGAGGAAAAAGGCAGAGGATGGTACTGGAATTTCCCACGCACATGAAAACAGACATAGAAAAGCTTCTGCGATCATCTGCAGCCAGCAAAGATGGAGAAGATAACCGGGAGAAGATGCAGAAGAAATGAGACTGTGGTTAACCAGGGACTGTAACTGGGGGTCTTTTTTCTACATTTTCTGCCACCTCAATGTTTTTTCTCGCAGGAGGAGTGGGTTCTGGCAATGAGGTTAAGTAAGGGAAAAGGAGTGAAACTGTCAGAACGACCAGAGGCAGAGTTTTAATGGTGGGAAAGAGATGCCACCTAATTATGACTGGAGGGGCGAAGAAGGGGAGAACAGAGGGTTATAGAATATACTACGGGTCGGAGGGAGGAAAAGCATATGTAAAATGGGGGTCCAGAGAAAAGGGGGGAGCATTGATCCGGTCATTAGGGTGGGTGCATATGGAGGAGGTGAGAGGGAAAGTTACATAGAAAGGGGAGAGATAAAAAAGCAAAGGATAAGCAGTGAAAAAGAGGACACGAAAGGGAAGTAGGGTAGCATGATAAGAGCCGGGGGGGAAGGGTTATGGGATGAAACAGAACATGGAACTGTTATAATTAAAAAAAAAAAAATAACGGAGAAAAAAAGATTTACTTGTATATGCTTGTCTTTGACACAGGTGGCATGCATCGAAGGAGGACCGGTCATGAATGATCAACGCTGGGGATCCATGTGACGGGCATGAAGGAGCTCCTTCCTCCCTCTTGAAACTTTAACCATGCCAGAGAGGGAAGAGAACAGAGTGAGTACTCAATGGGGGGAAAAAGTGAACCACCGTCGGAAGAATTGGAGGAAGGGAAACGGACCCAGGGAACTTAGAAGGGGGAAACTATGAAAAAGGGATACCTGGAAAAGGAGAGCAGGGGGGTGGGGGAATCCGGGGCCAGACAGTTTTAGACTAATCTCACTACTGAGGGACTATTTGACCATCTTTTTTTGAGATAGGCCAAGCTCACCGGAACAGTGTGAGCAAAGCTCGGGGTTGGGTATACCTGAGCAGACGTGACCTGGAAGGGCTCACGAGTAATCCTAGTCACAGAACTATACATTCCTAAGTGGAGGTGGAGGTGTATATAGTTATGAAAGTTTTACTGTTCAGATGCTATCAGTTATTGTTATGCACAAAGGCAGATTGATTGAATCAAAATGTTGGGTAGGTGTTGCAACCTTTACAGGTTTCCTAGACAAATGCTCAGAACACAAGATAATCAATAATGGGTAACATAAAGGTAATTTCCCTAAATGTGAAAGGGATCAATTCTGTGGTGACAAGAGTGAAAATAATAACAGAATTAAAGAAGTTAAACGGGGATATAGCCCTGATACAGGAAACACATTTATCTGATGGAGAACATTCTAAGTTAAGAAGAAAATGGGTAGGAGAGGTGTGGCACTCCTCGTATCCATCCACAAAAAAAATATGGGGTAGCAATTCTAATAAGAAAAGGGTTGGGCTGGGTCAATAAGAAAATGGAATTGGACCAGGAAGGGAGATGGGTCATCGTATTGGGGTAGATACAGAATCAACACATACATTTAGTAAATATATATGCCCCAAACACGAAAGCAGCACAATTTTTTAAACAAATTCTGCAAAAAAATAGCACAGCTCCCTGCGGGAATGGTACTAGTGGGGGGAGTTTTTAACTGTGTGGTGGATCCAAGAGTAGACAGAACATCTAAAAATATACAAACGAACAAGGGGGCCAGTAAAATGCTGAGAGATGGCATGACTGAACTGGGCCTTGTTGACGTGTGGAGGGATCAGCATAAAACAGAGAGGGACTTTACCTTTTACTCGAACCCACACAAAGAATATTCCAGAATAGATATGTTCCTCACGAATAAATCAGACTTTTACAATATATTGTCTAGCGACATCCAACAAACAATAATATCTGATCATGCCCCCATATCAATCACACTTTGTACAACACAACAGAGGAAGCAAACACTGTGGAGGTTTAATAACTCTTTATTGAACGACAAAGCATGCAAAGACAAGATTATCCAAGACATAAAAGCATATCAGGAGTTAAATGCAGGGAGGGAGACAAAAGAGCAGGTGGTATGGGATGCGATGAAAGCAGTACTTCGTGGACACATCATAAGCTGGGCATCCTGCAAAAAGAAACAGAGGCAGCTACAACAGGACAACCTAGAAAAGAAATTAAAGCAATTAGAACAAGAACACAAGCAAAAACCATCTCAGGAAAAATTATTAGATATACAGAAAACACGAAAAGAGTTACAAAACGTATTAAACAGTAGGATAGAAGGTCAACTTAGATGCACAGAGCATAGGTATTATGAGACAGGAGGGAGGCCAGCAGCTCTATTAGCATATAGGTTAAGGAAAAGTGAAGCAGACAGAACAATATTGAAAATTAAAGACCATCCCAGATCTAGGGAATATAAAATGGAAGCCAACCAGATCACAAATAAATTTGCAGAGTATTACACATCATTATATAAAGAAGAGCAAGAGGAGGGAAAGGTCAAGGAAAAAGCAGGGAGATTTCTGGACTCACTGAGATTGCCAAAATTAACATTGGAGGCTGCAGCAACTTTAGAAGAACCGATAAGCAACCAGGAAGTTTTTAACACAATAAAGGATCTGAAGACAAATAAGGCTCCTGGACCGGATGGATTTAGTTCAGACTTTTATAATACCTTTAACAAACAGATAGCCCCTATATTAGGAACAGTTCTTAGGCATTGTCAAAAAGAAGGAGTTATTCCACAGACCTGGAAGGAGGCAACAATAATGATCGTAGCGAAGGAAGGGAAGGATAGTGAGTTATGCGAGTCATATCGCCCGATATCTTTACTAAATCAAGATTTAAAAGTCTTCTCCAAAATTATGGCCACTAGACTTCAAAAAAATATTAACTCTATTACACATCCAGACCAGACAGATTTCATATCCAGGAGGCATCTCACAGATAACATAAGACGAATGTTGAACATAGTGGAAAAGGGAAAAATGAGCATGGACCCCCAAGTAGCCAATTAATAGACACTGAAAAAGCATTTGCTAGATTAAATTGGATATTTCTGAAGACCACACTCAAGTGCATGGGGTTTGGAGAGAAGTTTATAAAATTGATAAATTTGTTATATCAAAGTCCCAGGATGAAGGTCAGGGCAAATGGCACACTGTCCAGACAATTCCAGATCGAGAGGAGAACAAGACAAGGATGTCCTCTTTCCCCACTATTGTTTGCTATAAGTACAGAGCCCTTTGCGGAAGCAGTTAGACAAAGCAAGATGCAGGGTGTGAAGGTGGGGGGAGTGGAGAATAAAGTTTCACTGTATGCTGATGATACAGTGATATACATGAGAAATCCCAAGGAGAACCTTAACATTTTTTTAGCTCTAGTAAAGGAATATGGTGAGATCTCAGGTTTTAAAATGAATGTTACAAAGACAGAAATAATAAAAATAAGTAAGGACATAGAGGGGGACTTGAAGCAGGTACTGAGGGAGAAATGGAACTTGGGGCAAGTTCGGTCTGGAGCATAGCATCCAGGGCAGACCTGGAACTTCTTACAAATGAATGGACAAAGCACACATACAGTATATGAATTGGTTGACAATCAAAAAGCAGCAGCACATTAAACATACTCAGGCACAATGGGTACTAATTTGGAAGGATACAAAGTTCATACCCGCACACTCGGACCACACCTATAGTATAGTATAGACAATGGGCCAGACAGGGATTACAACTCCCAGAACATTTTATCATAGGGACGGACATAAAAACATTTGAGCAACTGCAAACAGAATATGGCTTACCACAAAAAGACTTTTTTAGGTATTTACAAGTGAGGTCCTACTTGCAGGCGCAAGAAGGAAATACAAATAGGCAAGAAGTACAATATCAACTAATTAGAGAACTCAGACTACTCACCCAAACGCAACAGGCCAGAAAAAGGGTGTCTAGATTGTGCACGGAACTAAATAGAAAAACGGGACAAAAAGGGGTTGAGGTGATCCAGCAACAATGGGAAAGAGAAACGGGAGCAATAGTAATGGAGAAACAATGGCTACAGATCTGGCAGGGGGTCCACCGCACAACCTCATCTGGGAGCTGGAGAGAATTCAGGTGGAAAATTTTAACATGCTTTTTTATTACACCAGACAAATCAAAACATATGGGTACAAGCCATATGGACAGGTGTTGGCGGAATGGTGGAGAGAGGGGAACGGTGCTACACATATTTGGAGAGTGCAAGATTATACAGAGATTTTGGGAAGAAATAGGGAAAAGAATTACGGAGATTTTGGAGTTGCCCCAGGTCCTGGTTGTGGGGAGTGCTATAGCTGGAATATACCCAATAGGGATAAGGGGTAGTGCCAACAAATTCTTGTATAATGTCTTGATAACAGCAGCCTGTAAGGCGATAACACAAAAATAGATGACAAGTCAATCCCCCGAAATGAAAGACTGGTTGGCTATATGTAAAAGAGTCAAAGTAATGGAAGAAATGACAGCCAGGCTAAATCTAGGCTCAGACAAATTCAATACCAGGTGGTTTCCTTTTGCACATCTAATAGAAAGCCTGGCGTGGACGCCGGTAATGGAACAATTGTTATATGACTAAAAGGGCGTCGGGGAACCTGACAAAGTGGAAAGTTACATTATCATGGTGTAGGGAGATAGATCAAGAGAAATGCCAGTGCAAGATTAATAAAGTTGAAATGTTTAGTGAAATGAGAAGCAAGAATTAGAGACAGGGAAGAAAGTATGTAGGAAAAGGGCAGGCCGAAAGATGGAAATGATGAACAGAAAACAGCACTCGAAGGCCAAGACAGGTACGAAAAGAAAGAATACAAGGAAGATATGTAGGAGAGAACCTATACATAATACAGTAGAAGGTTCAAGGACTCCCCAAGGAATTAAGAGAGGGGAGGTGGAGAGAGGACACCCAGAAGGAAGGAATCTGTTAGATACAGTGGAATCAATGGAGGCATAAAAGGTTTGTTTTGTTTTCCAGGGTCCTGCCACATATGGAGGAGAATCCTTCAACTCCAGAAGTAGCCTTGGAAATCTGGAGAAGCGGGAGGTGACCCTTCATCTTAATCCTCAAGGGAAAAACCAAGAGCAGATGGATGGGACCTGGTAACTGTGGGGCCGGGATGCCAGGGTACCCATCCAGGTAAACACATTTAATTCATTGTACATACCAAGAGAGGAGAGCACCACTTAGAATAGTCCTTCATGGGCAAGTCTGGTAGGAAAGAGATCTGGAAAAGGTGAAAGTATAGGACATTTAAAAGTATAGGTTCAACTTGACTTCAAGGTAAAACTGCATAAGAGTGTAAACTAAGTCAGACAGAGACGTATATGTACCTAAGGCAGATAGCCAATCACGATTACATAACGACTGTCTATATGAATGAATTGTCGTTAAGTTAATACAATGGAGAAAGCAAGGCATGTTATATTGATGAACTATAGGCCAAATGGTGCGGCCGACAGATTGTTAAAATGTGATGAAGACCTGTCTTAATCAATAAAATATGAGTTTAAAAAAAAGAAAATATGACAAATTCGTGAACTTACGAGGGTGCGTGGCCATTGCGCAATGCATGCACGTAACAGTCATTTTATGGACTTTTGTCACCAAATTTTCAACATAGCCATTTTAACACCTCTACTCATGAACAGTGTCACTGTGATTTTCTTAATGTGTCTCGAACATTGATTTCGCAAACCGACCATGCCAATGTGCGCTATATGTGCAAAAACACAATTTGAATAAGATGTGAAAAATGACAGCTGTACTGTTCATAAGGAGGTGTGGTAAAATCAATGTTGAAAATCTGTTGTTAAAATATTACAAATTCTCAAAGTTACGAGCGTGCATAGGAACTGTGCAACGCACGCTCGTAAAACAGTAATTTTTGGGAATTTTTTCACCAAATTTTCAACATAGGGTTTTTGGGGGCCTACCTCATGAAGTGTGACACTGTCATTTCGTAAATCAGTCCCGAAAGGTGGTTCCACACAGTGACCACGAAATCACCTTTTGGGACCAAATAACAAAATGACAGTGACTGAGTTCATGAGGTGGGGTCCCAAGAACCCCATGTTGAAAATTTGGTGGAAAAAATTCCCAGAAATGCCCAAGATATGCACCAAAGTTGAAAAAACCATTTATGCCATTATACGACTTAACGGTATTTCTTCAGTTCGCGGTCGGCTTTGAAGAGTGCAGACGTGTTCCCGGTCCACCGGAGCTCGTCGCTCTGGGCTCCGGAGGTAGAGTATGGGGTAAGAGTGGGGGTGTGGGAGGTGGTGCACTCAGAGGGTGTGCGTGGGTTGGGGAGGGGCAAGACAGTCAGCGAGAGGCGTTTTTCTTACAGGTCATTTTTTTTGAAAGAGCGGCAGGGACTTTGCCATGCTGGGGTGGGCTCCCAGCGTGGCAGCTGGAAGGCTGTTTGAGGCAGTGGAGCCGGCAGAGTTGCTTTCCCCTTCAGTCATACGGACTGTTGCCGCTGGGGTGGGCTCCCAGCGTGGCACCTCTGGAGATCTGTTGGGGCAGTGGGCCGATAGGATTGGGTATCCCCATGCCGGCCATGCAGACGTTGCCACACTGGGGTGGGCTTCCAGCGTGGCACCTGGAGTCTGTTGGGGCGCAGTGGAGCCGACAGGATTGGGCCCACGTCGGCCATACAGTGCGTGTGTGGGGCACATGAGCACGCTGGGTGAAGCTCCCAGCGTGCTACTTGATATGTTTGTTGGGGGCAGGAACTGTCTATGACAGCTGTTCAGTACGGTGCTGATGTGTGGGCACTTTGCATGCTACCAGCGGCGATGCAGCACGGTGCCTGCGTTACCTGCTGTGTGTAGTGGTGTTTTGCTTGGAACTGTACACCACTGCATCTGAACTGCTGTCATAGACAGCTCGGACATTTATTGATGTGGTGAGGCCACGCCTGCGACAAGGAGCAGGGCATTGGAAGCGAGGTGGCACACCTACGAAACTTCGTATGGTGGCACTATGTTTCTTGCACATGCATGCAAGCAAACATAAAAATGATGTAGAAGAGAGAAACATAGACAGTGTTGGGATTTGCAGTGCCTCTCCCGAACTCACTCTCTAAGTACTCCTTCACTAATATGCATACTATGGTGATGTTATGAAAACAGATATGGCAGAACTGTACTGGTAGGTTCATTTCTGCTACTTCTGCTTCATAACTTAAGTGTGGCTATGAGTTTTGCTGTCTGTTGCACTCTGCCATTTGGGAGATCTGTCTGTGTGTGTGTCTCTCTCTCTCTCTTACTGCACATGGTTGAGGAACATTGTTCGCTGCAGGATGGCAGGAGACAGAACACAACTTGCAGCTCCACAGAGCAACTGGCACACCATGGGTACACTGGTTTGCCTTTCACAGCTTTCTACTGCTATGAGCTGCTGCTGCTCTTTCTTTCTCTGCCACTCTCCTGGTTTCCGTTCAGAACACAACTGAGAAAAAACAAACATAAAACTTGCCCGGATTCCTGGGACTCAGCTACGCTGTGTCTTGCACACACACTCACACTCACAGGACAGCTGGCAGTTTGGGACTCCAGAGACAGACACAGACAGCGACTGGCACACTGCGGGGACACCGGTCTCCCCCACACACACACACATACACAAACATGGAAGATCTGTGGGGAACTTGCCCTGTTGCTCACCGTCTCTCTCTGATGGTATCTGTCACAACTGCTCTGAGCTGCTTGCCACTGTTTCTCTGTCTCGCTCTCCCAGTTTCCCTGCAAAACACAAGTGGGAGAAAAAAAAAAACTTGCCGGGAGTGAAGACAGGACAACAGCAATCAGCAGCTCTCTTTTGTGACACCTATCACAACTGCTGTGAGCTGCTGCCTCTCTCCCGGTTTCCATGCAAAATACAACTAACTACCTCCCGCTCCGTGTCTCTCACTCTCACTCTCCCTGTCACTACGACATTGGGGGACATTCCCGTCCTCTTGCTGCCTGTCACGCTCCCTTTTGCTGCACATCATCTGCGATCTCTGAATGTTGGGGGACACTGTCTCTGTCTCTCTCGCTTACCCAACAAAGCACACAACTAGTCGGCAGAGGACACCGACGAGCTCACTGCCCTGCTGCACAACTCATCCAGAGCAGAACAGCATAAGGACACCCAGCAGCAAACACCCATCAGCACAAAACACAAGGTACAATGCCCCCCCGGCCTCTCACCGGGAGTGAGTTGCCGACTGCCCCCAAGGAGGTGGGGTCAGGAGCATCACCCAAGCCGCAGGGCAGTAAGGGTCGGCCCCTGGAGAATGGCCCCATCAGTGGGGAACCACTGTGAAAGAGCTGGCCCTTGTGTCTCCAGCAGGGAGGGGCCTGGCAGGGCTTTAAGTGAGCAGTTCAGGAGGCTTTCTACCTCTTTGAACCACTCACCGGAGAACATTCGCCCTGCCTGCATCTTCCCTGATAAGTCCCTTTTTCCTTTGTTTCTTTGAAGCCCCACAGCTTCAGCTCCTGGCCTGCCATGCAGCCTCCCCCCACCACTTTTTCCCCAGCTGCGCTTTCTCCTTCACCATCTTCCAATCATCCTCCTTTCTTTCCTCGCTTTATCCCTTTTCCCCGGCTGGTCATTTCTCGACAGTTTCTCCTCTCCATCCCCCCCTTTTCTTGCAACCTGCTTTCCCACGGGCTCAGCGCCTGTTCACCTTCCTCCTCCCAGTATTTCGCCCCATTCCTTCCCCTTGAGAGGCCCGCGCAGGTTTCTCAACCCCTTGTTCCCCTCCTGCATTTCTGGCCTGCGCCATTGCCTGCCCACCTTTTTTTTGAGAAACAAGTGTCACTTCTCTTTCCAAATCCTCATGTCTCTTTGCCTTCCCCTTGTTTTTCGCCTGCAGTCTGCATCCTTTCCCTGCCTCCCAGTGGTGGTTGTGGCCACCAGCTGAGTATCCCCCGTGCTAGGCTGTAACCCCTTTTAGCCATTTAGGATCTAAGTTTTTCTGCCCTTTGTTTTTCCCCTGCATTTTGTCTGCCTAGGTGCTTCTGAATCCAGCAATCCATGGCTTCAAGTACCCTTATTTAAGGAAACTGGTGTCTTCTTTTTGCTCATGCTCTCAGCTAGGGTTTCTCTTGTCCCCTGTGTGTTTTTTCAGCCCCCTTCTTTCTTGCCGCTCCCCTCGCATCTGGATCCACTTTGCTTTTTACACCTTTTCTCCCCAGGACCAATTTCCAGTTCCCAGCCCCCTAGTGGTTAAAAAATAAAATCTGTTTTTTCCATGTACCTCGTGGGCTTTTGCAGCAGCCAGCTTTTCCCCTCAGGCTTTTTCCCTTGCACCCTTCATCTTGCCACCTTGTGAGGCCCTGCGCCACGTGGCCCCCCTCCCTTTATTTAGAGGGACAGTTTTTAGTTCTGCCAAACAGTGCACAGCTTTTTGTTTCCTGCTACTCCCCCACCATTCAATAGGTACTTGTACCTGTAAAGTATTTTCTGTTTTATTTAAAGGGTCAGTTTTTAGTTTTTCATTACAGTGCATGGCGTTTTGTTTCCTTCTACTTCCCCCCAATACAATATGTACATGAACCTGTATTGTTGTAACCCCCCTACACATGGGAGTTCCTGAAAACCTTCCTTGGGTGTGCCTAAATGCCCTCTGCCAGGCAGGTGTTCTGTGTTCTAGCAATTTAAAAGTGTTTGCATGTGAGTGGCCTGTTAGCCTCCATGCCTGTCTCTTTAAGAGCTACCTATTTTGTGGTGTAAACTTAATCTGGGTAGGGGTCGAGTAGTTTCAGGCTCGAGTCCCTCTCGGGCTGCAGTGTTATCGCTCCATTCTGCCGTCGCTAATTGCGCAGAGGGAGCTCTGTTAGAAGCTTTACTGATTTGCTGATTATTTATTATGACAGTAATGATATCGTAGTTTGTCTAACCTACCTTCCTTTGCAGTATGGACTTTCTGCATTTCACCACCATCTTGGTCCTGGACTGTTAGAATGAGCCAATCAGTACCTTTGGGGACCCTAAAATGGAGTCTGTCCCCAGGGGTCTTGTGGGAGTGTAGGAATTGTAGTTTTGAGACTTTAGCGCCAAAACAGACCTGGAGGGGGAGCCTTTGCTTTGACAGACAGATGGATCAACCAATTGAACTTTTTGGATCAGAGGGAAATCCCCAAGTTGCCTGCAGCAGTGAGGCAGAAGTGAGTTGGAGCTGGAAGAGTGAGCAGCTCCAGCTCGGGGAGCTGCTGCCCCGCGGAGTAGTGTGGGGACTTGGCGGGAAGGCTGAGTCTGGCCTGACTGCCTTCAGCTCTCCCGCATGGAGAGATAAGAGAAGCTTTATTTCGGACCACGTCTCCGAGCCATTTCATTGTGCCCCGATTAATGAGCACAGCGAGGAGAAGTGTCAGTCTGGAGGTAGAGTTTGGAGAGTGAACAGCTCGAGTGATTTGAGCCGCTGCTGCTGCGTAGTTCACATGGGAGATTGGTGGAAAGGCTGAGTTTGGCCTGTCTGCCTGCTGTCCCTCGAAAGGGAATCCTTTGAAAGGCTTAGCAATCAGACAGTGTCCAAATTGGAGTGTGACAAAGCCATTGAAGAGTGACCAGATTTAAACCTGAAGAAGATCGAAGATTTGCTGTACGCAATCGGCCTGTCAGGACATCCATTCACCATAGAACTCCCAGTTTTGCTCAGAGACACTGATATTATTGCCGGACTGCTGTCCGCTTTGTGGTATGGTGATTGCTGTACTATAAATGTGCTGTGTGCTGTTAGTGGATCACGATTTGGTTCCCAACTGTTTAATTGTGCCACGCTTGCTGGAAGCTGCATCCAGCTTTCCCGGACTGATTTCCAAACTGTTTTACCCGGTCTGGGTCCTGACACATTGGCCCAAGCAGCTACTTCAGGCGCAGAGAACACCATCGACGAGAGACTCACCTGGGGATCAGCACCCTGCTCAACATCTCGAACAGGAGTGACACTTCGGTGATTCGTGTGGGCCCTGCTTCTCCTGGCATACCAGTTGTCAACCTGCAGTCTCCATTTCATCCCTCCTGTGTCTTGCATTGGGTGGCGTGAGTAACAATCAGGGTAACTCCCTGCAACAACAGCTAAAATCACAAGTGTTGTCATCTGATTTCATTGTTGTCTTCCTTTCACGAACTGAGCCTCCTGTCTCCGGATTACAAATTGTGTGTGGTTGTGCATGCCTTTTCTTTTCATCACAGGGCCCTGAACAGCTGCAAAACCGGCCTACCCTGGGCAACGTTCCAGGCTAGCCCACCTTACTTCCAACTGGGTACCCAGAGCATGTGACTGTGAAGGGACTAAAAGTGCATGCATAATTGGCTGACTAGATCAGTTTTAGAATCAATCAACCTGATTGCGCCCCTCCCTTGTTCAAGTCCCCTTAATAAATCAAATATAACTCTTTCTACATTTAATCTGACTGTGGTTCCAGTTTGTACCAAAAGCACTGCACTGTTGTTATTTGCTGTGTCTAACCTTGTTTTACAGGGCGTCTCCAGGGTCAAACTGGTAGAACCAGCCCTGGTGGTAAGTACAAACAGTGTGGGGATTTGTATGCTGAATAGGGGCTACTGTGAAAGTGTTTGTTGCATATTGTCTAAGCCACTAGAGGGGAAAGAGAGGGGTTACAGTGTCCTGGAGGGCTGTACCCAGGTTAGCCTTGCTACTAACAACCCTATACTCGGGGTTGAGGCACCCGTTTCAGTACCCAGGCCCCTTAACCTGCAACTAGTCAAGCAGGTAGGGGTAGTAGCCCTTGGGATAGCGCCACCTAGGGGTTGTATTGTATTTTCTGTTTTTTTTTGTTTGTTTTTTTATAATATTTTTATTATCAATGTCCATAACAGACAAGGAATTTCCATTTTCTGTATCATGTCTACAGTATTACAGTCTACAGAGCAATACATCTTGTCGCACAAATAAGAAGTAGCTATTACATTCCATGTCAGTATGCAACTTGATCCATCATTTACATATCCAAAGTAAATTTTCACTTCAGTCTTTCAATTAATTTAAGCAGATCAGTAAAGCCAGCTACCATCTACTTGCTTACTTTACTCTTTAGTTAGTCGAATTAAATATGTCTAGACTAAACATGAACTATTTAAAACTAAGTACCATTAAAAACCACATAGTCTGAATCAGTGTCCCTATGAATTGGGTCTAGGTGTGTTCCTGCTGCTCTCTCTGAAATTGTCAACAGCACATTGGCCTGTCTCTTGTGGAGGCATACCTTCCATCTGTCTTTTTTTTTGTAACTCAAGTTTATTCAAGTAATTCTAATGCACCATATAACAGGAAATACAGCTATCATTGCATCTTCATAGTACATCAACTGATCTATAACAAAATGTGTAGATAAGGGAGGACAAAGTGAGTGCATTTCTGGCCATAATTAAGAACGGTTTCTTATAGATATCATACAGGTAAGTACACTTCGATTTCCCCCATGCTCAGCAATTGACAGCTTAACTGCTCACCAGCCTGCGGTGACTCACTAAGTCAACATAACCTCATCAATTATGCACAAAAGCCTGAAACTCATATATATATTACAATACTATAACCATGGCATTAAGCCTCTTGAATCTAGGTTCTGCATTTTGAGGAGTAGTGATTTACTCATTTTGAGTGCGTGAAGAGAACAAACCCTCCACTTCTCACTCCTAAGTATAAAATGAAGAAGAAAAAAAAGAAGTAAGGGCAGGAGGACAATAGGGGCACAGGAAAGAAAGCGCAGGGTCCACTGGGAGGGAAACATCTACCCCACCAAGTGGGATAATGCAGCCCAGGATCTTCCTTGGAGCATGATACCAAGTAACAGTATGGAGACCCCCTTAACTTCCTGAATGTATATATGAGTGGGTGGGGGTCTAACCATCAGGACCATCCTCCCCGTTTCTTGTTACCCAGCTTAACCATGGATCCCGTATTAATCTATATGTGTCCTCTCCCAGATAGATTCTGGCTACCATTTGTTCCATTTCACAGATATGTGACATTCTGTTTACCTATTTTCTTTGGGGGGTGGCATTCGGTCCAGTTAGAGGTAATACTTTTCAGTGATGCCACCAGTGAGGCTAGAACTAGTTTTCTTTGTGAAGGGGGTAGTCCTACAGCTTTAGGTGTGCCCAGGACCCATTCTGAGAATTCCTCTGGAATATCTATTTCTATGATCTGCTGTACGGCCTCTTTTACTGCAAGCCAGAACCTTCTGATGGCTGTGCATGACCAGAAAATGTGTATATGCTGACCTACATTGCCGCATCACCACCAGCATTGGGCAGTGTAGGATGTGTTGAAGTGATGGGTCACTGTGAGGTTCTAAAGAAGCGTACTAGAATCTTGCAGAAGAATTCCTTCCATCCTGGGGAGAAAGTTACTCTCCACCCTACTTTGATCCTCCTGTCCCAGTCCCTTCTAGGAATAACGCACTGAAGTTCTTTCTCCCAAGATTCCTTCACCTTACCCACCGGGTCAGGGCCCATCTGGATCAATAAGCTGTGTATTTCTGATATACATCTTACTTTCCTTTTTAGGGTAATGACACTGTGAATGAAATCTTCCCATGGGGTCCTTGGTCTACGCAGTGCAGTCACATGATCCACACTCGTGATAAAATGTTTCACCAGCAGGAACCTGAAAAAGTCTGTCTGGGGCAAATTAAATTTGTCTTTAATCTGTTGAAAGGAAGAGCAGGTGGCATTCATTAAAAATTGTGCGAAGCGAGTAAGACCCCTGTATTCCCAAAATGCGAAGCCCTGGTCCAATCTGGGGGGAAGGAAGCCGGGGTGATAACGTATCAAGGACAGAGGGCCCAGGGGTGGAACAGATGCCAGGCTGTGTCTTACCTGTCCCAATATTTTGAATGTGTGTTTCACTCATGGGTTATAAAACTAGCCCCTACCCGGTTCTACCTGAAAATTGGGAAGTAAATTAATTTTGACAGAATCAATTCTGCCCGCAAGAGACAAGGGTAATAACGTCCATCTCGCCATGTCTTTTTGCATTTCAGTCGATATCCTGCCATAGTTTATTTCAAAAAATCTGAACTGAGTTGTGCAAATCTGAACCCCTAGGTACCTGATCTGATTATTCTTGGCCCAGGAGAATGGAAAGGAGGGTCTGAATTCCTGCGGGCAGGTGCCACTAAGCACCATCGCTTCTGATTTATCTATGTTGATTTTGTACCCAGACAGTTTCCCGAACTTTTCCAGTACATGTAACAGTTTGGGTAGGGAAGTCTCTGGATGTCTCAGAAAAAAAATCAAGTCCTCAGCATAGAGGGCCACTTTCTGCTCTCGTGACCCCTTCCCCACTCCCACTATGAGTGGATCCTGGTGGACCACCACTGCTAGTAGTTCCAAGAAGATCGCAGATAGCAGTGGGGACAAGGGACAACCCTGCCGTGTTCCCGTCCTAATTGGAAACCTCCCTGAGTTAATCTCATTTACTCTCACCTGGGCTTGAGGGGAAGTATGGCGGTTTAAGATGATATTTAAAAATTTAGAGCTGAATTGCATCTTCTCTATGGATTTTTGCAAGAAATACCAATTTACTCTATTAAATGCCTTTTTAGCATGCCTGGAGATAGTTAGCTGAAAGTCCCCTTGTCCCCCCTGCGCTGATATTATATTTAATAATCTTCTGATGTTATCTTGTATAAATCTCCCAGCGAAAAACCCTGTTTGGGCATGGTGTGTTAACTTCGATACTACCTCCTCAAGATGGTCCACTAGGATACCTGTAAAAATGTTTAAATCTACAGCTAGAAGGGAGATAGGGCAGTATGAGCCACACATGGTGGGATCCCTCCCCTCCTTATGAAGAATAGAAATTTGAGCATACCTGCATGAGTCAGGAATTTCCACTGCCTTCTGAATATGCTGAAAGCAGGTTTGTAAGGGTTGCAGTATATTCCCAGAGAAGACCTTATAGAATTCGATAGGAAGGCCATCGAGACCCGGAGACTTCCCTGTTTTTTTTTTTTTTTTTGCAGTTACTATTTTCTCCCCCTGGAGTCCTCTTTCAGCATCTGACGTCCCCCTCATGTAGGCACCGGGTATGAGACCTCCTCCCTATAACCCCACGACTTACCCTTCGTGGTAGGGGGTGGGGAGCGACTCAACCCACCGGTCCGGATTAGCATTCAGGAGGTGCCTCCGGTCCATCATGGAGGGACCATCATCATCACAGAGGACTCCACTTTTCTGTATTCTCCCTCTTGAGGTGCGGCGTGCAATGGCGCCAGCGGCAGCTGCGCGCATACGCTCGATGCATCCACCAGGCGCCTGCCCTCTCATCTACTTCCAGTGCTGGCGTGCCACCTCCCAGCCTCCGCTAGGTGGCAGACAGTGGCCAAACCCTGCAAACCCCCTCCCAGAGAAGGAAAGCAGTCCTAGACACTCAATCCTTCTCCTCCCTGCCAACCCCTCAGCGCCCATGTCCGCCTGAACACGGGTTGCCGGCATGATGCGAGGTAAGGCGACCGGTGCCTCAGAACTCAGCACCACCGGGCCAGCCTGACTTCCCTGTTTTTAATTGTTTTATTTTAGCTAAAATTTCTGAGTTAGTGATGGGGCCCTTGAGAAAAACCCTGTCTTCCTGGGACAAGTGTGGCAGGGTTAAAGACGACAAAAATCCCTCAGTCATGGCAACATCTGGGCCCACAGGGTCTGTGCTGTACAATTGTTCATAGTATTTTGCAAACCTTTGTGAGACAGAGGGAGGATCTAACAGCAGTATATCAGCCCCCCTTTCTTATCACATATCCCCAGTACCGCCCTGCTACATGTCTGTTTCCTAAAGTTTGTGCTAGCAATTTTTCTGCTTGGTTCCCTCTATCGTAGAACTTATGTTGGGTTCTTTGTATGATCTCTTCCACTTGTGCTGCTAGCAAGTGTTCCAATTAGGCTTTTTTAGTGCGCCATATTTCTTTATCTATAGGATCTAGAGTTAGTTTATACCTAAAATCTGCCTCTCTTAACTCTTCCTGTAGCCGCAATTGTGTTGCCAACCTCTCTCTTTTTTGCCTTGGGCTGTAGGAGGTAATTATCCCCCTGAGGTACGCTTTAAGAGCATCCCATCTCACTGCCGGGGAAGTCGACTCTGGGCCATTCATACCTCTTTGTTCACGCCCTCTGTTATCTCTTTTTTAAATTCTTCTGAATTTATCAGGCTCACATTTAGGTGCCAATTAGAGTTTCGTACTACTGGAGTAAATTATAAGCGTAGATATACTGGCGAGTGGTCTGACCATGTCACGGGCATAATAGCACATTCCTGAATACAGGTTTTTCTCTTCAATGGAAGAAGGAACATGTCTAGCTGGGAAAAGGACCCATGTCTATGACAGAAGAAGGAGTAATTCCTCTGCCCAGGCTTGGCCTCCCTCCATGCATCCACTAACCCTGTTTCATCTAAGAGCTGCCACAGAAAACTGTTGCCTGGACCACCCCAATTGTCCCTCCTCAGGGAATCCCTACTTTTCCTGTCCCATGTAGCAGATAGAATCCTATTGAAATCTCCTCCAAAGATATATAAAGTGTCCGGGTCTTCCATCGTATTTATAATTAACTGTCTTAAAGGGAAACAATGGAAAAGGTGCAGCTTTACCCAGACACTACAAACATTCCTAATTAGTGCTTTCAGACAGTAACATTTGTTTTTTTAATTCCCTCTAATTGCTTTTTCAGTGATTTAAACAGTGGCCTTCAGCTTTCACTTTCTATTGCTGGCAGCCACCATTTCATGAGTAGCAGAGAGCTTCCTGAGCTCACTTTATGCTAATAATAAATAATAATAATAATCAAATTTATTTAATTGAACGACTTTCAAAGTTTCAAGGCGCAGTGTAGCAAAAACAAACATAAAAGCATATTCAAATACATTCAATAAAATCAAATATAAACATATATTCAAATACAACAGTATAAAATCAGAACAAAGAAGGAAACGCCTTTCCCATAAGAAGGTCTTTAGTGCCTGCTTAAAACTCCCCACCGTCCTACACTCCCGGAGCTGACGGGGCAGAGAATTCCAGAGGATAGGTGCAGCAAATCCAAACGCACAGGCACCAGATGACTTCAAATTTACCCTCGGAATCTCCAGCAACCCCTCGTCAGCTGAGCAGAGCTGTCGCAGAGGGGTGTAAGGCACCAGGAGCTCTTTCAAGTAGTTGGGACCCAGACCGTGTAGGACTTTGTAGGTCAAAAGACCCACTTTAAAGGTGATCTGCCACTGTATTGGCAGCCAGTGCAGAGCGCGCAGCACGGGGGTAATATGAGAACTTCTAGAAACCGCAGTCAACAAATGTGCTGCCGCATTCTGCACTAGCTGCAAGCGGCGGATATCAACCCCAGGAAGTCCTAGGTAAAGGGAGTTACAGTACTCAAGGCGTGATGTCACAAATGTATGGACCAAGACCGGCAGGTCACTGGGTGGAACAAGATGTCTAATCCTGGCAATGTTCCTAAAATGGAAAAAGGCCAGCTTGACAACTGCAGACACCTGATGACGGAGGGTCAGACCAGTGTCAAGCTCCACTCCCAGGTTACGCACCCATTCAGAGGTGAGGATCTGGTCCACCCCCAGGATTAATCCGGAGGGGAGACCAGTCCTCAATCCCTCTACCCTGCGACCCGGGTCCACAACCATAACCTCAGTCTTTCCTGGGTTCAACTTTAAACCGCTGGAATTCATCCAGTCTTGGATGTCTGCGGGGCAGTTGTTCAGTACTGAGATAGCACTAACCTGGTCAGGTGCAAAAGACAGGTAGAGCTGGGTATCAGCAGCATAGCAGTGAAACCTCAGCTCATACCGTCTTACAATGTCTCCGAGGGCTAATATGACCTGCCAACTAATAGCAGAGGTCAAACAGGCATATTAGCATACAGTGAGCTCAGGAGGCTCACTGCTGTTCATGAAATGGCTGCTGCCAGCAACAGAAAGTGGAAGTTGTTGTTAGCTGTTCTAAATAATTAAAAAAAGCTGTTACTGTCCGATAGCACTAACTGAGTGTCTGTAGTGTCTGAGGAAAGCTGAGTCTTTTTCATTGTTTTCCTTTAAGAAACGTTTATTAGCTTTTTCTTCATTAGGGGCATACAGGCATATCAGGAAGCACTTAATATTAAAGAAAGAGCCTGAGCTTTTATAAACCTTCCATTTGGATCTATTGTAACTTGTTTAATCTGTATTGGGGTATTTTTCCTGATCAGGATTGCTGTTCCCCTCCTGTGAGGGTGTGCAGCCCAATCTGCTGCCAGAACCTCCCCCCCCAGTTTCTTTTCAACTTCTGATGTTCAGACTCAGTCAAGTGGATCTGTTGAAGAAAGGCAATGTCTGCACCCCCTTCCCCAATTCCTGCAAGATATGTGCCCTGTTGATCATTCCGTTTAGGCCTTTCACATTATATGTTATTATCGTAGCTCAACCATCTATATCAGTAATCATTAGAATGTTTCTGTGGGCTGAATTCCCCTCTCGTCCAAGCCCCACCCTCCCACCCCAGTCCCCACCACTCCATATGTGCTCCCAGGCAATCTCAACTCGTAACATAACAAATAGTGCAACATTTGTTTGAATAAAACATTTGACTAAACTATGCTGAGAAAGTTTCAAAGCAACTCTCTGTCTCCCAGAAGTGCCACCGAATCCAACCCTTCATCGTGTGTTTTTGGAGGAAGGCAGTGCGACCATCTAGACTGCACCAAACTTCAGCTTCTGAAATAAGTTGTAGTATCAGGTGGATCTCCCAGCCCTGTCGGTGGGTCTCGAACAACACTAACCAACTAACCTCCTGTCTCTCCCTAGGGTCGCCCCCCCCGTTCTCAAATATTATAATATAACATTTGAACAGCACCAAGTATTAATTTTACACTTTACATTATTTCAAATATTAGTCTATTAGACTATTCCCTAAAACTCTAAAAGAGGTGAAAACATCCCAGTTGAACCACCAAACTTCCTTTCTCAGCGCCCCCAACTTAATAATTACTAAAAAGTGTCCGAGTACAGTTCTTCCTTCAGATCTGCCTCTGGAGTGTCTTCTGCCATACACCAGCAGTAAAGTAAAATAATTTGGTTAAAGTACTAGAAAAAAGGATTCCAGCATATAGGGGGTCTGTGGAGAGATTATAGTCTTACAGTTCAAGTGGGTTGCTCCTTCGAACGTTCCAGTCCTCACTCAGACTGTCGCTCCAATACAGTTCAATGTCATAAGCCTCCAAAGTGTTCATGTGTCCTTCTGTGACTGACAGCTGGTAAGTTCTCTCTCTTTCTGGTTCTTCCACTTGCCTCTGGATTTCTTTGGTGGCAGGGGACCTTTTATTAGAGATACAGAGGTCCTAGCTGTTTCCATCTGTTCCTGTGGCTGAGTATCTCCCAAACAAGCTGTAGAACCTCCTCTGTGCCGACTGGGGCCTTTTGCCAACATACCACTGCCTGTACGCCAATGCTTTAATGGTCTCCGGGTCAATCAGTGCGTTAAGGGAAATATCCCATTGTTGGAGAAATTTTGCCGCAGCCGAGATTGCAGGGAAGGAGTGGGTGCCTGTATCCGTTGTAAGTTTTAGTATCGCTGGGTAGTCCAAATGGGCTTTTACTCCTTTGGCCCAGAGTTGTTTCAAAACTGGAAAAAGCTGATGTCTGCAATCCATAGTAGTAGGTGCATAGTCATGTTTGAAATATAATCGAGTGTCCCCTGCTCTTTTTTGGCGCAGGCTGTCCTGAGGATATCTGATTTGGTTCTGTAGTCTAAAAATGCCAAAATTATGGAGTGAGGACGAGCTTTTGGGTTGGTTGGTATTGTATTTAAAGAGCGATGTGCTCGAATAATGTTCAGCTGGTAGTCCTTGTCCAGGCCCAAAATCTCTCTTAGAAAACTGTCCATAAAATTAACCATGTCCCCTTATTCCATTTTCTCTGGCAGGCCATGTATGCGTATATTTACCCTGAGGGAGTGGTTCTGCAGGTCTTCTATTTTCTGTTGCAGCCAGACTCCTCTGTCATGCAGCTGGAGTATTGCGCCGTTGTGGACATCCAGTATTTGGGATGACTCCGTGGCCATTTGTTCTAAGTCTGTTATTTTTTCACACTATTCTCTCTGCACTGATCGAACCTCTCCAAGCTCTGTTTGAATTTTGTTCAGAGTGTCTCCCGAGCGAAATAGATCCTTGAATAATTTCTTAGATGTAATAGTGAAGGAGCCATCTTCATCTGTGCTGCTCTTGGCTTCTGAATCAGAACGCGAGATCGCTGGAAGTTTGGGTGAGTTGCGGCCTGTCTCCGATCTAGGAGGTAAAAGTTGTTTATCTCCTTTTTTAGGCGTTCCCGCCACAAACTCCCATAGTCGCTGATGAGTAGAGGCCATAATGCAATCAATTTTTAGCTTTTTGGTGCATGCAGTTTCCAGGTTGGAGCGGGGATGTGGGTAGATGAGGGAGCCGATCTGGGAGAGCCTCCGCAGGTTCAGTCCACCATCAAAGCCGGCTACACCGGAAGTCCCATCTCTGTCTTAACCTTGGTTTTTATTTTAAGGGACCTATTCTCATGTTAGTCCTCTCTCTTACAGGATGATAGCTTCCCTCAGGGTCAAACTGTCCAGAAAAGTACCCCACACCTCTGGGAATTTATCCTCCTTTCCTTTTAGGACATATGTCAGCCTATCCACTGCAAGGGTTTTAATAGTTAGCCCTTTCCATCGCTCCACCATTGGTACAGAATTAATTGTTCATACATTCTGTATTGCCTGTCTGACTACCACCAAAAGCACCCTTATCCATCGGGGATGCAACTCCCACTTCTCATTCTCTACCATCATCACCCCCAACAGCATAGATCTCTGGGAGAATTCCATTTCTTGTCCTACCATATTGGATAGTTCACCTGCCACTCCCCTTCAGTATTTTCCCAGGTTCGGGCACTCCCAGTGGTAGTGTATAAATGTACTCTGTGCTGTTACACATTTTCCACACATAGGTGAAACCCCTGGGCAGAACCTGTGTACAACACTCGGCGGATAGTATAGTTGGTGCAAGAATTTGTATTGTGTCTCGAACCTATTACATAATAGTAGTCCCATATGTGATGTTAATACCAGTTTTCAACTGGAGTCCGTAATCTCTATCCCTAGGTCTTTTTCCCACCATATTTTAGTCCTATGGGTCTCTCCTTGAAAACGTTCTCTGTCTACTTTTATCACACGTCTCATTAACCCTTTCTCATTATTAGATGCTCCCTATGGCTAGGCTCACCTCTTCCACTGAGACCTTTGCACCCATAATTTTCCGATGTTCCGCATTATGCTTAGTAATGGGTAGGCCGTCTAAGAACTGATCCATTAAATGTTCTGAGCCCTGATACTTTGCTTGATACAGTTTGTCATAAAACTTTTGAAAACACTCTCTAATTCCTGCATCTTCTTGTAGAAGGTTCCTTTTCCTATCTCTAATCTGTATAATTCGCTTAGTGGTTTTCCCTCCCTTCATAAGACCTACCAGTAATGGTACCGGCTTATTTCCCCATTCGTATATTCTTTGTCTGGCAAAAAAACATTCTGTTCTTAACTTCCTCTGTTATATTTAAGTTTAGTGTCTCTCTAACCACCTGGAGTTCTCTTAATTTCTCCTCACTTCCTGACTAACTTCCTTCTCCATATCACTAATTATCTGTTCTAACTTCCTTTGCTTTTGCCTTTTCTCTTTCTTTAATTTAGCCGTGTACCCGATAATAACCCCCCTCATGTACCCTTTGCCTGCCTCCCAGTAGATCCCTTCAGAATCAGCCTTACCTCAGGTATTTTCCACATACATTTTCCACTGTTCTTTGAGGAAATCCCAGAATTCTTTCTTGGCCAGGAGATACGTGGGGAATCTACATCCTCCTATTCTGTTATTCCCCCCTAAGATAAGACAGACTGACCTCCATTTGAATCATGGCATGGTCCGAAAGGAAGATAGGACTATGTTCCACTTTTTGTATCTGAGGGTAAAGGTCCCTCTGCACATATATGTAATCCAGTCTCGACCAAGATTTATGAGTATTTAAGAAAAAGATATATTCTCGAGCCCCTGGATTACCCATTCTCCAAGTATCCACCATATTAAGATCTGTCAAGCCTAACTGCCATTGTGGTACTGCTGTGATAGTTCTGGATCTCGTCCCCAAGTAATCTAGTTTGGGGTCTGCCTTGCAATTGACATCTCCCCCCAAGATTAGGTTGGGAAACTGTTCCCGTATAATTAGATCCAGCATATGTTGATAGAACATAGGATCATCACTGCCGGGGCATATATGTTACCAAAGGTTACTTCTTTACCCTGTACTTCCCGAACTACAAACACATAACGACCCTCCATGGGGTCTCTTACCGTGCGGTGAAGCATGAAGGGGAATTTCTTGTATCTTAAAATGGCTACCCCTCTCTTATAGGACTTGTAGGAGGCTGCGTGGCAGGCCTCAACCCAGCCCCTCACCAACTTTCTGTGTTCTTTGGGTGTCAGGTGGGTTTCTTGTAGCATAGCCTCCTCTTCCTTCGAAGCACAGCCAGAATCTTGCCTCTCTTGGCAGGGTACGTGAACCCTTTGACATTCCAAGAAATTATTGTGCTAGTTAAGTTTTGCATCGATCCTGTATCAACCATTGTGCTTGATTGGTATTTCCTTTTTTTGCAGCATTGATTTTCTGTCAGTAGGTTCCACATGGTTAAACAGAACAATCTAAAAAACAGTAACTTTTAAACAGTAACCTGAAACAACCCCCCATCCCCCCTTCCTCCCCATGTTCCTTTATCAGTTTCCTCAATTTCTCATATTCTCTCACCCACACAAGTTTCCCCAACCCTAATTTTGAGAATTGAAGCAGGAAGGGAAGAAAACTGTAAAATGAAAATAGTATTTACTGTTTATTAGATTTCTCTCGATCTGCTACGCCCCCTCCCCCCGCACTCTACTTTATCGTTCCTACACTCTTGTGTCTTAATTGCTATTCTAGTTCTCCAGAAACAGAAGGATCCCCTTTTTCCTTTTTATTCCATTCTTTCTCCAACCTTCGTATGAAATTATTAGGTGATGGGGCCTTTCGTGTCTTCCCCATCCCCTCCTCCCCAGCTCCCCACCCAGTGACCAATTCTGCCTCAGTCGGTAGCAACTTGGAGGCAAGGGTCTCATATCTGGAGGTTGTATCTTGTCTCTCTTTTTTTGCCGCTATTACCCCCATATTTCCCCTCCCTTTTATATTGCTTTTGTCCCCTTCTCTCCCGTATATTACTTTGCCGCCATCCTATTTCTACTGTTCTTTCTGCCCTTTTTTTTATTATACTATATTTAGCAACACATTTCTTATTTCTCCATACAAATGCCCAGTATAGTTACAAATAGCAAGAGTCTCTTGAATTAGGTCTGTTGGCGAAGAGGTGTGAGGCCCACTCACTCTCATGCGCCAGGCCCCCCACCCCTCCCAGCCCCAGACCTTTCCTCTAAATATCCATCGTTTGCTCTGCCAAGATCCTGTATGATGTGGACAAAGGCATCAATTTCCAGTGTGTTATATTTGCCTAAGGAGTGGATAGAGGTCCTTAAAAAACAGTTCTTGTCTCTAGTTCTTATGGAGAGCTAGCTCATGGCCCAAATTCGGTTTGCAACAGGGCTCCCGATAGGCCTCTTGGTCTCTAAAATGTAAACTTGCCCATGGTTACAGGTAAAGAGGGAACAAGAAAATGAAGATCTATTGCACCTGATATGTTTTAGGCCTCAGGTCTTCATATTTTCTATTTTATTTAAAGGGATAGTTTTTAGTTTTTTAGTACAGTACATAGCGTTTTATTTCCTTCTACTCCCCCCCCCCGTACAATATGTACATGAACCTGTGTTGTATTTCCTGTTTTCCTATATTTCTCTGGTTGAATAATTAATAAAAGCATTAACAACAAAATTCAGGGGTAGTTGCTGCCAATATGAGGGGGCACCATCAGCCTCTGTATAATTATTCAATATAAGGGCTTCGTAGAAACATGAGGTACTGGGTTTGAATCCTGCTGGTTGGAATTTTGCTATTGGCTGTATTGCACTGTTTAAGTGGAACTGCTGCTGTTGTAAGGGTTTTTGAACCGGAATGCAGGCCTCAGGTGGTACACGGTAGATGTTGCCTCTCAAGCAACTGGCTAAGGGTGGTGACTCACAGGTAGCACATATATGATGCTAACAATAATTTTATTTGTGGTACCGCAATTCATCTGCAATCAGAGTAGGCAAGAAGAATTGGAAATGTGTGAAGGACAGATTTATAGATCCCCACATAGCTGCTCTTCTAGTTAAAGAGAGGTTGAGACCTATGGGTTTGGGCAGCTCAGGCCCGCCTGTGCTCTTGGCCTCATGCCCTCCCCCCCACACATCTTGTAAAGTGCAATAGGCATTTAACTCTTCCTTCCTTCCTTCCTTCCTTCCTTCCTTCCTTCCTTCCTTCCTTCCTTCCTTCCTTTCTTTCTTTCTTTCTCTATCTAGGGAGGCAGTATAGCGCAGTGGTCTAAGGCGCTAAGCTGCAAATCTGGTGACATCCAGCAGACCAGACCTGGGTTTGAATCCCACAGCTTCCACCTGCATACTGTGTGACCCTGAGCAAGTCACTTAACTTCCTTGTGCTCCCAGGTCGCACCTGGAAACAAGCTCCGGCTTAGTGTGCCTTTCCTGGTTAAACAATTTCCCCTTTCCTATTGTCACTTAGAATGTTCAGGTACCCTCTGCCTGCTGCTAGAACACCTGTGTTCCTGAAGGGGTTTTAGATCCGCAGCATTCATACAAACACACTGTGCTTAAACCTACATATCTTAAAACCGTACATCCAATTTTAAAACTATAAAAAGAAAAGTTTTTCAGGACAAATAGTTTTTGAAAATGAGTGAGGTTTGGTAATGTCTATTTTACTGGATTTAATGTTGTTTTCATATTTTAATAAATTCTGATTATTTAATTTAAATATAATTATGCTCTGCTTACTTAGTCATGCAAAAATATTAAATTTCTGTAAAGCCGTTGGTTAAAATTGTTAAAAATATACAAGAAACATCTGTCATTGTCTAAATACAAATTTTGTAAGTTTTTTACCATTTTATTAGTCAGAAATCAATATCTGAATCTCTTGTTATTACAGTTTGAGTTTTCTTCTTCCATTCCACTGGTTGGAATTTTTGCAGCGTTTAATTCTTCTTACCCACTGATTTTAGTGTATGAATCTGATTATCAGTTTTTTTTGTTTTTCCCCTAGTTTAGTAAGAACATATTTACACATTACCTTAGAAGGACATATCAGGAAGTGATGCAGGTAGGAAGTGCTTTGTGAGGGCAAGTGATGTAAATATGGGGGCAACTGTAGCCGACAGAGAGTTGGGCACCACCGTCGGCACACAACAAAGGGGGGTTACATTATGCCAGCGAGTTGGGCACCCCAGCCGACACACAACAAAAGTGGGGGGTGACATTATGCCGTCCGGAGATTGGGCACCCGTCGGCACACAACAAAAATGGGGGTTACAGCACGTCCGACGGGAGTGGGCTCCCCATTGGCAACATCAACTTTAGGGGCACTGAAACCGATGGAGTTGGGGCCCCATCAGCAAACAAACATGTGGTGGGGTACATGCTGCCGAGGGGGATTGGGCACTCCCTCGGTGGGGGGGTAATATTGTGTGTGAACATGGCAGCAAGCCGCCACCATGTTCACAAACGGTATCACTGTAACAAGGTTCCGCCCAGCAATGATGGGTCGCTTCCTCATTGCAGCGAATGGCTTACACTGCAATGGCGAGGTGGCCCCTGATTGCAGCGGCTGAAACCTTACAAGGCTGTAGCACGCTGGCTGAACTAGTGTCAGCAGCAGCATGCCACAGCACTGGGGAAAGCGGGCCAAGCCTTTAAAGGCTGTGGGGGCATTGGCCACAACAGTGCCGCGCCTCCACAACCTGCTTCTGGAAAGCTGCCACAATATGTTTCTTGCGCATGTGCGCAGTCAACACAAAAAGAGTGTGTTTGTCTGAGTTGGGGAAGGAATTGTTATTTGTGCAGTTAGCTTGGTGAAAAAGAAACTGTGAATTAGGGGGAGTGGCTTAGAGAGAAGGAAGCCAGGTGTTTGCATTTAAAAACTGACCTAGATAGCTTGTGGCAGAGAACAACAAGAGGAAGGTGCTGCTGTTAGAACTTTATTACTCTACTGAGCTAAAGAACTAGAACTCTACTACTGGGAATGTCAATTCAGGGTAAAAACAAACAAAACATAAACAAAAGAAAGAGTGTGTTTGTCTGAGTTGGGGAAGGAATTGTTATCTGTGCAGTTAGCTAGGTGAAAAAGAAACTGTGAATTAGGGGGAGTGGCTTCGAGAGAAGGAAGCCAGGTGTTTGCATTTAAAAACTGACCTAGATAGCTTGTGGCAGAGAATGGAAGGAGTTGCTGTTAGAACTGTACTGGGACGATATTTCCCTCCATCCTTAGCTAGTTCTACTTTTATAGGCACAGGATTTGACTGACAACTGGAACTTCCTTTTTGGGATCAGGAAAGGAGTGATCACAGAGGCACAAAAGACTCACCATCCTAGAAGGAATAGAGTAGCTCTCCATCCCCCAGATGCTGGAAGTCTTACTCTGAGCAAGTACAAAGGAGACTACTGAGGAATATAGGACCTTATTGTCCCAGAACAGGAAGATCAGGAGCTTTAAGGACACGGAGGCAGTAGGAAAATAGGGAGACAAAAAATGAATAAAGAGAGAGAGAGAGAGGAAAGAGGAAGTATACAAAACAGTAGTTAAGGGGCCACAAATAAGACATGATGGGAATGGTCCAGTGCAGTGGCTGTGGAGCAGCAGTCTTCCAGGAGACATTCTGGAGGATGCAGTGTTGTTCCATCTGCAGGTACCTCTTTGGGCTGAGGAAGAGGTTGCTCATCACCAGGCTGAATTGACCAGGATTCGGGGGACCTCCTTTCACACACAGGAACCACCAGGGCCACCGCCGCTGCCTCAGTGATTGCCAAAAAAGAGGAGCGGTTGGACCACAATAGGCTCGGGGAGGGTGAGGGTGAGGGTGGTGGAACAGAGGCGCATCGTTCCAGTTGTACCTCTCACAATTCATATGCCGCTCTGGCAGAGTGTGGTTCCTCTATAGAGGCACCCGCAGTGGAGACCAAGGAGGATGTTGGGAACCTCCACAAAGTAGATCCAAAGGAGGGTGGCATGGGACCCCACAGGGGAAGGAAACAACTCCTGGTGGGGGACTCCATTGTTAGGAGGGTAGAACTGAGGGAGGGAGGGGAGAGGGAGGCAAGGTGCCTGCTTGGCGCCATGGCTTGGAGGGACAGGGAGCGAATCCACAGGATCACGAGAGCTGCTGCACGGGGGAGGGAGCTGGATGTTATTGTCCACCTAGGGTCAAATGACCTGGCTGGGAAAGGGATCAGAGCAGTGCAGAAGGAGATTGTGGAGTTGGGGAGGGGTCTAGACAAGTAGCAGGCACGGTAACCTTCTCGGAGGTGCTACCTGTCTATGGTATGGGTGATGCTAGGGTGCTCTGCACCATGGGATTCAATCAATGGTTTCAGCTTCATAGGGGACTGGGGGTCCACCTGGAGGGATGCAGGCCTATACTGGCGCGATGGTCTGCATCTGTCCAGGAGGGGAACCGGGATCATAGGTGATAGGTTTAAATGTCTCATTGGCAAGCATTTAAACTAGTCAAGGGGGGAGGCACTGAAAAGGAGAAGGGAAATCCTAGCCCCCCCCCCAAAATCAGGGTAGTTAGTGAGGTAAACACCAAGATGAGAAGTTGAGAGAGAGAAGGGTAGGGGTAAATGGAGAAAAGACAAAGGCAGTAAGAACAGGGATGGGGCAAAAGGGATAAGGCCATCAAAAAATGGAGGGTAATGAGTACCAATGCCCATAGTCTAGGTAACAAACTCCCTGAACTGGTGGCCTTGATGGAAGAGGGATGCCTGGATATCATGGCAGTCACAGAAACATGGTGCACAGAGAACCATGACTGGGATATCAACATACCAGAGTACGCAATCTACAGGAGGGACAGGGAGAGCAGAAGAGGAGGAGGAGTAGCTGTCTATGCAAGGGAAGGGATCAAAGTAATAGAACTAAAAGGTAAACAGGAAGGAGAGGAGGCACTGTGGGTCACCCCGGAGACTGGAAATGGCACCACAATCCGCACAAGGGTTGTATACAGACCCCCGTCTCAGGGGGAAGAAATGGATAAAGAAATGATAGAAGGCATCCAAAGGATGGCAGGGAAAGGGGAGATATTGCTGATGGGGGACCTGAATATGCCATATGTTAACTGGAGCACCTTTGCTGCAGCCACATCCAAGAGCAGGGCCATTCTTGATGCCCTACAGGAGGCATGCCTCAGACAGCTAGTGTTGGAACCCACTCAGGAGGGAGGAATCTTAGACCTGGTACTCTCAAATGGGGACGGAGAGATTATCTCAGATCTAGAAGAGAGGGTTCTATGTGATAATAGCGACCGCAAACTGCATTATCGCCGAAAACAGTTTCGGTGATATGCATTAAAAGGCGACCGGGAACTGTGCATTCGGGGGGGGGTCTGCGCCACCATCGAACCCCTCCCGCACCCCCCATCTAAAGATTCTCAGTTTCGGTGATATGCATTAAAAGGCGACCGGGAACTGTGCATTCGGGGGGGGTCTGCGCCACCATCGAACCCCTCCCGCACCCCCCATCTAAAGATTCTCAACTCCAGGGGGATGCATGTCGAGGAGGGAGGCACAGCCTAGTTTAGAAACAAAATAAAGTCCTGCAATTGAGGGACGTCGCAAAATTTAACCCACGCCCAGTCCTGAACCCAGGATCTGCTCCATTGGAGCCAACCACCCTACACACCACACCATATGGTTGGCTCAGCGGAAGCAGGCACACTACAGGATTACAACCCTGTTCCCTATCCCTGTATGTCCTGTTGCGCACCCTCCCTTCCTGTTGCCCACCCTACCCTCACCGTCACAACAGTAGCAGTCCCCCTACCATTGCCCATGATGATAGCGCCCTCATATGAGTCGCTGTTTTGATGGTTACCCATATGTGGTCACTATCATTACAGTATACCAGAAGCGGGTAGCCATCTGGGAACAAGTGACCACCAAATAGTGTGGTTCACGATAAATTCAGTTGTAGAGTCAAGCCATACAAAAGTGAAGGTACTGGACTTCAGGAGGGCTGATTTTGTCAACATGGGAGAGTGCCTCAGAAAAGCATTAGGAAACAGGCAAGAAGGAGGGGTGGAGCAACAAAGGGGAAACATCAAAACTGCCATCACAGAGGCAACGAGCCTTTGTGTGAAGCAAATAAATCAAAATGAAAGGAAAAAACACTATGGTTCTCAAAAGAGGTGGCGGGGAAGGTTAGAGAGAAAAAGATAGCATTCAGGAAGCATAAGAAAACACAGAAGGAGCAGGACAGAGAACTGTACCAGTTAAAGCAGAAGGAAGTGGGAAGGCAGAATAGCAAAGGCTCAAACCAAGGAAAAGATAGCCAACTCGGTTAAGAAGGGGGATAAAACCTTTTATAGGTACATTAGGGAGCGAAGAATGACAAAGGGAGGGATACTGAGGCTGAATAAAGAGGAGGGTGGGTGAAAAAGCAGGGATACTGAATGAATACTTCTGCTGAGTAGTCACAAAGGAAGAGGAGGAGGGGGAGGTACCCAATCCAGTCAATAGAAGCACTCTGGATATGAGGGTTGATATCAGTCCTTTCACAGGAGAAAGGGTTCTGAAAGAACTCCTAAAACTGAAGGTGGACAAAGCAATGGGGCCTGATGGGATTCACCCCAGAATTCTAAAAGAACTAAGGGGAGAACTAGTAACACCATTGACTACCCTTTTTAACAAATCATGGGAGGGTGGTGTGGTACCTGAGGACTGCAGGAGGGCGTGTGTGATTCCACTTCACAAAAGTGGGAGCAGGACAGAGGCAGGAAACTACAGACTTGTCAGTTTGACCTCAGTGGTAGGGAAAATGATGGAATCACTTCTGAAGGAAAGAATTCTTGAATACCTAGAGACCAGAGGGGCACAGGACCCAAGGCAGCATGGATTCTCTGCGGGAAGGTCATGTCAGATGAATCTAATTGATTTCTTTAACTGGGTGACCAAAGTAGTAGACCAGGGAGGGGCTGTGGACATGGCCTGCCTAGACTTTAGCAAGGCATTTGACACAGTCTCACACAAAAGATTAATAAACAACTTAGCCAGCCTGGGAGTGGGTCCCAGGGTGGTAGCCTGGGTAAAACATTGGCTGGACAACAGGACACAGAGGGTAATAGTAAACAGAGTCCACAGTGAAGAGGGGTTACTAGTGGGTACGGAGGTTCAGTACTGGGTCCAGTCTTTTTAATGTCTTTATAAGTGACATTGCAGAGGGACTGGAAGGAAAGTATGTCTCTTTGCAGATGACACAAAGATCTGCAACAGGGTTGATACACAAGGTGGGGTGGAAAAGATGAGAAGGGACATGGCAAGGCTGGAGGAATGGTCAAATGTATGGCAGCTTAGATTCAACACAAAGAAGTATAAAGTAATGCACCTGGGAAACAAAAACCCAGGGGAAGAGTACACAACCGGGGGTGATATACTGACAACAACAGAAATGGAAAGGGACCTGGGGGTAGTTATATCAGATGATCTAAAGGTGGGCAAGCAATGTGAGAAGGCAGTAAGGAGGGCTGGGGGATACTGGGATGCACATGGAGAGGCATCACCAGTAGAAAACAGGAAGTTGTTATCCCTCTGTACAGACAGTTGGTTAGACCCCATCTGGAGTACTGCGTGCAGTTCTGGAGACCCCATCTCCGCAAAGACATACAGGGTGGAGGCTGTCTAGAGGAGGGCAACCAAAATGGTGCAGGGTCTGCACCAGAAGACATATGAAGAGAGACTAAAGGAGCTTAATATGTATATCCTTGAGGAAAGGAGGAGAGGGGACATGATAGAAACTTTTAAGTACCTCAAGGGAATCAACAAAGTCCAAGAGGGTAGCATCATTCAGAAAAAGAGATGTGCAAGAACAAGGGGGCACAATTTGAAGACAGAGGGGGGATGGCTCAGAGGTAATGTGAGGAAGTATTTTTTCACGGAGAGGGTTGTGTATGCATGAAACAGCCTTCCTGAGGAGGTCATGAAGTCAAAAACAGTGGGGGAAGTCAAGAATGCATGGGACAGACAAAGCAATTCTAGTGGGGGTTAGGAGGAAGTAGGCTGTTGGTTAACTAGGATCTGCAGCTTATCCATTATGTAGGGAAATGGGCAGACTAGATGGGTCAAGTGGTCCTTATCTGTCATCAAATTCTATGTTTCTATGTTAAAAAGTAAGAAAGTAATTTTTTAAAATGTTTAAATCAGCTTATTGACAATTTAACCACCAACATGGTCATAGGATAAAGTATCCTAGGCAGAGTATTAATTTCGATTATATTAGTTCTATCCCAAAGAGATAGGGGTATATTATGCCAACAATCTAAATCTGCATTAACTGAAGGTAAGGAATCAGAAGAATTCCTCTTGATGAGTTTAGAGATAGATGTGTAAATCCAAACCCTTCTAGATCTGATTTCCTGGTATAATGGTTTAAAGGTAAAATCTGTGTTTTTTCTATATTAAGTTTATAATGTGAAACTGAGCCAAATACATGAATTACTTCTAGTGCCTTATTTACCAAACTATTGGCATTAATTAAATGAAGAAGAATATCATCGTAGTAGTTTAGATGGCCAGTTAGAATAAATCATGGCCACCGCTTAACTAACAAGGTCCCTTGTAAGTGTTCCATAAATTTGCACATCACACCCACATGATTGAAAATGAAGTTCTTATTTGTGCTGCATCAGGTTGTGCATTAGAGAAAGACTAATGTGTGCTCCGGGATAACCCAGGTTCCAGTTGCCTTGGTGGAATGGCTGGTTAGGGCAACCAGAGCAGTATTCCAGGTGGCCTGGGTTAAAGTCCCAGCTGAGGCACTTAATTCTTTCTCTCCTCTGTTTGTATGTGTTCCATAAATTTATACATCACACCCACATGATTAAAAATTAAGTAATTATTTATGTATCACCAGGTTGTGCATTAGAGAAAGAGTAATGTGTGCTCTGGGACAGCCCAGGCTCCAGTTGCCTTGGTGGAATGGCTGGTTAGGGCAACCAGAGCAGTATTCCAGGTGGCCTGGGTTCAAGTCCCAGCTGAGGCACTTATTTCTCTCCTCTGTTTGTATGTTTTCCATAAATTTGCACACCACACCCACATGATTGAAAATGAAATAAAAGCTTCTTGTAAAGATTCCTCAAGTTCACCTTCCTTGTAAGCTCCTTCATAAACCCATAAAAGTTGGGGTAATATCTCACTTGAAAATGTTTTCAAAAATTACACAGTAAACCCATTGAGACCAGGGGCTTTGCCTGCTGCCATCTGATTTAATGCTACTTGAAGTTCAGATAAAGTCAGAGGTTAGGCTAGAAATGCTTGATCTGGTTGATTTAGGTTAGGTAATGGACATTGGTTTAAATACCTAAAATACTATGAATGTTAATATCCTAGTCACCTAACTCACATAAAGTCTTGTAAAATTTAACAAATTCTTCCACAATGTCTCCAGATTGTGTAATGAGCTGGTGTGTTTCTAAGCTATTAAGATGTTTAACAGGCTGGCCCAGTGGCGCTGAGGTCTGAGGGGCTGGATGCCTTACCTAGCACTATGCTGGTGACCCGGGTTCAGGAACGACCTCGGGTTGTTGGGGAGCCACATGGGGGGAAGGTCAGAGTGGGATTGAGCTGCTGTAGGCAGCTGTCCCCTCCTGGGAGTGGTTGTCCGCTCCCCCCGTAGTTCCACTCTCACTGGGTGGCGGTCTGGTGGGAAGCATAGGCGAGGGGGAGCGGTGGCAATAATGCCAGGGGTGGGGTAAAAGGGGCTGAGTCAGTGCCCAGTGTGCACGTACGCCTCCACGCACATGCACGTACATGTCTGCCAGGGTCTGGGGCAAAAATTGGGAGAAAATCAAAAACATATAAGTAAAAAAAAAACTGATGTTTAACAGAATGGGAAGCTTCTTGTTGTTTGATGCATAAAGCTAGTAACCTTTGACCCAAGGAAGAACTGGGCCCCTTTCTCAGACTTAAGTTTCATACTTGTGTCCAGCCAGATGTAAAAGAAGAGTCTTACTGATAAAGTTGCCTAGTAACCACATGCTAAACTGTTGAAATAAAATGTAGAGCCTAGCACTGCCTTATACGAAACCAGTTACTTCAAGGAACAACAATGGTTAAGTTACAATTCCTGTAGGTATCAATGCAAAGAAGAAACTTTTGTTTGTTATTGGAGAATGTAACCTGCTGCCAGCATGAAATTATATCAGTTGATAAAGAACATTTCAACCTATCAAATAGCTGAGATTGAGACTTGCAACTGATGGAGAATATGAGCTATTTACAAGAATGTCCTGTTGTCAAAAGCCTAAAAGCTAAAATACCCGTGTTTGGTCTTAAATGAAAGCTGGTTTCATAATAAATCCACAGAGATCATTTTTGTGTGTGCAACTTGGAGCTGAACTAAAAAAGACTGTCTTAAAGAGTTTGAGGTAAACAAACTTGACAGCTTGATGGATGTGTTTTCTTGGAGAACAAAGGGAGAATCCTCTGCAATGGAATTCAGTGCTTTTAAGAACTTTTCTACCAAGAAATCTAGAAAATAAATACCTCATTTTGGAGCTTGAGAGAGGAGAGCAGAATGACTGTTTCATTTTTTTAAAGATTTTGCAGAGAACTGATGGTATAATCATTATTAGCTTATCTCAGAAAATGTTTGTCTCACAGACATGAGAGATACTTTGAAAGGTTGCTTTTAAAGGAGAACTGCACTGAAGTTGTAAGCCATCCCCCCCAGTAGATGCTGATTTTTAAATACTGGTTTTAATTCTGTTACTGGTCCATCTCTGCAGGCTTTCTAATTATCCTAGTGGGTGTTTTTGCTTTACACACTGCATGTATGTACTATTTCTAAAATGTTATGATGTAGTTCATGTCCCTTTTCTACTCTTCTATTGTTGGCACAATGCACCCATGTTGTATTTTAGATCTCTGTGATTGAGAGGAACATAAACTACATCATACAGTTCTAAAATAGCACTTAACACCAGAGTGGAAATCAGAAACACTCACTGGGATAACTAAAAAGCCTGTACAGATGGAACAGTATCAAAATTAGAACTAGTATTTAAAACATACCTTCTACTGGGAAAATTACTTACATATTCAGTGCAATTCTCCTTTAATGAACTGAGCTTGGAAATGTTTGTTTGAAAACTGTATCTTATTGCATTCAAAAGTTAGAAGAAGAATTAGTTTTGGGCTTAAAATTGAACCAGCACAGAGGGAGGTGGAGTTTTAAAAGAAAAAAAACTAGCCATTAGCAAGACAGGGATGTCTTAGTTGAGTGGTGGCTTTCATTTTTATCAAAAGGTAGTTTGCAGTTTAGTAAAATCGTTCTGAAAATTAGCCCTATGGATTTGTACGAGGCACGTTCACATGCTCTCCCTGGTTCCACATCACAAAATGTGAGCATGCAGGGGTGGAGCAGGCAGACCGGGAAGTGGGACGGGATCAGCTGGCTGGTAGTTCAGCCACAGTTATGATCCCATCCCAAACTTTAAAGAATGCATTAAAGTTTAAACTTTTAACACAGAGTGGCTATGTCCACCCCCAGGGTAGCAGGCTATGAAGCCCACAATGTTTAAAAAATAAATCACACCTTTACTTTTTTTTTTTTGAAATTTCTATTCATCTCTCCCACGTTCCTACCAGAGCCGCCCCATCAGAATTCGCCAATGAAGCCCGTCCCTGCCAGTGTCTTACCTGTCAGCCCGGATTCCTCCATCTGGCCATGGATTGCCCCCCGGGCGGGGTCAGAGTGGGGGCAAAACACCCCGTATCTTACAATTTCGTCAGGCTCCCAGGACTGCAGGCAGACGCTGGCACATCGGGACCAGGCTCAGCGCTCCATCTTCCCAGCTCTGGCGGTTATATTTCCCTGTTTTTGTATGAGGACGTTGCTAGCCCTTGACGTCAAGGCACCAGCGCGATGTCCTCAATGTCCTCCCCCCTCAATGATGCAGCCTCTAGAGGTGAATGGTCTACAGGCCTCCACCCGTGACCTATCAATCCCCCCTGAGGTGCCGACATGCTGTCGTGCCCCCAGCCTCTGCCAGGGGTCACCACTTGCCGGGTTGGATCCCCACCCTCCCCCGGAGAAGGCGAGCTGTTGTCGGACACTCAGCCTTTCTCCCCCCGGCCAATCCCCGGCAACCCGAGCCCACTCCTGAACCTGGGTCGCCGGCGTGGTGCGAGGTGTGGCATCCAGCACCTCAACCCTCAGCACCACCGGGCTGGCCTATCACACCTTTACTTTTAAGTCTTATTTATTCTTTTGACTTCTAAGTAGCGGTGATTATTTTTAGTAAATCTTGGTGCCCCTTGTTAGTTTGTTTCTCTGGGTGGTGCCAGTAGTACTGTTTTAGAAGGGTGCCCCCCCCCATTAAGACACTCTTTTACTCTGTACCACATTTGAGTGTACAGCCTTCAGTCAAAACAGCTGAACATTGTCTCCTCAGCCAGTTTAAGCCCGCTTGAGGATGGCAATGCCAAGAACGTTATCTTGCAGGCATCACTGACACAAAGTCAATCAACTGATGAAAGCAAATCTTTGCATTTTTTTCCTCTTTTTCATCAGCCAGATTAGTTAATAAACAATGGTCTAGACAGTAGCAAATAATGGGAGCCACTTGCCCTTAGAAGAACTGAAGGAAACAAAAATGCCACATAATGTTACTAACTAAAGTACATTTTTCCTCTGGAAGGGAGAAGAAAAAAGTGAACGTTCAGTAAAGTGCAGGTTGGTTGAGGGCGTGGTTTGATCACTGACAAGATGGCAGCCTAATTTGCCGGCTTCCTTACCTCCCAGCCTAATCTGAAAGAATTCCTTTATCTTTTCAACAATTTGATTGCTGCTTGTACCTCCATGTCTTCTCCCAAACCCACAGTACCTGGATTTGCCTTCCTTTCGACCACTGTGGCTCCCTCTGTCCATCAAATAGTGCTGCTCATCTCTCTTCCTCCAAGCCAAGACTCCACAGAGATAATGGCATTCCTGGTGAACTCCTCTCCAGCGGCCTCTGCAGATATGGATGGGATCAGGCTCATGTTCACACAACTCTTGACAGAAATGGGTGAAATTAAAAGTGCAACCCAGTGATCCCAGGGAGAAATAGAAACCCTGAACCAAAGGCATTGAAGAGAGTGGCCACATCGTGCTGAGCTCCACTATCAGCTGACCTCCCCCCAATCTCCAATGGCAAAATTAGGCATTCTTTATTTAATGTATGACAGTTTTTTTGTTGACTTTTAACAGAGTTTCAGTGTTGAAATAAATTTAGTATGTACTGATAGTTGGCTGCCTATTCTTTGAGTGTTCTGCCGAGTGCTATGAGTACACCTGACATTCTGACAGTCATTTGAAGTGAGAGAGGCCGAGACTCCTAGTCACCATCCAGGTTTCCATGCTAAAGGAAAACAGAGGTAAGGCAGTTCTCCTTTTTTGGGTGAACCCCTCCCCAGGAGACCCAGAATCTCACCTGTGATGCGAGTTTATGTACCAAAGGGCACTTTTCACCATGCTTTGAACCTAACCTAACAAGAACTAATTCAGAGTGGCTATTTAAAATATTAAATCACCTCATTTATTTTATTTAGTTTTTGTTAACCAGGTAAGTGCACTAGCCAACAGGTGACTATTTTTAAGCACGACCCGGGAGATACAAGACAAAACATAGTGAAGGTGATAACAAAACAGTACAGTTGCATAGACAGTGAAGCAGGGTTACAAGTCAAAAGTACAACGAATATACATTGTTCTAAAGTAGTGGATAGCAGGAAAAAATGGGTACTGGTGCATGGACAGACCTAATTGATTGTCCCACGCAGACATGGTGTAAGGAAGCGGGGGGGGACGTAGTGGAGGAGGGGGGGCTGAGGATCCGAGAGTGTAAGCTAGGACTACACCGAGAGAACCACTGTTTGCAGCTCCGAGCACAGAAACGATTTACGGCCTTTGCGGCTCAGGGTACAATCATGCAGCCAGGCTCATGGTACTCCTGCTTGGTCATGAAACACGGCAGGCAGCTTCAGAATAGCAGACCATATCGGGGACTTCTGAGGCTATACTTGGTTAGTCCCTGCCTGGGCTGTGGCGGCAAGTTACGGCTTTCGCGGTTGGAGGTAGGGACAAGCAGCCGGTCTCTTGTTTCCGTTGCTGGGCATGCGAGCGGCGTTCAGTCAGGGCTGTCTGGGCAGGAACATTACAGCAGTACATCAGTGACTCAGCGAAATTACGGATTAGCGGCTAGAAAGCATAGACAAGCAACCAGCGACTTTGTCCCAAGGATGGGTATAGGAGTGGCAAGTTGACAGGGTTAGAGGTTTAAATAGGCAAGAAACTTATGGCTTTAGCGGCAGAAAGCGGGGATTTGTAACCGGGCTCATGGTTCCGCTCTCCGGCTTGAGAGTGTCAAAAAAGGTGCGGGTCGGAGGTGTTTTACGGCAACCTTACGGCTCCGGCGGCCGAAAGTAAGGAAAAGTGCCCGGGCTCGTGGTTCTGTTTCTGTACGTGGGAGCTGTACTCTGTCAGGGTACGGAGGGGCTTACGGCAATCCAATGGCTAGGGCAGCTGAAAGTAGGGACAAATCTACGGTGTTCAAGGATCCGTTGCGGGGCTAAGAGCGGCACACAGAGAGGTTTATGAGGGAATTTTTGGCAGTATTGGTGGCTAAGAATAGGGAAGCGGAGCCAGGTGAGCAATCCTGGACAAACCCGGGGAGGTACATCCATGGGTGGGGAGGGGAGAGGCTATGACCTTGGTTGTACCAGTACCCAAATTCACAAAAATTCTGTCCTGCCATATAAACGGTGAGATCCAGTACAAGTTAAAACAGCAGTTTTCAAACAGCAATGTGAAGAGCAAGGGGCAAAGTACAGACATTTTACACAGTATGTAATAGAGGCATAGCAGTAAGTGCTTATTTCATATAACACAGCTTGTATAGTACAATAGGCTACATAACCAAGCAGTTTTGATTAGGGGAATATAGGATATCAGCAGATAGATAAGGTAAGAGAAACAGGCAGGGAAGAGTAAGCATTTGGAGAAAGGGGACCCAGCGTAAGGGGGGAGGAAGATGAGGCAGGGAAAAAGGGGGAGTGGTAGGACAGGCTCAGGTAACCAGTAACCAGTAACAAAAAGAGTTAGGCTCTGTGGAAGTAGATAAGAAGCTCAAAGAAAGTTTCCTGTTGTCCAAACTACAAAATGGTAATTTGACTTATGAAGTTAATATAGATGTTAACCCCTTAAAAAGATCACTGATAGAAGATAACACATCAGCTGCAAGCACTGTTAAGAAAGAAATATTAGCACCCAGCACATTGACAATTGACCATTTTAACCAGATAATGGGTGAATTTAATACTCTAAAACTATCCATATCAGAAATGTTGTATGGCATTAAGGAAATGTGAATAGAAATCTCTATGCATAAAGTAAGAATTACAGATATAGAGGCTTGAGTTTTCAGCATCGAGGACAGAGCAAACAAAGAATTTTCTGAAAGGTTGGCCAATACACAAAAACTATCTAAACTAGAGCACAAATTAGGGGACTAAAAAAATAGAAAAGGTGAAACAACATACTAGTTTTGGGGCTTAAGGAAGGACTTGAAAGTAAAGACCTTATTGGCTTCACTGTGCAAATGCTACTGAAAATAGCTGGCTCCACACTGTACAGAACACCCTACATCACTGAAAGAGCTTACAGATCTTTAATGCCAAAACAGAGACCCAGTGATCTACCCAGATCATTTGTATTTAAACTACTTAATTTCCAACATAAGATTCACGTCCAGAGAGCTCTAAGGGACAGACAGTTGATTACGAAAATAACAATTTACAACAACTTCCCAAGAGACACAATAAAGAAAAGAGATGCCTTCTTACCTATCAAAAACATTTTCAGAGACAAAGAGATAAAATACAGTCTGTTTTTCCCAACACAGTTTAGAATATGGTCATAAAAAGTCACCTTGGACTACAGCAGATTTCGAGCTACAAAAATAGGGCTCTGGAGAGATCTCCCAGAAATATTTGCAAGTTTCAATTTTGAAAACTTGCTTTACAAGCTCCCTAATATGGACTTTTGTTTTACAGTTTGCTTTAAGCTAAAAAAATGCTTGTAACTATTTAAAATGTTTATAATGCTGTTTCTCATCTAGCTTGGTTTTCTCACTGTTTTAGCTATGTATTCCTTTGCCGCCATGCTTTAGGTCTTCTATCTACTGCGAAAAATGTGATCTCTCTTCCCAATAGCATACATGATCCTCTACATAAATTAAGCATAACTTCAAAGACTTGGCTGTGGGTTGGACAAGAGAGAGTACATGGAGGCGGTCCCTATTTAGTCCTGCCTCATCGAGTGAGGCTAGCACCTTGCGGCATCAGAGCCGGTTAGGGGAGCTACCCAGAGCTACAGTACTTATTATAATGCAGCTCATAGCTCAACATAGCAATTGAAGCAGAATAAAAAAGATGTGGACTTAAATACATCTATGTATGTGTCTGGGTAAGCCACCAAGTTTCTCAAATTACTATCTGCCATGCAGTTTTTAACATGGGGGTGGGGCTTCCAAACCTTGGCTGGCAAGTTATTTCTGGGAAGTTTTTTTTAAGATTTAAGGAAACCTTGATAGGTGATTTTAGTCAACTTGAATTTTTTAACTTTCATTGTGTAGTTGTTCTCAGACAGCAGATATTATATGTACTATAGGTGACATGTAATTGAGGATTGCTAGTGTATAATACCCCACATTGAAGATTTTTCTGACTGTATGTTAGACTGTTATTCATTCAGAAACCCTGTATCTATGCTTCTTAACTGTCTACAAGACTATCCCGCTGCACAGAATTTTAGAAAAATTGCCATCTTAGTTTTTGGACTTCCATTGATCAGTATCTGGAATGCTGACTTTAAAAATTGACACTTCTATGCTCAAGACTGCACACCATTGTGGCTGCATGAGCCTGTTAGTGCATATGCTCAGTGCAATAATTGCAGCAACCTGGTACAAGACAAAGTTGTGGGAATTTTTATTCTAGGATTCTGCCATAGAATGAACTAAACAGACATCATTTCTTGGTATAATTGGAGGCACAGAAAAATTTGACTGCATGCCAACTAAAGTAAATGTAGTCACAGTCCCTTACAGTAAATGATTAACAATGTATGTAATAAATTAGCAATGATTTCCTAATACTGTCATCATACTAATGCAGGGACACTAAGGGCAAATGCCGTAGGTCCACACCTATAGGATGAGTAAGAAATACATTATCATTTGACTAAATACAGTGCAGGATATGTATTTGGAGATGAAACAATCTCTAATGCACATAATCCATGACACTACAAAAGAACCCCAGAGCAAATGCCTTGAGGCATGGGTTATCCCAGAGGATATTGGCCATATAGCCAATTTTGAAAGGAAACACAGCTGCACATACCCCAATAATGCAGAGCATCATGGGAAACATATGCAAATCCCCATGAGAGAATTTGGATTGGCTCTACTTTAAGCAGAATTGCATAATGCCAGAAGGCCTCACAGTGCCATCAGCAAAGGGTAAGAACAGCAGACACATACACGTGTTTTGTCCTCATTTGGATTCATCAGTGTGCCATATCTGTGTCTTAGCCCCCAGTTAGCCCCTGGGCTAAGACACAGATATGGCGCACTGATGAGTCCAAATGAGGATGAAACACGTGTATGTGTCTGCTGTTCTTAGCCTTTGCTGATTGCACTGTGAGGCCTTCTGGCATCATGCAGTTCTGCTTAAAGTAGAGCCAGTCCAAAGTCTCTCATAGGGATTTGCATATGTTTCCCATGATGCTCTGCATTATTGGGGTATGTGCAGTTGTGTTTCTAATACATGACATGTTGAATGTAATACCAGCTGGTTGATTAACTGACTTGCTGAATTGCCAGTTTTCAAAACTTTGGTAGGGTAGGTAGGTCATCGCTATTTTGTCTGTTTCTTTAGTTATCTATTACTGTGTAATGCTAGAATATATTATTAGAGTATTATATTAATGTTAGTTAAAGTATAGCTTGAATATCCCAATTATTTGCAAAGTAATGGGAGGCATTGTCAAAATAGACTAACATGATTCCTTGGTAATTTTGATATTTCACAACATGGGTTTACAGTTGGACGATCATGTACCACCAATTTACTTAGCTTTTATGAACCATTAAGCTGCAATCTAGACAGAAAAATGTCATATGATGTAGTATTTCTTGACTTCAAAAAGGCCTTTGTTTCTGTGCCTCACTGGGCCCTCATTAATAAGTTAAGTATCGTGAACATAGATAACATCTATATAACTTGGATAAAAACTTCGCTTCGTGATAGAAAGCAGAGAGTGATTATAGATGGTCATTTATCAAAATGGTGTTCAGTTCACAGCGGAGTCCCACAAGGGTTGGTATTGTCTCCCCTAATCTTTCAAATCTTCATAGCAGACCTTTCTTCAGATCTTAATAGTTGGATATTAAAATATGCAGACGATTGTAAAATCGGGGGACCTTATAATACTACTAATGGATATAATATTCTACAAAAAGACCTTGATAACCTTACAACCCATTCAAACTTATGGGGCATGAATTTCAGTCTTAATAAATGTAGTGTTATGTATTTTGGACCTTATAATCCAGAGCACAATTACTACCTTTGTGGCCAACTTTTAAACAAAGCCAAGCATGAAAAAGCTCTAGGAATAACTATACTTAATGATTTGTCCTTTGATAAACAGATTTCTGATAACATAGCTAAAGCTAATAAAGTATGGTGGTCTATAATACACTCTCCTATCAACTCAAGAGATAAAGCCATGATCTTACCCCTGTATAGGGCCTATGTAAAGCCACTTCTGGATTATACTTCTCAGTGTTGGTCCCCATTCAAAAAAAAGAACATTGCACGATTAGAGAAAATTCTAAGAAAAGTAACTAGATATCTGTCAGAAGCTAGCAACCAAAGTTAAATAGTTTCGGTCTTATGTCTTTGGAAACTAAAAGGTTGCGTAGTGACCTATTGCTGACTTGGAATGTAACCCAAGACCAACATCTTATGTCTGAAATAGGGCTTTACTTTAAGCAGATATCCATTAATACTAGAGGTCACCCCCTAAAGCTGGAAATAAAGGATTTTCAACAACTAAAAGAGCATTCTATTTCTCTCAGAGAATCATTAAGACATGGAATTTATTGCCTACAGATGTAGTAATCAGTAGCACAAAGGAGATGTTTAAAAATAGGCTGGATACATATCTTCTGGGAAATTACAAATGCTGTTATGAATGAGCGATGGGGGCATTTTGTGGGCATTGTGCTCTTTTGCTCCCGCTCCCACCTTGGTAATGATCTTAGTAATGAATTTTTTTGGGGGGCTACCTATACTACACTATTTCTTGAATTGTTAATTTTTTGGAATACTCTTGCTGCAGGTTTTTAGTGAGTGTAAACTCACCTAGTTACAGATAGTTTTAAAAGACATCAGTTATACTACCTCAGATATGGATTTAATATATTTTATAATTTTTGTTCTCTACATTTTATCTTTATTGTTCTCAGAAAGTGCTTATTGCTTCTTGATTTCTTTGAACTGTTTATCTGTTCCTGTTTCCATTGCTCCATTGCCATGCAATGTACAATTCTGTTCTATACTCAGTGCTAATCTTGGTCATCTGTCAAGCCTGTCCAAATCAGTAAGTGCAGATTTCATGTCATTCTCCTGCACAGCTGCTGTGCGCTAATTGCAAGTCAAAGCAGTGCAATCTACTACCATATGAAATATTTTTATAGATTGTGATGTTACCATAACTACATGGAATGTCAGGGTTTAAATTCACAGGTTAAAAGATACAAGGTACTGCACCACCTCAAAAGTCTTAATTCTAAAATTGCTTTTCTGCAGGAAACCCATTTGAAACAAAAAGATGCTGAACTTATGAAAAGGGAATAGGTTGGACAATTATTTGGTTCAGGTGCCTCCTCCAAAAAAGCAGGTGTTATTATACTTCTCGCTAGAGGGGTTAGCTGAAAATAGGGAAGGTTATTTTCTAATAACTCATGGGATCTTAAAAGGCAAACTAGTAACCCTGGTCAATTTTTACAGGCCAAAAAATGGCCTACATTAAATTTTCTGTAAGATTCTTGATGTCATCCAGTCATTCTTAAATGTTATCTTTATAACTGGGGGCAACACTAATTGCATACTCAACCCTCAATTAGACAGGTCCAGCACAAACTATGTTCTTTACTGTTCAGACAGGAACTTATTAGATTTTTTAAACACCCTACATCTAATAGACACATGGAGAACACTCAATGGTAGTGCTAAAGAATACACATTCTGGTCTCCAGTGCATGAAACTGGGTCCAGAATAGACCAGATATTTTCAAGTGCTGAATTACTCCAAGGGGTGAAAAAAAAATAGGCATCGCCCCTTGCCTCACCACTCCGTCCTCTCCCCCTTCATAAGGCTGACCATGCTAATTCTCTCCTACTACTTCCCCTTGTCCCCCACTCTCCCTCGGAAAGATGAAGCTGGCACTACCTATATTATGGGCCATCTCCCTAACTACTGCACTGGTGTTGACTGACTTCTGTGCTACCATGCTGGCCTGCGATCAACAGCACCTCGCCTTCCTCTCATTCCCCTCCTCTCCCTTGTCTCAACCCTCTTCACTCACTACTAGGGATATGTCCACCCTGGGGTGCATCTCTCTTATTCTACTCACTAAAGGAGAACGCCACCTCCTTGGCCACTACCTGGCTAACCTCTCCTGGTCTCTTACTATTCCCTCCTGCCCATACGTTCTCCTACTATCACTACTCTCCCTTTTTGGGGACATTGAGTGTAACCCGGGCCCGACAAACTCCCATATCACCCCCTTCCCCAGCATTTGGACAAATGCCCCAGTCTTAAAATTGCACATATCAATGTTTCAGCCTTCCATCTAAATTCACTGACCTTGAGGCTTGGATTGAGCTACACAAGCCCCATCTTCTGGGACTCACTGAAACATGGCTAAAGCCACACCACACCGAAAACACCTTCAAAATACCTGGCTACTCCTACCTACACCTCGACAGGCCAGACAGGAAAAAAGGTGGTGGTGTGGCCCTGCTCCTAAGGGAACCCCTCTCAGCTAGCATTGTCCTACACTCTGACCCTTCCTCACCTAGTGAATGGCTACTCTCCAAACTGACCCTGGGATCCTGCAAGAAACTCTATATTGGCTGCTGCTACAACCCTCCCCCATGACTGGAACCTTTGGACTCACCAGCCTTCTCCAAGGCCTGAGCTCTATAACTCCCCATAGGGAATCTATCCTTCTTGGCGACTTTAATCTAAACTGGCTGAGCTACCACCAGCCTATGTATCCATGTTAAAGCAGCATAACCTGGTGTAGGAGATCACTGTCCCCACCAGACTTAATCCACGCTCAGCCACCCAGACTCTACTAGACTGGATCCTCATAAACAGGGAGGACCGAGCATACACGCTGGCACCATGGCTGACTCTATAGGCGATCACTCACCAACCTATCTCCTCTGGTCTTCCAAACTAAAGCGCCCCCACCCAAATACCTATCTCTCAGAAATATCAGCTGCCCAGTCTCCACAAATCTTCTCTAGGAGGCCCAGTCCTTGGACTGGTCCATGCTTTTTTCCCTTTCCAATGCAGCCACGGCAGTTTCCACATTTACCCAGACTCTACTAACACTCCAGGACCGCTTTTTCCCTGTCACCACCAAATGGGTTAGAGGTGGGTGCTCGCGCTGGGTCTCTAAAGACCTCCTAACCCTTATGAAGGCCAGAGACTGTGCCTGGTCCACTTTCAAAGCAACCCCTCTCCTGCCCTCTGGGATGCTTACAGGTGCATGAGGAACAAGTGTAAACAACAGGCCACATTTTTGAAACAGACCCACTTCTGTAATCTGCAAAAGGCCAACCTTGGAGACCCTAGAAAATTCTGGGGCTCAATAAGCTCCCTCCTAGACCCCTGCCCCAGCTACGCTGCACCACATCTCAACTCCCAGGACGGGCTGCTGACCAACCCTCACAATGTTGCCAGTGTCTTCAACTGTAAGTTCACCAACTTATCCATGTACCTAAATAAACTGCCAACTGCCCAACCTCAAAGCTCAGCCCTAATACCTGATACACTGCCATCCTCCTCTAGCTCTGCCATTCACCCGTAAATAGCCCCATTCTATTTTAAAGCCCTCTCCATACACGACACAGTGAAGCTATTCAAAAGTCTACCTAACTACAGCTCCTCCGGATCTGATGAGCTATCTCCAGTCTTCCTTAAGCTGATCTCTCCAGCGATTGCCAGGCCACTCACCTTCATCTTTAACCTTGCCCTTTCCACCTCCTCCATGCCTGACCCATGGAAGATAGCTAAGGTTATCCCCATTCTTAAATCTGGTGACCCCAAATCCTCTGACAATTACCATCCGATATCCATCCTCCCTCATCTCAGTAAACTACTCAAGAGAGCAGTCCACAATCAGCTCACTGAATACATAGGCAAATACACCCTCCTATGCAACCAACAGCATGGCTTTCGCAAGAATCATTCCACTGCCACTGCCCTTCTGACAGACCACTTCCTCTCTAACATGGATAATGGTAAAGCCACCGGGGCTGTCTTCATCGACCTCTCAAAGGCTTTTGACATGGTTAACCATGCTCTCCTTACCTCCAAGCTTAGCCTCCTTGGTTGTTCTCAGAAAGTCACAAGCTGGTTCACTAACTACCTTACCGATTGCCCACAATTCATGTGTATTGTTCTAACCTGCCTGTCTCTGTGGGAGTTCCTCAAGGCTCAATCCTGGGTCCCCCTCCTTTTCTCCTTATTCGTTAATGTGCTTCCCTTCGACTGCCTCAGCTGTCACTCTCTCCTGTATGCTGATGACCTTGTCCTCTTCCACAGTGACAAATCCACGGCCGCAATCTCCTCAGTTCTCTCACACAACTATGCTGCGGCCCACAGCTGGTTCTCAAAAAAACTCCTCTTAGTAAATGCCAAAAAAACTAAATCCATGCTGTTTGGATCTAAGTCCTTTCTGGCCAAAACTAAAAACCATGCCCCCTTATGCATTCTCACCCCAGACAGTGCAGCCCTGGAGGATGTCAACACCTACAAATACTTAGGAGTACTGCTTGACCCCTCCCTCACTTTCAATGAGCATGCAAATTCCCTTGTCAGAAGGTTCCATCAAAAATTAGGTGCCGCCTATAGATTCAGGCAATATCTTACCCATGAAGCCAGACTAGCCATTGTCCAGGGTAATCTTCTCCCTGTTCTTGACTACTGCTACCCTATTTATGCCAGGACCTCAGCTACTGCCATGGCTAAACTCTCCACTGCCTACAACAGTACCTGTCTCTTTGCTTTATTGGTCCTGTTCTCCACCCATCACTGTACCCTCTATAATACCCTTGGATGGCTACTGCTACAAGGTCACTTTGACCTAGCCCTCTGCTGCATGGTAGACAATGTCATCCGCATGGCTCCAGAATCCCCCCTAACTGTCCTTCTGAAAACCAGAATGTTCCTCCAGAACCTCTGCTCTAATGGTACTCCCCCTCTAGCTGTTCCTAGGGTATCCACCAACATGGGTAGCAGAGCTTGGTCTGCAGCTGCCCCTTTGCAGTGGAACAAACTACCGGCTGAACTCCGTTCCATTGGCACACACTTCAGTTTCAAGTCCCGCCTTAAAGTCTGGTTCCTGGCAAACTCATCCTGCTGCTGCTCTGTGGGGTCTGACACCAATCCACACTAGTCAACTCCCCAGCCCAGGGGTTACCCACCTACCCACACTAGTCAACTCCCCTGCCTACAACTGTTATATCATATTTTTCACAGTAATATTTGACTTTCTTGCCTGTACATATTGTATATATATATATATATATTTTTTTTACTGAGTATTCTGTGTATTACTTGCTCACTGGATGATGCAGTCACACATTGTACACTGTGCCTACGATTTGTTTGTTTTCTATCAAATCTCCTCATGTCCGATATTGAAACCTTGTATTCACTGTTCTCAAATGGACCTATGCATCAAACCTCTATATTGTGTTTACTATTGTTGCTTGTATCAAATCTGTTTCATGTGTATTACTGTTACCTTGTACTCCACTGTCACCCTGCGCCATGTGTTATGGCCCGGGTAATGCCTGAAAATGGTCCCTGGGATCAGCGCACTCACCCGTTTATCAAAATCATAAATAAATAGTACTTTCAGATCATACCCCCATAGTTTTAAGACTCAACATAGACATAATAAACAAGGGACAGAGTAGATCGCAGGTAAACAACTTTATTTTAGAATCAGAGGAAATAAAGAATGAGATCAAAAAACACATTGTAGATTTCTTCAAGGTAAACACTCCTGGAGAAACCAGTTTTGATAGTGTTTGGGAAATGTTCAAATATACCCTGACAGATTACTTGATTAGCATCTTGTAACTGGAGTGATAAATCACTCTCTCAGGTTCTTGTTGGAACTGCAGAGAGGGAAGAGACAGCAGACAAGTGGTACTCATGTAATAAATGAAATTTATTACAGATCAGTAATACAGGCTAACTACCATTACAATGTGATCACTGGGAGAACACCAATTTCCTTACCTAGGTAAATGCAGTCTCTCTATTCTCGGAGAAGCTATGTGCTACAAAGGGTCTTATACCCTGAATTACTATGGCAACAGCTAAAGAAGATACATAAAATGTATATAATTGGACAGAAACAGGTGGTCTGAGCAACTGTCCTAACTTGTGTAAAACTTGCATAGCTTGCAGAGATAACACAATACAATGAAACCTCTGTAGTACAAGGTCATTTTTAGTGATGTATAATTACTAAAGCTGGCATTGTTGCCCTTACATATAGAAATACAGAGCAAAAATCAATTCTCATGGCTAGAATATATCAGTAAAACATAATGAAGCATAACAGAACTCAGATCCTGACACTTATGCTTATATGATAAGTGTCTTCACCCTGAGGTTAGTACATATACAGTACCTACATAGGTTGCTGCCTAAGAGGTGGGGGCACCATCAGGGGCACTGGACCATGCATAACATTCCCCCCTCTTTTTGCCTTCAAAAGAAAAGGCAACAACCATAGGAAAGTAGTGGGATGGAGCTATAAAAGTCATTGTTTACAAGCCTGAGGCACAAACCTTGTAAAGGAATTTGAGTTGTTCTCAATGTTGTCTATCAGGAAAACAGTCAAAAATGCTTGGATATTGACAAAAGCTTTAAAAGTTAATTCTAACCAAGTATTGGAAAGAGCAGTGCTTAAATCACCATCGTGAACAAGTGTATTAAGAGCATCACCAGCTTTAGAAATATTAGTGCTAATATAGATAAGATGTGAATCCTTTCTAGCTAAAAGGGATTTCAATGAGAGTGTCAAAGGGTTAATGTGAACGTTAAAAATAGGCAAATATTGAGACAAGGCAAGCAAGTATTGTGGACCAGTATCAATAATATCTGGTTCAGGGAAAGGAACAGGAATAACAACGGTGTGACCAATTACTGTTTTCTGCTGTGGAGTAAAACCAAAGTTAGGAGCATTAATAGCACAAGATTTGGCACCATAAGCAAAGAAATTATGATTTGTCACTACACAATACTGCCCATTGGAATTGTAGGTAACTCGTACAGTTGGAACCCTCCATTGTTGTAGACATATAGGACAAGCGAAGGACTGGTTGGTAAGCCGTGATGTGAAGCGATATACCTCCTCCAGGTAGCTTCAGGATGCAGCTGCTTCAACGTCAGGCGCTGAAGATGCAGCTTGCGAAGATTGTTCAGTCAGGTTAGACGGCAGATCATCACCCAAGGAATAAGACCAGTCAAGATGTTCTGGAGAATATTCACAGACAGGTTTAACAATATCAAATACGTCACAGCAGCACAGGTAATCCATAGGGGCACAGGATCCAAGACAGCATGGGTTTACAAAAGGAAGGTCCTGTCAAACTAATCTCATAGATTTCTTTGACTGGGTAACCAGAGTGGTGGACCAAGGGGGAGCAGTTGATGTGACCTACCTTGACTTCAGCAAAGCTTTTGACACTGTTCCACATAGAAGATTGATAAATAAGCTGGGTAGGCTCGGGGTGGGTCAGAAGTTATCAACTGGGTGGAAAACTGGTTGACGGGCAGAAAACAGAGAGTGGTGGTAAATGGTATACAGTCAGAAAGATGCAGGTCACAAGTGGGTACTTAGGATCAGTCCTGGGGCCAGTCCTCTTCAACATCTTCATTAGTGACCTTGCAGATGGACTAGAGGGTAAGGCTTGTCTGTTTGCAGATGACACCAAGATCTGCAACAGAGTAGATGATCCAGATGGGGTGGGCAGAATGAGAAGAGATCTGGATAAACTAGCAAAATGGTCAGAAGAGTGGCAACTGGGATTTAATGCAAAGAAGTGCAAGATCATGCACATAGGGAAGAGAAACCCTGAAGCCACCTATAGGCTGGGAGGGGAGTTGCTAGCAGTCACAAAGGAAGAAAGAGACTTGGGCATCATCATCACTGATGACCTGAAATCATCCAAGCAGACCTCTAAAACAGTAGGTAAGGCTGGGGGTGTTAGGGTGTATTAGTAGGGGTATCACAAGTCGTAGAGGGAGGTAATAATCCCTCTTACAAGACACTGGTTAGGCCCCATCTGGAGTACTGTGTGCTATATTGAGGCCACACCTTCACAAGAACATTAACCAAATTGAGGCAGTCCAGAGAAGGGCACCAAAATGGTGCAGGGACTGCATCAGAAGACATATGAGGACAGATTAACAGAGCTCAATATGTATACCCTTGAGCAAAGGAGGGGAGAGAGGTGATATGATGAGGCATTCAAACACCTTAAGGGCATTAACAAGGTGAAAGAGTCTAATATGTTTAAATATAAGAAAAATAGCAGGACAAGAGGACACAGAATGAGAATTAGAGGCGATCAGGGGAATGTGAGGAAATTCTTTTCACAGAAAGGGTGGTGGATGCATGGAATGGCCTACCTCAAGAAGTGGTGGCTATGAATACAGTGCAGGGCTTCAAACAGGCATGGGATAGGCATAAGGGAGCAATACAAATGAGTATGAATAGATAGGCCACTGACAGAGCAAAGGCAGATGACACATTTATAAGGTAGAAAAAGAAATGGGCAGACTGGATGGGCCTTGCGGTCCTTATCTGCCGTCAACTTCTATGTTTCTATGTAATAATATCCCTTCTTGGTGCAGCAGTTGGTATGCGGTGCGACCCAAGCTTGTAGAACAGTGTGGTAGACAAGCAAAGAAGGCAAGTCAGTTTGTTCTCTGTAAATGTTCTCATCAAGATGTCCGATGGCATTTATAGCAGCCAGTTTGTCAAAGACAGAAGTTTGTGGATCAAAACGAGGTAGTGACACAGCGAAAGTAATGAACATGTTGTCATGAATGGAACAACGTTTAGTAAAATAGCAAGATGCTTGGTTTGAATAACATGGAACATACCCAAAATTTCTAGCAGCAGACATAGAAATATTGACAGAATTTGACACACACAATGTAATGCATGCAGTCGATTTGCAATGAGGACAATACCATTTAGACAGTTTTCTAGCATGAATAATATCTGGAATGCATCCTGTTTTCAAGTCCCTGAAGAGACTGTTAACAGTGGCAATTTCATAAGAACCATAGGTGGAGCATAAAAGTTCATGGGCAATATGTTGCTTGTCTGCCTCCTTGTTATTTTGAAAAATCAGTTCATTAATTTTGTTTCTATTGTCGTTGAACCCTTTAGCAATTTCCTGCATGTTATAAACAGTAAAACGCTCTTCCTTACTTAAATCATCTGCACCATGTAACAGTGGTGGTAACACATCATTTTAATAGCATGTTGAAAATTATTTGTGCTTTAATAGCAGCTATATCTGCTTTATTCCAGATTGACATTTCTGAACCAAAAAGGTCAGAGACGGTGCCTGCTGCACCGATAACTTCTGCAGTATCACGCCTAGTGCGTGGTTTACTTTTAGCATTAGGTGCGGGTCTAAAAACTCCTAAGTGTTCAGTGGCATGAGGTTCACTAACTGGATCATTTGTGTGAGTTTGGTAAGCAGCTACAATGTCTAGAAGCAACATATTGAAAAATTTGGACATGTTGGTTGTGTGACAGAGACTAAACTCGGCCATATTCCAATGTGTAAGATTAAAAATAACTTGAACGTGCATAAATTGTACATTATTAATCAAAGCTCCTGGAAGGGAAGTGGTGGTCAAACCACTAGGAGGACCAGGCTCCTGAGGAGGACATTCAGTCAGTTCTTCTTCGGTAGGTGGGACCACAGAAAGGAACATAGCTTCAGTAGCCATATAGTTGTGAAGACAGAAGGCTTGTGATTCCTCAGAGGTGAGACGGTCTCAAAAGGTAGGATCTATTAAGGCAGTTAAGTTATGAAGACCAGTATGTCTAGAAGAGGCTTGTCGAATAGAGAGTGTACCATCTGGTGCAATCCCTGTGTTGGGCCATCCATGAAAAGTTCCCTTAGATAAACGTGCTACAGGAAGTGTGTAACCATTAAAATCAGTTTCCCATTGTATCTGCAAGGGGGATTTGTCTGGAGACAGCCATGGCATTAAGATAGGCGTCTGAGCCTTCCTTAACAGTAATCAATTTGTTGGGGACATCAATATGAACTCCCTGGGGGCTAGAGATGGGTGTATCTCTAGCTGAATGTTCAAGTTTGTCAAACAAATGTGCAATACATTGTCTATGTTCAGTCAAAAGGGGTTTGTTTTGAGAGTAAGTCAAAGATAGTAGTGCCACCAGGATGAGGATGTGCAAGATAGCCATCTTGCCAGTATATCCGAAAGAAAACAGAAAAGGATTATTAAGCGAGGGGTACTATTCTGCCCTAAGAGGGTTGGAAAAATTAAATTATTCACCTTTATACAAATTTGAGCTGATTAGCATGGAACCACTTGTCGGTGGTCTGTTTCTGATGCTGAACTCTAACCTGATAAACAGCAGGGCTGAGTTTGTTGACAGTGGGGTATGGTCTTCCCGTTTGCTGGTAAATCAGTGAGCCAGTGGTCTGTATTGGAGAAGCATGACTTGATCTCCAACTTGCCAGTCAACGTCTTTGGCATGCTTATCAAAATGAGCTTTCGCTTGTTGTTGAACTTTGCCCATATAATTTACAATGAACAAATGTGTTTTCATGATATCATCATGAAGTTTTCCAACATATTTGTCCACAGATACGTTATCTGTGGGAGGGGTGTGGAGGTCAATCAACAGGTGCTCAGGTAATCTCATGGCTCTACCAGTCATAACCTCATATGGTGTGCACTGAGCAGCTGCTGCGGGAGTGCCCCTGATTGCCATCAGCAGTAGTGGCAAGAGGGAATCCCAGTTCTTTGGATTGTTATTGATGAATTTGCATAACATCTGTTTGATTCTTCTATTTGCTCTTTTACCTGACCCGAGGATAGAGGATGGTATGGAATATGGAATTTTTGATCTGCTCCAAGCATTTGGAGTGTCTCCTTCATCAGCTCAGCTGTAAAACTGGTTCCCTGGTCTGAGTCTACCTTAAAAGGTAGGCCCCACCTGGAGAACAATTGATCCACCAGGATCTTAGCAGTTGTCTTTGCTGTGTTGTTGTTAGTGGGGAATGCCTCAACACACTTGGAAAACAAATCTGTGACAACAAGACCATACTTGTTGTTCTTGCTGGAGTTAGTCAAGAGGCCAATGAAATCGATTTGTATTGCATTCCATGGTCCAGATTGCCTTTGTGGCGATAAGTTGATGTTTCTTTTCACCGAAATTGGATTGTTCTGGGCACACACTATGCAGTTGTTCACATAGTGTTCCACGTCCTTGATCATACCAGGCCACCAGATGATGGTTTAAGTCTCTGGACGGTGTTATCTGACCCCTGGTGTCCACCATTGGGGGTGTCGGGAACCATGTGGATGAATTCAGTTCATAGGGATTGTGGTACAATCCACAGTTTGTGACCTTTATCGTCCTTCCTATACCAGATCAATTTCTGATCATGAAATAGGTGTATGCTGTCAGAATGTCTTTTGTATGGACTACCAGTAGATAGTTCCTGTTCAATTCCTTGATATAGGTATTTGAACAGATCTTTTAGTTCTAGGTCAGATTTCTGTGCAGCAGAAAGGTCCAGTGGTGGTTCTGGTTGCGGTTTCTGCCTGGTATTGGCAGCTAGAAAGATGGCTGCCAAAGCTACTGGGTGAGCCATTGACCATGTCTCCCCCCTAGAGCACCTGTTTTGGCAAGTGAATCCACGCGATCATTGAATTCATGGTAAGGTCATTTTTGCAGTGAGCCTTTACCTTGTGAATGTACAGTTTGTGAGTAAACTGTTGGGTCAGTGTGTGTGTGTATTTATACAAACAAATCCCTGTATTTTGCCATCAGAGGATGTGAAGTTATTTCTCTCCTGGAATGGTAGAAATTTAGTAAGGGAGGAACAGACCCAGTTAGAGTCTGCAAAGATGATTGCATCTTTGTCACTATGGAGCATGACCTCTAGAGCACAGGCTACAGCTGCCAATTCAGTATACTATAGCACGGCTGAGGCTAGGGTGCTCCACACCATGGGATTCAATCAGTGGTTGAAAAACTGGTGCAGAGCTCAGGGATTTGGCTTCATTGGGGACTGGGGATCCACCTGGAGGGATGCAGGCCTATACTGGTGTGATTGTCTGCATCTGTCCAGGAGGGGAACCAGGATCCTATGTGATAGGTCTAAATACTTCATTGGCAAGCACTTAGACTAGCCAAGGGGGGAGGCACTGGAAAGGAGCAGGGAAATCCTAGCCCCCCCCAAAAAAAATCAGGGTACTAAATGAGGTAGACACGAACATAGAGATGTTGATAGGGAGAAGCGCTGGGGTAAATGGAGAAAGTGACAAATGCAATAAGGACAGGGATGGGGCAAAAAGGGGTAAGACCATCAAGAAATGGAGGGTAATGAGTACCAATGCCCGTAGTCTGGGCAACAAGCTCCCTGAACTGGTGGTCTTGATGGAAGAGGGATGCCTGGATATCGTAGCAGTCACAGAAACATAGTAACAGAGAACCATGACTGGATGTTAACATACTAGGGTACACAACCTACAGGAGAGACAGAGAGGGCAGAAGAGGGGAGTAGCTCTCATGTAAGGGAAGGATAAAAGCAACTGAACAAGAGAGTAAACAGGGAGGAGAGGAGGCACTGTGGGTCACCTTAGAGACTGGAAATGGCACCACAATCCGCACAGGGGTTGTATACAGATCTCCATGTCAGGGGGAAGGAATGGACAAGGATATGATAGAAGGCATACTTAGGATGGCAGAGAAAGGGGAGATACTGTTGATGGGGGACCTTAGTATGCCAGATATTAACTGGAACACCTTTGCTGCAGCCACGTCCAAAAGCAGGGCCATTCTTGATGCCCTTCAGGTGGCATGCCTCAGACAGCTAGTTTTGGAACCTACTCATGAGGGAGCAATCTAAGACCTCATACTCTCAAATGGGGACAGTGAGAGGATCTCAAATATAGAAGTGGGTAGCCATTTGGGAACAAGTGACCACCAAACAGTGTGGTTCACGATAAACTCAGCTACAGAGTCAAGCCATACAAAAGTGAGGGTTCTGGACTTCAGGAGGCTGACTTTGGAAGATGGGAGAGTGCCTTAGAAAAGCACTAGCAAACAGGTTAGAAGGAGGTGGAGCAACAATGGGAAATATCAAAACTGCCATCACAGAGGCAACAAGCCTTGTGTGAAGCAAATAAACAAATCAGAATGAAAGAAAAGCCACTGTGGTTCTCAAAAGAGGTGGCGTGAAAGTTAGGAGAAAAGACAGCATTTAGGAAGTATAAGGAAACACAGAAGGAGCAGGACAGAGAACTGTACCAGTTAAGGCAGAAGGAAGCAGGGAGGGTAGTCAGAATAGCAAAGGCACAAACTGAGGAAAAGATAGCCAACTAGGTTAAGAAGTTGGATAAAACCTTTTATAGGTATATCAGGGAGCGTAGAAAGACAAAGGGAGGGGTGGTGAGGCTGAATAGAATGGATGATGGGTGGGCAGAGAGTGACAGTGAAAAAGCAGGGATACTGAATGAATACTTCTGTTCAGTATTCACAAAAGAGGAAATAGGGGAGGTGCCTAATCCAATTAACAGAAGCACTCTGGAGAGGGGGTCGATCCCAGTCCTTTCACAGAAGAAAGGGTTCTGAAAGAACTCCTAAAACTGAAGGTGGACAAAGCAATGGGGCCAGATGGAATTCACCCCAGAAATCTAAAAGAATTAAACAGAGAACTAGTGACACCACTGACTACCCTTTTTAACAAATCATGGGAGGATGGGGTGGTACCTGAGGACTGGAAGAAGGCTGATGTGATTCCCCTTCACAAAAGTGGGACCAAGACAGAGGCAGGAAACTACAGACCTGTCAGTTTGACCTCTGTGGTAGGGAAAGTGATGGAATCACTTCTGAAGGAAAAAATTGTTGAGTACCTAGATGCCAGTGGGGCACAGGACCCAAGGCAGCATGGGTTCACAGCGGGAAGGTCATGTCAGATGAATCTAATTGATTTCTTTGACTGGGTGACCAAAGTAGTAGACCTTGGAAGGGCTGTGGACATGGCCTACCTAGACTTTAGCAAGGCATTTGACACAGTCCCACACAAAAGATTAGTAGTCAAATTAACCAGCCTGGGAGTGGGTCCCAGGGTGGTAGCCTGGGTAAAACATTGGGAGAACAACAGGACACAGAAGGTAATTGTAAATGGAGTGCACTTTGAAGAAAGAGGGGTTACTAGTGGGGTACCACAGGGTTCAGTACTGGGTCCAGTCCTTTTTAATGTCTTATAAGTGACATTGCAGAGGGACTGAAGGAAAGTATGCCTCTTTGCAGATGACACAAAGATCTGCAACAGGGTTGATATAAGAGAGGCGTTGAAAGGATGAGAAGGGACTTGGCAGTTGGAGGAATGGTCAGAAGTATGGCAGCTTGGATTCAATGTAAAGAAGTGCAAGTAGTGTACCTGGGAAACAAAACCCAGGGAAGATTACACAATGGGGGGGGTAGTAACGATAACAAAAATGGAAAGGGACCTGGGGGTAATCATATCAGATGACCTTAAGGTTGGCAAGCAATGTGAGAAGGCAGTAGGGAGGGCTTGGGGGATACTGGGATGTATGGAGAGGCATCAGCAGCAGAAAACAGGAAGTTGTTATCCCCCTGTACAGACAGTTGGTGAGACCCCATCTGGAGTACTGCGTCCAGTTCTGGAGACCCCATCTCTGCAAGGACATAGACAGGATGGAGGCAATTCAGAGGAGGGCAACTAAAATGGTACAGGGTCTGCAAGAGAAGCCATACGAGGAGATATTAAAGCAGCTTAATATGTATACCCTTGAGGAAAGAAGGGGGAAGGGGGGACATGATAGAAACATTTAAGTACCTCAGTGGAATCAACAAAGTCCAAGAGGGTAGCATCTTTCAGAAAAAGAGATGTGCAAGAACAAGGGGACACAATTTGAAGATAGAGGGGGGATGGCTCAGGGGCAATGTGAGGAAGTATTTTTTCACATAGAGGGTGGTGGACACATGGAACAGCCTTCCTGAGGAGGTTGTGGGGTCTAAAACTGTGGGAGAATTCAAGAATGCAAGGGACAGACATAAGGCAATTTTTGTGGGGGGGGTAGGAAGAAATAGGCTGTTGGTTAAGTAGGATCTGCAGCTTATCCTCTAGGTAGGGAAATGGGCAGACTAGGTGGGCCAAGCAGTCCTTATCTGCCGTCAAAGTCTATGTTTCTGTGAGGAAATGACAGTACATTTACTAGAAATGCACCTAAAAGCACCATCTTGATCTAATATGAGCACATCAAATCCTGCTACCTGTTCCCCCTCCACATAGGAGGCGGAGCCATCTGTGCAGACGCAATACATGCTGGTATCCTCTAAAATATCAGGTGTAGCTGGTAAGAATGGTCCCGGCTCAGGTATGTCAGGGGGTTGGAGTGCACAGTTGTGGGGATTACCTGTATAGAGTAGGCCATGAGCAAAGATGGATGGCATTTTTGCAGGTAGTACTTTGATGTCCCTGTCCTGCAAAAACAAAGACCAGTGGGTTAGTCTGGTATTGGAAACTGAACCATCTTTTACTTTGTCAGAAAGTAAGAAATTGGTTTGTGGGGGCACCAGAGAGCCAGCTTCCAGGCAGGACATATTTTCTCCCAGCTCCTCATTACATCTCCTAAATAGTCTCAATTTGAAAGAACCAAAAGCTTTTGAGCAGAAAATCTTCAACAGCATCGAATTCTGCACATCTCAAGCTTTCAGGAGATACCTTTTTTGTGAGGAAACGCACAAAAAATAATCAGAATCCAGCATCGGGAAGTGTAAGGACTACCTCCTCTCAGACACCAGCAGGACCAGCAGTAGAAGTACCCAAAGACCCAGCAACGGAGCCTCCCTGGAAGGCCATACTTGAGTCGGTTCGGGCTATGGATGCAAAAATAGAAAAAACTCTGAATCGCTTAGAAGCCCACGATGCAGCCCTCATCTCTCTAAAGGACACCGTAGCAGAAGCAGACAAGCACTCGTTGTCAGCACAAGCTACGGTGGCATTGCTTATGAAGGAAAACCAGCAATTGAGAGGACGTTTGGAAGCCATAGAGAACGGCCAGAAAGCAGGGAATATTCGAATAGTAGGCTTGCCAAAAGGAGTGGAGGGAGCCTATCTTTTGGATTACCTAAAAGACTGGATGGCAGAAACATTATTCTTACCAGATGGGTTCGACTGGATGACCTTACGGCAGGCTTATCGGGTAAATTCCAGGGCCTGACCTGCTGATCCCTTGCAACCCCGGACAGTGCTGATTCGGACTAGTTAGCACTATAGAGAGCCATATAGCTCTCTGACTTTGGCTCCGATGATGTAATCACTTAACACATTTGGTGGCCTTTTTAAGAAGCAGGTAAGGCAGTTTTTTTTTAAATTAGAAGGCTGATTTTACATTTTTCAAATGCTTTGGAACCACATTTAGATAACTTTATATAAATGTAGTTTTAGCATTAACAAATTCAGCAGCCTTTTCTTTAGTCCCATTTGAGGTCAGATGTTTGAATAGTTTGTTATCAAAATGTTGTTTAGGTATCCTTTAAATACATTTTTTATAAATATAAATACAGGACCAGATCGGAGTAGACTGATTCAATTTTGGGGCATAAGCACGTTAGCTACGAATATGCGGTGGGTGGGCAATTACTGCACCTTAGCAATAGGGTGGCATACTTCTCCACCTGTCAGCATTAAAATTTGTTGCACTGATCCTAGAAATGCAGAGCAGGGGTGGAGCCACTGCTGAACAAACAAGATCCACGAGTTTGAATTCTGAACAATCTGCAGCCGAAAACAGCTACAATTGAAAAACAGCTGCTAAAATATACATTTGAACTGTGCTCACTGTACAGAAGATGATGTGCTGAATGATCTGGTACAAAAGCTGACTGAAAATGGGCAGAAATACAAGAGGAGGCATGCAAGAAGGAGAGCATCCGAACACTACACAGCAAATGGGCAATGGGGAAGGGCCAGCCACCTCTATGGCAACGGATACTGCACAACCATGTAATGCAGCGTTTCTAAAGACAAGGCCATGGATTTGAAGTTGAAAGCAGCAGTCACCAAAGTTACCGTGTTGGAAACTAAAGTTTACTGGGGTTCAGAGCAAAGCCAAAGATGTAACAGACACAGTGACCAAAGCTTTCACGGCAGTCAGTGGGCTTGTGAAGGACAACACAGTGCTAAGATACTGCCTTGAACATTTAAAAAATCAAGCCTGATCCTTGAACTTTCGAGTAGTGGGACTGTTGGAGGGTGCAGATGATGAAGGGGATATACAAGTATTTATGCAGAACTGGCTTGAGGAACATCTTCATAACATACCATTTACACTTAAAAAAATGTACTGCATAACTCCCTGACGCACCCTTGGCAAAACCCTCCCACACACACCATCATGATCATTTTAACAGGTGCCAGGGAGGGAGGGAGAGGTGAGATGCTGCATGTTGTAAGAAGGGTGGAAGGTCTAGATCATCACAGACATCCAGTGCTATTGTTTCCGGACATGAGTTATTCCTCTATAAGTCTTTTGATCAGGTGTGAGAGGAATTGGGAGCCTTGGAGGTACGACATGTGCTAAAGATACAAAGGTACAAAAGAATCAGAACACTGAATAGCAGTTAGGGGATGGGGATAGGCTTATGGGCAGACTGGATGGATCCGGAGGTCCCCTTCTGCCATCACTTTCTATGTTTCTATGTAATGTTACCAGCAAGAATTAAGATCATCTATGGTGGGAGAACATGCTGACACATGGACCCTCAGTCACCAATATCCGATCTGAATTTGTAGCACATCAGGATGGGCAGGACAGTGACTCAGGTGAAAACTAAGTGACTTTTACAGCACGGGGGTGGGGGAAGACTGGGTAAGGCTGTGCAGTGCTTATAAGTGTGGACTCTGGACCTAGTGATGCAGTATACTAAAACAGTTTAATGTTATGTTTAATGTTAAAGTTGCTGCTGTAGTGAATACATGGTTGCTAGCAAAAATGGCACTTGCATGTGTCTCATTCCTCATTTTCTCTTCTTCTTCTTCCCTTCTGCTCTCCTGTGCCTTTTTCCTGCCACTGATAAAGTTGAACATTGCAAGTTCCACCAACGCAATGACACCTCCCTGAACATTCGATAGACACAGCTTCACAAACTTGTGCATGAAGGTTAGTGGTATGAGACATTCCCATTTAAAGAATGAACTGGTTTGGACTTTTTCTTGTTCAGTCACTGGGTTGCAAGTTTGTTAATAGTAACACATATGTGTACAGCTAATAATATCAGTAGGCATATGTGCCTAATCAGTTTTGTACAGTTGTTATTTCGCAGGAGAGCCGCTTATAGTACTACCATTTTTTTCTCTAAAATCAGCTGTAGTTTTAGTTTAACTCATTCTTGTAGTCCTATTTCTCCTTTCAATGCTCTAGGTTAGAGAACCATAATTCCAAGACTGTGGGAGGCTTTCCATATCCTCATTAGTCTCTTGCCATAATATGTAAATGTTTTTTTTTTCCCCAATTGTTTAACCAGGTGAGACACACTAAGCTGAAAGCTTTTTTACAGGTGCAACCTGGGAGCACAGGGAAGTTAAGTGACTTGCTCATGGTCTCACAGTATATGTAAGTGGGGGCTGTGGGATTCAAACCCGGGTCTCCAGCTTTGCAGCTCAGAGCCTTAAACCACTGCGCTATACTGCCTCCCACTCTTAGTAGAACTGGCAGTCATTACAGCATTCTTTTTTTGTAAACATCATCTTTATTGGTTTTATAACAAAAAACAAACATACAGAACAGTAACAGTAATTGTCGACATATGGCTCATATACAGTTATTACAAGTTTTCTCAATTTTGGGGGTGGTTAATACAGGTTTATTCAGTTATGCATTTTTGTAAGGTATTATTGTAAAGCTCAGTTTTACAAGCATTCTATGGGGCCCAATGCCTACACTGCATCAGGCTCCTTATACAGAAGGTTCAGCTTTACATATTCTAGCTTCTTTTGTCGACAGTCTGCAGTACCACCCCTTCATCTTCAGGTTCCATCAGACTTGGTGAAGTGTGAACTCAGGTACTGTATGTATGTTCTAATTGGTGGATTATGGTTAGTCTCTGAGAGGTCCCCCTTTTTTAGGTGGGAGGGCTAAGTAGGAAGGAGGGGGGTGGGGCGCAATTATGAAAGAGTTAATGAGGGGGTGGCCCAGCGGTAGAATAGCCAATTGTGAGGAAGGTGAGTACGATGGTCCTCAGAGTTATGAGACAAATGTGGGGGTTCTTTCACCATATAATAAAGCACCCAGGTAGTCCATCTAGAGTTACATTTCTCTTGTTGATCATTCAGCTTGTGGGTGAGTTTTTCTAGGTGGTGGATCTGGGACACTGTTGTCCACCAGTCTGGGATGGATAGGATTTTGGGATTAAGCCAGACTTTAGTGATTGCCTTCTTACAGGCCATCAGTAGTAGGCCAAGCAGGTATCTGGTGTGTGGGACTTGCAATTCCTGTGGGTACAGAAAAAGTATGTCTTTTGTTATCTGTAGCTGTGCACCGAACATCTCCTGCAGCTCAGATTGGACTGCCTGCAAGAAAGGTGTCAATTTAGGGCAGGACGGATGCCACACCTCGTGCCACACCAGGGTGAGCAGGGAGGGAAAGGATTGAGCGTCCGGAGGACAGCTCTCCTCTCCTCTCCTCTCCCAGGAGGGAGGGGGGATCCAAGCTCGGTATTTGACTGGCCTCTGGCGGAAGCCAGAGGCACAGCAAGCGTTGATGCATACAGAGACTGTTGGGTGGTGGTGACGTTGGCAGGGATGCCATGATGTCAGGATGCATGCCACTCCTCTAGAACAGGAGAAAAAAACACGCTGGAGTACCGAGAGGAAGGAGCGCCTAAGCGGACCCTAATGGCTCCTGCCTGCCTGACCACCGGAGGGACCCGACAAAAGTTGAATTCTCAGGGTGCACAGGCCCTACCTTGTACCCACCTGGGGGGTAGAGCCACAGCTCCATGGGGGTCCCCCGGGTAACAGGTAAGGCAGCGAAGCGGGGTTGTGTGTGTGTGTGTGCATCTCCCGACAGAGTGGGGCTGCAGCGAGGGTGGGAGAATAAAGAGTAATTAAAAAAAAAAAATTAGGACAGGACCACGTGATATGGGTATGATGCACTTTTTTATCACCACAGTCTCCAACAGACTGCTGTTGCATTGGGGGAGTAGTGGCTGGTGATGGCTGGGGTCCTAAAGTATCTGATTATATTCTTCCAGGCATACTCCTGCCACTGGTGTGAGCTGGTTACTCTGGCCGGATTCTGGCACACCGTGTGCCAGTCCTCCAAGGTGAGAGCGATCCCTAACTCTCTCCTCCATTGCTGGAGCACTCCCTCAGTGAGATGTTCATGGGTGTACATGAATGGCTGGTATAGGATCGAGACTAAATGCGTTTGGTCGGGTATTGAGATTAATTATATCAGCATGGTGACTATGGGTGGCTAGGTATCTGGTGTTCTAACAATTTCTGGCAGTGAGTTGTACTAGTGTCGCAGTTGTAGGTATCTGTAAAAGTCTCTATTCAGGAGCTCGTGTGAGCTCTCTGGATGTCTGTGAAAGTTTTGAAACTACCCTGCAAACAGATTTGGGGGAGATAGCGCAGGCCATATCTCTCCCATTGTCTGAACCCATGATCCATTCTGCCTGGAGGAAAGTCATCTAGTATCAAGATTGGGGTAAGTAGTGGCAGGTAAGGGGTCAAGTGTAGAGCTCTTTTTATCGCTAACCACGTGTTCACATAATAGTGTGTCCATGGGTTAGGAGGCAAGGGTTGCACTGTTTCCAGAGTTCTGTGATATAAGGCTTTTAGATAATCCGAGAGCGGGGAACCATCTCCTGCTTCATCTCCACCCAGTGAGCTCTTGACATAGAGATCTGTCCTGTCATTAGGTGGGTAAGCTGGGCCACCCAGTAGTAAGCCTGCAGATCAGGTAGGGACAGCCCTCTGCTCGCTTTGGGGAGTGATAGTATTTTCATTCTGACCCTAGATCTCTGCCCTGCCCATATGAATCTAGAGATGGTTTGTCCCCCCAGCGAAGATTGAGCTGTACAGCGGTATGGGAACATTAAGAAATAGAGTGCTCTGGAGAGGGTGACCATGCGGATCAGGTCAATTCTCCTAGACAGGCTAAGAGGCAGGGTGTTCCAGCTAGCCAGGTCACTCCTCAGCTAGGCAGTGAAAGGTAGGTAGTTATTCCTGAAGAAGTTCAACAGGTCCCAGGAGAGGTATACTCCTAGGTATTTAACCTTCTCCAGGTCCCAGGCATATGGGAACAGGGTTCTGACATCTAGGGAAGGGGTGCAGTGAAAAGCCAACACCTCAGTTTTTGCCGTGTTGAGACTATATCCAGAGACCCTACCAAACTCCCCAAGGATCCGACTGACATGGGGCAGAGCTGTTTCTGGATCACTTAGATAAAGCAGCACATCATCTGCATATACTGTAGGGCAATTCGATGTTCAGTGCTTCCCTGTGTGATCCCTGAAAAATACCCCACTTCATGTATATTTTGAATTAGTGGTTCCAAAAATATGGCAAATAGTAGAGGAGATAGGAGTCAGCCCTGCTGTGAGCCCCTGCATAAGGGGAAGTATGGGGACTGGTGGTCATTGATCTTAACACAGGCCTTAGGTGAGGTGTAGATGTTCCTGATAACCTGTATAAGTGCCCTTGGGATCCCCATTTTCCCCATGGTTGCATATAGGAAGGGCCAGGTGACCTGATCGAAGGCTTTTTCGGCATCTAGATTGATCAGGGCTGTGGGCATCTTCTGGGTCTCCATCTCGTGGATGATATGCTTGATGTTATTGGTGGTACGGCTGCGGACAAACTCTGTTTTGTCTCTATTAATTTAGGTGTTGCAAGAGCTCATCCATTCTGTGTGCTATTATGCTCATAAATAATTTGTAGTCTGAGTCAGCACCGAGATTGGTTAGTAGTAGTGGCAGAGTAGGGGGTTCTTACCTGGTTTCACTATAACAGATATAGCTGCATACACCCATGTTGGGGAGGGGGCAGGTTCCCCCTCCAGAACCGAATTGAACATGTTGAGGAGGTCTGGGAGGAGTTGGTCTTTGGTTAGTTTGTAGAATTCGGCCCTGTACTCATCAGTACCTGGGGCTTTCAAAGTTTTGGATCTGAAGATGGCTGCTCCAAGTTCGATCTCCGATATTGGAAGCAACAGTTTGATCTCCCTGATCCTGATTAAATGTCGGCAGGGTGAGGGTTTGGAGGAAGGCCGCTATTTCTGGGGGTGGTATCTCTGATTCTGGGGTATATAGCTTAGTGTAGTAGGTGGTGAAACCTTCCATGATGTCATGGAGTTTGACTAGTCGTCTGACAATTACTGGGTGGTTTATGGAGGTAATGGTGGAAGTCTTTTTCTGTTTTCTAAGTTGGTAAGCCAGTAAACGTGTTGCTCTGGGGCCAACTTCATAGAATCTTTGTCGGAGGAACATGAGGGCTGTCTCCATCTGCTGCCCACATATCTGATCCAGCTCAGCTTTAATTTGCTGCATTTGTTGCAGGACTGTGTGAGCTCCTTGTTTATGTGCCATCTGGAGGAAGTGAAGGGTGTCCTCTGGATGGGTCTTGCATTCACTCCATTGTCTAGCCTGTGTGGAGGTGTATTGTATTATTTGTCCCCTCAGGACTGTTTTAATAGTGTCACTTCTAATCAAGGGGGTAGAGTCTGCAGAGAGGTTGTTTCTCTGGATGTTCTCTATCTCATTCAGCAGAAACTCACAAAATGGCTGTGAGCACAGGTAGTAGGGGTTTAAGTGCCACTGTGTATATTGGCACTGCAGGCCCAGATTCCAGAAGGGGGCTAGGGGTGTGTAGTCAGAATGTACTATGTCCCCCATTCGGGAGTCCACCAGGTGCTGCAAGTTCTCCAACTGGGTGTAGCACTGACTGATACAAGAATAAGTCTGGTGGACCGCTTAAAAGTGGGAGTAGTTTTGGGTCTGGGGGTGTAAGTGTCTCTATACATCCCCCCATCCCACCTCATTAATAAATCTCTTGAGGTATTTATGTGCAGGTGTGCGTATGGGGGGAGAGGGGTTGGACGAGTCCTGGTGTAGGTCTGGGGTAAAATTTAAATATCCAGCCAAAAGGAGCACCCTAACTGTCGTCTTGTACAATTTTGTCAAGTAGTTACCTAAGACGGGGCATGGCCAGGCCTGGCATAAAGTAAGCATTTGCCAGCGTAACCTCCTGGTTATTGATGGTACCTTGTATTATTGCCAGTCGTCCATCTGGGTCCGTCCAGGTCTTATTGGGTTTGAAGGGAGTGTGCCTGAAGATCAAGACTGCCACCCCCTCCTCCTACTGCTGTTGCTAAAGGAGTGATATACCTCTCCCCCAGCCAAATTTGTCCAGTTTTTTTTATGTTCAGTATTATTAAAGTGTGTTTCTTGGAGGTAGATAATGTCTGCCTTGCTCTTTTTTAGGTAAGACATTATGCAGGACCTCTTTATAGGGGACGTTAGTCCATTAATATTTACGGACAGTAGCTTTAATGGTGTATCAGTCATTTTCTCCAATAAGCTACGCAGAAGTAGAGTGTTGGGTTTGGTCCATCTTGGGACTCCATCAGGATCGACCACCTCCTGGTGTTTAGTGTTAGACTATTACAGCATTCTGTATTTACTGTTTTTACAGGGTAATCCCCCATCTGTAGTAACTAAATCTGGAGTGTAATTGTAATCCTGTCAGTATATGAAGATATGAATATCAGATGATTCTAGATGTGAAAGCTTGTATTCAACTTGTGTTTTAAATGCAGTAAAATATATGTTAAAAAACAGAAATGCAGAGCAAATAGTCAGAATGTGTAGCACATGTAGTCATTTAAAGAATAATAAGGAGAAAACGTGGTTACTGTGGATGCAAGAGACAGTCCCAGTCAGTGGTGCAAAGTGGTCACAAGGATCACTTTGTACCACTGTTCAACCTACCTATTCAAAAAGGGGCCACAAACCTATTCTTGTACTGGCATAATGGGAATTGCAAAGGATAGGGGGTGGACAATATGAGGGTGCTGGAATGTAAATGAGCCACTAGGTATACACACCTGTTCTCCGCCACCCTCATTACTGGACACAAGCAACCCTCAAAGTAACTAGAGCTGTTGTAAGCAGTTCTACTGGAGGTCACAGGCTTTCGAGATGGAACTAAAGTTTCACAGGAGTGGACATGATAGGCAGTGCATCATACCAAAAACATTGATCAACAGCATAGGGGAGGATAATCCACCAGACACTAGGGAGTCAGGGAAAAATATTTTAACTTTTCAGAGGGCCACTGGTGGTGTGCCATCAATCAACCCCAGTGCCTGGTGCATGCCACCATGCTCACCATCTAACATCTGGAAAATGCAGTTTGCGTCATTAAGCCAGACACAGATGCAGGGGGCACTCCACCCCCTGCTCACTGGCCTCCAGCTGCTGTGGTTACTGGCAATAAAGGTTTTGTATATAGCACGAAAATGTGGTGGCAGAATGGGGGGCTTATGTGCCCACGTTTTTGCCACCACATGTTGTAACAGTGCACTGGACCCCAGTTGTGTAGTGTTAAAGAACATCTCTACAAAGATCGATACATTTTTGAATGGTTTATGTTTAGAAATAGCTCCAGCATTGTGCGGAATATTAGTTTATCTTTGTGCAGCAGGGATAAATTTAAAGCAGCAGTGCTTGATAGTGATGAAAATGTTGGTACTTTTTTTATTCTATTTTAGATTACCCCATATCTCCTGACCTGTATGATACCCTTCTTGTCCCATTCTGAGTCTGCTTTAGCACTTTTTCACATTTGTAATAATAAAAAGAGCATTCCTTTTAATACGGCTTGAACTATGTTTTGATCAGCATGCACAGCTGTTTTAGTACACCTGTTATTTCATAAGGTCAAGGGAGCAGTATCTGATGTACCATGGCACAATGGGAATTGCAACCATGCAATTCTGCTTAAAGCTGAACCAGCATAATATTTTTTGGTGATTTGCATATACAGCCCATGATGCTTTGCATTGTGGGGGCATGTATGATTTAGTATCTGATGTATGCTAGTTCATTATAATCATATGAAAAGTGATCTTAACCAATGTGTGTTCAAAAATACCAGATAATACTGATGAAAACCTGATCTGAGCCATATTAAAAGGAGCGCTCCATTTATTATTTTAACTAGGGAGGAGGGACAAGCAGATGTAGAGGGCAGAATGCACTTGCGGGAGTGGCAGGGTTCACTGGATCATAGGCAACTAGCTACTAGGCCCATGGAGGGAGTCACTGATTACCAGCGTCCTTGATTTTTGGGTACTTTATGCACTGGGGACACCTCCTGGTGGGATGCACACATGCTGCACAGTGTAGTCAAGTTGCTGCACGTTATTGAGCCATCACCTTGCATAGTGCCATGCAATGTCCTTGACACATTTGCAGTATAGCCTCTTAGCAGCTGATAGCCCCATTCAGACTAAAAGCTGGATTTCAAATTTGCCTTCTGGTTCTGCTGTGGGAGGACTTTTTTCAAAGTCATTCACAAATATATGTGTATAGTGATCAAAATCCACCTGTTTTGGGGAATACCCCTGATAGCGACTTTGGACACTGATGTTTTTTCATTTGTTTACCAGTTGGGTGCACTGGTGCCAGAGTCTGAGACCATTTTCAGGCACAGTGCAGGCCATGAAGGTGGCTTAACCAGTTCAGTTGAACAGCATACAAAGAAGTTATCCAGATATGTGCAAGCAATGTTAACGCAGTATATTGCAGTCACAAGATCCTCTATTATGTATAGAAATGAGAAATTATTACAGTATTGTTAGCAGTGAAAGCTTGAAACAATAAATACAGTAAAATACCTATTTATGTTACAGATTGCACACTGATGTATATCTGGGACGGACTAGCATAAACAAACAACAAGAGGTGCAATAGGCCAGAAGAAACATTTGAAGGCAGAGTTGGTCATTTATTTTATTTATTTATTATTTATTTATTTATTAGAATTTCGGATGAATACCTTTGAGCCAATGGCTCTTATACAGAGGTTCCACGTCAGTATACAAAGAATAGAAGTACAGTTTGTGTGAGATTAGCAGGCAAGCAGTTTGGGTACAAAATTCAGTACAGGGTATACATGGTCTAAAGCTACAGGTGATATAAATAACAGTTAGAACAACATAATCAGGCATACATTTAAGAATGATGAGTCACAACAAATAATATTTACATGAATTAAAGCTGCCAGAAGGGCATTGTCAAAGGGAAAGTTAGAGTGGAGAAAACTGAGTTGCTGCCAATTGTGCCATGTAGTGTAGGAAAGTGGAAGAGAGAGTGGGTGTAGAGGGGTAACTGGGAGGGAGGTAGAAGGAGAGGTGGGTGGGAAGCAAGGATTGGGGAACAAGTGCAACATTGGGTGAGGCGAGCAGATTAGGAAAGGGAGAGAGGAAGGGAGTTGAAGGAGGGTAAGAGAGTAAGGTGGTGGACCTGAGCTAGGGAGAGAGGCAGGGATAGATATGGGGAAGGTGGTGGCAGGCAGAGGTGGTGATAGTAAAGCGGTGCGAAGAACAGAAGTGACTACCTGGGAGGTTAGGAGAAACAGTCACAGGTGGCTCTGGACACAAGCGTTTGAAGTAGCTTGTGTTTGAATGGATCCATTCACATATCGGGACTGTGTAGCACAGTACGGTCTGCACACCCATTGGCCCATGCTGTGGACCAATGGGCGTACAGCTGTACTGTACACTGTCAGTCAGCGGGCAGCCTGAGGCTTTGGTGGGGAGCTGCCACCTCTGCTGACTGGGGGGAGCGGGGTGGCGCTCAGTGGGCAGGTGGGGAGGGGGGTACCGCTTGACCACAAGGGTGTTTTCATGTACGAAACCTGCGATCGGGCTTGGGAGCAGGTCCACTGGACCACCAGGGATATATTTCTTTATTATGAGCCCGCGATAGGGCAGGATTCGGTCCACTGGACCACCAGGGTTAATAATCATATTACATAGCCCGTGATCGGGCTGGAGAGCAGGTCCACTGGACCACCAGGGATGACAGTATAATTACAATGCCCACGAACGGGCATTAGCATTTCACCGAGGGGCAGGGGGGCATAACTCAACGGCTGTAGCCTGGCAGGGTGCCAGGCGAAAGTCGCCAGGGATCGTGCACCTGCATGCAAATAGGGCCATAATGACATGCAATTGCCTCGCTTATGCCCTTGCATGCAATGGTCCCATTTGCATACCCACCGCTGAATATCATGGTTCTGCACCAAAGCGCAGCGTGCTTGCACTGGTGCATCCCTGCTCCTCACTTACCATTGCTGGTGCAGTGTGAAGCCATTGCTGCCATATTCAACAGTGTTGAGCCATGGCGCAGCAATCGTTGAATATTACCCAGGTCACCTGGTGCATCCCAGTTGCGCTATGCCCAGGCTTGCACCCCAGCCTGGTACAGTCTGAATATCCCACCCTTTGTTGCTAAATGCAACATGTATAAAACCAAAAGTGTTAGCTCTAATATACAAATCAATAAGGTAACGCTATTCCTGACCCCACCAATAAAGCCATACACAAATGGCAGAACTCTTAATATCTACAGATTTTGGATAGGGACTAGTCCCGTTGCTGGAGTTTGGTGCACCAGAGTTACATGGGCAGTTGTAGCCTACTGATGCAAAACAAACTCTTGCACCAGTGGTACTTCATACCTCAGCAACTTAATTCGTTTGGTTTACTTTCTGAGGAAAACTGCTAGAGGTGTGGTGCCCCTGAAGCAGATCTTTTGCGCACATTGTGGAACTGCCAGAAACTATATTAATTCTGGATGGCTGTACACCAAGAGTATTCTCATATACCGAATGTATCCCTGCCATAGTCACCTCTTCTGTTTCTCCTAGGGACTCCTGACAGAGATATTTTAGTGGAGCACTCCATGCTCAGATGGCTTTTAGTAGTGCGACTGGAGGCTAGGCATCTAATTTTTTGTTGGTGGCACACCTGGGTATCCCAGCATTTGCTGAATGGCAGTAGCTGTTCATTTCCTGGCTACCATGGTAAGAATGTCCCACTTTGCCAAAAACACCATGCCTGCGTAATGAGAGATCTGGGACTATTTTTACAGTCTACTGAATCCATCCTTCTAATACCTTATATCAGAGAAGCAGGGACTCCTGGAGCCCACTGTGAACCAGGGAGACAGAGCTCATTCATCCTTGACAAGCCTGCCCCACCCCTCTCGTATCTACCATGATGTGCCATATTGGACTGTAACCCAAGGATGGTCACCCTTTGGGCACCCCATGCCCCTTGGAGTGGATCTATGTTGCTAATGTTCTAGGGTGATTCACTAATAATAAGCATTATATGAAGACATCCCCCTGGGCATTTAATACACCTGATGAGGCTTGTTTGGGCCCCCTTTTCTGAAATAATTCAAAGTAAATTCTTAAACTGGTCTATTAATTCTGCACTTCCATTAGATAGAGGATAACATAGAAACATAGATGTTGACGTCAGATAAGGACCGCAAGGTCCATCCAGTCTGCCCATTTCTTTTTCTACCTTATAAATGTGTCATCAACCTTTGTTCTGTCAATGGCCTATCTAGTCATACTCATCTGCATTACTCCATCCCATGCCTGTTTGAAGCCCTGCACTGTATTCATATCCACCACTTCCTGAGGTAGGCCGTTCCATGCATCCACCACCCTTTCTGTGAAAAAGAACTTCCTCACATTACCCCTTAATCAGCCTCCCTCTACTCTCATGCTGTGTCCTCTTGTCCTGCTATTTTTGTTGTATTGAAACATGTTAGACTCTCTCACCTTGTTAATGCCCTTAAGGTGTTTGAATGTTTCAATCATATCACCTCTCTCCCTCCTTTGCTCTAGGGTATACATACCGAGCTCCGTTACTCTGTCCTCATATGTTTTCTGATGCAGTCCCTGCACCATTTTGGTTGTCCTTCTCTGGACTGCCTCAATTTGGTTAATGTCCTTGTGAAGGTGTGGCCTCCAGTACTGCACAGTAGCTCCAGATGGGGCCTAACCAGTGTCTTGTAAAGAGGGATTACCTCCCTCTTCAGGCTTGATACCCTACTAATACACACCCCAACATCCCCTAGCCTTACTTACTACTTTACTGGTCTGCTTGGATGATTTCAGGTAATCGCGATGATGATGCCCAAGTCTCTCTTCTCTGTGACTGCCAGCAACTCCCCTCCCAGCCTATAGGTGGCTTCAGGGTTTCTCTTCCCTATGTGCATGATCTTGCACTTCTTTGCATTAAACCCCAGTTGCCACTCTTCTGGCCATTTTGCTAGTTTATCCAGATCTCTTCTCATTCTGCCCACGCCATCTGGATCATCTACTCTGTTGCAGATCTTGGGGTCATCTGCAAACAGACAAACCTTACCCTCCAGTCCATCTGCAATGTCACCAATGAAGATATTGAAGAGGACTGGCCCCAGGACTGATCCCTGAGGTACCCCACTTGTGACTTGTGTCTCTTCTGACTGTATACTGTTTACTACCACTCTCTGTTTTCTGCCCGTCAACCAGTTTGCCACCCAGTTGACCAACTTCTGACCCACCCTGAGCCTACCCAGCTTATTAATCAATCTTCTATGTGGAACAGTAGCGGAAGCTTTGCTGAAGTCAAGATAGACAGCATCAACTCCTCCCCCTTGGTCCACCACTCTGGTTACCCAGTCAAAGAAATCTATGGGATTATTTTGACAGGACCTTCCTTTTGTTTAGTTTTTAGTTTATTGTTCTAGGAATTATTACCTTTGAGCCAATGGCTCTTTTACAAAGGTTCCACGTCATCAATGTACAAACAAACAAGACATGTTACATAGAATGGTCAGCAAATCATAAAGGTTTCAATAAGCCAGTATAATACAGTACATCACAGGAAAAAAACGAAACATTGGAGGAATGGTCAAGGTGGGAAGGGTAGGAGGAGATATGGGGAAGGGAGCAGACTTAGAGTAGTTAGAGGTACTCAGATGCCTTTGTCAAGAAAGGAGCAGAGGAAGAAGAGGAGGATGAAAAACAGTAAAAACAGCCATGAGGGAAGAATAATTAGTCAAGGCAGTCACAGGAGCTAGAGGCTGAGAGGTGAGAGTAAAGCATAGATTTGAAAGCTCCTAGTGATGTGGAGGAAGTAATGAGCGAGCTCAGGGCATTGTACCGGCTGGGGGCACGACAGGCAAAAGATCTTTGGCCCTATGTGGTCCGGCATCTGGGGACCTGGAGAGGCTGGTGTTCTGATCTTCTGGTGGGACGGATGCTGGTATTCGGGCAAAGTAGGTATTGGATACACAGCGGAGTGCAGCCCAAGATGGATTTTTTTGCCATCAAGCATGTGAGGTACCTTATGCGATTTGAGAGTTGCAACCATCCTGTTTCAGTGTAGAGCTCACATGTATGGTACATCTTTGCGCTCAGTGAACGTGACAGGCCTGTTTAGGGAGGTTGTGATGCTTAGTGCCGTGGTAGTGGCAGAATACTTAGATAATTACGCCATAGTCTATGATTGAGATGACAGAGCTTTGAGAGCAATCCTCAGTGCAGCTTGGGTAAGGAATTGCTGGTTTCGGAACAGGATACCAATGCGCTGGTTCACTGTTTTCGCTGTGTTATCAATGTGGGTTGCAAAGGTAAGACCTTGATCAAAGGTGATTCCAAGGTATTTAAATGTTGACACATGTTCAAGGGTATTTCCTGGGTATGTTTTGATATTAAGTGGAATTTGTCTTTTTCTGTTTTGTGGACTGGAGAAAAGCATGGATTTTATTTTTTTGTTATTTAGGACCAGCTTGTGATCTAGAAACCACTTTTCAACATTGGAGAAAGCAAGTTGCAGGCTCTGGAGTAAAGGTTTCGGGTCCTTATGAGAGGAGAGAATCACGGCATCGTCAGCATAAAGGATTATTTGTTCTGGGCAGGATTTGGGGAGAGAGTTTAGGAAAAGGCTGAAAAGGAGGGGGCCTAGGATTGACTCCTGTGGAACACCTGAGAAGACCAGTTTTGAGTCTGAGAGAACTTCTAAGATTTTTACTGATTGAGAGCATTGTGCCAGGTAACTTTTAACCCAGACACCTGGTCCTTCTGAGAGCCCAAGACTGTGTAGTTGTGTGATAAGTAAGCCATGGTGAACAGTATCAAAAGCCTTTGTTAGGTCAATGAAAACAGCTCCGGTTTGATATCTTTTGTCCAAGGCAGTGTGAATTTCTCCTGAGAATTCCAGTAGGGCGGTTGACGTACTGTGTCCTTTCCTAAATCCATGTTGCTGCAAGCAGAGTATGTTATACTTATGCAGGTAGTCTGAGAGTTGGTCAACCACAATGCGTTCGAGGGCCTTGGAGCGGGGTGGAAGTATAGATATAGGCCGATAGTTTCCTGGTAGGGACTTGTCGCCACTTTTAAACACTGGTGTTACTATAGCAGACTTCCATTTGCTGGGAAATTGACTAAGGCAGAGGGAGAGATTGAAAATTTTGGTGAGTGGGTGCACCACCTCTTCCAGGGTAAGGGACAGAATTTTAAGATCAATAGTATCACTGCTTGCTCTGGATTTAGAGATAGCCTTTTTTATATATTTGTAGACTTGATGTGTCTTAACTATTTTGAAGTGGAAAAGCGGTTGGTCAGGTGAGGCAGTAGGAGATGTTGGTTTTGGCGAGTCCGTGTCAGAGAAGAAGTCCGGCGGGAGGACACCACTGAGGTCAGTGAAAGTTTTATTTAAGGCCTTTGCCATGACCATTGGGTCTAGGGTAGTGGTTCCATCGACAGTCATTATAGTGGGAGAGGATTTGGACTGCTTACCCGTGATATTCCTGATGTTGTCCCAGAATGATCTCCCATCACCCCAGGAGTTTGCGAGGGCATTTTTGAAATAGGAGCTCTTCATTAGTTGGATTTGTTTGGTACATTGGTTTCGTGCCTGTTTATACTTCTGGATATCCGTCAAGGAGCCTGTGGCCTTGGCTATGGCCCAGAGGTGGTCCCAAGCTTTGAGTTGGGCCAGTAGTTTGGCCGTGAGCCAGGGATTTGAGAGCGCTTTGATTTTACGCTTTTTTACTGGTGCGTAGGTGTCACAGGCAGTGTTGTAAATCCATGCTGTCTTGGATCCTGTGCTCCTATGGATTCCAGGTGTTGCACTATCCTTTCCTTAAGGAGTGCCTCCATAATCTTGTCCACTACTGAGGTAAGACTGACTGGTCTGATGTTCCCTGCCTCCTCCTTGCTACCACTTTTGTGGAGCAGGATCACATGAGCCCTTCTCCAGTCTAATGGGACCTCTCCTGTGCTCAGAGACTCACTAAACAGTTCTGATAATGGCTCTGCTAGTTCCACCCTTAGCTCCTTTAGTACCCTGGGATGTATGCTATCAGGTCTCATTGCCTTGTCCACCCTGAGCTTATCAAGCTCTTGTAGGACCCTTTCTTTTGTGAAGGGACTAGTGTACACCTCCCTTCCCCTGTGTCCATGGTGCTGAGCTGTGGGCCCTGCCCTACCTTCTCTTCAGTAAATACTGAGCAGAAGAATCTATTTAGGATAGATGCTTTTACATGGTCCTCCTCCTCCTCACACGCCCACTTATCTTCTTTGATCTTAGCAATACCCCCACTGGACTTTCTCCTTTCACTAATGTATCTATAGAAAGTCTTGTCACCTTATTTTACTGATCGTGTTAGTGTTTCCTTGGTTTGGGCCTTTGCCTGCCTTACTACCTTCCCTGCTTCCCTTAGGGAAGTTTGGTATGCCTCCCTGTCTTCATCCCGCTGCGTTCCCATATATTTCCTGAAGCCAAGCCTTTTGGCTCTGACCTTTTCTGCTACCGTTTTTGACAACCAAAGTGGTTCACAGTACTATGTTTCTTATGAATTCACGTACAGATTTTCCTACTACGTATGCTGGTGTTGCTCACTGATTAAGTATAGGACCAATTTTAAGGTATCCTGAGTATTTTACTTGTTTGTATAGCTGTGGCAATGAACTGTAATGTCTGTTAATGAGATTGTATGTTAATTGTATGTTAATGAGATTGTATAGCCATTTCTTTTCCATGTATTTTAAATTTTATTCTGATTTTTATTGTATTTTAAGATGTTTTTTATGTTTGTTAGGCAGCCTAAGCCTCAGGGAATGGGCACCCTATAAATAAAATTGCCTTGCCTTGTCATGTAATGGAAGTATTTGATTGAATAAATAAAAGGAATTAACTGCAAAAACGAAACCTGAAGTGTTCATACAGGATCAAGTCAGAGCTCTGAGGAGGCCACCCATTTGATGGCAAAACATCAACATGTTCATGCACACGCATGTGATGTCATGTGGGCATCCTCTTTCCCTGCTGCCAGCTACCATAAGTAAGGGATCAAAAGTTAAATTTGTTTAAAAAGCCTACGAAAGTTATGTGGGAAAAGAGACTATTACAACTTTGAATAGGACAAGATGACTGACCCTGCATGAATATTGAAGAAGGATTTCCATTAGAATATTATGTTTGTCTATGTATTATAATAGAATAACTGCTGGATAAATATTAGATAACTCTGAATCCTTAATCTCCTTCAAACATAACCTAAAACCATACCTCTATGACAAGTTCCTGTGTACACACCTATTGTCTGAATGGTTTTTTTTTATTTGTTAAACTAGGTAATGGGCTGGGTAAAAAAAAGGCATTTTCATGCCACATCTGAAACTAAACGTGTAATAACAATTAAGCAATAAGGCACTACAGGGTGTGTGTTATTGTGTAATAACGTTACTCCTAGGGTGGGTTGAAGCACGAGCACCACCCCAGGAGTGACGTTATTACACAATAACACACACACTGGAGTGCCTTATTGCTATTATACAATGGTCCGTTGTTATAGAAAATAAAAAAACATTTAGAAAAATGTTTTTAGTAGATTTTTAATGTGGCAGTATATCTTTGTTTCTTAAAAAAAATGGCTCAAGCGTATGCTCAGCCATACAGTGTTGTTATTGTGTAATAACATCACTCTCTCAGGTATACACTGACCAATCAGAGTCTAGGATTCTTTCTTGCCATTGTATAATGTACAGTATACAATACGCAAAGATATATACAGTGAACTATTGCTCAGGCAATGTCAATGTGTAGTAACAGTACACAGTAATACATACAATAGAATAAACTACTGGATCCTACTGAACTCTACAAATATACTGTATGAGGAACTTACTGATCCTGGTTCAGATCCATGCTATAGTCTCTCATGCTATTCTACTGTGTAAAAAATATGTAACACTGTGCCTCCGTCCAGTTTGTTTGTGCCCCATTGCTTAAATATGTACTGTTAAAAAATCCTTTTTTACTATAATCTGCACTGATTCTTGCAACTATCACTTCTTCTTTTTTCATTCTTTGTTTCTCCCCCTTTCACCCCGAGCAGCCCTCTTACTATGCAGACCCCAGCCTTATTCAGCCACTGTCCTGGGCCTCACCCCATCTACTTACTTACCACTATGGGTGAGTGGGTACCACAGGTAATGGTGCAGAGCCTGTGAGGCCGCCATTCTCATCCTGGTGTTTGGGGCTGTTTTCCTTCAGTTTTCTTCCCATTCCTGAGGCCAGCACGTGGGTGTACGGCATGAAGACACAGCAATTACTTGCAACTATCACTTCTAAGGATGTGTACTTGCTCAGACTGTACTAACCTGTGGCACGGTGTGTAACTATTACCTGCTGTTTGCCAAAAAATGTACTGTGCCTCCTAAACCTTGTTGCTATTATGCTTGCTGCTATTACTATCCCCCAGGACCCCTTGTAAAAAAGTGCTTCTAGTTGGGGCTATAGTAGATGCTGGATGCCCCCCCTGATATTGTCCCCAACTTCAAATACTTAGGAGTCCAGTTGGATTGCCACCTCAACTTTTTGTGTCATATAGATGAAATCTATAGGAAAGCTCTTTTGAAACTAGGGACACTGCATCTGAACAAATAATTTCTCTCCTCCCGGTCCACTGCAAAACCGTTGTGAAAATGATTCTGTCAGCATTAAACTACAGGAATGTAGTACATGGTTACTGTTCATTGTGCTTGGAACTCCATACAGTCTAAATCTCCACTGCACCATAGTTGTGAGATTTGGAAGTCATTGCACCATAGCTCTGATGTTACAGCTGTGGCTCAACAAGCAAGTTCTGGTCAGAACCAAAATGGCTGTTAATACATTAAGTTGATATGGGACAGAATTAATAGGTTACTTGGATTGTAATTTACTTATGTTATTGTGATGTAATAATCCTGCTCTTACATCACAATAATAGCCCACAAAATAAAACCTTACAAATCAAGCTAATGCAGAAAGTAGCTGTTGGCATTTTTCATCATGCTTTTTTCCCTCCGTGCACCTGCTCAGCCCTCTTTCTACTGGACCCTACAGCCTGATCACTCATCATTCCAAAGACTTTAGCCAGCTTGCCTTCATGACATAACCCTCATGATGGGGTCCCCAGGGCAGGCTCATACCTCAGGGAAGCAAGATCCAGTAATTGGGGTACCTGGATGGTGGTATCAGACCTGTGAGGTTCCAGTGTCATGCAGCTCGAGTGGGTGGTGTTTCGGCCTCCATTTTCCCCTCTGTAGGTGCAGACTATAACGATCATTAATAAATGTTCTGGTATTTAATAGCCTGCTCCCCATTTCTCCTTTGGTAGCAGTACATAATGCACAGCTTTCTCTATGCAGTAGTAAAAAAACACCGGTTAAAGACCTTGCAAAATAATTTGGGGCAAAGGTTGTTACAGTATCTGGTAAACCTTTCTCAACCATGTGTGACTGTAACCAATAAATTAACCAAACTGGTTCCTGCGTCCAGCTGCCACAACAACACACCACATCCACCACCTCCTCTGTCACCTCACCTCAGCTAAGGCAAGGCAAGGCAAAGCAAAGTTTATTTCTAAGGCGCCCAATCCCAGAGGCTCTGGGCACCGTACATGAAATATACATCAAGCAGGGTATCTGGAAAAATAATCATACATAAAACAAATAATAACTTAGCAATATCAGAATAAATAAAACAGCACTATCAGACTTGGCAGATTTTTTTAGGATTTCTGGGCTGGTCTGCTCTCAAGCCTCTGGGAAGGCAAAGGAAAAAAAGATGGGTTTTTAGGCCACTCTTGAACCCCTCGAATGATATGGCCTCCCTGACATCAGCTGGTAGTGAGTTCCATAGGACCGGTTCAGCAATACTGAAGGCCTGGTCGCCAGAAGTTCTTAATCTGGTCCTAGGAACTTCAAGGAGGCCACTGGTCGAGGAACAGGGGGAGTGGACTGAGGTGGCAGGTGGTAGAAGATCAGTGAGGTAGCCAGGGCTGAGCCCGTGTAGGGTCTTATAGGTGAGTAAACTCACCTTGAAGATAACCCTCCACCTGACCGGCAGCCAGTGCAGAGCTTGCAGCACTGGGGTTACATGACTAGACCTGGGAAGGCCAGTCAGCAACCTGATAGCTGTGTTCTGCACCAACTGCAGCCATTGAAGGGTACCTCCAGAGACCTCAAAGTAGAGAGCATTACGGTTATCGAGTCTGGATGTTACAAAGGCATGCACCAGCGAGGGCAGGTCCTCAGGCAGAACTAGGGGTTTGATCCTGGCAATGTTCCTTAAGTGGTAGAAACCACTTTGGATGACAGCTGACACCTGAGCTTCAAGTGTCAGTCTATCATCAAGGATCATACCAAGATCTCGCACCCTAGGGGAGGCCGCCAACAATGTGGGTCCCAGGAATAACCCAGTAGCCACGCTGGAGGTACTCCCATCATGCCCTTGTCCCGGCCCAATTGCTAGTACCTCTGTCTTGTCCAGGTTAAGTCACAGCCAGCTGGAGGACATCCAATCATTGATCTTGGCCAGGCAGATATTAAGCACTTCCACAGTGCCTGGTTGTTCCCATTGCAAAGGACAAATACAGTTGGGTATCATCTACATAACAGTGAAAACCCACACTGTACCACCTAATGAGTTCACTCAGGGGCAGCATATACACTGCAAATAACATTGGCAACAAGATTGACCCCTGATGTACTCTACATGGCAGTAGCTTCGGGGAGGAGGAGACATTCCCTATCACCACCTGTTGCTTCCTGCCAGATAGAAAGGATTCCAACCAGCTGATGACAGGGCCAGCGAGTCCACAGTACTCGCTGAGGTGACTGTGAAGCACAATGTGATCTACAGTGTCAAAGGCCGAAGAGAGATCAAAGAGCACAGCAGTATCTACAGTATCTGGTAAACCTTTCTCAACCATGTGTGACTGTAACCAACAAATTAACCAAATTGGTTCCTGCTTCCAGCTCTCACAGCAACACACCACATCCACCACCTCAGTCACCTCAGCTAAGTTGATCTGACTCACATCCAGCTGCACTGGCTCTGAAGTCCCCCTCCCGCTCAGATCAGAATCAAAGATGGTCAAATAAATTAAATGATGTTTTATTTATTAAATAGTAAATCTGAGAGCCAGCCTGGTGGCGCTGAGGGCTGAGGCGCTGGATGCCTTACCTTGCGCCATGCCGGTGACCAATGTTCAGGAACAGACATGGAGCACCGGGGGTTGGCAGGGAGGAGAAGGATCGAGCATCCCCAGGACTGCTTTCCTTCTCCGGGCAGGGGGGGGGGTTTGCAGGGCTCGGCGACTGTCTGCCACCTGGCAGAGGCTGGGAGGTGACACGTCAGCACTGGAAGTAGACGAGAGTCTGGCAGGCACTTGGCAGGACGTGCACGGGAGCGTGCGTGCAGCCACTGCTGGTGCCATTGCATGCCGCACCTCAAGAGGGAGAATATAGGAAAAAATGGAGTCCTCTGCGTATGACGATGGTCCCCCTCCATGATGGACTGGAAAGGCACCTCCCTGAACTCTAATCCAGACCCGATTGGTTTGAGTCGCTCCCCACCCCTGCCATGAAGGAGTAAGTAAGTAGAGGTTTCATACCTGGTTGCCTACACGAGGCGTCAGATACTGGCAGAGGACTCCAGGGGGAGAAAATAATAACTGCAAAAAAAATAAAAAATAGTAAATCTGAAATCAAAAGGTTAGTTATAAGTCAATAGCTGCACTAGTCAACAGAGCCCTATGGTAGCTGGCAGTGCCAGGGACATGGCACAGCCGAGTTGAGTGAGAATAATCCCAGAGACTGGCAGCAACAGACAACAACACAGAAACAGAAGAGGCTGGCGGATGGGTTGCTGATGCTCTCTGCTCGGACTTGGCCCTGTACTGTAGAGTGCAAGCAGCAGATTGCAGCTATGGATGTGAGCACAGGCTGCATGGAGTTCACATGTGGGGGTGCTCCTGACTACAGGGGGTTCCCATCTGAGAAATCACCAGTACAAACACAGTTGATACTAACAACATATTAGCCCTTCCATCTAGGATATGTGGAATGAAGAGTAAAAGAAAATGCAGTATTCTACGTATAATTTCCATTAGGCTAGCCTCTTCAGAGAAGTCTTAGGTATATTCATAAAGTGGTAATAGAAAGGCAGTAAAGCACAGTATTTAGACTGCTGTTTAACCTATTAAACAAAGTGAGGGTAAAAATTACTGCAATAGAAGCTTCTGCAAACTGCTCAATATTCAAAAACATTATGTTCCAAATATAACACACACTGTAATCTTTCATTTGTTCTTTTTGTATAATAATTTCCCATAACACTTTCCCACAATAAGCTTTGTTGTATTCTATCTCCTCCATTCAAGGATGCCAGGATAGCTGCCAGCCGCAGCTATGTTAAAGGGTGCCACGATCATTGTTGGTTGTGGCTCTACTCAAGGGTGCATAACAAAGATACCAGAGCACTGGAAAGTGAAAGCTGCCAGCTACAGACACTGTTGTTGATCTGCTGATGGAAACTGGCCACTTGAATGCTGAAAACAAACAAAAAAATGGCACAGTGAAAGTGGTAATGAAGCAAAATTTATTGGGGCTTTAGGGGCTAATAGCAACAAGGTCATGCCCCTCGTGCTTTGTGCTCCTATGGCACTTCATTGTGGGAGTGGATGTGACTTTGTTGCTGTTTGCCTCTGAAACCCCAATAAACTTTGTTTCATTATTTCAGTTGCAGAGCTGACCATTTTGTTGTTGTTTTCTTCCATTAAGGGTGGCCCTTCTCCCAGGGTGGTGAGCTTCAGGTTTGGGACCAGGAAGGGGTGCCGAGGACTTGGTGGGTACTAAGGACTCCTGATGGGCCTGTAAGGAGTTGGCAGGTCTGGAATGAACACTGGACTCACTGAAGAAAAGAAACTATTGGGACAGAGCTAGTGAATCCAAGATAAGCGCTGGACCTGCTAAAGGAAAAAAGAGCCAGATGCTTCAGTTGTAACACTTGTCATTGTGGGGGAGATGAGTTTGAGACAGGACCAGTAACAGATGGCGAGGGAGGGAAGCAGAGTGAGTGTCAGGGCAGGGGAGTGTTATTTCTTGGTGGGGAGAGAGGAAGACAGAGAGAGAGAGAGAGAGAGAGAGCGAGAGAGTGAGAGTGGAAGTGCACTGATTTGTGCATATTGATTATGTGCTTCAACAGCACCATATGAGCAGACATTTGTGATACATTCAGTATCCAGTTATGCCCTTCCAGGCACCCACATATTCTCTCTTCCTCCGTTCACAACACATCAGCTAAGCTGTCATTATACAGCCATAAAAAAGGAGCGAGTGAAGTAATCTTCAGTTCTTTCAAGTAATAACATCTTTTTGAGGTAGTTTGTCACTTGGCTGAACTCGAACATCTTGCAGCAGGCGGTGAGGCTGAAGGGAGTGGGAGGAGGGAGCCTGCCCAGCACAGCTCATGAAACTGCAGGGTCTGCTGAACTCAGTCTATGCCAGTTCTGTCCATTTCATACATATATTAGCCAAGCAAGGCTGCTAGTGCTAACTGCAGAGCTCAGCTCTGTCATGGACTGGCCTACAGCTGACCACTGCTGGTCTCAACTCATACATGACCGAGTCACTGCTAGCTCACCCATGGACTGGCCCATAGCTGCCCACTACAGGGCTCAGCTCACCCATGACTGGGCTTCTGCTGTCCACTGCAGGGCTCAGCCCACACATGGACTGGTTCACAACTGCCCACTGCAGGACTCAGCTCAACCATGGACCTGCCCACAGCTGCTCACTGCAGGCCTCAGCTCACCCATGGACTGGGCTGCTGCTGCTCAATTCAGGGGTCATCTCACCTATGGACCAGCCCACAGCTGCCCACTGCAGGACTGAGCTCAACCACAAACTGACCCACAACTGCTCACTGCAGGGCTCAGCTCACTCAAAGGTTGGGCCAGAGCTGCCCACTGCAGGACTCAGCTCACCCATGGACTGGCCCACAGCTGCTCACTGCAGGGCTCAGCTCACCCATAGACTGGGCGACTGCTGCTGCTCACTGCAGGCTTAGCTCATCCATAGACCAGCCCACAAGTGCCCACTGCAGAACTCAGCTCAGCCATGGACTAACCCACAACTGCGCATTGCAGGACTCAGCTCAGCCATGGATCAGCCTACAGCTGCTCACTACAGGACTCAGCTCACCCATGAACTGGCCCACAGCTGCTCACTGCAGGGCTCAGCTCACCCATGGTCCAGCCCACAGCTGCTCACTGCAGGGCTCAGCTCACCCATGGACTGGCCCACAGTTGCTCACTGCAGGGCTCAGCTCACCCATGGACTGGCCCACAGCTGCCCACTGCAGGACTCAGCTCAACCATGGACCAGCCCACAACTGCTCACTGCAGAGGTCAGCTCACCCATGGACTGGGCTGCTGCTGCTCACTGCAGGGGTCATCTCACTCAAGGGTCGGGCCAGAGTTGCCCACTGCAGGACTCAGCTCACCCATGAACCAGCCCACAGCTGCCCACTGCAGGGCTCAGCTCACTCAAGGGTCGGGCCAGAGTTGCCCACTGCAGGACTCAGCTCACCCATGAACCAGCCCACAGCTGCTCACTGCAGGGCTCAGCTCACCCGTAGCAGAGTTTTATTTAACTCTAAAAATTGATTAGTGTTTTGCTCATAAAAGTGCTAAAACATTGTAAAAATGCACAGCACCTGCCTCACTGTGTTTAACAAACATAGCACTTCTAGAAAACCTATATAAATACTTTCTGAACAGTTAGTATTGTCCCAATAAAAAAACTGCTAATCAGTTATTTAAAACCCTGCGTAGACCGGGCTGCTGCTGCTCACTGAAGGTTCAGCTCACGCATAGACCAGCCCACAACTGCCCCACTGCAGGACTCAGCTCAGCCATGGACTAGCTCACAACTGCCCATTGGAGGACTCAGCACAGCCATGGACCAGCCTACAGTTGCACACTACAGGACTCAGCTCACCTATGGTCCGGCCCACAGCTGCTCACTGCAGGGCTCAGCTCACCCATGGATGGGTCCACAGCTGCTCACAGCAGGCTCAGCTCACCAATGGACCAGCCCACAGCTGCCCACTGCAGGACTCAGCTCAGCCGTTGACCAGCCCACAGCTGCTCACTGCAGGGCTCAGCTCACCCATGGACTGGCCCATAGCTGCCCATCATGGGGCACAGCTCTAGCAATACAGTGCAAAACATACCCCACCCCAGACTTGAACTTACAGACTACAGAAAGTGAAGGGTCCCCACATAGTCCCTCTCTGTGATCAAAATCTCATTCAAGATGGAAGTCTGACTTCTGGTGACGTCAAGGAGCTGCAAGGAACTTAGCGTTAAGAGCTCCCTGCCCAGTCGACTGATCCAACCTCCTAAAACCTAACTAATACAAATAAAAATGTTGAGAAACTCAGGAGGGAAGCAACTAGAAGGCTACAGAGGCAGAAATCGGACCAGAGGGAAAGAAAAAAGCATGGATGACACTCGATTCCTAGAGGATCCCCCCAGTAGGTCTCTCTCCCCGGCGAGTTCCCATGCGGCTGGTTACGATACAGACGGAGAAGCAGAACAATTATCTCATGCTAGATTTGAAACCCTTCTGAACAAGATCCACGAATCCAGATCAGAAAACAAGCAGGAATTCAAAGCTGTCAGAAAACAACTAACCACTCTTGAAACACGTATAGGTTCAATAGAAAAGCGAGTCACTGAAAACGAGGAGACTACCACTCAGCATACCGAAATATTGCAGGCCCTGGTACAGCAATCCGAAGAGCTCCGGTCAAAATGTCTAGACTTAGAAGGCAGATCACGCCGGGACAACCTCTGCCTCTATGGTCTCCCTGAAGGCATGGAAACTACCCCCATGGCTCCCTTTATAGAGAATTTGCTAAGAGATATACTAGACTTGCCTAGCTCCTACACGTTCCACATAGAGAGAGCACACAGATCTTTACAGGCAAAACCTATGGATCCCTCAGCCTGACCTTGCTCTATTGTCTTCAAACTAAGCTCATATAGTGACAAAGAAGACATCCTGCATCGAGCCTGGATGAAAAAAGAAACAAAATATCTGACCCACAGATTGTTTCTGGATCATGACTACCCACAAGAAGTGCAACAACAGAGGCTCCGGTACCTTCCAATCCTGAAGTCCCTTCGAGAAAAGGCGATCCGTTTCCACACCCCTTACCCAGCTAGACTGCGGATTTTCTGGGAAGATGGGGTGAAAGTGTATTCTACGGTGGAAGAAGCAACAGAGGCCTTAAAGGAAAGAAAAATACAGATACCAGAGAACCAGAACCAAAATATCGGGAGAGGCGGATGGTTTTGGCAACGCAACCAGAACAGGAAGACAATGGGCACCAAAATATTGCAGCATGGAGAAGCACTACGCAGATTACAGAAAATTCTCAGCAAGAAGGGTGAAAAGGCAGACAATCCAACCTGAATCGCTGTAAAATCTCCAGATGAATTATCAGTAGCCTAAAATCTAGGCAAAATCCCCCCTGAAACTTTCTCACCACCGGAGATCAAGCAAGAGATAAGTTGGCTTATTTATAGGCAGCACTATGAGCTCCTATTTGTACTGGAAAAGCGGACTATGGGGGGTCAGAATCGGTGTTGGTCACTGAGAGATCTGGAAACACAAATCCTCATATTATTAATATCATAATTACCACTATGGTTTTGGTACCCCAGATCACTGCCACAAGTTGTCCCATAACAAGAAGCAACTTTTGTACTATCTGGACAACAAATGTTTCGATGTAAATGGAGAACATTTGCAACTTTCACTTTCTTCTCCTTGCTGACTGATTTGTCTATCTTACTGAGTGATATTCTGGTTGTTTATTCTTTAGCCAGAGACAAGGCAGCATCTAAGGAGGTTAAAACCAACAAGTTAAATAAGTTGCTTGATTATGACTAAAAGGCAGGGGGAGGGACCAGATTGGGAATTAAGGCGATGCTGGAAAGGGGACAAAAGAATTATAACGGCACTCATCATAAGTGGGTACCATTTCATTTGTAAAGAACGTGAGTTCCCCCCAGACCCTTCAATTTTTCACTAAAGGATCTACGCATAATATAGGGGAGGGGATTCTACTCTAACCTAAAACATAAAAAGAAGGGAAAATAAGCGAAATGGCAACAAGAGACAGAGCTACTTAGCTCCAATACCAGACAGAGGTATATTGCCCTGTAAATCAGCTGAATTTAGAAACACCCCCCCAGTATCTTCCTCCATTACCGAATGGTGTTTTGAACCCATGGCAATGTTCACTAATACCCCCTGCCAAACTATCAACTTCATCTATAGAATGCAATTAGTATAGATGCTAGGGGAAAGAATGTTAACATGATTGCATATGTTAATTAAATAATGAAATGTGATGAAGTATATACAGTGAAGCGTTGGGATGGGATTCAGGGGGGATGCCTTTTAGTGACCTTGTAACTGGAGTGCGTCTTAATCTACCATCCATAGGATTAAGCCAGCAACTCAGATGTACTCTGTTACTTAAATGAGCTCGATCATAGTGGTGTTTCATAGGTCAGTAGACTGGATATGAGGACACGATAGACCTTGCGCAGCCTGTGACCTAGATACCTTCGGTATCTGGTTTCATACCTAATTTACATTTTCTTTTTTGTATTCATTATAAGAGCACAATATCACCTGTGGCGTGGTAGGAGGTCTTCCGGAAGTGGAAGCTCTAGTAATCCTCCTTGTTCTCTTAATAGAGATAGAACACAAGGGCTAAATTTTTATATTAGCCCCCGCCTTGGAAGCAACCAGTTATTGTTAACTTTGTTGATATAGTCCAGGTTAGAGCCATGTTGGCTCATGTAAAGTGTTACCTTTTTCTTGGGTTTGTAATGCAGACAAATGGAGATTCTGATGTACATAGTTCAATGGACTATGGAATGGGGAGAGGCCATGGTGTCCTAGAAATCAAATCAATCAAATGGATACCAGGAAAGCACTCGGGGATTAAAAATGAATAAGACACTACCGTACACTATAAGCACATATAATGTGCATGGAATTACAAATCCCATTAAAAGGAGTAAAATTATTCAGAGCATGAAAAGAGCTGGGACAAATATAGTTTTGTTGCAGGAGACACACCTCTCACAGGCTGAGCACAAAAAATTTGAATGGTTGGGTTTCTCCCATGTGGTGGCCTCTTCCTACAAGGGAGGGAGGAGAAGGGGTACAGCAGTGTTGATTAGGCAGGGAATTCAATTTGAAATAAAAGACAGGGTTATAGATAAGGAAGGGAAATATGCCATGGTAAAGGGATATTTAGATGGTCAGATAACTTTTGCATCCATATACATCCCCCCTGCTTCAGAATATGAAGTATATAGAGCTTTTTTTACAAAACTAGCGGAATGGTCAGAGGGGCAAACGATATGTGGTGGCGATCTAAACTTAAACATAACAGAAGGAAACTTAAATCAGCAAACCCAGGGTAGGAGAAAGAAAACTACAAGTCAGGTTAGGAAACTACTACAGGAACTAGGCTATCAAGATACAGTATATGGAAACATATACATGGTACAGCTCCAAGACATAAATTTTATTCCCAAGCACATGAAACTTATCCATGTTTGGACTTCCTCATAACCACAAAGGAACAGTTGAGAGAAACAAGTAAGATCTGGTCTGGAGACTATACACTATCAGACCATGCCGCGATTTTCTGCCATTTTCGTCCACAGATAGGCAGGAAAACAACTTTATGGAGGTTGAATCTCTCCCTGATAAGGGACAAACAAGTTCTAAAATCTATCGAAGACACAATTGTCCAGGCCCCAAAAGAGAATGATACCACAGACACTACAATGTCTATCCTCTGGGATACTATCAAAGCAATCATTAGGGGGAAACTGATATGCATTTCTGCAAATAAAAAGAAACTAAGAGAAACACAGTGCCTATCCCTAGAACGAAAAATAAAAGAGTTAGAAGACCTACACAACATTAAAGTGAACAAATCCAGAAGCAAAGATCTAATTGGCTTAAAGAAGGAACTTAATAAAATATTAGATTATACTATAGAACAAAAGCTAATGTTCCTAAGACATCAATATTATGACAGGGGCCCCCGCTCCCTTAGATTAATAGCACGTCAACTTAGGGCACAAAGAACAAAAGCTAATATAATGAAAATCAGACACCCACAAACAGGTAAAATGCAAAATACGGTTAAAGGGATATCAGAAGCATTCTTTAATTATTACTCATCACTTTATAAAGCTACGGACACCCCCTCAGAACAGGAAATACAAAAATGTCTTAAATCCCTAAACCTCCCAGCCCCATCCACAAAGCAAAGCCTTCAATTAACCACCCCAATAACAATAAAAGAAATCGAAACAGTAATAGGCAACTTAAAAACAGGGAAATGCCCAGGGTCTGATGGACTCCCGGGGGAATTCTACAAATCATTCTCCAAAACTTTAACCCCTTTACTTAGTAGAGTGTTCGCCCATGTTACTTCAAAAGAAGGAAGTCTCTCCCCATCGTGGAATGAAGCCATAGTCTCGATCATACGGAAGCCAGGCAAGGACCTCACCCAATGCGCATCCTATAGACCTATATCCATATTAAATAAAGACAATAAAATTTTAACCTCTATCATGGCTAGAAGACTCATCCAATTCACCTCCAGTAAAATTCATATGGATCAGTGTGGGTTTATTCCCGGGTGTCAGGCCCAAGATAATGTAAGACGAACTATATACCTATTGGAACATACCCAATCCCTGAATGTACCTACACTCCTCCTAGGATTAGACGCAGAAAAAGCATGTGATGTGGTCTCATGGAAATTTCTGGGGGTCCTTGCCTGCTTCAGTTTCCCAGAACAGTTTACTGAAACCTTATTCAAATTCTATAAAAGACCTTTTGGTTATATCCGAGCAAATGGACATATATCAGAATGTTTTTCCCTTTATAGAAGAACTAGGCAAGGTTGCCCCCTGTCCCCACTCCTTTTTGCATACTATATCAAACCCCTAGCACAATACCTAAGACACTCTCCTGAAATTCAAGGTATTAACATTTCAGCAATGGAGCATAAATTAGCACTTTTTGCAGATGACCTTTTATTGTATTTAACCAACCCAGACTCCTCAATGCCTGCTGTTTTCCAGAAAATTCAAGACTTCTCACGCCTATCTGGATACTCCCTCAATATCAACAAAACTGAAGCCCTATTAGTAAAATACGACCCGTCACCTTCTCTCCGCTCAAAATATCCCATTAGATGGGACGGCTCTTCCCTTAAACATTTGGGAATACAGATCCCTAAAGACCTTTCCCAGCTCTACAAACAAAACTACATTCCCCTAGTTGAAACTTTGCAGAATGACATGAGAAGATGGGACCTTCTTCCAACTTCTTTTTATACTCTTACTATGTCCCTTAAGATGAATGCACTTCCCCGTTTACTATATCTTTTTCAATGTGTGCCCTGTACTATCTCCCCCAAAGAACTGCTCTCATGGCAGAAATCATTTAATGCTTTTCAACTGAATCACAGAAAACCCCGGCTTAAACTTAAAAAACTTTCGCTACCAAAGACAATGGGCGGAATATCTCTCCCTTCCCTCTCTGAGTACTGGATAGCAGCTCAAATGCGTCTAGCACTACTTTGGGAAACCCAAACAAATCAAACTGCATGGAAGCAAATAGATATTTCTAGGGAAGTGTTCCCCCCTTTGCCAGCAGTGTTATTTTCCCCCTCTATTAAAACAAACTCAACAAATCACCCCGAAAGCTACTTCCACAATTTTAGAAGGCTGGAGGAGAGGAACCAAAAATAAACTAATACTAAACCATTTTTGGAAATATCAGTGGTTTTTGGTGAACTCATTGTTTTATTCTCCATTACTAAAACCCTGGTATATCTCCCAAGCAAAAAGGGTATGGTAGCCCCATGGCAACTTATTAAAGGAAACATGGTTATATCCTTTGAACAAGGTCAGGAGAGATTTGCATGGCAAGAGAAAGACAGGATCTATTTCTATCAAATAAGGGACTATGTAGTTGAACAACTTAGATTAAAAGAGAGAGAGTCACAGTTATGGGAGGACCAAACACCATTCACCCAAATCTGGTCCTCATCATTGGGTGAAAAAGCCATTTCAACAATATATAAGTTCCTAATCCTGCTAAATGAACACTCCATGGACCCAGTCAAAGCTAGCTGGGAAAAGGAATTTAACCAGGTAATCAGCTTAAAAGATTGGCCCAAAGTATGGAAGGGTACATGATCCACTACCTCCTCCCCTTCCTTGAGGGAGTTTGTATGGAAGGTTAGAGTGAGATTTTTTCTGGTACCTACCACACTGGCTCGGAGAAATCCAGGGATGTCAGAAGGCTGCTGGCGACAGTGTGGGGAAACCAGGGCTTCACATAAACACATTTTTTATGATTGCCCAAAAATAAGTACTTTTTGGCTCATGATTTCACACCATATAATCAATATATTTGGCTGCCAACACCCACTTACAGGGATAAACCTACTGTTAGGTATCCCACCAGAAGGAATTAAAGATAAAGCTACTCTATATCTATGGGCCATTTTTCTAGGTGCCGCATATAAGTCCATCACTAAAAAATGGCTGCAAAATACCCCCCTAATATAGCGGAATGGAAAACAATAGTCCTTAACATACAACATAATGAGCAAATGTCATATGCTCTAAAAAACAAGATGGAATCATATATTACATATTGTACTAGATGGGAATTAAACCAGGAACAGATTCAATAGGACATCGGAGGAGATGCTACTAACTAAGGGAAACCCTTATAGCTAGCAGTACGATATTAATCCCTGAGCTCAATTCCTCAAGACCTGTTCCTGTCATAAGTAAATATTCAACAGCTAATTAAAAGTGGAATGTACGAATAGATTCACTCCATAGAATAATAGTCTTAATGATTGAATTTACTTAATTTATATCTGCTCATAACCTGTAAACTGTTCTAGGTTTTTAATTGTCTGTATTTTATTTATCCTTCTTTTTCCTTTTTATATCTAAAGTTTTTGATTAACATTAAAAATATACATTTACAAGAGTAAGCTAATAGCTATAGTTACAGATAGCTATAAACTGTATAATCTGAATGTAAAGGTGAATTTATTGAATGTTATACCTGAAGAGCTGTGTAACAACTCATTAACTAATAAAGGAAGTATAAAAAAAACCAAAAACAAGATGGAAAGTCTCAGCTGAAGTTGCTGGTTGGAATCCCATGGCTTCTCCGATGGGCCATCGTTCACTTTGGTCCATTTTGATCAGTTTGGGTGGAGAGGCTAGAGGCAGAGCGGTGTACCTTGCTGGCTGTAACCCTCCGATGCAAGCCTTTGCAGGGTGCTGGCAGGTTCTGGTGGCAAGGATGAGGTGAGACGAGAGAGAGAGAGAGAGAGAGATAGTAGGACTGTTAAGCCTTCAGCCTGTTGTTGTCTGACAGCTCCTCACCCACATCTCAGGAAGGTTTGTACTGGGGCAGCATGACGCCTTCTCTGGGCAACCAAGTGCCAGGAGTCACGGTCCCCTGGACGCAGCACACATAGATCCTCTCATTTATTACCGGCAATGGTGTGGGCTCTACATGCAAAGTAATCCGCACAAGCTGCTGCACCAACTGGGGCTTGACTGTACACGGGAGGTGTCTTTTCAGGGGGGGAGAGAGAGAGAAAGAGAGAGAGAGGAAGCACACTGATTCATTCATACTCATTATGTGCTTCAACTCCACTCCCCACTGCATGGAGCAAACATTTGTGATGCGCTTGGTATCTGGTCACGCCCTTCCAGACCACCTATTTTTTCTCCTCTGTTCGCAGTACATCAGCATAGCTCTTGCTAAGCAGCTGTAACAAGCTAAAGCATTGTCCTTATAGGCAGTTCAATAAAGATTATCACCTCATAGTTCATTTTTTTTAAGAATGGATCAAAAGGTACAAGTGAAAACTAAATCTGTATTCCAACAGTGGTTATAGAACATTTCTGTGGAACCAACAGATCTGACTTTGTCTTCATTGAACATATCCAAAGCAAACCTGAGCCAATAAACTTTGTGTGTAATCTTTATTTGTTTATTTATTTACTGAATTTTGTTAACTGGGTGGGCTCTCTGAGAAAAGAAGTCTCTTTTTCAGAGATGACACAGAATTAGTTACATAGATTCATTTCAGGAATACTCAGAAACGTGATAAGATTCACAGTGCTTTAAAATAGGAAAAAAGCTTAAAGCTAATATTCTTCCCAAGTGCACTTTCGTGGTATACGCACTTTCGTGGTATACGCACTTTAGATTTACACTCTAAAAGCAATTAGCAAGGCCTGCACACTGTGACCTTACTGCTGATCCAAAGGTTCAACTGGCAAAACAGAAGACAATCTTTTTTGAATTACACATACTATATTGCCATATAAACAGCCATGTTAGCCTTCTGTGCCACAGCTGTTCCTTCCCATTTCTACTTACGCATTGTTAGTAATCAGAAAGGGTCCACTGTCATTCTGAAGGGCTGTGAGGACATTCTGGACACCCCTCCTCCAGCTGTCAGTATGAACTCACCATTCTGGGGCGCAACAAGGTTGTGGAAGTGGTGAATACGGGGCCGCTGGTTTTGCCGAGACAGGGAGCCTGTAAGGTACTAACTCAGCTACTAATGTGCCATAGACAGTGGTACATGGCGAGATGGCTGCTACTTAGAATGAGGAGGGATGAAGGAGAGAAGCGGAACTCTTGTATTCCAAACCATGGACTGTGCTGGAGTGGCCGAAAGGAAAAATAGAGTTGCAAGGGGTTGTGGGAATTAAGTAAGCAATAAGACACAATGAGCTGTGCATTACGGTGTGATAACCACACTCCTAGGGGTGTAGTTAGGCACGAAGCCAAAGGCCAAGTGCCGGTCGTCCCAGGAGTGCGGTTATCACACCATAATGCACAATCCTGGAGTGTCTCTTTGCACTTATAAAATGGCCCTTTATTTTTAGAAGCAATTTTTTTTACTTTAAAACACATTTTTAAATATTAAAAATGTAAGTGAATCCGTGCTTTTAACATAAAATAGTCCTTCCACCAATTGGTGCCACATTAAAGTAGTGTTATACAGTGTGTGCCTCCCTACCTACTTAAATTTCATTTTCCCCTGCCAGCCACAATTCACAAATGCTGTTTTCCTCATTCTAAGTATGACACATACCCCCTTACTTTATTCTTCTCACTCTGTAGACAAAACTAAAAGGAAGCCATAACAGAAGCTTCTCAGTTCCTCGATGCTGCAAGCATGAGCGTAGTTCAAAACTGCTACATTCGCTGACACCATCATGAATTGCTTGCTCTGTCCTAAAAGCTCAACAGTAGGGTGAGTCATTTACTACCTTTTCTCTTTGTTTATATAGTATTATTGCTTACTTTCTTCATTCTGTTTTTTTTTCTCTGTTTCCCCACATTCAAGAAATGGAATGTTATAATGGAATGTTTACCATGGAATACAGGGATTCAAAATTCTGCTCAGTTCTACTAGTAGAATGTTCCTCTACTAACATACTATACACACACACAACAAATGCCTGTTTTAGAGCCAGAGACTCAATTTTCTAACTGTCAGGGCACGCAGAAGAGATTTCCCCAATGAACAGGTAAAGATAGAAGAGGGATTTTTCGCTGTTAGCAAAGAAACAGTTGTAATGAAAACTATAAACAATACTTAATGTTTCTAATTTGTTTATGCGTGTAAGAAGAGTGTGATGATCTGGTAAACACCATTTAATTAATTTGTTTTATTTTATATTTAAGGTAATTTTATTTTTAGGGCCTAGTTGAAAGTTTCTACAGTGTAAAGGTAGCAGCCATGTTTATGGTGGAAGATCAGTTCTGGTTGTAGGGAGATTGATGGAAGATAGTTGTGGTTGTAGGAGGACTGATTTGCTCATTGTGTGATGTGGTTTAGGACCAGGATGACTGTGCATATACAGAGTCTTAATGTACAGTCAGCTGATCTCTCTTGGCCAATGAGATTTCTATATTTTTTCTTGCTATTTTATAAGCGAACTTTTGTAATGTGTAAAGGCGATTGGGAAGGTTTATTAGGTGCATGACTTTTTAAAAGGTATCTGAATCTGAATTCAATCCTTTTTTGGGAGCAGGAGAGGAGAGAGAGAGAGAGAGAGAGAGAGAGAGAGAGAGAGAAGTGCACTGATACTGTATATAACTACTCATTATGTGCTTCAACTTCAATCTCCACAGCATGGTCACACCCTTCCAGACTCCCTATTTTCTCTCATCCTCTGTTCACAATACATCAGCAAAGCTCTCACTATGCAGTTGTAAAAAGCAGCTGCTGTTTCCTTGGTGGCTTTCAACACAGTTAAGCAGCATCCGCAGCTATATTTTCAAACAATGCACTATATAAAACAGGATATTTGCAACCAAGCACAGCTCCACGTGTTTCCATCTCCAAGTGGAGATGATAGCATGGGTTTCTGGAGCTTTGTCCTTGAGGTCCATATAATGTTCTTTCAGCCCCTCAATGGAAACACAGCTTTATTGTGCATGGTTGCCCATACACTATTGCATATGTGGCATATAATGCTTTCTCCACATCTACCCTGGCCAGACTGGACTACCTCCTTTTGTCATTTTACTTTAGATTATCCCCCCAGCTATATATCTCACCCTTTCATCACCCAAAAGTGTGACAAATGGACAAAATATGTTACAGCTCATCAAAATGTGAAATTGCAGGCCCAGAACATTGTAGGTATTCATGAACTAATGTTTATAGTGTTTGCTGGTAACTCAGCATAATAGACTAACATGCATTTCTTTTTTTATATCATTCTTTTAATTGTAAATTTGTATATATAACGTACAGGAACAATTACAAAATTCATTCACAGTACAGTTGATAGTATGACATCCTTTACATATATACAATATATCCATGCATACATTGGTATCGTTGTATGGGTTTTATATGATTAGTCATAACAGATACCTCTAGGTCCTATAATTCATACCTGGCTATACTGGTCAGTTTTCAAGTGTTTAGAATCAGTTTCTAAAGTAGAGCAAAAAAAAAACCTTTAACAACCATTATTGCATTCTTGTTGTATGCCTGCAGTACAACCTTGAGGAACAGACCATAACAGATCTTAGCATAGTGATCAGGCAGCTACCATTGTATTAACTGGGGTGGGTTGAACATATGCAGACTGAATAATCAGAGATCCAAAAATGGTTCCCATGTGCTGTGGAATTACCCAGTTGGTCTATAACAAACTAGGCCAGCATCTTGTTTGCTGCCATTCTGCCCATTTGAGGACCCACTCTTGTAGGGAGATTCAGGCTGCCTCCATTTGGCTAGGATAAGTCTCTCTCTGTGCATTCACCCATACTGCTTGGAGCCATAGCTTGTGTTCTTTGGAGACTTGCCTTAGCCCCCTTTTGGTGCCCAGCAGACAGTTGGCTGAGGAGTGTGGTACAGGGACTTCCACTGCCTCTTCACTGAGATTTATTGCCTTGTCCCAAAATTGCTGCAGTTTATTACAGCTCCACAATATGTATAGTGGGTCCACTCTGGGGCTGCACATCTCCAGCATGTATCTACTGATAACAGGTTCATCTGCTTTAACTTGATGGGGGGGGTTCTATAGTACCTATGGAAGACTTATCATTGTGACTAACATGTATTTCTGCTTAAATACCTCAGTGGGCAATGTGGAATGTTGTCTTCTCCACCCGAGGGTTTCTGAGGAGTAAAGTGAGTTACTTGCCTTGTAATGTGTGACAGTTAAGACGTGTGCCCCCAGCCAGGCTCAGTATTTCTTATGACTACCTTTTTTACAGGGAGGACAGATCTCACATGATGCCTCCCTTATCTCTAAGTTCAGGTTCAGCTCTTTCCCTGTTACTTTTACTCCCTACTAAATTGCCCTCTCTCCTCATCTTACTCACTATGTAACACTGACCCTGCACTTTTTCTCCTGCCCCAAATCCTCGGCAGGGCAGGGGGCTTTCTCTTCGCAGCTCTGATGATTTTGGTCCAGCCTTCCTCCCTCTATCCACTCTATCTCCTCTTCTCTCCTGAAATGAGTTCTCCACAACTACTGTGTGCTCCTGCACATGACCCACTACTTCTGTCTCCTGTTTTTTCACCCGTGTTCCTCCCACTCCTACTCCTGCTGCCACACTGTACAGGGTGACCTTTGCCTTCTACCAGTTTTCTTCTTGATTTAATTTTTTTTACTCTGAATAACTTTATTTGTATTTTGCTAATATTTGTCATTATCTCGTTCACTATATCTCTGTAACCATGCTGCTTTATAAAACTGTGCTCATCTCATCCCCCTTACCCTTGGGACACATGAGGAAATGAACTGCTGCCAGCACATCGTGCCTTCCTGGATTAGTATTTTATTAATTTGAAACTGTTTCTCCAGATCAGTTATACAGAGAACACCAGCCTTGTTTACAGATGAAAACTGGTGGGAGGAGAAGGGGGGAATAGGAGTGGGAGGAGTACATATTTAAAATACTATCCCTTATGCTCATCACACTCCCACGAGCCCTGTGGTGCAAGAAGGGTGGTCTCATTCACGTATTTTATCATGCTGTCAGCAGCCTGGTTACAACTCTTTCAGGGCTGTTCCTTTGAGTCCCATCAGAGTCCCCTGCTCACACAGCACAGGGCCAAGCACTTGCTCACAGAGTACAAGGCCTCTGAGCATAGGCGCCCACTTAGCTGCCATAGGTAACCTCTCCACCTCTCTGTATCAGATACAGTTTTAATTTTTAAATTTGGTAGAGTTCTCTCCAGAAGTGGATCATGGATTTTGCCTAATAAAAAAGGATTACCTGTGCTTATTAAAACACAGCAGTTTCAGATTTACATTTAATAAAAAGTATTTAGTAATGACTCTAAATTTACATAGAAACATTATATAATTTTTCAGCAGAAAAGGATCAGAAGGTCATATCTAGTTTGGCCCTTTTCCCTGCCTGTTCTGATGACACTGACCCTATTTGGCCACTGGTGTCACCCCTCCCCCCGTTCCTCTACCTAGTATGCTCCTGTGTCTATCCCACACATGCTTGAAGCTCCCCACATTCTTTGCCCCCACTACCTCTTCTGGCAGGCTGTTTCAGCTATCCACCACCCTTTCTGTGAAGAAGTATATCCTCACATCCTCCTAAACTAACCTCCCTAGAACTTCATTTTATGCCCCTGTGTTCTAGTGTCTTCTGTTTTATAAAACAGACCCTCCACTTGCACCTTATTCATCCCTGTGAGGTATCTGTAGGTTTCAGTCATGTCCCCTCTCGCTCTTCTCTCTTCCAAGGAGTACATGTTGAGTTCTGGCAGCTTTTCCTTGTATGGCTTCTCATGCAACCCTTGTGCCATTTTGGTTGCCCTCCAATGTACCAATCCACCATCTCAATGTCCTTGTGGAGGTGTGGCCTCCAGAACTGGACACAGTACTGTAGGTGGGGCCTCACTTTTGAGCAATACAATGGCAGCACCACCTCCCTCCTGTTAGAAATTCCCCTCTCAATGCACTCCACCATCCAACTAGACTTTTTCCACTTCTTTGTCACACTGACCAGTTACCTTGAGGTCACAGATATGATGACCCCAAAGTCTCTTTGTTGCTTGGTGACTGTAAGTTCTTCTCCATCCCAGCCTATACACAGCTCCTGGATTTTGCCACCCTAGGTGCATAACCTTGCACTTTTTGGAATTGAAACCCAGCTGCCACCCCATAGACTACTCCTCCAGTTTCCCCAAATCCTTTGGCATTCTCTCCACCCCTTTCTGAATGTCCATCCTGTTGCAGATTTTTGTATCATCCGAAAAGAGACACACTTTCTCCTCCAGCTCCTCCACAGTGCCACTTATGATGTACAGCAAAATAGTGGAAATACAACAACACTAGGAAATGTGACAAATAAACAATTCCAAACAGAAAGAATTACAGAAAAACTTAATACACTCACTTAAAATCTGCTTTCTTGCCCCATAGGCCTTCTTAGGAAAAATAGACTTTGTTTGCCACACAGGTCTTGAGATTCAAAGATTCAGTATTCCCTTTTTACTGTGGGGCCTTACGATTGTATCTGGTTCCTGAACATGGTTATGAAAAACTGAGGCTGTAACTCCTACGGACATACATTTCAGGGCCGGTCCACCTTGTCACATCACTTGGAGTGTTCAGTCCACTTCTTGCTGGATAATTCCAAATTTTTTTACAAGTCTAAGAACCAATTTGGACCAGTTTAACTTTGGCAGTTGGCCATGTTAATTAGAAGCTTGACTCTTGACAAACAAACCAATTACTTTAATTACCTACCACACAGGTGCAAGCTTAGTTGAAGTCTCCATTGTGAACTGGCTTACAGACAGACACTCAACTCAATGCAATTCAAATGCTAAATCCCTACATTCAGGACACTTGCACAGACCTGAGCATTTAAAGGACAACCTAACAAGATTTTGTGGGGGTCTGTCATTCTACAAACCCTCCCATGGAAATATAGATGAAGGGCAGCTATAACAGGCAATATAAGTACTTACCTGAAATTTGCAGGTTCAGCATTGTTTGATAACATTTGAAATTTAGCTCAAAATGTAAGTTAATTTGATGCGCAAGTATTAGTTTAGTTTAGTTTTTTGGCTTAACGAGTAAGTACACTGGAAAGAATAACTTTCCCTTTTCAGGTGCGACCCACAAAATTCATACATAATATTGATACATATGATTGGATTCATACATAGCACTAATACATACTGTTTTATTTGTTTAGTTTTTCTTAGTACTTTTTACCTTGCGGCTCCCGATCTGCACATTACGTCCTGGCATCCTAGTCATCCGGCCAACGTCTGTTCCACTTCAGCCCCTATGGAGCCCCTGCTGCCAAATACCCCCTGTGGTGGGGTGGCAGAGAGTCCCCCTTACTCCCGCCGACACAGGATCCAGCATCCCAGCGGTGCTCCCGAGGTTGAATGTCCTGTGGACGGCCATCAAGCCGCCACGATCGGTCAACATTTTCCTCCTCTACTAGTGCTTTTTGCGTGAGTGGGGCATGCAATGACGCCAAGGGGGGAGCGCGCACACATCTGCATGCACTCCCTCCCGGCGCCATGCCCCAACTCACTCCCTTTTAGTACAGCGTCAGTGCAATGTCTCCCCAGCCTCCACTAGGGGCGCCAACACACCAACCACTGAGACCCCCCTCCCTGTGGAGGGAGAGCAGCCTTCGGGCGCTCAATCCCTCTCTGCCCCTGCCAACCCCAGCGACTTGAGTCCATTCCCGAACCTGGATCGCCGGCGTGGAGCGAGGTGTGGCGTCCAGCGCCTCAATCCTCAGTGCCACCGGGCCGGCAATACATAATGTTTTAAAACTAGTCCCATATATTTTACTGTTACAAAAGAAGCAAACTTGCTCTGAAGATGTCAGCATGCATGACATTGGTACCATTTTATGACTTGAGCAGCAGCTTGGCAGAAAGGGACTTTAGAAACATAGAACATAGAAATATAGAATTTTTCTGTAGAAAAGGACTGCTTGGCCAACCCAGTCTGCCCAAATATTCCCTGCCTAATCTATCTCCACAGACCCTAACTGGTCACTGGAACCCTCCCTTCTACCTGCCTGTTTTCTAATATACCCTTATGTCTATCCCATGCATACTTGAAGCACCCCACTGTTTTTGCCTCCACCACTTTTGCTGGGAGTCTGATCCAGGTGTCTACCACCCTCTCAGTGAAGAAATATTTCCTAACATCTCTCTTAAACTTCTACCTCTCCAGCTTTATCACATGCTCACTGGTCCTGGTGCTCCTTCTCATTTGAAAGAGACTTCCCTCCTGTGCCCTGTTCACCTCTGTGAGGTATTTGTAAGTTTCTACCAGATCATTGGTAAGACTCCACCTTGAGTACTGAGCCAGTTCTGGAGACCACGGGCTCAATTTTCAGTTGAGGTGCCACAGCACTTTGGACTTGTGGCAGGGTGTTTGATGCAAGTTGCGACTTGCACCAAACATTGCAGCAAGCACAATTTTCAAAGAATTGTGCTGCAAACACCTGCCGCATGTCTATAACCTGGGATGCAAGGATTTAGACCATCATATCTCTGGTTTAACCTTGCATCTGGGATTGCGGCACTTGCACCAACCCTTTAATGCAAGTAGCCGTAAAGTGAGGAAATTGTCACAAATGTGCCACCCCTTTGAAAATCAGTTCGCTCTGCATCCGAGGGGCTTTGGCGCATCTGCAACCCCCTCTGCGCCGGACACAGGGCTTGATGCAAACCCTGCATCTATGTTGTAAAATCGAGCCCCACATCTCCAGAAAGACATAGACAGAGTAGAGGCAGTCCAGAGAGGGCAACTAAAATGGTGCTTGGTCTGCATCAAAAGCCCTACAAGAAGAGACTGAAGGACCTCGACATATACACTTTGGAAGAAAGAAGGGAGATATGCCAGAGACCTTTAAATACTTCACAGGCATAAATAAGGTGCAGGAGGAAAGCATTTTTCAGAAAAAAAGGTGCTCAAGAACAAGGGGATATGACTTGAAGCTGGAAGGGGGTAATTTTAGGAGTGATATGAGAAAGTATTTCTTCACAGAAAGAGTGGTGGATTCCTGGAAATGCCTCCCAGTGAAGGTGGCAGGGGCAAAAACAATGGTGTGTTTCATGAATGCATGGGATAGGCAAAAGGGAACCATAGTTGAAAGGTAGAGGGGGAAGGAGAAAGAGCTGCAGATCAAGTAGGGTCTGCAGTGAGAATGTTGGTATGGAAAAAATGGCAGATTGGGTGAGGCAAGTGGCCCTTATTTTCTGTCAGATTCTATGTTTATTTATTTAGTTTTTATTGACCAGATAGGGTGCACTAGACAAGCATTTGCCTATTTTCAGGCATGACCTGGGAGAATACAATCAGTAAACAATGCAATGTATGACAATGACAACTTTAGAAAAATGTTACAACAAGGTAATGGACAAAGTATAAATATGTGTACAATCTACAATAGCATATGAACAAAATAAGAAGTGCAAGGGGTATTATACACATTGGCAAATATTAAGTTGTAGTTCAAAGACTAGGGACAGGTTCATACTGCCAACTGTTGTAATTAGGAGCGGCATGGATTTCTGAAGGTGTTGGTAATGGGACAGAGACGGATGTTGGCAGGTATGATGTTCCATAGTTTAGGGTCAGAGACAGAGAAAGCTGTCTAAATCTAATTTGGTCCTGATCCTTGGTATGATTAGGGGGTCAAGGTCTGATGATCTAAGTGGATAGGCATTTAAATAGGGCACTAGGAGGGAGGCAAGCGATATAGGAACCTGACTATAAAAGATGCTATGTATGACACCACTTAGGGAGAGATCATGTTGGGCAGATGGGTGAGTCAGCCAAGTTTAGCGTACAGTAATGGGCAAGTCAGTTACTAGCAAGGGCAAAATGACAGACATTGTTACATGCCACATCCCACTTGTGTAGCGTAGAATTTGAGGCTTCAAAAAATACAGGTGATACAGGCAGTGGGAGACAAGGTACAACTGGCTGTGTAGGCAAGCCCAAGTTTGACATTAACAGCCTTACAGGTAGATGCCACGTGGAATGAAAAAATCAGAGGAGGGGTCAAGCGCAACACCCAGGTTAGTTAAAGGATGGGACAGTGACCAAGGGTGTACCACTTTCGCAGACCACTGTGAGAGAAGATTGGATATTCCTTAAATGGGGGGCAGATCCAAATAGCATGGCCTGGGATTTGGCAGTGTCCATTAAAAGCCTATTTTCATAGAACAATTGTTGTACAGACTGTAGGTCAGACAGTAATTTGCTATTGATCACATCCACGTTCCGAGAGATAGAGAAGAACACCAGATCATCAGCATACAAAATAGGTGTACTGTTTGAGACAGAGTGGTGAACAGAATTTATGTGGAGGGAGAAAAATAGGAGTCCAAGTATAGAGCCTTGGGGGAAACCAGTTGTTATGGGTCAGGGTCAGAAAGGGAGGATCCAAACCTGACCCATTGTTGCTTATCAGACAGATAACCTCTGAACCAGAGGAGGGGAGTATCAGATATTCCCACTGATGTTAATTTGTTACAGAGCAAGGTGTGATCAACCATAATGAAGGCCTTAGTGAGATAGATGAAAACAGCGTCTGTAAGCTCCCCTTTATCAAATGCATTCAAGATGCTATTTGTTAGGGTGAGCAGAGCCATGGTGGTACTGTGATTCTGGTGGGGCCTGTGTTGAGCAGGGGAGAGGAGATCGTAAGTGGAGAGGTAATCAGAGAGTTGGGTGGCAACAGTTTCTTCCAAGACCTTGCTAAGAGCTGGTAGGAGGGCAGTAGGTCTGTAATTACATATTATTTTGTTGTTATCTTTTTTGAACACAGGTACTATGTGGGACGTCTTCTAGAGGTTAGGAATGATGCCAGAGAAGAAGGACAGGTTGATGGCTCTTGCTGTTCATTTGCAGCAAGTTTGAGGAGACAGGGCTCAATTCCATCAGAGCCAGCAGATACAGAGTCTGGGATCTGGTTCAGGAGTTTACGCACCTGAGACCCTGACTCCTTTGAAGTAAAATGGGGCGTTGGGGGGTGGGACATCACACCAGGAGTAGGGGAGGATGTGGGGTTAGGTGAGGAGACAAGAAAAGCCCCAGTGTAAGGTGAGAGATCAGTAAAACATTTATTGAAAGCATTTGAGATAGTGGAGGGGTTGTTACAATTTACTCCCCCATTCTCAATGTCATTGGGGTTGGGGTACCATCCTGACTTAGGGTTTTCTTAATGCAGTTCCAAAACTGACATCTATATTTCTATCATGGCCCATTTTTCTCTTCTCTCTTCAAGAGTGTACATGTTGAGATCCCTCAGTCTCTTATAGTAGAGTTTCTCGTGCAACCCCAGCATCATTTTAGTTGCCGTCCTCTGGACTGCCCCCACCCTGTCTGTGTCCTTTCTGAGATGCAGCCTCCAAACCTGGACACAGCACACTAGGTGGGGTCTCACTAGGGAGCAATACAGTGGCAACACCACCTTCCTTCTCCTGCTGGAGATCATACCACTAGCCCTACCCCCCTGCCCTATACTGACCTTTCATTTTGAGGTAATCTGATACGATAACCTCAAGGTTCCTTTCCTGTTTAGTAACTCTCAGTACCTTCCCTCCATCCTATACTCAGCATCTGATTTCCTATGGCCTAGATGTATGATTTTGCACTTCTTGGCACTGAACCTCAGCTGTCATGCTTTAGACCACTCTTTGAGTTTCCACAGGGATTCCTGAGCATTCACCCCACCACCTCCTGAGTGCCCACCCTTTTGCAGATTTCGGTATCATCTGCAAAAAGGCATACCTTTCCTTGCAGTTTCTCAGGAATTTCACTTATGAAGACACTGAAGGGGATTGTCCCCAGTACTGAGCCCTGTGGCACCCCACTAGTCACTTCTCCACCATTTAAGTGAGTGCTGTTTACCATGAACCTATGTCTCTTATCCGTTAACCACTTTCTAACACAATTCACCACTTTGGATCCCACCCCCAGGCTGCTCCGTTTTCTTTTCAGCCTTCTGTGCAGCACAGTGTCAAAGGCCTTGCTGAAGTACAGATAGGCCACGTCATTGCCCTCCCTTGATCTACTGTATTTCCCTGATCACCAAGTCAAAGAAATTCATCAGATTTGTTTGGTATGACCTTCCCTCACGAATCCATGCTGCCCATGGTCTTGCAGCCCATTGTATTCAAGATACTCTACTAGTATTTAGTTCAGCAGAGTTTCCATTAAAGAGAAAGTCCCCTCAGCCCTTTCTTCTGTTTCCATGTGTAGTTTGTAGGCATGCACAATGATTGCCTCTATTGCACCCTCCCAGTTTCATCAGGATTTAAATGCAAATGTAGGTACTTAAATCTGGTGTGAAAAGCTGCTTGACTCCATTGCAAAGGTCATGACCCGACTCATGTAATGTATCCTGGAATTTTATGATGCTTTGGTGCTAAAGTCTGCAGTAGTTACACTGTATAAGTCAGTGCTGTTGCTGTTTTCTGCAGTCCCTATGTTCTTTTCTCATGCTGGCCATGAAATGTTTCAAGGCACAGTAAGTGCCCTGCTGTTTTGTGTAGTTTAAAGTGTATCTGAGTTAGAAAAACAAATGCTTTAGAGAATACAGGGACTTCACAAGACATGTAACAGAACTGAATGAGAGTATAATTTCTGCTGGCCTGTGCATGTACCCATCATTAGCTCCCATGATGCTTTACATGAGTGAGGCCATGACCTTTGGAATGAAGACAAACAGGTTTCACACCAGGGCAAAACAGAGTGAAGCAACCTCATTTATATTTAAATTAGGATGACATTGGGGGATGCAAGAGAGAGAATCATTATTTATGCCTACAGACTACACAGGTGTACAGAAAATAGGCTGAGAGGACTTTCCCTTTTAATTTCCCCACCACTATAGTAAGACTGACTGGCCTATAGCTGCAGGCCTCCTCCCTGCTGCTTGTAGAGGAACCACGTCAGCTCTTCTCCAGTCCACTGCAACCATACCTGTTTCCAGTGAGCTGTTGAACAAGGCTGTCAGTGGGGCAGCTGGCATCTCCCTGAATTCCTTTAGAACTCTTGGGTGTATCTTATCTATTCCCGTAGCTTTGTCTGCCTTCAGAGCTGCAAGTCCATTCTGGACTCTTTCCTCGGACAATGGACTTGTGTCCACCTCTCCTCTCCCCCTGTTCCTGCTGTTCCCTGGTGGTCTGTCCCCTCTCCCTCCACTGTGATGATTGAGCAGAAATACTTAATTTGACTGTAAAATCTAATAATGGGAGCAACATTACAAGAGTACACTCATATAAATATTTAGGTTTGATTTTATATGATCAGTTAACATTTAAGCCACCTATTCAATGCCTCTCCACAAAACTGAAAAGATTACTGGCTTTTTCTATAGAAATAAGGCCCACTTCAATTATTCATTGAGAAAAATGTTGGTTAATTCATTATTTCTGTCTGTGATAGACTATGGGAATTGTGTTTACAGAAATGCTACTGGTACAGTTCTTGGTCTGCTTGATCTATTATATCATAATACTTAATAATACATAATAATTACCTACGTAAGGACATAGACAGGGTAGAGAAGGTTCAGAGGAAGGCAACAAAGATGGTGCATGGATTGCATCACAAGTCCTATGAGGACAGGTTGAAGGCACTGAACATGTACTCCCTGGAGGAGAGGAGGGAGAGAGGGGATATGATAGAGACATACTAGTATCTTACAGAGAGGAACAGGGTGCAGCAATGCACTATTTTTAAGCGAAAAGATGTTCCAGGACTAGGGCATGGGATGAAGTTGGAGGGAGGGCGATTCAGAGGAACGTGAGGAAGAATTTCTTCACAGAGCAGTGGTGGACAAGTGGAACACCTCTGCCAGAGGAAGTGGTGGGGCTGAAACAATCACGGGATTTAAGAATGCATGGGATAGACATAAAGGAATTCTGGAGGTCAGGGGTAAGGGGCAACAGACTTCTTGGAAAACATAAACTGAACTTACAGACTTAAATGGGCAGACTGGGTGGGCCATAGGCCCTTATCTGCCGACACTGTCTATGTATCTATGTATCTATGTATAATGCACTTATGTGTAGCCTGTCCGGATGAAGCGCAGTGTCACAGGTTTGCTGCATGACACAAGGGATTAACTCCCTTTGAAACTGCATTATTTACTGCAGTAACTCTACTGCAGAATTCTGCAGTGCTGCACTTCAGCCTGGTGGGTTTCACTGTAGGTTTGTAACAGGTTTGTCCTGGACAACACAACATTATCATTTGTATACATCAGTAGGTTGGAATTCTTTGTCAATCTGTAGAAAAATACATTGGTATCTATTTGTATATCGATCCATTATTAATGCTCTTCCTACATTTTTACTTAATACTCTTAATTATATAACAACATCAAAACATAGTCTTAGGTCTACAAAATATTCATGTTATTGTACTCCTAGATATGTAACCAAATTTGGAGATTATACCTTTGCTGTCTCCATCCCTCATGCATGGGAAATGATTAGGAAAAAATGTAACTTAGATACTTTACTACCCTTTTCACATTTTAAAGAGCAGGTTGCTACCTATGGACGCTCTCTCTCCCCTTAACTGATTAAGTAGCTTACCCTCTGGTTTAGCGATCCTTCTGAGGGTGTAATTTTCTCAGCAGTGTATTTTTTGCATTTAGACTCATAAAAACGGAGACCCGGACCTGTGGCCAAAATGCCCTGATTTTCTATACTGGAGGCACGCCCCCACGCTGGCATGTTTCATGATGTCAGTACTGGAATTGCAGTGAGAAGTGCGCTCCATAGACTGTAATGGGGCGGTTTTACAGGCTTCTTAAATACTTCTGAGTGCCAGTGTTAATAAAGAAAGCCCCGCTCAACTAACAAGGATGTTGTTAGTTGGTGCACTAATTAAAACTGGCACTCAAAGATTTAAAGATGCCTGTAAAATGCCCCATTCAATATGGGCGCCCCATGCAATTCAGTACTGACATCATGAAACTTGCTAGCGTGAGGTGCCTCCAGTATAGGAAGTCAGAGCATTTTGGCTGTGGGTCCAGGTCTCCGTTTTTAAGAGTCTAAATGTAAAAAATATACTGCTGAGAAAATTACACCCTCAGAAGGATCGCCAAACCGGAGGGTAAGCTGCTTGATCAGTTAAGGGAGAGAGAGCGTCCATAAGTAGAAACCTGTTCTTTAAGGCCTCAATAGCTAGGCTAATATTTAGTCACTGCGATTGTTTTGGCTGAATTTTATCAATCTTAACTAGTGTGGAACAGATCTATTAGCTGTTTAAATTATTGCGTATTATATATTTGTCTGTCTGATTATTTTATCTTTACTGTACTTGGATGCAATTGTTTTTTTGAAATTTCTTTTTCTCCTCTCCTACGTCCCTACCAGAGCCGCCCTTTCAGGAGTCGCCAATGAAGCCCATCCCTGCCACCAACTTACCTGCTGCTCAGGGTCCCTCATCCTGCCATGGATTACCCTGTAGGTGGGGTTCGGGGTGGGGCAAAACCCCTGTACCTTAATGTCTTCTCCAGTCCCTGAGACAGCAGCAGTCGGTGGCACATCAGGACTGGGTTCGGCACTCCTTCTACCCAGCTCTGGAGGGTGATTTTGCCTTTTTTGTGAGGACATTGCTAGCCCTCGACATCAAGGCGTGAGCGCCGACGTCCGCAATGTCCTCCCCCTTGATGATGCAACCCTTAGAGGTGATTGGTCTACAGGCCTCCGTCCATGACCAATCAAACCCTCGAGGTGCTGACGAGATGTCATGCTCCCAGCCTCCGCCAGAGGTCATCACTCGCCAGGATGGATCCCCACCCTTCCCTCGGAGAAAGTGAGCTGTCATCGGATGCTCAGCCTTTCTCCCCCCGGCCGACCCCCGTTGACCCGAGTCCACTCCCAAACTCGGGTTGCCGGCGTGGTGCGAGGTGTGGCATCCGGTACCTCAACCCTCAGTGCCACTGGGCCCTACTTGAATGCAATTGTAAATGAGAGTCATTTCCCTTAACTTGCTACCCAATAAACTGATTGATTTATTGAGTGACTGAAATACCTGTTCAGGATGTCTGCTTTTTCTTGGTCCTGTTCTGTGCAGCAGTCTTTCCCCTCTGCCCTTCTAATCCTCACTCCCCCTCCTGTTGCTTTCCTCTTCTTAATTATGTATTTAAAGAAAGTCTTTTCCCCCTTAGTGACCCCTTTGGTGATTCTTTACTCTGTCTTCACCTTTACTCTTCCCACCACCGTGCCTGCCTCCTTCTGCTTTACTTGGTATATCTCCCTGTTGTCCTCTCTCTGTGTTTCCTTATTCCTTCTGAATGCCACCCTGTTTTCCTTCATCACCTTTGCTACTTCCGTATAAAACATAAACACATAGAATTTGATGGCAGATAAGGACCGCTTGGCCCATCCAGTCTGCCCATTTCTCCTTACCTACACTATTACTGCAGATTGTGCCCAATCTACAGCTCTTTGTCCCTCCCCCCTTCCTTTCCACTATGATTCCCTTGTACTTATCCCATGCATTTTTGAACCCCACCACTGATTTCGCCCCTACCTCCGATGCTGGAACGCTGTTCTGGGAATCCACTATTCTTTCTGTCAAGAAGTACTTCCTCATATCTCTCCTGAATCTACCACCCTCCAGCTTCATAACATATCTCCTTGTTCTTGAGCATCTTTTCTTCTAAAGATACTTCCCTCCTGTACCTTATTTACCTATGTGAGATAGTTAAAGATCTCTGTCATATACCCCCTCTCCTCCTCTGTTCCAGGGTGTACATATTAGTCTCTCCTCATAGGGCTTTTGATGCAGACCCTGCACCATTTTAGCTGCCCTCCTCTGGACTGCCTCCACTCTGTGTCCTTCCAGAGACGTTGTCTCCAGAACTGGATGCAGTATTCTGGGTGGGGTCTTACCAGTGAACTATACAAAAGCAACACCACCTCCCTCTTTCTGCTGGTGATTTCACCTCCCATGCACCCCAGCATCCCACTAGCCCTCCCTACTGCCTTGTCGCACTACCTAGTCACCTTTAGGTCATCTGATATGATTACCCCCAGGTCCCTTTCCTGCTTGGTGATCGTCAGTACCTCTGCACCCATTTTGTACTCTGCCCCTAAGTTTCTGTGCCCCAAGTGCATTATTGTGCACTCTTTTGCATTGAAACCCATCTGCCACACCCTTGACCACTCCCCTAGTGTTCTCAGGTTTCTGCTCATCCTTTCCACTCCCACTGGAGTGTCCACCCTACTGCAGATTTTGGTGTCATCAGCAAAGAGGCAGACCTTCCTTTCCAGCTCCTCCGCACTGTCACTTATAAAGTTATTAAAGAGGATACCAGTCCCAGCACTGATCCATGAGACGTCCTGACAGTCACCCTCCCTTCGTCGGAGTGGACTTATAGAACCATAAAGGTCTCTTTTTCCTTCTACTTTTACTCACTTCCTTCATGCAGAGGTAAGTTGCTGTAGTCATACCCTCGCTTATTTCTGCCCACTGTGCCTCCAACCCTCCCTGGAAACCCCCCACTCAAGGCAGTTTCTGAGGCAGTCCCCCATTTCTGTAAAATGTGCCTTCCTAAAGTCCAGGACAATTGTTCTTGTGTGATTAGTCTCTGTTCCTGTCTTAATGTTAAACCACACTGTACAGTGATCACTGGTACCCAGGGACTGCAAACTGTGATGTCCGCAATGTTGTCTCTGGAGAAAAAATGGGGAACCTCTTAGAGAAGTAAACATCTGGGCAACATAAATGAGGAGGAATTCAAATAAATTTGGAATGAAAAAATCCGTCTATAGCCACATTTAACATTCTCCCTAAAATACACAAATGTTTGACAAATCCCTCAGGTCATCCAATTGTCCCTGGTGTGGGATCTCTGTCAGATCATTTGAGCAATTTTTTTTTTGTATTTACAACACTATGTTTCTGGTCTTAAAGCAGCAGTATTTGTTAGTCAGCAAAAATATTCATCATATAGTTTTTTTTTTTAATAAAAATGTATTTCTGACATCCTTAGATTCGTTCTTTTTTTAAACTTCCTTGTATTCATTTTTCAATGAGCATATATTTATTTATTTATTTCGTTTTTGTTGACTGGGTAAGTGCACTAGACAAATTCTGCCTATTTTCAGGCACGACCCGGGGGAGGGGGATACAGATGAATGCCAACTGATCTTGAACCAGATTAAGCTGTTGGTGGTATTTTTAGTGAATGAGGGAAATTTGGCTAGGACACGAGGAAATTCCCCTACTCTTTTCGATAAGTGCCATAGGATCTTTAACATCTACCTGAACTACCACCAATCCAGGCAGATGGGACCTCGGTTTAACATCTCATCTGAAAGACGGCACCTCAGAAGTGCAACATCCCTCTCATGCTGCACTATAGTGTCAGTACTGGGATATTAACCCAAGTGCCAGATGTGGGAACTGAACCCACAGCCCTCTGATCTCCTGGCCTCAGAGGCGAGTGTGCTACCTACTGAGCCACTGACACTGCTCAGTAGAAAGCATTACAGTCAGCGGAGCAAGGTTACATCAGCTCCAACATTAGGTGCACTACAAATATTTTAGCATCAGGATTTTAATTCCCTTGTCTAGTGATACAGCATACGGGGTACCATCCTAACATGTTTTTCACATTTTAATATCATCATTTTGGATAGCTGGCTGCGTTAAAACCTGTGAGGTTAAGATGAAAATTAGGTGATATGCTTAAGGTAAACAGTTCCTGTGGTCACTCAGCCATTGTCCCCACTTACTTACCCATTTATCACAAAGGTATGGTATGTCTCCCCTCTGCTTATGCCTCTCCACCCACCAAATCACCTACAACACTATATCTAAAATCACAATCTCAGTACAATGAAGAAAAAGGACATTCTTCCCCTAGCCGGGATCCATCATATGTCTCTATTGTCACCCCTTCTCCCGCTTTGTGGGGTGCTCTTTTAATCATACATTTCCCCCCTCGAAACACTCTATAGAACATTAAAGTATAACAACCTTTTTAGTAACTTTAAACATGTTAGACCACCTGTTCTGCTGCGCGAAAATTTCCTCACTACTATTAACCTGTGTATGCAAGATACCTTGTGGTCACCGCCATTTGTAATTTACGGCTGTGATTACAGAAAGAGAAAAACAATAAATTGAATTATCTTCTTAATTCAAAGTGTCAGCTTGAGACCAGAAACCTTTATATTATGCATAGTTTCCCCTTTACCTTAGGGAGAGTTCAATTCAGGATAGTTATTACGGCAATATTGAAAATAAACACTTTCTGAAGGTTTCAGAGTCTCATGGTTGACTGAACCACTGTTCAGTGCAAGATAAGATGAGTAGCGTCAGAAAATGACTATTACCCACAGTCTATTTGTCCTCTTCTTCTTCCTCCAATTCTGATGGTAAGCCCTGGGATACAGGATGTCTCTTCCAAAACTTGGTGGCTATCATGTCCACCCTTTTCTTCACTTCTTCTGGGTTATTAAACTGGTGCATCTTGCCTGCATAGGTCAGGCAAAGGCATACTGGTGCAGGCAGAGAATGGGCCACCCCCAGACCACATAGTTGTTTTCTTAAAGTGTCAAATAATGTCTGCCTTGTTCTTGTGGTAAAAGATCAGTCAGGGAATATTTTAATTTCATGTCCCTCCATGGTGACTGGGTAGTGGGCCCTCGCCCATTGCAGGACACGGTCTCTAATCGCAGGACAAGCAGTGATCAGCATAATGGTACATAGGATGTCTCAATTTATTTGTGCATGGCAAAAGATTATTCTAAAGGCTTGAGTAAGCTCCTCTCTGTTCACCTGCATTTCAGGGGTAGGTTGTCCTGCAGCCAGGTCCTGAGAAACCTCAACAAATCTTCCCTTTCTATCTTCTCCGGAGTTCCCACTAGCCTCAGATTCATTGCCCTTGTAGAATGCAGGCTCTTAAGTGGTTTAACTCCATGGTTGATTTAGCAAAGGCCACCTGGGTCCACTGGGAGTGATTGTTGGCTTCCTTTGCTGTTTTAGCAGCCTACCTGATCTTAATGTCCTGTGCCCCCAGACATTCCAGGACCTGCTCCAATTTATGGTCCATTTCTCTTAGTGCATTCAGAACCATGTCCTGGGGGGGTGGTGGTATGTCCTTTGCCCCCACTCGAGCCCGTGACTTGCTCCAGCCCATCATGTGGCTTTTGCACAGTCTGTGGTGCTGTTTTTTGACTTGGACCCGCAATCTTTGTCTTCTGCCTTCCCATCTTGATTTTAGTATCCTCCAAATCTCTGTCTTTTGATGTATCGAATGGTGTGATTTGTTTTATAATTGTTTTGTAGAAAATGATACTTTTTATCAGTATTTGTCAGCATGAGGTGTAGAGCGTTCGGGAGATGCTTCCTGTCAAGAACATGGCACTCTAGCCCCCCCAGATTCATTCTCTGTGTATTTTTAGCTGTCTCAGATATTTCGAAACAGCTTTTATGACTAATTTTGTAATTAGTGACACATCATTAAAGGAGGCCACCACTTGGGATGTTTAAAAATCTCCTCCGTTGAGCTTAACAGTTGAATGTACATGCTAGACTCATAATGTGGATGCATTAGAATGGTGTTCCCACATGTTTCTGATGGATAACAGCACAGCACTGTGTCACGATATTACATTTTTTCATGGCAGGCATGGCGTGGGACTGGGATCTTTTTAATACTCCAAAATCCTGTATCTTGTTTCAGGAAAGAAAAAAAAAAAAGAAAAATGGGTATTTTGATATTTTTTCTAGAAAACATTCTTGTAGAAAAACAAAAACTATATGGTGACTAACAAATACTGCTGCTGTAAGTCCCACCTCAGATACACAATGGACATCCTATCTAGATGTGAAAACTTTACATAGGAGGAAAATTTCATTTGGCTAGGTACTGATGCTGCGAGTCTATACGCATGTATTAAACTTGAGGATGGCATAAGAGCGTGTTGTCATTTCCTCCTTAATGATACAGAGCGAGAGATAAAAAACCTATGGATTTCAGTTTAAAAGAACTTGAGTTGGTTTTAAATTATAATTACTTTGAGTTTGAGGAACAGTTCTACTTACAAAAATGTGTCACAGTGATGGGGCCTCTATGGCCCCCTCTTATACAAATCTCTTTTTGGGGCATTGGGAAGAAGTAATTTTCAATACCACTATTAATATTTATATGACACACAGTGTGAATTGGTTCAGAAGATATATTGATGATGTGGTGTGTGTGTGGTGTTGTACAGTAGATGAAGCTACACAATTTATGATGTGAATTAACACTAACAGCCTGAATCTGAGGTTCATACACATCACAGACTCAGTCAAATTGAACTTCCTAGTTATAATATTGTCTAAGAATAATTGAAATTGAGTTAAATCATCCGGTTATATTAAAGATACAACTACTAAAACTCTCATACACACAGACAACGCACACCCACAGAGCTTAATTAAATTAATACATTACAGTCTGTTTTTTTCAGAATTTATAGGAATTGCTCAGAATTTGCAGATTATGATATCCTGGCAGCTGAGCTGGAAATCAGGTTTTTGGAAAGAGGTGTACAGTACTCATTTGATAGCGCTAGAGGCCTCAGTAGGAGGACTATCCTTATCCTGAAGTCCAAAACCTGAGATATAAACTAATGTTATCACCTTCTTCACAGAATGCAATCACTTAGCAGGACAGAATGGCAATATAATTAAAATATAGTCCCTACTACAAGGTGGACGCTCTTTAGCATCAGATACAGGTACAGCACTCTAAAGGTGTGTTTACACTACTGGATCTGCCCTGCTGTCAGTGGTGCAGATGAGTTACATTGATACAAATCCAACTGTGTAAACAGGTGCCACAGTGTTGCAAGCCACTCTGTCTGTTGTGGCTCAGAGCTTTTCCTGTTTTGGTGGAAACGCGCACCGGTACAGGCATTTTTTTGAAAGAGTGTAAACACTCTGCTTTGCCTGCAGCCCCATGGCACCCATGCCAAGTCTCTTAAATGCATGGGTGCTAACCCCTGTGGAAAGGCTGATCAGACCTCTAGAAGTGCTGGGTGCAGTGTTGCCTGGATCTGCACTGATGCAGATGGGTGGCTGTGTAAATGCATGGCAGGAGTGTAGCAGGAGGAGCCGTGGTGGAGCGGAGCAGATGGCAACACTACTCTCCCGGTAATGTAAATGTCCCTTAAGTCACATTCAGAGGCATTAAAAACCCATGCAACTATCTTGTCTTATCTTATCTATAGTCAATTTGGTAGTAGAATGGAAAGGGCATGTTATTGGCACCCTCCCCAACTTAAGGGATTTTTAGGTGTGGCAATTATAATGTCTGCAAATACACAAAGCAGTGTTAAAATCTGACACATCCCCATATCTCAAGAAGTATAGAGATAAGGGAATTAATTAACTGTAATGGTACTGTTGTAGTTTATGTGTTAATCTGACTGTGTGGTAGGCTCTATGTGAGTCAAATCACACGTCCTCTAAAAGTACGCATACAAGAACATATACATGCCATCATAAAAAGTAAACTAGATAGTCCAGTGGACGCACACAAACAAGGGACATGGTTTGAGTCTGGATTTCATTTCCTAGGTCTGGAACATAAGAGGGGTGGAGACCATCAGAGGCTACTGCTGCAGAAAGTGAGTAAATTAATTTTTGTTCTCAAAAGCCTTAGTTCAGTGGATCTTAATGAGAAATGGACTTGAGACCCTTCTTGTAATATAAGAAAATTATCTTCTTTTTGCTGTCTAATTTGCATTGTGTACTTTTATTTTAAGGTATGTACTTGTTGGTGGAAGCTAGTATGAAAAGTAAGGAACTGATGCTCAATTGATTTGTTTTTGAACTAATTGTTCATTGTGTTTTTGTTTACTTGAGGTGTCACAGTTATCTATGATTCTGTCTATATCTCTGCCTGCGGTTAAGTTTGGGCTTGGTATGTGGATCACCTGTTTGTGAATTGTACCCATGGATGAGAAGAAAGGAGGAATCCCACTCTGGTAACCTGACCTTCTGACTCTTTTATCTTTTGACAACTATATATGATACGTTTATGTCCCCTGGTATCATTTACCCACAGGGTATAGGTATTCATAAGCAATAAGACACAGCAGGGTGTGAGTTACTATTCTTGCACAGGTGTGTTGTGAGTGCTGAGTGCCTTTAACCGCCTGGAAGTGAGGTTCAAGAATAGTAACCCACACCCTGAAGTGTCTTATTGTACTTATAAAATGGGTCTGCTGTAGAAATAAATTTGGTTTAACAGTGTAGTTACTATTCCTTTTTTTAAATTTGCTATCCTAGGCCAGCCTGGTGGCGCTGAGGGCTGAGGCGCTGGATGCCTTACCTCACACCACACCAGCAACCCATGTTCAGCAATGAGCACAGGCCATCGAGGATTGGCAGGGGAGGAGAAGGACTGAGTGTCCATAGACTGCTCTCCTTCTCCAGGGTAGGGGGGACACCAGCTCTCAGTGTATGACTGGCCCCTAGCAGAGTCTGGGGACTAGCACACTGAGGCTCAAAAAGAGCATTAGATGCAGCAGACGCTTGGAGGAGCATGTGCGGTAGTGTGCGCGCTCACTCCTTGGCGTCATTGCACACTGCATTTTAGGGATAAAATGGAGGAAATACTGAAGGCACTGGTGGGCAGAATGATCTGGATCTCCGCAGGTGCCACCTTCATGATGGGCAGTAACCCTTGGTTCCGGATTCATAAGAGACGGTGGAGGGGGTTCCGCCACCCTGCCATGGGGGGGCATAGCCATGAGGACACACCGAGAGATAAGCTGTGAGCGGGGGACAGGGCTGGGGGATCAGAGAGGAGAGCCGACAATGCCTGGGGAGAAAAATAAGAATAGATACAAAAAAAAAAAAAAAATTTGCTATGCTTTGTACCCCTGCAGCCCGACTGGCCCCAATCAATCCCTGCCACTCTGACCGTCCCAATCACCCTCCAAATCTGGGACTTACCTCCACCACGCAGTTTCCCCATGGATGATCCCCCATGAGAAGAGCTGCCAGGGGGTTGGACCATTTACTGCCCTTGGACAGAGTTGCAGTGTCAGTCAGTGATGTGGAAAACCTAGTCGACAATGCGGGGCCTGTGGCCGGCAATGGGCAGCATCATGCTTAGGTCAAGAGTTTTTCTGTTTTTCTTTCCTGCTCCCTGATGTCGGAAGGGCCTTGACCAATGTGTAGCATCATGCTGCCGATGTCCCCACCCCCTCAATCCTTGGCTTCAGCTGCACTACCACCTGTGGTCACTCAGATGGTAGTGTTGCAGTGGAAACCAGACTCCCTCCCACCTCTGAAGAGGCGAGTGTCCATGGGATGCTCAGCCAAGCACCCCCGGCCAATGTTCCAATGACCCAGGCCTACTCCTGAACCCAGGCTGTTGGTGTAGAAAGTGGTAGCACTACAGCTGTGCCAGCAGGCTGGCATAGTTACTATTCCTGAACTGCACTGCTTTGCAACCTTCTCCACCAATCAGGAAGCAGAATTTTCTCTACCCATTTTATTAAAACATATTACTAGCATAGCATGTTTAGCTGTATGCACTGTGGTTTCTTCAAGACATTGATCTTTGCTGGATATGGAGGAATATTTTTTGAATTAGTATCATTAGTGCATGATTTCCTAAATCCAATTAAGTACATTTTGTACTTCATTTGATGTTTTGTAGTTATGTCCTCGATACTCAAGAGTGGATATGTTTATCGGCAATCAATTATATTTAATGGACAGAATATAATTATTCATCCAAATTATTGCACATATTATTTCCTGCATCTGGACATAAATCTCAGCATATCGTGATGCCAGTGTTGGATATAGAGGATCGCTGTTAGGTCTCAGGAGGTTAAATGGAAGGGTGTCCACTCCAGTCAGAGGACTATCACGGATGGTGTCCCTCAGGGTCTATCCTGGGTCCCCTACTTTTTTCTATATTGGTTAATGATGTGCTTAAAAATTGTCGTGGAGGAAACCTGCAGCTTTATGCAAATGATGCAGTTCTGTATAGAAGCTCTGCTGATATCAACATGAACAATGCCCAGCTCGCTGTCAATTTCTGTATACTTGTAAAGTGGTTTTCTAATAACAAGCTGGTAATGAATGATAAAGATGAAGGCTGTCCTCTTTGGCCCAAAACACTTTGGATCCGATAAGCAATACCTGCATACCCTAACCACTTTCTCTGGTTCACAAATTGAAGTGGTGGCAATGCTAAAGCATCTTGGGGTCTTCAGGCCACATGTGGACCATATCGCAAAATCACTGTACCAGAAAATTGGACTTCAGTACTGTCTGGGTGATTTTCTTTTTTTTTTTTTATACTTTATGTTTATTGTTATATTGCACAAAATATACAGTTTGGATACATGCATAAGTACTGCAATACACTCTAAGAGAAACCACGAGGACGCCACACCTCTTAATACATGCATTAAAATGTGACTAATGCTTTAAAATACATCAAAGAGGGGAGAAAGGAAAATATAAACAACATTTAGGTCCAAATAAAAGCTGCAAAATGAGTCCATGAGCTGTGTGGTATGTAATTCGTCAGTTGATTAAAACTAAAAATCCCAAAAATCCTCTTCCTCCACCAGGGTAGGAGGAAATCGTCACCATGCTCCAACCATTAACTAAATGCACTTGATGTGCAAATACTACATGAAAAACAATGCTTCTTGCTAACATTTCTCAGCAACATTATAACCGATTAGGATGTACTATATAATATGCAGTACATTTAAAGGTAGATATAATGAACCGAGGGATATCCCTGAGCCATATTTAACCCTCTGAAGAACCACTGAATCAATGGTCTGTATTTATTAGAACACTCTCTTTTATTTTAGGAACTAGACAACAGTTGTAAACCTATCATAACCCATAAAACAACTCAGGATGACACTGTACCCAGTGTCCTGATAGGATAAATACTTATCTCTTCAGAGCTGGAATAGTACAACAGATAGAAAAAATATTCTCACTTTAGGCCAGAGTTCCAACATGTTTCAGAGTGGTAGTCACTCCACCGGACAACTTTTGTAAACTTCTTCAAGTTAGATATCCTTCATAAATGCCAGCCCGGTGGCACTGAGGGTCGAGGCCCTGGACGCCACACCTCGTGCCACGCCAGCGACCTGGGTTCTGGAACAAGCCCGGGTCCTCGGAGGTCAGCAGGGGAGGACTGGGATTGAGCATCTGTAGACTGCTCTCCTGATCCTGGGGTGGGTTGGGGAATCCCGCTGCGCTGTAGTGGCCCCTGGGGACGCTAGGGGGCACTACTCGAATGAGGGATACTAAAGGAGCGTGGCGGACATTGGCAGGTTGTGTCTGGACGTCACTGCATGTTCACGTTCCGGGGGACCAATCAGGAGGAAAATGGCTGGGTGCGAACGTGCAGCTTGATGGCCGTGCTCCGAGCCACCTGGAGGACTCTGGTGGAGTCCTGTCGGGGAGGGTCTGGGACTATCTGGGCTGGCTGAGGCTGAGAGGGACCATCCAGCAGGATGGCAAGATGGCCGTCCCGGATCCTTCTGGGTGCAGTTTGAGCTACCCAGTTCTCTGGGCGAGCGGAGCCGGCGGCTGGATGCCCCAAGCCAGAGTGCACCGCAGTGGGCGATAAAAGTGTTAAATGATAAAAAAAAAAAAAAAAGATATCCTTCACAATCCTTCATCGTCCTCCGAGGAAGTAGCTTCTCGTTCCACCTCTCTGGGTCTGATCGACGAGTGTCTCTGTGCCCACCGCATGGCATCATTCGGGTCATAAAACAAGAAAACCTTGCTCTGATGTGCAATACAGAGACAGGCTAGGAAGAAAAGGCCATGGGAAATATTCACCTCCCTCAACATCGCTCTCGTGTCATCAGATTTATTTTTCTTCTGCCTTGTGGTGTATCCTATGTCTGGGAACAGCCGTGCCAGTTCTCCGTCCTGAAGGAGGATACGTTTTTGTCTCGCCAAGACCAGGATATAATCTTGGTTCCTATCCCATCTGTCACCACCGTCACTGCCCTCGGTGCTTCAGGATTATCTGGTCTGTCCTGCAGTGTCACTCAGTATACCTTCTTGATGCACTGAGCTCAGTCAGAGACACCTTCTCTGAGCTGTTGCACCAGCCATTCCTAGATGAAGAGGAGGTGATCCTCTTCACAACCCTCCAGCAGGCCCAGAACATGGATGTTGGCAGCCCTTGTCTGGTTTTCCAGGTTCTCCAGTCATGATCTCAGGTGGGAATTTTCTTTCATCACCGCTGTCACTGCTCCCATCGCAGCATCGGCTCTTTTTGTAACATCAATTGTTGCACTCTGGACTGACTCAACAGTGACCTTTATCCTGGCCACCCAATTTGTTAAAGCATAAATTTATTGGATAAGCCTGATACTGAAACAATCAATCTGTTCATCTTGAGACCCAAAGTCTAAGGGAACTCTTCAGGAAGCAGCTTGTCTTGCTTGGCATTGTGGTCTAGTTGCAACCGTGTGGTTGGCGCTTCAGCTGGAGTTTTAGTTTTAGCTCCTGTACCCAAAGTTTTCTCCCTTGGAGAATACTTCATGCTGCTCAGTATTTATTTATTGAATTTTGATGACTGGGTAGGCCCACTGGGCCCCTAAGGTCCCTTTTTCAGGGGTGACCCGGGAGTTACAAGACTAGTAGGAAACACAATTATTACAGACGTAGATTATTGCATATAAACAGGTGAATATATATATATCTAACAATGACATATTGCATAACATGTTACAAAGATTAGCAAAGTGAAACTAAGGAAGAGAGCCAGAGCAGCACCTGGGTCACAGTTACCCTAGTAGAGTATTTTTGGAGGAGACCCCGTAGAGAAGGGTTAGGGCTCCCAGCACAGGTTGGAGTGAGGTAAGTGCTCGGGTAGTAGGGTAGTGTGGAAGTGTCAGGTAACATTGCAATGGTATTGACTCATGGCAAGCATGTGTGCCATGAGTCTTGTTCTGAAGCTTGCAGGTGATGGAGCTTCCCGAACCTCAGGAGGAAGGTTGTTCCATAGGGAAGGGGCAGTATGGGTAAAGGACATGCCCCCTGTCTTGGTCCTAACCCTAGGGACTTCGAGAAGAGTTTGGCCCGAGGTCCGTAGGTTGCAAATATTTCGCTTGGCAGTTATGAGCCCTGCGAGGTTTGGGGGAGGTGCTGGGCTAATTAGCTTATGTGCTAGGCAGAGCACCGGGTACCTGAGACGGGCTTTGAATGAAGGCCAACTGAGAAGTGCTAGAAAGTCACAGTGGTGGCTCCTAGAGTGGGACTGAGTGGCGAACTGGACTACCTTGTTGTACAAGACCTGCAACCTATTGAACTCGAGCAAGGCCATTACCTGAAGTATTGGGGCAGCATGGGTGAGTGTTGGGAGAAGGACACTCGAGGCAATGGCAGTCCTGGCTTCAGGAATCAGCTGATCCTTGAGACGACAGAGTGCACCAAGTTTACAGTGAATGACTTTGGTGACTTGGTCAACATGTTTTAGAGTGAAACCTTGGTCCAAAGTAAGGCCAAGGTATTTCGTGGAAGCAGCCATTTCAAGTTTGTTACCTGCACTGGAAGTGAGTTGTAGGTGTTGTGATCTGTTTTGGCCTAGGGATCTGGATCCGAACACCATGGCCTTGGTTTTGGTGGTATTAAGGACCATTTTATTCTTAGTAAGCCAGTCCTCCATAGTGAGTAGGTCCTCTTGGAGGGCTGGACCTAGGTCATTCAGGTTATCAGAGGATCTGTAAATCACAGCATCATCAGCGTACTGTATGACATTACTGCTCCCGCAATGGTTGTGTAGATCATCTATAAACAAGGAGAACAGGAGGGGACCGAGTATGGACCCTTGAGGTACCCCCTCCTTAAGGGGCAGTGGATCAGAGATCTTGTCCTTCCACTTGACCCTCTGAGAGCGACCATTTAGGTAGCTTTCAAACTACCTGAGAGCATGAGTGGCAGTAACAGTTCAGCTTTGTATGGTACCTTTAGAGTAGCAATTCCAATGACTAATTTTAGTACTTAAGCATAGTTTTCACTAATTTAGTTGCAGAGCTCTATCAGTAAGCCTCCATCTTGCTCGGGCTCCACAGCGCCCGCCCTGGGTGGTTTTCTAACCCTGGACTTGAGGTTTGTCTTAGCAAACAGCACCTTGCTCCCTGCACTGCTATTTGGTGCCACAGCACTTCAGTTCCTCAGGAGCTCTGAGACTAACAGGCTCAAGGTTCTATATAACAAAATTAGTCACTTTGCATCCAAGGCCCCTCAGAGGAAACATTACTGTTCTGTTCTCTCTTCCGTAAATTGGCCTTCTCTAGAAGGGGGTCTATAAAAGGGGGAAGGTAAGGAGCAGACCAAACTCCAAAAAGTGCAGCTGTACATACTAAAACATGTCCAAAATAAAAAAACAGCACACACACCAAGCACATAAATTTAGCAATTTACTGGTGCAAAAGAACTGCTGATCAGCTACCTCTACGTATCGAATCTAGTGAGTCTTCCTCAGGGGATGGTACTGGGCCATGACCAAAGCAGATTTACAGTGCAAACAATTAACACATATACAATTGTTGCTCACATTAACAGGAAATATGCGCAAGTGAAAAACTAATAGAAACATTATTACAGATCCAGCACTCATAAGACAAGAAATGTATTGACTCAGAATGAATACTGTGAGAATCATCCCGTAGTGAATGAACCAGCACCAATTTGGCTTTTAACTGGTCCATAGTTACAGTCATCTAGCAATTTCCAGGAAAAAAACCTCTGTTCAGAATAATACGTGGATCAGTTACTGTTTATTAAATATATTTTGGAAATATGAACACGATACTAGGGGTATTTTTATGAGGGAAAGAATTGTCAAAAATGATGCCTGGTGCTAGTCCAAAATGGAACTATTAATATAAATAGACCGGCATCCGAAAGGGCATCGGTAATTGTGGTAGTGGCCTCTGTCAGGATATAGATACCTCCAATAACTCCTCAACTGCAGGAAAGTGTTAGAAAGTTACAAAAAGATCCAAATCCTGTCATAATACAATCTGGACTTGTCCTGGACTTTAGAGGGCAGATTTTAAAGAAATTATGGACTGCCTCAGAAACTGCTTCAAGGGGGGGGGGATTGCGAGGGAGGGGCAAAGGCACAGTGGGCAAAAATAAGGGAGGGTATAACTACAGCTGCCAACCTTGCATGAAGGAAGTGAGTAAAAGCAGAAGGAAAAATAGACCTTTGTGGTTCGCTAAAGAAGTGGCAAAGGTGGTGAAGGAAAACAGAGTGGCATTCAGGAGGTGTAAGAAAACACAGTGGGAGGACAACAGAGAGATATACCTAGTAAATGCTGTATCCCCTTTTATGCCTGTCATTTAAACTGACCAAAGTTCACTGAGTCTAAATAGTGTATAGGCTCCTAAATCTGCGACATGGTCATTTTGGTCCTCATAACTGTAACCTGCTTGAGGTACTCAGGGTATGGACCAGTATCTTCCACATAGAAGATTGATTAACAAGCTGGGTAGGCTCGGGGTGGGTCAGAGGTTGGCCAACTGGGTGGCAAACTGGTTGGCGAGCAGAAAACAGAGTGGTGGTAATTGGTATACAGTCAGAAGAGATGCAAGTCACAAGTGGGGTACCTCAGGGATCAGTCCTGGGGCCAGTCCTCTTTAATATCTTCATCAGTGACACTGCAGATTGATTGGAGGGTAAGGTTTGCCTGTTTGCAGATGACATCAAGATCAACAACAGAGTAGATGATCCAGATAGGATGGACAGAATGAGAAGAGATCTGGAAAAACTAGCAAAATGGTTGGAAGAGTGGCAACTGGGGTTTAACGCAAAGAAGTGCAAGATCAAGCATATAGGGAAAAGAAACCCTGAAGCTACCTATAGGTTGGGAGGGGAGTTGCTGACAATCATAAGGTAAGAAAGAGACTTGGGCATCATCATCACAGATGACCTGAAATCATCCAAGCAGGCCACTAAAGCAGTAGGTAAGGCTAGAGGGATGTTCGGGTGTATTAGTAGTGGTATCACAAGTTGTAAGAGGGAGGTAATAATCCCTCTTTACAAGACACTGGTTAGGCCCGTTTGAGTACTGCATGCAGTACTGGAGCTACACCTGCACAAGGACATTAACAAAATGGAGCAGTTCAGAGAAGGGCAACCAAAATGATGCAGGGACTGTATCAGAAAACATATGAGGATAGATTAACGGAGCTCAATATGTATACCCTAGAGCAAAGGAGGGAGAGAGGTGATATGATCGAAACATTCAAACATCTTAAGGACATTAACAAGGTGAAAGAGTCTAACATGTTTCAATATACGAAAAATAGCAGGACAAGAGGACACAGCATGAGATTAGAGGGAGGCCGATTAAGGGGTAATGTGCAGAAGTTCTTTTTCACGGAAAAGGTGGTGGATGCATGGAATGGCCTCCCTCAGGAAGTGGTGGATATAAATACAGTGCAGGGCTTCAGACAGGCATGAGATAGGCATAAGGGAACAATACAGATGAGTATGACTAGATAGGCCATTGACAGAGAAAAGGCCTATGGCACATTCATAAGGTAGAAAAAATGGGCAACCTGGATGGGCCTTGTGGTCCTTATCTGCCATCAACTTCTATGTTTCTATGTTACAGGCAAGAGGTCCTTTGCAAACTCTGCCCTGTTCCACTGTAATTCTCTGCCAGCAGTGCTACAGAACTCCTCTTCTCACGGAGAGCTTTAAAAGAGGGATGAAGACCCTACTACTGAAGCACTATCACTGTACTTGTTACCACTTAGGGATTTCCATGCCATGAATACTTCCTACATCTTGTTCTAATAGAAGTCTCCTTCATTTGCAGTTGTGGCTCACACAAGTTGTCTTATTATGTCATGAGGTCATTTCTCTATGATGCACTGTGTACAGTATATGTATTATTTCCAGTTCCTTGTGAATGATTGTATGCTTTGCACATGTACTGTCTGTATCTTTGCCTGTAATTAATCCATTTTTTTTATATTTCTATATCCATCCCCCTTCCACTCCAGTCCCTCCTATCCCTCTGGACCTGCCAGTCACCCGTCGATGCCTCGGCCTCCCTTAGCTATGGGCAGTCACCTCCATCTAGCCATAGTTGTGCCCACAGACAGGGTCAGGGTGGGGCAGGAATCACTGAACTTCAATGTCTCATCAGGGGATGCCAGTGCTGAGGAGGCAGAGACCCAGGATGTACCACGGCCATCATGCAGAGGTGCTGGGGCCATTTTCCTTGGTTGCTGTACTATCCCTTGGGATGTTGCTGAGTGCAGATATCAAGGCAGGCCCGCACATGCTATGTGTGCATTCGCCTACCGAAGTCATCGACGTCCCACCCTCTCATCAGTCCTTCTGACTGCACTACTACCTCCGATTACCCAGGTGACAGTATTGCAGCAGAGGACGAAACCTTCCCTCCCCAAACTCAGGTCACCAGTGCCGTGAGCGGTAGGGCTATCACTGTGTCGACGGGCCCGCTCTAATCCAATCCCTTCTAAATGAGTGCATGCTTTGTACTTGTACTGTCTTTGTAGTTGCCTGTAATTAATCCCAGGTTGCCCCCGAAAAAGGGACCTCTGGTCTCACTGGGCCCAATCGGTTAACAAAATTCAATAAATAAATAAATAATGAAGATGGACTCTGCAGATAACATATATTGCAAGATGAATCGAATATATGCTTGTCATGCATTTGGTTTAGGGGTACCATTGGAATGTAGTACTGTTTATCTATTATGAGTCTCTCCATGTCTCTGTGATCTTGTATATTGCCAGTAATATTTCTTGGTCCCCTTTGCCTTTTCTATATTTTCCATTTTTCCCAGTTTATTTGGCTTCTTTATTTTTATTTTCAATGTGGTATTATTTTTATGTAATGTCAGTTGCTTTAATTTTGGTTTTCAGATTAGGTTAAAGCTAGAAGAAGCTACTTGGCTGTCATCTTCAGTACTTTTGATATAGATTATCCATACCCCTTTCTTGTGCTTTGGTAATTATTATTCTTAAGTATTTGTTTTCGGGGTCTAATTGGGAGTTTATATAACCGTGACTTTCTAAATATATAGCTTTTTAAATTGGATTTCAGATTGTAGTTTGACCTTGGACTGATCATGTAGGGGCTCACATGTTTTTTGTTAGTTATTTAACTAGGACTAGCACACTAAGCTGAAAGCTTTTTTACAGGAGCGACCTGGGAGCACAGGGAAGTTAAGTGACTTGCTTAGGGTCATACAGTATGCAAGTGGAATCTGTGGGGTTTAAACCCAGGTTTGGTCTGCAGGATGTCACCAGATTTGCAGCTCAGAGCCTTAAACCACTATGCTATACTGCCTCCCAACTTTGTAGTTGTTTAGGGGCCGAAATGTGTGCTGTCCACAGCTCAGTATATAACAAATCCTGTTTCCCCGAGTTTTAAATTAGTCATTAGTATTGCATTTGAGTCTGATTTCATAGAAACATAGAAACATAGACTTTGACGGCAGATAAGGACCGCTAGGCCCATCTAGTCTGCCCATTTCCCTACCTATAGGATAGGCCGCAGATCCTAGTTAACCAACAGCCTATATCTTCCTGCCCCCCACAAGAATTGCCTTATGTTTGTCCCATGCATTCTTGAATTCTCCCACAGTTTTAGACCCCACAACTTCCTCAGGAAGTGTGGAAGCTGTAACCCACACTAGCCAACTGGCTACCTAAATATTAACACATATTCCTGGTCCCAACACCAAGACTCAAGTCAGGGAACCAGAAAATAATAAAATAAAGTAGAATAAAACACCAAACCCCAAAACGGGGTGAAAAAACATAATGGGCATAACCGGTGCCCACACTGGACTGCCCACCCCATACCCAAGTAGAAATTCTGAGAGGGGCAGGCTGGGGGGGAGGTCATAATATAGCAAGACTCCATTAGAAGAAACAACATTACTAAGGTGAGTAATTTTCTCTTCAAAGAACATGAAGTCTTGCTATATTAGGACAATTGCAGAATACACAGCAGTACCTCCATGGAGGAGGGACAGAACCTACTTCGGTAATAGGCTCTGAAGCACGGCTGTGTTAAGTCTAGCATCCTCCTGGCCTGATATCCAAGGAGTAATGCTTGGTGAAAGTGTGTACCGTTTTCCAGGTAGCTGTGACATCTCTAAAATAGGGATGTCTCTGGCAGCAGCTATAGACGCAGCTATTACCTCTGGTAGAGTGAGCCCTCAGGCCTGAAGGGGAACCTTTCCCAGTTTTTGATAACAAAATTGGATACAAGAGACAACCCACCTGGCAATGGATCTCTTAGTGGCAGGTTTACTTTTCCAACCTCACCAAAAGTGAGAAAAAGTTGGAGGATTCGAACTTATGACCCTTAGTACGCTCTATATAGTAACTAAGGGCCCTCTTAACATCTAAACTGTGCAACCTCCTCTCACCAGAGGAGGAATGGTCAGTGAAGAACACTGGAAGGGAGATAGATTGGTTAAGATGGAAGTCTGAAACCACCTTAGGCAAAAACTTCCTGTTAGTCCTAAGGACTACTTTATCCCTGTGAAAGGAAATAAAGTCAGTCTCCACTGACAAGGCTTGTAACTCACTTATGTGCCTGGCAGAAGTGATAGCTACTAGAAAAACAGTTTTCCAAGTCAAATACTTGAGCTCTGCAGAAGACAGAGATTCAAAGGGGGGTTGCATCAGCTGAGCAATGCAAACATTAAGATCCAGGCAGGGCCGGGTCCTGAAAGGTGGATTAGTATGAAGTAATCCCTTGAAAAACTTGGAAAAACAGGGTGAGTGGAAAGAGAAGAGGGCCTTCCTGCTGAAATAAAAGCAGAGACAGCTGCCAAATGAACTTTCAGGGTAGCTGGTCTCAGGCCCAAAAATTAAGATGGACCATATAGTCCAAAACAATGGGCAATCAGCAGATTCGGGGAAATATGCTTCCCCAAGCACCAGATGGAAAACCTTTTCCATTTAGAATTATAAGTGGCCTCTAGTGGAAGGCTTCCAGAAGCCTTCAGGATGTCGAGAACACCTTGAGAAAGGTGTAGGTCAGCAAACTAACTCCTCAAGAGTCAGGCCTTGAGGTTGAGGGATTTGAGATTCGGATACCAAACCCTCCCTGGGCACAAGATAACAGATTGCCTCCTGGGGAGCACAGGGGAGATGGACTGCTAAGGACAGAAGGAGTGGGTAACCAGGCTGCCTGGCCCAATCTGGAGCAATCAGAATCATCCTGCAAGGCTGGGATCTGATTTTGACTAGCACCTTGAATAGGAGAGGGAAGGGAGAAAAGCAAATAGAAACTTCCTTCCCAATCTAGGAGAAAGGCATCCAGAGGACTGAGCCCATCACTGGGGCCTACAACAAACAGTGGAAGTTGGTGATTGTCTGGGGCTGCGAAAGGTCTATCTGAGGGGTGCCCATCTGGCAAAACCATCCCAGTACTTAGGGATCCAGTGACCATTCGTGATGGCCTGGGAAATCCTGCTGAGAGCATCTGCCAGGACATTGTCCTTTCCTGGGAGGAAAACTGCTATGAGGAAGTATTCAGGGAATAAGCCAGAGACCACAACTTCATTGCTTCGGTGCACAAGGCCGAAGACCGAGTGCCCCCTTGTTTGTTGATGTACCACATTGTGGTGGTGTTGTCTGTTCTGACTTGTACCACTTTGTTCTGAACAGATGCAGAAAACACTTGAAGTGCTAGAAAGACAGCTCTGAGTTCCAGCAAATTGATGTGGAGCAGAGATTCCTGAGGGGACCACACTCCCTGGGTGGAGAGGTCGCCCATGTGAGCTCCCCATCCCAGAAGAGATGCATCCGTAGTGAGGGTCAAGGAATGAGATAGAGGGATGAAGGGGAACCCTTGTCTCAGATTGCTCTGATCCTGCCACCACTGAAGGGCCTGGATCAGGGTTTGAGTCACTGGGATCAACTTGGAAAGGGGATCTTTTCTCCGAGACCAAAAGGCTCTCAAATGGAACTGAATGTCTCTCATCTGAAATCTTGCTCCTTGCACTACAGCTGTGGAAGCAGCCATGTGTCCTAGGAGCTGTAAGAAGTGCCTTGCTGGTCGAGAGACCTGCAGAGTGAAGGAGGCGGCCAGGGCCACCAGGTTCCTTACCCTCTCTAAGGGTAGGAAGGCTCTGGCCTGCTTTGTGTCCAATTCTGCACCTATGAAGGTGAGTACCTGAACAGGTTCCAGAACTGACTTTGGAAGATTGAGCAAGAAGCCCAGAGAGGTGAGCAGCTGCTGGGTAACTTGCAGGTGTGATTTGACCTGTTCTGGAGACTGGCCTACAATGAGCCAGTCGTCTAGATAGGGAAAGACAGCAATCCTTTGCCTTCTTAAATGAGCAACTGCTACTGCCAGACATTTTGTGAATACCCTTGGGGCAGAGGTGAGGCCGAAGGGCATTGCTCTGAACTGGTAATGACCTGAGGGCAGTTCGAATCTGAGGTACTTTCGGTGGGAGCTTCTGACTTTTTCTAGACTTTTTCTTGCCCTGACATCACTGAGCTGTGCTAAAATGTATGGGCAGGATTTTCAAAAAGGCACAGGGCTTGCATCAAGCCCTGCACCACAACTACTGGTTCTGGCAGTGTGCCAACCCCTGTGCCACAACCATGCCTGATTTTTTCATTCTGGGTGTAGTTGCAACAGGTTTTTTCGCCCCCATGCTCGCTGGCCCCCACTCCTTCAGGCTCCTACATTTCCCCCCACCCCACTGTCCTACCCAGCCCTCCTCTGGACCTCGTATCACAGCCGATCCCGGGATATCCTGGCATATCCCTTCGCCAGGTGGGTCCCCCTCCTTCGAGGGGGAAGGCACCAGGGAGGGGGAAGGACCCCAGCACATACTTCTAGGGCCCGGGATGCTGCTGTGGAACAGGAGGCCCTGGGAAGGCACTCAGAAAACAGAGGGCCATCATCCGGCGGCCAGCGAGTGATTTTTCCTGATTTCCTTGTGGTGCGTGAGGTCTGGATGTCAAGGCAAGAGCCGACGTCTGCCACGCACCTCCCAGCAATGACCCGATGTGTTGCCCTACTCCTGGTCTCCACCAGCAGTCGCCCAACACCGGGTCACAGTTCTCCCCTCCCTCTCTGAAGACAGCGAGCAGTCGTGGGATGCTCAAGCTGTCTCCCCCCTGGCCGGCCCTCCAGCATCCTGAGCTCGTTCCCGAAACTGGGTCGCTGGCATCGCAAGTGGAAATCCAACCGCTGCGTCGGCTGGCCAGACCATTTTGGTTTTTTTTAATATGTTTTTTATTGTATTTTTTTTTTTTAAAAGACACAAGTTTATCATCACATGTGGACTGGTGTGATAACACCCCTTCCACTTACAAATATTGGGTAGAGAAAATTCTTCATTTTACATTTGAAGTCTGTGTATATCTAAGAGAGAAGTACACTGAAATTTAGACATTTTCACACTCTTGTGTTTCTGTCTTCTGGATCTCTGTCCCTTCTTCCTGTGAGAGTGCCCCTCACCCCCACCAGCAGGAGTCCTCTTATAGGACAAAATTTGTGTCAGTTTGGGCCATAAATATATCATACCCATTTTTGCCATTTAAGGCCACACTGGGTTGTTTTATCGTGTAAGGCAGCTGTCAGTTTTTCTAATTGGTATATATTCATTACTATTGATCTCCAGTCTTTCACTTTTGTGATTATTTTAATCATCCACTTTCTCAATACTGACCTTTTTGCTGCTAGTAAATAGACAGAAAGCAGGATACGTCCCCTTCTCGAACTCTGTGCTGGCATTACTGGTAGTAAGACCATTTCCGCTGTTAGTTCCACAGTCAGAATAGCAAAGGCCCAAACCGAGGAAAGGATAGCCAATTCTGTTAAGAAGGGGGATAAGACCTTTTATAGGTACATTAGAGAGCGAAGAAAGACCAAAGGAGGGATACTGAGGCTTAATAAAGGGGAGGGAATGTGGGTAGAGGGGGACAGTGAAAAAGCAGGGATACTGAACGAATTTTTCTGCTCAGTATTCACAAAGGAAGAGGAGGGGAGGTACCTAAACCAAACAAGAGAAACACTCTGAAGATGGGCGTCGATACCAGTCCATTTACAGAAGAAAGGGTTCTGAAAGAACTAATAAAATTGAAGGTGGACAAAGCAATGGGGCCTGATGGGATTCACCCAAGAATTCTAAAAGAACTAAGGGTAGAACTAGTGACACCGCTGACTACTCTCTTTAACAAATCATGGGAGGATGGGGTAGTACCTGAGGACCGGAAGAGGGCAGATGTGATTCCTCTTCACAAAAGTGGGAGCAGGACAGAGGCAGGAAACTGCAGACCAGTTAGTTTGACCTCAGTGGTAGGGAAAATCATGGAATCACTTCTGAAGGAAAGAATTTTTGAGTACCTAGAGGCCAGTGGGGCACAGGACCCAAGGCAGCATGGATTCACGATGGGAAGGTCGTGTCAGATGATTCTAGATTTCTTTGACTGGGCGACCAAAGTAGTAGACCAGGGAGGTGCTGTCTACATGGCCTACCTAGATTTTAGCAAGGCATTTGATACAGTCCCACACAAAAGATTAATACACAAGTTAGCCAGCCTTGGAGTGGGCCCCAAGGTGGTAGCCTGGATAAAAAATTGGCTAGACAACAGGATGCAAAGGGTAGTCGTAAATGGAGTCCACAGTGAAGAAAGGAGGGTTACTAGCGGGGTACCGCAGGGTTCAGTACTGGGACCGGTCTTTTTCAATGTCTTTATAAGTGACATTGCAGAGGAACTGGAAGGAAAAGTATGTCTCTTTGCAGATGACAAAAAGATCTGCAACAGGGTTGGTACACAAGATGGAGTGGAAAGGATGAGAAGGGACTTGGCAAGGTTGGAGGAATGACAAATGTATGGCAGCTCAGATTCAGTGCAAAGAAGTGCAAGGTAATGCACATGGGAAACAAAAACCCAGGGGAAGAGTACACAATGGGGGATGAGATACTGAAACAGTAAAAATGGAAAGGGACCTGGGGGTAATTATATCAGATGACCTAAAGGTGGGCAAGCAATGTGAGAAGGCAGTAAGGAAGGCTGGGGGGATACTGGGATGCATAGGAAGAGACATCAATAGTAGAAAACATAGAGGATTGTCTATGGGGAGTCATTCACAACAAGGATATTTTCGATCGAGAGGTATCCTTGCAACGTTCGACCTCGAGAGCGAAACTCGAGAGGTTGTCCGTTGCTAAGGATACCTCGAGATCCGAGAAGATCCTTGTTTGTGAATGACTCCCCATAGACAATCTTTATAGTGTATGAGTCTATTCATTTAAAACAGCGAATGGAAGCAGCATTTTTAAAATAATGCCTTATTGACTTCCGTGTTCAGACTTCTCCAAGCTACTAGCTCCCTCGACGTGACTTTTAAATCGCGCATCTTGCTGAATCGTTCGATCTTGTTGTGCTGCACCGGTGATGTACCCAGTGCAGCACAACAAAATCATGACGCACTGAGGCGAGCACAACAATGCTGTTGGGAGCATGGATTTCCATGCTCAACAGCGTTCCACTATACACTATGGGAAGTTTTTATCCCTCTGTACAGACAGTTGGTGAGACCCCATCTGGAGTACTGTGTGCAGTTCTGGAGACCCCATCTCTGCAAAGATATAGACAGAGTGGAGGCTGTCCAGAGAGGGAACCAAAATGGTGCAGGGTCTGCACCAGAAGACATACGAAGAAAGACTAAAGGAGCTTAATATGTATACCCTTGACAAAGGAGAGAGGGACATGATAGAAACTTTCAAGTACCTCAAGGGAATCAACAAAGTCCAAGAGGGTAGCATCTTTCAGAAAAAGAGATGTGCAAGAACAAGGGGGCACAATTTGAAGATAGAGGGGGGGATGGCTCAGAGGTAATGTGAAGAAGTCTTTTTTCATGGAGAGGGTTGTGGATGCATGGAACAGCCTCCCTGAGGAGGTCGTGGAGTCAAGAACAGTGGGGGAATTCAAGAATGCATGGAACAGGCATAAGGCAGTCCGGATAGGAGGAAGTAAGCTGTTGGTTAACTAGGATCTGCAGCTTACCTGTTAGGTAGGAAAATGGGCAGACTAGGTGGGTCAAGCGGTCCTTATCTGACATCAAGTTCTATGTTTCTCTGTTTCTATTCTCCCTCATACACTCCTGAAGCTCAACCTGTAGACAGCACCAAAACGGTGTCAGGAGAGGACAGTTCCAGAAGACATGTCCCAGATCAGCTAATACACAGTTACAGCCTCTACAACAGTGTCCATAATTTGCCAGCAGATACTTCGTCAACACTGCTGGTGAGCAAAAGCATCTACTGCAGCACTTCTATGAAAATTCTCTCCATGTCTGTGAGAGAGTGATTTTCCACCGCTGGGAGAGTGTTTTTACACCACTCTTCTAGGTTTACTTGGGTATCAAGGTCCGAGTTCCATTTGTTAAGGATTGAGGTTGAGGTATCTCCTAGAGTTTCTCTTAGAATTTTATACACCTGCCCACAGTTGTGACAGTTTTCACGACAGTTTTCATGTTTTACAACAGCTTGCGCCACATATCTGGTGTAATAATTTCAACAAGTTCCTGTATTTAAAGTGATTATGTCTGTGCAACTCGTTCATTTTCACAAATATGTTTTCACAAATGCATCTTTTTTTATACTGTTGATATGCTCTTACTTTTTGTTATTGTGATGGTTTCTTTTCTTCACTTTGTGACGGGGATGCTATGCTTCTTGATATTAATAGACCCAGTTGAGATTCGAAATTTCAGGATCAAGTCAGGCACCTTCCTTGATGCCTATTATGAATCTATCTGCCTATATGTAGTGTCACTATTCCCAAATTTCATTGCCTGACAAAGCTTTTCGTGGAGGGAAGACTGTTTGAGAGCTGTCTCCTCGAGGTTGGGTGGGGGTGCTACATGCACTACTTTGGTTTAAATGGTTCATGGTTCAGATTTATTAATTTTTCTGCTTGATGTAAACATTTTTCCAGTGAAGGAGGAGGGAAAGTACTTTCAGTGTGCAGAGTTTCTCTAACTTGATGGGTGTGTTATACCTTTTTGAACTTCTTTGCAGCATTTTTAGAGTGTGAGTGCTGCACTGGCTTCCAGCACCTGTGCGAAACCTCATTCATGTTTGTTGGTTCTTCAGTTCAGGGACCCTAACTGATCACAATTCACTGCTCAGGACTAAAATTGGTGAGGGATAAGGTGAACCTATTTGAGGACATCTCTCTCCGTAAAGCCACACCTTTGGAATGGTAAACTGTTAGCATCAGGACCGTTTGGTAACTTTTGGTTAGCTGCAGCCATCCACACCGATATACGTTGGCATTACCTATATAATGTGGGTAACCCCAGACCTCTTCACTTTTTTCTCCCACCATTAACAGCTCATTGGATCATGGAAAACACCTATGTCATTTCCGGTCAATGTTATTTCTTTTTCTTTGTTATACTTGCTTGTTATAATGTTATTGCATGCCATCATCACCTTCCCCAAAAAAGCCTCCACTTGTTAGCTTCTGCTGGTGTGGCATGGAGATGTTCCAAGATGACTTTGACATGCTGTGTATTTACTGCCTGGGCCTCTCACATGACATGAGCTGTGTCATTTGTTAGATCTTTAACAATGCCATGAGGAAACATAACAAAAGACTTTGGAAAGTTTTCTGTATAAGACGGAGAACACCAAGCGGACAGATTTGATGTCCAACCCGGGTTCCGTGCCTCCCTCCAGCAGATTTGCTGCTTGGGTACCCTGCAGGTCACCTCATTGGACAGCCACACTGTTGCTATTGAGGAACAATGACGTTTGTTAAAACGATAAATCCAGAAAGGTTTCTTCAAGTGGAACACCACTGCAAAAAGTCTGTATTTCTCCCAGTCCAAGTCACTGCTGCATTTCCGTGAGGGTAAGTCTCTGGCCACCTTGCTGGCTCCCCAGCACTGGCTTAACTGTTGAAAAAGCATCATGGTCAAGTGCAGGCTCGGGCCCTACTGTCATCGGTGGTGTGCAGTACATTTCTGGAGCACTGCCGATGGGCACAGTCCAGTTGATTATTTATCCTGCTAGTTGGCACTGTGGATGCTAATGCAATGGGTGTGGCAACAGTGTCTGAAGCATTTCAGCACCTCTTGCCATTGGCTGTTTGTTCCTCTGGCACTGCTGTCTTAGACCTTATGGCACCACATTTCGGCACCTCTTGCCATTGGCTATTGGTTCCTCTGGCACCGCTGTCCCAGACCTTATGGCACCACTGTTACTGCCCCAGCAGTAGGTAGCCTCTGGGGTCCCTACTGCTCTACCTCTGCCAGATGATGAAGAAGATGAACATAATCTTGATATAGATGGAGACAAAGGATGTTGGTGAGGAGAAGCCTGTGTTTGGTTTCGACTCTAGTTCCACTGTCTTCTCCTGTAGTTAGGACACTGTGAATTATATGCTAAGTTCCCCCCCACAGGATACCTCCTTTAAGACTTTGCTACCCCATATGCAGGACAAGCTAGGCTTTGCTGTTGAGGGAGAGAACTCCACTAAACAGAATATGTATGAATTCCGGGAGGTCCCTACTGCGCTTTATGTGACCATTCCTCAAATTAACCCTGGTTTGGAGGATACTGTCATGGCTTCCTGGCACAGGCCTAGTATATTGCCTGCTACCTCACATGATGGATAGACAATATCCTGCCCCTTCTTCTGAAGCCTACTACACAACCCAGCCTGAAACTGACTTAGTGGTTATTACAGTCACTCATGATAGATCTTGTCTTCCCCATCATATGAGTTGCTCACCCGTAGAAAAGAATCCAGAAAGCAGGGTGTTATATACTAATAGACCTATGCCTGCTTCCCTTGGCTTCCATATAGCCAGTTAACAAGCCTACATAATTAAATATTAGAATAGCCTATGAAAGTCTTAGTCAGCTGTGGTGGACACATTGCCTGACACCTCTGCCAAGGCTGACATCCAGCAATATGTTACACACAGTTTGGAGGCCAATAAGCATTTGTTTTTGCCCTGGCCCCTGATTCCCAACTGGGAGCTCGGCCCCCTCCCCCACACACCACCCCACCATGCCGAGGCTTACCCCCCATGGCAGGAAAACCAGGTGGGCACCCCCCCAGTGGTCACATGGGATCGAGCCCTGGCTTATCCCCCCAGGGTGGGGCCATGGGAGTGGGCAATCAGGTCAGCAGAGATGGTGGTGCAGCAGGGCATCATGCCTTGGGGACTGGGATTTTTGAAATTCTCCTTTTGTCCCCAGGAGATGGGACATGCAGTGACGTCCAGCATCTGTCCCACCTCTGATGTAACCTGGCGCTGGTCATTTGTGGATCTCCTGACTTCCACTAGGGGCCGCTGACACACCGGACACACTCCCCCCTCTCCCCCAGAGGCGGAAAGCCACCCGTGGCACTCAATCCTTCTCTGCCGGGCTGGCCCTCTGACTCTTGGGTCCATTCCTGAACCCGGGATGTCAGTAAGCATTTACTGTGCCCTGCCTGTGATGCCTCTGATGCTTCTGCTTGTCCAGCCACTTACATCATCTGCATCTGCTGTTATTCCTGGCTAAAGTGGCTGGCTTAGCTATTGCTGCCGATGTTCTACAGTTGTTTCTCAATTCACCTTTTCGTGGCCAGAAATTATTTGGCCATAACATTAAGCTCATGCTTATGGACTTGCAGTATGCAAAAATTACTCTTTGCTCCTTGAAGTCCCTTGCTTCTCAACTCCCCAGTGGGCATGGTTTGCAGTTCCTCTTGATGTAGATCTGGAGAGGCAGTAGCTAGCTGTTTGTGTTGTGCTAATTATCACCTCCACAAACCAGGTCTTATTTCATTTTTGGGCTAGGAAAGACACAATAAGCCATGGCTTGTTTCCCAGATGCGTCCTGGGAGCACATGGAAGTTAAGTGACTTTCTCACGGTCACATGGTATGTAGGCAGTGGTTGTGGCATACAAACCCAGTTCTCCAGGTTTGCAGCTCAGTGCTCTTAACCTCTGCACTGCACTGGTTTCCATGGCCTGTGCCTCCTAACCACTGCCCCCTCATCACCCTGGATGGTATAATGAATTCATTACCCTTGTCTTCAGTGGCCCCTGTCCCCTGAAGGACCTGCTGGTATACTGCATATCTCCCTGGTTTCCAGTACATCCTACCCCCAATCTCCCCGCTGGTAGACAGACTAAAGGTCCCTGCTGTCCAGTGGTCTCCCCCATGCCCCGTACACCCTGCTGGTAGACAGATTTAATTTCCATGGTGTCCAGTAGCACCCCTGCCCCTGAGCATCCAGCTGGTAGACACTGACGTTCTGTGGTGTCCAATGGTCTCTCCACACCCCCATAGACCAGAAGCCTCCCACCTGACCTGCCTGCTCAGTCCCCAACACATCAACTCCCTCCAGTCCTTCACCTGCTAAAGGTGTCCTCTCAACATTGACAGGAACAGTCCCTCCACTCACCTCTGCAGTCAGCCATCAGGTGCCTACTGTAGAAACAGCTTTAGGTCACCATCCTTCCAGGCCATGTGATTGTCTTTTAAGTTGAGACCTATAGCAATTACTGAGAATCAAATACGGGAAAACTGAGCAACTCAAATGACTTTGATCTTTTGTGTAACTGAGGAAGGAACAGGGGATTGGCATCCTTTAGGGGAAATAGGAACTTGCTCCATCTATTTAATGGGATGATCATCCTTGAAGGTGCTGATATAGTATGACTAAAGGGACACAGAGAGAAGGCTACATCCTTGGAGGAAGGAGGCTTGTCTCCCATAACAAAGAAGAGCCTTCTGCAAGGAGCTGAACTCTGCTATGGAGGAATGCCCAACCTATGCACCCACAGGAAGCCTAAACTTAGGTGGGTATCACAGAGTTACAGTAGTATGATGGAAGGAGCCCTTAGCTCCACTCCATGATTAAGGAGCAAGGTCCCATTAAAGGATAGGTATGGGTAAAAACCAAGCAGGTACACAACAGATGCAGTGGACAAATAAATGCCAAGCAAATGAGCTAGGTTCGATAGATCGAGGGTGTCACAGAGTGGCATGGGGTCATAATGTTGCAAGACATTATGCCGCATGGCAAAATTGCACTGCCAATACAGCGCGATATTGCCATGCGGCATATGTCTTTTTTCTGTGGGGGGCTCTGCCCCCCAGACCGCCCCCACTAAAGATTCTCAACTCTGGGGGAGGTCCAACTCGGGGAGTGCACGAAATGTTTAAAAAATAAAATGTCTGGGACTTCCGGTGACGTCATTAACCAAATGGCAGCCTAAATCTGTGCTCTGGTGCCTCGGGTGCAATACAGAAATTCAATCTCCATCCATCAGTGATTGAAACACTTCATTGTGAATGCACCTAACTTTTGTTGGCATTAATGAAATGGGCAGAAATAAAAAGAAGCTCGATGCAGTAGATCGAACCCGTTCAAGAAGCCAGATAGATGGAGTCGAGGCCTATAAGCCCATCTGGGTCTCGTTCATCCTTGATTACGGCCTCGGGGGAAGACTCTGATGGATCTGGCTCTGATGATACGTCAACCTTTACAAAAGCTGAAGAATGTTAAAAATACTACATTGTATCGATGCCAGGATATTGGGAATTCAGGGCGATCTTAAGAAATTAGAAGCATGTATGTCTACAGTGGAGACCCAGGCTAAAACTCTACAATCAGAGCATATGGCTTTTGGGAGGTCCCTGGCTTATCTACATAAGAGAGAGAAGGAGCTGACCATGAGAGCCGAGGATGCAGAAGCGAGAGCTCGCCGTAATAACATTTGTATATTTGGAATCTCAGAGGGGGTGAATCCCCCAAGTATGGAGGACGTTATAGACTCGTGGCTTAAGACAGAATTGAACCTGGAGGAGGGTTTTAACACAGAGATTGAAAGAGCCCACCGTTCTATTGCCCCTAAGCCAAAGGAAGGTGCACCTCCTAGATCTGTGATTGTAAAATTTCTCTGATACACAACGAAAGGAAAAATTATGAGGTTGGCGTGGGCAAAGAAAAACCTTAATTTGGATGGTCAGAGGCTGTATATAGACCAGGACTTTCCTCCTGCAATGCTGGCTCAGTGTAAAAAGGTGCTGCAAGTGGTAAGTTGCCAAGAGACAAGGGACTGAAGGCCTATCTTAGATACCCTGCGAAACTCTGGGTACAGAATGGTGATGGCGTTAAAATATTTGATACCCTTTCGGCTGCTGTTCCTTTTCTCACATCACAAGAGGTCCCTATTTCGGATATAAAGGATGAGTTGGCGGAGAAGGAAATTGAAGATCTACTGTGGTCTATCGCTCTGGGTTCAGGACAGTGCGCAAGGAAACTAGAAGAGGCCCTACTCCCATTACATGCTGATATGGCAAAGTGGTTACAAACCAGGAAAACCTGAGGAGACATGAAAAGTGCGTGCATGGCGATTCACTCTGCAGAGATGCCTCGAAATGAGCGGCTATTCCCTTGAGACTGACAAGCTAAGACTATAAGTTTAATAGGGGACACTGCACACCATTTCGTTTGAGAAGGATGAATATGCTGTGTTTACCTTTTTTTTTGGTTTCAATAGGTGGTTTCCCTCCTTTAGTATTTCGCACTGTCTGGGGGTTGTTCAGGGGAATTTTCGTAGGTATTTTTTTCTGGTATCCCATTAAGGTGCGCCAGTGGAACCTTAGGGTGTTGGTTCTGGGTTTCAAGGGGGAGGGGTTATGGAGTGGGACAGTCAGTTGGTGCAACATGGTAACAGTCCCTGGGGGTTGAAAGGCTGCACTCGGAGGATGGACACGAGATGTCTACTGCAGGTTTTTTTTATTTTATTTCTTCTCATTTTTTTTACATAAGGAGATGGGTGATATCATGAATCTTTTTGATGGTCGGATAATTATGGGGAATAAACGGGTAGATAATAATTAAATAAGAAGGGATGGGGGGACGTTCTGGAGTGGGAGTCTGTTGGTTTGGGGGGGCTGGGGCATGGCGGGCGGTAATGGATAGTTCATTTAGGTGGGCCATGGATATTTGGCCTGATGTGCCCCCCATCCTCCATTCAGTCGGTATAAATTTAAAGTGGAAGAATTGTGGGTTGCCTGTGGGTCCCCCTATCCCACTGGAGGTGTGGCATGGAAGTTGTGCCCAGGTACTTGGCTCAGAAGGCCTGCCTTACCAGATTCAGCGAATTAGGAGAGAGGTGCGGTTCTGAATTTAAGGACCTACCTCTTAGCGGTTAAATATGCTTTTTTCTCCTACATTACTAGGAGCTATAAGCCCCTAGCAGCTGGGGGACCATCTACCATCCCCAGCTTTTTGTAGCTTGGACTGAGCTAGCCGGTATCTGGTCTTCAGACACCTGAGTTCTTGTTTCTTAATTCTTGTTCTGGGGGGGGGATCCTTTTCTTCTCTTTTCTGGGGTCTCTTTCCATGACCCATGTTGGGGTCACAGGGTGATATTTCACCTAAGGGTTAATCAAGAGGGTGGGATGTTGGGAGAAACTTTGGATTGTGGGATTTTTGTTATTCTTTATATATGTAGTTTTCTTTTTTGTCTTTTTTTATGTTTGTGTCCCTTAATTCTTAAAAATAGGAAACAGTTTTTTGGCAAGCCCTTTGAAGAGGAGTGGGAAGGTGTGGTACTGAATTATGATTCTGTGTTCTACATAACACATGACTATGGCTTCTCTCAAAATTGTTTTGATTAATGTGAAAGGGATAAATGGGGTGGTTAAGTGAGCGAGAATTCTGCAAGAGTTGGGATGATTAAGGTGTGATCTGGCATGCTTACAGGAAACCAAATTATTTGAAGGTGAACATCTTAAACTCCGAAGGATGTGGGTAGGTGGAGTACATGCGGACTCCTGTCCAGGTTCCTCGGGGGTGTCATTCTAGTTTCGCAGAGGTCTCCAATTCAAAGTCCACAGGGTTATGACAGAGGGTCTGAGACACTATGTGATGGTTTGTGGCGAATACATGGGACACTCTCTCAATTTAGTGGCAGTATATACTCCCCCTTCCCCTTCTGGCAGTTTCTTTAGGTGATTCTTTGCCAAAGTGGATTCTCTGCCTCCGGGTAGAGTGATAATGGTTGGGGACTGGAACTGTGTGGAGAACAGTCTGTTAGACAGGAGCCCTGGGAGGAAGGGAGGGAGGACAGCATGCTCCAAACTTCTTAGAAATTTATTATCAGACGGGGGTTGGTCAGACCTGTGGAGGCAACAAAACCCACTGGCTAAAGATTTTACTTTTTATTCAGCGGTGGCCAAATCATACTCTAGGCTTGATAGATTCTATACACAAACCAGAAATGTTAGTGATGTGGTAGACCTGATAATACACCCGGTCACCTTCTCAGATCATGCTCTGATCAGTGCTAGGGTGAGGTGGCCTGGAGTGAGAGCCAAAGGTAGCTGGAGATTTGATGCTGGGCTTCTAAATGACAAAATTTTGTAGCCCAAATGAAAGAGTCAATTAAGCTGTACATTTCAGAGAATAAAGAGAACGATACCCATATACGGTTCATATGGGATGGGATGAAGGCAGTCTTATGGGGTCAGATTATCAGTTACGCCACATATAAACATAGGAATACTCAAACTAAACTAAATAACTTATTAGAAACTATTAGCTCACTGGAGAAAGAACATAAAAAAATGTAAGGATAGTTCCATTTTGGAGAGATTGATAGAGGCCAGGGAGAAATACGATAAGGAAATGAATAGTAGAACTGAAAATCACTTAAGATATAGTAGACAAAAATATTATGAAACAGGAAGTAAAGCACAACGACTACTGGCCCTCAGACTTAGAAAACAACAGGCAGAGAGGTATATCCCCAGTCTTAAAAAATATGGAACCCAGATCCTTTCTTCTGACCCTGAACAGATTGCGGATAGTTTCTGCAAGTATTACCAGGAGTTATACTCACAGGAGAGAGGTGAGAACCATCTTATCCAGGTGAATAAGTTTTTAAACAGTGTAGAATTACCCAAGCTGGAGGACTCTCAGAAAAATAGTTTGGACAGGGCAATAACCGAACAAGAAGTTTTGAAGGTTATCAACGGTCTGAAAAGAGGGAAGACCCCTGGCCCGGACGGGTTTGTGGCAGAATTTTATCAGGCATTTGCGAGTGAGCTGTCCCCCCTGCTCACTAGAGCTTGTAATGTAGCTCAAGAAAAGGGAGAAGCTCCGGCTTCCTGGGAGGAAGCACTGATTACCCTCCTACCAAAACCGGGTAAGGATTTGACAGAGTGTGGGAGTTATTGCCCTATATCCCTAATCAACCAGGATGCCAAAATATTTGCTAAAATTTTGAGTTCTCGTTTACAAGAATATATCCCAGAATTAGTGCACAAGACCAGATGGGATTTATTCCAGGCCGGCATATTCAAGATAATATTAGATTGTTGCTCAATGTTTTGTCTGCCTCCAGGTCTCTTCCTCCGAAGGCTTTAAGGGCGGTGTTGACACTGGATGCGGAGAAGGCATTTGATCGTATTGATTGGCTTTTCTTGGACTGTATCCTGGAAAAGTTTGGGATTGGGGAAAAGTTTAGAAAGTGGATAGCAAATTTATATAACAATCCATGGGCTAGGGTGAAAGTAAATGGGATTACCTCTGAAAAGATATCAATCAGGAGAGGGACTAGGCAAGGCTGCCCGCTTTCTCCCCTATTGTTCGCCTTATGTATAGAGCCTCTGGCAGCCCTTGTGAGGCAGTCGGAACAGTTTGAAGGTATTCAAGTACAAGGAGTGGAAGTTAGGGTCTCTTTATACGCAGATGATACCTTGCTATATATTACTGACCCTGTGAGACAGATTCCCCTAGAAGATTCTTTAATCCAATCGTTTAATGAGGTTTCTGGGTTCAAAGTTAATGACACTAAATCAGAGCTCCTGCCTATGGGCTGGCCACAGGACAGGGTGCTTCCCCTTATTGGCAAATACAAATGGGCTAAGGAGGATATTAGATATCTTGGGGTTAAAATAGCCAGAGATATTACAAAATTATACCACTCAAATCATGGGAGATTGCTGCAGGAGGTTCAGGAAGATTTACATAGGTGGGATGAGCTACCCCTTGTCCTGTTTAGCAGAATTGATTGCGTAAAAATGAATGTTCTCCAGCGTTTTCTATTCCTGTTCCAGTCACTACCGATTAGGCCACCGCCTGGTTTTTGGGGAGCACTGAGATCTTTCTTGTCGATTTATTTGGGCTGGGAGGTCACCTAGAGTGAAATGGAAAGTGCTTCTTAAGGAAAAAAGGAATGGAGGGGTAGGTTTGCCAGATTTTAAAAAATATTACTGGGCTGCTCAGTGCCAACCCTTGATTTCCCTCATGAGAGACTTCGACCCTCCATTATGGATTGAGGTAGAGAGACCAGAGACCTCTAACGGAGACATTAAGGATTTAATATACATGGATGCAGAAGGAATGCACTGTCTGTATTGTAACAACCCGTGGACTAGGTTGGTGATCTCTTCTTGGCAGGAGATTAACAAGATAATGGGGTGTGAGATTGCGTTGAGAATGACCACCCCTCTTAAAGCCTGTTTGGATTTCCAGCCTCTGGGCTGGGATGGGGGATTTCGCTTATGGGAGTTAAAGGCTTGTCTACCTTAGGGCAGCTGTATATAGGGGAGGACCTCAAATCTTTTCAGCAGCTGTCAAGGGAGTTCTCGCTGCCCACCTCTAATTTCTTTAGATATTTGCAACTCAGGCACTTTTTGAAGGGGAAAAAGCTTGGAAGGGATGGGATGGTGGCCTGAGAGTTAACCCTTTATCGGACTTCTTGAGAGCCGAGGCCAGTAGGATAGAGTCTAAGGGGTTTATTTCGGTTGGTTGACCAGTTTTACGCACTGGAATCAGATCCATTGGAGTTGATCAAAGCAAATTGGTCTATAGAAATGGAGAGGGTAATTGATGATCCCACTTGGGCTGTAGTGTTGGGGGCTGTACATTCGACTACGGCTTCTAATAGTTGGCGAGAGGTTCGATGGAAAGTAGCTATTAGATACTTCCGTAGCCCAACTATCACTAGACATTTTGGTTACCACTTCTCCGATGATTGTTGGAGGGAATGCGGGGACAGAGGGATGCATTTACACATATTTTGGGCCTGTCCCAGAATTAATTCCTTTTGGGTACAAATTATGGACCAAGTGGGCATAGTTTTTGGGATGCGCATGCCAGAAGACCCTATTTATTGGGTGCTAGTGTGCTACCCAGACCAAATTAAGAAGAAGCCACAGAGATATTTATATAATATTATGGTGGCCTTGGCTCTCAAGGTAATTACTCAGATTTGGATGTCTAAAGTCAGACCCTCAACTAATGCCTGGTATAAGAATTATCTAAAAATACTAGACATGGAATACTTAACTGCAAGAGTAAGGCTACAAAAAGACATATTTAAGAAGAGATGGATGCCTTTTTTCAATTTTCAAGCGCAGAAAGAGCAAATCAATGTATTAGACATCCTGGCCAAGTATACATGTAATTGAGAAATAGAAAAGTCTATCAATCTTCTTGCAGATGTGGCACAAGTAGATTATTATGCTTAGTGCTCTCTAGGATAATATGAACTAGGTCATCGTACCTCACCCGGGTTTTTTAAAATACGTTCAGGACTCTTGGTGGTCTCCCCTATCCTCTAACTTAGCAGTGTATTATAAAAGGCAATATAAACTTTTCTTCCCCTCCTTCTTCTCCCCCCCTTTTTTTTATTTGTTTTGTTTTGTATTAGCCTAAGCTTTTACATCTTGGCCACGTCTGTAAATTGTAGAGCTGAGAGAGGCGGGTTTGAGGTTGGAGGTACATGCTTGTATTGGTTGCTGTAAGGATTGTAGGATCCACATCTATTGTTTTAGATGTGTTGTCTTATCAAGGAATACGTATCTCTCAGACATATAGCAACACTATCAGTGGCAATAATGTGTATATGTACTGCTTCCCCTTCTCCCCGGTTTTTTTTGTCTGTCTGTATTGTCATATATGAAAAATAATAAAATTATTATTTCAAAAAAAAAAAAAAATGTCTGGGACCAGGAATCAAACCCGGTCCCAGACACAGCGCCTGAGTTCCTGCTGCTATGGCTCAGTCCAGTGAGCCACAGCAGCTACTCAGCAGAACCACTCCCAGCAGAGGTCTTATCCTTTGCCTGGGAGTGTGTGAATGGTACAATACCGCGTACAGCTGTCCTGGCAGTGCTCTTTTGGGTTAGCCATAATGTTGTATGCTATTAAGCATACGTCATTATGACCTGGTAGGTCACAGAGTTGCTGTTGTATGACTAAAGGACCAATGTCGGGAAGGTGAGCAGGGTTAATGGAGAAAAAGTAAAAATAACACCCTGCTAGCAGAAAGAAGCTTTAGCCTGCCATAGGCCCTGCACCATCGACTGGGCCCTGGCTTCATATCTGGATGAGGACACCTGGTTGGGGAGGGGTTACCTCACTCTCCTAGCTCCACCATGGGTGGCAATCCATATGAGATCGTCAGAGCCTGATAAGTCCCAGAGATGGTGGGTGACAGGACTGGGTGGGCTGGATACAGAAGGTGGCCAACAGAGACAAGGGGACATAATACATTATGAAGAAAAGGAATGTCTCATGCGCAGGTGGTATGGAAACAGGCCTGTTTAGGGAATGTTTTTTACATTTTTTATATTTTATTGGTTGACATCATTCAGTACTGTATTAATATTGCCTTGGAGTCCTCTCTTGTGGTTGTACAATGGGTCTCACTTATACTCTTGTGGTGTCAGAACTGATCACTGAAACTATCCTATCCTATCCCACCATATCCTGTCTTATACTGCCTCATCCTATCCTGTCCTGTCCTGTCTTATCCTATCCTGTTTTATCCTATCCTATTCTGTCCTATCCTGCCCTACCATATCCTGCTCTGACCTGACTTATCCTATCCTACCCTATCCTATACTGCCCTACCATATCCTGCTCTGACCTGACCTATCCTATCCTATCCTACTCTACCTTATCCTACTTTGTCCTGTTCTTTTCTACTCTCTCCTATCCTATTCTGCCATACCCCATCCTTTCCTAGCCCATCTTTCCTATTCTATCCTATCTTATCCTATCCTGTCCTGTCTCATCCTACCCTCTCCTATCCTGTCCTGCCCTAGCCTATACTGTCCCACCCTATCCAGTCCTCTCCTATTATGACCTGTCCTGTCCTTTCCTATCCATTCCTACCCCTTTCCTCCATCCAGTTAATTTAACCCCATACTAGGTCAAAGGACAGCTCTTTTACCATTGGAATAGGCAATCCTGGTCTGCTGTAGTGCAGGTACTGAAGAGCTACATTATGGCTAGTAAATGCTCAGCATAGGGGCTCACTTCAGTCTACACTGGCTACTGTTGTAAGAAATCATAGACTGCAGCTGAAATACAACAGCCCACAGGGAAAAATATATTATTCCAATCTGTTCTTCACATGGGTTAACAGAAGCCCCAGATACGTCAGAATCTGCTTGAGCAAGTTTAGCACCATTTTGCCATGAACACTATGACAAGTTAATCATGTACCCGTAGGGAACTAATCACATTCCTTTATATCTGCTGCATGCACAGACTGAACACAACTTAATATTATAAATCTGTCAGCCTTTTAGCTATGGGGATAACTCAAATGAATTAACCCCTACAACTATTAGGCCACTGGAGTGTTTAAGAACTGCTTAAGGGAAACTATTAACCTCAGATGATTCCAGTGTATATATTTATAATGACAGCTTTCCCATTTCCTTAGTATTATCTCTATGAAATCAAATAGCTATTATCTGTTTTGGAGTTATGCTGTATTTACATGTTTGTGCAAAGCAAAGCAGGGTTGCCTCACAGTAACATAGTAATTTAAGGTCAGAAGGGTCGCTATGTCCATTATGTCAACCCCCCCTTTTTTGGTGGGGATGAAAAAAAGAAAGCATTCCCTATAAACATGTATTAATTCATGGGGACTCAATATCAACTCTACTATGCAGAGTACCCTATGATCCCCCTGGTATGCAGGCATTTATCCAGACATACCTTGAAGGCCTGTACTGTGTTTATATCCTCTATCTCCACTGGTAGGCTGGTTCACTGGTTCACCAACCACTGGGAGAAAAAGGACCTCCTAATGTTAGCTGACATTACCACCTCTGAGCATCATGGCAAGTTCTTGTGCCCTGTTGGAGGATGTCAGTGTAAACATCTCCATATTTTCAATCCTGTCGATATTCTTGAGTATGTGGAAGTCTGAGATCATATCCCCTCTCAATCTCCTTTTCAGCAGGGGAGAACATGTTAAGGACCAAACAAAAAATCAGATACGTGCCAGTAGGAGGTGGGATCTGGTGCATCCAAAGTGGTGGCTAACCTTGGAAACATACAAACAAAGCAAAAAATATGCACAGTCAACTCAGGATGCTGAAATAACACAAAGACCTGAACTGTACGTACCAGTGACTGTTCTTTATTGCAGATTGCAAACTTGAAAAGTGCCAAGTGTAAGTGTGTCTCACCCCCTGACGAAGCTCCTGTCAAGCAAAGTGCTGAGGCTTTTGAACAGACCAGCATTCGCTCAGGTTTTTATGTTGATATTTTTTGCACTGGTACTTGCCAGTCTTCATGTTTGTGTTCTGCAATACGGGGCACTTATTTGTATGCCTAGTCCAGTCTTCAGACTGCTGTTTCAGCATCCTGAATTGGCAGTCCAAGCAGGTCCCATAAATGGGTGAAAGACCCCCTGGCGGAGAAGAGGGAGAGGGGTCTCCAGGAGGGGGTGGGAGAGGGAAATCAAGGGGAATGCACAAGGGGAGGTGGTCAGTGGAGGGGAGAGGGACACAGATGGAGGGACAGTCAAAGGGAGTAGGGATGCAGCGGTGTGGAGAACAGTGGATGGAGACGACATCAGGGGCATAGCGGAGGTGGCAGTGGAGAGTACTGATGGGGAAAGGCAACAGGGACTGATGGGGAAAGTGGTGTGCAAAAGGGAGAGACAGGAAGGAGAGGAGCAGTGACAGGCAGATGGGGGGGATTATGAACAGGAGGAGGAATTGGGTAAAAGAGGAACGGCAGAAGGGACGGATGGGGGGAAATATGGGCAGGAGGAGGAGTCAGGAAGGAGAAAAATGGCGACTGGGACAGTTGGTGGTGAAGTATGTGCTGGGGGGGGAGTAGTCACACAGGAGAGAAACGAAGGAGGAGAAACAGGCAGAGGAAAATATGGAGGGAATAGTAGTAATGGGGGATTCAATACTAAGGGGCATAAGGTGGGGTAGCAAGGGTGAAAGGCGTAGCCGTATATGGGTGGAGGCTATGCCAGGGGTGACAGCTGAAAGAGTGGGACAATCAGTCTTGAAATATGCTAGACGGGGAAGGGAGAGACCTCATATAGTTCTACATCCGGGGACAAACAACCTGGCTGATAGTGCAGTAGAGGTAGTCCAGAAGAGGTTTGAGAAGCTGTGAAGTTTATGCGAGGGGGAAGGTAGAACGGTAACCTTTTCTGAGGTGTTACCAGTGCCCAAGGTGAGCATGGCTAGAAAACAACGGATCAAGGAATTTAATGAATGGTTGGACAAATGGTGTCTCACAAAAGGATATGGGTTAGTGGGAGGGTGGGGAAATACCTGGAAGGACAGTAGTCTGTACGCTAAGGCTAGACTTCACCTAAATGAGGAGGGCAAAAAGGTGCTGAGATGGAAAATTGGGGAGTATACTGAGATAACTGGACATTTAAACTAGGAGTGTGGGGGTGGCAGGTGGAGGAAAGGCACACAGGGGCAACAAGGTGGGAAGCAGAGAAGGCTTACCCCCCCAGAACAAGGGCAATAAACTAGGTAGAAGCAATAGAGGAGATGTTGGAAGTGGTGGGCAGAGGGCAGGGGGAAGGAAAAGGGATGGAAGGTAGTCACCATGAATGGGAGGAGCCTGGGGGATAAAATGAATGACCTTCAGGCCCCATGGTGGCAAGGGAGGTGGACATAGCAGCCATCACGGAAACATGGGCCACCCAATACCATGACTGGGACCTGGCAGTCCCAGGATACAGAATATTCTGCAGGGATAGGGAAAACAGGAGAAGGGGAGGAGTGGCACTATACGTAAAGTAGGGGTTAAAGTGCATTAGGGAGGAGGGGGAGGAGGGAGAAACAGAGTCATTATGGCTGCTAATCCAGGATTCCTGGAATAGGGCTCTCTGGGTGGGAGTTGTGTACAGGCCACCATCCCAGACAGAAGAGTTGGACAGGGAACTTGTGGGGCAGATTAGAAGGGCATGCGGGAAGGGGAGTGTGGTGGTGGTGGTGGGGGACTTCAAGCTGCCGGGGGTAGATTGGGTAACTCTGGCCACCAGCAATAAAGGGGAGCAGGTACTGCTGGATGCCTTTCAGGAAAGCTTCCTGACACAGGAGATCAGCGAACCAACCCGGAGGGGGGGCACCCCAGACCTAGTGCTCACAAATGGAGAGTTGGTGAGGGATATCAAAGGTGGACAAACCACTAGTAGGGAGTGACCACAACTCAGTATGGTTCAGGTTGATTATGGGCAAAGAGGGGGTGGAATCCAACACGAGGGTACTGGATTTCAGGCGGGTGGATTTTACAAGGATGGGGCGGTAGTGAGTGGATACCTGGCCAGGATCCAGCCTAGTATGAACACAGACCAGAGATGGGAACTCCTAAAGAAGGAGATACTAGAGGCTACCAATTCCTGCAGCAGGACTTGGAGTAAGAAGGCCATGGTGAAAAGGCCGAGCTGGCTGAGCAGGGGGGTTGTGAAAATGGTCAGGAGAAAAAAGGTATCCTTTAGGAGATACAAGAAATCAGGGAGGAGGGAAGATCGTGAGAAGTATCTGCAGGAGGCAAGGGAGGTGACAAGGGCAGTTAGAGCAGCAAAAGCCACTAAAGAGCTCAAGCTGGTGCAGGGCATTAAAGGAGGGAGAGAAAAGCTTCTTCAGCTACATCAGGGAGAAAAGAAGCTGTAAAGAACAGATAGTAAGGATTAAGAAGGAAGGGGATGGGCAGAAAAGGGGGGAGAAAGGGCAGAAGCACTCAATGACTACTTCTGCTTGGTATTTACGAAAGACAAAGGAGGGGTGCTGCTTGGGGTGGACAGAAAAGGCTGGGGAGGGAGTTATGGATGGGGAGATCATGGAAGGTAGAGTGCTGGAGGGCTTGAGGGTGCTAAGGGTGGACAAGGCACCAGGGCCAGACAGCATTCACCCCAGGGTACGGAAGGAGCTAGCAGAGATCCCGGTGGGGCCTTTGGCAGGCCTGTTTAATGCCTCACTGAATTTGGGATGCGTAAGCTATGATTGGAGGTTGGCTTATGTGGTTCCACTGCATAAGAGCGAACCCAAGGATAAGCCAGGGAACTATAGACTGGTGAGCCTCACGTCCATCGTGGGGAAACTAATGGAAACTATCCTGAAGGAGAAGTTGACGTCCCTGCTGGAGTCTGAGGGGCTGCAGGACAGTAGACAGCATGGCTTTTGTAGTGGGCAGATCCTGCCAAACCAACCTGGTAGATTACTATGACTGGGTAACCAGGCAGGTGGACAAGGGCCATGCAGTGAATGTCCTGTACCTGGACTTCAGCAAGGCATTTGATTCTGTGCCGCATGGGAGACTTGGAATAAAACTTGAAGGCACAGGGGTGGGAGCAAAAATGGTGAGATGGATGACAAACTGGCTGTAGGGAAGACAGCAGAGGGTGGTGGTGCTGGAGGTGAACTCTCATCCCCAAGGGCAGTAACGAGTGGGGTTCCCCAGGGCTTGGTACTGGGACCAGTGCTATTTGGGATATTTATTGCAGACATTTCCATGGGCATTAAGGGCAAGATCAGCCTGTTTGATGACGACACCAAGATAGGGGCGTTGATGGATGACATAGAGGGATGGCAGAGTCTGCAGGAGGATCTGAAAAAGCTGGAGACCTGGTCAGACACTTGGCAGCTGGGGTTCAGTGCCAAAAAGTGTAAGGTGCTGCATTTTGGGACAAAGAATTCAGGGAGAAACTACCAACTGGTGGGGTGCAGTTGGCAGAGACTGGGAAGGAAAAAGATCTAGGAGTAGTTATAACTGGATCAATGAACAACTCCGCACAGGCTCCACACCATGCGCTGTGCTGGCAACCTGGGTTTGGGAACAAGCCTGAGCCATCGGGTGTCAGCAGGGGAGGAAGAGGATTGAGAGCCCGGAGGGCTGCTCTCCCCTCCCGTGGTGTGTGCCTGGGGGTGCTCGACGCAGTAATGGCCTCTAGTGGAGACTGAGGGTGCAGCAGAAATGTCGGGCTGGAACCAATGGGGGGCGGGATGATGGCAGGCTCTATCGATGGAGGTGTCATGCAGGACACCATTTCACACTACGTCCTATGGGGAAAAAAGAGAAATACCCCTACCAGCTTGGTAGGCGATAGTGGGGAACAGTGGTGGAGTCCCCATGTCCAGTGCCGAGCTCACCCGGTTGCACCTCTGGTTGCTCTCCTCCCTCATGTCGCTCCATTAGATTGCCAGATAGAGCACTGGAGGAGTTGGAGGTCGCACCCCAAGGGACTCAGAGTCGGGGTGTCATGCGATTGGGGGAGGAGGGCGCACCCCAGAACCAGGGAGCGAGTCCGGGAGCTTCAGGCGTGCAGCAGAGACCCACCGAGAGCCCCCTCTGAAGAGAGAGTCCAAGTCAGGTAGGAGATAAACAAACAATACAAAAAAAAAAAAACAACTCCACACAATGTAGGAAGGCAGCAGCAAGGGCCAACATAATGCTGGGCTGCATCACAAGGGGAATAAACTTGAGGAGGGGGGAAGTAATTCTGCAGCTGTATAGATCACTTGTTAGACCGCATCTCAAATACTGCATGCAGTACTGGAGACCGTACCTGAAAAGGGACATTAAATTACTGAAAGGGGTGCAGCGTAGGGCAACTAAGATGATACAGGGACTGGGGGGACTTACCATATGAAAACAGGCTTAGGAAGTTGAACATGTACTCGCTGGAGGAGAGGAGGGATGGGGGGACGTGATCGAGACATTCAAATACATGAGAGGGATAAACAAGGCTGGTACAGATGGGCTGTTCAGGGTAAGGGTGGGGAGGGATACTAGGGGCCATGACATGAGATTGGAGGGGAGGAGGTTCAGAAGGGAAGTGAGGAGGCACTTTTTTATGGAGAGGGTGGTGGCAGGATGGAATGCGTTACCGGCTAAGGTGGTAGCCTATAGAACTGTGGGCTGCTTCAAAAGGGACTGGAATAGGGCAGGGGGGGAGGATAAAGGGAGAGTGGGGTGAGGAGGGAGGGGCAGTTGCAGAATAGGGCTGCTAGCTGCAAAATCGAGCAGACTCAATAGGCCAAATGGCCTTTTTCTGCTGGCAATGTTCATATGTTTGTATCTGCCCCCCAGGCCACCCTGCCACACCAGGTATGGGGGAGTGCCACTGCCACTGGCCTACCCCCCCATGGGGACCCTGCCACTGTCCTCACAGCCCTGGCAGCCTGGGTATATCTTCGCAGGATCTCTAAGGGCTCCTGCCTATCCTGGCCCCTAAGGCTGCCTAATTTTCCCTGACCCCCCAATAACGCAGGACCTAACTGTCCTCCCCCACGGAGCTTCATTATCCAGCTCCTTGACACCACAATTCTGCAAAAGCCATCCTATCTGCACTGGGGTGGCCACCTGGACCGCCAAGCTCCCTTTCCTCACCTCCTACATCTGCTTCTCCAGCCACCCCTCTCCAGCCTAAGGCCTAATGCCTGGGTTGGAAAAGAGCCCTGAAACTTCCTATCTGCTCCCTTACATATCCCTAAAATCTACTCTGCTGCCACCTTGAGGTGCGGGGGGGTAGGAGGGGGTGCCTAAAATGGGAGCATAAGCTCCTCTTTTAAGGGGGGGCTTACACTCTTTCCCCACCCAGAAAATCATTCCTGGCAAGGGTCCAGTGATGGTCCATTCCCATTAAACTGGGTATGCACACTCCCCAGCCTTCTGGCAATGGAACCACCAAACCTGGCCACAGGCACCACCCAACCTGCCTCACACACCCAAACAGATTTCTAAAACCTAAAACCTTACCTGTGCCAGGAGATAATCTAAATAGAAAACCCCTTATTATTTTTCTTCAGACAGACAATCTTAATCATTTGTTATAATGATTGAACTTTAGTATTAAACATTTGTAAAACAGTAATGAGGTAGTTTTCTAAACAGTTTGGCTATACCCCAAATAGCTCCCACCAAGTTAAAACAAGTTACTCTGTGTATAGTCCCCAGACCACTCACACATACACACCTCAGTCTCCTTATCCTTCCATACCGATATTTTTACCATGAAGATAAAATGCTATTGTTAGAAACATCATAATCTTTTTTCAAATATCAAAACTTTCCCCTTATGGGCAATAACTGTATACAGTCACCATAATGCTGCTCCGCTGAGCAATTATCCTGGCTCAGTTCATAAGTCCAAAATTCCAGGAGGCCTAGGTTGCAGGCCCCCCACCTGGAGGGAAATAATACTCTGGGTCTGGCTTGATGGTCACATCCTCAAAGGAATCCTGGTCCAGAATGTAGTATTTAGTCTGGGTCCTAGCCAAGTCCTGGACCAAAGCGAAATGTTTGAACAATGTTAAGCCAGACCAGTGCGACACATCGACTGTGCCTGCTGTATCAGCTGCTGGGATGGGGCACCTCCTCCACCAGGACGATTCTTTAAGTGATCCATCTGTTCCTTAAAGATCCATTCTTCCCTCATCTCCTCAATGATACCCCATATCCTTTCAGGCACATACGGATAGTTCATATGGGGATATTCTACATGTAGCATCCTGTGGACCTACCTTTCAGCCTGGCTCCATTCTGGCAGGTCTCTCACACTGGTCCTTCTAGCTTGTCCCACTGGTAGCCATATCCCTTGTCGATACTTAAGGTTCAGTGGATCACTGGGGTTTAACCCATCCATCCGGGTCCGGAGGGTCTTGGCCCAGACAGGAGCTGTGGGGTGTTGTATGCCAGGTGATTTCAGGGTGATGGTAAGGCCTGGAGATTGTCCTAACCACATGATAGTCCTGGAACTGAAAGGTGCTGCCAATGTACTTTTCTTCATTCAATTCTTCTAGCTCCTTTTGATCACCAATGCTCTTCCGGGCTGCTGCTGATGCAGGATCCAACTCGGGGCCACACCCAGTGGGCTTGATTCAGAAATTGGCTCCCGAGGTGGGCTCTGCCTTGGGCAACAGGGCCTGTGGGCTGCCGCCGGACAAGGGGCGTGGCAGAGACCCTCTGGGCCCTGAAGGATCTCTTGCCGATTGTCTAAGACCACTGCCCCTCCCTCTGTCACTGGGATAGCTGGTAGCCAGCACCGGGAGTGGGGCAGATGGTTGTGCTCCCTGTCACCTTTTTCCTTGTCCTTTACCCCTGCACCTTCCTCCTCTACAGCCTCCACAATAACATCTGGGGAGTCACTTCTAGTTTCATCCACCTGGGCACAGGTGCTTTCTCCCAGGTAGAGTCTTTCAGAGGCTCCCAAATCCCCACTAGCTGGTGACCATGGCACAAAGTAGCTCGCTGTGGAACTGGGAGGGAACATCCCCAAATTGGGAACTGGTGGCACGCCTGTACAACGCTGGCACTCAGGCAATCTGGCAACTCCTCCACCAGACCCCACACCTCACACATCGTTCATTTTCTCTTCCTTTTCCCCCCAGCTTTCCAGAGCCAGGAGAACAGTGAGGCAGGAACTGTGGCCAAGGGTTCCTCCTTGGGAGGTCGCTTCAGGTCCTCCTTCATCCCTGCCAGATACTACCCTCCACCAATCCATGGTGGATGTCTGCTCCAGTCTCTGCGCTGTACCTCCCAATGCTCACAGCCAGGAACCTTGCTGAATCAGTCATTCCTGCTGTTATTTTGCTGTATTTGGCAGCACAATTTACTTGCCTGAATAATGATGTGCAACGAAAATATGTTTCTTTTCGATTTGTTCTCCTGTTCCTCTCTTTCTCACCCTCTCACCCTCTCAGCTCCTCTGATCCTTCTAAGATGGCGCTTCTGTTTGCAGCTGCTGTAGCTCCTTCTCTGGCCATCCTCTAATCAGAACCCTGCCTGAGGAACACGTGACCAGCAGATAACACATGCATACCACACTAGCAGGCTGAGGCTTACTCCTGCTCCAGGCCTAACCCCCACAGCTATTTCTTCTGTGCCACAGGGGCCCAACCAGATTGGGAAGCCTAGCAGCATGCTGGACCACAAGGCTCAGGGTCTGGTGGTGTTTCGGGGTTCGGGAAGCATCCCAGATGAGCAGCCTCCACATGTAACCCCTTATCCAGTTCCCCATCTAGGGACATACTTCTATCACAGGTGGTCCGGGGGCATGAGGGAAGCTACAACAAGTGCTAAAAATCACCCAAGAAGTTCAGTCCCAATACAAGGCAGGAAAGCTGTGGCCTACTTTGCTGGCATCTTCATTCACCTAAGCACTCTCAATCTCACCCTCCGAAATCTGGATTCTCCCAAAATGCTGACACCGGACCAGGATCTCCATGCTGCAAACTCCTGACTCCTCAAGCCCCTTAGTCCCATTTAAGGCAAGGTAAAAATTCATCTGGAATCAAACTTAGGACAAAATTAATTTGGCTATGAAGAAGGGGAAAATCTAAATTTCATTAGTTTCCCCTTCCAGGTAAAATAAAGCACATCACTACAGATCTCTTCCCAACCTGCCTCTTTATTTAGCTCCTGCATCACAAATGATTCCAGCAATGCAGGGGTCACATACTTTATCTGAATGAATAAATAAAAGCAACTCCATGGGGCTATGTGAATCTTCTTATAGCACTTTGGCTGGACATTTTGAGCAGCAACGGATGGATTTACAGGCAGAGCAAGCAAGGATTCTCTCTGTCTATCTGCTTGGATGATTTACCCAAGGCACCTACCAATTTACCAACCCACAGGCTCCTGGCTTTCTTTAGCTGGTAAGCCGAACTTTTTCTCTTTTCTACCAGGTTACCCATTCTCACTCTGGCACTGGTCGATGCCCTCTCTCTGGCATGGGAAAGCATGTGGTTTCCCCCACCTGGCCCCAGGGTCTTGGCCCAAACCCCAAGGGGGGGGTACCAGCATTTTTGTTCTTCGACCCAGGCCCTGTAACCAACTCCATCTTGACTACTTGCTTTATGTTACCAGACTCACTGCACCTGTTCCCTTCTTTTGGCTCAGCCTCTCCTCTGCACGGCTCCACTGGTGCAGCAGCTCCAAAACCTGGCCCTGCTCCAGTAACTAAGCCCTGTGCTACTGGCTGCCCTGCCATGGGAGAGCTCCTGGGCACTGCCACCATCCAGGGCCCTCTGAACAACCTACCTTCACAAATAATGGCGTGCTTCTAGCTCCGCTTCCAGATGACCATTACTTTAGGGGGATATCTGCACAGGCCAACATCCCCTCTGCTACATCCTGGGCTTGCATTAAGCTCTGACCAAAGGCTACCCTCTAAGGCCTGTCCAAATGACCTGTGATCTGCCGGGCCCTTATACACCTGTGCCCCAGGACCTGCCTCTCCAAGCAAGTCCCATAAATGGATGAAAGGTCCCCTGGTTCCATCTGTCCCCCAGGCCACCCTGCCACACCAGATATGGGGGAGTGCCACTGCCACTGGCATCCCCCCTGTGGAGCCCCTGACACTGTCTCCACAGCCCTGGCAGCCTGGGTATATCTTCATGGGATCTCTAAGGGCTCCTGCCTATCCTGGCCTCTAAGGCCACCTAATTTTCCCTTACCCCCAACGACGCGGGACCTGCTAACCATCCTCCCCCGCGGAGCTCCATTACCCAGTTCCTCAATGCCACAACGCTGCAAAAGCCAACCTATCTGCACTGGAGGGGGTACCCCACCACTAGCCCATCCGTACCGACGAGACTCTCTTTCCTCACCACCTACATCTGCTCCTCCAGCCACCCCCTTCCAGCCCAGGCCTAACGCCCAGGCTGAAAAAGAGCCCTGAAACTTCCTTTCTGCTTCCTTATATATATATATATCCCTAAAACCTGCCCTCTGCTGACACCTTGAGGTATCCAGCAGCCAAAGTCCCCCAGAGCACTAATAAATTCCCTAGCTCTGGAGGGTGGGGGGTTAGGAAAGGGAAAAAGGTGCCTAAAATGGGAGCATAAGCCCCTATTTTAAGGGGGGCTTACATTTTGAAACATAGAAACATAGAATTTGACAGCAGATAAGGACTGCCTGGTCCACCTAGTCTGCCTGTTTCCCTACCTACTGTATTAACTCCAGATCCTACTTGATCTGCAGCCTACCTCCTCCTTCCCGCCCCTAGTGTTGCCTTCTGCCTGTTCCACGCATTCTTGAATTCACCTGTCATTATTGGCCCCACAACCTCCTCAGGGAGGCTGTTCCATGCATCCGCCACCCTTTCTGTGAAAAAAACTTCCTCGTGTTGCTCCTGATTCTTCCCCCTCCAGCCTCATATTGTGACCCCTTGTTTTTGCACATCTTCTTTTCTGAAAGATGTTGCCCTCTTGAACTTTATTGATCCCCTTGAGGTATTTGAATGTCTCTATCATATACCCCCTCTCCCTCCTTTCCTCTAGTATATACATATTGAGTTCCCTCAATCTCTCCTCGTATGGTTTCTGGTGTAGCCCCTGCACCGTTTTTGTTGCCCTTCTCTGGACTGCCTCCACCCTGTCAATATTCTTTCAGAGATGAGGTCTCTAGAACTGCACGCAGTTTGAATATGTTAAGGGCCTTTATCCTCTTGTTTTGCCCTCCCATACCCCTGATCATTTTGGTGCCCTGTATTGTACCCTCTTGACTGACCTTTTAGCATTCAGGGAACTAGTGGCATGTATTGAAGCCGTGGCTGCTGAGAGAGTGAATGCACATCAGACTCAAAGAATAAACACAGAAACCGGAACATAGAAGTTGTTGGCAGAAAAAGACCCCATGCCCACCAAGCTTGCCCAGATCTATATATCTAATGTTGATTGTGAGGGCCCTTGTGTTCCATCACCCCTCCTTTTCCTGCACCCTTTTTTGCCAGTGTCTTTACCAACCCCATACAATATGTCTGTTTATACAATGGGGGCCGAGAATTCTTGAATCTGATTGACTAAGTGGCACCTTTTACCTGTGGTAAATCCTAGGATGTACCAACAGGAAAAGTTGCTAGCCGCCAGTCAGCCACATCAAGAACACTCACTGAAATCAGCCCGATGAATCCTAGACTAGAAAAGACGGTGACGAAACTTCCGGTGCCCAGGCTCACCAGTCTCAAGTATTGAGGGATCGGAGGAGGGCCTGGCTGTATCAGAACAGGGAGCAGGTCTACACAAGTTAGATGGGACCATCAAAGCCCTGCGCAGGGTCAAATCATCAGTGGCTGATCTACAAGTAGACCTCAAACAGATGGATAAAAGAACAGTGGTGGTTGAGCAGGATGTGTGGGGATGCTCACGGACGCCACCGGGAAACATGATAGAGCCCTTCTATATCTCCTCACAAGGGAAAGGGAAATGCAGGCAAAACTGGACTACTAAGAGAATCGGGTGCGGCGGAATAACTTCCGCATACATGGCATACCAGAAGATGCGGAGAAGCCGTTCACGTCAATGGATGCCTTTATTATGGAGTTAATGAGGAAAGTGCTACAACTACCAGATTCAAACTCACTTATGTTTGAGAGTGCACACGGATCCCTCAGCCCGAAACCACAGCAGCAGGCTAGGCCCAGGTCAGTGATCATCAAAATGCTCAACTACCAGGAGAGGCAGTTAGTTTTACAAATCGCATTGAAGAAAAGGGAGTTGAACCTGGAGGGCAAACATATTTTCCTTGACCAGGATTTCTTGGATGGTCTGAATGAGAAACTCCGCCAGGTCAGAGATCTCATTAAACAAGGGAAGGACAGGAAAATTAAAATTCAGCTGAACTATCATCATCATCATCATATTTATTTATAAAAAGTGTTTTTCTTATAACCAAAGTGCTTGTACATAATAATAACTATAATAAATTATACCAACAGTAATCAATAAAATACAATAATTTAAAACTCTAACAATTATAATACTAACCTTAAAAAACAGAATATGCCAGTTCAAATAAATAAGCGTAACCCCTGCAAATGGGGGTTCCCAAAGTCTTCCAGGAGCTGGCTGAGTGCTCCTAGCCTGAGTGATGTTTGGCGTTTAAGCCGTTTATCTGTGAGTGCTTTTAGAGCCTCTGGTGCTGCCTCTTTAAGAGATGTCTGCTTGCAGGCATGATTAGTTCTCAGGGGGGACTGTGTGTTTTCCTGCTCGAGTCCCGCTCGAGAGGCTGACAAATCGCTCCGTTTCTGCTGTCACTAAGTGGGCAGAGTGAGCACTTATCAGAGATGTAACTGTTTGTCCCATATCATTTAGAGTATTAGAAGAAATGTCATTTGTCTAACCTGCCTTTCTTGCAGCTGGGACTCTGTGTGTTTTGCCCCTCCATTTTGGATCTGAACTGCTGAATAGATCCAATCAGACAAGGAGGGGCATCTAAAATGGAGTTTAAATGGACCAACCAGGATCAGGACTCTCTTGGGAGCCGGCTGGCCATAAGAAATATAACTAGCAATTCTGGGAGTGAAGTTCTGGACATTGGTGCCTATTTATGCCAAAGGGAGAGTTTTGAGTGATTGACGACTGAAGTCCACCAATTGAATCGGGTGACGCACAAATGTAATAACCTGCTTTATGTCTGGAAAGGCAGATCCGTTGTGACCGTGGAAGGAGCTCCAAGCTTCTGCGCTACAGAGTTTCGTGTGGGAAGCGTGTGTGTAGGCCTAAACTCGGGCGGCGCGTTGCCAATGTGATTTGGACTGAATCTGCAGCTACCGAGAAGAAGAGAGGCTGAACAATTGGGAACCAGGCTCACCCTGTAGAGGACTGGAGAAACTGCTTAATTGCGTTTGGTCTGTCAGGAAAGTGAAGCTGCAGTGTGAATTCCCGGGTTAGCAGTAAGTGCAATCGGGACCTGAGAGCAGCTGCCTGGTATAGTAATTTCCTTTACATATAAATGTGTGGAGTGCTTGTGAAGGACAGCTAAACGAGTCCTCTTGTTCCGTGTGTGTAGACGGAAAGGCAATTGCATGCAGGTGGACTGAATCTGTTTCTGATTGAAGCTGTGTGCCTGCTTGTAGAATTTCACCCCCTGCTGTGTGAGGGCATCTGGCAATCCATGACCCCCTCGGTGCCAGTTTTCAGCATGGAGTGAGTGAGTGCAAATCAGGGTAGCTCCCTGCCATCTGTCTATTTAATTGCAAGGGTTTCGTCTGATTTCTTTTCCTTCCTTTCTTCATGAACTGAGCCATCCAGCTCCGGATTACAATTGGGTATAATGCAAATGTTTTTTCCATCACAGGGCCCCAACCAGCTGCATCGATCCTGGCTAGCCCCCACCATCCTGGGTACCCAGTAAATTGACATTTTGGGACTCTGAGTACATGCACAGTACTGTGATTATTAATGTGTCAAATCTAATTAACCTGATTTCCCCTTGTCCTTGTTATAGCCCCTTAAATAGATCAGATCTTTTTGTTTCAGCAACGTTTTTTTTTTTTTTATTTAGTTGTTTAACCAGGAGTAGCACACTAAGCTGAAAGCTTTTTTACAGGAGTGACCTGGGAGCACAGGGAAGTTAAGTGACTTGCTCAGGGTCACACAGTATGCAAGTAGAAGCTGTGGGATTCAAACCCCGGTCTGGTCTGCTGGATGTCACAGATTTGCAGCTCAGAGCCTTAAGCCACTGTGCTATACTGCCTCCCTAAGTTACACTGACTGAGGTATTTGTTTATGTTAAAGTATTGTACTGTGGCTATTGTATTGCATCATTTTGTTTTACAGGGGGTCTCCAGAGTCAAGTTGATTGAACCAGTCCTTGCGGTAAGTGTGAATAGTGAAGGTACTCATGGTGTACAGTGTGGGTCACTAGCAGTAATAAAAGGGTGTCTCAGTGTGTCCCAGAGGGCTGTGACCAAGTTAGTCGAACTACTGTAAACCCTGACCTCTGTGTGGAGGCACCCACCATAGAATCTAGGCCCCTCAACCTGTTAGCAGTTAGGCAGGTAGGGGTAGCAGCCCTTGGGATAGCGCCACCTGGGGGTTACATAAGTTTTTAGTGCAGTTTTAAACTCCTGGATGGTCAGGCAATCTTACACCTGATGAGGTAGAGAATTCCACAGGGTCGGGGCCGCAAAGCTAAAAGGCTGGGCCCCAGATGTTTCTAAGCAGACCCTGGGAATCTCTAGCAATCCCTTGTCAGTGGATCAGAGAGGGCGGAGGGGACTTCCTGTGACGTCACCATCTGAAATGGTGCCTTAAACTAGGAGCTCCTCTTCCCCACCAACAATCCTTTTAAGTCGTCACTCTAGAAAAGACATCTGCGGCCAAACAAAAAAGAAACAAACCAGGGAAGCCTCCGGGAACCCCAATGCAGAAGCTCAGGGAAATGCTGCAAGCCAACATCGATGCTCTCCCAGAGATTCAAGAGATGCAGCCCGATACACAACAGGCCTCACCACAGCAAGATCCACCGCAGGAAGACATAGTGGAAATGATCAAACAAACAGCACGTACTGTGGCTAAAATAGATCACACACTCACAGATTTGCGATCAGTCCTGAATCAGATTGATCACAAAATGGAACAACTAGAGTTGGGGCTCACTCAGGCACTGGTACAAACGGACAGGCACGACCACCTTATTCTCTACCTCTTGGTCCGGGACCAGGAACTTAACCGCCGAATCGATGACCTAGATGGGAGGAGCAGAAGGCAGAATATCCAAATCTATGGGGTACCAGAGGGACTCGAAGAAAAAGCCACAGATACCATCACCTTTGTCCAAACCCTCCTTGGAGAAACACTCATGTTACCGGAGGAATTAGACCTCGAAATAGACCGAGCACTTCGATCCTTAGGCCCACGCCCAAGAAATCCAGACGTGAGGCGCTGGTCCTTCATCATCCAACTGACCTCCTTCAAAAGAAAAGAAGACTTGCTCAGAAGAGCTTGGCAACAAAACTCCCTTGCCTATAAAGGCCATAGGATCGCCTTTGATAATGACCACACTTTGGATGTACAGGAAGCCCGTAGAACCCTTTGGCCTATAATCAAACAACTGAGGGCTAAAGGCCTCAAAGCGCAGGTCTTACATCCAGCCAGAATTAAGATCAATACCCCACAATGCAGCAAAGTCTTTAAAGACCTCTTGGCAGCAGCACCCTTCCTTGAAGGTCACGGTATCTCCATCCCTCCAATGGTGAAAGAAAAACTAGAAAGAGATCTCCTCTCCTCGGCCTGGACAATCGCGAAGAAGGGCACAACAAACAAAGGAACTTCACAAAGAATCCCACAGACACCCCTTCATGCCGGCATTGCGGTGATGATCCGAATATATGGAGACCCGACCATGGTGAACAGAGGAGCGAAACACCTACAAGAGGCAAATCGGTTGGAAGATGAATATGGTCCCTCCCCAACTACAGAAATAATCGACGAGGGAAACCGGAGTCCCAAATGAACTGATATCAAATCAAATCAAATCATCTTTATTTCTAAAGCGCCTTACAGAACCAAGGCGCTGTACAAAGAGATCATACATACATATAAATTAAAAACGGACATAAATTAATCAACCATAACTAGGGTATGCTAAACTAAATAAATAAGTCTTTAGCTCCATTTTGAATCTCTCGACGGTTGGACATTCTCTTAATCAATGAGGTAAAGAATTCCACAGGGTTGGTGCTGAGAAAGCAAAAGCACGAGATCCTGATGTTTTTAATCGAACCCTGGGAATCTCCAGCAGTCCCTCATCGGCAGAGCGGAGAGGACGGAGGGGGCAATAGGGTACCAAGAGATCTTTCAGGTAACCAGGTCCCTGAGCATGTAGGGCTTTAAAGGTTAGTAAACCAACCTTATAGGTGATCCACCACCTAACAGGCAGCCAGTGCAGTTCGCGGAGCACAGGCGTAATATGGCTGGATCTAGAGATCCCAGTCAAAAGCCTGGCTGCTGCATTCTGCACCAGCTGCAGGTGGTGGATGTCAACCCCAGGTAGCCTTAGGTAGAGGGAATTACAGTAATCAAGACGGGTAGTGATAAAGGCACGGACCAATGTTGGTAGATCACCCGGTGGGACCAGGTGTTTCACCCAGGCGATATTCCTCAGATGCTAAAAAGAGTATTTGACTACAGCTGATACCTGAGATTTTATGGTCAAGCCATCATCAAAAATAACACCCAGGTTTCATACCCGATCAGAGGTAGTGAGCGACATACCACCGAGCAATAAGCCCGATGGTTGTCCAGCCCCCAAACCCACCACCAGATGGCCTGGGTCCACTACCAACACCTCAGTCTTATCAGGGTTCAGTCTCAGCCAGCTAGAACTCATCCATAATCTGATTTCAGCAAGGCAATTATTTAGCATGGAGAGGGCATCATCTTGCCCAGGCGGAAAAAAACAAATACAGCTGAGTATCATCTGCATAGCAGTGAAAACCCAGACTGTATTGCCTGATGATATCTCCCAATGGCAGCATATACATTGCAAACAACATGGGTGCTAGAATGAAACCCTGTGGTACCCCACACGGCAGGGAGTGAGTGCCAGAGGAATAAATTCCAGTGGCAACTCTCTGAAACCTGTCTGTGAGGTAAGACTGAAACCATTTGAGGACTGTTCCAGACAGCCCACAATAAATCTGCAGGCGCTCCAACAGCACACCATGGTCTACAGTGTCAAATGCTGCAGAGAGATCGAGAAGGACCAGAATGGTACATGCCTTTCGATCTCTAGCCATTAGGAGATCATTCAACACCCAGACAAGGGCAGTCTCCATGCTATGCTTCTTCCTAAAGCCAGATTGGAGAATATCATAGACATTGTGAGTTGTAAGATGATCTTCCAATTGTATCGCAACCGTCTTTTCAATAACCTTACCAACAAAAGGCAGGTTAGAGATAGGCCGGTAGTTAGCTAGACAGTCTGGATCCAAGGAGGGTTTTTTAAGGAGTGGTCGAACTACCGTCTCCTTGAGGGGGTCAAGAAAGACCCCCCCCTCTCCAAGGATTTCCAGACAATGTCAGCAAGGATCGGGCAGATAACTTCTACATATCCTACTAAAAGGGGTGTAGGACCCGGATCCAAACTACAACTGGTTGGTCGCAATGTTTGGATGATCTTCACAATGTCAGTGAACTCCAGCCAGCGAAAATCTGACCAGACAGACCATGGTGCATAACACTTCCCATCGACAACTGCAATCCCTCAAAGGAGAGGTCGAACCAATGCCAGACCTGATGCTGGCAACCTTATCTGCAAAAAATCGAGCGAACTTCTCGCATCTTAGCTGAGAAAATCTTCTCTGGGCTGGAGACAGATTGATTGCACAATCTGTCAACAGTCCAGAAAAGCTGAGCCGGTCGACTCTGTGCAGCAGAAATCTCCCTGGACAGGAATTCTGCCTTCTTACGGGTGATTTCTGATTGATAGCCATCATAATGTGCCATCAACCTAAGCCTGTCAGCATCACTACCGGACCTCCACCAGGCTCTCTCCAACCTTCGGCCAGCTCTCCTTAACTCCTTCAAGGAGCCATCATGAACAGGAGCAATCTTGTCCAGAGCATCTCCCACAGCCTTATTATAGGCTAACACGAGATCATATGGACTCATGCATTCACCAGACAAGCTCGATAGATCCAGTACCGCCATTAGGTCACTGGGATTAATACCCCTTAAAGGGCAGAACTGAACCATCTCCTTAGGGGCAGACCTATTAGGGGGAGCCCTGAAACTGAACCTTATGGTGTGATGGTCAGACCAGCTGACTGGTTCCACCCCCAAATCAGCAATCTCCATACCCAGAAGAAATATGAGATCCAATGAATGACCCTTTATATGGGTTGAGGAGGTAACTACCTGTGTTAGGCCCAGTGATGTCATCAACTGGAGGAGATTTTGACCAAAATGTGAGAGTTCATCGTCGACCCAGGCATTGAAGTCCGCCAGAATTATCAATCTGGGGGACTGCAACACCATGTCGACGATAAAGTCTGCTATCTCCTGCAGGAATTCTCCACCATCTCCTGGTGGACAGTAGATGAGGAGAATTCTGCAACCTACACCCTCACCCAAGATATATTCAAAGGATCTGGTACTTCCCAATGGCACATCCACAAGGCCCAGCTCAGTCATAAACATAATGGCTACACCCCCGCCCCTACGATCCAACCTTGGATGGTGTATCACTGAGAACCCAGCTGGTGTTGCCGAAGCCAATATAGGGCCTGGATTTTCATCCAGCCAGGTCTCGGTGATGCAAGCCAGATCAGTTGACCCAGCAAGATCAGCTATAATAGCTTTTAATAGATCTGGCATTGCATAACACTGCAAAGGTTGGATGAGCTGTCTGGAAAGACCTCGGCCCCTGCCTACTAAAATTGGAACCCTTGGGTATGGGAACAAGACAAGAATGACCTCTGTCTTGACCCCTTTTTGGCCCAGGGCGTCTCCTGGACCCAAACACCCCAATCCACCCTCCCCCCTCCTGTCCCCCACCAGATTCAGCTATCCACCTTCTTTTACGTTTCCTCAGAATGCTCAAAGCACGACACCTAAAATAGGTGTCGGATGATAATGGTGGACATTCGAAGGGATGCAATTCCCTGAGTCTGGTGGGGGAATAATGCCCAACCATCACTAAATCACCCCAACACATTAAAATAAATAATTCAAAAAGAAAACAATATATGATAAACAAAAATCAGATACAAAACAAATAATATATAATCAAACACTTATACAAGAATAAAATGGAGCATTAATGTATACATAAATCCCAATTATCCAGCATTTCCCAGATATAGGCAACTTAAAAACTATTTTCTTTAGAACAGCGAATTAAAGCAATCCCAAAATAAATCTTATAAATCAGACAAAAAAAACCCAGAAAGAAACCCCATATAGAGTCCACTCTAAAGAGAGTTCAAGTCCCAAGAAAAAATAAAAATAAATAGACTTACATAAATAATAATAAATACAATTAATTTTCAACCTCTGGTACTCTCACTACCCTGAGAATCAGTACATATAATAAAATAAATAATTAAAGTTCCCAGGCACTCACACTACCTGGAAATAAAATAATAATAATTTGTGCACTCTCACTGCCTGAACAACAATAAAATAATTCAAACCAAAAAAAAAAAATCAAACAGCAGGAAATGTTCTCTCTAAGAGGGTGTCTTAATGTATTTAATTCTTCTTTGAACTCAACAATCTACTGTCCCAAATCCTAATAAAATTAAGCTTCAAATCTCCTAAATTGAGTCAGCAGTCAGTTCGATGATTTAATCAGCCTTTAAATTCCATTCTGTAATCTTCCATCATAGAGAAAGGGTTTTCTGGAAAGGCCAAGAGTGTGCAAACCTCACCAAAAAATAAAGGGATATCTCATTCCTCCCCTCTACTTCACCCCAAACTAATCAAATTCCCCACCACCTGTGACCCGTAACTACAGACGCCTTAAGGGTAAACAATAAAGTATACCTCCAGGGCTACTTAGGAGAACCTCAAATCCTCCTCTGGCTCACCAGAGGCAGGCTGACGCAACTCCCGCTCGGTCAGAGGTAGTGCAATGGGAAAACAGCCCAAGATGTAGGGGAGGAAGGATTCCCCACCCAGCACCACTCAATGACCCCCAGCACCCCTAAACTCCAGAAAGCAGCAACTGAAAAATCACTGCAAAAACACTTGGCAGTTCAGACCATCCACAAACACCTCCTGTCAGTACTCGCTCAGACACTTCCCAATCACCTCCACTTGAGACCACCGACTCCATCGAGATTTCTAAGCTTCAACACCGCCTATTTTGGTTATCGTAATCAAGTAACAACTTCCTGCAATAAGCAGTCAGACACAACCGAATGGCCAAACATAGGTGATTTAATTTCACAAAAATGTGCAGAATGCACTCTCAACACACCACTGGTTGCTCATAGATGTAGTCCTGTAATCCAGGTAATTCCCTCGAATTGACAGCAGATTTTAGTTATGAGCCAGTCTTTCCAATTCGGGCAGGCAGTAGCTCCGGCAACAGCTCCACAGATCACGGGTTTTAAATTGGGATTTGGGTTTAATTTGAGTCTGTCACGGCTTTGCTAAAAAACAGCCGTGGCATAACTCAACATCAGAACTTATAGCTACTACATAAATAAAACAAAAAATTAAAATACACGCTATTTCAGCTGTTAAAACAGCTGTAGCAACAATAATGACTAAAACTCCGGTATATCCGGGAGAACAGACAACCTAACTATAGACACTCAGGAATGCTAATTTAACTCACTAAAACAGCCCTAAGCTAAAATTACTAACTAAGAAAAAATAAAAATAATAAACAAAGATACATTTAAAATAAAAAGAAATAAAAACAAACATAAATGCAGCTTCCAAGCTCAAGCCTCAGGCAGCTCACACACAGCCGCCATCTTGGAGCCTAATATATGTTGTGTGTACAACATGTGATAGCATCCTGGAGCACTAGTAAACCCACTGCCATGTAGCGGTCCCGCTCAGATGACCTCCACGACTACTACCTGAGTCCCAGTAACTCGCTACTGGTAAAATTAGCTGACCCTGCAGTGAGTATGAACAACCCATTTTATAGGGACATGTGAGAACAGAAACATGAACTTCTTACTGCTCCCAGATATAAATTGTATTTTTTAAATCACAAACTTGAAAACAAAGACTCTCTGCAGTGCTCTGGTGATGGGGGGAGGGGAGGACCGCGAGGAGATTCAATGTCTTCTGCTAAAATTGCCCTTAGAGAGTTTATTTTAACTACAATTCTAAGATCCTGGGGCAACAGAGAACTGTTTCACTGACTCCACAACTGTCAATGCTATCTTCTAGCTGCGTAACCCATAAATTGGAATGTTTTCCCATGCCTTGACACGGGGGGGGGAGAGGGAGAGAGGGGAGGATGAGGGAACACCAGCATAAAGAATCAGAACCTGAAGCTATAGGTGCCTTTGGCAAATTTTGCCGCTCCCGCCCAGGGCGACCTGTGGGGGCAGGAGATAGAGCTGCTGACTGTTCCGTGGGATGGATGGGGATTTCTGCCTCGGGGGAGGCATGAGGTGGCTTGATAGACCCTGCTGTGCTCGTCCGTGTTCCTGTCGGGGGGGAGGGGGACTTACTAGTGGGGGCGAGATGAGGGTCTAGTGGAGTGGATAGCGCCTCATGGCTCTCATAAACCTGGGACTGCGTCACTGCTCCACCCAGCTGTCCCCAGGCCATTGAGACCTCTGTGATGCCTACCTGAGTTCTGATAACTGGAGACGGGTGGAATCGGTTGGCTCCGCAGCGGGGGTGTACAGCTCATCCCATATAGATATGTTGCAATGGAGAAGCGAACTCCTGACTGCCTATGGCGGTGAACTGGATCTGCCCAGATGCCACAGCTAGAAGATGGGGACTCTTCGCTACCTCTGGTGGGGGGGGGGGTACCTGGGGGGAACATTGCTGGCTATTCCTCGATGTGGGCGTGCTGGGCCTTCTTTGGCGATTCCAGTACTGGGAAGCTGTGGCAGCAGAAATACAGGAACATTGAGGACCCAACTCTAGAGAGTTCCTTCAGACTGAGTAATCTATGGGCTGGGACATTTCTCCGCGTCTTGCCACTGGGGGGGGGGAGATGAGGACAACCACCTGTACCCTATGGCAGATTACAGCCTCAAACTGAAAGGCTTTTATTTTCAAATAATGCCATTTAGCTCCTTCTTCCTATGAGGGGGAGGAGGGAGAGACCGGGCCATCCGCGGTGAGAACAAGAGACTGCAGCCAGGGCCATCTCCAGTGAGCCTTTCCAGATACATCTAAGGGAACTCACGGCAAGCGGAAGTTGGGTTGCTGGCGGGCAGACTGTAGCAGGTAAAATTAAAGTAACCAGGATAATCGATGCACCCTGCAGAGAGGGGATGGAGGAGAAGAGGAGGGAGAAGTGGAAAGGGAAGGGGGGGTGGTGAAGAGCTGTAACCGCAGGATGACTAATGGTAAATGCCAAAGCTATCCACAGTGAGTACCTTCAACTCTACAGGCGGGGAATCGCGGCAAGGAGAGGAAATGCTACTGGTTCCTCCATGCAAAGAAATACAACCCTTGCACAGTAAGACGCATTAAAGATAGCCAGGACCATTATAAACCCCATTGTTCTGCTGTTCCCTTTATTGTCAGGAGGGTGAAGGTGCGGGCGGAGCTGAGGGGGGAGGGGGAGGGGGAGGAAGAGGAGGCCACCTGCAAGAAGAATGACAATTCAGGGATCTTTCTCTACGGGACCCCCTCTTCCAAAAGACTAGTCCATATCCCTCTTACCTAGAGACACTGCGCGGAGTGGTTGAGGTCTCACCCGAGGGCTGAGACCTGGAGAGCTCTGACCGCATCAGATGATACATGAGGAGGTCATGGGGGTGGGACCTGGGAGATATGGGTGGAGTGGGAAGAGTGACGAGACTCAGAGTGGGCTGGAGAGGCTGCAAATGACCCATGCCTGGCCTTAACCAGCCCACTTCACAGGTTGAGGGTGATTCTTAACTTAAAAAAGAAAAAACGTTTGGGGAGAAGGGGACTGTGCCTTAAATGGCGTTTATTTTATTTATTTAGTTTTTGTTGACCGGGTAAGTGCACTAGACAAATCCTGCCTATTTTCAGGCATGACCCGGGGGAAGGGGATACAGATGAATGCCAACTGACTTTGAACCAGATTAAGCTGTTGGTGGTATTTTAGTGAATGAGGGAATTTGGCCAGGACACCGGGAAATTCCCTGCTCTTTTCGATAAGTGCCATGGGATCTTTAACATCCACCTGAACTACCACCAATCCAGGCAGATGGGACCTCAGTTTAACGTCTCATCCGAAGAGGCACCTCAGAAGTGCAGCACCCCTCTCATGCTGCACTACAGTGTCAGTACTGGGATATAAACCAAGTGCCAGATGTGGGAACTGAACCCACAGCCCTCTGATCTCCCGGCCTCAGAGGCGAGTGTGCTACCTACTGAGCCACTCACAAGAACTGTGACAAATGGGAGGACGGCCATACCAGAGACTGTGTTTTGAGGCCGAAGGGAGTCCTCATTGCACCTCAGAGCTCCTCTACTTGTTCAGTAAGGACAATTGTTCCTTCGCTGAAGCTGGGACGTTGGTTTAACATCTCATCCGAAAGACGGCACCTCAGAAGTGCAGCACCCCTCTCATGCTGCACTACAGTGTCAGTACTGGGATATTAACCCAAGTGCCAGATGTGGGAACTGAACCCACAGCCCTCTGATCTCCTGGCCTCAGAGGCGAGTATGCTACCTACTGAGCCACTCACAAGAACTGTGACAAATGGGAGGACGGCCATACCAGAGACTATGTTTTGAGGCCAAAGGGAGTCCTCATTGCACCTCAGAGCTCCCCTACTTGTCCAGTAAGGACAATTGTTCCTCCGCTGAAGACCACCACTCAGCTACACCTTGGAAGTCCTTACAAAGAATATCAGAAATCATGGCTTCGAGCTTTCTCAGCTATGAATAGTTCACTTATCTTGCTTAAGGCTCGAAATTGGAAGAGGCCAGAGGAACAGTTTAGTTATTTAGTAAAACCAGTATTAGATATAGAGAGAGAGTTGAATTGTTATGATGTTATACTGTTTAAATTACCACATGGTACATATGATGTTCAGTTATATTACTCTAAAAGCATAATGTTTTGGAAACTAGCAGCCAAAATAAGAGGAGTTTTTAATGGCTAGCCATCTGTCTAAAGTAGTCTCCTTTAATATAAATGGATGTTCAAGTTCTATTGAAAGGAAACGACTATAAAGGTTCTTGAATACCCAAAGGTGCTAAATAGCCTTCCTACAGGAGACACACCTAACCTCTGCAGAAGACCAAAAATTGAAATGCAGTGCATTCCCCAGCTGTTTCACTCCTCTCTTGCTGGAGGCAGGAAGAGAGGGGTGGCGATTCTCCTTCCGGCCACACTGCCCTTCCAGGTACAGGAGGTGACCGAGGACCCCAGAGCAAGATACCTCATTGTAATAGGGATGGTCCAAGACCAACTGGTCACCCTGGTTAATGTATATATCCCTCCGGGGTTCCCGGTCTCATTCTACGTGGCATTGCTGCAACACATTGCTGAGAAGGCCAGAGGTGTTTTGGTAATGGGTGGGGATTGGAATATAATTCTAAATAGAGAACTGGATACCACATCTCAAATACCTAGACCAGAGCTCAATAGGGCCAAAGCCCTCAAACTGTTATTGGAACAAATGGGTATAGTGGATATATGGAGGGAGAGATACCCTAACAGTAAAGAATTCACCTGCTACTCTCCGAGGTTCCACATCTTCTCCAGATTAGACATGTTCTTCACCTTCTCAAGGGACCTCTCCTGCTTTACATCTATGTGGGTGTGGACCACTGTCCTATCAGACCACAGACCACTTTTTCTGGAAATAGACTTAGGGTTACCTAAAAGAAAAACCCTCTGGAGGTTGAACACCTCCCTTCTCCAAGACAAAGAAATTGTTAAGGAACTTAGACAACACGTTAAAAGATCATTAGAGGACAACAGCACACCTGGAATTTCCCCCCCCAGATTTTGTGGGACACTCTCAAGACAACTATTAGAGGCAAACTGATAGCCATAGCTACCCATAAGAAAAAGATGATGAGACAGAAACAACAGGAACTTACCTCCCAGATTAAAGAGTGGGAAGGAGCCCAGAAAACTAGATGAGACCCAGAAAGGGACAAGAAATTAACTGAAAGTAAAAACCAACTACAAAAACTACAAAAGCTAGAAATAGAGAAAGCCTTATTTTACCTGAAACAAAAATATTATGAAGGAGGCCCCAGAGGGACTAAATTATTAGCCTATAGACTTAGACAATATGCAGCCAGGGCAACAATCACCAAAATAATCTCCCCTCATAGCGGTCAAGAAATCACCCAAACCTCTCAAATTGCGGAAGCTTTTGTGGCCTACTACACTAAGCTATATTCACCCCAGGACAAATTTTCGCCCCAGGAGAAAAATAAATGCTTGGATTCCCTGCCCCTTCCCTTCTTGTCCCAGGATGCTGCGAAGCTCTTAACCAGACCCATCACACAACAAGAGATCAAACACACAATAAAGAACTTAAAAACAGCAAAATGCCCAGGATGGATTTGGTGCAGAATTCTATAAAACATTCAAACCAGAGATCTCCCCTGTCTTCCTGGAGGTATTCACTAGCATTTGGGTTGAGGCCAACCCTATCCCTCCTTCATGGCAAGATGCCACCATTTCTATCATACATAAGGAGGGGAAGGATCCTACACTCTGTGAATCTTACCGCCCCATATCCCTGCTTAATATAGATTATAAAATTTTCACCACCATAATAGCCTCTAGCCTGAACCCTATTTTACCCGAATTAAAACACATAGACCAGACGGGCTTTATTACTGGCCGTCAGGCTCCTGACAGTGTCAGGTCCACTGTAAATCTAATAGACATTATTCAAAGATCTAGCATCCCGGCATGCCTGATGAGCTTAGACACTGAAAAGGCCTTTGATAAAGTTTTCTGGAGCTTCTGTTTGCGGTTTTAGAGCATAGAGGTTTTCCCCCACCCTTCATAAATGTCATTCAGATGCTCTATACTAGACCCCAGGCCTACGTCCAAGTGAATGGTGGAATATCGGAGAGATTTAACCTGGGCAGAGGTACACGCCAAGGTTGTCCCCTCTCCCCACTATTGTTTGCCCTCTACATCGAACCACTGGCTGAAGCTGTGCAGAGAGCGGAGGGGGTAAAGGGAGCGACAGTGGGAGAACTGCATAAAAAAATATCATTATATGCAGATGATGTGCTGTTAAGCCTCACCCATCCCCATCAACCTATAAAACAAGTCTGGTCAATCTTGACAGAATTCGGGAGACACGCGGGATACTCCCTAAATAAAAATAAAACCGAAGTGCTCACCTTCTTTTATAAACCCACTGAGGAGACGTGTTCCCTTCTTCCCCTGAATTGGAAAGCACATAAAATGAAATATCTAGCGGCCTATATCACAAAGCAATATTCTCAACTCTTCATGGCGAATTATATACCTCTAATAAACAACCTTAAAAAAGATTTTGAAAGATGGGCTTTGATAAATTTCCCTATACACTCCAAGATACACACACTGAGAAGGAATGTGCTTCCCAGGTTTCTATACCTGTTCCAATGCTTACCATCATATATACATAAATCGAGTTTTCAAACATGAAACAAATTGTTTACTAAATTCATTTGGAACTTCAAGAGGTCTCGAATAAATCTAAAAATTTTACAAACCCACCGTGACAAAGGAGGACAGTCTCTCCCAGATCTGGAAGACTACTTTCTAGCGGCACAACTAACAAATGCCATATTCTGGTCCAATCCCAATGCCTCCTCGGGTTGGCAGTTTATGGAAAGAGAGGAGGAAAGAGGAGAGGTGTCACTCCCACTTGAAACCAGATTTCTGACCACCAACATACATAGATGTCCACTCCCAGGTCTCACCTCGATTAGAGATACAACTTGATCCGTTCACAGAATATGGCAGAAATATAAATTAAAAACCTCCATATGGCCCTTAAAAAGAGTGGCATGGGACCCAGACTTTCAGCCGGGACACTTAGACTGCTCTTTCCACACATGGGAGAAGAAAGGTCTGAGATACCTGTCCCAGTTCTGGCAAGGTGATACATTACTGGACTTCGGTTCTCTTAAGAATAAATATGGCCTACAAAATTCAGATCATTTTAGGTACCTACAGGCTAGAGATAATATCTCTAGACTACAGAAAAAGGACACTGATTCAGTGAGAGCCCAGCCGATCCTCTTGGCCATTCAGGAAAACAAGAGAGATAGTAATCAAAGAGGATTGATTTCACACATATATAAAGCTCTGTCTACACTAAAAGGGGACCCACTTATTAAAATAAAAACAGATTGGAGGGAAGAAGCACCCCATGACGCGGTGGAACTCAACTGAGACTGCATCTTCTATATGGCCAAAAAAACAACTCAATCCCCTCACTGGCAGGAATTCTCCTGGCAGATCAGGGTTCGATATTTCCTAACCCCTCAAATAATCAGTAAAAGAAACCAAACAATACATTGCAATGCTGGAGGGGCTGTGGAACATTAGAAGCGGGCCACCTACACATTTTCTGGTCCTGTAGTGGCCTTCAGGCCTTCTGGGGTGAGATCACTGGGGCGCTTGAAGTTATATTTTCTTTGCAGAGACCATTAGGGTGGTCCTCAATGATCATGGGACACCCCCCCCCTAAAGAGCTAAGAGATGCTGACTCATTATATCTCTGGTCCATCTTGATAACAGCGGCACATAAGGCCATCATGAAAAGATGGCTAAACCCTAACCCTCCTACTAAACAAGATTGGATAAAGGTAGTGGCTACCATATCTGATTTGGAGGAACTCACTTACAAAATTAACAGAATTGCTGTTTATTTAAGAAGGTGGACTAGTTGGGAGATCTGGCGAACCTCCAATAATGAAAGTAATGAATAACCCTTTTTCTGTCTTGTAATAGAAGCAGAGTCGTCTTCTTCCATAGGGGTGGTCTCTGGTTGGGTGGGGAGACTGGGGTGGGAGGAGAGGATTGCGAATTGATGTAATTTTAAAGAGGTGAAGATAAATTGACTAGAATTGTAATAAGGAGAGAATTTTGGCTGCTATAGATAAAGATAAAATAATAACCTTTGATGAATTAAAATTATTGAGACAAAATATGTAAACCAAGAGAATAATTGTTTCCTAATATGAGACATAAATGGATTTAAATTGAATGTATAAACATGATGTACCTGATCGTTGTTAATAAACTTGAATTTAAAAAAAAAGAGAGGACAGAGGGGACAGTAAGGGTGAAGGAGATCTTGCAAGTAACTAGTTCCCTGGTCGTGTAGGGCTTTATAGGTCAGCAAACCGACCTTGAAGGTGATCTTCCACTGCACTGGAAGCCAGTGCAGTCCACGAATCACAGGTGTTATGTGACTGGTTCTAGATGTACCAGTCAACAGCCTGGCTGCCGCATTCTGCACTAGCTGAAGCCAGTGGATATCAACCCCTGGTAGCCCTAGGTAAAGGGCATTGCAGTAGTCAAGACGAGTGGTAACAAAGGCATGGACCAATGTTGGAAGATCGTCAGGAGAAACCAGGTGTTTCAGCCAGGTGATATTCCTCAGATGGTAAAAAGAGGTCTTGATGACTGCTGACACCTACAATTTCAGGGTCAAGCCATTATCAACAATAACTCCCAGGTTTCGCACCTGGTCTGAGGTAGTCAGCGCAACACCCCCGAGACATAGTCCCGAGGGTGAACCTTCCGACAGACCCACCTCCTGATGATCAGGGTCCACAACCAGCACCTCAGTTTTAGCTGGGTTCAACCACAGCCAGCTCACACTCATCCAGTCCTGGATCTCAGTAGACAGTTATTAAATACTGAGAGGAACATATCTTGACTAGGTGCAAAGGACATGTATAGCTGAGCTGAGCTACCCAGCACAGATTAAGATTATCATGGACAGAGGGACACAGAGCTTTGAAAATTTACAGGAAGCAGCTCCGACCTTGAAAGAAATGAGCCTGAACTGTCTGGAGGTCCACATGGAGACGCTGGAGCAGAGATATAATCAGTCGCGTGGAGAAGGGCGGGCCAGCAGAGATGAACGCAAGCAGCATTGGTGGCATGGCCACTGCATTTAAAGGAAGATCTGCAGGCACTCCTGGACTGGGAAAGAAATGGTGAAGCTCGCCCCAACACACAGAATGATGCTCAACCCAGAAGCCCACATATGGGACTACAGAACTGACAGGCAGGTATGGGGAGAGCAGGGGAAAGGACTAGATTAAGTAATAGAGGACTGAGCTTTGTTAAAATCTCTTGAAAGTGCGTAGGAACCACACGGAATATAAGGAGGGTGAAAGAGGGGCCAAAATGCATCGATGGAGACAATAAATAGAACTGGACAGAACTGGGAGGGAAAAAAACAAACAAAACTGTATCGGAGATCTCCCCACCCTCCTCCATTTAATGTGCCCAGGACAAGGGTTCAAGTCACTCCTCACATAGAGACTAAGGTGCAGAGAAACGGAGGTGAAACTGCCATATTGCTGGCAGACTCTTCGGGAACCGAAGAATGCCGGAAATGGACAAAAAAAGAAGACGAACCTGTAAGGCACTGTATAGCCTTAGAATTGATGGGGGGGGGGAGGAAAAGGGTAACCAGATTGTAAAGGGAAAAAGGGGGGAGAAGTGGTAACTTGGGGACAATCATAGTAAACAAGTATGTAAATAGTACTGTATTTGGGATGGAGGGAAGGATTGGGAAACACGAAATGAAAGAAAATGGGGCTGGGGGCTCCGGGATGTAGGGAACTATCCTCACAATCAGAATAAACAGGTAAACTGGTGTAGAGTGGGGGAGGGGGAAGAAACCTAAAGAATGGACTCTTGTACTCTCAGCAATTTTGGTTGGTCTCGAGGGGAAGGGGTGGGGTGCAAGGCTTGGCACTGACAGCAGCATGCACCAAGGGAGGTAGAGAGGCTTGTGCGAGGTAGGAAGGCCACTCACCTGTCCCTTTCTGAGAAGAACTCTGTGGGGAGGAAGAAAAGGCCAAGAGTTAAGAACGGACACAAAATGGGGACAGGTAAGGTGATGGCAGACAGATTTATTGGAACTTTTGGTAAACAAATTAAGGGAGGGAGTTGTGTGGGAGAGACAGAGAGAGGGGGTTGGGCCTGCCCAGGGGAAAAGAGTTACAGCCATGACCATAAGTTACCCATACCAGCAGAAGACAGTGGATGGAGGGTACAACAGGGAAAAGGAATATAATTGGAGGAGCCAAGAGAGGACAGCGAATGCCCCGGCAGAACCTAGGGTTTTTTTGGGGATGATATCCTCCAAGGGAAGAAAATGTGAATATGGGGGGAGCTAGGATGAAGATGGGGAAGTTAAGACAACAGTTAACAGGTGAGGGGGAACTGGCTAGTTTAAACAAGAGGAACAATCGCCCCCCAATGGGGGAAGAGAGATGGGAGGGAGATATGAAGAAAAAGACTAAATTAAAATGCAGAAGAGCAAAGATAAGAAAGGAAGCTACACTGCAAAGAAGCACAGAGAGAAAATTCATCAAGGAGGGTTACCCTGGAATGCCTAGGGAACATCATCAGGAATCTCCCAAGGGGCTAAGGAGAAGCACCCACATCCAACAAGAGGGGCTCTTGCCTAACAGGAGATGACTGATTAGTCAGCCACAAGTGACAACGAGGTGAATTTCACACAGGGTTGTCACACATCCAGGGCATAAAACAGCTGATCAGGAAACTACTGATCTAGCTTGCAAACACCTGCAAGCATTGTAGCATGGGCTACATACGTCCAGCTGTTCTAACAGAAGGATGAACTGGAACACACCTTGAAGTGTTAAAAAATATTACTTGGTTAGAGGAGTAAGGAAGGAATGGAACAACAAAACCTGAAAGAAAAAGTTGTTTTTGGCACCTGCTGTGCCATATAATGGTTGTGTGATGTGTGTGTTTCTAAGAATACAATCAAATTATAAATGCACTAAAGGAAAAAGGGTTTGGCAAGCAGCAAAGGAGAGAAAATTGAATTGGGAGCCAGCCCACGGAGGGGCAGAAAATGATGGTAAACAATATACAATTAGTCATGGGTACGATTAGACTTTAATTCCTGAATGTTCAGGGAATCTACTCTCCAGTCAGAAGAATGAAGATTTTGACATATTTGAAGCATTTGAAAACAGATGTCTGCTTTTTTGCAGGAAACGAGGTTATTGAAGGAAGAAATTTTGAAGCTGCGAAGGGCATGGGTAGGAAAGGTAATAGGTTCTTCTCATCCCAATGGTAAAAAAGCAGGTGTGACAATACTAATCAGGAGATATGTTCACTGGAAATACACAAAGAAGAAGTACTCGAAGACGGCACTACTCACAGGAACTGTATACGAAGGAGACAGTATAGCACAGTGGTTTAAGGCTCTGAGCTGCAAACCTGGAGACCTGGATTTGAATCCCACAGCTCCCACTTGCATACTGTGTGACCCTAAGCAAGTCACTTAACTTCCTTGTGCTCCCAGGTCGCACCTGTAAACAAGCTTTCAGCTTGGTGTATCTCTCCTGGTGAAAAAAAAAATATGCCCAAAGGGTGCACATTATTAATATTTACGCCCTAGACACAGATACACCAACCTTTTTCAACAAAATTTTCAAGAAAATATCGGAACTGGAGAGGGCATGGTAGTGTTGGGTGGTGGCATTTTAACTGCGTGGTGGACCCCAGCCTGGATAGATCCTCACAGAAAATGACAACAAATAAACGAATGAGCAGAATAGTGAGAGGAGGGATGACAGAACTAGCCATGGTGGATATCTGGAGGGAACGTCACCACAAAACAAAGGAATATACATTTTATTCGAACCTCCATGGATCCCACTCCAGAATAAATTATTTCCTAGGACATAGCACAGATCTACACAAGATTAAGAACTGCCAAATACACCCCAAAATAGTTTCAGATCATGCTGCAGTAACTCTGAATATACAAATAGGGGATTGGGAAAAATCCACATTTTGGAGGACGAATACATCACTCTTAAGACAGGAGGAGTTTAAAACATTAATTAAGGACACAATTAAAGATTATAAGAGGAATAACATCAATTCAGAGACCAAGCCAAAATGGCAGTGGGATGGTCTAAATGTGGTCCTAAGTGGGTAATTATTTCCTATGCATCATGGCTCAAAAATAGAAGCAGAGAAAAACAATTAAAATTAGAATAGAAACTAAAAGAACTGGAAAATCAACATGGGGGGATCATCACAAGTACTGGGAGAGGTCTAGCAAGTGAGAAAGGAATTACAGGAATTGATGGACAAACAGACAGAAGGGAAGTTAAGATACACAGGGCAGAAGCATTACGAGCAAGGAAACAGAGCAGGAAGGTCGTTGGCCTTTAGACTCTGGAAACAGCAGGCAGACAGGGCAGTGAAAAAAAAATCAAGGGAGGAACTCAAGACCAGAGGGAAATTAAGTAGACGCCAAAAGCCATAGTGAAATAATTTAAAAGATACTACACCACACTGTATAGGGTGGAGCTAGAAGAACAAGGGAGGGAAGACAGTATTAGGACATTTTTGGCAAAAGGTAAACTCCCTAAAATAATGGAATCAGAAAAACAGATGCTAGACGCCGCAGTCACCTCAGGGGAAATTGCTCAAACAATTAACATAATGAGTATGGAGAAATCACCAGGCCCTGATGGATTTAATGTGGAATTCTACCAAACATTTCAGAAACAAGTAGCACCTATCATGACAACAGTCTTTAATTCATGTGAGGAAGTGGGTGACTTTTCACAGTCCTGGCAAGATGCTTTCATAATGGTACTCCCTAAAGAGGGCAAATCACTGGAAATATGCAGTTCATATAGGCTTATCTCCTTGTTAAATGTTGACTCGAAAATTTTCACAAAGATTTTGGCAACAAGAATTAACATAATCCTAGAAAAACTGATCCACCCAGATCAAGTGGGCTTTGTGCCCAACAGACACATAGGGGACAATATTTGGTGGTGTTTAAACATACTACAACAGGGGGAAGGTGCAAACCTAGCAAATAGCGATAGCAATAGTAGTAGAGAAGGCATTTGATCGCCTATGATGGGATTTCCTGATGCAGGTCCTACATAAGTATGGGTTTGGAGACCAGTTTTGCAGATGGGTAAACACCATGTATAGTGCCCCAGGGGCTGGGGTAAATGTAAATGGCACGGTGTCAGAGTTATTAGAACTAAAGAGGAGAAATAGGCAGGGTTGCCCACTATCCCCAATACTCTTTGCCCTCAGTTTGGAACCAATGGCAGAATTAATACGAACACATCCAGACATCACAGGTATCACAACAGGGGAGGAGGAAAACAGGATCTCATCATACGCAGATGATACGATGCTATACATCAGAGACACCATTATAAGCAGGGACCCTGGTTTTCCATTTTTACCGGTAACACCGGTAACAATCACGGAATCCTGCTTGGTATGCTGGATTTTGGAATTCTTGTACCGTGCCCTCACGGAAATTGCATGTCACTGCACAGAATCTCTAAGATTTCAGTATCTTTTTAAATTTTTTTTAATTTCTATGTCCCCTTCTCATAGCATTGGTATCCCCTAGCTTCACCCCCAGGTAATGCTCAGGAGCTCCTGTGGGCCTGCCCCTATCCTGCCTGGGTTGTACCCCCCAGGTGGGAAGGGAGGGGACCCTAGGTCATCCCTCCACACTCCCTTAGTGTGTGTCGGGCAGCCCAGTGGGTCCCTCATGGAGCCTGGTTATGAAGTCTGGGGCACCTGGGTCCCTTCTGCCAGTGGCCAATGTGGGGTGACTGTTCCTGGTTTTCTGGTCTCTGTCCCTGAGGGCACCGGCACTAGAGATCCAAGGAGGTAGGTCACATAGAGACATGCCACTGCACCAGATCCTGGCTAGCGTCCTCCCTCCTGATCACTCTGCAGCACCATTGCACCACCACCTGTGGTCACAGGACCTGCAGCCCACCCTCCCCGGAGTAGGAGAGCAGTCCTCCAGGTGCTCAATCCTACTCCCCTGGCCAGACCTCCAGTAACCTGAGTTTGCTTCTGACCCTGGGTCACTGGCATTGCAAGCAATAGTGCTACTGCAGCGCCAGCGGGCCGACCCAGATTTCAGCATCTTAAAATGAATGCTGCTGTGCTTTGCATTCTTTCGGCTTTGCTGCATATAGAAACAGTAAGGAAATCACCTGCACTGCTTTGTGTAATCAGCCATTCAGTTTAACCACCCATGTTTAGTGGTTAGAGTAACAAATGGTGATTGAACTGGGTACATCCAGTAGACTTGGGTTTGAGTGCACAACCTCCACTTGCATCCAAGCAAGTTACTTAACCTCCCAAGTGCTTCTAAGTCACTCCTTAAAACAGACAGTTCTGCCTAGTGGGCCTTACCTGCATTACAAAGAATATAAAAAAAAAAATACCAATATATGTTTACTACATCATAGAATAGTAGTCAGGGTACCATGTAATTTACTTGAGCTGCAATGATTTTGTATAGGTAAAGATAAATACTCAGATACATTTTATAAGCTTGTTTTAGATTTTAGTCAGTTTTTATTGTATTCTTGCATATAAGCATCTAGGTTGTAGATTGCTAAATGCAGGATCACTGTTACCAACTAACTTATTCAAGTTTATAATCAGTAGAGCCATCCAAAATCCTCAGTTGTTTGAATGAAAACTAGTCTGAATGAAAGTATGTTCACAAAGAAGAAACTGCCTTACTACTTATGAAAGACTTCACAGTTAGCACCCCATTTAGGTGAATTGGATCATTTGCACCTTTTCTTCCACCTGCTGGTTCTGTCTCTGTGACAACAAAATGTTTTCTGATAGACTGCTTCAACAAAAAGCAAATGTTAAGTATTTAAGAGTACTTATGTTTGGCCAGTGGATTCTGAAAGCACATCAATGACATACAGAAGTAAGACCCCAGGGGCTGTATGATGCTGGTAGGCAGAGTAGTGCTCAATTCACATCTGAACAAAGACATGAAAACTGGGAGACACCATTTTAATGGACACCAAGTAGAAAAAAAAGCCTCCACATGTCTGGGAGATGCATGAATCCATTTGAAGGTCCTCCACTAATCACTTGTGTGGATTTTTAGGTGAAAACACTTTATTTCAAGAAGCAAATTCAAGCAGTTTTTTTTGCTCCTCCTACCCCTGGCCATCCACTCCTTCAGGTCTGCCAGGCCTACCACCGCTAAAGAGTCCCACGACACTATCCACCGACCCTTAATGCTATGCTACAGGTAACCTAAAGCAACCTTTATTGAGTGGGCCCCTACCCTGTGGAGGCTACCATGGGAGGAGAATTGCCCCAAAGAGCTCCTGATATCCTGGGCATGTCGGGGGTCAGAACGGACACATGTCTGGGGCTTCTGTATCGGGACCAGCAGCCATCCTTCAGTTGTCCAGCAGGTGTTTTCCCATTTTATTGGGAGCTTGACAGGCTACATGATGTCAAGGCACAAGCTGACATCTGCCACACTCCTCCCGCAGTGAGGACTGATGTGTTGTTGTGCCTCTGGCCTCCACCATGGGCCAGCAAATGCTGAGCCGTGAACCCACCCTCCCTCTCAGGAGAAGGGGAGTGGTGTTGGACACTCAAGCCTTCACCCACCAGCTGGCCCTCCAACACCCAAGTCTGTTCCCTAACCCTGGTCAGCGGTGTCACAGGCAGATACCCAATTCAGGCAGTTAAATTATAGATAGAAAAAAGCAAAGGTAGTCCACCTTAGCGGTGATGGTTCAGATTAATTCACATCTGAGTTCTAACAAGCAAAGAGATCAAGTCATTTGTAACTTGTGCATGTGGGTGTGAGTGTTGAAAGGGATCATAGTGTTGTTACTATTGCCATCACCCCAGAGGCATGTACTGCATTGTTGCTACTGCCATCACACCGAGAAAGGTGGGGCGGTAGTGCTTCTGCCATCACCACTGGTGGATGGGGAATGTAGGCTGCTACTGTCCCATCTGAGGGATGGGGCCATAGTGCTGATACTGCCATCACACATGAGGAATGATAACCATAGTACTGCTGCCATCACACCTAAGGGATGGTGGCCATAGTGCTGCTGCTTCTGTCACACCAGAGGGATGGGGACCATAGTGCTGCTTCCATCACACCTTAGGGATGGGGGCTGTAGTGTTGCTGCTGCCATCACATCTTGTACCTAAAATAACTTTAAACTGGCACAAGGATGGAAGGATGTGTAATAGTGGAGGTCAAAATTGCTAAAATGCATGTTAGCAGAGTTAAAAATTGTTAAATAAAGTACACAGAACCAAACACTGGTAAAACCGGATTTTGGCTTAGCAGACACCAGTGACAATACCGTTTTTAACAATGTGCAAAATGGAATATGCCCTTTCTCAATCCCGGTAAGCCAGTGTCCCTGATTATAAGTTTTCCCATCCTACATCAAACACTACAGCAGTACAGCCAAGTCTCAGGATTTAAAATCATTGAAGACAAGATGGAGGTCCTGATGGTGAGTGGCACATGCACGGATGCACTCAACAGAATGATACCCTTTAGATGGGCAAAGTCTAGTGTTAGATATTTGGGAATTCACATCCCCCTAGCTTTAAAGAATTTATACCAAGCAAATTATGACAAACTGATCCGGGAAATACTGACAGACCTAAAAAGATGGGAAATAATCCCACTAACAATGATGGGGATGGTAGAAACGGTAAGAATGAACATTCTTCCCAGATTCCTTTTTCTATTTGAGAATTTACCCCTTCCTATTCCAAGAATGGAATGGAAAAAAACAGACAAAGCTTTACACTTCTTTGTCTGGGGAGGGAAAAAGGCTAGAATAAAGTGGGCAGATCTTCAACACCCTAAGGACTGGGGAAGGATTGGACTCCCGAACTTAAAAACATATTATCAAATGGCACAGCTGCTGCCATGGATCACACATAAAAAACAAGACTCTAATAACACTTTGGTGGCACAAGAAAGGCAGGAAGAACTGGGGGCACAGCCAGTAATGAACTTTGAAGCCTCAGCATGTTATCAATCACCAGCAAAACCAGTAACCTGTGGATACAGCAGATGTATAAAACATGGGGTATAGTAAAAATATAACTCAATATCACAGACCAACTTACAAACAAGACAGAGATAACTCAGTGTAGTCAATTTCCACCACCACGACTAGACCATAGGTATGTTAGATGGCGGAGGCAGGGACTGATTCACTTTGGGTAGTTCCAGATGGGAAGACTCAAATCATTTGTAGAAATCCAGAGAGAATATGCACTGGACCTCTCAAATGTCTTCCGTTATCTCCAAGTGCCTTTGTTTCTTGGGGGAGATGGGTGATTAAGGGAGGTACAGGAAGATCCACATCCACTGGTACAGGTTATAGTTCAAGCAGCAGAGGGAACTTTGGAAACAAAATATATCTCCACACTAGTTCAAATGTATATAAGAACGAAGGAGTCACCTCCACCTTCGTATCAAGATGCCTGGGAGAAGGAAATAGGAAGGAATTTGAGGATAGAAACATGGCAATAAAATATGGGACAGAGCACTCAGAACCTGTGCCCAATAACTGGAGAGAGTTTAGGTGGCAGGTACTGAGTAGGTTCTTTCTCACACCCACAAGAACCAAACATTATGCCACAAACTCCAGTGACGTGTTGGAGAGATTGTGGAGGGAAAGGTAGCCACTATCACATTTTTTGGAGCTGCCCAGTCATACAGGAATACTGGACAAATATAGCAGAACATTACGGGAAGACGATAGCAACAAGGGAGACACTGGGATCTGAACATTTGGTATTAGGGTTAGTACCAAAAGGCAGAAGAACAAATGCTCAGAGGTTCTTTGCAGGCATACTAATGGCAGCTGCGAGCAAAGCAATAACAAAAAAGTGGCTCAAACCCAATCCACCCACAATACAGGAGTGGAGAAACATAGTGAAAGGAATATATAGCATGGAAAAGATTACAGCAGACCTTAGACTACAGACAAATAGATTTAAAGGGGTATGGCTCCCATTCATGCACCACACTGAAGAAGTGGAAGGGCTTACAGTTCTAGATCAGCAAGCATTTCGATATTAAAGTGATGCTGAGAATCCCACATCTAAAGCATCATAGGGAACAGAAAACAAAGCTGGCTTAATAATAAACATGAAATAAAAAAAGCATTTGTCAATGCCGAATGTTTGCTTGCTGGCATTGGCAGTGGTAGTGTAGAAGTTACAGAGCTGCGTAATAGGAATGGCAGTGAAGTATTGAACTGAAGCCAACCCCACCACCACCCTGCAGAGAGTGACAGGAATTGGGGTGTGCGTTTGGGTCGTCAGGCATAACGGCCACGCCATTTCACCACACCCCACCCTGCAGACACCGAGAAGTGTCACGTGTTCCTTGGGGTCTTTGGCTCTATGCACACCCCATTTCATTAGGGAATACGGTGAGATGGGTGCGATATAGAGAATGGGGTGAACTTTGGGATGAAGAGTCCAAGGCATACCTCGATGCCTCTCACTGACTGCAGGGTGTGGAATGGTATGAGCATCACAGGCAAGAATCCCAAGTCACACCCTGATGCCTGTCATTCTCTACAGGGTTGGGTGTTATGGTTGGAAACCCTAATACCTCAGGCATTCGTTGGTATTTTCACTCCAAATTTTCAACATGTTTTTTTGTGACCCCACCTCATGAACAGGGGAATATCAGTTTGTTAGCCGAAAGCTGCTTATGCACGGTGACTACGGCATTTAGCACCACAGGTGCAAAAACATTCCGAACAGGATGTAAAAAATGACAGCTGTACTGTTCATGGGGAGGTGTAAAAAATGGCAATGTTGCAAATCTGTAGTAAAAATATTAAAAAAATGGTGAAGTCACGAGCATACATAGAAACTGTGCAACACACACCCGTAATATAATTAGGTTGGGGAATTTTTACAGCAGATTGTCAACTCAGGCATTTTGGTGCCTCTGATCATGAACAGTGTCACTGTGATTTTCTTTATCTGTGCCGAACAATGATTTCTGACAGTGACCACACATCTCTGCGTTGAAAGTGTGAAAACACACTTCAGCCATGTTGTGAAAAATGACAGCTGTACTGTTCATAAGGAAGTGTGGAAAATGCCACTGGTGAAAATCTGGACTGAAAATATTACAAAGTCATGAACTTACGATTGTGCGTGGAAACTGCGCAATGCTCACTCGTAACACAGTCATTTTATGGACTTTTGTCACCAAATTTTCAACATAGCCATTTTAAGACCTCTGCTCATGAACAGTGTAATTGTGATTTTCTTAATCTGTCCTAAACATTGCTTTCACGCCCAACAGCACCATTGTGCGCTACATGCTTGAAACATTTTAGGCGACATATGAAAAATTGCAGCTGTATTGTTCATAAGGAAGTGTAATAAAATGACAATGTTGAAAATCTGGGTGAAAATATTAAATTCATACTTACGAGCATGCATAGGAACTGTACACGACGCCAGAAACAGTCATTTTTAGAATTTTTCACCAAATTTTCAACATAGCCATTTTAAGACCTTCCTACGATGCTCAGAAACAGTCATTTTTGGAATTTTTTACCAAATTTTCCACATAGCCATTTTAAGACCTTGCTCATGAACAGTATTACTGTGATTTTCTTAATTTATCCCGCACGTTGATTTCGTGAAACCGATCGGCGCCATTGTGCGCTATATGGTGAAAACACGCTTTTGGGTGAGATGTGAAAAAATGACAGCTGTACTAATCATAAGAAGGTGTGGTAAAATGGCAATGTTGGAAATCTGGAGTGAAAATATTGAAATTCTAGAACTTATGAGTGCATAGGAACTGTACATAGGGCGACGTCAGAAATGTCATTTTTTTGAATTTTTTCACCAAATTTTCAACATAGCCATTTTAAGACCTCAGCTCATGAACAGTGTCACTGTGATTTTCTTAATTTGTCCTATACATTGATCTTGCACACCGACTGCGCCATTGTGCGCTACATGGGCGGAAACACATTTTGGGTGAGATGAAAATGACAGCTGTACTACTTATAAGAAGGTGTGGTAAATGGCAATGTTGAAAATCTGGAGTGAAAATATTGAAAATTCTGACCTTAAGCCGCAGTATAGGAACTGCGCAATGCACGTCAGAAACAGTCATTTGGAGGAATTTTTCACCAAATTTTCAACATAGCCATTTTAAGACCTCTACTCATGAACAGTGTCACTGTGATTTTCTTAATTTGTCCTGTACATTGATTTCAAGACACCGACTGCGCCATTGTGCGCCACATGGGCGAAGCACATTTTAAGTGAGATGTGAAAATGACAGCTGTACTGCTCATAAGAAGGTGTGGTAAAATGGCAATATTGAAAATCTGGAGGAAAATATTGAAAATTCATGAACTTATGAGCTCACGATGAACTGCACAACACACGCCAGAAACAGTCATTTTTGAGTTTTAGTATTGCCTCATGGTTTTGGGACTTTTTTCATGAGTGATGTCACTGTCATGGAAGCATTAGGCCAAGGCGATTTCGCGCAGTGACTCAGAAATCACCTTCAGCCCGGTCAACGCCTTTGACAGTGACATCCTTCATGAGAAGGGGTCCAAAACCCCATGTTGAAAATTTGGTGCAAAAATCCAAAAGATGCCTGAGATATGCATAAAGTTGAAACCCCCATCTAGCCCATTATACAGCTTACCGCATTTCCTCAGTTCGCGGTCGGCTTTGAAGAGTGCAGACGTGTTCCCCGTCCATCAAGATCGCCGCCGAGCTCCAGAGGTAAGTATGGGGTGGGGTGTGGGGAGGCGGGGTGCGCAGTGGGTGGGTGTGGGTTGTGGGAGGGGGGCCAGGGAGACTACGTGGGACAGTTTTTCCTTTACAGGTGTTATTTTACTTAACAATGATGACGGGGACGTTTGCCACGCTGGGGTGGGCTCCCAGCATGGCGCAAGGAGCGGTTGAGGCGTTTGCTGGCGGGGATTGGGTACCCCGTCGGCCAAAACATCGATTGCCACGCTGGGGAAGGCTCCCAGCGTGGCACCCAGCCTTCTCGGGGGGTGAGGACAGTGGAGCTGACGGTTGGGCACCCCAGTCGGCTATATCATTAGTTGCCACACTGGGGTGGGCACCCAGCGTGGTATTTGGAAGGAACTTTGGGGGCGGGAGGGCGCAGCACAGCCGAGGGATTGGGCACCTGTCGGCTGCTCCACAGTGTGTGGTGCATGCAGAAGTCTTGCGCCTGTGTGGGCGTGTGTGTGTGGGGGGCTACACGGGCAGGCGATATCTTATCGCTACTCACCAAGCGTAGCTCCCCCTTTGAACTGTATGCCACTGCATTTTGGAGCTTGTCATAGACAGCTCCAGAATGCATTGGCTTACAGGGGCCGCACCTGCCAACACACTGACTGAATTGGAGGAGGGGGTGACACACTTCCGAAAACTCCGATGATGGCACTATGTTTCTTGCACATGCGTGCAAGCAAACATAAAAATACACCACACACAAGTTAAAAATTGAATTTTTCTTTTCTTTATTTTTAAAAAGAATTATTGTGAAGAAATGCAACAATGATCAGAATTTGAAAGGTTGTCACAATGGGTATCAAAAGAGATTGGAAAATATTTGATAAACTTAGACAAAGAGTCAACATTGGACAAAGTGGTACAACTATGGTGGCTATGTCTGACAGTTTCTTGTAGGGCAGCAGACCAGAAGGCGGGGGAGGAGTAAATGAACAAGATCAGGGGAAGCAATACCCAAGGGAGACTTAAAACATAAGGGCTAGTGGTAATAATTGGATGTCCCATGCTTGTTTTAAAGGAAGGAGCCCAGGACCAGAGGGAGAGATCGACTTTGGTAGATGCCTTAAATATACAGAGAGCTGGGAAGCGCACTTCTCGTTGGAGACCAGGTCCCTTTTTTTTTCCTCCACCTGATTTCCGTACCTCGGGTTGATGGACTTCATCAGGTAACACCCTCATGGCTTTCACTGACAACGAGAAATGGGAGATTCGATGGACAACAGGTAAGGGCAGGAACAACAAAGGTAAGATGGTTATGAATCCATATATTAGAGGTCACTGCTGATATAGGAACAAGAGACTAATGAGGGGAAACAGAAAATGGAAGGTAAATCAGACATGACAAGAGAAGACAACCTGTAACCCAGAATACAGCAATACCGGATTATTAGCCGGAAAAGAGGAAAGGATGGTAAGAGAGAAAGAGAATAATAAATACAGGAATTAAGATTAAAGTAACAAAAACAGTCCAAAATATTACGAATAACAGAAAGATGAAATATAAATACAGCCATAGAAGGTATTATGATATATAACAATGAGCCAAATGTTGCAGCCATGGCAATGTCTGTATCTATTTATCTGTGACACCTACAATAAAGACAAGTTTAAAAATAAAAGACGGTGACGGTTGGACGTTGAGAGGGTCTGAATGTCCAACAGGCACAGAGGGAGTCTGTCACTGAGAAAGCGAGCAACAATTTTTTAATAGTCCCAAAACCCTTTGTACAGCCTTCTGAAACAAGTTAAAAAAAAAAAGAAAAGTCTGACAAGCAACACTAAAACCACCTCACCAACTCCGTCCCCATTTCACAGGAGATTGTTACCTGACAGCTTGTCAGACGCTCACTCCCTTGTTTCCATTGCCTGCCGAGCTGGCTGCTGTGTCCTCCATTTCCTCCCACTAGCCAATTCAAAATAAATAAAGAAAAAAAAGGAAAAAAAGCATACTACCTGACATGGCCGGATTAACCTGTATGCAAATTACACCATGGAGTAGGGCCCCGGGGTTCAGGAGGGCCCCCACTATTAACTTATTTACAGTTACTTTCTTTAATCCGGGCTGTACTGGGTGACCGCCGATGGGCTGAATTGCCCAAAAAGCACCCCCTTCCTTGGAGTCAGTCAGCCCTCCTGCCCCACTGAGTCAGCCTGGTGAGTGGTGACCTCCCCCGTAGCCGCTCCAAGCAAACAAGCATTTCAGTCTCTCTGATGGGCGGCTCCAGCTTCACCTCTCATCCACCCTGACCCCACCCCACACAACGAATCATGTCCATCAGAGGTCCTCTGGAGGTGTGGCTACTGGGGATCGGGAATCAGTGCATGTGTGTGCGTTGTGTCAGGGTGTGTGGCTGGGTAGTGATGAGGAGTAGAGGAGGAGGAGAATGAGAGAGAGCTGTGGTGGTCAGTTGTTGGTGCTGATGGTTGGTCTTGTCTATCAAAGAACAAGAGTCTCTGTCTAAAGACACGAAAGTAGAGAGAGAGTCTGAGCAGACCATGAGGGGTCACCTGGAGTGGGATTCGGCTTCAGTGCAGCGTCGCATGCTGCTGGTGTTTTCCATGTAGCCACTAGCCAAGGTCAGTCAGTGCTGCTGCTAGTTGGGCCTTTGGTCCTGCTGTGACTGTGAGGAGTCCTACTGTGCCGAGCTGCACTGCAGGGCCGAGTCATGTCACTGCTGCCTGCGTGATCTTGAGGAAACAATCAAGAGGATAGACTGGACTCATCACATTCACATCAATCAGCCCACACCAGGTATGTTGAGTTGACTAATCGTCTGCATGCTGCAGTGTCCAAGCCATTTGTGCTGCAGAAGTAACTAGTTTTATTGTATTGGAGAAACAAACTAAGCTGTGGTTGCCTCTGGTCATGGTCTGTCTGTGAGTGTTCAGTAACCTGAGTAGTGTACTGATGAGTCTTCAATAAGATTTGAGTTTGGCACTGAGTGGACCATGGGGTGCTGATAAGTCACCTGAGGGGAACTAACTTGTAGGACTTGCTCTTGCTGGCACAGTCTTGTCTTGGTTTGATTTGATCATATACATTACTGGGAAGCTGCAGCAGGTTGTTCTAGGAAACTTAATCTCTGAAGTGACTGCAGTCAACACCTGCAGGTCCTGCAGGGTTCTTAAGGCTCAGTGTTCTTGGCACAACTCTGTTTAGCTGCTTTGGCATTAATGACTTGGCGTGGGGGCAAGGATGTGGCAACTCAGCATTGGCAGCAAAGCAACTTTTAAGTTGACCACAAAACTATAAATAACAATGGAGATGGAGGAGAGGAGACAGTGGGAGAACAGACAGAATTGAGGACAAAGGTAGCTGCACAGAGGGTGATTGTGGCAGATGCATTGTGGAGGCAAGGAGCTTGAGCATGTCTCAGGTTTGGAGCTCGAAGGAGTCTTGAGCAGGGAAATGATGGGAGGGAGCTGTGAGCCCCACTAACTGCTTCAATACATGCTTCAGTTTTTTGGTTTTGGCAGAAAGAAAATGTATTTAAGGAGGCACGTGCAGGGAGATTGTGTCAGCTACAATCCCCATTTTTATTAATTTATGTGGAATTTGAATTTGATATCTGGGAAGGCAGTGCGCACTAATCGAAGTCTAATGTCCAGGTGCGTCTCAGAGGAGGGAAGAAAAGAGGAAGAAAAGAGGATCCATAATTAATAATTAATCCAGAATTATTAACAAAAATAGTTACAAGGTACAGTAGTGACAAGGGAAAAACAAGACAAGTTATAGGTACTGTAACTAAAAAGTGAAAATTTACAAAATGTTAATACTGTACTGATAAAATATTTCTTTATGCAGTAATTGGTCATTCTGAATTGTGTTGTTTATAATCAAGGGCATGTGACCTGTATAGTCATGTGGCATAACACATAGAATTATAAACCAAATCCTGCTTGAGTACCCTGGTCGTTGCTGCCTTGCCGGCCCGGCACCGTAGAAGAGTGGGATGTTGGCATTTAGGGGCCCCCCAGGCCACAAAATATGACTTGGAGTAGGACCTCCATGTCCATTATTCTGGCCATGCTGCCTGAAAAGAACGTGGACCACAAGTGATTCATCTGCACTGAGCACTGAAACGGCTCGCTTCCTCCAGTTTCCGTTACTTTAAGACCCGCTTTCAGAGCTGGCTGCTATGATCATTATTTCCTCCTGCCTCCCTTGTGGTATGGCTTGCTCCAGCTTCCGTTGCTGTCAGTACTAGCTCCTCGACTCCCATGCAGTCCCAGCTCATTTCTAAAACTGAAAAGCTCTCAGTCAAGTTGCTACAGTACTGCTGCTCACTGTCTCTTCTTCATGGTATGCTGTCACTTTCTCACTCTCAAGCTGCTTGTCTTGGCTGCCAAGCATGTTCTCAGTTGCTGTCTTCACAATGGGGGAACATACTGTTGTAGCAAGCAGATATGGGGGTAGAGGTGGGTGGCTGTGTGTTTTCAAGGGGGCTGCTGGGCAGGACTGGCAAAATGAGGAACATAGGAAAGGTCTTTAAACAGTTTCACAGCAGTCATTAAAAAAATGCATAACAGTAGCCTTTTTTTTTTTTACACAGACGACAATTATCAACTGTCCCCCTTCCCCAGGACTGTCCAAAAAGCAAGTGCAACCAGAAAACATATTTGTTAGCAACCAAAGAAGTTAAAAACACTAAGCAGCGTCATTTTTTTCTGTTCATTACCAAGTTAAAGCCACATTTATTTCTTCATAGATCTGGAACTTTGACAAAGCACCTCATGAATTACTAGTTCAGAGCTCTTTCAATTTTGTTAATGGTATAAAACAAGCATTTGTCAATGTTGAATGTTTGCTTGCTGGCATTAGCAGTGGAAGTGCAGGAGTTAGACAGATGCAGTATAGGAATGGCATTGAAGTATTGAACTGACGACAACGCCACCCTCACTCTGCAGAAATGGACAGGCATTGGGGTGTGCCTTTGGGTTGTTACCCATGACGGTTACGACATTTCACCTCACCCTACCCTCAGACACTGCCAAGAGTCGAGGTGTGCCTTGAGGTGTTTGGGCTTTACATTCACCTCATTCCATAAGGAAATATGCTGAAATGGGTGCAGTATAGGAGAATGGGGTGAACTCTGGGGGCAAAGGGTCCAAGGCGCACCTCGATGCTTGTCACTGGCTGGAGGGTGGCAGTGAGGGGGTGCAATGGCATGGGCATTACTGTAGACAATCCCAAGTCACACCCTTGACACCTGTCAGTCCCTACAGGGTAGGGTGTTATGGTAGAAAACCCTAATGCCTTGAGCGTTTCCTGGTATTTTTACTCCCAAGTTTTCCACATGGGCATTTTGTGACCCCACTGCATGAACAATGACCCTATCACTTCGTTAGGCAAAAGATAATTTTGCACAGTGACTGCGCAATTTGGTACCACAGGTTCAAAAAAACATTTCAAACAGGATGTGAAAGTGACATGTGTACTGTTCATGAGGAGGTGTAAAAAATGGCATTGTTGAAAATCCGGAGTGAAAATATAAAAAAACTGGTGAAGTCACAAGCGTGCGTAGAAACTGCACAATGTACACCCATAATGAAATTAGTTTGAGGATTTTTTTTTACAGCAGATTTTCAACATAGGCATTTTGGGACCTTTGCTCATGAACAGTGTCACTATAATTTTCTTAATCTATCCTGAACACTAATTTCCCACAGCGACCATGCTATTCTGCGCTGGAAGTGCGAAAACACATTTCGGCCAGGGTGTGAAAAATGACAACTGTACTGTTCATAAGGATGTTTGGAAAAATGTCAATATTGAAAATCTGGACTGAAAATATTACAAATTTGTGAACTTACGAGGGTGCGTGGAAATTGCGAAATGCACGTACGTAACATAGTTATTTAATGGACTTTTGTCACCAAATTTTCAACATAGCCATTTTAACACCGCTGCTCATGAAAAGTGTTACTGTGATTTTCTTAATGTGTCCCAAACATTGATTTCGCAAACTGACCGCGCCAATGTGCGCTACCTGTGCGAAAACACATTTTGAGCAAGATGTGAAAAATGACAGCTGTACTGTTCATAAGGAAGTGTGATAAAATGGCAATGTTGAAAATCTGGAGTGAAAATATTACAAATTCTCAAAGTTACGAGCATGTGTAGGAACTGCACAACACACGCTCATGATACAGTCATTTTTGGGAATTTTTTCACCAGATTTTCAACATAAGGTTTTTGGGGGCCTACCTCATGAACTGTGACACTGTCATTTCATAAATCGGTCCCAAAAGGTGGTTCTGTGCAATGACCGTGAAATCACCTTTCGGGACCAAATAACAAAATGACAGTGACTGAGTTCATGAGGTGGGATCCCAAGAACCCCATGTTGAAAATTTGGTGAAAAAATTTCCCAAAATGCCCAAGATATGCCCCAAAGTTGAAAACCCCCTATTTATGCCATTACACAGCTTACTGGCATTTCTTCAGTTTGCGGTCGGCTTTGAAGCGTGCAGACATGTTCCTGGTCCACTGAAGATCATTGCGCCGGACTCCAGAGGTCAGTATGGGGTGAGGTAGGGATGTGGGGAGGTGGGGCACTCAGAAGGTGGGTGCGGGTTGGGGGAAGGGGTCAAGACAGTCAGCGAGGACCGTTTCTTCACATGTCATTTTTTTTTACAGTCAACGTGGACTTTGCCACGTTGGGTGGGTTCCCAGCATGGCAGCTGGAAGGTTGTTTGGGGGGCAGTGGAGCTGATGGGGGATTGGGCACCCCATCGGCAAAATGGACTGTTGCTACGCTGGGGTGGGCTCCCAGCGTGGCACCTGGAAGTCTATTGGGGGAGAGTGGAGCCGGCGCGGGGCACCTGGAAGTCTGTTGGGGCGAGTTTGCTGATGGGAGATTGGGCACCCTGTCGGCCATACAGTGTGTGTGTGGGGGGGGCACATGAGCACGCTGGGGTGGGCTCTAGCGTGCTACTTGTTATGGGGATGGAGCTGTCTATGACACCTGTTTCAGTGCAGTGCCGGCGTGTAAAGCAGTTTGCATACCTTGTGCTTGGTATGCAGATTGCCTCACGTTACCACCGCTGATAGCAGCGTTTTTCACTTTTTCAACTATGCGCTACTGCATCTGAATGGCTGTCATAGACAGCTCATTTCGTCACTAGCATAGATGCTGCCATGCCTGCAAAAGGCAGCAGGGCAATGGAAGTGGGGGAGGCACACTGACAAAAACTCGTATGGTGGCACTATGTTTCTTGCACATGCGTGCAAGCGAACATAAACAGTTGATTTCATGATTTTTACAATGCATTTACTTGGCTTCAGTTTTTCCTCCATTTTTTAACATGTTCTATGCCACAAAATAAAATGCTACACATGATGAACAGCAAAGCACTTCATGGACTATTTTATACAGTGTAAGAATACTTGCAATATTATTACCTATTTTGGAAAAAAACATTTAACGTGAAATGTTTTTTTCTTACACAATAGAAGGTCATTGTATAATCGCAATAAACCACTCTAGGGTGTGGGTTGTGCTGGGATTTACCCACGGCTGACGTGATTTGACCACTCGGCCTGTGGCCTCATGGCCAAACCATGCCAGACGTGGGTAAATCCCAGCATAACCCACACCCTGTCATGGATTATTGCTTAAATAACCCATATTTGACCCCCCTACTGATTACACACACACTACCTCACTTGGTAATCTATTCTGTCCCTGCCCCCTCTGTGAAGAAATGCATTTTGATGTCCCTCTTAAATCTTCTACCCACCAGATTCATTAATCCCCTCCCCCTCATTGTTTTTGTTCCCACTCAGCATGAAGAACTCTTTACTATCTATTTTTTGGAAGTATTTGCTCATCTCAATCATGTTCCCTCTCTCTCTCTCTCTCTCTCTCTCTCTCATTTTGCTTCCAGTGTGTACATGTCGAGATCTTTCAACATGTCCATAGAAGTCTTTTCCTGCTGACCCTGAATGTTCCTGCAACATAAGGGCCCTGTCCAGGTTTCACATATGAAATAGAGTTCCTGAGTTTATACAAAAATGACAAACCAGGGGCATCTTATATATGCTGTAGACCTTCAAATTGTTTTAATGCAAGTCCATTCAGTCAGCTAGTACTTCACCTCTTAGGGTACTGGTTATATCTACGTACAGTATGTACGGAGGAGGATTAGTATGCTACGTTAATCTCTGTATTAATTCTGGAAACTAAACTAGAAAAAGTTGTGCTGACACTTGATGGCGCAGCCATATACATATACATATTTCAAAGTGTTTATCATCCTCACCAAGAGTCTTCACACATTATTCTTTTGTTTCAAAAACTGCTAATCGACATGCAGTAGTGCCGATATACATTGCTCGATATGTTTCAGTCCGATGACACGATATTTTTCCCTGTTGTTAAAATGTTTGTTTTTCAATATTTTTACATTTAAAAATAAATTTTACCGTGAACTATTTTCTGAAGCAATCATCTGTTAAGTTCTTCAACCAAAGTAATGTACTTCCAAAACAGTATTATTCATCCATTTTTGTGTTGCTTGCACGCATGTGCAAGAAACACATTGTGTCAGCTTTCTTCACAAGCAGGTTGTGGAGGTGCGGCAGTGTTGTGCTGAATGACAGCAGCCCATTCAGGGGCTGGTCTCTGCCTCGGGCCAATGAAGGGGCATGCCGTCGATCACTGCAGTTAATGAACAGGCCACTAGATCAAAACAATTGAACCGCTGCAATCAGGGAGGGCCCTGTCACTACACAATCAGCTGTTTGTACGCGGGCCTCCCTGACTGCAGCAGCCAATTACACAGCACCATTATGCTGTGTTTCTGGAAGTTGCCGCCCACCCTTCAGCGTGCCTTCCTGGTGAAACATTTCAGTAAATAAAAGAAAGCCAATTAGGGGTGTCCAGTCCCCCTTGGCTCTTGCCATCCCCCCTTCACTTATATGTGCTGACAGGGGTGCCCAATCCCCCTGCTGACATGCCCCCTTTCCTGATGATTTTGCCGACGGGGGAGCCCACTCCCCGTTGGCTTAATGCTCCCTCCCAATTTCTTGTGTGCCGAGGGGATGCCCAGTTCTCCTCGGCTCTTGTTCCCTTCCAGCACTTTGTATGTGCCGAGGGGGGTGCCCAATTCCCCATCGGCTACAGCCCCCCCCAAACACTCAAGTGGAACATTGGGAGCCCACCCCAGTGTGCCAACATTAAATCTCCCTGAAAAAAAGAAAACTGTCCCATTACTTTTTTTTGTAAATTAGCCAGTCAAAAAAGAAAACGGTCCCTCACTGAGTCCATGGCTCCTCCCCCAACCTGCGCCCACCCTCTGCGTACTCACCTCCCCACACCCCCCTCACCCCATACTTACCTCCAGAGCCCAGTGTGACAATCTTCGGTGGACCGGGAACACGTCTGCACACTTCAAAAGCCGACCCATGAATTGAAGACATGCTAGTAAGCTGTATAATAACTTAAATGTTTCCAACTTTGGTGCACCTCAGCCATTTTAGAATTTTTCACCAAATTTTCAACATAGGGTTCTTGGGACCCCACCTCATGAACTCAGTCACTGTCATTTTGTTATTTGGTCCCAAAAGGTGATTGCGTGGTCACTGCGCAGAACTACCTTTCAGGACTGCTTAATGAAACAACAGTGTCACAGTTCATGAGGTAGGCCCCCAAAAACCCTATGTTGAAAATTTGGTGAAAAAATTCCCCAAAATGACTGTTTTATGAGCGTGCATTGCTCAGTTCCTAGGTATGCTCATAAGTTCGAGCATTTTTAATATTTTCACTCCAGATTTTCAACATTGCCATTTTACCACACCTTCTTATGAACAGTACAGCTGTCATCTTTCACACCTTGCCAGAAATGTGTTTTCGTACATGTAGCGCACAATGGCGAAGTTGGTGTGTGAAATCAATGTTCAGGACAGATTAAGAATATCACAGTGACACTGTTCATGAGGTAGGCTCCCAAAAACCCTATGTTTAAAATTTGGTGTAGAAATTCCCCAAAATGACTGATTTACGAGCGTGCATTGCACAGTTCCTACGCAGGCTTGTAACTTCGAGCATTTTTAATATTTTCACTCCAGATTTTCAGCATTGCCATTTTACTACACCTCCTTATGAACAGTTCAACTGACATTTTTCACATATCACCTGAAATGTGTTTTCGGACATGTGGTGCACAGTGGTGTGGTCGGTGTGTGAAATCAATGTTCGGGACAGATTAAGAAAATCACAGTGACACTGTTCACGAGTGGAGGTCCCAAAATGCCTGTGTTGAAAATCTGCTGTAAAAAATTCCCTAATAACATTACAGGTGTGCGTTGAGCAGTTCACTCGTGACTTCACCAGTTTTTTTATATTTTCATTCCAGATTTTCAACATTGCCATGTTTTACAACTCCTCATGAAAAGTACAGCTGTCATTTTTCACATCCTGTTCGAAATGTGTTTTCGTACCTGTGGCGTCAAATGGTACAGTCGCTGTGCAAAATCACCATTCAGCTAACGAACTGAAAGTCCCTCTGTTGATGCGGTGGAATCGTAAAAAGCCCATGTTGAAAACTTGGAGTAAACATACCAAGAAATGCCCAGGGTGTTAGGGTTTTCGACCATAACGCCCTATCCTGTAGGGACTGACAGGCATCAGTGATGTGACTTGGGATTGTTGACAGTATTGCTCATGCCATTCCACCCCCCACCTGTACCCTGCAGCCAGTGAAAGACATTGAGGTGTGCCTTGGACTCTTTGGCTCCAGAGTTAATACCATTCTCCTATACTGCACCCATTTCAGCATATTTCCTTATGGAATGAGATGAATAAAGCCCGAACACCCAAAGCACACCTTGACACTTGTCAGTGTCTGCAGGGTAGGGTGAGGTGAAATATTGTGACCATTATGGGCGATGACCCAAAGGCATACCCCAATGCCTGCCCATTTCTGCAGGGTGAGGGTGGCGTTGGCATCAGTTCAGTACTTCACTGCCATTCCTATACTGCATGGGCCCAATTCTCATAGGGGCCTGCGTCTGGCACAAGCTGCAGCAAACAGCAGCTTGCACCAATGCCTGGTGTGCCAGGGACCCTGCACCTGATTTAGGTACAGGAGGGGTCCCAGCGGCTAAGTCCCCATGCTTGCGCTGACCGGAACCCTGCAGCAAACCCCTGGCACACCACACAGGTCCACCGCAGGCCACCAGAGACTAACACAGGACCCCCGTCCCACTAGGTAATGGGCATGTGGACCCAACCTGGTGGGCTGGTGTCCCCCCACCATGTTTGGTGCAGCTGGCGCCTGGCTATGGAGGTGAGTGGTGGGATGTGCCGGGGCACTGGGGAGCAGTCGGAACTGGTGTACGGTGGGTTTGGGCACCACCTGTTGGGGCATGGGTGGGCACTGTACCACCATATGTTGGTGCTGCAGTAGCGCCAATGGGTCAGGCATCGGGGATCAGGGGAGCTGCTGCCAGTATGGGCAGCATCAGGACGGTGGTAACAGCATGGTACATAGGTGGCATCGGGGAGCTGTGAGGGGTGCCATTGGACCACTAGAATGGGGGCCACACATATAGGGCCACACTTGGGGGTGTATGGTGGGTGGACCATCACCCATGGTGTGCCGCACACAGGCATGTCACCCAGAGGAGAATGTCTAAGTCCCCTTACGCCTGCCCTTGCTGGTCTAAGGGCACTTAGAATTTCTTCTGCCAGGTGATGTCTGTGAATCGCAGGATGCAGCTTGCATTGGCCGCAGTCCCCCTACTGCTGTGCCACAGTGCATTGCAGGTGCAAGCCCTGTTTGGGGCAGGTGGACTGCGGTCGATGCAGGCCACCTTTGTGAATCACATGGAGGGCAGTCATGGATGCAAGGTGCACTTTGCACCAAACCTGTTTGCTGCAGGCACCGTGTGTCTTATGCAGGGCTTTTGAGAATTGGGCCCCATCTGTCTAACTCCTGCACTTCCACTACTAATGCCAGCAAGCAACCATTTGGCATTGACAAATGATTGTGTAGTAAGCTCTGGCCCATAAGAGGCTCGTAGGTGACCAGTGGGAAGCTCATTAATTAGGAACAGGCTGCATCTCCTTTTTGTGTTACTTCTTTTTTTACTCCTACATACTCTATGGCAGCCACTCCTTTGGGCTTGCCAAGGCTAACCTCCGATCCATCCGTCTTCTGAGTCTCCGCTCAAATCGCAGACAGCCCCCAGGGTAACCCGGCGTAACCCTATGCCGGATGGGTCCCCCTCCTCTGAGGGGGAAAGCACCACCAAGGGGGAGCAGACTAGCACAACACTTGGCCCCAGGGGTGCTGCTGAAGCCGAGAGCTCAGTAGGACCTAGATGGCCTCAGAGAGCCAGGCAGCCATCATCCGGTTGCCGTGAAGCGGTATTTCCACTTTTCAACTTGATCCCTCTTGCGTGCATCTGGCAGTGCTCCTGGTCTCCACCAGAGGCCGCTGTAGCGCGATGACAACCCACTACCCACCCCAGGAGAGGAGAGCAGTCCTACGGACACTCGATCCTCTCCTGCTCCTGACGTCCTGAGTCCATTCCTGAACCCAGGTCGCCGGCATGGGCCGAGGTAAGGCACCAACGCCTCAACCCTCTGCGCCACCGGGCTGGCTGCATCTTTTTTTTAATGTCTTTATAAGTGACATTGCTGAGGGACTTGAAGGAAAAGTATGCCTCTTTGCAAATGACACAAAGATCTGCAGCAGGGTTGATACACAAGGAGGCGTGGAAAGGATGAGAAGGGACTTGGCAAGATTGGAGGAATGGTCAAAAGTGTGGCAGCTTGGATTCAATGCAAAGAATTGCAAAATATTGCACCTGGGAAACAAAAACCCAAGGGAAGAATACACAATGGTGGGGGAGGGGACGTAGTAACAGCAACAAAAATGGAAAGGGACCTGGGGGTAATCATATCAGATAACCTTAAGGTTAGAAAGCAATGTGAGAAGGAAGTAGGGAGGGCTGAGGGGTATTCTGGGATGTATAGGGAGAGGCATCACCAGCAGAAAACAGGAAGTTGTTATCCCTCTGTATAGACAGTTGGTGAGACCCCATCTGGAGTACTGCATCCAGTTCTGGAGACCCCATCTCTGCAAGGACATAGACAGGATGGAGGCAGTCCAGAGGAGGGCAACTAAAATGGTGCAGGGTCTGCAAGAGAAGCCATCACGAGAGAGACAAAGGAGCTTAATATGTGTACCCTTGAGGAAAGGAGGGGCATGATAGAAACTTTAAGTACCTCAGTGGAATCAACAAAGTCCAAGAGGGTATCATCTTTCAGAAAAAGAGATGTGCAAGAACAAGGGAACACAATTTGAAGATTTGGGGGGACAGCTCAGGGCAATGTGTGGAAGTATTTTTCACAGAGGGTGATGGGCATGGAACAGCAACCTTCCTGAGGAGGTTGTGGGGTCTAAAACTGTGGGAGAATTCATGAATGCATGGGACAGACATAAGGGAATTCTTGTGGGGGGGGGGGTAGGAAGAAATAGGCTGTTGGTTAACTAGGACACTGCAGCTTATCCTGTAGGTAGGGAAATGGGCAACTAGGTGGGCCAAGCGGCCTTTATCTGCTGTCAAAATCTATATTTCTATGTTTCTATCTCTCCTGTCTGCAAGCTCAGCCCAGGCTAATGTACAAAGACTTTATCACATTTCTTATGAGTCTTTCTTAAACATGTTTTATCTGTTTACAGGAGTGCACTTGATTTGAGGCCAAAATCAAAAGCAAATAGTTATAGTAGCAGAGCCCCCCCCCACACATACACACTCCCCAAAAAGCTGCTTAAAAGCCTGCAATTCATTCAAATCAATTCAGTTTTCTTACTTAGTTGGGGTTCAATGCCAACAAGTGTAAAATCATGTACCTAGGGCATAGGAACCCCAATGCTGGGTATAGGATGGGGTAGGTACTGATACTCACTAGACATGAAAGGGTCCTTGAGGTTATTATATCAGAGGACCTCAAGGTGGCAGTACAGTGTGACTAGGCTATGGGCAGGGCAAATTGGATTCTGGGGTGCATAAGGAGTGGCATCTCCAGTAGGAGGAGGAGGGATATTGTGCTGCCATTGTATCACTCCCTGGTATACCTCCAGCTGGAGTACTGTGTCCAGTTTTAGAGTCCACACTTCAGAAAGGACATAAAGTGTAGGTTTTCCAGAGGAGGGCAAGTAAAATGGTTCAGGATTTTCACAGGAATCCCTACAAGGAAAGGCTGAAGAATCTCAACATGTACACTCTGGAAGAGAGGAGGGTGAGAGGTAACATGATCAAGACCTACAAAGTACCTCACAGGGGTAAACAGGGTACAGTTGGGGAGTTTCCTTCAAATGAGGATGAGCACCCAAACCAAGGGACATACAATGAAGCTGGGGGGGTGGAGTTCAGGATAGATGTGAGGAAATATTTATTTACTGAAAGGGTGGTAGATGCCTTGAAGAGACTACCAGGAGAAGTGGTGGAAGCTAAAATGGTAGGGGGCATGAAGCATGCATGGCATAAATATAGGGGTATATTGGAAAAGGGGGAAGGAGGGGGTCAACGGAGATCAATAGGGCTATGGAGGTGGAGTTGGTTCAAGTTCATTGTGGGAAAAATCCATTGAGAAAGCTCACTCACAAGGAGATCCTGATGGCTGCAGGCAGAATAAGACATGCAGTAACATATACAGGCATGAGTTACAAGTAGGTAGAGAACACTTGGGCAGACTGGGTAGGCTGAGCGGTCCTTTTCTGCTGACAAATTCTATGTTTCTATGGCATCATGTGTTCATTCAGGTGCAGTGTTTATTTAAAGTTGGGCCTACCACACATCCAGATGTAAGGTACAGTAAATTACCGAATTAGATGCAGCCCACTTACAGTATAATAAACAGAACCCCAGTGCTTCGAGAAGCCTTTACTCTTCATAAGGCTGCATAAAAAGCTGCGGTTTTATTTGCAGTGTCCACACTAGTACGCTGATCTTAAAATCGACACCGCATCTGAATGAGTACTTGATTCTTGCTCACTCCATTTCTTCCCCACTTTGAAAGCTGCCTATCGTGAGTTAGTTTTGGGCTAGCAGTGCCTCGCCTGTGTTGGAAGATGACCATTAAGCAGCACTGAAAGACGTCAGACTTCACAGACTGTGAAGGCAGCTGCTCACCCACCATCTTGGCAAGAAGAAGGCTGCAGCTGTGGCCACTGATGACTGTTGGGGTGTGGGGATGGGGGGACCAAAGGGGGCAGACATAAGGAGATAAAATCATAATAAAAATTGTGAGACCTTCACCAGCTTTCCAAAACGCTTACCAGTAAAAGAACACTCTATGAAGTTTTTCAAATGGCAACACAATCTGGTGAGCCCTCTGTCTGCCGTCTGACACCAGACATCAACTAGCATAAAATTGCCTAAAGAAGACAGTGTGGTCATGTGGTTACTGAAATACTGGAGATTACAGACTTATAAGAACAAGAGAATATCACACAAAAGCTGGCATATGTGTCTATAACAGCTGTCTCCTGCTTCTCAGTAATTATACTTATACCCTTGAGGTACTTGAATGTTCCTATGATAACCCCTCTTTCCCTCCTCTCTTCCAGTGAGTACATATTGAGGTCCCTTAATTTCTCCTCATAAGTCTTGTGTTGCAAGCTCTGTACCATCTCATTCGCCCTTCTCTGGACCATCTCCAGCCTGTTAATATCCTTATGAAGGTGCGACCTCCAGAATTGCACACAGTACTCCATGTGAGACCTGACCATGGTTTTATATAATGGCATCACTACCTCCCTCCTTATGCTGGGGATACCCCTGCTTATGCACCCCAGCATGTCACTGGCCCTTCCAGCTGCCTTACCATTTTGACATTTTCAGATCATCTGAAATAAGAACCCCCAGGTCCCTTTCCTTCTTTGTGACTGTCAGCAACTCCCTTCCCCCATCCTGTAGCTTTCCCCAGGGTTCCTGTGTCCTAGGTGCATAATTTAGCACTTTTATTAACTGAACTTCTGTTGCCAGTCTTGAGACCATTTTTCAAGCTTCCCCAGGTCCCTTCTCATTTTCTCCACCCCCGGGGTATCCACTGTCTTACAGATCTTGGCGTCATCTGCAAACAGGCAGACCTTTCCCTTTAGCTCGTCTGTAATCTCACTAATGAAGACATTCAACAGAACTGGCCCCAGGACCAATCCCTGCGGCACCCCACTGGTCACCCCATCTCCGCAGACTGCACCCCCATTTACCACCACTCTCTACCTCTTGTCTGTTAGCCAGTTTCTAACCCAGTTTACCACCCTTTCCCCCATGCCCAGCCTACTGAGCTAGTTTATCAGCCTCCTATGTAGGACGATGTCAAAGGCTTTGCTTAAATCAAGGTAAGCATTGTCCACTGCCCCACCCTGATTTACTTCCTTTGTCACCAAGTCAAAGAGATCAAACAGATTTGTCTGACATGACCTCCCCACTGCGAATCCATGTTGCCTATAGTCCTGGGCTCCAATGGCTTCTAGATGCCCCACTATCCTTTCTTTAAGCAATGTCTCCATGATCTTCCCCACTACTGAGGTGAGGCTGATGCCTATAGTTCCCCGCCTCCTCCCTACTGCTGGATTTGTATAGAGGGACCACATGTGCCCTCCTCCAATTCTCTGGTACCACCCCTGTGTTAAATGACTCAGTGAACATGGCTGCAAGAGGTTCTGCGATCTCCCTTCACAGTTCTCTTAATATCCTTGGGTGTATGCCAACTGGTCCCATCGCTTTGTCCACCTTCAATTTAGTCACCTCCTGCAGGATTCTTCTGCCTGTGAATGGACTATTGTCCACCTCTTCATGCCTTTGCAACTGCTGTACTGCTGAGGCCTTTGCCCCACCCCCTTTTCTGTGAATACTGAACAGAAAGACACAGTGGATGTCTGGGAGGGGGGCGCACATGACAGTTCTTAGGCATGGTACTATCACTTCCAAATATCTAAACAGCACATATAAGCAAGCAACATTTGGCGTTGACAAATGTTTGTTTACTTTCATTTTTCATCAGAAGAAAGAAAATTAACAAAAGAACATAAGAGAAAATGATGGAAGAAGGCAAGATAGCTCATCAAGGCTGCCCCCTTGCCTCCCAGTGGTTAGAGACTTGAATGTTTTTGACCCATATGGGTTTGTCCACATTATGCTTAAAGGCATGAACAGTGACACTTGCTATAGCTGACTCAGGCAGATTGTTCCATGTATCCACCACCCTCTGGGTAAGGAAAGGTTTCCTGCTTTCAGTTATAGAACACTCTCCACTAAGCTGAACAGAATGTCCTCTGGTTTCTATTCTGCCAAGAGTTACAAAGATACATAGATACTGATGGCAGACAAGGGCCTTTCGCCCACTTAGTCTGCCTAATTGGACATGTAATTTTGCCTCTTCAAGCTTCTCTTGAACTGGGTTATCCCTTTTACCCAACTGCTAGGATCCCCCGATGCCTATCCCATGCATTCTTGAATCCCATAATCGTTTCAGCCCCCACCACCTCCTCTGGCAGGGTATTTCACTTGTCCACCACCCTTTCCATGAATAAACACTTCCTCATATTACCTCTGAACCTCCCTCCCTCCAATTTCATCCCATGAACCCTAGTCCTGGAACATCTCTTCCTCTGAAAAATAGTGTTTTCCTATACCTTGTTCTTCCCTGTGAGGTACTTGTATGTCTCTTTCATATCCCCCTCTCTCTCCTCTTCTCCAGGGAGTACATATTCAAGTACTTCAGCCTGTGCTTGTAGGACTTGTGATGCAAACCCTGTACCATCTTGGTTGCCCTCCTCTGAACTGTCTCCACCCTGTCTACATCCTTACTTAGGCAAGGCCTCCAGAGCTGGACACTGTACTCCAGGTGTGGCCTCACTAATGTCTTGTTCAGTGGAATTATGACCTCCCTTTTCCTGCTGGTGATGCCCCTGCCTATGCATCCCAGCATCCTATTTACTTTTACCTGCCACCTTGTTGCACTGACTCCCAACCTTTAGGTCATCAGAGATGATAACCCCTAGGTCCCTTTCCTGCTTGGAGCATGCTATATCCCCCCCCCAGCTGATATGTTGTTCCAGGGTTTTTGTGTCCCATGTGCATTATTCTGCACTTTTTTGCATTAAATTGCAACTGCCACACCCCTGACCGTTCCTCAAGCTCCTGCAGGTCTGTCTTCATTCTATCCACTCCCTCCGGCATGTCCACTCAGTTACAGAGTTCTGTGTCATCAGCAAACAGGGATATTCTCCCTTATATGTTATCCGTAATGTCACTGATAAAGCTGTTGAAGAAGACTGGACCCATCACTGATCCCTGTGGCACTCCACTGGTCACGCTTCCCTCTGCGGTGTGACAGCCATTTACCACCGCCCTCTGTGTCCTGCCATCCAGCCAATTCCCCACTCACTGCACTACTGTCCTACCCACACCCATTTTGCCCAGCTTGTTTAACAGCCTCCTATGAGGCACAATGTAAAAAGCCTTAGTGAAGTCCAGATAGGCCACGCTAACTGCCCCCCTCCCCAAACCACCTCCCTTGTCACCCAGTTGAAAATTTCAGTGAGGATAGTCTGGCATGACCTACCCTCAGTAAAATCATTCTGCCTTGGGACTTGTAGACCGTTGGCCACAAGATGTTCCACTAATCTATCCTTCAGTAGTGCTTCCATAATCTTTCCCACTACTGAGATGAGGCTGACTGGTCTGTAGTTTCCTGCTTCCTCTCTGTTCCCGCTCTTGTATAAGGGGACTACATCAACTGTTCTCCAGTCTTTGGGCACCTTACCTGATTCCAGTGATCAGCTAAACAAGGTCGCCAAAGGCTCAGCCACCACTTCTATGAGCTCCCTCAACACCCTGGGGTGCACACCATCCAGGCCCATAGCTTTATCGACTCTTATTCCTTCCAGTTCCTTTAGGACCCTTTCCCATGAAAGAGACTTATAGCAGTAGTAGTAGTAATAATCGTTTTTATTCATATAAAACATTATGAAAATGTATTTATTTATTTTATTTATTTTTAAAAGTCGGATTTACAACCTTTGAGTCAGGGACTCATTTACAAAGGCACCTCGTCGCAGGGAGGGTAGACATGGTTACAGTGTGAGATACAACAGTGGTAACATACAGGTGCAATACAGATAACAAAAGAACTCAATATAACAGTGGTTTACGGAATAAAGTTACATGCAGTAAATAGCAATCGTATAAAGTATAACAATAGTAGAAGTCACAACCCTGGTCATACCAAGGAAATACATATGTGGAAGGGGTGGAACAGTGAGGGAAAAGAAAAAAAAAGAGGGGGGAAGCAGTCCAGTGGACATTGTCAAGGCTAAAAAGGGGAAAAGGATAGATGTTACAGTACTCCACTGAGCCGAGGCTCATTTCCAAGGAGGTCCTATTTTAGCATTAATAATTGTTACCTATACAATTATACAATACATAAAACTAATTCAAAAATGCATCACAGCTATATAAATATATATACACAGACATACATAGCAATTTAGATACATAGTATACAAATTCCAACAGATTAGATAACGTGCAAATTTCTCGCACTCACCCTTTAGCCTCACTATCCCTCCATTTGCCTTCTTTTTTCACTTTCGTGCCTGTAAAAGGTTTTGTCCCCTCTAACCACTGTTTTTGCAATGCGCTCCTCTGTCTGAACTTTGGCTTCCCTTACTGGCCTCCCTGCTTCCCTTTGCTTCTCCTGGAATTCTCCCTATCCCCTTCTGCCTGTGTCTTTTTGTATTGCTTGAATGCAATCCTTTAGGCTTTCACTTTCTCTGCTACCTCCTTGGAATACCATAAGGGTTTCCTCTTCCTTTCCCCCTTACTAACCTGCTAACACATAATTGTGTTGCCCTTGCTATCCCTGTTTTAAATACTGCCAACCGTTACTCCGCCCCTAATTCCTTTCCCATTCCAGCTAATGCTTCTTCCAAGCATTTCCCCATTCTTCCAAAATCTGCCCTCCTAAAGTCTAGGATATGTGTTTTTTTTTTTTTTGCTCCCTCCCAGCTCCAGACTGGCCTCTCCTTCAGGCCACCTATGCCCTCTAAGCCGCACTGCCTCGGAGCAGCCACCTCTTCACCCCCATATAGCAGCCCCCCTGGGTGACCCCCGGACGTAACCCTTCGCCGGGTGGGTCCTCCCCTCCGAGGGGGCCGGTGCCGGTGGGGGCGACCAGCGCCATACCTGTTCCAGGGTGCTGCTGGGGATGATGTGTGCACTGTCCTCTGTCTCACGGCTACGGGAGCTGACGACCGTCATCCAGTCAGTTATGGGGCTCTTTTTCCCGTTTGCTCCCCGGGGGCGTGGTGTGCCACAATGTAAGGCTGATGCCAACGTTCACCACGCCTCCTTAGTGAGTGGGACCCTGCGCATTGCCATGCCCCCAGCCTCCGCTAGGGGTCAGCAAGCGCCAGGTTGTGTCCCCACCCTCCCCCCGAGAGAAGGCGAGCCGTCAGCTGACGCTCAAGCCTTCTCTCCCCGGCTAGCCCTCCAGCACCCGAGTCCATTCCCGAACCTGGGTCACTGGCGTCGCATTCGGAAATCCAACTGCTGTGCTGGCGGGCCGGTCGGATATGTGTTTTAGTGTGGCAGGGATCTGCCCAATCAGTTATTTCAAACCACAGTGTCTGGTGGTCACTGTTCCCCAGGTGCTCCCCCACTGTGACTCCCGTCCCACTGTCCCTGTTTGTGAGCACCAGGTCCAGTATTGCCTCCTGCCAAGTTGGTTCCATAACCAATTGTTTAAGGAAGGCTCTCTGAAGGGAGTCCAAGATAAATCTGCTCCTGGCTGCTGCTGCTGCTGGGAGGCTCCAGTCCACGTCTGGCATGTTGAAGTCGCCAACCAGCACCACCATCCCCTTATTCGCCATTTTTTGGATGGCAAGTATCAATTTCCTATCTGTCTCTTCCACCTGGGTTGGTGGTCTGTAGACTACCACTGTGTGGATGGCTGCCCCCATTTTTCTTTCAAGCTTAACCCACAGTATACCCCTCTTGTTCCCCCTTGGATCTCTGTGGCCTTAATGTTATCTCTCACATTCAGTGCTGCTTCTCCCCCCTTTCTGCCCTTCCTGTCTCTTCTGAATAGGTTATAGCCAGGGATGGCCATCTCCCAGTTGTGGTTATCATTACACCAGGTCTCCGTGATGGCGACAATGTCCAGGTCTGACAGTGCCATAGCTGCCTCCAGGTCCTCCATCTTGTTGCTAAGGCTCCTGGCATTGGCACACATGGCTCTACATGATGTAACTTCCCTCCCTTGTTTTGTTGTCCTACACTCCTAGCCTACCCGGGTGATCTTTTTGCCTGGCCCATCTTGCCTTCTGCCCTTCTGTTGTATTCTGACCTCTATCTATTCAATCCTTGGGTACCTGTGTCCCTTCTATTCTTCCCCTCTGCTGTCTTTTGCACTTTGCATTGCTGTGATATCCCCCCCTCCTGATCCCCTGTTCCTTTGCTAGCTTCTGGGGGTGGGCAATCAACTTCTCTTCTTGCTGGCCTGCCACCCCCCCTTGGTTAGTTTAAATGCTTGCCAATTCAGCATTTAAACTTTTCATTGAGGAATTGGGTTCCTCTCCAGGATGGATGCAGGCCGTCAGGCTTGAATAAGCTCCCATCCCTCCAGGTGGGTCCCCAGTCATCAATGAATCTGAACCCTTACTCACTGCACTAGTTCTTCAGCCTTGTGTTAAAGTGTCTGGTGCAGGCATCCCTACACACCCATACCTCTCACAGGTAGTACTCCTGAAAAAGTGACGGAGGTAGGTACTTGCTTGACACCCCTGCCCAGTCTTCTGAACTGCTTTAGCTTCCCCATTTGCCAGGTCATTAGTTCCTAGGTGGATAATGGTATCCAGCTCTCCCTCTCCGTCCCATCCTCTTCAGGTGCAGAGGATCCATGAGTGATGTGTCTTTTTTGGCCTTGAACAGCAAAAAACATGTCCCTTCTCAGTCTCCTGTACTCCACCAAGGTGAACATATCCAAAGTGGACAGTCTCTTGCCATAAGATGTAACATTCTTACCACCGGTCTTTACAAACATATAAAAATTGCCAGCAGAAACAGGTCATAGTGGTCTATCAAGTCTGCTCGAGTGTGAAGCTCAGTCTATATTACTGGAGATGCCCCCTTCCTTGCCCCCCCGAGCTATCCCCCCTCTTCCCTATCCCCTTAATCCCTCCCGTTGCCATCTCCTTTTTTACCCTGTCCCACCACTCTTTAAAACTTCCCACTGTTTTCAATGATATCACCTCCTCAGACAGTTCATTCCACTTTGACACTACCCTTTCTGTGAAAAAGTGCCTCCTCATTTCCTTTTTAAATCTACCCCCCTCAAGCTTTGGACTGTGGCCGCTTGTGGTCCCCTCCCTTTTTAAATTGAAAATGCCCTCCGCTCCAACCCTGTTTATACCCTTTCGGTACTTGAAGGGTTCTATCATAGACCCCTTTCCCTTCTGTCTTCCAAGGAATACATACTGAGCTCCCGTAACCTCTCTTCTTATGGTTTGTCCCCCATGCCCTGGATCATTTTGGTCGTCCTCCAGTAGTTTGATGTCCTTCTTCAAATAAGGGCACCAGAACTGCATAGGGTACTCCAAGTGTGGTCTCACCAATGACCTGTACAAAGGCAGAATGACTTCCTGTCTTCTGGAGGTGATTCCTCTGGTGATGCATCCCAGCATTTTATTTGCTTTGTCATTCTTGTTACTGTCTTTAGAACTCTTTCAATTCTTGTAAATTCGTCCTGTGGCATGGTGCTGATAATTGCACACCATATTGTAGGTGTGGGCATAGCAATGCATGATAGGTCAGCTAAAACATATTTCAACACAAAAAGTACTGATACACTTTTAATATATTGATGAATGGAATATCGACAGGGTTTATCTATGTCAACTGGCTGTCAAACTTTCAATTAAAAAAAATTAAGGTCCTAGCTTAACATTTCCAAAGTTAGCCCTTTCTTTTTCTTTCCATATATTTTTCTCCCCAGGCCATGTCTGTTGTGCAGGGATATACTCTGGTCACAGGGGTGTAGCCTGTTTAGGCTTGATCCCCCAACCCCCCCCATCCCTGGTAACCTGCTGGCTACACCCATGGCTCTTCCCTCCATGGCAAAGGCTTTGGGGGAGAGTAGTCCCCCAGGGCAGTTTCCATGTGGGTTAGGTTCCAGGGTCGGCAGGCACTAGGACTCAGGGGAATCATGAACCAGGGACAGTCATTTAGACGGCTGTGTTTTTTTTTTAATTTTCTGATCCCTTCCATCTCCCCAGTGTAAGTGTAGCCTATACCAGCCTTGCACGCATGCTGCACATTCCCTACTGCAGCCAGCAAGCTTTCTGGCCCAGCCGCCGGGGTCACTGTGGTGCCAGAGCCCACCTTGCACCCTACCTGGCTGAGACACGCTGCAGCGTGGCAGCTACCCCCAGCATGCCCCACCTCCTGACATGATGACATGGGTTCTCTTCCGAACCTGGCCCATCTACACTGCAGCACAATGCGCTGATGCTGGGACATCAGGATGGCTAAACTTAGCTCTTTCTAAAGATCATTTCTTTGAAAAGAGAATTTTTTTTAAACTTCTCATTATTTTAAGAATAAAATACAATTCACTGATACTAGGTTCAGAGTATACAGAAATTGATAACACACAGAAGTGCTACAGCAGTATTTAAAACACTTCATCCAGAGTTACAACATATTGGAGGTCTCCTTTATAAAGAAATGTCATATTGTCCCTCAAGTCTCTTAAAAAGCAAACTTGCATACTCGCTAAAGCTAACTCTAAGAAGTTGCTTGACACCAGCAATAATGACCTTGTGGCAGCAAAACCAGGGCAAATGGAGGCTTTTAATAAACTGCCACCTCTGCCTACAAGACCCCAGACACTGAAGCACTACAAGAAAGACAATTCTCTACTGCCCTTGCCTGCTCAAATGCCTGACCCAGACATGCTGGCTAGAATTTTTTTCAGGAGCTCGGCTCCACAAAAGAGACTCTTCTCAACCTAGCTGGAGATTTCAAGACATTCAGACCAGCAATAGAGGAACTTACAAGACAGGTCTCACATTTGGAGACCTGAATAAGTTTCCTTGAGGAATGAGTCGATAGAGCGGAGCCCAAGGTGGTCAACTTTCAGTAGGAAATCCAGAAACTGGAGGATCATTTGCGGAACCAGGAGGGCCACAGCTAGGGCAACAATTTAATGGTTTATGACCTCCTGGAATGTGCAGAGAGGTAGAATTTAGTGCTTTTTGTCCAAAAACTGCTGGAGAAGCTTGCTGGTCCCTTCCTGCATTGTGCACACTATGTAGTGGAGTGAGTGCACAGAGCACTGTGACCTATGCCGAATGCCTAACTATTCAGACAAAGTCCATGTGCAGACAATGGTAAGGGAGGCCAAAGAAATCTGGTGGGAGGGAAAACTCAATCCATATCTTTAGGGACATCAGCCCCTGGTTAGAGCAAAGCTGGATAAATATCTTGAAATAGAGAGTAAGCTATATGCAGTAGACATTAGATGTAGGATGCTCTATCCAGCACGGCTATAGGTAGTCACCAATGAATGGGAGATGTAGTTCCTTTCTATGGGAGATACTAAAAAAGATCTGCCCAAATACTTTCCCTATCTGTTTCCTGCACAGTGGGACCCGGCACACCGATAGAGAAAAATTGTGCTCAACTGATGCAAGCTCAGTGTAGGGTACAATTTGGGACACCGATTAACCTTCCTACAGAAACCCCTACAAAGTAATGGGTCTAATTTCTACAGTTTGGTTCAGAACTGAGTTTAAATGTATTGAGTTATAGTAGAACTGCATTTGACACGGACCTGAGGACAAGCCATGTGGTGCAGTAACTAGGCTTTTCGGTGGACTCTGTTCCCTTCCCCTCAATGCCTTTGTGACAAGTGAGGTGCTATGCTACAAGATGTCCCCTTAAAAACTTTAATGGACACTGTAACAAATTGCTATGTATACCTGTCACTGTATATATATTTTTTGTTTTATTCAGTTCTTTCTGTATGATAGAGAAAATATTAGTAGCTAAAGAGACAAGCTGGCATGGGGGGAAGGGAGTACAAGATTCTATTTGAACAGACCCTCTGGCTCTGATGAAAATTTACTAGCTGGCTATCCAGTCTCATAACTGGTCCCCTGGACAATTTATCGCTGGGCTTAGGAAGTTTCTTTCATGTCAGAAAGTGGCTACAGTAGCTAACACAGACATTCCTGTTGGGCTCATGAATTTAGACAGAATACAGATGTATTTGTCCAACAGGTTGGACCAAACTGGTTTTCCAACCCAGCTCTGGACAAATGATTTTGAATCTATGATGTCAGAGTGACATACTGGATGACATGTCATGGGGGGACAACTGGAGGGTCTTTAGGTCTGGGAGAGCCTGAATGAGTCAGTCAAGCTTGAGACTACAAACAAACTAAGGGTTCAAGTCTGCCCTGATTCATCAAAGTGTCTTGTGGTAAGTCATTCTACTTTGCGAGAGAGAGAGAGAGAGAGAGAGTGAGTTTTTTTCTGAGTGCAGCCTATTATCCAAAACAATTTTCTTTCCATTTCTGTAGAATTACTGTTCCTCATAGTCTTGCTGTAATCAGGGGTGTAGCCAGAACTTTCCACTTTGTACACACACTCTCCAACTGCTGCCCCCCCATTAAAATAAACATGTACACATCCTCTCTAAATGCTGCCCCCCATAACAAACAAATCAGATAGTTGTCAGATGACTCATCTAATTTCTAAACAGGCTGTACACATATTTATCCCCTAAACAACAGAAGTTTAAACAGAGACACTGCTCAGTGGCCTACACTAACTTAAATAGTACAGATTAGAATGATAATGTTAACAAAAAGGTATATGATTTGACAGCAAAATTGTACACAGTGTGTGTATGCCTGACTACAACTTTGGCTGTAATATCCTGTATGATATGTGTAAATATCTAGAAATATTAAAATATTATATCTTTTCATATACAGTACTTCATGTCTCTGTGACTGAATCCTTTGAGGTACAGCTAACTGATTTATAATTGACAAAACTGTATTTCCACCTCTTAAGAGAAGGCTGCAATTACCATATTTTAAGTAAGGTGTTCTAAGCTGTGATAGAGAGGGGTGGGTTGTGTGACCTTGAGCAAAGAGCATTGTACTGTGTGAGCAGTGGCTCTGGAGGGACATGGACCTGGAGATTCCCCAAAAGAGTGTGCATGCTGAGTGGTGGCAGCTACTGATTACCCTTGCAGGCATCTGAAGGGTTCGAGGAAGCTGGTAACAGTGACTTATGCTGAGTCTGGGAAGACCAGTTTGCCACAGACACTAACTCAAGTACAACAAGCATTTGTCAATGCCAAATGTTTGCTTGCTGGCACTGGCATTGGTAGTGTAGGAGTTAGAGAACTGCATAATAGAAATGGCAGTGAAGTATTGAACTGAAGCCAACCCCACCATCACCCTGCAGAGACTGACAGGCATTGGGGTGTGCCTTTGGGTCGTCAGGCATAACGGGCACGCCATTTCACCACACCCTACCCTGCAGACACTGACAAGTGTCACGGTGTGCCTTGGGGTCTTTGGCCCTTATGCTCACCCCCATTCCATCAGGAAATATGGTGAGATGGGTGCTGTTTAGGAGAATGGGGTGAACTTTGGGGCCGAAGAATCCAAGGCACACCTCAATGTCTCTCACTGGCTGTAGGGTGTGGAATGGTATGAGCATTACAGGCGAGAATCCCAAGTCACACCCCTGATGCCTGTCAGTCTCTACAGGGTGGGGCGTTATGATCAGAAACCCTACCGCCTCAGTTGTTCGTTGGCATTTTCACTCCAAATTTTCAACATATGTTTTTTGTGGCCCCCGCCTTATAAACAGTGGCAATATCAGTTAGTTAGCGGCTGATTTTGCTGTGATTCGCCATTTGGCATACAGGTACCAAACACATTTTGAACAGGATGTGAAAAATGACAGCTGTACTATTCATGGGAGGTGCAAAAATGGCAATGTTGAAAATCTGTAGTGAAAATATTAAAAAACTGGTGAAGTCACGGCGTGCGTAGAAAATGAAACAGCATGAACCGGTAATGCAATTAGTTTGAGGGATTTTATAGCAGATTGTCAACACAGGCATTTTGGAACCTCTGCTCATGAACAGTGTCACTGTGATTTTCTTAATCTGTCCCGGACAGTGATTTCCCACAGCGACCTCGCATTTCTGCGCTGGAAGTGCAAAAACACATTTTGGCCATGGTGTGAAAAATGACAGCTGTACTGTTCATAAGGAAGTGTGGAAAAATACCAGTGGTGAAAATCTGGACTGAAAATATTAGAAATCCATGAACTTATGAGAGTGCGTGGAAACTGCGCAATGGTCACACATAACACAGTCGTTTTATGGACTTTTTTCACCAGATTTTTAACATAGCCATTTTAACACCTCTGCTCATGAACAGTGTCACTGTGATTTTCTTATTCTGTCCCGAACATTGATTTCGCATACCTACTGCGCCATTGTGCGCTACATGTGCGGAAACACGTTTTGGGTGAGATGTGAAAAATGACAGCTGTACTGCTCATAAGGAGGTGTGGTAAAATGGCAATGTTGAAAATCTGGAGTGAAAATATTAAAAATCCGTGCACTTATGAGCGTGTGTAAGAACAGCGCAACGCATGCTCGTAAAACAGCCATTTTTGGGAATTTTTTCACCAAATTTTTAAAATAGCCATTTTAACACCTCTGCTCATGAACAGTGTCACTGTGATTTTCTTAATCTGTCCTGAACATTGATTTCGCACACCTAATGCGCCATTGTGTGCTACATGCGCGGAAACACGTTTTGGGCGAGATGTGAAAAATGACAGCTGTACTGCTCATAAGGAGGTGTGGTAAAATGACAATGTTTAAAATCTGGAGTGAAAATATTGAAAATTCACGAACTTACGAGCGTGCATATGAACAGCACAACGCATGCTCGTAAAACAGTCATTTTGGGGAATTTTTCACCAAATTTTCAACATAGGGTTTTTGGGGGCCTACCTCATGAACTGTGACGTTGTTGTTTTGTAAATCGGTCCAGAAAGGTGGTTCCGCATAGTGACTGCGAAATCCCCTTTCGGGCCTGATTAACAAAATGACAGTGACAGAATTCATGAGGTGGGGTTCCAAAAATCCCATATTGAAAATTTGGTGAAAATTCCCAAAATACAGAATATGCATCAAAGTTGAAAAAACTTAATTATTCCATTATACAGCTTACCGGCATTTCCTCAGTTCGCGGTTGGCTTTGAAGAGTGCAGGCGTGTTCGGTCCACCGAAGATCGTCGTGCCAGACTCTGGAGGTAAGTATGGGGTGAGGTGGGGTGTGGGAGGCAGGTGCGCGGAGGGTGGGCAGCGGGTGGGGAGTCAGGACAGTCAGTGAGGAATATTTTTCTTGCAGGTTTTCTTCCTTAAGCGACACGGGACTTGTGCCGCGCTGGGGTGGGCTCCCAGCGTGTCAGCTAGAAGTCTGTTTGGGGGGGGTGCAGTGGAGCCGATGGGGGATTGGGCACCCCCGTCGACCATACAGACTGTTGCCACACTGGGGTGGGCTCCCAGCATGGCACCCGGTAGTCTCTTGGGGGAGTGGGGGAACAGTGGAGCCGACGGGGGATTAGGCACCCCCGTCAGCCATACGGACTGTTGCCACGCTGGGGTGGGCTCCCAGCGCAGCACCTGGAACTCTGTTGGGGGGGAGCGCAGCAGAGCCGACAGGGATTAGGAACCCCATCGGCCATACAGTGTGTGTGTTTGGGGGGGGATGCATGAGCACGCAATATGCGTGTGTGTGGGGGGAGTGCATGAGCACGCACTATCTTATTGCTGCTCACCGGAGTGGAGCTCTCCCTTTCAACTGTAGAGCACTGCATTTTCAACTGCTGTCATAGACAGCTGCAGCATTCATTGATGAACTGTGGCCGTGCCTGCAAACACACTGAATTGGAAGACAGGGTGCCATACCTACAAAAACTCGGATGATGGCACTATGTTTCTTGCACATGCATGCAAGCAAACATAAAAACTCGGATGATGGCACTATGTTTCTTGCACATGTGTGTGAGCAAACATAAAAAGGACAGGAGATCTTGAGCAAATACTCTTTGAGGGGAAGTACACTACCCAGAACTGAAGATGATTAGCCACTTTATGGCTTACAGTAAGCTACACAGCTCCAGTGAATGCCTGATTGAACACCGTAGGATCACGGAAGCGATCCAAGGTGGATGCAAGATGAGTCAATGCTACCTGACTACTCAAAAATTAAAGTATGTCCATTGATGAAGTCTTTTTTTGATGGGTGAGTGGGGGAATAGTGATCTCGTTTTATTTTTCTAGTCTCTGTTTATCTGCATCCCGCTCATGCAGTCCCTCTTTTTCTGGTGGCAGCTCCCAGCCCATCACGCACCCTACCCAGAACTTACCCCCTTACATCTTGAGCCACCATGGGTGGGTGCTTGTGGTGGGTGGTGCAAAATTGTCAGAGGTATAGCCATCATTCACCATGTGAGCCATTTTTCCTGATTTATAGCTTTCCCCTGAATCAGCCTGTGTGCAGTTGCATGCATGTACTTTGTGAAGATGTAGTGATGCTTCCATGTCTACACCTGGCCAACCAGTTCGGCAACCACTACCCTGTCACCCAGCTTCCACTAGGCAGAAGTCAACCAGCGGTATGCACTGTTCTCCTCCCCAAAGGAGGAGAGCTGTCCTAGGATGCAACAATCCTCCTTCCACCAGCCGGCATTTGAGCAGACCCCAGGTCGTTCCCAAACTAGGGTTGCCAGCATGGCTGGTGGTAAGGCTCCCTGCATCAGCCCACCATGCTACTGGGCCAGCCCATGCAGATCTCTTTAAAGTCCATTTTACACTAGTACCTTTCAGAACGAGGTCTTGAATACTTTGTGATCTTACTTGATACTGCTCCAAATACCACTAACCCCTCCTGTATCGTAAGGACTGTAGGTGGGGCTTGGGTGGGGGGGGAGAATAGCTCCGAGCTAGCCTTTCATACACTATGGCTGCACACTGGCAGGGAGATAATGCAACTTCCTGCAGATGTCAAATGCTTAGTATAATATATGAATATCTGTGGGTTATTGTTTTATTCACTAGCCTACACAACTACACCAGAAACACACAAACACTGCTACAGTTCCTCAAGGTGGGAACCGTGCTGTGGTGCATAGGATGACATGCGAATTACAGGCAACATGAAAATGTGTTGGTGTGTAGGCAAACAACCCTTAAAGGGAAACATCCAAATAAAAATGGGTCCCACCTCAGTGTGAGGCAAGGCCTGATTAGCATATACACAAAAGTTGAATTTTTTCAGTATCCGGTAATGTTTTTTTATTTATAATTTTATTTGGTTGATCCTGCCTGCCTTTCCACCAGCATTTCATATTACAGCAATACGAGCAGTGCTCCCACAAACACCTATGACTGTATTGAGAATGCCATTACATGCAGGGAGCAATTGCAGGTCTGGCCATTACATTGCTGTATAGCTGGAGATTCTAATTGCTCCAGTATGGAAGGTGCACGTCTCTGTGTTATACCAAGACCAGGTATAGACTGGCAGGGAACTGCCAGTCTATACCTGGTCTAGGTAAACACCAAGATGTGCACATCCTTGCCGGGTTTAGTTTTTCACCCACCTTTCTGCGATACAGTCAGACATTATATTCTGCACCACAGGCCTATATTAGGGCTAATGAGCATTTATCTGAGGGTTTTCGACTTGGGTGGGGTACCTGACAAGGATGTCTTCTCTCTCCGGTTCTGTTTGCTCTATATATTGAACTGCCGTGCAGATGATCAGTAAAGACCCATGGATACGAGGAGTTTAGCTTGCTTATGAGGAACATATACTTAGTTTGTATGCAGATGATATCCTTGTGTATCTCACAGAGCCTTCCTCGTCCCTCCCTAGAGTAATAGAATTGGTCCAAAAATTCTCCCTTTTTTTCTGGCTACACCTTAAATACTGATAAAATATAAATCTTAACCTTATCATATATGTCCCCCATCACTTCAACGATGATCCCCCATGAAGTGGGGTCTTTCTAAAATTAAATATTTGGGAATTTACTTTCGGGCAAATACTGTCCATCTTTATGAAGAAAATTCTGCCCCCTTTTTGCAGTCTATCCAAAATTACCTCCGGTTATGGTCCCTGCTCCCATTCCTACTCTGAGCCTGTATACAGATGGTCAAGATGAACAGACTGTACTTCCTTGATATCTGTATCATTTTCAGTGCACCCCATAAGATTAACAAGGGCTTGGTTTATCCAAACCCACATTTTCAAATTTGTCTGGGCAGATACAAGAACTCAGGTGAGGGGAAGGGTACTCTTGGTCAGAAAACACTGGGGTGGATGGGCCCATCAGCCCTTGAACAGTATTGGATTGCAGCACAGGTGAAATTAGAATTTTTATGGCTGGACCCTAAACTAGAAACATAGAAACACAGAAGTTGACAGCAGAAGGAGACCACTAGGTCCATCTACTCTGCCCATTTGTTTTGGACCTATTTTGACACTTTAGTTATCCTTTGTAGTCAGGGCTCCCTTGTGTCCATCCTATGCATTCTTGAATCCCCCCACAGTGTTGACCCCCACAACTTCTTGGGGCAGGCTGTTCCAGGTGTTCACCACTCTTTCTGTGAAGAAAAACTTCCTGGTGTTGGTACAGAACCTCCCTCCTTGAAGCCTGAGGTCATGTCCCCTGGTCCTGGAGCCCTTCTTGAAGTGAAAAAGTTCCTGTGCCTGTACCTTGTTAATGCGTTTTACGTAGTTGAATGTTTCAACCATGTTCCCTCTCTCTCTTCTCTGCTCCAGGGAATACATATTCAGTTCCCTAAGTCTTTCCTTGTAGAACATGTACTGCAGACCCTGAATCATTTTTGTTGCCTCTCTCTACACTGTTTCCACCTGGTCAACGTCCTTCTTGAGGCGAGGCCTCCAGAATTGGACTCCATGTTCCAGATGAGGCCTGACCAGTAATCTATACAGTGGTAGTACCATCTCTCTCCTCTGGCTCCTGCTCGTGATTCCCCTTCCAATGTAGCCCAGCATTCTGTTGGCCTTCAGCGTTGCCTTCTCACACTGCTTACTAACCTTCAAGTCTTCTAGGATTATGCTGTACTGCTGATTGGCAGATCCTTGAATTGGATACGGTGGAGCAGATCCACTTGTCTGCCACATTGTTTGATGCACATCTACGTAAGGACATTCACCAGGTACAGTAGCATACTGTACAATGCAAGTCACTTGGGAGGCCTGGGAAAAGTACTGTAAAAACCCAAGGATCTCTGAACATCTTTAGAGATTTCGATGGTTGGTGTAGGACTCCACGTTTCCACCAGCCGCTATGGACCCCTGGTATAAATGGCAGACTCAGAGAGTCCTACAGTACCTAGATCAATTTTTAACAGGTTCCATTATAAACACTTCTGAGGACTGTTGCAAAACTTTTGGTTGGGCTACAACAGACCATTTTTTTCAGGTCAGAAATTATATTATGGCACAACTCCTTGCAGAGGGGGAAAATGAACATTAGGATAATCAGAATGGGATGTCCCTTTCTACTTTTCTCCATTTCTTTCAGCAGAAGGGGACTATTTCAGTTACATATCAGTACTTACTGTAGGACAAAGTGTCTCAAATTTGGTATATCATGGACAAATGGCATGCAAAGGATTTGGATAGGAACTAGTAGAACAGCAGCTTCCCCACAATGGCGACAATTTGCATGGACGGTCCGAACAAGATATTTTATTACACCAGTACTTCACTCCAAATGGGATGGTCACAGTACAGCTAGTTGCTGGAGATTATGTGGGGAGTGCAGAGCTACCCATTTCCATATGTTTTGGGATTGCTCAGCTTTGTGGCCCTTCTGGATGGAGGTGATAAGTAGATTACAACCAATGTTCACAATCTCAGAGCCTCTTCTGTTCCAACATTTAATTTTGGGTCTTCCCCCACAGGGCTTAAAAAGAAGGAAAACACTGTATCTCTGGGGTATTTATGTTGCTGCAGCCTCTAAAACTATAACTCACCAAAAGTGGTTGCAGAGGGTCCCTCTAACAAGACAGGAATGGGAGGAGATTGTAACCCACATTTCAGAGATGGAACGTCTTACTTTCTGGGTCCAGGATAGGATACAGGTATTTATGTTCCATTGGAAATGCTGGGAACTGACACGGGAAGTAGGGGATTAATAGGGGAGTATAGGGGACCCTGTTGTAAGAGGCTGAGGTACCAGTAATGTTCTGTGCAGGGAGATCCTGGTCTTCTTGTACATGTTTGCATAGGGAGACTCAGACAAGTATGCCCTGTTTCACTCTAATAGTAACAAAAGTAGAGGTGTAAATTTTGAGAGAAACTTATGAGCTGGATGGGTCAGGTCAAGGCTGGCCTTACATATATTTCGTGTAATACAAAAAAGGCAGTTAGCTGCTAGTATTGTTTTTTGCAAGAAACACACATACTAGCCAGTAAGAGCAACAAGTTTCACAGAGACTGGGTGGGGCAGTCATTTGTGGGCAGGAAATGCACAAAGCAGAGAGGGGTTGTAATCTTAATTGGGCGTAATACCTGCTTTCAAATGTCCCGAACAACAGCAGATCTTGAGGGGCGGCGCTTATTCTTTAGGGAAACTTTGGACAATACTGAATGTGTCTTGGGAAGTGCTTATGGCCCTAATATTGACTGCCTGTCCTTTTTCATGTGAATAGTTAACAAACTAGCTCCCCATCTGCAGGGACTTCAGATTCTAGGGGAGATTGGAATCTGGTCATGTCTACGAACCTTGACAGAACAGGGACGAGAGGGACAGGGCTATCACTGGCACAGAGCAGAGAGAGAGAGAGAGAGAGAGAGAGAGAGAGAGAGAGAGAGAGAGAGAGAGAGAGAGAGAGAGATTAATTCACTGAGGCTCTCTGACTCATGGAAGTGTTAATCCCCTTCTCCACAGAATATACTTTCTTTTTCCAAGCCCATAATTTCCTGTCATGAATAGATTACTTCTTACTCAGTCAGCATCTTTTACATGGGTTATATTCATGTCAGATCTCTCCTAGAGTGTTGTCTGACTACTCCCCAGTATGGATCCAACATGCATTTACTCAGGGTACAGACAAGAACACTATGTGGACATTGAATAGCCAGTTATTAAAGGATACATTTATAATCCAACAAATTCAGGAAACCATTATGGTAGAAGCTGCTTAATTGGGACGCTTTGGTGGTGGGCTTTTTGACCCATTAGGCGTCAGTCCCATTTAACAGAAGGGAATAGAAATTGGTGCTTTGTCTCTGTTTAGCATGTTTTGGCATGTTTTCTTGTTTCCAACCCTCCCCCTATCAGTAGTGATGCCTGTGTTCTGTAGTGAACCTATTAGCTCCAGTGTTTAAAATGCGGGAAATCTCTCCTCTTCTGTTCTGCTGTTGCATTCCGAGAGACAGTAGTTGTGCAGAATAGGGCAGATGATTGGGGTGACTGTGAAATTTTCTATCTTCTCCTTTCCACTACAGCAACTGGAGTTTGATTCTAGCTGCAACACACATGGGCGTGTAGAGAGAGAGCAGAGACTGAGTGTGGTTTGGGGGCGTGATGTTGGCTCCATTTTTATGTTGCTTGCACACATGTGCAAGAAACTTAGTGCCATCATCCGAGTTTTTGGAGGTGAGTTTGCAGGCACGGCTGCAGTTCTCCAATGACTGCTGCAGCTGTCTATGACAACAGTCAAAATGCAGTGGCATATGGTTGAAAGGGAGAGCTCCGCTTCAGTGAGCAGAGCTCTCCCCCCCGCATACACACATGCACGCAAGCATGCATATTGCGTGCTGATGTACCCCCCACGCACACACTGTATGGCCGAGGGGGGTGCCCAACCGTTGGTTGGCTCCATGCCCACCCCCAACAAAAGCTGTCCAGGTGCCACACTGGAAGCCACCCCAGCATGGCAAAAAATGTTATAGCCTGCGGGGGTGCCCAATTCCCCATTGGCTCCACGGCTGCACGCCCCCCTTCAAAACCTTTCCAGGTGCCATGCTGGGAGCTCATCCCAGCGTGGCAAATCTTGTTATAGCCGATGGGGGTGCCCAATCCCCCGTCAGCTCCAGCCCCCCCAAACGTCCCGCATCGTCTTAATTAAAAAAAAAAACCTGTAAATAAAAAAACTGTCCCTCGCAGTCTCACTCCCCCACCCACCACTGCACACCCTGCCTCCCCACACCCCTCTCACCCCATACTTACCTCCGGAGCTCAGGCGACGATCTTCGGTGGACCGGGAACACGTCTGCACTCTTCAAAGCTGACCGCGAACTGAGGAAATGCCAGTAAGCTGTATAATGGAATAAATAGGGGGTTTTCTACTTTGTTGCATATCTCAGGCATTTTTGGGAATTTGGGACCCAAATTTTCAACATGGGGTTTTTGGGACCCCTTCTCATGAATTATTGCACTGTCATGGCGTTAATCGGGCCCGAAGGGTGATTTCACCGTCACTGTGCAAAATCACCTTTCAGGGCTGATTAATGAAATGACACTGCCAGGGTTCATAAGGTGGGCTCTCAAAAAGCCTATGTTGAAAATTTGGTGAAAAAATTCTTAAAAATGACTGTTTTACGAGCGCAAGTTGAGCAGCTCCTACGCACGCTCGTAAATTCACGAATTTTCAATATTTTCACTCCAGATTTTCAACATTGCCATTTTAACACACCTCCTTGTGAGCAGTACAGCTGTCATTTTTCACATCCTGCCCAAAACATGTTTCCGCCCATGTAGCGCACAATGGTGCAGTCGGTGTGCAAAATCAATGTATGGGACACATTAGGAAAATCACAGTGACACTGGTCATGAGCAGAGGTCTTAAAATGGCTATGTTGAAAATTTGGTGAAAAAAATCCTAAAAATGACTTTTACGAGCGTGCATTGCGCAGTTCCTATGCACGTTCATAAGTTTGCGAATTTTCAATATTTTCACTCCAGATTTCCAACATTGCCATTTTACCACACCTCCTTATGAGCAGTATAGCTGTCATTTTTCACATCTTGCCCAAAACGTGTTTCCACCCATGTAGCACACAATGGCGCAGTCGGTGTGTGAAATCCATGTATGGGACACATTAAGAAAGTCACAGTGACACTGTTCATGAGCAGAGGTCTTAAAATGACTATGTTGAAAATTTGGTGAAAAAATTCCTAAAAATGACTGTTTTACGAGCATGCGTTGTGCACTTCCTATACACGCTTGTAAATTCACGAATTTTCAATATTTGCAATCCAATGACTTCCAAATACCTAAACAGCACATACAAGCAAGCAACATTTGGCATTGACAAATGCTTGTTATCTTATTGACTTAACTAACTTGTGCTGGAGGTAGGACAAGAGGGAGTCAGTAGAGATGATAAGCGTTCTTTATTTAACATTTATGTAGCATTTAACATCTCTGCTCACTGTAGAAGGGCTTGGTGGAGAGATGTTAGTTCCATTTCTTTTCAATTCAGCTCACTCGCTCACACTGGAGACAGGGCAGGAAGGAAGGAAGCAGAGGTGATAAGCATGTGCTAAAAGAGATTAATGAGGATTACTGGGAACAGCAGCAGCAGAGCTCGTAGGATTAGGTGGGATTAATGGGACAGAATTGTCCATAATAAACAGCTCCACCTGTCCCCATTAAGCAGCAACATTACCCATAGGAATACATGGCAGCTTAATTGGTTGCTGGCGGGACGTCCCAGTAAAGCGGATGTCCCGATTAAGTGGCTTCTATTGTATTACTTACAAACAACACAACACAGGAGTGATGTAGAGGTGTGACACAGAATGGGCAGCACGCAAGGTGGCAATAAGGGGTGAGTTCATCAAATGGCATGCAAAAGAAAAGGAAAGAGAACAGGTAGCAAAATAACTACTAGACTGTCAGGAAAACAGCATAAACTAAGCCCAACTACCTCAGCAGATACTACAGACAAGCTATGCTCATTATGTGACAGATATGGCAAGCTGCTCTGTGAGAAAGCTGAGCATGCAGTTTTTAAAACGCATACTAAATAAACTGAGCAAGGTAAAAAGGCCTTATAATTTAAAAAGCAAGAAGCAGCTTGGATTGTTAAAGTGATTAGATCAGATTCAGATGGGGAACTTAAAAGCTGCCCTAGGGACATAGCCCAGGAGTTTTGTAAATTTTACACCACGCTATATGAGGTCTCCCAATACCCCCAGACCCTCAGTAGATAGATGCCTACTTAAATTCAGTCAAACTACTTTCACTGCATCCTGAGAAGCAATACTTACTAGCCAAATCCATCTTTCCAGTAGAAAAATGTGAGGCCATAAAGGCTTTAGGACTAGCTAAAGCCCCAGGCTGAATGGCTTCACAGCCAACTTTTCAAGGACTATGTGCACAAACTAGTCTCCTTGTTATCCCAAACATTTTAATACATGCACAGAAGACATATTGGATTTCACACTGACAGAGGCATCATTCACTGTGCTTCCTAAACCAGGGAAAGAGCCAGACAGGGATGCCCATTATTGTCCTATTTCACTCATAAATTAGGACATGAAAATCATGACCAAAATCCTTGCAGAACACCTCAATGGGGTGTGCGGGAGCCCTATCAGCAATGAACAGGTAGGCTTCATGTCTACACATGGGCAGACTAGGTGGGCCAAGCAGTCCTTATCTGCTGTCAAATTCTATGCTTCAGCCGACCATCTCAGGAAGCATTCACATATTTTCTTTGCACCCTGGGGCCCTGGGATCCCTGTGGCCCTGGTGTCCCTGGACACAGAGAAAGTATTTGACAGGATACCCTGGGCTTTTCTATTTGCCACTCTGACTAAAGTTGGCTTCCGTAAGGATTTTCTTCAATGAATTCAATGCTCTGCTCTACACCAACTGCTCAGAACTATTGCAATTGTGTTTTTTTCTGCCACATTCCATTTGCACAGAGGCACCAGGCAGGGATGCCCCTTACTCCCTTGTTATTTAATGTACACCTACAACCTGTCATTAGGAAGTTGAAGGATAACCAAGAAATCACAGGTATACCAACAGGAACCAGTCAGTTTAAATTGTTTGTATATGTGGATGATATTCTCCTTCGTGTAACCCACTCTGGAGTATCAATCCCAGCAGCACTTAGCATGTTAACTGAATTTGGACATTTGAGTGACTAGAAACTTAAGAAAAGGAAGACATGGGTGGGGTGCTAGAGAGCTGATTTCCAGGCAGAAAGCTTTTCCAAAAAGCTCTGCACATCAGTTTAACAAAATTATAGAATAACTTAATTTTTGCTGTATAAACTTGCAAAGTTAGCCAGCCCAGTGGCACTGAGGGTTCAGGCATTGGACGCCACACCTCGCGCCATGCTGACAACTCTGGTTCGGGAGCGAGCCCGGGCCGATGGGGGTCGGTAAGGGAAGGAGAGGATTGAGCATCCGATGGACAGCTTTCCTCTCCTGCGGGGAGGGCCAGGGATTGTTCAGTGCACCAGCGGCTCCCGGTGGAGAGCGGGGGCACTGTAATATACAGATCGCACTAGTAGCATGGCTGACACCAGCAGGGTTGCCGTGCGCATGGTGTTAAGGGTGTCCACACATGGGGAGAGGTGGGGGGAACACACTGGAAAAACCCAGCTCGGCGGGGTAGGCAATGGCACCTGACCCCCATGCCCACTGCTGGATCCATCTCGCCCGGCTTCTCAATTCTTCTGCCCGGGCCCTCACCCACAGCCAGGGTCTGACTATAAAGTGCACCCAAAGAGGAGGGGGTGGCCCCACCCCAGAGGAGTTAAGCTGGGGGTACTGACTGTGGGAGATGGGGGGAGAGAAGAGGCTTAGGGATGAGAGGACCTCAGACAGGCAGGAGCAGGCAGGATGCCCGAGAGAGGCTCCACTGACCGTGACCGGAGCGAAAAAGACCGGTTAAAAAAAACCTTGCCAAGTTCCACATGATTTGAGTTCCTGAAGACACTAGCTTTCCAATGATCTACAACTTATGGGTAAACAAAAAAATCCAGCTCTAGGGCTGCGTAAACCTTCAGTACAAAAAACAGGGAAGGCCAAAGAGACCTTGAGCCACAAGGTAGATATTGCGTCAGAGCCATCTTTGCATCCACCTTGGCACCGAATTATCACCACGATGCAGTCAAATGACTAAACTTGAAAGTCTAATGATTCACCTAGGAGAGTAGTAAGCTTTGGTACGAATCCTAAGGTAGCAGGATTAGGAGTATAGATTAGGGGAGAGAGAAACATCGCCTTAGTTTTTTTAGAAACATAGAAACACAGAAGTTGACTGCAGATAAGGACCGCAAGGCCCATCCAGTCTGCCCATTTCTTTTTCTACCTTATAAATGTGCCATCAGCCTTTGCTCTGTCAGTGACCTATCTATTCATAGTCATTTGTATTGCTCCCTTATGTCTATCCCTTGCCTGTTTGAAGCCCTGCACTGTATTCATAGCCACCACTTCTTGAGGTAAGCCATTCCATGCATCCACCACCCTTTCTGTGAAAAAGAATTTCCTCACATTCCCCCTTAATCGGCCCCCCTCTGATCTCATGCTGTGTCCTCTTGTCCTGCTATTTTTCTTATATTTAAACATGTTAGACTCTTTCACCTTGTTAATGCCCTTAAGGTGTTTGAATGCTTCGATCATATCACCTCTCTCCCTCCTTTGCTCAAGGGTATACATATTGAGCTCTGTTAATCTGTCCTCATATGTCTTCTGATGCAGTCCCTGCACCATTTTGGTTGCCCTTCTCTGAACTGCCTCAATTTGGTCAATGTCCTTGTGAAGGTGTGCATGCAGTACTCCAGATGGGGCCTAACCAGTGTCTTGTAAAGAGGGATTTTTACCTCCCTCTTACGACTTGTGATACCCCTACTAATACACCCTAACACCCCCCCTAGCCTTATCTACTGCTTTAGAGATCTGCTTGGATGATTTCAGGTCATCAGTGATGATGATGCCCAAGTCTCTTTCTTCCTTTGTGACTGCTAGCAACTCCCCTCCCAGCCTATAGGTGGCTTCAGGGTTTCTCTTCCCTATGTGCATGATTTTGCACTTCTTTGCATTAAATCCCAGTTGCCACTCTTCTGACCATTTTGCTAGTTTATCCAGATCTCTTCTCATTCTGCCCACCCCATCTGGATCGTCTACTCTGTTGCAGATCTTGGTGTCATCTGCAAACAGACAAGCCTTACCCTCTAGTCCATCTGCAAGGTCACTAATGAAGACGTTGAAGAGGACTGGCCCCAGGACTGATCCCTGAGGTACCCCACTTGTGACTTGCATCTCTTCTGACTGTATACCATTTACCACCACTCTCTGTTTTCTGCCTGTCAACCAGTTTGCCACCCAGTTGACCAACTTCTGACCCACCCCGAGCCTACCCAGCTTATTTATCAATCTTCTATGTGGAACAGTGTCAAAAGTTTTGCTGAAGTCAAGGTAGGCAACATCAACTGCTCCCCTTGGTCCACCACTCTGGTTACCCAGTAAAGAAATCTATGAGATTAGTTTGACAGGACCTTCCTTTTGTAAACCGTGCTGTCTTGGATCCTGTGCCCTATGGATTCCAGGTGTTGCACTATCCTTTCCTTAAGGTGCCTCCATAATCTTGCCCACTACTGAGGTAAGACTGACTGGTTTGTAGTTCCCCGCCTCCTCCCTGCTACCACTCTTGTGGAGCCGGGATCACATAAACCCTTCTCCAGTCTTCAGGGACCTCTCCTGTGCTCAGAGACTCACTAAACAGTTCTACTAATGGCTCTGCTAGTTCCACCTTTAGCTCCTTAAGTACCCTGGGATGTATGCCATCAGGTCCCATTGTCTTATCCACCCTGAGCTTAGCAAGCTCTTGTAGGACCCTTTCTTTTGTGAATGGAGTAGTGCTCACCTCCCTCCCCCTTGTGTCCATGATGCTGAGCTGTGGGCCCTGCCCTACCTTCTCTTCAGTAAATACTGAGCAAAAGTATCTATTTAGGATAGATGCCTTTACAAGGTCCTCCTGCTCACATGCTCCCTTTTCTCCATTAAGCTTAGCAATACCCCCTCTGGACTTTCTCCTTTCACTAATGTATCTATAGAAAGTCTTCACCTTCTTTTACTGTTAGTGCTAGTGTTTCCTCAGTTTGGGACTTTGCCTGCCTTACTGCCTCCCTGCTTCCCTTAGGGCAGTTTGGTATGCCTCCTATCTTCATCCGCTGTGTTCCCTTATATTTCCTGAAGGCCAGCCTTTTGGCTCTGACCTTTTCTGCTACTGTATTTGAGAACCAAAGTGGTTTCCTTCTTCTTTTGCACTTCCTTTTCTGTCTAACACAATGGGATGTTGCTTCAAGTATTGCATCCTTAATGCTTGCCCACTTTGCCTGCACCCCCTCACCTGTGTTTCTTTTTGCCAGGGCTAGCTTAACTCTGTTGGCCATCTTATCAAAGTCAGCTCCTCTGAAGTTCCATATTTTTGCCTTGGAATGGGATGATTTAGATGTAGTAGCCAAATTGAACCATACCATGTGATGGTTCAAAAGAAGTTTCCTGCTCAGTAGATTTAATTGGAGCTGCTTGAACTCCTGCTGTAAGTCAGAGCAGGCTGCTTCGGGGGTAGGTCTGCTAATGTAAAGGACTGTATCATCTGCGAAAAGATGAATATTTGTGGATTTTAATCCTGAGTTGATACTATTAATGTAGAGTGCAAAGAGCAGTGGTCCCAATATGGAGCCTAGTGGGACACCCCTGAACAAGGGTTTCAGTGGTTAGATTTACCCTTCTGCTTTTACCTGATGAAGACGACCTACGAGGTAGTTTGAAAACCATCTCATGGAAGGGGGGTCAAGGCCAGTCATCTGGAGAGTATTTAAAAGCAGGTCATGACTGACAGTGTCGAACACCTTGCTCAAGTCCAGGAATACTGCACATACAAAGTTTTTGTTATCAAGGGCGTCCCGCCAGTCATTAGTCACTTTTGCAAGGGTTGAAATTGTACTATGACATGGCCTAAATCCTGATTGCAGAGGATTAAGCAGAATAGAGGAGTCCAGGAACTTCCTAAGATGTGTACCAACTATTTTCTCCAACATTTTAGAAAGTATAGGGAGTAGGGAAATGGGTCTATAGTTATTCAGATCACCTGGATCACCAGATTTGTAGAGAGGGATCACATGGACATTTTTACAAATATGTGGGATATCACCTTGCATAAGTGATAGGTTGAAGAGGTGTGTAATTGGAGCAGCCAGGATTAATGACTAAGTTTTAGGAAGTATGGGTCAATTAAGTCTGTGCCTGCACTCTTCCTACAATCCAGCTGTAAAATTAAATCCTCCACTTCTTTCAGAGATACAGGCTGAAAGGCAAAGGCTGTGGCATTCACTGAGACATTAGTGTCCAGTTTTGTTGGATCCTGTAGACCAAGTTGAGAGCAGAGGTTACTGGCCGGGGAAGTATCGAATGTAAGGCCTGCAGTGGTGAAGTGGTTATTGAGAAGGTTAAGTATTGTATGTTTATTGGTCACCGTGGTGGAACCAGAAGTAATTTTACCAGGCAGAGTTAGAAGATTCATGACCTTCTATATCCTTGAGCATTTTCCAGAATTTGGCAGAGCATCTGAGGGAAGAGTCCAGTTCTGTGTGGAAATAATTTGTTTTAACTGCCCAGACCATCTTCGTACAGCGGTTCCTAACTGTTCTAAATGCTGTCCAGTCTGCTGAAGTTTTGGTTCTCTAAGCTTCTTTCCATAATGAATCTCTATAAAGCAGTGCAGCCTTCACCTCTGCTGTAAACCAAGTACCGGACTTTTTCTTTGTTCGGCTTTTAACCAGGGGTGCATGCTTATCAATCACCCCGAGGACAATTTCCTGGAAGATATCATGTGCAGCATACACCATTTTGGCTAAATAGAAGTGCTGCCACTTAAATGAGTTCTGCAGGTCGAAAAGAAATGAATGGGGGTTCAGATTTCGGCGATTCATCTTGAAGGTATATTTGGAGGTGGAGACTGGTTTTGTTATAGCTCGCACACAGGCAGTGTAACAGTGGTCGCTGGTGTCAGTGAAGAAGACAGTAGCATGAGTAAATAAGTGAGCTCTTTTTACTAAAATAAAGTCTAATAGGGTGCTATTGATCATTTTTTTTGGGGGGTGCGTTGCTTTGGAGATAAATTGGGATAATCTGAAGGAATCACAGATGTCTTTGAGAGGATTTGAGGTGCTGGAAAACCAACTGAGGTTATGGTCACCCATAATAATGACCTCTGAGGACAGTCCAGTCAAGGTGCTACTTAAATGTTTTAGCAACTGTAGTCCTGCCGAGGGGGGCCTATAGCAGCCTATGACATAGAATGCAACAGAGGATGAGAGCTCACCATGAGCGTCAGACTGTCAAATTCCTTGTGAACTGATGTGGAATCCAAGACAGGTAACAAGTTTGTCATGCACATATATGGCTACTCCTCCTCCCCTGGTCTGCCTATCAGCTCTGAAAATGTTATAAGATGGGATGTTAATCTCCGAGTCTAAGGTGCCAGGTTTGAGCCAATATTCAGAGACCACTAGAACATCTGGTCTGGTATGACACATCCAGGTCTGTATAGATTCAAACTTCTTAAGGATACTACAGGCATTTACATGCAGAAAACTCACACCTTTAATGCAGGCTAAGTCTGCAGGAGAAGATAGCCCGGCAAGTGGGCCAGGGTTCAGTTCAACATTGCCAGAACGTAAAAGTAAGAGTTTTTTTAATTGCTCCTATAACCAATCCATGGTACCTAATCCACTCCCGTTTGCGGCGATGTTCATGAAAGTTAGGGAGTCACAAGGGCGACTGCCAAGAGAACCCATTGTTGCATAGATGAGCACCCTAGCCGAAAAATGCATAGGATTCCAAAGTTCATGGCTTGGTGTAAATGAAGCCGTGCCCACAATGAGTTTCACAGAAAGAGTTCCATCAGACCATGGTGGCTGTACACAACAATTCAAGGTTTCAGATTCGTCAGCTAAGTTTTAATTAATTCTAAGGCTAACTAACAGTAGGATCAGCCCTAGGGAGCAGCAGCTAGATAGAGGAAATTGCTTCAATTCTGGGGTAGTAGGGGTGGGTAGAGTCCTGGGGGATAAAGATATAGAGCCTTGTTATCCGTGGTCCAAGACAGGGAGGTTACACCCTATTACGAATAACCTTACACTGTGTTGATTGGAAGACTAATACTTACAATGGAATACCACCCAAATGCTATGATGAGAAACTTAGTTCAGGGGCAGGGGATGCAACACAGTAAATAAGACTTAAAGAGTTAAGATTAACACCGACAAGTGTTAGGCCCTATAACTGCATTCTGTATCATTAATGGGAGTTATAATATTAGTGAGCGGGGAGGATGAAGATTGCCTAGGGGTGGTGCTGCTAGGGGAAGGAGAATATTTAATAAGGGCTGGGGGTGGAGGAGGGGGGTGGACAAAAAATTCAAGCAGGAAGGAGAGAAAGTGAAACAAAATGGGATTATTTGCAGGGCACTGGTAAGAGGCGCAAATCTACCAACAGTCCCTATTTTCCCAGGATAGTCCCTATTTTAGGCAGCATGTCCCAGTGTCCCCACAGGTTTTATAAAATTACACTTTTGTCCTGGTTTGTGCTTACTTGTCCCTGTTTTGTCCCTTTTTTTGCTTACTTGTCCCTTTTTTTGGGGACTGCTAATCCGTGAGTGACAGTTATTTCAGCACCACTGTGGCGCTGCTGGGGCTGGACAGCAGTTTGCAACTTCAACCCCTGTGCCTGTGTTGCACTGCAAGCATGTCAGTGGGAGCACAGTAAAGCATGTTCCTTCCTGTTAGATGAGACTGGGTAGTAGTGCAAACAAGCGCATGTGGACGTCTGCCTGCCAGCAGCTGAGAGGGACTCCAGACAGAGAAGAGACCAACAGCAGGGAACTAAGGTACCCAGACCTGAACAACTGTAGGGAAGTGTGTGAAAACAATCTGGTGTGGTGGTGGGAGTCACTGAATTTGCTTAGCAAATGAGGTGAGTGTAAGCAGGTTGGATGGGACTGTCAGGAGGAGCAATACATGCAGCTCGAATGTCTGATCACAATTTAACGCAGGTTTGCTTCTAATGAACTTTCTGCACATCATGATTTGGAACTTGCTGCAGCAAAATGATGTATTGTTTTAATCTGGATGTTTGCTACTGGTGTTACTGTGGGGCAGCATGGCCAGAGCAAGCAGCAAAATGTAATTGATTGTGTGCAGCGTTGTCTGCGGCAGTGCCTGTGGGAGTGACACAGTGTGGGGGGAAGGGGTCATGGTCAGAATGGACCGTCCCAGTTTTAGGCCTCAGAAAGTTGGTAGCTTTACTTACAGCTGTGACACAAATGAAACCTGGTCAACACAGAGAGGTATTCACAAAAAGCTGTCTCATTTTAAGCTTAGTTTCAGATCCAGGATAAAATACCACAGGACCTTAAAACAAAGAAAGCTGTAATACTTTAAAACCTGAAAACCTGCACTCTAAAGGATTCTGCACTTCAAACAACCCTTAGAGTGCAAAACTGCTGTAAACAGGCTTAGATTTACATTTAAATTAGCATTCACAGGACAATTTGGAGAAAGTTAACCAGTACCAGAATCAGTAAATACAATTAGCTTCAAGTCCAAAAGGAATAGGAGTAACAAAGAATTTAACAAGTGGAGCAGCCAATCATCAGGCAGAGCTGATGGTTCTGGCCAGTCGGTGTGGAGATGCCAGAAGTTTCAGCAGCGTACCTTCGGTCTGGTGGTCAGCAGGCAGTACAGCGAGGAGGCAGCCGGAGGACAGCGGGGAACCACGGGGCTGCTCGTAGCAGCAGAGGCACCCTTGTCAGTGGTGAAGCTAAGGGAATCAATTGTGCAGACTCCTAACACTAACGTTCCAGTGAGATATTACACAGCCAATTTTTGGGAATCACAATTTTAAGATAACAAGTCACACATTATCAAAGGCAACATAGGATAATATCAACCTGCCAGCAATCTACAATCTATTATTGGAGGGTCATTTCCTCCCATTTAAATCTGTCCAAGCCACGTACCACTTACCAGACAGGCGTGCATTTCAAGTCCTACAGCTGATGCACACCATAGCGAAATGTCTGAGGCCAGGTCCATGGATGGATAATCAGGGTTGTATCCTCCATGCTGTTCTACAAAGTGCCTCCTTGCCACATTTCATGTATTTATTTATTTATTTAAAATTTGTTTTCCGGGTAAGAACCCAAGGGCATAAATGCCCATTTTCAAGGGTGGCTCAGATACATACAACCTTTCTCTTGACAATGGAACAGAAATAAAACAACAGAGAAGGTTGAACAGTAACACAATGACCATAAACATGAACAGAATTCATACAACTATACTATATATAAAATGTATCAACTTTATAACCTACTTTATCCGATAGTCTGTCTGCATGGATAGGGCCTGCCCATACAAGAACTTAGCCTTCCTGAACAACCAATTTAACTGGAAGAAAATCTGGGCAGATATATGTATGTGTATTATATATACATATACACACACTTGTATTTAGAATGCTAAACTACATATTAACACAATTTCACATTTAAAGAAAAATTTGTTGTGCTTCAGTAAAACAGGCCAAGATGAGAAGGTTGACTTCAGATGTCTGCACTCGATGTGGAGAAGAGGTTGAAACCCTGCAACACATCTTCTGGCAGTGTCCATAGGTTTAAGAATTGTGTGATTCCATTAGATGTAAGGCAGACACTCTTCTGAGTTTATATGGAACCTGGCCACTCTTAGTAACTGTGACTGAGTCACCTGTGCGTAATCCTACTGTTATTGATAACTTATCTGTCCTGCATAGCATCCATCTCCCCCCCCACTTCCTTCCCTGCCTGGTGTGACCCAACTGAGCACTTACCCTCACGTCTCCTCTTTATCCCCCTGCCTTCATGCTTTCTCCTCACAAATATTAATCCCCCAATATTCACCCCTTCCCCTGATTTCCCTCTCACCTCACCCCCCACTTTAAACCCTTTCCCTTATCCTCTCCCCCCATTACCCAGCCCTGCCCTATCACCTACTTACATAACCCTGGGTAGATTCCTATCCAATTCCACCCCTCTGACCACTTAATTCCCTTTTTCTGTCACCCCCTTTGTCTCTACCCCCACCCTACCCCTGCTAGCATCTATTCTGTCCTCCCTCTCCTTTGGTCACCACCACTTCTGACCCACCATATCTCTACCTGCAAGCTCTAAAGCTCAGCTACCACTATAAATTGCTTGTCCACCTTAGGTATGCCCTTAGTACTGTTGCAATAAAGTTGACCTCTCCTACCTGATGTATTTTAATTGTATCTGTATGTACCATAATGTACTTGCCTGCTGTATATACTCCTATCTGTTTCATAATGTATACGTACCTTGTCTGTTGCCTTATGATGTGGAACCTTTGTAAATGAGCTTTTAGCTCAAAAGTGCTATCCAAGATTCCAATAAATAAATAAATAAATAAATATGACCTTTTTCTTACCTCAGATATGCATAATAGATGATTGTAGCACCATACCTGTAAGAGACAGAATATATCAAATGGCTATTATCGTTCTCACAGCTAGAAAAGCTAATCTTTCAACACTGGCTAGATCAGAAGGTAATTACATGTAACAAATGGCTACAAGACTTGCTTTTCAATTTGAGAATGGAGAAAATGATTGCAAGCATAAACAACTTACTTAAGACTTATGATACTCATTGGAGCAAACTACATGCTTTATATTCACTTCCAGAAATGGAAGCTACTTCAGGGTCAGTCCTCTAAGTTTACATAATCAAATTTTCTGACAAAATGTTTATCAGGTTTGATCACAAATGTACTGCTGCACCCTGGATATGTAACCTTCAATTAAATGTTTAAGAATTGTTTCTGTAACCCTTCTGTTCCCATTGAACATACAGCAGTTGGGGATGGGTTCTGTCCATGTAGAGATCTTCTGTTAGTACTGTTTATGTCTTCTAACACATGGAGAAACATAGAACTTGATGGCAGATAAGGACCACTTGGGCCACCCAGTCTGCTCATTTTTCCCTACCTACAGTATCACCGCAGACCCTACTTGATCTCCAGCTCTTTCTCCTTTCCCTCCTTTTCCACTAAGATTCCTTTATGCCTATCCCATGCATTTTTGAACTCTACCACTGTTTTCACCCCCACCACCTCCACTGGAAGTCTTTTCCAGGAATCCACAACTCTTTCTGTGAAGAAGTACTTCCTCACATCTCTCCTGAATCTACCCCCCCAGCTTTGTAGCATGTCCCCTTGTTCTTGAGCACCTTTTTTCTGCAAAATACTTTTCTCCTCTACTTTTTTTTTTTTACACCCGTGAGGTATTTAAAGGTCTCTATCATATCCCCCCTCTCCCTCCTCTCTTCCAGGGTATACATACAGTATGAAGGTCATTTAGCCTCTTCTCATGGGGCTTTTGATGCAGATCCTGCACCATTTTAGTTGCCCTTCTCTGGACTGCCTCCACTCTGTCTGTGTCCTTCCGGAGCTGCAGTCTCTAGAATGGGACACAGTATTCTAGGTGGGGTCTTACCAGCGATCTATACAGAAGAAATACCACCTTCCTCTTTCTGCTGGTGATACCACTCCTTTCTGCAAGTGATACTATTCCCTATGTACCCCAGCATCCCATTAGTCCTCCCAACTGCTTTGTCACACTGTTTGGCCCCTTTTAGGTTATCAGAAATGATTACCCCACATCTCTTTCCTGCTTGGTGGTTGTCAATATCACTCCACTCACTTTGGACTCTGCCCCTAGGTTTCTGTGCCCTAAGTGCATTATTTTGCACTTTTTCACATTGAAACCCAGCTGCCATACCCTTGACCACTCCTTAAATTTTCTCAGGTCTCTGCTCATCCTTTACATGCACACACACACACACACAACATATTGCAGACTTTGGTGTCATTTGTAAAGAGGCAGACCTTCCCTTCCACCTCCTCTGCAGCGTCACTTATAAAGACATTGAAGAGGACCAGTCCCAGTACTGATCCCTGAGGCACACTGCTAGTCACCCTCCCTTGAAGTGAACTCTGTTTACCAGCACCCTCTGTCACTTGCTTCCTAACCAATTTCTTATTTATTTGCTTTTGGTAATCAGGTAAGTGCACTAGACAGAATTGCCTATTTTCAGACACGACCCGGGAGATTACAAATCAAAATGAGTTACAAGCAATGGTACAGGGAAAAGCAGATACACTGCAGTAAATAAAGCGATCAACAGCCTTACAGAGGTGCAGAATTACATAGCAAAAAGTGAATGATATACATAGCATAAGCATTATATTACAAAAGGGATAAAACAGCTTTACAGAAATAAGTAACATACGTGCATAACAGCAGTGCTGGTGGCCTGGGCAAAGGGTAAGGGACAGGGTAGGCATGGAGATAGAAGAGCAAGACCAAGTAAAGAGGTATAATTCATAAACTAAAGTCATTTACATGCATCCAGAGAGGCAAGGTAATTAAAGAGGGCATGCTCCAAGGCAGGATGAGAACTGGAGCATCTAAGGGCAAATGGTAGGGAGTTCCAGAATTTGGAAGTGTAGAAGAAGAAGGCAAGTTTACCCATTTTGGTGGAGCATTTGGGGACAGAGACCAGAGGTGAGGTTGCGGATCAGAGGAGTCGAAGGCTGTCCACAGGGGTGAACATGGCTGCTAGAGAGGAGGGAAGGGAAGAACAAATTATATCATCTGTCTGGCAGCCTATGGAATATTAGCGTCAGGAAGAAGGGGATAACTAGGGATGTCAGAGTAAAGTGTGCAGCCGTGTTTAAGATGGTGGGCAGACAAGGTAAATCTGCAGACATTGTTATAGGCAATGTCCCATGTTTGTAGGACATTTGCCTGTGCATGTGCAAAGAACGGCAGTGCATAGCATAGCAAAACCAGGGAGCAGAAGTCCTTGGGCGATGGAGATCCTAGCAATAGGGGTCAGGGCATGACAGGTATGATAAGCCAGCTCAGTTTTGGCATTGACAGACTTTCAAGCTGCATTGACAGAGCAATTAAGAGAAGGATCTAGTGTGACCCCCAAGTATCTGAAGGAGTGGGTAACTTGTACAGGAGAGCCATCAAGGCAAGAAATGAGACATGAAAGGTTTAGGGCACAACATTTCCTGCAGGACTCAAAGAGCATAGCCTGGGTCTTGGTGACATTCAGTACCAGGTAATGAGTTGTGAGCAAGCTACCCAGCTATGTCTGGCAGCCCTGGTGTCAGCTGCCATCCACTCCTATCCAAACCAGACTAGCATCTGCCTCCCCAAGGACTTACCCTAAGTTCCTCTGCAGATTTATCATACAGTAGGGCTGGGAAGGGAAGATCTGTTTTCCCTCTCAGAGCACAATCCAGACAGGAGGCATCCCAGGTGACAGCATGGGGTGGGTGATGGGTCAGGTATCATACTCCGACTTGCCAGGATTTTTCCTTGTTCCTAGTTTCCCCAGGAGTCCTATGGAAGATCGACAGTCATTTGCCTGATTTACAGTAGTCTGACACCATCTGGCCAACAATCACTTGCCCGATACTAGAAATTTGCCTGCAGTGGAGGTGATTATGTTTCAGAATGGGGGTGCGGGGAGGGGTAAAGCCCCCCAAACATACAGTCACCCCCTAGGCAGGCAGCTCTGTATTGTTGGGCAAGTGACTGTTGGCCAAATGGTGTTTGGTCTATAGTAAGTCAGTCGAGTGACTGTCAGTATTGTGTAGTAGACCCATTTCCCCCTATACGGCAGTGTGCAGTGACACATGTGCTTGCATGTAGAAGCATGCATGCATCACGTTTCTGCCACCAGATGTCTTCTTATCAAACTGTGCAAACTGTCCTGCCACTGCACCTCCATGTGTTGGCTGTCTAGCAGGGACAAAGCTGAAACCCCCTTTCTAGGAGAGGAGACCAGTCCTTTGGATGGGCAGAAGCAGGAAACTACAGACCTGTTAGTTTAACCTCAGTGATAGGGAAAATGATGGAATCACTTCTGAAGGAAAGAATTGTTGAGTACCTAGAGGCCAGAGGGGCACAGGACCCAAGGCAGCATGGATTCACAGTGGGAAGGTCATGCCAGATGAATCTAATAGATTTCTTTGACTGCGTGACCAAAGTAGTAGATCAGGGAGGGTCTGTGGACGTGGCCTACCTACACTTTAGCAAGGCATTTGAGTCAGTCCCACACAAAAGATTAATATACAAGTTAGCCAGCCTGGGAGTGAGTCCCAAGATGATAGTCTGGGTAAAGAATTGGCTGGAGAATAGGACACAGAGGGTAATAGTAAATGGAGTCCACTCTGAAGAAAGAGGGGTTACTAGTGGGGTATTGCAGGGGTCAGTATTAGGACCGGTCCTCTTCAATGTCTTTATAAGCGACATTGCAGAGGGACTGGGAGGAAAAGTATGTCTCTTTGCAGATGACACAAAGATCTGCAACAGAGTTGATGCACAGGGTGGGGTGGAAAGGATGAGAAGGGACTTGGCAAGGTTAGAGGAATGGTCAAATGTATGGCAGCTTAGATTCAATGCTAAGAAGTGCAAGGCAATGTACCTGGGAAACAAAAACCCAGGGGAAGAGTACACAATGGGGGGTGAGTTACTAACAACAGCAGAAATGGAAAGGGACTTGGGGGTAGTCATATCAGATGACTTAAAGGTGGGCAAGCAATGTGAGAGGGCAGTAAGGAGGGCTGGGGGGATACTGGGATGCATAGGGAGAAGCATCACCAGTAGAAAACAGGAAGTTGTTATCCCTCTGTACAGACAGCTGGTGAGACCCCCATCTGGAGTACTGTGTACAGTTCTGGAGACCCAGTCTCCGCAAGGACATAGACAGGTGGAAGCTGTCCAGAGGAGGACAACTAAAAATGGTGCAGGGTCTGCACCAGAAGACATATGAAGACGACTAAAGGAGCTTAATATGTATACTCGAGGAAAGGAGGGAGAGGGGGGACATGATAGAAACTTTCAAGTACCTCAAGGGAATCAACAAAGTCCAAGAGGGTAGCATCTTTCAAAAAAGAGGTGTGCAAGAACAAGGGGGCACAATTTGAAGATAGAGGGGAGACAGCTCAGAGGTAATGTGAGGAAGTATTTTTTCACAGGGAGGGTTGTGGATGCATGGAATGGCCTTCTGGAGGAGGTTGTGGAGTCAAAAGCAGTAGTTGAATTCAAGCATGCAGGGGACAGTTATAAGACAATTCTAGGGGGTTGGGGTAGGAGGAAGTAGGCTGCTAGTTAACTAGGATCTGCAGCTTATCCAGTAGGTAGGGAAATGGGCAGACTGGGTGGGCTAAGCGGTCCTTATCCGCCATCAAATTCTATGTTTCTATGTTAAATCCTCTCCCACTCATCTGACTCCCAGCGGGGCCCCTTGCTCACTCCCAAACTCAGGGCTGTGGTGTGGCAGGAGCTAAGTCACCCAGAGCCTCAGCCATCCACTCCATAGGGCCAGCTTGGGAACTCATTTTTTTAAGTAAAAGCTTTGAGTCATGTCCACATAGTTATGTAAACAAACAAACAAAAAGAAAATGTATCCATAATCCTGTTAGTTTTTCTACTGCTGCTGCATACTTCTGTGACTGCTTCAGAGTGCTCTCCACAGTAACCCCATCCCCCTCCTTCTTCTGCTCTGAAATAGCAAAGAAATCTCAATCTCCTGGTCCCATTTCTTGCCCCATGATGCATAACTATATGCTGGTCCGCCTTAAACTGCTTTTGCCAGCTGCCTGCCCAGTCCCCCAATCTGTTACTGTTTCCTTGTATTCTAGCATTCTCCTACCCTGTACTTTGCTGTCTTTGTGCTGTCTGCAAATATATTTATCTGACAGCCCATCCAATTCCTCAAGGTAATTAATAAATACATTAAACAGGAGTGGTTCAGCTGGCCTGGTGGTGCTGAGGGCTGAAGCACTGGACGCCTTACCTTGAGCCACGCCGGCGACCCGTGTTCGAGAACGGACATTGGGCCCCGGGGATTGGCAGGGAGGAGAAGGATTGAGTGTCCCTAGTACTGCTCTCCTTCTCCGGGGAGGGAGGACAGCAGGGCTCAGCGATTGCCTGCCACCTAGCAGAGGCTGGGAGGTGGCACATCAATGATGAAGAGGCGAGAAGTGTGTCAGGCACTTGTGGGGCGATGCTGCAGGGCATCACGGCACTGCGCCCCCTGGCACCCATTGCACACCGCACCTCGAGGGGAACAGAATAAACACAGAAAAACACGAGTCCTCTGCGAATGACGATGGTCCCTTCAGTGATGGCCGGAGGCACCTTCCGAACACTCATCAGTCCGGTGGGTTGAGTCGCTCCCACCCCTGTCATGAAGGTAAGTCTTGGGGTTGGGGGTCTCATACCCAGTGCTCACACGGGGATGTCAGATGCTGGCAGAGGACTCTTGGGGAGAAAAAATAAGTAGCTGCAAAAAAAACCCAAAAAACAGCAGTGGTTCCATCATCTGGGGGACACCACTAGCCTCCCTCATGAAATATGTGCCAGTCAGCAGTATCCATTGCAACTGTCCCTTGCAGTGCTCCATGTAAGATTATTGTACCCCTCAACTTTAAAGTAGGGCGAGTAACTCCAAATTCAGAGGAGGGCAAAAGATGAGAGGGTACTGAGTAAGAAGCACTTTTCCCAAAACAATATATTTTATTCATGCAGTTAAAACCTAATAAAACCAGTGCACTTGTGTGAGTGTATGACACACACATGGTCTGGGGCAGTGTGAGCCTGACAGAGTTGATCAATGTGTTTTTATCTGTGGCTCGTCGGCTCATGCCACACGTACAGATACTGTGTGTGTATATGTAGCCCGCCCAGCCACTTATTCACACTGTCAGATTCGCAGTGTGACTCTCCCCAACACACACAAATGTTTTAAGAAACTGGCTGGGCATGAGATAAAAAAAATCCCATGCAACAGCTTGTTTCAGTGCTCCAAGCTTTAGTAGCCACCTGTTAACTGGGCCTGACAAGACAAAATGATACATGATTTATTTATTTTTTTTAAACATTGTGTTTGCTCCTGGCACAGGCTGAGGGAGATAAACTGTCCTCAGGCAACACACTTTTGGCAGCAGTCACATTGCTCCGCTGTGGGCCACTTAAGTTTCCTCTGGTCCCTTCAGTTCCTGCAAGGACATTGACACAAAGATGTGTAGCTCGGCTGCACCCTCCAGCCAAGCACCTAATGGTGTTCTCCCCCCACCAAAAACCTCTGCTGCAGCAATACCATCCGTGCATCCATAGGTGGTAGTAATGCCACCTGTGTACCCACCCTCCTTCCCCGGAGGAAGAGAGCATCCTCTGGGATGCTCGACCATCCTCGTTCTCACACCGTGACCCAGGCTCGTTTCTGAACATAGGTCACTGGCATCATGAGCGGTAGCATTACTGCTGTGCTGACAGGCCAACCATCCATGATTAATTTAAGAACGGACATAGTGTATGTTTTCGCGGGAATAATTACTGATGGACCTGGACACTCAAACTGAACCTGTGCTATTCTATATGAATTGTTTTAATAGATACTATAGTGATCCAGTAATAGATCCAGTCATTTGCCATTGCCTGTGGTGCTGCTTTCACTCTTCCTGTCCATTGGCCAAAGTGCTTACAAGGTTTTTACATAGCTTTTCTCCTAATCTTGTTAACCCCTTTCTGTCTTCAGGTTGGCCTCTAGTAACCGTCGAGTCCCATGGTCCACTACCTTTCTCCATTCAGAGAGTGCTGGCAGCTGTTATTTAGACAGCAAAATAGTTTTTCTCCCATTTGTGTCCCTTTACCTCCTTCTTCATGGTAGCACGCTTTTCCATAATGGCTTATGGATATGCAGAGTACCCCCCAACAATAAACAAGCTCCCAACCAACCACAAGGATTGCTAAGGTGGTGGAACTCCCCCCCGTCCCCCAAGTTAGGGCATGCTGCCATGGACAGTGCTTCTCCCAGACAGGTAAATGGTCCGCTAGTGTCCTCTAGCAATTTATGCTTTTACAACCCTTGGCATGGTGTTCCTGTCCTACCGTTTAGACCCAGTTCCAACCCTCCACAGCTTACCTCCATACCCCACTAATCTCTTAGTTTACCCCGAAGTGAGACTTGGCTACAGTAAGGCAAGTCTCCCACCGCTTCTGTGAATGTAGTGGGAGACATCAGTGGTGGGGTCAGAGTGGCTGGTAGCAGACAGTGGGACCTGGCCATGCTGGGTATCTTGCTGGCTAGCTCCAAGAATTTTTCTGGTTAGGCCCTTTCTCCTCTCTGTAAAGAGCACCTGTGGCACCAACCTGTAGGTGGGGAGCTGACAACACTGCATGGTTGCCCACAGTGTCAAGGCAGACCCTCTTTTCTACCTGCATGTGGTGCTCAGAGACCAGGAAGCTCTGCACCCGCCACCCATGGTCAGTGAGTGATGTCTGCACATTGCCAGTCTGGCAAGGGATTTGGGATCCAGGATCAAACCTGGGCTTCCCACATAGTGTAGCAGTGTTCCATCAGCTGGCATCACCGGGCTGGGCCCCTGTCTGCTCCTATACATGGGTTGCTGGCATCGCAGCACATGGGCCATCATGTGACCATATGCGATTTTCTTCCTTTTTAAAGATGTGAGACTTTCAGACTGTGGCCCAGCATCTTTAAAAACTAGATTTGCACAGATAGTGCTCTGTCCTGTCTGACCAGTGTTTGTTGGATAAGGAAACTATTTGAGGTAATAGTTAAAACCAGTTAAATAGTATAAAGCTGCTATCTGGGCACCAAAAGAAAAATCTGCCTCCTCTTCCTCTACCTTTAAAACATCTATTTATTTAAAATTTGTTGACCAGTGTGTAACCCCCCTACAAATGGGGGTTCCTAAAGTGTCTTCCTGGCTTGCCTAGTGCCCACTGCCAGGCTTGTGTTCTGTGTTCTAGCATTTTAAAAGTGCTGCGCATGTGAGTGCCTATCTAGCCTCTGTGCCTGTCTCCTTAAGAGGCATCATTTTGTGGTGTATAATTAATCTGGGTAGGGGCTGAGTGTTTCCAGGCTCGAGTCCCGCCTGAGCTGCAGTAATATTGCTCCATTCTGCCATTGTTAATTGTGCAGAGAGAGCTCTGTTAGAACTTGTAATTGCTGATTAGCTGCTCTAATAATAAGGGCATTATAGTTTGTCTAACCTGCCTTTCTTTGCACCAATCAGTACCTTTTGGGGACTTTTTTATTTTTTTTATTTAGTTGTTTAACCAGGTATAGCACACTAAGCTGAAAGCTTTTTTACAGGAGCGACCTCGGAGCACAAGGAGGTTAAGTGACTTGCTCAGGGTCACACAGTATGTAAGTGGAAGCTGTGGGATTCAAACCCAGGTCTGGTCTGCTGGATGTCACCAAATTTGCAGCTCTTTAAAATTGGAGTCTGTCCCCAGGGGTCTTGTGGGAGTGAATTTCTGTGGGAATTGTAGTTTTTACATGTTGGCTCCTAAATGGGACCTGGAGGGGGAGCCCTTGCTTTGACAGACAGATGGATTAACCAACCAAACCCTTTTTGGATGAGAAGGAAGTCCTCGTGCTGCCTGCAGCAGAAGTCATTCTGAGTTTGGAGTTGAGAAAGTGAACAACTTGAGATATTCGAGCAGCTGCTCCTGCATAGTCACGTGGGAAACTGGTGGGAAGGCTGTGTTTGGCCTGCCTGCCTACTTGCCCTCGTGAGGGAATCCTGCAGTTCAATTTAAATCAGACTATAACCGAATAAGTTTGTGACCAGATCTACCAAATTGTGACTGCCTATTTGCCTGAAAAGGACCGAAGATTTGCTCCATGCGATCGTCCTGTCAGGATGTCTAAAACAACTACAGAATGTACGGTTTTGCACAGGAACACTGTAATTGCAACAGGACTGTCATCCGAACTGTGGTACTGTTTTCTTTTACTGTAAGTGTGTTGAATGCTGTTAGTGGGTCGCGATTTGGTTCCCCACTGCCTGATTGTGTCACACTTGCTGAAAGCTGTATCCAGCACCACCAGATTGTCAGCAGAATTGTCCACCTGGTCTGGGCCCTGCCACTTTGGCCCAGCCAGCTGTTTGTGCCTCAGAGAAGACTATTGATGAGAGACCTGCCTGGGGGTCAGCTTCCTGCTCAATATCATGAACAGGAATGACACCACGGTGAATTGTGTGGGCCCTGCTTCTCCTGGCATACCAGCTTGTCATCCTGAAGTCTCCATTTCATCAATCCTGTGTCCTGTACTGGGTAGCGTGAGTAAACACCAGGGTAGCTCCCTGCAACAACAGCTCAATCCAAGTGTGTTATCTGATTTAACTGTTTTATCTTATCATCACAAACTGAGCCACTTGGCTCCAGATTACAAATTGAGGGTTACTGTGCATGACTATTTCTTTCCATCATTAGGGCCCTGACCAGCTGCAATGCCGGCCTACCCTGGGCAACGTCTCAGGCTAGCCTGCACCATCCACTGGATACTCAGAGTGTGTGTGAGTGTGTTGAGGGACTCTAAAGTGCACGCCTTGTAGCCTGACTGAATAAGTATTTAAACCAATCAACCTGATTTTTGCCTCTTCCTTGGTCATTCCCCCTGAATAAATCAGATCTGAATCTTTTTGCACTTAACCTTCCTGTGGTGCACGTCTGTACAAATAGCACTATGTTGTTATTGCTGGCTGTGTTTAACCTTATTTTACAGGGGGTCTCCAGGGCTGAACTGGTGGAACCAGCCCTTGTGGTAAGTGCAACCAGAGTGGGGATATATCTGCTGTTTGGGGGTTATTGTATCTGTGTGCTCTGTACATTGCTTAGGTCACTAGAGGGGAAAGAGGGGGTTCACAGTGTCCTGGAGGGCTGTACCCAGGTCAGTTACACTACCACTAACCCTGTCCTCTGGGTGGAGGCACCCGTTTGCAGTACCCAGGCCCCTCAACCTGCATCTGGTCAGGCAGGCAGTGGTTACTCTTGGGATAGCGCCACATAGGGGTTACAAGTGCCAGCCCAGTAGGCGCAGTGGTCACACTACCACTTATGAAGTCAGCGACCCAGTTTTGCAAACAAGCCTCAATCATCAGGGGCTGGCCGGGGAGAGGAGAACTGCGAGTCCTAATGGATGCTCTCCTCCTCTGGGGAGGGATGACTGCTTCACCTTGCTGTGCTACTGCCCCCTGTAGGTGTATGGCTGGCAGCACAACAGACATGATATTGGGAATGGGAGGCATTGTGGAGTGTTTGGCAGGATGTGTGTCTGTAAACTTCCACTGGGACCTTGGCCCTAATGTCCATGTCTCCATGGGTTGGGGACATTAGCAGCACAGGGGTATACTAAGAGGGAAATCTCATCTGTCCATGCTCCATGAGAGCTGAAATGGCCAGACTGTAGTATAGCCACTACACTGGACAGAGGAACAAAAGAATAAAAAGAAATTAGAGGCACACTGAGCTAGACTTTGTTTCTAGGTGTGACACGGGGGTGTGTGTTACAAGATGGTAAGCAATGCAATAAAAAGTGACAAATGCAGTTCACAAAATCACATAAAGTATTGCCGGTCTATCAGCACAGCAGTAGTGCTGCTGCTGAAACCCAGGAAAAGCAATGCATCTAAAAGAGAGGGGCTGGTGCTAAACTGGAGCAACCAGTCCCAAATCAAAGTCCAAAGAACCAAATGGTAGCACTTGAGGAAACTAAAATGAGACACTGAAATTCTAGGCTTGAGAGAATCAAATGCAACGCCATTTATTGTGAGCCCAGCAACCACTGAACAGCACAGACAGCGCTCTTGTCTGTACTCTTCAATGGTTCCTGGGTTCACAATAAATGGCATTTGACACTATCAAGCCTTCAATTTCAATGTCTCATTTTAGTCTCCTTGAGTGCTACCATTTGGTTCTCTGGTCTTTGTATCTTTGTAGTGCTGCTGCTCATGATGCTGGTGACACCAGTCTGGAAGCAAGCCTGAGTCGTCAGGAGCTGGCTGGGTGGAGGAAGGTTGACACCATCCTGTGCAGTGGTGCTGCCCCCTGGGTGACCAGAGGTGGTAATGCAACTGGAGGGACGAGTGAAGGGACTGATGTTGGTGTTATTGGAGTGAAGCACGCCTTGTGTGCAGGTGCCATAATGACCTGGCATGTGACATCCAGAGGGGAGGAAGAAAACACAGAAAAACACTGCCCCAGCCACTGAGACCAAGGCTCTGGTATATCCAGGCCCTGTATCCCTACCTTGGCATACCACCGGACGTGACATGGAGTTCGGGGTTATATCCCCCTAACGCATCCCTGACTGGAGGTACAACTGCATGGGGGGTTGATTGCCAGGTATAGGGCGAAGGGGGTCCAGAAGGCCTTGGGAGATCTGGAGGGAATCGGAGACTGTAGTGGAGAAGGGGGCCTAAAATATCGTGGCGCTATAGAGAATAACATAATATCCTGCTTCCTTCAACCTTAGTGCCAGAGCTGCTTCCACCCCTTATTTAAATACTGCCTAGGCCTATTTATAGTTTTAAATCCCTTCCCCTACCCATGTATCACCCCCCAGGCCCTTCCCACACCCCTCCCACTCAGGACCACATTACCCACTAGTTTCTGATTCACTTCCATAAGAGTGGGAGGGCTCCTGGTGCCAGTAGAACAGAAAGACATGACAATGAGTCACACAGTGCAGTAACTGCAGAGGCCAGCATTGCTCTTTGTAGCACTGAACCAGTGTCTGACATCACCAAACCTGGTGGTGTTAGACTAGAAGATGAATACCCAACACAGGAGACAAAGAATGAACTGGAAAAACATAAATGACACACAAGGCCACCTAATGGAATGTGCATAAGATGTCTGCAAGCAGTTGACCGCGGTTGAAGAGTGCTGCCAGGGGCAGTGTTTCTCTGACCTGGGAACTTGGCACTATGTTCTATTGCCCCCTGTGGCAGGCTTAATAAGAATAAATTCAACTACTTCACAGGGGCACACTGCATGCTCATGGGCTCTGTCCCTGATACAGCATGGTACCAGCAGGTGAGGACAGTGGACAAGGGAGAACAACAAAATCTTTCATGGTTTCCATGGACTATACTATCAAAAGGATCCAGGAAACCATGCAATATTTGAACACAGTACATTTTCCATGGTTTCCATGAAAAGGATAATCTGACTGACAAGGTTTTCCATGATCTCCACCAGTAGTTTTCATGAAAAGGACAAGGAAAGCACAGAACAACAGAACGTGGCATGGAATTTCATGGAAAATTGCATCTTTCCATGCCCTCATGCAAATAAACTACTAGAAGTACAGATTTTTTTTATTTTACTTTCTGCTTATGCTCCTAAGCACCCAGCCTACCCTTGGCCCCCTCTCAGGCTTGTTAGTGCCCCAGTCCTATTACTTTGCCTTCTCCCAGCACTTATCTCATGCTCCCCCATGGAGTCCCCTCCACCAGGCAAGCCTCTGGAAGTGGGTCAGGACTATCGGGAAGTTCTTCAACCAGTCTTCTTGGGGAGAATTGCCTCGTTCAGCAGGTGTGGGCTGAAGGGCTGTCATTCTGCATGGCTGGTGGATTTACCTCCCTGTTTCTCAACCCTCAAGGACTCATGTTTGGATGTCTTGACGTGTGCATGCTGGTCGCGCACCTGTTGACATCAGTGATGTCTTCCCCACTCTATGGTCTACCACTGCATCCCAGCCTATGGTCAACCAGGAGGCAGTATCCAGCAAGGCGCAGACACCCTTCCTCCCTGGAGCAGACAAGTATTACCCCCCCTCGGCTGACCACTGACAATCCACGCTTCACTTCTGAACCCAGGTTGTCGGCATCATGAGTGGCAGCTCTACTGCTGTGTCTGTGGGCTGACTGTGTACGGATTTGGGTTATGGAAGTGGTCAAAAACCTTGTAAATATATTTCTGATTTTTATGGAAACCCATAGAAATATGTACAAATACTTCATGGATTCCCAGCTCAACTTGCATAGTATACGTTTCATGGAATCCAAGAAAAATCTTGGGCTGGGAACCGAAGGTAATCAAACCTACAATATACTAAAAAAAAAATTACTTGTAGTTAAAATAACATTTCATTGCAACATCTCATTTTTAAACCCTGTCCACTAACCTCTGTGCAAGGTTTGCAGTGCAATTCAAAATGGAACTGAATGGATTTTTTTTTATTAACTGCCAAGCTCAAGATAAGCTGTGACAAGATAAGATATGGAGGAACATTCAGAAATGAATGATCCTGATTGGTTTTAAATGAGTTAATGTTTCATTATTAACACATAAGCACTGAACAGGTTGGTGAGACTGCCATACAGATTTGTAGGCTGGTAAAATATTTCCAGAAGAGATTAGCAGACTAGATGGTTGGCATCTACAAGGAGTACCGTAAGTCTTTCCCCCAGCTCCCCTCCTAACAATGTTCATCCAGTCATACCTTTCCTCTGGCTAGGAGGGTAGGAAAGCAACTGCCTCTGCAGCTCATGGCAGTGCCACGCCCAGTCTAACTGACAGTCGGTGCCTGTGTGCCTGGTACCATCCCACAGTGAATGAGCATGTTATTGCTCTAATACACTCGGGTTGAATTGCGCAAGGACCTGGGCATCACTGAGCTCAGTGCTGAACCCCGAACTTCTGAATCCATCTTTATGTACAACTGCCACACACACTGCTTGCATTTATGTATAATGTTGTTTTTTTCAACACTGTTGCCAGCCCATCAGTGCAGTGGTGGAGCTACTGTCGATCAAGGTTCGAGAACAAATCTGGGGTGCAGGAGAGCCAGCCCAGGGGAGAGGGCTCATACATCTATATGACTATATTTCATAGTAAACAACAGACTGACAATACAACAGAAAAATACAACAACTAAAAACCTAGCTGGATGCAGAAATATCAATCCTTCACAGTATGGACCAGAATCACAAAACTTTGCTGGGCGCAAACCCAGTTTGACCAATGCAAACTGGGTTTTGCCTAGAGTTGGTATTCAGAAAGCCCAGGTAAACTGGGTTAGTGCTCGGGCAAAGTTGGGAGGGGGGCTGCAATGCAAATGAAGGGGAGGGGACAGGCATATCCCCGCAGCACCATTTACAAAGTTTTAGTTCCATGCAAGGGCCGTTTGCGAGGGCACTTGCATGGAGAAATTACCACCGACAAAAACCTGGTGGTCATCTGCATAACCCTAGTGGCTAGCGGAGGTACTGCACCCCCCCATTCTCTGACTGCTGACCCTAAGTGTAGATGATGTTATGGTCCCTCCCCGTCCCTGATTGCCCAACTGATATAGAAAAATATATTTCCATAGTGTAGTGGTCCCTGACCCCTCCTCAATCGCCCATCCGATATAGAAAAATGTATTCCCATAGTGTAGCGGGCCCTTCCTGATCACCCACCCGATACAGAAAACTATTTCCATAGTGTAGTGGTCCCTTCCCCCTACCTGATCGCCCACCCGATATCAAAAAATGTATTTACATAGTGTAGTGGTCCCTCCCCAGTCACCGATCACCATTCCCAAATCTGGAAACCCCCATTCCCTGGTAGTTTAGGGTCCCATCCCCACCCCATCCAGTGCGACCCACCACCCCGGTTTCCCCTCATCCCAATGGCTGATTGGCTACTAGCACAGCCCTCCTCACACCACCACCACAGCCAGCTGTGGTCTGAGCCCTACTGGAGCATGTACCGAATACAATACGACTGTACTGTATTCAGTACGTGCTCCAGGAGGGTTCAGTTGGTGACCAGCCATGGAGGTGTGAGGAGGGCTATGCTGGTAGCCAATCAGCCATTAGGATGGGGGTAGGTGGTGGGTCTCACTGAGTGTGGGTGGGGGAGGACCCTAGACTACCAGGGAATGGGGTGTTCTGATCGCGGATGGCGATTGTGACTGGGGAGGACCATCATGATGGAAATAGATTTTTCATATCAGGTGGGCGATTGAGACAGGAGGACCACTACACTATGGAAATACATTTTTCTATATCAGGTGGGTGATCATGGGGGGGGGGAGTGACCACTACTCTATGGAAATACATTTGTCTATATTGAGTGGGTGATTGGGAAGGGGTGAGGGACCACTACACTATGGAAATACATTTTTCTATATCGGGTGGGTGATCAGGGATGGGGAGGGATTACTACACTATGGAAATACATTTTTCTATATCAGGTGGGTGATTGGGGATGGGGAGGGACCACTACACTATGGAAACATTACTTTTGTATATGACTTGGTGATCAGGGAGCTGGGAGGCCACCACTATACTACCAGGGAATAACATTGTATTTTTGGGGATGGTGATTGGAGGAAGGGGGCACTAGACCACCATGGAATGGGGCTGCTTGGGGCATGGGCTGGTGGGGGGGGGGGCATGTTAAGCCAGACAAGGGTCATGCAGCTGAGTCCATAATGGGCATGCTAATGGCCTATTGCACCTTGCATGCCCAATGGGCTCATTTGCACGACCACTTTCATGAACAGGGCCTTAGCGCATGTGCACTATTGTTGCTGGCCCATTCTCCTTGCTGGCTATGGGGGCAGCGCTGCTGTGCTTACTGGTGGTTTTCCTGGGTTAGCGCTGCCCCCGCCTACCCTATTCACAGTCGGATAGCACACCCCACTATCCAGCTGTGAATAGCTCCATTGCTCATCAGCGCAATTGTGGGCTGCAGTATAAATGTTTGCACTGCACTTTGCCTTTTTTCATGGATCCTGGTCTATGTGCCATACCACCATGAAATGTTCTGAAATGAGTTAATCTTATGATGTGTAATTCAATAGCTAAGTGCCTGCCATGTGATGTAAGTAACTTTTAAGAATTAAATGGGCATGCCTTATCAAAGCATGGTTGTTTTTGTAGGTGGAAATGAAACCATGAATGTTCCCCAAACTCTTTCAAATAGATCCCCTTTGTCTTTTAATTCATATGTTTTTCTCTCCAGGGGTAATGTTTTGGCTGCCAGTTCAAGCCACATCCCTATCATCAGAGGCTGACAAGAAACCAAAGTGTTTTGTATACAGTTCCTTGCTAGTACCAGCAACACCTGAATGATTCTGGGATGAGGATCCCGGTCAGCCTCCCCTGAGTGGTCAGTCCTGAGCAGCATAGACAGAGGCATATCCTGTATCACCATGCCAGGTCTCTTCCCAATCTGTGTTCTGATGTCCACCCAGAATTGTCTGAGGTTAGCACACTACTGCAGATAGGTCCCTCTGGATACTCCACATTTCCCATACATCGGGGAAATCCCTGGGGAAAACTTACAATCGCTGGTGGGAGATATAGTCGATGGATAAATGTAAATTCTGCTTCCTTATACCTATTACAACGTAGCAGCCACATATGGGATTCGCAAATCACGGCCCAATTTTCTGCAGTGATTGCTGCCTCCAAATCATGCTCCCATAGTCGATGCACTCCGCCAGATCTGTCTGGAACAGCACCTCTCAAGTGGGAGTATATACGTGCCATGGATCCCTCAGGACTAATTCTAGCCTGCAGAATCTCCCTCTCAGGCTCGTAAAGTCTAGATGCCTCAGGGTTCATCCTGTTCATATTCTGTAGATGGGTAGAGACCTGCAGGTACCTAAATCTATGGTGGCCTTGTAGCGCAAAGGCCACCTCCAGCTCCCCTTGAGTCCTAAGGTCATTATGTCCAAAGAGGTCCCCAAAACAACCCACTCCCCCTCATCACCACTGCCTGAACCCTTGATCCTCCAATCCCAGGACGAACTCTGGGTTACCACTAATAGGAGCCAACAGTGACTTGTCCATTACTCCCCCAACAACCTTGGCAGCTGCTCCCCATGCCTCAAACGTGTGTAGTGCTAGTGGGTTAGCCACTCAGGACACCTGGTGTTTAACCATCCCACCTTTATCCAAATAGCAAAGAGGTGATGGGGTTTTCTACTCAAACTCCAGTGTGACCCAACTCACCCCTTTCTCCTGCTGTAGCCATTCTCTCATAAGTCTAAGCTGAGCTGCTACATGATAATGATTTAGATCAGGGAAGTGGAGGTCTCCTATAGTAGTAGTATGCCCTTTAAAGCATGCCAGAGCCACTGTCAGTCTCTTTCCCTGCCACAGAAACTCTGGGCACTTAGCCTTAAATCACTGAATGTAATTTTTACAAAGACCCATTGGGAGCATTTGCAGCAAGTAAAGCATATGCGGAAGGACATTCATTTTGAGTAAATTAATCCATCCCGACCATGAAACTGGAAAGGCTTTCCATTGGACCAGGTTCTCTTTGATCACCTTAAGGATTCACTCAAAGTTTAGCCTATAAAGGTTAGTTAGCATTGGGGCCACCGTAATGCCCAGGTATGTAAGAAATCCTGTGACACGTTTATATGGTTATCCAGGCAGCTCAGCTTGTACCCCGCCTCCCAGCTGCATTAGCTTAGACTTATCAAGATCGATTTTTGTACCCTGAGGATGTGGCAATGGCTTTAATAATCTCAGGCAAGGATCTCCTCGAGTTAATCAAAAACAGGAAAATATCATCCACATATAGCGAAAGCTTATGTTCCTACCCCCACCCCCCATGCACCCCAGCTATTCCCGGGCATCACCTAATGTAGTGGCTCTATCTCAAGGGAAAACAGGAGTGGGGACAAAGGGCAACCCTGTCTGGTTTCCCCGAGTGAACTCAAACTCCTCTAATAATTCCCCATTCACCAGGACTCTGGCCTTGAGTGCTATGTACAATGACTGCACATATTTCTGAAAGCCGTCCCCATCCTAAACTTCTCCAATACTTCATACAAATAGGGCCATTCAACCCTGTCAAAAGCTTTCTTGGCATCCAGAGAAAGCACTAATGCCTACCCTGGATGCTGAAAGCCCCACTAGATCACATTTGGGGGACCCCGAATGTTGTTACAGGAATAACTCTTTCATACAAAGGCAGTTTGATCCAGTCCAGCTGAATCAGGGAGGAACACCTCTAATCTCTGGGCCAGAGCCTTGGCTATAATTTTCATGTCGCAGTTTAACAGCGAAATAGGCGAATAGGCCATACATGTCATGGGATCCTTTCCCGGTTTTGGGTTAACCATAACTGTGGTGTGACAGCACGAATTGGGCAAAGAGCCCTATTCGACCACCTCATCAGCCATTGTTTTAAGGCTTGCCAACAGCGGTGCACCCAGTGCTTTATAATATTTCATGTCAAACCCATCAGGTCCCATCGTCTTCCCTTTCTTCAATGTTGCTAGAGCTGCATAGAGGTCTGCCACTGTCAGTGGTGCCCCCCAGATTCTCTGCCTGCTCTTCTGTGATCTCTGGTAAAGTTAAGGTGCGCAGAAAGTGTCTTGCCTGATTCACCTGTTGCACACATTCCCCTATATGTAGCACCCTATAATACTCTGCAAATTATGCTTTAATGTCCGCACTTTTATTGTAAACCTGCCCCCTACTGTTTTCAGGACCAACACTATTGTAGTGGGATTTTTACCTTGGACCAGTCGAGCCAGCTTTGGGCTGGGCTTATTGCCCCACTCACAGATTCGTTGCCTCGCATAGTAAAAGGTGATAGTGGCATCATTGGTGATAGCCAGTTTAAGGGCTCTCTGGCAGTTCTCTGCGGTTGAATAGTGTCATCAGACTGGTCCTCATAGTGCTACTGCTCCAGTCCCTTGACAGCCTCCTCCAGTTTTTGGATCTTTTCCCATTTCTGTTTGGCCTTTGATGCCTTAAGAAATTATCATCTCCCTCATGTAGGCCTTCCCTGCCTCCTATAATACCTGCTTAGAGGGTACAGTAGCTTGACTGGCCTGGAGGTAACCCCTCCCCCACTGTTCTTGGAGGAATTCCATGAATTCCTTATGGGAAACCATATACGCTGGGAACCTCCACATCTTTTGGCATGTCTCTCCTCCTTTAAAGTGCAATGAAAATATTACTTTGGCATGGAGCTGAGACAGAAATGACGGTAATCTCAATATACGTAATCCTGTGGTACCAGTTCCTAGGGGCAAAAATGTCAAAAGCCTTTCTAAAGTCTAAAACCTTTGTTGGTGCTTGCTTTCTGACTCTAGTTTTATACCAAACCACATGGTCAGGTGAGTGTTGGTTCCCAAGGGATTCCTGCTACAGAGACATTTCAGTCCACATCTGGCATGTTGAAATCCCTATTAGCAGCACCTCACCTTGCTTCAGCACCTTCTTTATTGCTTCTCACAACTCCCTGTCCACTTCTTCCTTTAGAGATGGTGGTCTATATGCCACTCAATCCTGATAACCCTTCCCCATCTCTGACTGTATGTACCTGCAATGCTTCCATGCTGGTGTCCCCCATGACTTTATCCTCTGTAGCCCCGATGTCCTCCTTCACATACAAGATGACTCCTCCCCTTTTCCCTACCTTCTGTCCCTTCTGAAAACTGTGTATGTTGGCATGCATAGTTCTCAGTCATTGTGCTGCGTAGCCAGTGTCTCCATCACAGCTATCAGTTCTAATTGGACTTCTGTCACCTGTGCCTGCAGGTCACAAATCTTATTTCCCAAGCTTCTGGCATTTATGCACATCAACCTTGAGAGTTCCTATTTCCTTCTTGTAGTCTTGTTAGTTTTCCCCTTCTGCTCTTTTTCATTCTGCCCTTGTTTTTTTTTTATACTTCATTTTGTGTATTTTGTTAAGAAAAATACATCATACGTTCTTTGATTCCAGGTATAGGATTTCTGTACAGAATGATTATGATAGGTAAATCTTATCCCTTCTTTCATTGTTACAACAGGTTGGGGTACATACAAGATTATTACAAACATATCTGTTTAAGATGAAGCTTTGCAGCAAGACCATGGACAACAGTATCTAAAATATTTATTTAAGAGTCCAAAGAGTCCCTTCTTTGCAGTGAGGCCATTGTCAAAATGACAAGACCCAGGAGTCCATGTTAAAGTCCAAATTCAGAGAATTATTCCTTTTGATGTAGCTAATCGAGATGCCCCATAAATTTGCACACCGACCGCTATTAGTGTCATAACAAACAGCAATATGACACAAATAAATAGAGCAGAGTTACCTTAACTCAACTTCGACACCAAAATGGTGCCACTTATTTATAAATGTGATTTATGCAATAGATACATCGTGTTTAGAGCTTTATATTGTGGATTTAAATCACTTTACCTTTAAGTAATCAAGTGCCACAACGCATAAAAGCAAATAGTAACAAGAAATTTTAGTAATTTTACTTATCTTCAGGTAATGTGACAGTAATTACTCTAGTGGTACAGACCAAACTCAAAAAGATATATTCACTGAAATTGTTCAGTAATCCCTCTTCAGGTGTCTTCTTCTCCCACATCCTCTGAAGGACTTGATTTGGTAAAGTCGATTCGGATCATGTCCAGCTTACGACCCACATCTGCTGGATCGTTGTAAATGAAAGTTTTTCCAGCGTAAAGAATCTTGAGGCGTGCAGGCATTTATAATGTGTGGTTAATCCCCAGCTCCTACTGGCCTGCTCTGACGGCATTGAATCCATGGTGACACATCCTCGTTGAATAACTCAGATCATGAAAACAATGTAAAATAGAGCCATCAGGCAGAGTGAGTGCCCCTGCTGACTTTGCTTTATGCAGCACAAGGTCCCGAATATGTACCCTCTTAGTTACCACCAGTACAATCCGGGGAGGTCCGGGTTATTAGGCCTTCTTCTTGGGGTTGTACAATAAGCTCATTATATCAGGTATTCATCTCTCAGGTGAAACAGATCCCGCAAAAGTTGGTGCATATAATCAGCCAGGTTAACGCTTTCTACTCCTTTGGGTATCCCCAAAAATCAGAGGTTACAGGCTCAGGCGTTGTTCTCCAGATATTCAAGTCATGAGCGAGGCAGTTTGTCCTCTCTAAGTATGCCATTGGTCACTGTAGCAGCTTTCGCTACTGAAGTTGAAAGCTCAGACTGATTATTTGTCAGTGTCAGTGGCTCAGCAGGTAGCACACTTTCCTTTGAGTCTGGGAGATCAGAAGGCTGTGGGTTCTATCCGCACAACAGGCACTTAGCTTAATATCCCAATACTGACACTGTAGTGCAGCATGAGGGGGGTGCTGCACTCCTGAGGGGCCGTCTTTCGGATGAGACGTTAAACCGCAGTCCCATCTGCCTGTTCTGGTGGTAGTTCAGGTGAATGTTAAAGATCCCATGGTAGTTCTCGAAAAGAGATGGGGAAGTTTTCCCGGTGTCCTGGCCAAATTTCCCTCATTCACTGAAAAAGTACCACCAACAGCTTAATCTGGTTCAAGGTCAGTTGGCATTCATCTGTATCCCGCTCCCTTGGGTCGTGCCTGAAAATAGGCAGAATCTGCCTAGTGCACTTACCCGGTCAAGAAAAAAATAAAAAATTTTCTGAAGTGAGTATTTCAGTCTCTGCCTGCTTGAGCCTTGAATTGTATACTTCTAGTTTCTTGTCTATTTGCTGTGCCGCTTGTAGGATGGCATTCACTGTTGTTGCCAAGTCCCCAAGCTTCCCGCTCTCCTTTCCAGTGTTTAGAGTTCCGCTTGTAGTAGGAGCTGGGAATTTTCCTTTGCCCCTATGCTTAAAAGAGTCCGTTTTTGTTCTGCCCATTTTAGAAATTGCCCGAACAAACTTCCATGGTATCAGAGTGACTTTAGCCTTAAGGTTCAACTGTTAGATCTGGACAATTGCAGTGAAATTAGTGCTTTTTTAAGCTTTAAATCACCACCTTAGGCTGGATCAAATTTAGGAGCATCTTGTTCTGTCAGCTGCTGTCCATGCCCCCCTCTGCCCTTGGTTTTGTTCTCAGACTTTTCCCTCTCTGTGTTGCAGTTTCTCTTTATCTACCCTGTGTTATAATCTCCTCAAGTTCATGCCTGTCCTACATTTTTTCTCCAGTTTTGTTACCTTTGCCTCTTTCTTACTTTCCATGTAAGTGTCCTCTCCCCCCCATCTGTTTTTCCCTTCTACCTACGATAGTGTCTGGGGAGGCCTGCCTGGCCTGTCATAGTTATGTAGGTATAGGTATACCTATCCTAAACTGCAAAGCCTTTCCCCTTGCCTTGCTTAAACTTGCCCTGATGTGATTTGCAAACCTCTGCCCCTAACACCATTGTGCCCTCCTTGTTTGGGTACAGGCCATCCCTTTTGAATAGATATTAGCACTTCCAAAAGGGACCCCACTCTCTCAGGAACTGACACCTCCCCACCATCCCTTTGGACATGCATTGAACTGATAGACCCTGAACTGTTCCCTCTCATTGTCTTGTGACCTTTGTAGAACCTCAGAGAAGGCTACCACACTTGCTCTTTTTCCCTAAGAGTCCTTCTTGGAGTGTGGAAGCTCTCCTTTACTTTATTCACACTCATCCTGGCCAGGTCATTTGTGCCTGTGTGCACCACCACACATATTACATCACAGATGTTACAGGTTAAGGGGTGTTGAGCATAGACTTGATAAGGAATGCTCATCTGTGCTGTGGTTAGTTGGTGCATCTCTATAAGAGCATGAATCTATTGTTTATTCTTCCCCTGCTTGAGACACCCAAGGCACTTTGGTTTCATTGGGGGGGGGTCATGTAAAACTAATCTAATAGATTTCTTTGACTGGGTGACCAAAAAAACTAGATGTGGGTGAAGTGGTGGACATGACCTACCTAGATTTCAGAAAGGCTATCTACATCGTTCCACATAGGGGACTATTAAGCAAGCTGGGTAGCTTAGAAGTGGGTCCAAAGGTAGTAAATCGGATAAGAAATTGGTTAGGGGATAGGCAACAGTGGGTGGTGGTAAACAGAGCTCACTCCAGGGAAGGGAGGGTGACCAGCGAGGTGCCTCAGGGATCAGTGCTAAGACTGTTTTTCTTTAATGTCTTTATAGGTGACATTGCAGTGGAGATGGAAGGGAAGGTCTGCCTCTTTGCGGATGACACCAAAATTAGCAAAAGGGTGAACACTCCAGGGGGGTGGAAAGGATGAGCAGAGACCTGAGAAAACTAGAGAAGTGGTCAAGGGTATGGCAACTGGGTTTCAGTGCAAAAAAGTGAAAATTAATGCACTAAGGTCCAGAAACCCAGAGGCAAAGTACAAAATTGGTGGCGTGTTATTGATAACCACCAAGCAGGAAAGAGACCTGGGAGTAATCATGTTGGAAGATCTAAAAGTGGCCAGGCAGCATGACAAGACAGTAGTGAGGGCAAGTGGGATGCTGGGGTGCATAGGGAAGGGTATCACTAACAGAAAGAGGGAAATGGTGTTGCCTTTGTATAGATCGCTGGTAAGATCCCACCTAGAGTATTGCGTCCAGTTCAGAAAATCACATCTCCGGAAGGACATAGACAGAGTAGAGGCAGTCTAGAGGAGGGCAACTAAAATGGTGCAAGGCCTGCATCAAAAACCTTAATAGGAGAGACTAAAGGACCTCAATATGTACACCCTGGGACAGAGGAGGGAGAGGAGAGATGTGATAGAGACCTTTAAATACCTCACACTGGTAAATAAGGTACAGGAGGGAAGTATTTTTCATAAGAAAAGGTGCTCAAGAACAAGAGGTCATGCTATGAAACTGGTGGGGTAGATTCAGGAGAGATGTGAGGAAGTACTTCTTCATAGAAAGAGTGGTAAATTTCTGGAACAGCCTTCCAGTGGAGGTGGTACGGGCCAAAACAGTGGTGTGGTTCAAGAATACATGGGATTAGCACAAATGAATCATAGTGGAAAGGAAAGGGGAGGGAGAAAGAGCTGTAGATCAGGCACAGTCTGATGTAATAGTGTAAGTAGGGAGAAATGGGCAGACTGGATGGGCCAAGTGGTCCTTATCTGCCATAAAATTGTATGTTCTACACTTCTATGTTGATATCCTCTCAGCTGCAATTCAGCCCCATCACTGTCTCAGAATCCAGAGACCCCATTGTACCTGCTCTGTGGGTTAAGTCCTAAACGGATGTGCAGGTGGGGGGGGGGAAGGAATTCCCCACCAGGAGTCTGAATCTAGTTTGTGCTGATTGAGCAGCGTCACCCTGATAAGCAGGGAGGGGGGGGCTTTTTTTTTTTGATATGCTGGCTCCCCGAGATGCTAGGCAAATGAGTGTGTGGCTAGGCACACAATGGGCATGCATGTTTCAAGGCCCCCCTTGCATCTATCACTGCCATCCTTGCTGAGTTTAAATCTTGTGGACACCCCCAGATGGTGCCCAAGCAGCTGTGCTTGGACTGCCTCATACCTGGAACAGGAGAGTGTCCTCTAGGATGCTCATTCCTCCTTTCACAGCTGGTTCCAGTGACTTAGGATCATTTCCAAACCTGGATAATCATGAGCAGTTGCCCTACTGCTGCACTGACAGGCTGGCCATTTCAAGGTTTGACAATATAGGCCTCCTGCCCAGGCAAAGTTGCAAATGTTGGAGTAAAGTCTTGGGATGGTCAGCTTCTGGCCCTATTTGGTTAACGTCCATTATCATTTGTGGTTGTAGTCAACACAGAATTTGCTGTATGTTGAGGGGGTGGAACCTGAAGTCACTAAGGCAAGACAAATCTGTAGAGCTTCTGACCCTCAGCCTGAGAAAATCTGAAAAAAAAATATTGAAATAAATTTTATTTAAGGAACTAAAGAAATATTATAGATGTACTAGCATTTTAACTGCCTGTTGCTCGGTTTTGGACATAAAATCTGCCTCCTAGGGGGCGCAGTTAGACAGAAGCTGTAGTGCTGGGAGGTGTTGATAGGAAAATGGGAGGCCCTGTATTAGCAGCATCCTTGCAGTCGCCTGTTGCTATAGCATCTTGAGAACCAACCCTCCATTGCTGAATGCTGTTCATGACCTGAATGTTTGGATGCAGTCTCTCAAACAAAAGGTGGATGCTTTAACGCAAGAGTACAGATGCTGGAAGTCAGGATGGATATGCAAGATGGAGCTGTGAATGAGGCTATGGAGGCAGTGGGGAAGGCAATGGAGATGACATTTGGCATGGCGTGCAAAAACGAGTATCACTGGCTCTGACTGGAGTATTTGGAGACTGCAGCAAGGTCGGTTAATGTGAGGGTTAGGGGGTTATCTGAGGAGTACGAGGGCTGTGATCCTGTTGCTTTTATGTCCTCTCTTCTAGCAGATAAACTTAAGCTAGAGCCACCACCCCAGACTCTGTGGGTGTACTGAATCTCCCCTGTCCCCCTGGAGATGGCAGAAGATGGCAACTGGCTCCCACAGACTACTGTTTGTAAGGACAGGAATCGGATTCTATTGGCTGCAAGGTCAGTGGGCCAGCTTCAAATGATGGAGGGAGAATGGTCCAACTCTCCTCGATCCTCTCTAACTCCACTTTTTTCACACCCTTCCAGTCATGATTCAGGAAATCCCACTCCACCACCACCTCTCTGAGGCTAACAGAGACCATCTCCACTGGCTTTGATAAAGGCCACATTACCTTGGCTATCTTTGTCGACCTGGCCAAAGCCTTTGACACTGTTTCGCTCCCCCGTCCTACTGCACAGCCTATCAGGTGCTGGACTCTCCCATTCTACCACAGGCTGGTTCAGTGCCTATCTGCCCAGCAGGTCGCAATCAGTCAGAATTGCTGATGTTACCTCTTCCCCCTGCCTATTACCACTGGAGTTCCCCAGGGTTCAGTGCTAGGCCCTATTCTGTTCTTCTTTTTAAATGACCTCCCCCAGGTTTGCTCTGCATCCAGAATCCACATGTATGCTGACGATACAGTTCTGTTTACATCTGGCAAATCTATCTCTGATGTCACTACCAGGCTTCAGTCCGACTTCACTAAAGTCCAACTCTGGTATAGTTCTCATCAACTTTTTCTAAATGTTAAGAAGACAGTCTCCATGTCCTTTGGCACAAGGCAGAGACTCGGAAGGCTAAGTCAACTCTCCACCTTTCACACCCTTGATGGGTCTGTTCTTGAGGACTCCTCCTCATTCAGGTATCTCAGCATCTGGCTGGATAGATACCTAGACTTCTCTGCACACATCGATGCTGTTCTGAAAAAACTAAGGCCCAAGCTCGGGGCCCTTTTCAGAAACCGCAGCTGCATCCCGCTCACCACCAGACATGAGCTGATATTGAAGATGATCATGCCTATTTTGGACTACTGCGACAGTCTACGGTGCTGCCCCACAGTCCTCCCTATCCAGACTGGACTCTCTCTACAATTCCTTCTGCCGTTTCGCTCTTGATGCCCCTCACCTCACCCATCATTGTGATTTTTACTGCTCCCTAAACTACCTTCCTCTTCACAATCAGCATGTGCTACATGGTGCTAAGTTCATCTCTAAATTCTGGCTTGGATCTCTCCCCTCCTACCTCTGCTCCTCCCTTGGTACCCCTCCACCCTCCCTATATTCCCTGAGATCCCATGCTGACACATGCACCCTCTCAATCCCCAGCAGATCTACATCCTCTGGTCAAAAGCCTTCTCTTACCACCTGCTTAAAATGTGGAATGCTCTTCCTCAACAAATCCACCACTCCTCCTCTCTAAACTCTCTTACTTCTGCTCTGCACAATTACCTAACACCAAACTGCTCTTGCTTCTGACCCCTCCTTGCCAACAAGTCTGTCCTCTCTCCCTCTCTCTCTTTCTCTCTGCAGCCCTTACCTCCTCTGCACTTATCTGCCCTTTATTGCTTAGTTTTTACAAATTGTGTCATTGTATACGTATGTCTTCTCCCATGCTGCTAATGTATCACCTGTGCACCACTTGTAATGTATTGTATGCATTGATTACCATGTATCGCATGCTTTATGCCTCTGTAATATGGTATGTATGTATTTATGAATTCACCTTCTGTATATCCCACTTCCCTTTCCCCTAGGACATACTGTGAGATGAGCATTGGATTGCTCTGTGTATCTTTCGTGGTGAAACAATTCAATAAATAAAAATAAAATTCCCTGATCCCAGCTTTGCTACAAGGGAGCAATAGACATCCTACTAGTCCATCGGGAAGTCACGTCGGGACTTGGAGCTGAACAATTCTGTGTAGATGCTGGTGAAAGTGCACGTCTCCTACCCAGGGAAAAACCTACCTCTGCGGTGTTTCTTGGGAAGCTGAGCATCTGGCAGAGAAGATTTGGGCTGAATGTCATGCTGAAAATGCCATGGTGGACTCTGAAAATGAAGACGGCGATTAAATATTCCTTCTGACTTTTTCTTGCACTTGGTTTGCCATATATACTTTTAAATCCTTAAATATTACAGTTACACTTTAAGTGTTGGTTAACTACAGTGTAGTTACAGTATAACTGCACTGTAGCTGCATTGCAACTGTAATGTAGTTGCATGCAACTAACATGTACCTACAGGGTAATTACCCTGTTGCTCGTGTGAGTGTTTTTTTAAATATAATACAGTATTTAGTGTCAGGCAGAATGGCTGTTTAATATTTGTCTTTTTATCAGTGTATTAGTGTAACATGCCATGTGCTGTGTAATATGAATTTTCTGTTAAAATGGCCACTGCCATGAGGATCTTTCTCCCTGCCCTTGTAGGTTATGGGGGATGTATTTCTATGGTGCATCACAGTTGGTGATTAAGACAGGATTATATGAGTGTAAGCCCCCTTTGGGAGCTTACTAGTTAAATAATGTAGCCACTAAGTCTGGAGCTGGGGCCCTGCGGAGTGCCTCAGGCCAGAGGGCTTAAAAGTAAGGTCTTAGTGTGAAAAAGGGAGATCCAGAGGGAGGAAAAGAGAGGAGTGTGGCCCGGTGTGTTTTTGGCAGTGAGAGCCGAGGTTCAGGGTCAGGGTGGGCCATGTGCCACCCCAGCCCACTGCCTCTGAAGATCAGTGGGACTTGTGTGCAGTCGTGTAGTCGTGAGTCATCTGGAGCCAGAGAATGCCATCTTGGGGAGCTGGAGCCTGGGGAGTTAACTTGGTGCCCACCTTGTGATCTCCGGCACTGAGGTGGGGCAGCGTAGGTGGGGTCCTGGGCAGCCTCATCTGTGTGGCGAGGGCAAGTGGCGTCCTCGGTATGGCCAGGACATTGGGGCAGTGTGGTGGTGGCAGCCCATACTGTTGAGAAGACAGAGGTGGAAGCCTGTCTCCCTTTCCATGTGGCACTGAAGTCTGGTTGGGAAGTGTTCAGGAAACTTATGCAGCCGATAAGGGAAAAAGTGCTCTGGGTTCCTGGGATCACCAGGGCTCTGCTGTGTTTATGATACTCTGGGATGCTTGGAGCCTACCACTGGCATCGGCAAGAAGGGGACTTGGCTGTTTCTGTGAGGGGTCTCTGTTTGTGGCAGACCATCCAACTTTGGGAGAACTTCAGGATTGAGCCACCATTGTAAGGATTTGGGACCGCCTATATGCAGCTTCAGGAAGTCCGAGCTGGGTTGGGGTGTCTGTAAGTTGTTCTTGTAAAGTAAGAAGTGAAGCCCAAGTAAGTTTTGTGCAGGAGTGAAGCCAGAGGGAAAACTATTGTGGCCTATTTCAGCCCACTGCAAAGTACTGCTGCCAGGATTAGCAGAGCCTCCACTGCTCAGAGGGAAGCATTGCAGAAAGAGCTTTCGGAAAATGAAGGTTACTGTAGACTGTGTCAGACTTTGTGCCTAGAAAGTTACCCATCGCTTGATTCTGTACCCCCACACTCCATAGAGTGGACTGATCAATTTTGCACCATTAAATCATTTCATTGCACTTTTACCTCTGAGTGGACAATGTATTCACTTAAAGAACCTTGTGATCTGTTTACTAAGAGTTTTCCCGCAGCTGCTGCGTCCATCATCTGGTAACTGCCTGCACCCCCTGGAGATAACTCCGCTGAACCCAGGTAATGAGTTTTAATTTCTGGGACTGTGCTTTTCATGGCTGCAAGTCCCCCCAAGTACCATCCGGAAAACCCCTAGACATTGGGAGGGGGGTTTACATGAGCTAACATTGTACATTAAAGAGCTACAGTAGTGTACTATGTCTTTTTAGCCATTTTATGTTTACTGGAATACTTATGTACATCAGTTTTTAGTCTTATGCAATTTGTTGATGTTATAGCTGTACCACATGAGCCAAACCCCAGTTTTCAGACATGTCTGTCACGGCTCTGGCAAGGACAGTTGGTCGAGAGTACCAGAAGCTGTGCAGGAAGTGACACTGTGGGGGGAAGCTGTACAGTACGTTGAATGCCTGCACACTGCCATGGAATGTGAAACAACTGAAAACATAATGATTTCTTTGTTACAAATAATTTTTTTGCACCTTTTTAATGAATTAGTTTGTGTGCCACATCTGGTGGTACATGTTATTATGTGTAAAGTTTATTTTAGTTGTAGATTCCATGCAAGCATGGCAAACAGAGAAAGGCTGACAGCTAGAAATAAATGAACACACTGTACAGAATGAGAGACTCTTCAGAACACTTTTCTGATCACCCATCCCCCATGAAGATGTGTGAATAAAATTATCAAATTATTATCATCTTCCTCACAACAGTCTGGATTATTAACTCATGATGAACAGGGAAGGAGAAGCAGTCTTTGTTTTGATACAAAGCTCCTAGTTTAGGGTGAAGTTTCAAGTGGATGGCATGAATATGGACTGAGAAGTTGAGATTTATCTAGCCAAATCCCAAGATGTTCGAAGGCAGGGACCACGTTAAGGGGGGGTGCCTTCTGGGGTGGTGAACACTGGAGGTGTCGAAAGCCTTGCCATTTTTTGTCTAGTGCCGAAGGTCATTGAGACTTTTATTTTTTTTTTTAGTATTTACCCTGAGTTGGTTTGCATGGAACCAACTTAGCATGTTATTAAGGTCTTGCTGGAGAGGGGCCTCCACATCTGAGGTTAATGGGCCGGAGGTGTAGATGACCATGTCATCCATGTACATGTGGATGTGAGAGTTGGTACATACAGAGGGATGGTTATTTATGAAGAGGAAGAAGATGATTAGGTCAAGGATGGAACCTTAGGGAACCCCAGCAAGAATCAGGAAGACTGAACATTCCCCCACCTGTACTGACTGCTGGTGGAATTGAGAATAAGGCGATGGGAGTGTAGCCAGTTCTGGATGCAGGAGTAGGCTCTATTGAGTGATAAGTTTATATGCTCAACGTTGTGAGAGCTGGCATAGACGACCAGGTCATCTGCATAGATTAGTGAGGAGCAGGCAGGTATTTCATCTGGGAGGTTATTTATGAAGAGTGTGAAAAGAAGAGGACCCAGAATAGAGCCTTGAGGAACTCCGATGTTCATTTTCACAGTGGTAGAAATGGCTGAGTTGAATTTAACAGCCTGAGACCTGTTTAACAGGTAGCTCCTGAACCAGTTGAGCACAGGAGAGGAGCAACCTATTTTCAGAAGGGTGGACAGGAGCAGGGGGTGGTCCACAAGGTCGAAAGCCTTGGTAAGGTCAATGAAGACAGCCCCCTGTGAGCCTTCCTTGATCCATGTCCGAGAGGATATCCGAGGTGAACTTGGCGAGGGCAGTCGTCGTGCTGTGGTTTTTCCTGAACCCATGCTGTGCATCGTTGAGCTGTTTTGAAGTATCAAGGTAACCCAGGATCTGATTTGCAACCAGTTTTTCTAGGATTTTGCTAAGTACTGACAGTATTGCAATTGGTCTGTAGTTGGAGATGTCACTTTTGTTCCCTTTTTTGTAGATTGGAGAAATCCTAGCCATTTTCCAGAGGTCATGGACTGTACCGCTGGTAAGAGACAAAGTGAAGATTTTTGCCAGTGGTTTAGAGATAAGATGCGTAGCTATTTTTAACAGGCGAGGTTCCAGCTGGTCTGAACCAGGACTAGTATATTCAGATGTTTTCTTTAGTGGGTTCAGAACCTGAGTGCTAGTAATGGCTTTGAAGTAGAAGGGGTAAGGTTTAGGGTCACTGGCGTGGGAGCTAGACGCAGGAGCTGTCACATTGACAGTAGTGTGGGTTGCTGATGGCAGTGTGCAGGTATAGGATGAGAGGTCAGAGAACATGTTGTTGAAGACGTTCGCTATGGTGAGGGGGTTGTTACAATGGGAGCTGTTTAAGACCATGTCAGAGGGTGTGACAGCTTGAGGTGTACCCAGGAAGGTTTTTATGTGCCCCCAGAATTTACGGGGATCTTGGGCTGAGTTGTTCAGCAAGTTCTGATAGTACAAGCTTTTAGCCAACCTTATGTTCTTTCTGCAGGAATTCCTTTGCTGCCTGTATAATGAGTAGTCACCAGGCAACCCAGAGCTTTTGTAGTTTTTCCAGAGTTTGTCCCTGCGTCGAAGTTGCTGCAAGAGATCTTTATTGAGCCATCTGGTTTGTTTCCCCCTGACTCTTCTCATAGCTTTCAGTGCATGCTTATTTTGTACTGAGAGGAACTGCAGTAGGAATGCTTTTAGGGCATCCTCTACATTAGCTGCGTGGTATATGTCAGACCAGTCACTGTTTGATATATCCAGGAGGAAGGCATTTTCATCCAGGTTAGCAAAGTTCGTAAAAGTGACCAGCCGAGGGGGGTTGGGTGGCTGACCAGTGCGCCATTGACAGTAGATGGGAGAGTGGTCGGTGACGAGTCGGCCATGATCCCTGTGTTAGCAATATGTTTGGGTCTATTAGTAAGGATCCTGTCAATCAGGAATCGCTGAAGGAGCAGGACAGAGAACTGTATCAGTTAAAGCAAAAGGAGGCTGGGAAGGCAGTCAGAACAGCAAAGGCCCAAACCGAGGAAAAGATAGCCAACTCAGTTAAGAAGGGGGATAAAACCTGTTATAGGTACATCAGGGAGCAAAGGAAGACCAAGGGAGGGATAGTGAGGCTTAATAAAGGGAGGAGGGAGGGTGGGCAGAGGGAGACTGTGAAAAGGCAGATATACTAAACAAATATTTTTGCTCAGTATTTACAAATGAAGAGGGGAGGTACATAAACAAACAGTAGTAACACTCTGGATACAGAAGTTGATACCAGCCTATTTACAGAAGAAAGGGTTCTGAAAGAACTCTTAAAACTAAAAGTGGACAAAGCAATGGGGCCTGATGGGATTCATCCCAGAATTCTAAAAAGAGCTAAGGGTAGAACTAGTGACACCACTGACTACCCTTTTAACAAATCATGGGAGGATGGGGTGGTACTCGGAGGACTGGAGATGGGCAGATGTGATTCCCTTCACAAAAGTGGGAGCAAGGCAGAAGCAGGAAACTACAGACCTGTTAGTTTAACCTCAGTGATAGGGAAAATGATGGAATCACTTCTGAAGGAAAGAATTGTTGAGTATCTAGAGGCCAAGGGCACAGGACCCTAGGCAGCATGGATTCACAGTGGGAAGGTCATGCCAGACAAATCTAATAGATTTCTTTGACTGGGTGACCAAAGTAGTAGATCAGGGAAGGGCTGTGGACATGGCCTACCTAGACTTTAGCAAGGCATTTGACACAGTCCCACACAAAAGATTAATATACAAGTTAGCCAGCCTGGGAGTGGGTCCCAAGATGACAGCCTGGGTAAAGAATTGGCTGGAGAATAGGACACAGAGAGTAATAGTAAATGGAGTCCACTCAGAAAAAGGAGGGTTACTAGTGGGGTACGCAGGAGTTCAGTATTAGGACCGGTCCTCTTCAACGCCTTTATAGCGACATTCATGGAAGGACTGAAGGAAAAGTATGTCTCTTTGCAGATGACACTAAGATCTACAACAGAGTTGATGCACAGGTGGGGTGGAAAGGATGAGAAGGGACTTGGCAAGGTTAGAGGAATGGTCAAATGTATGGCAGCTTAGATTCAATGCTAAGAAGTGCAGGTAATGCACCTGGGAAACAAAACCCAGGGGAAGAGTACACAATGGGGGGTGAGATACTAACAACAACAAAAATGGAAAGGGACCTGGGGGTAGTCATATCAGATGACCTAAAGGTGGGCAAGCAATGTGAAAGGGCAGCAAGGAGGGCTGGGGGGATACTGGGATGCATAGGGAGAGGCATCACCAGTAGAAAACAGGAAGTTATTATCTCTCTGTACAGACAGCTGGTGAGACCCTATCTGGAGTACTGCGTGCAGTTCTGGAGACCCAGTCTCCGCAAGGACATAGACAGGATGGAAGCTATCCAGAGGAGGACAACTAAAATGGTGCAGGGTCTGCACCGGAAGACATATGAAGAGAGACTTAAGGAGCTTAATATGTATAGCCTCGAGGAAAGGAGGGAGAGGGGGGACATGATGGAAACTTTCAAGTACCTCAAGGGAATCAACAAAGTCCAAGAGGGTAGCATCTTTCAAAAAAAGAGGTGTGCAAGAACAAGAGGGCACAATTTGAAGACAGGGGGGCGGCTCAGAGGTAATTTAAGGAAGTATTTTTTCACAGAGAGGGTTGTGGATGCATGGAATGGCCTTCTGGAGGAGGTTGTGGAGTCAAAATCAGTGGTGGAATTCAAGCATGCATGGGACAGTCATAAGGCAATTCTGGGGGGTGGGGGTAGGAAGAAGTAGGCTGCTGGTTAACTAGGATCTGCAGCTTATCCAGTAGGTAGGGAAATGGGCAGACTGGGTGGGCCAAGCGATCCTTATCTGCTGTCAAATTCTATGTTTCTATGTTTCTATGTTCTATGACTGCAGTGTTGACAGCCTGGTGTTCTCGGCTATTAGCTGGTGAAAGTTTAAGCCTTGTACAAGTGAAGCAAGGGTGTTATGGGAGGGATCCAGCCAATTTAGGTTAATGTCACCAAGGATGACAGCTTCATTGTTGTTGATAGATTTTAGCGTTAGTTGGAGTGCTTCTTGAAACCCGTCCGCTCCTCCGGAGGGTGGATTGTAGAGGCAGATTATATGCAGTTTTTTAGTACCAAGGGTCAGGATTCACATGTAGTTGGGGGGTTTGGGGCAGAGATTGTGCTGATGTCAAGGTGAGACTTGTGGTAAAGGGCAACTCTTCCACCCCTCTTTGACCCTGGCCTGTCCTGCCGTATAAATGAGTAGCCAGGTATGGCACACATGGTATCAGGGGTCCTTGGTTTCAGCCAGGTCTTCGATAGGCACAGTATGTCGGGATCTTACATTTTAAGCCATGCTTCCACTTCAGACAGGTGCTTCAGTAGGCTTTGGATGTTCATATGGGATATGAATAGACCTTTAGTTGGTTTGTTTAGTCTGTTCACGGGAGCCCCACTGCAGGGGAGGCCTGGGTTCAATTCAATATCGCCAGATAGCTTGAGCAGGAGTGATGCCAGGAACGTAAGCACTGTGCTGTAGAGGTTTAGGGCACTCCTTCGTAGCCTCCACCTATTTTTGAGGGAAATCAGTACTCGGTAAGTGCATCCTCTATTGAGGAGAAGCTGTTCCCAAGAGGGTTTAGGTTTTAGGTTTGCTATCATGAGGTTTGAGAAACTAAAGTCTGTGTCTGGGGGGGTGGTTCTTGTGTGACTCGCATCGCAGAGTCAGAGAGATTTCATTCATGCTCCAAAGTAGAAAAAGGCAGATTAGAACAATTAGCCATTTTGGTCTGCCACTAGGACACTGTGCGCCTGTAGGTGAGGGAGACATATTTCTCACTTCTGGGCTGAGAACCTTATATTTGAGCAGCTGAAGGTTTTCAGGGTAGGATTGGAGAAGTAAAGCTAGAGCTAGGTACAGAGAAATCGAGCTATAGCAGGGTTTGGAGAAAACAGATGGAAAGCTAAGGTATAGCTAAGGTATAGGGGAGAGTTTGTTAAGGGAGAGGATGGAGAAAATAGCCATAGAGTGGGCTCAGGAGGAAGGAAACGTATCAGGGGAGGTAGATTTGGTGCAAAGTAGGATTATGAAATTTCAGCAGACGTTGAAAGGTAGATCACCCGCAGTGGTGAGAGAATATAAGGAACCAATGGGAAACTGGGCACTTAGTCATATGACGGTCAGAGTCCTATAAATCTAAGGGGTCGACCAGGGTGGGTCAGGTGGGGGGAGGGTGGGGAGCTGGCGTGAAGCACCAGCGGGACAAACTGCCACCGAAGGAGCTGTAACACTTCAAACTTGTGTCCACTCGGAGTTAACCTTAAGCGGGGAGAGAGGCGCCTTTGAGCGGCGCTCCTAGTCCCAGGTCATAGGGAAAATTTCCCAAAGTCAGCGAGTTTAGGTGAAAACAGCTGCTTTTCCTGAGAAGTACAGCCAGGCAGCGCTTCAGACTAGGTTGGAGGCAACCGGCAGCTGGAATCGTTGAAAAACGTACCTGGCGGCTTTTATGGCTTTGGCGGCTCGAAGGACCAGGGTGCGGCCGGGCTCCTGGTTCCGCTTCTGGGCGTGATTTCAGCAGGCGGCCCCTAACAACAGGCTTCCTGGAGGAGCAAGGCACAAAACTTCGTCGGCTTCGGCTGGGCAGGCGGATCACCAAGAGGGTTCCTGGGCAGGCAGCGGAAGGTCCACGGCAGCGCTGGGGATTGAGGATGGAGGGTTCCTAAGCCCCGATGGGCCTGGAGAGGACCTGAGGAGGACAACAAGGGAGAGACTTTAAGTAGGAGAGCTGAGAGACAAGGCACGGCTTGAGGACAAAGAGAAAGGGTGGGAAGTGCGAAAGAGAGGAGGGGATCCGAGACAAGTGGAAGATTTAGTTAAGCTACTTCACTTAAGGCAGGTAATCAAGGCTCTACAGTAAATTCTTAATTTCTATGCAATTTTTGATTGTATGCACTACATATAAATTAAGCTGTTAGTTAAGTATGTACACTGCAGCACAAAGCTCTGTGGTAAAGAGACAGATTAGCTTGTACAGGGTAATTTTAGTCCAAACTGCCACCGAAGGAGCTGTAACACTTCAAACTTGCGTCCACTAGGAGTTAACCTTAAGCGGGGAGAGAGGCACCTTTGAGCGGCGCTCCTAGTCTCAGGTTGTAGGGAAAATTTTCCAAAGTCAGCGAGTTTAGGTGAAAACAGCCACTTTTCCTGAGAAGTACAGCCAGGTAATGCTTCAGACTAGGCTGGAGGCAACCAGCAGCTGGAATCATTGAAAAACGTACCTGGCTGCTTTTACGGCTTTGGCGGCTCGAAGGACCAGGGTGCGGCCAGGCTCCTGGTTCCGCTTCTGGGTGTGATTTCAGCAGGCGGTCCCTTCAACAGGCTTCCTGGAGGAGCAAGGCACAAAACTTCCGCGGCTTCGGCTGGGCAGGCGGATCACCAAGAGGGTTCCTGGGCAGGCAGCGGAAGGTCCATGGCAGCACTGGGGATCGAGGAGAGAGGGTTCCTAAGCCCCGATGGGCCTGGAGAGGACCTGGCGGCTTTTACGGCTTTGGCGGCTCGAAGGACCAGGGTGCGGCCGGGCCCCTGGTTCCGCTTCTGGGTGTGATTTCAGCGGGCGGCCCCTTCAACAGGCTTCCTGGAGGAGCAAGGCACAAAACTTCGGCGACTTCGGCTGGGCAGGCGGATCACCAAGAGGGTTCCTGGGCAGGCAGTGGAAGGTCCATGGCAGCACTGGGGATCGAGGATAGAGGGTTCCTAAGCCCCGATGGGCCTGGAGAGGACCTGGTGGCTTTTACGGCTTTGGCGGCTTGAAGGACCAGGGTGCAGCCGGGCTCCTGGTTCCGCTTCTGGGTGTGATTTCAGCGGGTGGCCCCTGACAACAGACTTCCTGGAGGAGCAAGCTGCAAAACTTCGGCGGCTTCGGCTGGGTAGGCGGATCACCAAGAGGGTTCCTGGACAGGCAGCGGAAGGTCCACGGCAGCACTGGGGATCGAGGAAGGAGGGTTCCTAAGCTCCGAAGGGCCTAGAGAGGACCTGGCGGCTTTTACGGCTTTGGTGGCTCGAAGGACCAGGGTGCGGCCGGGCTCCTGGTTCCACTTCTGGGCATGATTTCAGTGTGATATAGTGGCTGGACAACTGGCTGCTACCGGCAGACACAAGACAGACAAAATAGTGCTAATCCTTAGCACATGGTTCTTCACATGGGGGTCGGTGTGTGTGTGTGTGTGTGCTTGTGAAGCCCCTCTGAAATACAGAAGAGAGGGCAACAACCCCAGGAAGTCCTGAGCCTCTGGATTGGCTCTGCTGCAGGAGAGGAGTCACAGGTGAAAAAATTCAAACACTTTCAGGCAGCTTCTCTCCAGCTGGAAGTCATTGTGGAGGAGGGCAAGAGTCCAACAGCTGCTCTCTTGACCCCTGTATCAGAGGCTGCAACTTGTACTTACTAACATGGTTTGTTGTTTTCTTGCTTTGTACAGTGGTACACACCCCTCCTCCACGTAGCTGTACTGCACCGGACCCTTTGCTTTTTTTATTTCCATAATCAGGCCTCTCCCCCATAATAAAGACTAACCACTCTCTTTCTCAGCATGGTTATCAATATGCCAAAATTATGCTCTGTGCAGGGGCACTGACACAGTGCAGCTGACTGGGCATCTCCTCCGCCCCCCCCAAAAAAATGAACACATGAAAAAGTGGATTTTCTCTGTACATATTCAGCCTCGACACCCAGCTTCCAGCACTTCTCTCCCCAGACAAAGCCACAGCCCCAGACCACAATACAAAGAGCCTGCATGCCTCCGAAGACAAAACTTCCCATTCATGTTTTCACAGTCTACATCAAGTGCACAAGCCAGCTCTCTTACTCTGCCATTCCACCAAAGCCACACACACACACTAAACTCCACAGAGTCAACCGATTTCTGTATGCAGTGCAATCGTAAAAGGGAGAACAAATGAAAGTCAGAATGACTAGGATTAGCTGCATGATCTCCCATCTGACAACACCAACAGCAGATAATATTAATCTACACTGTCACACCACACACTTGCATCTCACCAACTGACAGCCCTTTCCCCCACCATGCCCAAATCAATCCAGAAAAAAAAAATACGGTATGAATACCTGTCATACAACTTACATAGCAGAAATGTTCGACAGATAAAACACATGCCTAACATTAAGTAATAGTCAGAAAAGCTTCACAAAGGAGAGACCACCCAGATAGCTAGGTGCACACGGACTTGAGATCCTCCCCCTCAAGATGTCACTTCCAATCCCTGAACCATTTGATGGAAATTGCTACAGCTCGACATACCAAAGATCAATGGAACACTAAAAATATTAAAAAACAGTCCAGATAACCAAACTGACATGAACTCCTCCACTTGTAAAATTCAGGCACTCATCATCATTTCAAGCAGGACACTAACAGCTTAAAAGATGAATTGAGTTGTATTTTTATTTACAGAAAATCCATGCTCATCAACAAACACACTCTGTGCCTGTCTGATGTGTTTCAGACTACTGACTTTTATCAAAAGCCTTTATAAAATATCTTATAGACTGTGGAACTTACATTAAAGTTGATATCTGAGGAATCCAGGTTTCAAGCTGAATCTAAAAAATATCAGTTTTAAGTTTGTGTGAAGATGCCTCTAGATGCAAGAGGGAAAATGGTTTTATACAAAACATTTGTCCCAAACTGAGAATTTCTAAACAAAAAAAAAATGATTCTTGGGTGGAGTATGGAACCACACCTCCGTCATCCACATGGACCAATCAAAACTGATGATGATGCCACTCTGAGCCTCAAACATATATACGAATTCTGCCAAGTCCAACCTACAACTGCTACATTTTTGAAGGTGTGAGGACTTATGTCAGCTTGACTGAGAAATCTTGTGGTTTGGAGACTTTTGCTAGACCAAAGCACATTTTCTGGACCTGGAAGGACACTACTTCTTTATTCAACTGCAAGCTGTGTGAGAAATTCTATATTGCACTTGATATCTGCAACAAACGTGCACTTTTGCTTAATTCTGTGGGAGGTGAAACTAACTACCCTTGGTAATTGCTTTTTATTCACATTTTTATTTAGTGTTTAACCAAGAAGGGGCTTGCAAACTCTGTTTATCTTGTTAGTAACTTCAGAAGGATTTAAATACTGCATTTGGGTATATCCTTGGAGGTAGCTAGATTGTCTACTAGGATTTTCTGACAGTTAAACTATTTTTAAATAAATGACAGGTAGCTGAGGAGTTTTAAAAGAAGCTTGCAAACTCTGCTCATCTTGGAAGTAACTTCATAAGTGTTTGAATACTGCATTTTGGTTGTCCCTTGGGGGTAGCTGGATTGACTACTAGGATTTTGGGACAGAAACTATTTTTAAATAATTTACTGGTGCGTAGAAGTTTGTGATAGTTAAACTATTTAAAAAAAAGTTACTGTGGTTAAGGAGTGGTCATAGCAAAACCTGCAGTGTGGAAACAGGAAAAGACAGTCTTTCAAGCAACAGAGGAGATGGATCTAGGTTTCGTTTGTTGTTACAATTCTTAACATTTTCCAGTGCAGGAAGAGTTTAAAGCATAGCTGACTTACTTTGGGGCTGGACAGCTTTCATAGCACAAACCACCAGGCCTGTTTTGGGGCTGGGCAGGTTTACCTGTGTCTGACTTGGATGTGTGGATTTTCTCTGTTTGATTAGCAGGGTATTTTCTCTGTCAAATTGTTGTGTAGGGCATCTTGCTGACAGGAAGGCACTCATTGCAGCAGTGGGTCAGAGCTTTTAGCTGATTGTTTTGTGAGGGCACAGTTAGGCCCAACCCTTCCCACCCTCACCCCACCCACCCCTGGAAATAGTTCCTTTATACCTGGGGTTCTGACATCATGTCCTCAAGAGTGCAAGGTGCATATCACTATCATATCCTCTCTAGCACACAGCACTGACAATATAAGCATACACATTGTATAATATATATATATATATACACTTGGGAGCTTAAGCAACAGGTTGGTAGAAAAGAGGCCAGGAATTATATTTTGTTTTAAACTGAAATATTTGAATAGTTTGTTAGTGAAAATAGTTCTATGTGTTAAAAATTATTACCTTGAATTTGAACTGATACTTGGGCTGTGATATTGTAGGTTTGGGGATAGATGTTTGCAGGGAAAAATAGAAGGTAATTTAAATGTGTTGTTTGCCTGGTGTTTGGAGGAGGACATTAGCTGCAATTAACTTGTCTTTAAACAGGAATTACTGTGGCTTTCATTGTTCACTTGGGAGCTTAAGCAACAGGTTGGTAGAAAAGAGGCCAGAATTATATTTTGTTTTAAACTGAAATATTTGAATAGTTTGTTAGTGAAAATAGTTCTATGTGTTAAAATTATTACCTTGAATTTGAACTGATACTTGGGCTGTGATATTGTAGGTTTGGGGATAGATGTTTGGCAGGGAAAATAGAAGGTAATTTAAATGTGTTGTTTGCCTGGTGTTTGGAGGAGGGACATTAGCTGCAATTAACTTGTCTTTAAACAGGAATTACTGTGGCTTTCATTGTTCACTTGGGAGCTTAAGCAACAGGTTGGTAGAAAAGAGGCCAGGAATTATATTTTGTTTTAAACTGAAATATTTGAATAGTTTGTTAGTGAAAATAGTTCTATGTGTTAAAAATTATTACCTTGAATTTGAACTGATACTTGGGCTGTGATATTGTAGGTTTGGGATAGATGTTTGGCAGGGAAAATTAGAAGGTAATTTAAATGTGTTGTTTGCCTGGTGTTTGGTAAGAGCCCTCCCACCCATCCTGTTTTGTAGGCTTTCTTAAATACTGAAAAGCCACTGGGGGTTGGGATTGAAGGGCTGAGTATTTCTGTTTGGGACTGAAATTTGAAGCAACAGGAGTTGGTGGGCCTGTGACATCATACGGTACCTGGAGTCTGCTTGCACACACTGTTAGTGGGACTGAACACATACTGGACTGTATGTGTTTGTGAGACTTGGGAACTTTGTTGGTGGGGTTGAAATTGGGTTTGTAAATAACTACAGTCAGTATAGAGAGAAACTGTACTCCAGGGGAAAGGGACTGAGAAAAGGGGGTGTGCTATTATAAACAGAGGGGGATAATCAGGGTGGCCATATTCCACCATGGCAGGCATCTTCGGAAGGGTTGTAGGCTGCACAGGCTGTGGGATGGCAATAATTCTAAATTGGGCCTGGAGAGAGGGAGGCTGCCCACTCTGTAGACAGCTATCTTGTATCAGGAGTGAGGTATATTGGTTAAGGAGTAAGCTGTGGGAGCTGGGGGTGTCCAAGGATAAGGGGTGTGGATATGGGCAGCAGAAGGGTGGGGCTGAGGGGAGGCTGGGGCAACGCTCTGAAATTACAGGACATTATGCTACAGCAAGCAGAAGGGAGGATATTAGGGACAGAGGACCCTTAGATAGGGAAGTTGATGCTAAGGGGAAAGCGTACAGGGTGAAAAGTCTGAATTCAAGGAGACTGGAGGGGGAAGAGTCAGGAGGGGCTGTTGTGCGGAAGCCTAAAACAGCAGACTGTGGGAAGGGAGCTCCTAAGGTGAACAGTGCAAGAGAGGAAGAAGAGGGTCAGTTTAGAGATGCAGTCAGGGAAACTCGGTTACTTGATGGAGGCTGACATAGAGTGTCACAATAAATTTGAGATACTAAGCATCCTAGAGGGGGAGGAAGGGGTTGGTGGAAATGAGGAAACTTATACAGAGGCCGGAGGGAGGGAGTCAGATACCCATAGGGCATCACAGAACAGCTATGGAAAGGATAGACATAGTCCCAGAGGGAGAAGGGGAAACATATATGTTAAGCAAATGGGGGAGATGCAACATATTCCAGACATGAGGGAGGAGAGCATGATTGGAGAGGAACTGGGTGACAAGGAGGTGGGAGAGGAGCCCCCCTTCAGCAGGAAGGTCAGTACCAAGGATGGGGCCCTAGCTAAAGGGGACCCACAGAGAGCCTCTGGAGACAGGGGTACTATTACAGGGGGAATGAGGTGTGGGGAAGGGAAACCATCAGGCCAGGATAAATGGTTCAGATAAGAAGGGTTAAAGGGACACCTATTCAGAGGGGTTTGAGTTAAGTGGGCAAAATAGCAAGGGAGGCAGAAAGGGGAGGGTGACAAGGGGGTCTCTAATAAGGCAGGAAGACTCCCATGAAATTGCGATCATGAATAAAGTGGGGAGGGGCTGAGAGGGCATAGTGGAGGTAACCATAAGGATGATGGCGGTGTTAAGGTTCTGTTACTGGGAGACTCGATGATTAAGGGTATCCATTGGGAGGGACAGGGGATGGATGCCATAGCCAGGTGAAGGTAAGTGAGTATCTCTGGGCTGACAGTGCACAGAGCAAAGTTCATGTGTATGAAATGGTTAGGGATTGTGGAGGAAACCGATTTCCTGGTGCATTTGGGAACTAATGATCTAGAGGGAAATAGCATTATGGAAATCCAAGCAAGGTTCCAGAACTTGCCAGAGTCTGTCGGGATAATGGATGCAACATTTCCTTTTCGGAGATATTGCCAGTACCAAAGGCCTCAGTGGAGAAAAAAATGAAACTCACAGAGGTTAATAAATGGCTCAGGAAGTGGGGTGAAGAGAATGGGTTGGGGGTGTTAGGGAACTGGAATGGAGTTTGGGAGGATAAGGGACTATATGCCAAGGACAGGTTTCATCTTGCCCCATTAGGGAAGGAAGTCCTTAAACAGAGGATGGCTGACTACATACAAGAAAGGTGGGGTTTAAACTTGTAAGGGGGAAGGGATAGGGAGGGCTGACAAGCCCTCCCCTCCAGATGAGGGGTAGCCTTCAAGCCCAAGGGGAGGGAACAGACTGGAGGTGGAGGTTTCAGGAGGAGCAGGGAGGATGGAAGTATAAGGAATCTGGGTGGGGTTGACAAAAGGATCAGGGATAAGGGGTGGGGGTTAGTGTTAGTAAAATGCCAGGAGCTTGGGAAACAAGTTGCCAGAGTTCCAGGCCATGCTGTTCGAGGGGGGTGGATGTGGCGGCAGTTACGAAACGTGGGCCAACAAAACCATGACTGGGACCTAAATGTACGGGGTACACTATGCTTAGGAAGGATAGAAAGGAGGGGCAGAGGGGTGGAGTGGCTATGTTCATTAGAGATGACATAGAAATTGCTATGGTAGAAGAGGCAGAGGAAACGTGGAGGCCTTATGGGTCACCCACGATCCCCAGCAGGAGATAAGGTCAAGCTGGGAGTAGCATATAGGCCCCCGGGATGAGTGATGTTCTAGAGGATGGTTTGCTGGACAACATCATTGCCCAGTGTGGTCCAAAGGGAAGGAGTGGTGTTGATGGGGACCTTAATATGCCAGGTACTAACTGGGAACCATGTCCTCTAAGGTGGCCAAGGAGCAGAGGCTGCTGGATGGCTTCCAGGATGTGTTCTTAACACAGCATGTGATGGAGCCCACAAGGAGGGCATGTCCTGGATGTGGTTCTGGCAGATGGGGATCTGGTAAGGGACATGGTTGTACAGGACCCCCTGACTGGGAGTGACCACAATACTGTCTGGTTTCAAATAAGCATTGGGGAGTGGGGGTGAGATCTAGGACACTGCAGTGGACTTCAGGGGGGCAGACTTTATGGGCATGGGAAATATTCTCAAGGATCACTTGAAGGGGATTACCTCAACAACAAGTGTGGAAAGGAGATGGGAGGTCATAAAACGGGGACTTCATGAGGCAGTCAGGATCTGCGCTAAGTTGAAACGTAAGGGAGCAAGGTCACATAAACCATGCTGGTGGTCCAGTGAGGTCCAGGTAGCAGTCAGAGAAAAGAAGGCGGCTTACAAAAAATATAAAACAACAAGAGGGGATAGGGATAAGGAAATGTACCAGCTTGCATCTAGAAAAGTCACCCGTATGGTGAGGGGAGCAAAGTCCAGTAAAGAGCAACGGCTGGCACAGGGGATACATGGAGGGGAAAAGGGGTTCTTCCGGTACATTGGGGAGCGGAGAAAAACTAAGGGCCATCTCAGCAGATTGAGATCAGAAGGAGGGTGGGTGGAAGAGGCGATGGACCAGGCAGAGGTATTTAACGAGTACTTTGCCTCTGTGTTCACTAGGGAAGGGGATGGGATATCTACAAAGCAAGGCACAAAGGGGATAGAAGCGGCAGGGAGCGGGATCAGGGGAGCTGCAGAAATGGAGCAAAAGGGAGGAAAGGTACCAGGGTGTCACATCTGGATAAGGATAAAAGACCAGTAAGGTGGAGGACGGATGATGCCATCCCCACCAAAGGGTGTGGTTTGCCCTCAAGGCCTAAAGAAAGACAAATCTCCTGGGCGGATGGCATTCATCCGAGAGTACTATGGGAATTGCGGACATACTGGCTGCACCCTGGCGGAGCTTTTCAACAGGTCACTAGAGACAGGGAGGGTACCTAGGGATTGGCGAGAGGCACATGTGGTACCAATCATAAAGGGGGTCGAAAAAGTACCAGGAAACTATAGACCCATCAGTTTAACCGTGGTGGGAAAATTAATGGAGAGTATACTAAAGGAACGATTGGGGGGTTTACTTGGAGGAGGTGGGAGGTCTGGATAGTCGGCAGCATGGGTTGTGCCAGGTAGATCATGTCAAACCAACCTTGTGGAGTTCTATGAATGGGTAACATCAGAACTGGACAGGGTAAGCCTGTGGATGTATTATTCTTGGACTTCAGCAAGGCATTTGACTCTGTCCCCACAATGGTCTGGTGGAGAAACTGATGGGGTTAGGAGTAGGCCCTTTGATGGTCAGATGGATTGAAAACTGGATAGCTGGGCGCACTCAGAGAGTAGTGGTCTGTGGGGAGCTCTCGAACCCTACAGAGGTTGGTAGTGGGAGTACCACAGGGCTCGGTCCTGGGTCCAATCCTGTTTAATGCATACATATCAGACATCAGGGGATGGTATAGGGTGAAATGAGTCTCTTAGCGGATGACTCCAAGATGGGAGCAGTAGTTGAGGGAGAAGAGGGAGGTTGGCCTGCAAGGGACCTGACACCCTGGAAAGCTGGGCTCACACATGGAAATTAAATTTCAATATCACCAAGTGCAGGTGTTGCATCTTGGTCGGGAAACCCTAAACACATGTACACTCTGGGAGGGAGGTGCTGGAAGCCTCAACAGGGGAAAAAGACCTAGGGTCATGGTGGATACATGTATGAATAACACTGAGCAGTGCAGGAGAGCAGCTAGCAAGGCAAACAGGATGTTGGGATGCATCGAAGAGGATCATCTCTAGGAGCAAGGAAGTGATTCTGCCACTGTACAATGGACTGGTTAGACACACCTTGAGTACTGTGTACAGTACTGGAGACCACACTTGAAGAGGGACATACAGCTCCTGGAGAGGGTACAGAGGAGGGCAACAAAGATGATACGAGGCTAGGGATTTGACTTACGAGGACAGACTTGAGGAGCTCTGCCTGTTTTCACTGGAGGAGAGGAGAGACAGGGGACATGATTGAGGTCTTCAAGTACCTCAAGGGAATAAATAGGGTAAACATGGAGGGATCTAGACTAAAGCAGGGAGGCATCACCAGAGGGCATGGTTTGATTGGAAGGTGGAAGGGTGAGGGGAAAAGAGGAGGAGGTTTTTCACTGAGAGGGTGGTGGACCCTTGGAATGCTTTGCCTGGTGAGCTGGTTCAGAGATCCACAGTGGAGAGCTTTAAGAGAGGTGGGACAGACACAGAAAGTGGATGTATCAGATGATGGCCTGTCCGGGGGTGGGGATGGATGATTGGGGTTTCTGGAGCACAAGGGATGGGAGGGTCTCGCACCCAACTAAGGATCTAGGTTCGAGCAGACTTGATAGACCATAAGGCCTAATCTGCTGGCAAATAGTATGTTAGTATGTTAGTATATATATATATATATATATATATATATATATATATATATATATTACAAACCAATCACACACACACACAAATAAATGTGGAGTAGTGCAATGTAATGGCTGTGGGCAGCAGTCTTCTGGGAGTCTTTCTGGAGCTGAGATGCTGCCCTATTTGCAGACAACTCTCTGCCCTGAGGGAGGAAGTTGCCCGTCTTCAGGCCACACTGGGCAGTAGTAAGGGACCTTCCCCAGGCCACACTGGAAGGTAGGAAGGGAACCTCCCCCATCCAGGGAGCACCAGAGCCACCACCACTACCTCAGAGGTTGTGAAGAAAGCACAGCAGTTGGACCACAGTGGGCTCAGGGAGGGTGAGGATGGTGGAAGAGAGGCACACCCAGTCAGTTGTTCCACACCACAATCCATACACCATTCTGGGGGAGCATAGCTCCCCTATGGATGCACCCACAGAGGAGACTAAGGAGGCTGAGGACAACTGTCACAAGGGAGGCCCACAGGAAGGAGGCAGAGGACACCACAAGGAAAGGAAGCAGCTCCTGGTGGGGGACTCAATTATTAGGGGGATAGAACTGGGGGGAGCAGGGAAAACTGAAGTAAGGTGCCTGCCTGGTGCCATGGCTTGGAGAGACAGGAAGCATCCTCAAGATCACGAGAACAGCTGCACGGAGTTCTGAGCTGGACGCCATTGTCCACCTAGGACAAATGACTTGGCTAATCATGAGATTAGAAGTGCAGAAGAACTTTAGAGAATTGGGGAGGGGCCTAAGACAAGTAGCACAGACAATATCCTTCTCTGAGGTGCTGCCTGTCAATGGCATGAGTGAGGCGAGGGTACTTTGCACCATGCAGTTTAATGAATGGTTGAAAAAATGGTGTGGAGCACAGGGGTTTGGCTTCATTGGGGACTGGGGTTCCACCTGGAGGGACACCAGCCTATACTGGCAGGATGGTCTGCATCTGTCCAGGAAGAGAACAAGTCTTTTGAGCAATCGGTTTAAATACTTCATTGGCAAGCTTTTAAACTACTCAAGGGGGGAGGCACTGATAAGCAGCAGGAAAATCCCAGCCTCTCCCTACAAAACAGGGTACTAAATGAGAAAAAGGCAGAGGTAGACAGGTCAGTGGGGGATGCTGCAAAAGAAGGTAAAGCCATCAAAATGGAAAGCAATGAGTACATGCCCATAGTCTGAGTAACAAGCTTCCTGAATTAGTGGCCTTGATGGAGGAGGAACATCTGGATATCGTGGCAGTCACAGAAACATGGTACACACAAAACCATGACTGGACATAAACATACCAGGATACACTATCTACAGGAGGAACAGGGAGGGTAAAAGAGGAGGAGGAGTAGCTCTTTACATAAGGGAAGGAATCAAAGCAACAGAACAAAATGGAAAACAGGGAGGAGAAGAAGCACTGTGGGTAAATTTGGAGACCGGCAATGGCACCACAATCCGCACAGGGGTTGTATACAGACCCCCTTCTCAGGGGGAGGAAATGGACAAGGAAATGATAGAAAGAATACTTAGAATGGCAGAAAAGGGAGATATTGCTGATGGGTGATCTGAATATGCCAGATGTTAACTGGAGTGCAGTTGCAGCAGCAGCCACTTCAAAGAGTGGGGTTATTCTAGATGCCCTACAAGGGGCATGCCTTAGACAACTAATATTGGAGCCCACTCGAGAGGGAACAATCTTAGACCTGGTTCTCTCAAATGGAGATGAAGAGAGGATCACAGATGTAGAAGTGGGTAGCCATCTGGGAACTAGTGACCATCGAACAGTATGGTTCACAATAAACACAGCAATAGAGTCAAGCCATACAAAGGCAAAAGTACTGGACTTTAGGAGGGCTGACTTTGCCAAAATGGGTGAGTGCCTAAGGAATGCACTAGCAAATGGGCAGGAAGGAGAGGTGGAAGAACAATGGGGAATAATAAAACTGCCATCACAGAGGTAACAAGCCTTTGTGTGAAGCAAATTAACAAAACAAAACGATGTAAGAAACCACTATGGATCTCAAAGGAAGTGGCAGCGAAGGTTCAAGAGAAAAAGAAAGCATTCAGCAAGTACAAGGAATCGCAGAAGGAGCAGGACAGGGACTGTATCAGTTAAAGCAAAAGAAGCTGGGAAGGCAGTCAGAACAGCAAAGGCCCAAACCGAGGAAAAGATAGCCAACTCAGTTAAGAAGGGGATAAAACTTTATAGGTACATCAGGGAGCCAATGAAGACCAAGGGAGGGCTAGTGAGGCTTAATAAAGAGAGGAGGGAGGGTGGGCAGAGGGTGACTGTGAAAAGGCACAGATACTAAACAGATATTTTGCTCAGTATTTACAAAGGAAGTGGGAGGTACTAAAACAAACAGTAGAAACACTCTGGATACAGAAGTTGATACCAGCCCATTTACAGAAGAAAGGGTTCTGAAAGAACTCTTAAAACTGAAGGTGGACAAAGCAATGGGGCCTGATGGGATTCATCCCAGAATTCTAAAAGAACTAAGGGTAGAACTAGTGACACCACTGACTACCTTCTTTAACAAATCATGGGAGGATGGGGTGGTACCGAGGGACTGAGAAGGGCAGATGTGATTCTCCTTCACAAAAAGTGGGAGCAAGGCAGAAGCAGAAAACTACAGACCTGTTAGTTTAACCTCAGTGGTAGGGAAAATGATGGAATCACTTCTGAAGGAAAGAACTGTTGAGTATCTTGAGGCCAGAGGGGCTCAGGACCCAAGGCAGCATGGATTCACAGCGGGAAGGTCATGCCAGACAAATCTAATAGATTTCTTTGACTGGGTAACCAAAGTAGTAGATCAGGGAGGGGCTGTGGACATGGCCTACCTAGACTTTAGCAAGGCATTTGACACAGTCCCACACAAAAGATTAATATACAAGTTAGCCAGCCTGGGAGTGGGTCCCAAGATGACAGCCTGGGTAAAGAATTGGATGAAGAATAGGACACAGAGAGTAATAGTAAATGGAGTCCACTCTGAAGAAAGGGAGGTTACTAGTGGAGTACCACAGGGTTCAGTATTAGGACCGGTCCTCTTCAATGTCTTTATAAGAGACATTGCAGAGGGACTGGAAGGAAAAGTATGTCTCTTTGCAGATGACACAAAGATCTGCAATAGAGTTGATGCACAAGGTGGGGTGGAAAGGATGAGAAGAGACTTGGCAAGGTTAGAGGAATGGTCAAATGTATGGCAGCTTAGATTCAATGCTAAGAAGTGCAGGTAATGCACCTGGGAAACAAAACCCAGGAGAAGAGTACACAATGGGGGTGAGATACTAACAACAACAAAAATGGAAAGGGACCTGGGGGTAGTCATATCAGATGACCTAAAGGTGGGCAAGCAATGTGAGAGGGCAGCAAGGAGGGCTGGGGGGATACTGGGATGCATAGGGAGAGGCATCACCAGTAGAAAACAGGAAGTTATTATCCCTCTGTACAGACAGTTGGTGAGACCCCATCTGGAGTACTGCATGCAGTTCTGGGGACCCAATCTCTGCAAGGACATAAGATGGAGGCTGTCCAGAGGAGGGCAACTAAAATGGTGCAGGGTCTGCACCGGAAGACATATGAAGAGAGACTTAAGGAGCTGAATATGTATAGCCTCGAGGAAAGGAGGGAGAGGGGGGACATGATAGAAACTTTCAAGTATCTCAAGGGAATCAAAAAAGTCCAAGAGGGTAGCATCTTTCAAAAAAAGAGGTGTGCAAGAACAAGGGGGCACAATTGGAAGATAGAAGAGGCGGCTCAGAGGTAATTTAAGGAAGTATTTTTCACAGAGAGGGTTGTGGATGCATGGAACGGCCTTCTGGAGGAGGTTGTGGAGTCAAAACAGTGGTGGAATTCAAGCATGCAAGGGACAGTCATAAGGCAATTCTAGGGGGTGAGGGTAGGAAGAAGTAGGCTGCTAGTTAACTAGGATCTGCAGCTTATCCAATAGGTAGGGAAATGAGCAGACTGGGTGGGCCAAGCGGTCCTTATCTGCCGTCAAAATCTATGTTTCTATGTTAAGCCTGCAAGCTGATACAGATTCTGCAACTAGATCAGCTAGGGTCTGCAGTAATGCATTAGGTAGGGAAAAGGGGCAGACTAGGTGGGCCATATGGTCCTTATATGCCGTCACGTTCTGTGTGTCTGTGTAGATTGCCACAAGGTCCTGCTGCAATAAGTTTTTGTTACAAAAATGACTTTTTCCAATATTGGATGAAGTGAAGTGTGTGGTTTAAATACTTGGCATCCTGACTGAAGTAATGTTTTGGAATTTCTTCCAAAGCCTGGACAAGAGACTGTTCATTTCATCAGCCTGAGGAAATACTACAGTGCTGTCTTACAACAGGTGAGTCCAGTGTCCTGAGGTTCAAGTGGAAATTAATTGAAACAGAAAATGTCATAAATCCGGTTACTAAGAACTTTGCTGTCCACAAGAAAAACCTTTTCTGCAACAACTGCTGTGGTGAAGGAGTCTACCATTGTGGTTTGAATAGTTAGAGGAGTCCAGAGTCACAGTCTTGAGGGTGAACAAGGGAAAAGACAAGGACTACAGCCAAGCCATTTACTACAGAGCTCTTATCATCCAGAAAGCAATTCTTATCAAGATTTTGAAAGTTAAAAAGAAAAAGAAGACCAACCTCTGCAATTAACCAGAAAAGTAAGTATTGTTTTAATATCTTAATTAATTTTAATATTTTAATTTGGCTTATCTGGGGAGGTAACATAGGTAACATAGTAATGTATTGTTAATCACAAAAATCTTGGAGTATATAAGTTAAGATTGAGTTTAAACAAAAAGAAATACATTTTGCATACTATATGGAGTTAAAACAAGTTAAATATATAGGCATAATCCAAGACACTAATGTAATGAGTTTGCAAATTCTTATATAAGAGGGTCATGCTAAATACAAAGCACGCTGAGAGGATAGTATATAGCCAAATACCCTTTATTGTGTTGAATCTTGCTTATCCATTTGCTGTTTTATTTGATTTCTTTGTTGTGTTTATTTGATTTTCTGGAACCTTTGTTGTTGTGTGTTTACAGTTATTATGTTTGCAAAGTATATTTATGCTAATTAGGGATATTTAGAATTTGTGTATAGGAAAATAAAATTTATTTTTCATACTTCTAAGTGTGGCAGAAACATTTTTACTATTATCATAGATCTGGAAAACAGGAATAATATTATATTTGAATTTAATACATATTTAAGGGAATTTTTGAAAATGTGGTATAAGGCCTGAGGCATGTCTAAGTGTCCACTATAAAAACTGCTATTCTGATCCATTGTTCTGACATATTTGGGGCCTGGTCCATGTGGATAATTGTTAGTAAATAACAGTCCACACCATGGAGTGTATGAAAAATAGGGGATACATGATAGGCACGAGTGTGATATGGAAAATATTTTCACTCCTCTAGAGTGACTTCTGAATATGGTTTCTGTGGTCACTGTACAAGACTGAACATATTTCCCATATCACACAAGTGCACATCATGTATCCTATTTATTCAATGGGGGCCTCATTGTTGCAAAATGTACAATTTGCGTGGCTTTGCATGATTGCGCGGCTTTGCGTGACATTGTGCGGCTTTGTGTGCGTTTAGCGTGGGGTTTGGAGTGTAATAAACAGCATTTATTTTTAACTCTGCTGATGTCATCAGGATTTATTTCACTGCAGTGAAAATAACTTGTTTTATCTCACTGGAATATGTATCACCCCATTGTATAAATATTATTATTTTTGTTGTTATTTTTATCACTTGCAAAGTTACTAAGTTGCAGAAATAATATTTTTCTGTTTTGCTTTTCTTTGAGTTTGAAGTTACCTTAAACAAATGGAAAAGAGCTAAGGCCTGAATGTGAGCAAAATAGAATCCCTGATTAATAGTACAAGCTGCAAGGAAAAAGACTTTTGAAGTATCATAAGAAATGATTTAGTTATTTGGTTAGGTTGTTATATAAGTACTGCTATTTGAACTGTTGTTCAGAAGCATTGCTACTTGATTGTTATTAAAGTTGATAATCAGTATTGCAAAATCATGACAGCCTTGACTGAATGCAAACATTCTTAACACTGAGACAGTAATTTATACTCCAGCACAGCTGACTTTTATTGAAGGTAAACATGAAAGGATAAACCAGCTAGAGAAGATGTTGGAGGATAAATCATTTGAGTGTGGTAGACTTACAGGTCAGGTTGAAATATTGAGAAAGCTGTTACAAGAAAATAAACAGAACTGTGTGGCTTCACAGAGTGATTTATTTGAAGCTAGACAATGGCAAAGATAGTATTTAAATTTGGAAAAAGTTTACTTAAATGCTTATTAACAGGTTAACAAAGATTTGTTTGAATTGAGGGAACAATATGAGAGCTTACAGAGTAAAAGTCAAGTTAAGGAAAAATTAAAAGCATTTAAGAGGTTATAGTGTAATTTTGATTCTGGTATCTCCTCAAAGGAATCACCTGACTCATAAAATGAATTACAGAGCAAAAAGATTACCCCTAGACCAAACAGTAATTCAAATTCTGATTCAGAACAAGAAGTATTTGGGAAATACAAGAAAAAGCACAAGATTAGGCAAAAGGGGAGTTCCTCTTTACCTAAAGCTAAGGTGTTCATCATGCAAGTTTATTGTGTAGCTTAGAAAAGCCATTACAAATAGTAAAACATAGGATAACATTCAAATCTCAATACAATATGATACAAAGTTTACATAAATATCAAGGTAATATTAAATAAGGATATAAAAACACAGTCTGGATTAAAGTGCTGAAAGTGCAAACAATACAATATATAGAATAGTGGATGGGTGACCATCCACAACAAGACTGTGTTTCCATTGAGGTTGTTGATGACATCATGGAGACCTCGAGAGCGAAGCTCGAGAGGTCTCCATGATGTCTCAACAACTCAGATAGAAACATCATAGTTGTGGATGGTTACCCATCCACTATTTATAAGTATATGGTTCCTGGCTTGTGTTTCTTTCATTTCTTCCCCAGGTTGATGGTTACCTTCATAGTGTTATGCTGCTCCCGCTCCGACTTCGTCCTGCTCTCAGGTCGGCTTCACCCGTCCACTAGCTTGGCAGCACTTAGTTTAAAAATGAAAAAACAAACTGGCGATTCACTTTAGTGACACAGAGCCTTGTGAGGCTCTCCGTGTCATGAAAAGCGAGGAGTCCTCAACTGGCTAAGCAATAGATGCTACCATGTTCCACATTTTTTCTTCTCAGACCATTGCTAAATAAGCCAATCAGGTTGCAGGGCAAGGCAAAAAAGTTGTACTATCGATGTGACATCAGACCGATAGTACAACAACTTTTTTGACCTTTGAGCTGTCCTACAACAAGATTTTGAAAGCCACGGCTTTCTATTCATTATAAGCCCTAACCATATACTATAGGCTGAATATTAATCCATTTCTAAGCCCTGTCAGATAACAGTAATTCATTTTCTTATTTTTTCCATTGCAAAAAGGAACCTTGCTAAGTGTTCTATAGTCCAAATTTCTTCTGTGTGAAATAGAATATTAGTAAGAAGTATTTTGTCAATTGGGTATAGATCATTCAAAAAAAAAAAAAAGACTCAACCAATAAGCTCTTTGAGTATCATACCAGGAGCAGAACCATAAAATATGTAGTAAGTTTTCCCTCACCTCCATAGCTGCAATCACAGTCCCCAAACAATAGACCATTTTTCTTGTACCAAAACAACAACATATCATTCGTACTTTGTTCAGATTTATATTTTGGGTCAATTTAAGGTGTTTGAGGCCACCACCTCTGATACTCCAGCTAAGGGGGGAGAGAAATTACCTATGTCTAAAAAGAAAGAAAGACAGTTAAAGCCCATGCTAGACCCAGCTGTGGCTCAGCAACCTTACCCAGACTCATCCATGCCCAAACTGGAGTGCCTCCAGAAAGGAGGAGGGACCAAAGTGGAGGGTATACCAGTGAGCGTAGTAAATACAAAACTGACTACAAAAGGCGCCACTATTCTGACTATGATCAGCAAAATGATAATGTACCTCAAAACAGGTCTAGGCATAGTTCTTCCAGTCTAGATGATAGGATTAAAATGTCACAGAATGAAATGAATAAACAGCTGGAGGGAGTTAAAGAACAACTGGAGAAATTGAGAGCTCTTGCTTCAAGTTATGTGCTCCAAGTTGCTCAGTCACCTCCTGATCTTCATTTTCCTGTGCAAAATCCTTCTTCAACTGTACCTAGTGCAGGTGGGACTAGTAATGCTATGTGACTTGCAGGTCCTGTTCACTCTATTGCTGACATGGTAAAAGAAAACTGTTACTGTTAAAAATTATAATGAGATTGGAATGAGATTTAAAAATGAAATGCCAAGTAAAATAGAAAATGCTATCTCTGTGCTTAGCCTTTCTTAAAAGGTATCCCAGAGGTAGTTCCAATAACTGTGTAAAAGATCATAGCAAAACTACTGTGTTGCCAAAGAAGGAAGACAGATTCTGCTTAGGCAACGTAATCCCCAAAGAAAAAGCAGGAAGATTTTACTTTGACATAAACATTGAAAACAGTCTAAATCATGGGACTTTGCTTGATTTCAGGGCTGATGTAAGTCTCATATCTAAAAGTCTCTGTGATAAGTTGACTGATGCCTTAGGTGACTCAAAGGAGCTGAACACCCTTCCTGACAGCTTGAAGATTGTAGATTATGTAGAGAGGAAGCTCAGAAGATCTTAGATAAAGTTTGGTTGAAATTGAAATGTGGTAAAATGGTGATTAAACATTCAGTGTATGTTACAAGCAGTGCAGGCAATAATTTCTTGATTGGAAATGACCTTCTAGAGAGGTTTAAACCTATTCTGGATTATTCCCAGAAAATCTTGTGGTCACAGGTAAAAAGGCCTATTCAATTTAAGAAGAGTTGTAAAGAGAAAAAGATGATGTAATGATGAAACTGAATTTTGTAGGTTCTAATGAATCGATGTATCTAGTTTTGGTAATTCTGAAAATTGGCTAAATGGAGAAGTAAAGCTTATGTGGTTTGTGTGTCAACACAAGATGTGGTAAATCAGAAATTAGAGGCCTAACTTTCTTCACGAAGAAAGTAAATCCTGTTTTTCTCAGTGCCATCCTGTTTCTGACAAAAGCATCTAAGTACAAGGCCCACCGAGGATTGTGGAAAGGAAGTGCCACTCAATAAAACAAGAGGTAAACCCAAGGTGCCAGACAAAAACAAAACTGGTAGATACCTAGTTCTGTGTTGTGCCCAGGTTATGCATTGTCCAAGCAGTGCACAGGTTTACCCCATGTTAAGAAGAATAGCTACAAAATGTTTTAAACCACAAAGAAAGTTTGAAAAGTATAGGCATTTGCCCTGAACCTCCAAATAGGGCAAACTATACAACATCCTATCTGTGACGCAAGGTTTGAAATCTCCCATGCCATGGGATAGATGTACTTGTACAACTGGATGTGTATATAAGCCTAGACAATAAAATTATGTGGTCACAGATAAGGGTAAACCCTTAGCCAATAAGTGACATCACATGCCTTGAGGTCTGGACAAACTATTCCCTAAGTGTGCCAAATGGTGAGGGCAAGCAGTACAATAGTTTCAGATAAAGTAAAGGAATTGTCTGTTGGGTTTAATGGAAAAGGGTGCCTAATAAAACTGTGTTGTTTGTGCCTAACCTGCGATAGTGATATGGATTTAAAGATCCATTCCACACCTTCCCTTGAAATGTGCACTAGAGTAATGCATGTTTTTCCTAGTACATAATCCAAAAATAGAGCCTGTCAGTTTAAAAGCTAACTGTTGGTTAGGCACAGTAGTAGGGGGATCCTTTATAATTCAGAAATGAGTTGTTCCAGTTATTGAGGGAGGACTAATAGAAGGTACAGTATTACCTAAAGAGAAAAGTGAAACAAAAGAATTTTAAAGAAGCATATATAGTTGATGAAAAACTAAACTGATGAGAAATAAGATAAATTCAGGGAAAATTACTTTTCTAATTTTAAAGAGCAAGTTAACCAAACATATACTTGTAAAACTATTTAAAAAAAAGGTTTTTAATAAAATGTTCTTTCCATTGAAAGACGTGTTTTCAAAAGATGCCATAATTGTGGGGTAACTGACATTCAGGGTACCATGGCACCCGAACCCTAGTAATGGTCCAGTTTATGCACACCAGTACAAAACACCATGTACAACTTAAAACACAGATATAAAATGTTAAATAAGCCTGATTTTGATTTAAAGAAAATGTACAAGAAATGGTAAAGAAACTGATTTTGTTTTAGGAAAAGTATAATGATGTAATGAAACAGTAGAAAACTTTTGTAATTTCATTAAAGAATCCGAATGTAACTATGATTACTAAAGATAACCTACAAATGGACCTTAAACTTAAATCCATGTACTACCAAAAAGGTAAATTCCAATCAAGGAATAATATCCTGGTAAATATTGGTAAAGGTTACAAGGGCCCAGATAAGTAGTACCTTTAGCATAAAGGGGGGACATAACTTATGAAATATAACAAAAAGTAGCCTACTAGCCTTACACGTACTGTGATACTAAGGATTAAAAAGGTGCAAGATCATGAAAAAAGTGAACATAATGAACAAGAATCAAGCTGAAATGATAATCGTACTGCTGATCTTTGAAATTATGAACAAAGAGAAATTGTTGTATTTATAAAATGTTTAAGACAATGTAAAGATTGTTACAGAAGCTAAAGAAAAGAGTACATAGGGTAGTCATGTTTATTCATGTAGTACTGTACATATTTCTGTGCCAAAAAGTACATCTTCAATGATGTCATCTAGTGATGTCACATCCGATAATGTCACATGTGATGATGTCATGTGCTGATGATGTCATAAGTTACCACATAATGATGCAACTTTGCGTTGTGTTTTGTTTTCCTTATAATGCTTAAACTATATACCCATATAGTAGAATTATAGTTCTGAATTACAAAATACATGTTTAGGGGAGCAGTTTTAATTCAAAAGGGGGGAAATGTAGGAACAAAACTGTTAAAACATTGTATTATTTTTATCATATTCTTTTCATATTAAATAGATACATAGATACATAGACACTGTCAGCAGATAAGGGCCTATAGCCCACCCAGTCTGTCCATTTAAGCTTGTAAATTCACTTTATGTTTTTCTAGAAGACTGTTGCCCCTTACCCCTGACCTCCAGAATTCCCTTATGCCTATCCCATGCATTCTCAAATTCTGTAATTGTTTCAGCCCCCACCACTTCCTCTGGCAGGGTGTTCCACTTATCCACCACCCTTTATGTAAATAAACTCTTCCTCACGTTTTCTCTGAATTGCTCTCCCTCCAACTTACTCCCATGCTCTCTAGTCCTGGAACATCTTTTTTCACTGGGAAACAGTGTATTCCTGCACTCTGTTCTTCCCTGTAAGGTACTTGTATCTCTATTATATCTCTCTCTCTCCCTCCTCTCCTCTAGGGAGTACATATTCAAGTCCTTCAGCCTGTCCTCATAGAACTTGTGATGCAATCCCTGTACTAACTTTGTTGTCCTCCTCTGAACCTTCTCTACCATATCTATGTCCTTACATAGGTAGAGTCTCCATAATTGTACACTACTGCAGGTGGGGCCTCACTAGTGTCTTGTAAAGTGAAATTATGACCTCCCTTTTCCTGCTGGTGATACCCCTGCCTATGCATCCCAGTATCCTATTTGCTTTACCTGCTGCCTTGTTGCACTGTTTCCCAACTTTAAGGTCATCAGAAAGGATAACCCCAAGGTCCATTTCTTGCTTGGTGCATGCTATATCCTCAGCCCCCAACTGATATGGTGTTCCAGGGTTTTTGTGCCCTATATGTATTATCTTGCACTTCTTTGCATTGTATTTCAACTGCCAAGCCCTTGATCATTCTTCAAGCATCTGCAGGTCCCTCCTCATTCTGTCTACACCCCCTGGCATGTCCACTCTGTTACAAAGCTTCATGTCATTAGCAAACAGGGATATTCTGCCTTCTAGGTCCTGTGCAATGTTGCTGATGAAGACGTTAAATAGGACTGGACCCAGCACTGATCTCTGTGGTACCCCACTGGTCACTCTTCCCTATGTGGAGTGACAGCCATTTACCACCACCCTCTGTGTCCTGCCGCACAGCCAATTACCTACCCACTGCACTACTGTCCTGCCCACTCCCATATTCCCCAGTTTGTTTAATAACTTTCTATGTGGCACAGTATCAAAGGCTTTGCTGAAGTCCAGATAGGCCACATCCACTACCCTCCCCTGATCCACCTCCTTTGTCACTCAGTCAAAAAATTCAGTGAGGTTGGTCTGGCATGACCTCCCCCCAGTGAAATCATACTGCCTTGGGTTCTGTAGTCCACTGGCAACCAGATGTTCTACCAATCTCTCCTTCAGTAGTTTTTCCATGATCTTCCCCACTACTGAGGTCAGGCTGACTGGTATGTAATTCCCCACTTCCTCTTTGTTCCTGCTTTTGTATTACGGGACAACATCTGCTGTCCTCCAGTCTTTGGGAACCTCCTGTTTCCAGTGATTGGCTAAACAGGATTGCCAGAGGGTCTGCCACCACCTCTCTTAGTTCTTTTAGGACCCTAGGGTCCACCCCAACTGGCCCTATTGCTTTATTGACTCTTATTCCTTCCAGTTCCTTTAGAACCCTTTCCCATGTAAAGGGACTTGTGTCCATTTCTGCAAAATTCCCACTCCTTGTACTTCCTTCAGGCCCATTATCCTCCTCTTCCTCAGTAAAGACTGAGCAGAAATATCTGTTCAGTATGTCTGCTTTACTGGTGTTATCCTCCACATGGCCCTCATCTTCCCCCTTCAGTCTCACTATCCCTCCCTTTGCCCTTCTTTTTTCACTCATGTATACGTAAATGGTTCTGTCCCCTCTACCCACTGATTTTGTGATACGCTTTTCTGTCTGAGCTTTGGCTTCCCTTACTGACCTCCTTGCCTCCCTTTGCTTCTCCCTATCCCCTTCTGCCTGTGTCTTTTTGTATTGCCTAAATGTGATCTGTTTGGCTTTCACTTTATCCACTACCTCCTTGGAAAACCACAATGGTCTCCTCTTCCTTTTCCCCTTGCTAACCTGCTTAATGTATAATTCTGTTGCTCTTGTAATTCCTGTTTTAAATATTGCTCACTGTTCTTCAACCCCAATTCCCTTCCCATTCCCACTAATGCCTTTTTCAAGCATCTCCCCATTTTCCCAGAGTCTGCCCCCCTAAAATCCAGGATACATGTTTTTGTGTGGTTTGATTCTGCTCCGTCTGTGATATTCCAAACCACAGTAACTGGTGGTCACTGTTCTCCAGGTGCTCCCTCACTGTTACTCCCATCAGACTGTCCCTGTTTGTTAGCATGAGATCCAGTATTGCCTTCTGCTGAGTTGGTTCCATTACCAGTTGCTTTAGGAAGGCATCTAGAAGGCAGTCCAGGATAAATCTGCTCCTGGTTGATGCTGCTGTTGGGAGGCTCCAGTCCCCATCTGGAATATTGAAGTCTCCAACCAGCACCACCTCACCCTTGTCTGCCATCCTTTGGATGGCTAGCATCAGCTCCCTCTCTGTTTCTTCCTCCTTGGCTGGTGGTCTGTAGACCACCCCTGTGCAGATGGCTGACCCCATTTTCCTTTCCAGCTTAACCCACAGTATCTCTCCCCTGTTTTGTTCCTCCTGCATCTCTGTGGCCTTTATGCAATCTTTCACATAAAGTGCCACTCCTCCTCCTTCCTTCCTGCCTGCTCTGTCTCTTCTGAATGTGTTGTAGCCAGGTATGGCTATCTCCCTGTTGTGGATATCATTACACCAGGTCTCTGTGATGGCCACAATGTCCAGGTCCAACTGCACCATGACAACCTCCAGATCCTCCATCTTGTTGCTAAGGCTCCTGGCATTGGCACACATGACTTTCCATGATGTGAACTCCCTGGACTGTTTAGCTGTTCTACTCCAGCTTCCTCCCTGATTGTCCTTTATCCCTGGTTCTCCCTGCTGTGTGCCTTTCTGTTGAATTTTGCCCCCTTTCTTTCTATCCATCCTTTGGGTGCTTAGCTACATCTTTTGCACACTGCTTTGTAGACATATTCACTCCTCCTGTTCACTGGTTCCACTGCTAGCTGTGGGGGGGGCCATTAGGTACCCTCCTTGCTGGCCTGTCACCCCTCTTGGCTGATTTAAGTGCTTGCCCATGTTTCATTTAAACTTATCACTGATGCTTGGATTCCCTCCAGGACTGATGCAGGCCATCAGCCTTGAACAAGCCCCCATCCCTCCAGATGAGTCCCCAGTCACCAATGAATCCAAACCCTTCCTCACAGCACCAGTTCTTCAACCATGAGTTAAAGTTCCTTGTGTGTGCACCCCTATGCTCTCCCATGCCTCTCGCAGGTAGTATTTCCGAGATGGTGACAGAAGTAGCTACTTGCTTGAGACCCCTCCCCAGTTTCCTAAACTCATCCTGAACTTCCTTAGGCTCCCTGTTTGCCAGGTCATTAGTGCTTAGCTGGAGAATAACATACATCTTACCCTCCCATCTTGCCTTCCCCGGTGATCCCCAGGGTCTTCCTCCCATCCCTCCATGTCGTTTCACCTGGTATGCACCTCACCTCCCTGTCCTCCCCTTCCTGTGTTCCTAGCTGGATCCCTCTTACAATAGAGTCTCCCACCAGGATTTGCTTCCTTCTCCTCTGGGGTCCACTACTCTTCACACTGAGGTCACCTCCTTGGTTGACCTCCACATCCTTCTCTTTCACTTCTCTGGGTACCTCTGTTTGGCTGTCCCCATTTGCCAGTGTGGCATATGAGTTCTGCAGTAGAATAGGATTTGGAATGTACCTCTGCCTGACTGCTCTAACCCACTCTGAGCCCACCATCATCCAAGTGCACCTCATTCTTGGTATCCTTTGAGGCAGTGGTGTTGGACTGGGTGGTATCTGGATAAGGGTGAAGGTATTCCTGAGCCAGTTTACTTCTGCTCTGAGTCTGGCTACCTCATCCCACAGTCCAGAGAGATGCCTGCAGATAGGGCAGCACTTCAGCATCCAGAAGGTCTGCCTTTTTATATTCTTACATTCTTTATAAGGGCTTAATTATAAGGGAGGCATACTATAAAACTTCTGGTTGAAATTAGTGCCTACATGAGTTTTCTAACTGCAAGAAGGAGCAAAAACATAGCTTGAACCTTGAACATTAGAAAGGGGAGATTCTGCCTTCAAAGTTTAGAAAAAAAGGTTCTGCATTTAATTTTCAAGTGCACTTTGTCTGACTAAGAGGATACAGTATCCCATATAAGGAAAGATTAGTTTCACTTCCTGAAAGCCATAACTGAAGAAATATTTGCTAAGGACCTGAGAGGTGATGAATGACTAGTTTTTCTGTGCCAGCTGGTATCTGCTGGTACTCTTGCAAAACTTGATACACTCTACCACAGAGCCTTAAGGTTCATAATGGAGCTCCCCTACTCCACCCATCACTGTCTCCTATATACTGCTGTGGGCTGGCCTTCCCTTACCTTTAGGCACCAGAGAAATGTGGTGCTCTGGACCTTCAGAGCCATTATGAATAACCTGCCCAGCTATATCACAGATTGCCTACCATTAAGCCCCCAACCTAACTATACCCTGAAAAGTGCTTCTTACGTAACCCTGAAAATCCCGAAGGTTAGATCCCACTTCGGCAGGGCGTCTATAAGCCATGTACTTCCCTTGCTGTGGAACAAGCTGCAAAAAACCCTGAAAATAAACCTCCCTTGCAGGCTTGTGGCATTTAAAGCTTTAATCAATTGCCAACTCAAGGAATCCTGCGACTGCTTCCCTTAATCCCTCGGACTGCAGCCATTGTGCTTATTCCTGCTCTCTCTCTGCCACTCCTTGATCCTAATCCCTGTCCTCTCTTCTCCCCTTCCATCCTATGCATCCTCATACCTTCTGGCCTCTGTAAAAAAAAAAAAAAAAAAAACTGTAATCTAGTTTACACCAGTTCAGTGTTCCACATTATACCATGCTCTTAACTTGTACATTTCTTTTATGGTACTGTTTTTAGTATATTTAGTATTCTTGTGTGTGATGGCTCTGCGTTAGCCTGCTCATATCTGTTATAATGTATACTGCTGTGTTGGCAGCAATCGCAATCCTGTTGTTTCTTCCTGTAGTTTGTACCTTATCCCAGGTTCACCTCAAAAATGAGTTCTGCTCAACGGTGCCCCCCAGTTAAATAAAGATTTTGATTGATTGATTGATTGATCTTGTACAGCTTGCTATACTTGAGATGTCTTTTCAAAATCCTTATATACTTTCATAAGGATGAAAAGACTTCTACCTATAATTTAAAAATGCAACGTCATGCCAATCTGAAACTTTCACAAGTTGTAGGAAAGATTGCAACTGCCTATTAGAGAAGAGACCTGGTGCTTTATTAAGAACTGGAGTGATATATGGGCCTCCAAACTGGGGGGGGGATAGATAAGCAATTGATGCAGGTAATTGAAAGGGTGTCAAAGAAAGGGAGTGTGTACTACTAGGGGATCTTAATATGCCTAATGTAGAATGAGGAATCCCTAAGGAAACATCTACCAGGAGTAGGGAAGTACTCGAGGCAATGCAGGGATCATTTCTACAGCAGCTGGTTAAGAAGCACACGAGAGGGGAAAATATTGTATACTGGATATTGTACTCAGAAACGGGGATAGTGTTGAAAATGTGGTGGTGGAAGACTACCTGGGTACAAATGATCATAGCACAGTGAGTTTCAGGATACAAATAGGGAGCATAACAAATAAGACACAGTACAAAGGTTCTGAATTTCAGGAGGGCAGACTTTGAAAGAATGAGGGAGATTTACAGAAAAGAAATGGAAGGCAAAGACCAAATAGAGGATGTAGAGGAATTGTGGTGATGTATCAAGGGGCAGAACTAAAAGCCACAGAACTATGTATAAGGAGGATAGGAAAAAACAAAAAAAGGGGGCCTCTTTTGTTTAATAGAGATGTTATTGGGAAATTAAGGAATAGAAGGTCAGCATTCAGAAAATATAAGAAAACTCAGATTTAGACAGACAAAGTTAATTATAAGGATAAACTGAGACAGGCAGGCAGGGAAAGTGATTAGGACAGCAAAAGCAGAAACAGAGGAGAGAATTACTAAACATGCTAAAAGAGGGGATAAAACATTTTTTAGATATGTGGGGGAGAAGAGGAGAACCAGACAGGATTGTGAAGTTAAGGGGGGGAATAAATGTTGAGCATGACTTGGAGACAGCAGAGGGCCTAAATACTTATTTTTGCTCTGTTTTTGCAGTGGAGGGGGAAGGGAACTGAGTTAAAGAGGAAGGAAGGGAGGGGATGAATGTGGGTTGGATCAAAGCCCATTAAGTGAGAAAAGAATAAAGAAAGAACTTGGAAGATTAAAGGTAGATAAGGCAATGGGGCCTAATGGTTTTCATCCAAGAGTTCTTAGAGAGTTGAGGGATGAGCTGGCATCACATCTGAAGTTATTTAATTTATCCCCTGGATACAAGGGGGGGTTCCAAGTGACTGGAGGATGGTGAACATAATACCAATATATACGAGGGTCTGTAGTGAGGAGGCAGGGAATTACAGCCTTGTCAGCCTCACATCAGTGGTGGGTAAGGTGATGGAGGTGTTAATAAAGGAAAGAATGGTAAAATACTTAATGGACAAACTATTAGATGAAAAGCAATATGGCTTCACTAGTGGGGGATCTTGCCAGACAAATCTGATTAAATTTTTTGATGGGGTAACAAAGGTTATTGATCAAGGAGGGGCAGTTGATATGGCCTACCTAGACTTAAATAAGGCCTTTGACTCTGTTCCTCACTGTAGGTTAGTAAATAAAACAGAGAGCCTGGGGATGGGACAGAAAATAACTAGATGGGTGGAAAACTGACTGAAGGATAGAAGTCAGAGGGTGGTGTTAAATGGTGTACATTCTAGGATAATGAGGGTGAGATGCAGTGTTCCTCAGGGGTCAGTACTTGGACCAACCCTTTTTAGCATATATGTCAGTGATACATCAGCGGGACTTGGGAAAGTGTGTCTTTTTGCATATAAAAATGCAAAGTTATATAATACAGTTGACATAGCAGGAGGGATTGAGTCCATGAGGTGAGATCTGAGCACCCTGAAGAAGTGGTTAGACATTTGGCAACTGAAGTTCAATGCTAAGAACTGTGCAGTGATGCATGTGGGGCATACAAATCCACTGCCTGAGTACTTACTGGGGGAAGAACTGATAAAGCAAACATGTCAGGGAAGGGACCTGAGGATCATTTATTTATTTATTTTTTAACCAGGAGAGACACACTAAGCTGAAGCTTGTTTACAGGTGAGACCTGGGAGCACAAGGAAGTTAAGTGACTTGCTCAGGGTCACACAATATGCAAGTGGGGGCTGTGGGATTCAAACCCAGGTCTCCAGGTTTGCAGCTCAGAGTCTTAAACCATAATCTCAAACAACCTTAAGGTAGGAGACCAATGTAGTAAGGCAGTAGGTAAAGCTAATAGTATGATGGCGTGCATAAGAAGGGGTATAATAAGTATGAAGAGGGAGGTGTTGATGCCTTTATGCAAGACCATGGTCAGACCGCACCTGGAGTATGGGGTACAGTTCTGGAGGCCTCATTTAAGAAAGGATATAGATGGGTTGGAGAAGGTTCAGAGAAGGGTATCAAAGATGGTGCAAGAAATGCAAGAGAAGCCATATGAGACTAGATGGAGAGAATTAAATCTATACCCACTGGAGGTTAGAAGAGATAGAGATGACATGATAGAGACTTTTAAGTATATGAAGGGAATAAATAAAGTGAATAAAGGTAGCTTATTCAAAAGGAAAGTAGGAGTTAAAACAAGGGGTCATAATTTAAGATTGGAAGTGGGAAGATTTAAGAGCAATGTAAGATGCTATTTCACTGAGAGGGTGGTGGAACCCTGGAACAGATTTCCTAATGAGGTGGTATGTGCAGAATCAGTGGAGGAATTCAAGAGGGCATGGGACAGACACAAGAGGTTGGCTAGTGGGCAGAGGAAAATGTCCCTGGGAAGTGGAGGCAAGTAGAGGTAGGTGGGATATGGGCAGACTAGATGTACCAGGATGGTCCTGTTCTGCTGACACAGTATTATGATACTATTAATCCAGGTTTTATAAATGTAGAAGTGTTGTAATTTTTGCTATTTACAAAACATGGTGGCATCAAAACTGTCATGAATAAATAGACTTATTTAGTCTTAAAAGAAAGCTAACCTAATGAACTGTTCAGACCTATAGCTCTTAATTAAGTACCTAAAAGCAGGAAGCTGTCACATTGTGCCAAAGTTTCTTCAATGAGCAGCATGGTCATGCCTCATCAAGCCTAAAGAGAATCACTTTCAGTGAGAAGTTTTTTAATTTATAAACTTTGTGAAAGTGGCAAATGAGAAAGAGACTTATCCTTTGATAAGAAACATAATTCAAGAATCTGTGAAAAATATTTTTAAGATATCTATAAAATAACAAGTTTTATAAAACATCTTATAGACTGTGGACCTTATATTAAAGTTAACTCTGTCATGTTTGGTATCTGAAGAATCCAGATTTCAAGCTGAATCTAAAAATATAAGTTTTCAGTTTGTGTGAAGATATCTCTAGATGCAAGAGGGGAAAAATTATTTTATACAAAAAATGCATCCTAAGCGGAGATCATTTCTAAAAACATGGTCCTTGGGTGGAGCATAGAACCACACCTCCATCATCCACGTGGACCAATCAAAACTGGTGATAATGTCACTCTGAGCCTCAAACATATATATGGATTCTGCTGAGTCCAGTCCATAACTGCTGAATTTTTGAAGGTGTGAGGACCTACGTCAGCTGGACTGAGAAATCTTGTGGTTTTGGGACTTTTACTAGGCCGGAAGCCTGCAAGCTGACACTGATTGCCACGAGGTCCAGCTGCAAGTACTATTTGTTACAAAAAGAACTTTTTTCCAGTATTGGATGAAATGAAGTGTGTGGTTTAAATACTGGGCATCCTGACTTTCCTTGTACTCTGTCTCAGATTGCCTTGTGTTCATACTGTTTCATATTGTGCTGTACTTGCTTTGTATCTGACCCAGGTCCACCTTGTAAATGAGTTGTCTCAATGGTGTTTCGCCTGGATAAATAAAGATTGATTGATTGACTGAAGTAATGTTTTGCAATTTCCGCCAAAGCCTGGACAAGAGACTAACTGTTAATTTCATCAGCCAGAGCAAATACTACAGTGCTGTTTAACAGATGAGTCCAGTATCCTGATGTTCAGGTGGAAATGAAACAGAAAAAAATCTTAAATCCAGTTATCAAGAACTTTGGTGTCCATAAGAAAAGCCTTTTCTGCAACAACTGTGGTGGTGAAGGAGTCTACCATTATGTCTTGAACTATTACTATCTTTTTTTTTTGTCAACTATTTTTATCCTCCGCAGTGGACACTGCTAATCTCTGCCACTCTACTGGACTCAGGGTTGTTCAGGAACTTACTTGCACTATACGCGTCCTGGTGGAACTCCTGAGATGGCCTGGAGTCATCATCAAGCGGTGTCCCCCATTTCCACTGTTTTATTCCCTCCTAACTTTCTGGGACCCTGGAAGCAGCACCACATTGGTGTGGAGATGCTCATGTGCACTGTAGCTCCAGATGACAGTTCCTTCCACTCTCCCCTGGCCTTGCACCTGGGCTCTCGGAGGCAGCACTACCACCCAGCCTCCACTAGGTGGCAGCCAAGCACTGAGAGGCCTGCCAGATCCTTCCCAAAGTGGAGAGCTGCCCACCTGCAGCTACTCGCTATCCTCTCCCTCCCCCCCGCCGACCCCCGCTGACCCGAGCTCGTTCCCAAACCTGGGTCACCGACATGGAGTGAAGTATGCTGTCCAGCGCCTCAGCCCTCTGCACCACTGAGCCAGTGAACTGTTAGTATCTTACTGTCTGATGTTCCCACCAAATCCTGATAAGTGACTTTTTGATAATTTGTGACATTTCAAGCAAGGAGTATCCAGCCTGCACTGCTGAGTTGATGCCAGAAGAGTCCAGAATCACAGTCTTGAGGGTGAACAAGGGAAAAGATAAGGAATACAGCCAAGCCATTTACTACAGAGCTCTTATAATCCAGAAAGCAATTCTCACCAAGATTTTTAAAGTTAAAAAGGAAAAGAAGACCAACCTCTACAACTGGGGCTTCTGATGATGTCATCCACCTAATGGCAGGATAATTGTAGAGCTCTCTCCTCTCCCTCAAAACAAATCAATGCCACACAGTAAAAAACTAACAAAAGTTTTACAAATGGCCTCTAGATGCAGTGGAGGGGATTCAGCAGTAAGATCCCGCTCTAAACATCATAAAAACAAGAAGGATTAACGAAGATTAAGTCCGATGAGCTCAGCTACCAGTGGCGGAGATTCCCCACTAAGTATGGCCTACAGGGACACTGAAGTAGAACTGGAGACACTGCCTCAATCACGTTTCGAAATGCTTCTGGAGGAAATTAAGCAATTTCAATCAGAAACTAAGCAGGAGTTTAATCGCCTGCATACAGAGCTGACAGTATTAGAAAAGAGAGTGAATAATACAGAAGAAAGAGTATCTGCCATGGAGGATGACCTGCAGCAGCTCTCCCGAACTGTTGACTACTTGGATGAACAACAAGAATGCACCTCTGCAAAATGTCTGGACTTAGAGGCAAGATCTAGATGAGATAACTTAAGAATTTATGGACTTCCAGAGGGATCAGAGACAGGGGACATGTCGGAGTTTCTCTCAGACTTATTGAAACATGTACTTGACCTCCTGCAAGCATTTGACTTTAAAATTGAGTGTGCACACCGGGCTCTTGTGCCTTAACCAACAGATTCAAAGGCATGACCCAGATCAGTAGTGGCTAAATTTTCAAGTTTTAAAGTTTAGCAAATCTTAAGAATGGCATGACAACAGAAGATGGTGGATTACAATGGTGTGCGTCTTCTATTCGATCATGACTATCCACCAATTATACAGCAGCAGTAATTGGCCTACACTCCTCTAGTACGTATTCTATGATCACACGGAGTGAGATTCCAAACACCATATCTCTCTTGACTAAGAGTTTTCTGTAGCTCGGGAACTGAGCTATATTCAACCCTGGGAGAAGCAATGAAGGCCTTTGAGAAAAAGGGCTACAACATACCCAGCAAGGACCAGTAGAACTCACAAGCCCTTCATTCACAAGAATCTCAATGGCAAGCAGTGTGACAAGATAATGCTAGGGTGGTGGAAGAGTGTTTGGCTCCAGCTACTCTGCAAGATATTAAAACAATGTTAAAGCAGCTGGCACACACAAGCAGCAGCGAGGACCATGCAGCGTTGGCAGAAGAGGACACTTGAAATAAATACACCAACAGTAAGTACTATCTCTTACACATCCAAAGTTGACTTTCTACTTATTTGGAGTGGAAATTAAATGATACAGATGTCAATACCAACTGAAAGGCCGACAACACCCTGGATGGCTCATATGTTGTAGCATGCATTTGATCACCATGTGCTCCACAAAACTCTCGCATTAATCTTAAGACTTGTAAAAACAATAAAGCAGAGGTACTTTGAAGCACTAGCACAATTAGTGCTACAGTAGCGCAGATAATTTCCTTTAAATGAAAATACTGGGTGAAATTTACACCTCAGTGGACTTTAGTTTGAGCATACTAATTTAGTTAAGCATTACAAAAGATTATTATGGTGATGTATTGAAAGGGAGAAACAGTATACTCCGATTGGACTTAGTTTGGTTTATGGTAAAATTGTTCTCCTTTTATTTACACACTGAGGTGCTATTAAGACCAATCCTTCTACATACAAAACAAGAGTAGGGGGATCATCCTCTACAAAGTAACAAAGGGGGATTAGGACTCAGATCTTATTCCTGTGGGGGGGGGGATCGAGGGTTTTCATGCAAGCTCTGGGACCTTCAAACCTTGTATTGTTACTGCCATTTTGGGTTGACTGACTAATACAGCTATTGCATCTAATTGTCAAAGGTCTTGGAATTTTTTCCAACCTTAAAGGCACGACGGCAGAAGAATGCTCAGGGCCTTTAAGCTGGACCACCCCATGCACATTGGGGCTTTTCCCAGCACATGAAACGGTGTAGTGTTAAGCCTTTCTCCCTTGGGAGTTCATGTTATGATGCTTTTGGTTTGTTTGTACATGTTTGGAGTTTATGTAATGTTGATGGTTTTAAAAATGGGTCAGGCATGGTTCAAGAAATAGGGAATTTTTGGTCATTAAAACAATGCAGGGGTTTATATATATCTAGAGATGCTATTTCCTCCCCCCCAAAAAAATGAGGGGTCTGAAGGAAGACAGAGGGACCTGATTGAGAGGAAAGAGGAGAAGGGGATTTCTATCATTGGTTGGTTAACACAGAGGTATCTCAACCTGAAATGTTCAAACAATAATTATAGGGAATATTAAAATCTGTTCTATTAATGTTAATGGGTTAAATAACCCAATAAAGAGACATAAAACTCTTTCCTTACTTAAAAATCAACACTCCACATTCATTCTACTCCAAGAAACCCACCTCTTCCACAACGAGCATCAGAAATTAACCTGGCAAGGATATATTCATTTGGCTTCCTTGTCTTACAAAGAGGGGAAGAGAAGGGGTATGGGCATTTTGGTTCCCAGAACAGCCCAATTCTGAACTATTTCGATGTACTCAGACCCAGAAGGATGACTAGAATTGGTAACAGGAGATCTGGAGGGATCTTGGGTTACTCTAGTCAGTCTATATTTCCCACCAGGTATACATTCTGACACAGTTAGATCTTTAATGCAAATAATCACTACTAAACACACAGGGATGTTAATTATTGGAGGGGATCACAATATGATCTATGAAAATAGAGACACGACAAACCCTAGACCTCCAAAGTGCACCCCTGTCCAGAAAGCTACATCTCTATACAAAAAGCAAGCAAAATGGGTGGACACATGGATATATGCAAACCCAACTAAAAAAAAAATACTTCCATTATTCGGCACCCCATAAAATACATATTAGAATAGATTATTTTCACATCTCTGGGGACCATGCCTACTGTATAAAAGAATGTGAGATGTAACCTTTCACCCCCTCAGATCATTCTCTGATAACTTTAAATTTAGAATGGCATCAAGACAATAAATCTACTTTGTGAAAGTTTAATAATTTTCTACTAAACTTTCCTGATTTTCAGGAAAAAATAAAGAAACTCATTCCACAAATCCTGTCTAAGAATGAAGGAGAGGAAATAAGCCCAGAAACTCAGTGGGACATTTTGAAGGTGGTACTTAGGGGGGAAATTAATTAAATATGCCTCACACTACAAGAAAAAACAGGCAGCTATGCTAGAACTGCTGCAATCCCAACTTAAAGATCTTCAGGAACAACACCAAAAAGGGGACCAAGAGGTCTACCCTCTCCTAGAAGCCACAAAGTAGCGAATTCAGCACTTGCTTGATCTAAAAACAGAGCATGCGCTTCAATTTATCAAGTAACGCTACTATGAGGGGGGACCGCGAACTACTCGTATTTTGGCACACCACCTTAGACACAAAATAGCCCACTCCTCTATCACACAAATCCATTTGCCAACCCTGGGCAAGTGCACGGATAACCCAATAGAAATCAGGGAATCGTTTTAGGCCTTCTACTCCTCTCTTTACATGCCAGAGGCATAGAGACACAGACAGAGACAGTTGATAAATTTCTTAGAACATTGCGACTCCCTAAAATTTTGGAAATGCATAAGAATATTTTAGAGGCCCAATTACAGAAGCTGAGGTAGAAGAGGCTGTCCAGAACCTTAAATCAGGGAAAAGTCAAGGGCCTGATAGGTACACCAAGGAATTTTATAAGGCTTTCAGAACCCAGTTGCAACCCATGCTGCTAAAAGCTTGCAAGGGGGTAAGTGATGGAGATCCCATACTGAGTTCATGGTGGTATGACATTATAGCCAGTATACTCCAAGCCCGGGAAAGACAGCCAACATTGCTTGTCCTACTGACCTATATTGGTCCTAAATGTGGACTACAAAATATATACCAAGATGCTGGCATCTAGGCTGGAGAAGGTGTTGCCACAGATCATCAATACAGACCAGTGCAGCTTTGTGCCAACTAGACAAACACAGAACAACATAAAAAGGACACTACATGTCCTGCACCATGCCGCTCGGTCAGGGAACCCTTCCCTACTAATAAATCTGGATGCTGAGAAGGCCTTCAACTGAGTGGCATGGCCACTCTTGATGGCAGCACTGGAAACCATAAGCTTCACAAACACATTTCTAAAGATAATAAAAGGAATATATGACAGGCTAATGGCCTATGTAAGGGTTAACGGCGCGATAGCTGCCCCCATTCAGCTGTTAAGGGGAACAAGACAGGGGTGCCCATTAAGCCCCTTGCTAGTTTCAATTTGTGTAGAGCTCCTGGCGTAGGCAGTAAGACAGCAGGAGGAAATAAGAGGCCTAAGATTGGAGGGGGAAACACTTAAGGCAGCTTTGTACGCAGACGACCTCCTGATGTACCTAACAGCCCCAGACACATCCCTGCCTCCACTGTTGCAGCTTTTAGAGACATTTGGAAAAGTGGCAGGTTACAAAGTGAATTTAAATAAGACAGAGGTGCTAAGAATAAATTACACTCCCTCAGAACAAACATGTAACAAATTCCCTTTCAAATGGAATCTTGAGCATTTAAAATACTTAGGGGCACATTTGACCAAAGAGCCTACAAAGCTTATACATATAATAATGAACCCCTCCTTCATTCTCTAAGCAAAGATATGGAGAGGTGGAAATCCTTACCCCTCCCATTAGTACAGAAGGTAGAAGCGGTGAGGATGAACCTGCTACCAAGAGTGTTATAACTAGCTCAAATTCTACCTATCAATCCACCTAGACAATTTTTTATAGAAATAAATAAAAAAAATATCATGATACCTATGGAATAATAAGCATCCCAGGGTCAGATCTGCCACTTTACAATTACCAAAACAATGGGAAGGATTAGCATTGCCTGACTTTGGCAATTATCACTTAGCTGCTCAAATAAGGGTGATTTTCTTATGGCTACACCAATCTTACTTTGCAAAATGGAGAGAACTAGAGGTCAGGGCAGAAGATCTTATCAACTTATTTCAAATATTGTTAGCATTCTCTAGACCAAGAACAGATATTATTACAACTAATCTGTATAGAGCAAATACTGTTACATGCTGGAACATGCTCCTTGACCTCAAACAATTTAAATCCATGAAACCCCTACTCATTTCCCTATATAGAAATAGATTGTTTCCTTCAGCTCTACTAGAATCTGGATTTAGAAGATGGGAAAAACAGGGAATTATTACACTATGGCATATCTTAAGAAAGGGGGTACCAAGCGAGTTTGAGAACTTTGAGAACAGGTATGATCTAACTTCACAGGATAAATTATTTTATTTACAAGTTACTAACTATGTTAAAACATTCTCTCAGGAATCTTTACAACAAAATTTTAATTCACCTATAGTAGATTTAATTAGGAGAGCTCTTGAAGGGAAAGCGCACCTTGAACATATGATATCCCAACTATATAAAGCACTTATGGCATTAAAAGAGAACTCTGTACAATACATTAAACAGAACTGGGAAACAGATTCATGTACTGCAATACTAGATATAGACCGGGAGAGGCACATATGCTCCTTGCAATTGGTAACTGCAGTACCTTCCAGAATTGGGAGACTGCTGCTGGAGAAAATGGGCTTCATCATCCACACACGGGCATGTATTTTGGTCATGCCCAATCCTTCGATCCTTTTTTGACGCCTTACAAGATGCCTTAACAGAAATTTTTTCAACCCCAGTTTGTATTACAAAGAAATTTTTTCTTTTCACACAATTCCCAAAAGCCATGAGATATCTAAATACCAGGGCAATGCTACGTATAAGTGTCCTAATAGCCAAAAACATTATCACACAATATTGGTTAACAGAAGTTATACCTACAACAAAAGAGTGGTAGAACCTGATGAACGAGGTTTACAATATGGAAAAGATCACAGCATAGATCTGCTGTACTAATGAACACTTTGAATTGGTATGGAGAAAATGGGTAATAAATATAAATGAAATATAAGGCGCTTTTACACACAGGTTTCTGTAACAGAATGACTGTTACAGAAACAGTATACTGTTACAATCCCTGTGTGTAAAATACATCTGTTCCATTCCCCGGTGAACGTTTGCATGAACCGCAATCTCTACCATCCTTGGTTCATCCTGATGTGTTCCGTTTCATCTGGCTGTGTAAAACAGCCATTCTGGCAGCAGTACAAAAACAGCCATAGAGCACCACACTCCGTGGGGGAGCCAAAACCCAAAATATTGAAAACGGAGATGGGGGTTGCCGGAATACCTTCTGTGTAAAGTGAACCACAAACGGAACAGAGCACAACGGTGGCACACAGGTAATGGTCATTCTGTTGTATTTGCCTGTGTGTAAAAGTGCCAATAGACCAACCTTGGTACCCTAGAGGGGAAAATAGGGAAGGGGAAGGGTAACAAATAAATTGTGGTGAGATTGAGACTTAATGAGAAAGGGAAATTGTAATCTGAATAGAACTTATTAATAAGAGTAAATATAAGCCTATAAAGACTTTGACACTGGTTATATATGTATCATCATTCCCATGAACTTTATATGAACTTGGAAAGACCTGACCTATGCTTGTATGTTTTTTTCTATGTTAACTGTTTGTATACACATACCTGATAAAAAGTTAAATACAGAGTAAAAAAAACAAAACTCTACAAGTAACCAGAAATTTAAGTATTGTTTTAATTATCTTAATTAATTTTAATATTTTAATTTGGCTTGTCTGGGGAAGTAACATTGGCAACATTGTTACTTTTAATCACAAAGATCTTGGCGTATATAAGTTAAGCTTGAGTTTAAACAAAAAGAAATACATTTTGCATGTTATAAGGAGTTAAAGCAAGTTTTATATAAAGGCATAATCCAAGACACTAATGTAATGAGTTTGCAAGTTCTTATATAAGAGGGCCATGCTAAACACAAAGTATGCTGAGAGCATAGCATACAGCAAAGTACCATTTGCTGTTTTGTTTATTTTTTTCTTTGTTTTGTTTATTTGAGTTTCTGAAATCTTTGTTTTTGTGTGTTTACACTTATGTTTACAAGGTATATTCATGCTAATTAGGGATATTTAGAATTTGTGTATAGGGAAATAACATTTATTTTTCATACTTCTAAGTGTGTCAGAAATGTTTCTGCCATTATCTAGAACCTGGAAAATAGGAATAATATCATATTTGAATTTTATAATTATTTATGGGAATTTTTGAAAATTGTTTTGGTATAAGGCCTGAGGCACATTAAGGGCCCATCATAAAAATTGCTATTCTGACCAATTGTTCTGACACCTCCACGTGCACTCACTTACATTCCATTGCAGGGTAAGGGAGAAAATGGAAACTGGTGGCTGGAGCTTTGTGAAGTCCTGCTCTTCTAGCCCCAGATCAGTGCTGCAACATGGGACCCTGGACCATTCTGGACTGTGTCTCTGTGGAAAGGACAGCCCTCCCTACTCTGGCCCAACCACAGGGGGAAGGGAATGTGTGGGGCAATCTGTCTAACAAGGTGAGTCCTGGGGGGGTTGACACCTGTTCTAGCAGGCGGAAAAGGGATGAACAGTTACCACAAGCCACTGAGGTGAGAAACACCTTTGGAGAAAAAAAGGACACTGCTTTTGTTTGTAGTGAAGTGAAGTTTAACATTTTAATCCATTACTCTATATTAGCCTGATGCTCCCTTTGGAGCTTGTTTTCTCAATTTCTCCTGGTTCGGGCACAGTTATACTAAATTCTTTCTGATACAGTTGTCTGTAATTGACTATATATAGTCACTTATTAAGATTGGCCTCTCAAGGCCCAATTTTTGACCTTTCATAGCAGTTGTGGGCTTTCATCATCTCACAGTTGTCAGACAGCCTTGTTGCACTTTGGGCTAATGGTGGTACTCTATTTGCTAAGAATAATGATTTTTAATATAATTGACTCAGTGGTTAGGCATACCCCCTGCAGGTAACAAGAGTTTAAGTTCTGTTCTGGTGAAGCCTTGTCAGCCTGACTTGCATAAGGATTTATGCATCCATGATGCCTTGTTCTTGGAATGAGTTTTGGGGATATCTCTATGGCTTGGAGAGATGCACAAAAACCAAACAATTTGGATATTTCTTCTCTCCTCACATCCTTTAATGGCTCAAATATACTGCTTTCCACTCAAACTTCCTCAATAGTATGCTCACTCTGAGTTGTCTAATGTCTAACACGATGCCAGGTTGAGAATATAACTACAGTACACTGAGAAAACTCAAGCAAGATGAAATGTGTCTGTACTTTGTCATTTTTGGCCCAAGCTGGATCAGATATAGAAGCCTGTTTAAATGGCATTGTCTGTTCTGGTGGAGGTTTGGCAGTTGGACTTGCACAAAGACTAGTATACCCATCACTATGGTTCACTATGGTAGATTTCAGGAACAGAGGACATAGCCCATATGAGCTCTCGTCATTCACCCATAATAGCCTGTTTTGGGTTAGCTAATAGAAAGTGGTCTAATTTAAGTTTAAAGGATTCCTTTGTATTGCAGATCACTAATTCAGTTGGTAACACATTCCATGGTTTAACAATTCTATTGGAGAAGAAAAAGGACCTTTTAGTAGTTGTGAAGCTTTTTCTCTCCTGCTGAAGAGGATGGCCTCTAGTATTAATCTTTACTTGTTTAAAGTTCAGGCCAGTTTCTGTCATTAATTGATGATCCTGAACAATGTTCCATACCCTCATTAAGTCCATTATACCCATGATGCATTCCTCTGGGAATACAGCTTGAGAATATATGTATGGTTTGGAGAGAGAGAGAGAGAGAGAGAGAGAGAGATGCACAAGAATCAAACAAGAAGGTTTAAGAAATAATCCTGCAGTAAATGCTATTGGTATCCTAGCACTAGCCTTATACTCCGCATGTTTAATGAATGCAATGTGCAGAAAATCAATGTGTATTAGTCTTGCCAAGGGCCGGGGGTGAGGGTGACACAGGATACAGATGCAAACCAACTAAACTGGAACCAGAATCAGATGTTGGTGGTATTTTAGTGACTGAAGCAAATTTGATCAGGACACCAGGGAAATTTCGTACTCTTCACAGAAAGTGCCATGGGCTCTTTAACATCCACCTGAGAAACCTCCAGAAAAGGCAGATGGGACCTTGGTTTTATGTCTCATCTGAAGGATGGCATGCCCCAACATCCCTCTAGTACTGCACCCAGATGCTAGAGTTTATGGTATGAGCCCAATCCTGGTGCAGGACTAGAACTCATGACCTTCTGGCCCAAAGGTGGATGTGCTATCAACTGAGCTACACTGGCACCTTTTTGAGCCAGAATCCCACATGTATTATTTTGTCACACATACATCATTGTTATCATGTTAGATGTTTAAGCGAGGAACACATTTGTACAAAATGGATATTAATCATGAACTGTACTTCTACAGCATATCAGCTTTTTGCTTATTATGCAAGTGCATTGTCTATTGTTGGGAAAATGGTTTATGAAAATGTAATAAACATATATTTAAAAAATTATACTTCTTGAATGGGGATTTATGCTATGATTTTTTTTTTTTAATTAGTATTTTATCCTCCTCTTGGGTCTGCCTGATGGTACCCCCCAGCCCTGTCACCGACCTTTTCACAGACTTGCCGCTTATCCACCACTTATCCATGATCACGCTGTAGTGTGAGGCCAGCCATGTTGGTTTTGTGAGAGCCTGCAGGGGTTGCCAGCATGCTGGGGCAGCCTGGCCGTTTTCTGCTCTTTTCTCCCAGGGCACTACTCAAGGTGCTTTGGTGCATGTGTGCTGTGGGCCCACATATGCACCAGAATGTCCAGCGGCAACCCCTCCTGTTTCGCATGCTTTCATCTGGGCTGCCACCTGGTCTCTGTCAGGAGGCAATCCCACAGTGGGAGTCTTTGCTCCCCCAGATGAAGGAGAGCAGTCCATGGAATACTCAACCTTTATTTCCCTGGCATTCCCCCCACAATCCGCGCTCATTCAAGAACATGGGTTACTGGTACAGCAAGCAGTAACACTACCGGGTGTGCCACTGGGTGAGCCCCTGCTGTGTTTTTTTTTTAATGAAATATTATTAGAGAGAAGGGACTTGGCAAGGTTGGAGGAATGGTCAGACATATGGCAACTTAGATTCAATGCAAAGAAGTGCAAAGTAATGCACCTGGGAAACAAAAACCCAGGAGAAGAGTACACAATAGCAGGGGAGGTACTAACAACAACAAAAATGGAAAGAAACCTGGGAGTAGTCATATCAGATGACCTAAAGATGAGTAAGCAATGTGAAAAGTGAGTAAGGAGAGCCAGGGGGATACTGGGATGCATAGGAAGGGCATCACAAGTAGAAAAAGGGAAGTGATTATCCCTCTATACAGACAGTTGGTGAGACCCCATCTGGGAGTACTGTGTGCAGTTTTGGAGACCTCATCTACGCAAGGACATAGACAGGATGGAAGCAGTCCAGAGGAGGGCAACTAAAATGGTGCAGGGTCTACATCAGAAACCATATGAAGAGAGAGACTGAGAGAGCTTAATATGTATACCCTTGATGAAAGGAGGGACAGGGGGGACATGATAGAAACGTTCAAGTACCTCAAGGGGAATCAACAAAGTCCAGGAGGGTAGCATCTTTCAGAAAAAGAGATGTGTAAGAACAAGGGGGCACAGTTTAAAGATAGAGGGGGGACGGCTCAGGGGTAATGTGAGGAAATTCTTTTTCACAGAGAGAGTGGTGGATACATGGAACAGCCTTCCTGAGGAGGTCGTTGGGTCTAAAACAGTGGGGGGATTCAAACATGCATGGGACAGACACAAAGCAATTATAGTGCGGGGTTGCAGGAAGCAGGCTGTTGGTTTACCAGAATCTGCAGCTTATCCAGTAGGTAGGGAAATGGGCAGACTGGGTGGGCCAAGTGGTCCTTTTCTGCCGTCAAAGTCTATGTTTCTATGTTTCTATGGTTATAGTGATGTCCTTTGTAATGACATGATGGGTGAGGGCAGTCACATGGTTACACTCATAATCGTGAACAATTATTGCATGATTTTCCTATAAAAGTCTGTGCTAAACAACTTGAATAAAAGCAGACACAACTGAATTATTATGTTTGCAGACAGTACCAAACTATGGGGAGACCAGTGACATCTGGAAAAAAATATATATCACGACAGAGTGACCTTGACAGGATATCAGCACATGCAAAAAAGTTGCTAGTAAGTTTTAATCCATGCAAATGTGTGGCCATGCATCTGGGTCTGGGTGTTCAAATCTCAGTGGCAGAATACACCCGAGATGGAGTCAAATTGATGTAACAAGCAAGTAAAAAAGACACAGGGGGTCATACTGCATCAGACTTTTCATCCAAAGTAAATTTCAAGGCTTCAGCTACCAAGGCTAACCAGATCCTGGGGTGCAGCCACAGAAATTTTGTTAGCAGATCACTAATTATACTATGCTATGAAATCTTGTAACTTTTGTTTGATATTGGTTTTATTTTACTGGTGAACAAGTTAAAAATATAAGAAAATTTGTTTATGAAAAACATAATATAATGTATTAAAAGGAATTTAAAAATTATATTTTGTACTTAATCAACAGTTCCCCTGAAGAAGCCACAGGTTGGCGAAATGTTGGGACACTAGTAAAAAAGACAAGAAATAAATGCTGAATATTTCAAAGAAACTTTCTGTGTGTCTTGGTTGAATAGCTAAAGTGGTTGCTACAGTTTGAAGTTGGAATTGCTATACACACACATTTGCTATCAGGCTCCACAAGGAATATTGGATCGAAGATGAAGAGATTTCCGTTGGACTGATGTTTTTTTGCCAACCATTTCTTAGCCAGTGATTTTAGTGCTGCAATTGTTAGTTTGGCCCAGAAGTATCTTTCCTCTTTGCTTTTCATTCCTAATGGGTATATACCCAGCAGCAAGTGTTCTGGGCCTAGTTGTGTTTGTGTTATAAACAATCTAGACAGATAGCCTATCTCCTTCTAGAAGGTCTCTATCCCTGGGCATTGCTAAAAGATGTGTGCTTGGGTAACGTGTGTTTCCCCGCATCCCCTCCAGCATTCTGCGAGGGCTCTGGGGTTCCTTCGCACTGCCTGCACCGGTACCAGAAAGTACCTGGTTTGGATTTTCCATCCAAATTCCCTCCAGATAGGGGAGGAGGCTGTATGCCATGTGCTCCTCCAGATTATGGCCCATTTGTCTTCCAAAAGATACACTTTGACATCCTTCTCCCATTTATCTTTGAGGTATAATGAGAATATTTGCAGGTCTAATATATAGTTAGTGTAAAGAAGAGAGAGATGGCTCTTTCCCCATTGGTTGATGACCATATCCTCCAGAAGGGTATCCTGTCCTCTGTTTCTATCCCCCCAAGCTCCTCATTCTTCATCTTAGTCTGCACATAGTCCCTGACTTGATAAAATCTTAGACGGTCTCCTCTACTCCACTCAAACTTCTGTTGTGCTACTTCAAAGGACAGCATTGTTGACCCTGCAAACAGTTGAACTGGAGCTACCAGGCTCCCTTTAGTCTGCCTCACGTACCAGTCATTATGCGCTGAAGGGGTGAATTGTGTGTCATATAGCAAACATTTGTATTTCAACATGTTTTTTGGTAGTCCCTCACTGCGTCCCTCTCCTCCATCCTTCCAGGGTCACTCCTGTACCTGTATATTCCATCTTTAGTGTTTCCCTAGTTCCCCTCATAAAGAGCACTGCACATAGTGGTGGTTCTGTATGTTCTGTCCAATCTGTCCATTTCAACAGCGAATTGTACTGTGCGTTGCCCCACAAGACGGCGACTGTCATCTGGGTGGCAGTCCAGTAACCATGTACATTTGGCAATGCCAAGCCCACCTGTGATTTGGGAAGGTATAACAAGCTTCTCCTTATTCTAGGGCAACCCTTGCCCCAAAGGAAGTCTAGGACCATCTTCTGCCAGTGTTCTAAGTCCCTGCTGGGCACTTTACAGGGAACACATTGGAATAAATAAAGCAAATGAGGTAATGCATTCATTATTAGAGCATGTACTTTGGCATGTATAGGGAGGGGGAGAAGAGACCATCTTTTAAAACGACTTTCAGCTGGTTATCAGTTGTGGATAGTTTAAGTTGTAAAACTGTGTGTTAGAAGTTTCTAGTTTAATGCCCAAATACTTCATGGATCATATGTCCCAGTTCATCGGGTATCGGTCTCTTAATTGGGGGGAAACTATGTAGTTAAAGCTCAGCACTTCAGTTTTTGCTCTGTTTAAGGCATACCCCAATAGGGTAGAGAAGGTCTCAGTTAGTCTAAATACAGTTTCTATTGTGGTATCTGGATTTGACAGCTATAATAGTATATCGTCAACGTACAATGCTAACTTGTGCTCTACTCTCCCTACATGAATATCACTCACATCCTTATTCTGCTGTATAGCCTGGGCCAACAGTGCTATGTATAAGGTAAATAGGAGTGAAGAAAGGGGGCATCCCTACCAGGTCCCTCTTCCTAATTTGAGGTTTGTGGATATATGTCCATTAGCCCTGATAAATGCATTTGCCCCAAATACAGTCTGAACAGACCATCCAGAAATTCCTCCGGCAGCCCAAACCAGGAAAGGAGCCCCCAGAAGGAAACACCAGAAGACTCTGTTGAATGCTTTTTCTGCATCCAGACTTAATAGTATGGAGGGGGTCTTCATTTCTGTAATATAATCAATTATATGAGTCGTTCTTCTGAGATTATCTTGGGCCTGTCATCCGGGAACAAACCCTGTTTGGTCCAACTGTATTAGGCCTGGGAGTAGTTGTTGGAGCCTACATGCCCAAATGGCTGTCAAACTTTTATGATCATTGTTTAAAAGGGAGATAGGGTGGTACAAGGCACACCTATTGAGGTCCTTTCCCAGCTTGGGCAGCACAGAGATGACTGCTCTCAGCCATGAGGGTGGTGTCTGACCCTCCTTTCTCAGCACCCCTTTAAATACCTTCAATAACAATGGTTGTATCATTTCCCTAAAAGATTTATAAAACTCTGGGGGAAGACCATCTCTCCTTGGGCATTTCCCTGTTTTTTGAGTGTGCCTATTACCTCTTTCAGCTTGTCCTCACTAATGGGTGCTAACAATCTCTCCCCCTGCTCAGCGGACATCTTCGGGAGAGTGAGCCTGTCTAAAAAGTCCAACACCCTTTATTTGTCTGGGTCTGGGCTGTACAAGTCAGCGTAAAATTCCCTGAATGCTTCTGCTATGTCAGGTATTTGCTTTTCCATTTTAGTAGTCCGTGGGTGTTAAATGGAAGCTATGCCTGCCTTAGCCCTCTGTGCTCTTAACCTACTTGCTAATAATCTCAGGGCCTTTGGCCCCCCCCATAATATTTTTGTCTTAAAAAAAGGAGTTTCTGCTCCACTTGATAGTCTAGCAAACTGCTTGGTTAAACATAGAAACATAGAAGCTGACAGCAGATAAGGACCGTAAGGCCCATCCAGTCTGCCCATTTTGTTTTCTACCTTATAAATGTGCGATCAGCCTTTGCTCTGTCAATGGCCTATCTATTCATACTCATCTGTATTGCTCCCTTATGTCTATCCCATGCCTGTTTGAAGCCCTGCACTGTATTCATATCCACCACTTCCTGAGGTAGGCTGTTCCATGCATCCACCACCCTTTCTGTGAAAAAGGACTTCCTCACATTACTCCTTAATCGGCCTCCCTCTAATATCATGCTGTGTGCTCTTGTCCTGCTATTTTTCTTATATTGGAACATGTTAGACTCTTTCACCTTGTTATTGCCCTTAAGGTGTTTGAATGTTTCGATCATATCACCTCTCTCCCTCCTTTGCTCTAGGGTATAAGTATTGAGCTCCGTTAATTTGTCCTCATATGTTTTCTGATGCAGTCCCTGCACCATTTTGTTGCCCTTCTCTGGACTGCCTCAATTTGGTTAATGTCCTTGTGAAGGTGTGGCCCCCAGTACTGCACGCAGTACTCCAGATGGGGCCTAACCAGTGTCTTGTAAAGAGGGATTATTACCTCCCTCTTCCGACTTGTGATACCCCTACTAATACACCCCAACATCCCCTAGCCTTACCTACTGCTTTAGAGGTCTGCTTGGATGATTTCAGGTCATCGGTGATGATGATGCCCAAGTCTCTTTCTTCCCTTGTGACTGCCAGCAACTCCCCTCCCAGCCTATAGGTGGCTTCAGGGTTTCTCTTCCCTATGTGCATGATCTTGCACTTCTTTGCACTAAACCCCAGTTGCCACTCTTCCGACCATTTTGCTAGTTTATCCTGATCTCTTCTCATTCTGCCCACCCCATCTGGATCATCTACTCTGTTGCAGATCTTGGTGTCATCTGCAAACAGACAAACCTTATCCTCCAGTCCATCTGCAATGTCACTGATGAAGATATTGAAGAAGACTGGCCCCAGGACTGATCCCTGAGGTACCCCACTTGTGACTTGCATGTCTTCTGACTGTGTACCATTTACCATCCCTCTCTGTTTTCTGCCTGTCAACTAGCCACCCAGTTGACCAACTCCTGACCCAACCCGAGCCTACCCAGCTTATTAATCAATCTTCTATGGGGAGTAGTATCGAAAGCTTTGCTGAAGTCAAGGCAGGCGACATCAACTGCTACCCCTTGGTCCACCACTCTGGTTACCTAGTCAAAGAAATTTATGAGATTAGTTTGACAGGACCTTCCTTTTGTAAACCCATGCTGTCTTGGATCCTGTGCTCCTATGGATTCCAGGTGTTGCATGATCCTTTCCTTAAGGAGTGCCTCCATAATCTTGCCCACTACTGAGGTAAGACTGACTGGTCTGTAGTTCCCTGCCTCCTCCCTTCTACCACTCTTGTGGAGCAGGATCACATGAGCCCTTCTCCAGTCTTCTGGGACCTCTCCTGTACTCAGAGACTCACTAAACAGTTCTGATAATGGCTCTACTAGTTACACCCTTAGCTCCTTTAGTAACCTGGGATGTATGTCATCAGGTCCCATTGCCTTGTCCACCCTGAGCTTATCGAGCTCTTGTAGGACCCTTTCTTTTGTGAAGGGACTAGTGCACACCTCCCTCCCCCCTGTGTCCATGGTGCTGAGCTGTGGGCCCTGCCCTACCTTCTCTTCAGTAAATACTGAAGAAAGTATCTATTTAGGATAGATGCTTTTACATGGTTCTTCTCACACACACCCATATCTCCTTTGATCTTAGCAATACCCCCCTCTGGACTTTCTCCTTTCACTAATGTATTCATAGAAAGTCTTGTCACCTTCTTTTACTGTTTGTGCTAGTGTTTCCTCAGTTTGGGCCTTTGTCTGTCTTACTGCCTTCCCTGCTTCCCTTAGGGAAGTTTGGTATGCCCCCCTATCTTCATCCTGCTGCATTCTCTTATATTTCCTGAAGGCCAGCCTTTTGGCTCTGACCTTTTCTGCTACTGTTTTTGACAACCAAAGTGGTTTCCTTCTTCTTTTGCACTTCCTTTTCTCTCAAACACAATGGGATGTTGCTTCAAGTATTGCATCCTTAATGCTTGCCCACTTAGCCTGTACCCCCTCACCTGTATTTCTTTTTGCCATGGCTAGCTTAACTCTGTTATCTTATTAAAGTCAGCTGCTCTGAAGTCCCATACTGTATTTTTGCCTTGGAATGGGATAATTTAGTTCTAGTGGCCAAATTGATCCATACCATGTGATGGTCATTGGCCCCCAGGTGACCTTCTACCTGGAGATCTGTGATCCTTTCCCTGTTAGTCAGTACTAGATCTAGGATAGTCCTGTCTCTTGTGGGTTGTTGTACTAGTTGTTTGAGGCCCTCCCCCACAGGGAATCCACCATGTGTCTCGTTCTGGCAGCTGTTCCTGCTGGTATTGACCAATCTGTATCTGGCATGTTGTAGTCTCCCATTATCAGAACCTCCCCTTTAGCTGTCATGTTTTGCATATCTTCTAGCAGTAATGTGTCTATGTCCTCACCCTGGTCTGGGGGCCTGTAGACAACCCCAGTTCGTATAGTTGTCCCATTTCCTGTTTCCAGGGTGACCCATAGTTCTTCTGGCTCCTTATGTGTATTCTGAATTTCTGAAGCTTTGATATTTTCATTGACATAAAGGGCCACTCCACCTCTCTTTTTGCACCTCGGTCTCTTCTGAACAGTACATAGCCAGGTACTGAAGTCTCCCAAGTGTGGTTACTGATAAACCATGTCTTGCTAATTGCTACTATGTCCAGTTTAGCCTCTGTCATTATTGTCTGCAGGTCTGGGATCTTGTTTCCCAGATTGCAAGCATTTGTGTACATGATTTTCCATTGGCCAAATTTTGGTGTGTTAGTTGTTGGGTGAGGTCTGGCGTTTCCCCTGCGCATCATTTGGGGAGCTGGACCTTTTTCCTTACCTGGTGATGCAAATGAACTGCAGACATGTTGAACTCCTGTTTGACCACTAGCTGAGGGGGGAGGGGTGTTCTTCCCATTCGATGTATGGGGTGCTGTACCCCTCTCCCCATTTGCTAGTTTAAATATTCTGCAAAGATGTCAGACTTCTGCCCCAATGCACTGACTCCCTCCTTAGTCAGATGCAGTCCATCAAATTTAAAGAACTTTCGCTCCCAAAACTGTTGCCAGTTCCCTACAAATTTATGTCCTTTTTCCTGGCAGCAGCCCTTGAGCCACATGTTTAGCTCCCCTATCTCCTCTTCTTTGACCTTCCGTCCATTTGCCCCTCTCTCCCAGACTGGCAGGATCTCCGGGAAGGAGATGCAGGGTGAAATGGATGCTAGTTTGTCACCCAGCCTGGTCAGGTGTTAATTGGTCTCCATAACTGACTGGCTGGCGAGATCATTAGTCCCTATGTGTACCAGGATGTCAATGTTTTCTTCTGCTTCCTGAACAATTTTAGGAATGTGGTCAGTGTCTGTCCATGCTGATGTACCTGGGAGACATCTGACCATTACCCCTGGCTGGAGATAGGTATCAACTTGCTGAATCATGGAGTCTCCTATGATCAGAAGTTGTTTGGATTTCCTTTTGCTTTGGTTCCTGTTTTGGGTGAGTTTTGTTGTGCTAGCGCCTGTGCTGCCGTGTCCTGCTCTGCAGTGTCCTCTGCCCCTTTATTTGATTTTGGAGATAGAGGCAGACACCTGTTTGTAGTTTTGATATGGTTCATGGAGGTAATATGTTGGAGAGCACCAAGTGATGGGGCACCCGATTTGCCCCTCCTAACCACCTGCCAACCTCCCAGACCAACTGCCCTCTGCGGTCGAGGTGCTTCGGTTGGATGTTGGGGAAATTGAGGGTGGTTCTTATAATATATTTCCTCTTGAATATGCAATTTGAGGTGCGCAATCTCTGCCCATGCTGCCTGGAGCTGAGCCCTTAGATCTCCAATGGTCCAGCATGTAGGACAGTGTCCTAAACCCTGTAAAACTGCCCTTCTGAAAAGTGTTCCACAGTACCTGCAGTTAATGATATCCATTCCAGGTAAGTTGCTGGGTTTTTAACCTAGTCAGAGTAATTAGAAGGAAGAAAATGAAAGCAAAAGTTTGATTTTGTGTTTTGTTTGTTTGTTTCTGTATAACTTGTTATAACAAGTAAAATTACTAGTGCCCCTGTAAATGAGGTCACCATGTGGATAACCCACTGATCTGCCCCTTCCTGCTTTGCCACAGGAAATGTCATGACTGTGCTACCCTATAAAAAGAGTGTAGTGTGGGGTGGATTGGGATGGGGGTGGGTGGCTGGGTCCTTCCCCTTCCGAAAAAGAACAACCACGGATGAAAGAATCAAGGAGGTAAGAGCAGAAACAATCAGCCAGCCACAAATGCAGTAGCCCTGAAAGCTTATCCTATGATAGATAAAACTATAAAACCTGTAAAGCACCACCTGTAATAATTTCACCGAAGATATACCCTGTAAGAAACACTTTGCTACAGAGAAAAATAAAGCAGTAACAGCAGATATACCTTGCAAAAGATAATTTGAATCAAAAGATTACAGCAGTAATCTGTTAGCACACACACCTGTAGGTACACCCTGTAATAGTGCAGCAGAAGGTATATCCAGCAACAACAATTTGAATCAGAGAAAAATAAAGCAATAAAATGTTAGCAACAAACAGTAACAATCCCTGTGAGTGCAAAATAAAAATAACACACAGTACATCTGCCTAGCCAAAAGAAGCCTTAATCCATACCTTTGCTCTGGTAGGGTTCTTTGCTCTGTCCTTTCAAGCAACCTAGAAGGAAAGAGCTCAGGTGAAGCTAGTTGCCTCTTTTAAGTGCTTTCAGTTTCTTTGTATGTTCTGTCAATTTTCTCATTTTGTAGTGCCTCTAAAGTTTGGATCTGGGATGTTAATCCTGCTCGTCTGGCCTCCCGATCTCTCTTGTTTTGGGCTGATATCACTATAAATATGCCCCTTAACACAGCCTATGCTGTTTCCCATAGTATAGCCGGGGTTGTTCCTGGGGATGAATTCTCTTCCAAAAACTGTTTGTATGTGTCCCTGATGCTGTCCTTGACCTCTAGATCCCTAAGAAGCAAAACATTTAAATGCCAGAAAGTGTTTCTCTTGCAGCTTCCTATGCTCACCTTCATAAATAGAGGCATATGGTCTGGTAAGACAAAATTCCCCATCCAAGTTTCATGAACTCTGGCTGCCTCCTCCTTATGGAGGAGAAAATAGTCTAATCTTGAGTACATCTGATGCGAGGCTGAGTGATATGTGTAGTCTCTCTGCCCTGGATTCAAATGCCTCCAAATATCCACCATGTCTAACTCTCCTAGGAGTTTGTTGACTTCCCGTGCCACCTTATGTTCTCTCCGCGGGATCTTGGATGTGGCGTCTAGCTGTGGGTTTAATGTTAAATTGAGGTCCACCCCCACAGATAGCAGTGCCCTCACTCCAGTCGTGAAGTGTAACCAAAAAGGCTTGATAATCCGCTAAGGCAGATCCAGGTGGGAAATAGACAGAGACCAAAGTCACCATATTTCCAATCAGACATCCCTTCATCAATACAAATTGCCCTTCCTTGTCCGATAATACATCTACCCTTTCAAATGGTACCTTTGATGGTATTAAAAACATTGACACACTACAAATCCCATTGCTCCCCGCTATTCTGAATTCAGATGTTTGTGCACACTGACCTATCTGTATAAAATATCTCAAGACCATACAATCAGGAAACCTCTTCAGCTGAAAAAACAAATGCATAGCCATCCGATCTTTTAAGTAATAACTTTAAACTTTCAATCACTCCCAAGGTGGGAAAGCCTGTATCTTGGATTTCTAATCTCTTCCTCCCTTGGAATTGTTCAGAAGGGTAGGGGAGAGCTTTTATTCTGTCCCTATCTACCGGGACCCCCCCTCCTTAACCAGATTCCGCTAAGTCTGGCTTGAAAAAGAAAACTAAAAAGAAGAGAGAAGCACAAAGGGCTTTCACATTTATGAGGGGTGTCTGTGCTCCTGTATAGCCTCACACCCAAATACCAGCGGTTCGGTTATAAGCTGTGGTAGCAGTTATCTGCACTCCATCTTCCTCCTTTTCCCAGTTATGGGGTATTACCCCCTTAGATCTGCCCCCCAATAAGGAGGGCCAAGCAGCACCCACTGGGCACCGAGGATACCCCCCCAGCCTAACCACCCGACCCCCAACTGCACCCACTGCAATACACATGGTAGCACCCACCTGGGTGCCAGGACCAGCAACCATCCCACAACCATTCAAACCAATTACTCAATTCGCTGTATGTTTCTCTGTTATATTACACTTTTCAAGCTTCACAGTCTCTCACTGGGGCCAAGGATGAGGTCACCATCACCACTCACCTTCCAATCAAAAATACACATATTTATGCCTAACATTGTGCAACATGGGAGCATGTTTTCATTTCCCACTTAGACTTCTGAGCCACCTCAGGTCCTTATATTACGTTAGTATGAGACAATTAAGGTGAATTCCTCTCCCCCAGTTGACCTTGGTCCCCTGCGATGGCTGTCTACATCTACCTCTCTCATGTTTGGGTTGAGACTGTGCACTCAAGTTTTGGTAAGTGGAGACCCTCACCCATAGCGGCCCAGAGCCTTAATTTTGTGTTTTACCAAGTTGCTGCATTGGCTTGTCGGTCCCAGCGGTCCCCATGTGAGGAGACCCTTCCACTAAATCTGCATTTATGGCACACCCAGGGGTCAGTAGTCAGTAACCAGGAGCCCCCCAGGCTGCCCCCAGATAGGAGTGAGTTGTTATGACTTATCCATAACAAGAATAATATACAAGGGAAAAAAAGTCCCATTTAGGCCTAGATGCCTTCTTAGGTCTGGTGTGCTTTTCATGACTCTCCTGTCCTCCTCTCTGGGGCACATTAAAGAGAAAAAATCAGATTGGTAAATAAAGGGCCACTCACCAAGATAATCTTATATCAGTATAAAATATTTACTAATGTCAAAGAAATCAGATATAGTACAAAAGAATCCACATCATTTCTGTAGAATTCAACTTTATATACGTTTTGGAAAAGCCTTCATCAGTACAGTACCATATCTATTAAAAATAAAACAAATATTGTATTATGTGGATTAATACAAAAAATAATCTTTAGATATGTAACTAAAACATATAATGAAACACTATGAACAAAATACTGCTCACCAATTCATGACAATATTGCTTGCCAAAATTAAATCTGCCTAATCAGTTATCCAATTGTCAAATACTGTCAAACAATATTTTAAAATGACATCATTGATACTTGTTACCAGTCATAACTATAGTACCCTTGTCCTATAATAACATCATGATATAAATACTATTATATAAGGCTTCTTGTTTTCAATAAGAATAAATAAATCATCACTCATATGATTAACAAACCAAATATTTCTAACCAGCACTTAAGCAAATATTTAGCAACTGTTTTATATTTCAAAAAAACATTTTTTTCTCTCTAACCATGAAAACATTACTTATAATTGTAACAACAAACTGGTCCTCAGTTTAAAGTACTGCACATTTTCTCTTTTAACATCTAATATGTGCATATTCTAAATGTTAAATCAGGGGCAAGGACTATAATAGATAATACCAAGTACGCTTACCGAGCTTTAAATATTTAAACATAGGTCTGGAAGTATTAGCGTCTTAATCATATAGCACAAATCTGAAATAGACACAAGCAAGCTGTTTAGATACAAAAAAGACCATCTAAACACAAAAACCTTTTAAATTGTAAAATGATCCTTTAAGTGAGTTTCTGCTAATAAACATAAAGTTCTAATCTTAAAACAGGGGCCATACCAACTGCTTCAAAAATATTGTTTTGTTTATAGATTTTAGCAAATACATAGACTGTTAGGTACATCTACTCACTTAATATATTCTGAAGGCAAGCACAGTTTCAACCCATAATGTGGCAGGACCTTTTGCTTTCTCTCACTGTTTAGAGGTACTGCGCCAACACTGTGCTGCGTTTAAATAGGCAGGTAATCGGGCGCTGAGCAATGTGCGTCACCACACCTAACACCCAACCTCTCATGGTGTTTGCGCTCGCTCTGGGTGCCCGACCTGCATATAAAAGTAGCACCATATAAGCTATATGGTGTCCTGCCTATGGCAAAGAATTGTTACTCAATCAGATGAATGGCTACTCAAACAGTAAAGAAACTACAGATCGAATAAAACCTGGAAATAAACTAAATGCCATACAACTATGCATATATAATCAAAACATTATATTTTATATATATATATCTCAATTCCTGACCAATTTTACTGACACTCCCAGTGTTTATTTCAATGAAATCACAGAGCACATGTGGGCCTCCATGAGCGTGTGCAACCATGTTCTGGGATCCGGGGAGAAAAATGGGAAAATGGGGCACTGGAGGAGGCTCAGTGAAGCCATGTGTGCAGGGTGGATTGAGATCTTCTGAGGGAGGACCACAGCTTGCCTGCCTCTGGAGCCCCGAGAGAAAAAGCTCTATAAAATAAATAAATAAATAGTAAAAATGTTTTTCTCAGACCTGCAACTACTTCGCCAGACTGACCTGATGTTCATGCAAGCCAAATTAACCAAAAAGCAAATTCAACCCTTGTTTAAAGCTACTGGAGAGACATACATGGGAGGAGGGCCAGTGGAATGACCATATTGCGTAGTCATGAGAGCGGTTGCTGGAAAGCAGCCCGATCCACTGTACCCAGCAATGGCGACTCCACCAACCCAAAAGACATCTCTGGAGGCTTTGATCTACTGTATGAGCTACGGACTGAACTACGGGTGGACTTTGATAACTTAAATGCTCAATTTGCTCACATACAATCAACAGTGAACACTACTGGTGAAATTGTGGACTCACATAGTGAGAGGCTGGAGGAGATGGGAAGCCAGTCGAGTGCAAAGGAGAACAAAGCTGCCACCACTAGAGCTGAACTGGAGCAAGCATGAAAAACTATATAAGAGTCGGTAAAGACCCTAGACGATCATGGAAATAAGGAGCAAAGGAATAATGTTCGCATAGTGGGGATCCTAGATGGTCTCAAGGGCTCTGATCCTCTTTCCTCTTTGACAATATGGCTGATATCAGTCCTAAAGCTACCAACAGGGACAGTCCGATAAATATGGCATGCCTGCCCCTCTTGAAAAAAGAACTGGATATGACAGAGCATCCCAGACACTTTTTGATTAAGTTCTTGTGCTACCAAGACTGCCAACTAGTCATCCAGGAAGTGAGGAAGCATGGGCCTATCTTAAAAGAGCACTGCAGAATGAACATCTTTTCAGATTACAGAAGGCATTGCTACCTAGAATTCACTGAAGTTAAGAGGCTGCATGAGCTAAACTGACACTTTGCCCATGTCTATCCCTTGCACCTACTTGTCTGTCGGCCATAGGGTTACCACCTTTTAAAAAGTCCAAAGTGGGACATTTCTTACTGAAACATGATTTTTCACAGGACAATATGTAGTCTTGACCAATGCAACAGACTTGTTTTCTCTAATTAATCAGAATTAAGACTAAGTGTTGTAGTTTTGTACCTGTGTTAGTGTGTCTTATCATTTTAAGGTATTTTAGTTAAGGTATTATATTGTTTTGCAGCATTTAGAGGAAAATCAGAAAATATTTGTTTCTGCTATAATGTCAGGACATGTAGTATTTTTCATGTTTTTTTGCAGGACACAGCTGCCCAAATTAGGACTGTCCTGTGAAAATCGGGACAGGTGGTAACCCTAGTCGGCCGGGGGGCTCCACCTAAGACTTTTGCCAAAGCCGACCTTTCCATGTATTATCTGACTACAGAAGCTGCAACACATGAAGGGCACTTTTTCTGGAAGATACATGGGCCTACAGCTTGAGGAACCAGAGGGGGCTATGCATAAACACTGTGAGGTGATGTGAGTTTGTGGAGGATAGGGGAGTGGTGAGGGTTCCTTTGATATAGTGAAGGGGTGGTTTTAATCCCTCAGTATACCATCAAGCAGTCAGGTTGTATCCCAATGGCCACTAGCCCACAGTAGTTGGTAGCTGACTCTCAGACCAGCAAATAACCAGCCAGAGGGTTTCCCCAGAGTGCACCTCTTGCACCTAAACAGCAACATCAGACCTGGGTATAGGGACAGCCATGGTGGTTCCAAGGACAGGGGAACCTTGACCACCAACTAAGTGCTGGAACAACTGTGTAGGATGAACCACGTACTGAACCTCTCCCCTCACTCATAGGATCCCATTGCACTATTTGCCTAATGCCTCTCACTAAGTATTAACAGACTAAAATGATCTTATTTCTTCTAGTTGCAAGCTGGGGATTTTACCCAACTGTTTAAGCTGTTCAGTTTGTTTGCGTTGGAGAACAAAACTGTGTTTCTTCCTGTCTGAGATTTTTGCAGCCTATGCACCATTCGACCCACATAGTCTTTTAACTATTACATTCTGTTAAAGCCACTAGCATGATACCGTGAGGCTCCAGGATATTATGCCAACTAGGGTCTCTGATGTGAGGTCCTTGAAGACCTCCAGGACTTGAAAGACTGAAAGACTAAATACAAAATGTTGAGGCTTGTTCTCTTTGATATTGAGCAGACTCGATAGACTGTAAGGACTAACCTGCTGGCAATTTGTATGTTAGTATTATATACTACCTGGAACTTCCACTGTTATTATAAACTTAGCAATGACGGGGCGGGGGGAGCTCCTGGAAACATATTTATGTCTGAGCAGTGAGGTGTAATTCTGATTAGAGCACAAAACTAAAGGGAGAGGGGAGGGAAGATGGATGTGCAAGGATGGACTCCAAGGACGGGGTTGTGTGATGGAATGTCCCTAACCTCCGGCCAGTAACCCTTGAATGGAGGGACCCATCTGGCAGGGTAGCATGGGAACATGTCAATTTGCCATGGTCATTTTGTTCCATGACAACGCACCCTAGAATATTAGCTCTGGTGTCAATTGGCTCCCACATCTATTCATTCCCATATAATTCACTCCCACTACATACCGTACTGTACTCCAACAACAATCACAGTATGACTTCCACTTCTACAACCCATAAGCACACTGCCTCATCTGGTGGATGAACTGCACCCACCTGGAGTTTATATTATGATATTTACACTGAGGTGAATTGTCCCAGGACAAACTGACATGGGAGCCAATTGACATCAGAGTTAACAGTACAGAGTGAGTTGTTGTGGAGAGATATGTCCGGGGTGAATTGTGACATAGATGGGTAGCACAGTATAGTCCAAAGCATGATGGTGTACTCCAAGTGCTAGCTGGCTGCAGCAATTAGGCCAGCTCAACAGTGATATATCTCTTGACAACACTTTTTCTTTCAGATGATGGGAAGGACATATTGACTATAACTATGTGCTTTCATTCGGAGCAGATTCACCTAGTTGATCCTTACCTTGAGTAAGGTGGTTGATAGGAACCTTCTTGATTCTGGGAGGAGAAGAAGGTGGAAGGAGAGAGCTTTTCCCTCCCTGATTGAGCTGTTTGATCTTGGGTTGGGGGGAGGGGAACCAAGCCTGGTACCGAGCCTGTTGCTCACAGTGTTCTGATAGATGTCTCCTGGCGTGTTTCAGGTGCGTGAGGTAACGCCCATTACTATTGGGTATCTTTAGTGGGAGGGGGGAGAGATGAGGTTCTCTGGAACAAGTTCTTGGGTTATTACTGTGAGGAGGGGATGGAGCTGCAGGGGGTGTCAAAGTTTGAAAATTGTGGGTGAATGGAAGTAACTAAGCTGGGGGAGAAGAGTGGGGAGGGAACATTTTCCAAGAGACCTGCATGATCAAGGAGGAGGCTGCAAAACTGGAGCGGGCATGGGGGCACCCTATACTCATCACCCTTTCCCTCCAGAGTTTGGGAGGTGGCAAAGGCAATATGGTTTAGGAATAGGCTCTAAGTCCACCTTGAAAAACAAACCATAGATCTTCAGGGAGGTATTTCATTGTGGAGGTGGCAGGTGTGCATTTGACAATTGCTACTATCTATGGCCCAAACTTCGACCACCCTGATTTTTCCCACCACCTGGTATTCACCCTGACTGCTCTCCTGGACTGGGCCATAGTGGGATGTGATTTTAACATCCTGTGAGACCCGGTGCTAGACAGGTCTACATCGTTGGTATGCAACACACCCAAAAGCTCTGGGCCCCTCAGAACCATGGTGGAGGAGAGGGGCCTGGTGGATGCCTGGCACTACCTTTACGCCACCAACCAGGAATACTTCGGTTTCTCATATGTCTAACAGCAGTACACCTGAATTGACTAAATTTTGGTGGCCTCATGCCTTCTCCATAGGGTGGCGGCAGCAGAATGTGAACCTATTTTGCACTTTGATCATGCACCCCTTGTGGTGGAGCTGAGTGACAGTGGGGTCCCCAGGAAATGGTATCTGCACCCTCAACTTCTACTGTACCCATCCTTTAAAAGTCAGTTGGCAGAGGTCCACTGGGAATTCTGTTCCTATAACAAATGTGGGGATACCACGGCTATAACAAGACGGAAGGCCTTGAAGGACTTCACTAAAGAGGTTGCTATATCAGTGTCTGCAGCTAAATGCAAAAAAGAGATCCAGATGCAGAAAAATGTGGAAGTGCAATTGTAGGGATGGAAAAGCAGGCCATGCACACAGGTTCAAAACAAAACATGGGAGAACTGAGGAGGGTAAAGGGCCAGCTGAACCAATCGATCTCGACCTGTATTGAGATGAACCTCCTTCTTACTAGAGTCGGGGCCTATTTTAAGGGGGGCAAGGCCGATAAGTGGTTGGCCTGGCATCTCAAAGAGCAGGAGGCCAACAAAACCATACAGCGCTAAAACCAAGCAGGACCCCATCTCTGAAACAGGAAGATATTAGTGATGCCTTTAGGGCCTTCTACTCCACTCTGTACACCACAGAGGTGCCCCCAGCAGTGAGCTTGCATTCCTTCCTAGACACAGTGTTCTTTCCCACACTGGAGAAAGAGACCAGGAAAGAACTAGACTTCCACCTGACTGCCACTGAGGTACATGAGGTTATCAAGAATTCCTCATTGGGGAAGTGCACAGACCCAGATGGGCACTTCCCCAATGAGGTGTTCCCAGTCCCAGACACGCTCCCAGTGGAGCTCATTAATGTGTTCTGAGAACTTCTTCAGCAGCCACTGGTGGACATGGTTGTGGAGGTCCTGGATGGGGGCATGCTCCCCCCTCCCAGACACTAGCAACAATAACAGTGATCCCTAAACTGGGCAAGGACCCTATCCTGTGTGGCTCTTAACACCCTATTTCCTTACTAAATGCAGACTATAAAGTCCTAGCTAAAATCCTGGTGGGCTGCCTGGAGGTGGTCCTGCCTGACTTGATCCACTCCAGTCAGGGAGGCTTTACCAAGAGCAGACAGATAAAACACAACATTTGGCGAACCTTGAACATTATGTGGCACTAGTCGGGGGCGGGGGAGTCACTTGGCATGGTGTTCTGGCAATAGACACAGAGAAGACCTTTGGCCGGGCCAAGTAGCCCTTCATATTTGCCACACTTGAGAAATGTGGCCTTGGCCCTAAAATCCTCGCCTAGATAGCCACTTTCTACAGTGCTCCAAGGGTGCAGGTCCCCACTAAAGGACACCTTTTGGACCCATTCCAGCTGACCAGAGGAATCAGGTAGAGGTACCTCTTTCTCTTCTCTATTACATGTGCTCATAATAGAGCCATTAGCTTCTGTGACAAGGGCTCACCCAGAGATAAAAGGTATACAGATTAAGGGACTGGGCCATTGTATTTCACTCTTTGTAGACAATATTTTATGGTTTCTGGCCGACCCAGGCAAAGCCTGCCAGCTCTAACCTAAATATTCCACATATAGTATATGGTTCCATATCTGGCCACAAGATAAACTGGGCCAAATGTGAGTGGTTACCGGTGGGACATAGAGTGGGAGGTCTGGTTATGGTAGCAGACACCACTCATAGCCTGCAAGGCCTGAAATACTTGGGTATCCATTTATCCAAAAAGTTATTCACAGTGGGTAAGCTAATCTATACTCCACTGCTGTAGAAAATTAAGGCAGACTGTGAAAGGCGAAGGACCCTGCCCTATCACTAGTGGGGTGGGTAAACACAATAAAAATGTCTATCCTCACCAATGTCTATATCTGTTCCAATCCCTGCTTGTGCACCTCCCTTTGAAATTCTTTAACTCCATGAAAGGGTGTCTAACTAGCTTGCTCTGTCAGGGCAAGAGGGTCTGAATTAAACAGGAATCCCTTTGGCCCCCAATGAGGGAAGGGGTATGTCTCCCTAACCTAAGATTCTGCTATTTGGCAGCCCAGCTCTCTTTTCACAGACTCTGTGTGTCAGGTGGTGAACAGACTGGCCTGGGATGATTTTGAAGAGGAACCTTATGGGGTCTCTCTCTCCTCAGGAAGCTCCTTGCACGTACATTGACAGACTTCACCTGTCGTTCGGTGCTTAACTCCTTCACAAGGACCTCAGAGTGTATTTGGCTTGCAATACACACCCAATTTGGGCACCCCAAGGGCCTGTCCTCTGAAGCCAACATAGGTAGGTCCCTATGGCGAGGCTCTGGTCTCCCCAAAATTGATGAGTAGGTGGAAGTTAAAGGGTGTGAACACCATAAACGCCTTGTTCGAGGGTGGAACCCTGGTGTCCTACAAAGGCATATCAATAAGATATGCTCTCCTCCTTGCTGTCTTCTTTCCCTACTTGCAGGTCTGTTCTCACATACTAAAGGTGACACCAGGTGTGGTGGGTGGTCTGGGGCACTCACCCTATGAGGAGATGTTCTTGGATCAGAAACCCCAGGAGAGACCCATGCAGCAGACATATATGCTACTCCTGGGCAGCCTCCAGAATTGTCTGGACAGGATTAAGCATCAGTAGTGGTTGGCCCACTAGCATAGTGGTAGCACTACCACTCACAACGCCAATGACCTGGGTTCGGGAATGAACCTTAGTCACTGGAAGGCTGGCCAGAGGAGGTGAGCTGAACATTCCAGGGGACGCTCTCCACCTTGAGGAGGGGTGTGACCACAGGTGGCAGTGCAAGCAGAGGCATGGAATTGGGGATGGACATTGACGAGCTCTAATATGCAACACACACACATGCATGCATGCCAAGAGCCCTACTCAGCATCTACAGGGGAGAAAATGGAAAATGGAGCACCAGCCACTGCTGGAGGACATCCACCCCCTACTGCAGGCCCCACACCACTGACTGTGGAGCTCTCACTCGATCACCTATCCAGTCCTTGTCAGGCGGTAGAGAGCCCTTCTTGATGGTCCTGCCCTGGGGGTAAGCCAGAGTGTAAGAGGGAGTAGGTAAGTCCTGGAGAAGGCGAGTGATGGAGCTGGACAAATGGGGTAGGATCGATGGGGCCATCTGCTAAGAGAAGAAAGCATACTAAATTACTGAAAAAAAAAAAATTAAGCATCACTGGGAGAGAGAGACATGGGGAAGCCACCCTGGATGGAGAGAGAGAGTGGGCTCAGATACTGAAGAAGCCTGGACTCTGCTCAGTTAATAACCACCTTAGACAGGTCAGTTTAAACGTTTGCTGCAGAATGTGCTATACCCCCTACCTGGCACATAAAATAGACCCCAACAAACCCAGCAAATGTCCTAAATGTAAAGCTGGAACATGCACCTTCCGTCACAAGATATGGGCCTGTCTAAGGATGCACATCTTCTGGGGAAAAGTTGCCTCCTTATTGTCCAGGGCTTGGATCTTCTGCCAAACCTGACCCCTGAGGGAGTTCTTTTGGGGATTTTGGTATACCATCAGTACAGCGGGGGAAACAGTGTGGGTAATGTGGGCAATGTCATAAGGGCAAAAGCAGTATGAGCGATCTGGTGTTGAAAGAGTGTGCTTTAGCAGATGTTTTTGGCTGTGCTTGGATACCTGTATGTCCCATGGGTTGTGTTATGTTACATTGGTGTGGCGAGTCTAGTGGCGGTTCGGTGGCAGTTCTGTGCTTGCCGTTCATGGCGAGGTTTGGCGCAGATCGACTGGTTATGATGCCCTTGCAGTTTCTTGAGAGTTATTGGGGAAACTGGTTTCTGCTTCATGACAGCTACCTGTTTTAGAGACAGCACGAACACAGGGAGAAGATGTACTGGAAGTCTATTGAGTACCGGAGGGAGGAAGTGCATGGCTAGAGTGCACACTGTTGGGGATGAGGTTGGCAATGTTGTGGATGTCCATAATCATGTCCCTGATCACGGGGGTAAAACAGTGGAGGAAACTGTGAATGATGTAACCCCTAGGTGGCACTATCCCAAGGGCTACTACCCCTGCCTGCTTGGCTAGTATCAGGTTAAGGGACCTGAGTTCTGAAATGGGTGCCTCCACCCATAGGTCAGGGTTGGTAGTGGTCAAGCTAACCTGGGCACAGCTCTGCAGGACACTGTAACCCCCATCTTTCCTTACTAGTGGCCGGAACAATACACAATAATCACTTTCACAATACCCCTGATACACCACACAAGTACCCACACTGTTTACACTTACCACCAGTGCTTTCCTCTGGCCTGGCCCTGGGGACCCCCTGTAAAACAAGGTTATACACAGCAAATAACAGCAGTACAGTACCCTTGCAAAAACTGGAACTACTGTCAGGGTAAATGCAAAAAAGAGTTAGATCTGATTTATTTAAGGGACTTGAAGAAGGTAGGGGCGTAATCAGGTTAATTTGCTTAAAGGCTCTATCAATCAAACAGTTATGCATGCACTTCAGGGTCCATAAACAGTCACACACTCTGGGTACCCAGATGGAGAACGGTGGGCTAGCCAGGAACGTTGCAGCTAGTTGGGGCCCTGTGATGGAAGAAAACAACATGCACAACACACACTATTTGTAATCTGGAGCCGGAGGGCTCAGTTCGTGAAAAGAAAACAACAAGACAATTAGATGGCACACTTTTAGATTAGGCTGTTGTTGCAGGGCGCTACCCTGATGACTACTCATGATACCCAAGACTGGACATAGGCTGGATGAAAATCAAGACAGCAGGTGGTTAATCTGGAGTGCCAGGAGAAGCAGGGCCCACACGAATCGCCGAGGCATCGTTCCTGTTCAAGCATGGAGCAGAGGGCTGATTCCCAGGCAGGTCTCTCGTTGATGGCTTTCTCTGTGTAACGGGTAGTCTATCTGGGCCATTGTGGCAAGGCCCCAGCCAAATGGAGACAAATTCGGATACAGTCCATTTTGGGCTGGATACAGCTTCCAGCAAGCAGAACGCAGTTCACACAGTGGGGAACCAAATCACGACCCACTAACAATTCACAGCACATTTACATGTAAGGAAATTCTACTGTACCAGGCAAACCGCTCTCTGGTCACAATCACAAAGTCTCTGCACAAACCGGTGATTCAAAAGCAGCTGGAAATCCTGACAAGCCAATCACATTCAGCAAAATCTTCAGTCTTCTTCAGGTATGAGCCTGGTAAAAAAATCAATGGCTTACTTTGTTCTTACAAACTTGGATTTAGTCTGAAATAATTCTCTTCTCTCCCTCTCATGGGCAGCAGGCAGACATGCAGGCCACAACTCAGGCCTTTCCACAGTTCTTCCACACGAAACTACTCAGACGGCTACTTGACTATCTCAAGCTGTTGCTTCTTCAGCTCCCAACTTAGATCTGACTCAACTGCCAGCAAGCCTGGGACTTTCCTTAGAATCCAAAAGGTTCGGTTGGCTGATCTGTCTGTCAGTCACAACAAAGGGTCTCCCTTCAGGTGCAAAAAGGTGCCAAAAGCCCCAAACTACAATTCCTACATATTTTGACTCCAGACAGCTCCTGTAGTCCAGTTCTGTTTTAGGTCCCACCAGTACTGATTGGTCCAATTTGGCAGTTCAGGACCAAGATAGTGGAGATAAACAAAACAGTCCTTGCTGCAAAGAAGGCAGGTTAGACAAACTACATTATCATTATCACTGTAAATGATTTTCAGCAAATAGTTACATCTGTCAACAGAGCTTCCTCTCAGATTACTTATGACTGCAATCCAGGCAGCTCTTAAAGAGACAGTACACAGAGGCTATACAGGCGCTCTCTGGCAATCACATTTAAACTGCTAAAATGCAGGACACCCTCCTGGCAGTGAGTATTTAGGGAAGCTCAAGGAAGACTTTTCAGGAACCCCCATTTGCGGGGGGGGGTTACACTGACATTAAACGGAGGGCTCTGTCATCCTCAGAGATGTCCCAGCAGGTGGCGGCGTGCTGTAATGGGATTTCTCCCATGGTGGGTGACAGACTGCCTCTCATGGATTATTTGAAGTGGACTGTACAAAGAATTAGGAAATGAGTGTCCAGACCACCCACACAGCCCACCAGATTGGCAGATTTGCAGATTCTGGACACTTAGCAGTCGCACACAGTCAGGTGAACCTTTTCTTCTGTATGATCTACCCTGCACCCACTGCTTCTCCCCTGGCTCTATGTCCGCTCTGCCCAATTGTACCAAGTGGGTGGAGGTGTTTATATATATTATGGGGGATACAGTGGGGGGAGGCCTCCCGCATAACATATGTTGACAAAGATGCATTACAGAGCTACCAATGCCGGTGTTGTAATTGCTGTCTCACTTGTGTCAGTGGTGCTAACAGGTGCTTGACTGGTGTTGTTATTGCTCTGTTTGTGTGGCGGCCGAATTGCTTGCCACCCTGTTTACTGTTAATCTTTTGCTTGCAGCACTGTTATCCTCGACCAGATTTTTTGCCCTGTTGTGGGTTGATCCCCACAGGTAACCAAAATGACACCACTCTAGCATATCCATTATGACAGCTGGGTGTAACAGTAGCAAAAAAAGTAATAGCCCAGGGATGGTTCCAGGAGAGGGCCCCAACAGTAGCGCAATGGTTTAATTCATTGTTAGATTCTATGAAGCTAGAGAGAACCCAATACTCCACTCTAAGCAAGATTCAGAAGTGTGAAGCAAGCTGGGTCCCCCTAGAGAAAGTGCTGAGTGAAGACAGGTTTCGTAACTACTGACTGAGGTGCAGCCGAGCACACTGTAGAGGGCACTGAGGGGGAGTGGAGAACCTTGGAGTCTTGAGGCAGGTCCTGTTTGCACTGTTAAAAGCCTTGTAATGTTCCTGTGCATCAAATGTAATGTCTCAAATCTCCACTGAAATGCTTGTTCTGAGGATCCCTCTCTATTTCCCTGATCCATATGCCCCTTTGTACTTGTTGTATAAGAGAACTGTGCAGTCTGTTACTTATAAGTCTGACAATAAATAAAGTTAAAACTAAAAATATTAAGATGGAAACAGACACAAACCACCCAAGGGTGAGGGTACTGGACTTCAGGAGGGTGGATTTTAAAGAAATAGGAGACTGCCTCAGAAACTGGCTCATGGGGGATTGCCCGGGAGGAGTAGAGGCACAGTGCGGAAAAATAAAGGACAGCATAATTAAGGCCACTGACCTGTGCGAAGGAAGTGAGTAACAGTAGAAGGAAAGAGAGACCATTTTGATTCTCTAGAGAAGTGGCCAAGGTGGTGAGGGGAAAAAAAGGGTGGCATTCAGGAAGTATAATGAAACACAGATGGAGGAACATAGGGACGTATACAAAGTAAAACAGAGAGAAGAAGGAAAGGCAGTGAGGGGAGCAAAGGTGCAGACAGAGGAAAAGATACTCGAAAGGATAGCTAAAGAGAATAATACTTTCTTCTGGTGCCTAAGTGAGAAAAGGAAAGCAAGGGGAGGGAGGGATGGTGAGTGTAAGGAGGGTGACAGGGAGAAATGTCTCGATGGCAAAGAGGGCTGAGGCACAGTAATGCTCCTTACCTCTCCTATGCCAGAGTCCAGAGTTCATGAACAAGCTCGGGTTGCTAGGGTCAGCTGGGGGAGGGCTGGGAAAGGATAGAATGGCCACCTGACAGCTCCTCTCTTAGGCAAGGTGGAATCGCCTTCGGCTCTTGGCTGCCACCAGGTGGAGGCCTGGTGGCAGCAGTGATGCTGGGTGGCTGAAGGAATGTTGGGTGGGTGGAATGGGGCTCACAGTTCTGAAGCGCATATGCACCTCCATATGCATGCATCCTCTGTGTTTGCTGTAGCCTTGGAAGGAGAAAAATGTAGGGTTTTATGTGACAAGGGCAAGTTTTTTAAGTTGCTGACCAAAATGAGCGACTAAAAAAAAAAAAACGCCCCAAGTCACTAGAACGGGCAGCATTAGATCGACTGCTGCAAACAGCGACGGTCAATAATTTTAAACAAATGGACCAAAAACAAATCTTTTTTAAGTGCACCCCCTTCCCGCACCCCCCAACTTAAATATTACCAACCCTGGGAGGGGGAATGTAGAAAAAAAAAGTGAAACCCCAGGACGACAAAAATTCTATCCCACACCAGGACCTGAGCGCAGGTCCTTTCACTTCACGGGCGGTGGCTCTAGCCACTACGCCAATCAGTCAGCTCAACAGGGTTTGGCCAAACTACTCCTCATATCTCCTTCTAGCAAGTGCAGCTCACTGCTACACTCGCTCTAACCTACTGCTCGACATTGTTCACCACTTGCTCTTCCTATGGGCGGTGTGACAGGGTAGAATAGGACCCTGTCCCATTTGTTATGGAGAAAGTGTTTCAATGCAAGGATCTTTCCTTTTCTATTTCTTCTCTGTCTGGTTGCACAACCACATTTTCCTGTGAGACTTCAGACTTGATCAACCAGACAGGCTCACATTTCTTTACCTCTTACTGTCTCTCAGTTTTCTCTTACTGTCTGTTTTTCTCCCTTGCATATCTAAATCTGCTGATATAAAAATATGTGCAAATCATTGTGGAAATGTAACTGATGTTGGGATCTCTTTTGTTTAGAAAATATGTAGTGTCACTGTTGAAATGTATATATTTATAATTTGAGATTATTACAGAAAGCTATTGTAAACTAGAGGTTACTCGAGTTCAATTTGTAAGCTTTTTGCAAAAGCTGTGCAAAAGGGGCCTCAACTCAAGAAGCACACTGTGTTCTAGCAGCTTCTGCCTGATCATTACAAAAACAGGATGCTTGCTAAGAATGGAGGTTGAAAGGACTTATAGGAAGGAGCTAAGCTGCAACTGCTGAAGAAGAAATAAAGGGATGCAGAGACTCAAGGAAAACAGTTTTTTCTTTGTACATAGTTATTCTGAGCAAGTTTATTACTTTTTATGTTACTGCTACTGTAAATAAATATTTTTGGTGAATTCTACAGCTGCTCCTGGTTTTCCCTATGCTTCCTGACCTATGCCTCAATGACAGATGGTGTCAGCCTAAATGGGATTTATGCTGTGCATATCCTAAGACAGGAGTTTTGTGTGTGGGTACTGGACCTAGTACCAGGGAAGCACAGAGAAAGGTATGGATTCTGCAGCAGCAAGTCCAGGAGTGGTTACCAGGAGAATGGCAGCCAAATTAGCAGAGACAGAAGTCCAGTCTGAGACTGTGCAACCAGCATAAGTTATGGAAAAAGAACAGGCAGTGACAAAACCTGAAAGCCTGATGGACTTTTTCAAATGGTGGGCTATACAACAAAAAACGACTGACATGCAGATGAGAGAAGAGATGCAGCGACAGGAGCAGTGATGGCTAGATGCCTTGCAAGCTATCAAAGGCAGAGGATCCGGCACAGATCCAGACGAGCAACAAAATGCAAGCAACTTAAAAGCCATTAAACTTACAAAGTTGTGTCCCTCAGATGATATTGAGGCATACCTGACAACTTTTGAAAGAGTTTCCACAGCCTGCCAGTGGCCAAAGCAGCAATGGACAATCAGACTGGTACCCTACCTGACAGGGATAGCCCAACTTGCCTACATCAGTATGGACACTGCACAGTCAGAAAACTATGACCCGATCAAAAGCGAAATCCTGAAAAGGTACGACATCTCCGGAGAGACCTAAAGGCAGAGATTTTGATCTCTGAGGTACAACTCAGTCGACAATCCTTGAGAAGCCTTCACTCGACTCACAGAACTCCTGATAAAATGAATCCAACCAGAGAACAAAACAGTCCCACAGATCATCAACATCCTACCTACAGATGTGCAGCTCTGGGCAAAGGAACACTGACCAGAGAGTGGGGAAAAGGCTATTTCTTTGGCCGAGGACTACCAAATTGCCAGACAGATGCCACAACAGTGAAGTAACATCCAAGCACTGGTAAGACACTCTTTTTCCCATTGAAATTCCAAGCCTGATAAGAACTCTGGTGGGGCTAACAAATTTATGCCCAAAGACATTATCTGCTATAACTGTAATGAGCCAGGCCATTTTGTAAGAAACTGCCATCGTAAGGAGAGTGGCACTGGAGCAGATTTGTCCTTGGCAAATTGGGACAAGTATTTAACAAATACGAAGGTGAGGGATAAGACTGTGAAGGGATTCATTGATTCAGGAAGCAGACAGACCCTAGTGCATGTTAAAGTGCTGGGAAAACACTGTGCAAAGGGACCAGGTATTGGTGTCATCTGCATGCACGGGGACACTCGATACTATCCCACCACCCAAGTGACTCTGACCATTAAGGGTCTGTTGCACCAAATGAAAGTGGGGGTAGTAGTTAAGTTACCTGTACCTGTGATTATTGAAAATGACTTTCCAGGATTTACTGAGTTGATCAAAGAGGGAGTAAATCCTGATGTTTCAGCAGCTGTGGTGACAAGAGCTCAGGCAAAGAAAATTTCAGATGTTGGGGACACTTTTCCTTTCAAAGATTTTGATTCAGACTTGTTTGAGCACAGCTCCAAGATCCAGAAATCCAGGAAAGAAAGACGATGCCTGAAGAAACTATGGCAACAAATGACTGATGGACATGATGGGTTAACATATGAAAATGATGAAACTAAATTGATAACTGATTGTGATTTTCTTTCAGAACAAGCTAACAATGTTTCTTTACAGGGTTATTTTAAGCAGCTGGGGGTTAAACCAAAACGGGGAGGACCAATGTTTAAAAAATGTAATGGGTTACTGTACAGAGTTTGGGTTTAACCTCAGACACAGGAACAGACAGAACAATTGGTTATGCCACAGAAGTATAGAACAGAATTGTTACAGATAGCACATGATAGTCCTATGGCTGGTCACTCAGGGAGGGATCACACCCTTGCCAGATTGCAGTATAGATTTTACTGGTTTGGAATTCATGAAGATATTGCTACCTATTATAATTCCTGTGCTGAGTGTCAGAAAGTAGTCCCAGTTACTAGAAAAGAGAAGGTGCTCCTGGTGCCCCTACCCTTGATAGACGTGCCTTTTGCGAGAATTGCAATGGATGTGGTTGGTCCTTTAGACAAAAGTAAAAAAGGTAATATATTTATCCTGGTAGTATGTGACTATGCTACTTGATACCCAGAAGCAGTTCCAATGCGTACTGTCAAACCTCAAAAGGTGCAGCAGAGCTTGCCAAAATTTTCAGCAGAGTGGGCATACCTAAAGAAATTATACTGATCAGGGTAGTCATTTTGGTGCTGCATTGCTTAAGAAGCTGTACAGACTGTTTGGCATCACTGTCTTAAGAACCTCCCCCTATCACCCTCAGACAGATGGTCTTGCTGAGTGTTTTAACCAAACCCTAAAATGCATGTTAAAAAGGTTTGTAAAAGGGGAAGGGAAAGATTGGGACCAATACTTGCCTTACCTACTTTTTGCTTACAGAGAAGTGCCACAGGCATCAACAGGGTTTTCACCATTTGAAATGCTGTATGGTAGGCAGCCAAGAGGGCCACTGGATGTGATAAAAGAAACGTGGGAAGATAACCCCACTCAGAAACAATCTATAACTTCTTATATGTGTGCCCTAAGAAAGAAGCTGGCAAAATATGTCCAAATTGCCCATAGTAATCGGGAACAGGCCCAAAACCAGCAGAAGGTATATTATGACCATGGGGTAAAAGAAAATGTTTCTGAGCCAGGTGAAAAGGTTTTGCCACTTTTACCCACAACAGAAAATAAACTGTTAATGAAGTGGCAAGGGCCTTATAAAGTTCTTAGATGTACTAGCACTGTTAACTATGAGATTAAGACCCCTGACAGGAAAAATCCTAAGATACACCATGCCAACCTCCTCAAGAAATGGGCTGAAAAAATGCCAAAAACTGCTTTGCTAGTGTTACCAGAAACTGATATGGAACATATTGATGTAGCTTATGATAGGCTGGAACAAACTGTAAATGCTGAGGCTGTAAAGGTGAATGTTTCCTTAACCTCGGAACAAACTGCAGACATTCGTAATGTACTAAAGACATTTAATGGTACTTTTACCACAGTACCAGTCCGAACAAAAGGGGTTGAGCACATAATAGTGACAAGGAATGCTCATCCTGTTAGGCAAAAGACATACAGGTTGCCAGAGTGGTTAAGAGCTGATGTGGTTAAGGAAATACAAAAAATGAAAGAACTGGGTATCATAGAGGAGTTGATCTTTTTTTTTGTGTGTTTTTTGTTTGTGTGTGTAGTTTTGAAATTGCCCATAGTAATCAGGAAGAGGCCCCAAACCAGCAGAAGGTATATTATGACCATGGGGTAAAAGAAAATGTTTCTGAGCCAGGTGAAAAGGTTTTGCCACTGTTACCCACAACAGTACATAATCATGGGGAGAGTAGTGCAATGTAATGGCTGTGAGGCAGCAGTCTTCCGGGAGACTTTCAGGAGGCTGAGATGCTGCCCTATTTGCAGACAACTCTCTGCCCTGAGGGAGGAATTTGCCCGTCTTCAGGCCACACTGGACAGCAGTAAGGGAACCTTCCCCAGGCCAGACTGGATGGTAAGAAGGGAACTTCCCCCATCCAGGGAGCACCAGAGCCACCACCACTGCCTCAGAGGTTGCAAAGAAAGCACAGCAGTTGAACCACAGTGGGCTCAGGGAGGGTGAGGATGGTGGAACAGAGGCACACCCAGTCAGTTGTTCCACTCCACAATCCATACACCATTCTGAGGGAGCACAGTTCCCCTATGGATGCACCCACAGAGGAGATTAAGGAGGCTGAGGACACCTGTCACAAGGGAGCCCACAGGAAGGAGGCAGAGGACACCACAAGGAAAGGAAGCAGCTCCTGGTGGGGGACTCAATTATTAGGGGGATAGGACTGAGGGGAGCAGGGAAAACTGAAGTAAGGTGCCTGCCTGGTGCCATGGCTTGGAGGGACAGGAAGCACATCCTCAGGATCACGAGAACAGCTGCATGTCATTGTCCACCTAGGGACAAATGACTTGGCTCAACATGAGATTAGAGCAGTGCAGAAGGACTTTGTAGAACTGGGGAGGGGCCTAAGACAAGTAGCACACACAGTATCCTTCTCAGAGGTGCTGCTCTGTCAATGGCATGAGTAAGGCGAGGGTACTTTGCACCATGCAGTTTAATGAATGATTGAAAAATGGTGGAACACAGGGGTTTGGCTTCATTGGCGACTGGGGTTCCACCTGAGGACACCAGCCTATACTGGCAGGATGGTCTGCATCTGTCCATGAAGGGAACAAGTCTTTTGAGCAATTGGTTTAAATGCTTCATTGGCAAGCTTTTAAACTAGTCAAGGGGGGAGGCACTGATAAGCAGCAGGAAAATCCCAGCCTCTCCCTAGAAAACAGGGTACTAAATGAGAAAAAGACCAAGGTAGAAAGGTCAGTGGGGGATGCTACAACTGAAGGTAAAGCCATCAAAAAATGGAAAGCAATGCCCGTAGTCTGAGTAACAAGCTTCCTGAATTAGTGGCCTTGATGGAGGAGGAACATCTGGATATCGTGGCAGTCACAGAAACATGGTTCACACAAAACCATGACTGGGATGTAAACATACCAGGATACACTATCTACAGGAGGGACAGAGAGGGTAATAGAGGAGGAGGAGTAGCCTTTACATAAGGGAAGGAATCAAAGCAGCAGAACAAAAGGGAAAACAGGGAGGAGAAGAAGCACTGTGGGTAAATTTGGAGACCGCAATGGCACCACAATCTGCACAGGGTTGTATACAGACTCCTTCTCAGGGGAGGAAATGGACAAGGAAATGATAGAAAGTATACTTAGTAAAGCAGAAAAGGGGAGATATTGCTGATGGGCGATCTGAATATGCCAGATGTTAACTGGAGTGCAGTTGCAACAGCCACTCAAGAGTGGGGTTATTCTAGATGCCCCACAGGGGCATGCCTTAGACAACTAGTATTGGAGCCCACCTGAGAGGGAGCAATCTTAGACCTGGTTCTCTCAAATGGAGATGAAGAGAGGATCACAGATGTAGAACTGGGTAGCCATCTGGGAACTAGCTACCATCGAACAGTATGGTTCACAATAAACACAGCAATAGAGTCAAGCCATACAAAGGCAAAGGTACTGGACTTTAGAGGCTGACTTTGCCAAAATGGGTGAGTGCTAAGGAATGCACTAGCAAATGGGCAGGAAGGAGGTGGAAGAACAATGGGAATAATAAAACTGCCATCACAGAGGTAACTAGCCTTTGTGTGAAGCAAATAAATAAAACTAAACAATGTAAGAAACCCCTATGGTTCTCAAAGGAAGTGGCAGTGAAGGTTCAAGAGAAAAAGAAAGCTTTCAGGAAGTACAAGGAATCACAGAAGGAGCAGGACAGAGAACTGTATCAATTAAAGCAAAAGGAAGCTGGTAAGGCAGTCAGAGCAGCAAAGGCCCAAACTGAGGAAAAGATAGCCAACTCAGTTAAGAAGGGGGATAAAACCTTTATAGGTACATCAGGAGCTGAGGAAGACCAAGGAGAGGATAGTGAGGCTTAATAAAGGGGGAGGTGGGCAGGGGGTGACTCGTGAAAAGGCAGAGATACTAAAACAAATATTTTTGCTCTGTATTTACAAAGGAAGAGGGGAGGTACCTAAAACAAACAGTAGAAACACTCTGGATACAGAAGTTGATACCAGCCCATTTACAGAAGAAAGGGTTCTGAAAGAACTCTTAAAACTGAAGGTGGACAAAGCAATGGGCCTGATGGGATACATCCCAGAATTCTAAAAGAACTAAGGGTGGAATTAGTGACACCACTGACTACCCTGTTTAACAAATCGTGGGAGGATGGGGTGGTACCCGAGGACTGGAGGAGGGCAGATGTGATTCCCCTTCACAAAAGTGGGAGCAAGGCAGAAGCAGGAAACTACAGACCTGTTAGTTTAACCTCAGTGGTAGGGAAAATGATGGAATCACTTCTGAAGGAAAGAATTGTCGAGTATCTAGAGGCCAGAGGGGCACAGGACCCAAGGCAGCATGGATTCACAGCGGGAAGGTCATGCCAGACAAATCTGATAGATTTCTTTGACTGGGTGACCAAAGTAGTAGAACAGGGAGGGTCTGTGGACATGTTCTGCCTAGACTTTAGCAAGGCATTTGACACAGTCCCACACAAAAGATTAATATACAAGTTAGCTAGCCTGGGAGTGGGTCCCAAGATGACAGCCTGGGTAAAAAATTGGCTGGAGAATAGGACACAGAGAGTAATAGTAAATGGAGTCCACACTGAAGAAAGGGGGGTTACTAGTGGGGTACCACAGGGTTCAGTATTAGGACCGGTCTTCTTCAATGTCTATATAAGCGACATTGCAGAGGGACTGGAAGGAAAAGGATGTCTCTTTGCAGATGACACAAAGATCTGCAACAGAGTTGATGCACAAGGTGGGGTAGAAAGGATGAAAAGGGACTTGCCAAGGTTAGAGTAATGGTCAAATATATGGCAGCTTAGATTCAATGCTAAGAAGTGCAAGGTAATGCACCTGGGAAACAAAAACCCAGGGGAAGAGTACTCAATGGGGGGTGAGATACTAACAACAACAAAAATGGAAAGGGACCTGGGGGTAGTCATATCAGATGACCTAAAGGTGGGCAAGCAATGTGAGAGGGCAGCAAGGAGGGCTGGGGGGATACTGGGATGCATATGGAGAGGCATCACAAGTAGAAAACAGGAAGTTATTATCCCTCTGTACAGACAGCTGGTCAGACCCCTTCTGGAGTACTGTGTGCAGTTCTGGAGACCCAGTCTTCGCAAAGACATAGACAGAATGGAAGTTGTCCAGAGGAGGGCAACTAAAATGGTGCAGGGTCTACACAAGAAGACATATGAAGAGAGACTTAAGGAGCTTAATATGTATAGCCTCGAGGAAAGGAGGGAGAGGGGGGACATGATAGAAACTTTCAAGTATCTCAAGGGAATCAACAAAGTCCAAGAGGGTAGCATCTTTCAAAAAGAGGTGTGCAAGAACAAGGGGCACAATTTGAAGATGGGGGCTGCCCAGAGGTAATTTAAGGAAGTATTTTTCACAGAGAGGGTTGTGGATGCATGGAATGGCCTTCCAGAGGAGGTCGGAGTCAAAACAGTGGTGGAATTCAAGCATGCATGGGACAGTCATAAGGCAATTCTAGGGGGTTGGGGTAGAAAGAAGTAGGCTGCTGGTTAACTAGGATCTGCAGCTTATCCAGTAGGCAGGGAAATGGGCAGACTGGGTGGGCCAAGCGGTCCTTATCTGCCGTCAAATTCTGTGTTTCTATGAGGAGTGCTTGGTCATCTCCCATGGTAACTGTAAACAAAAAAGAAGGGGTGTTAGAATCTGCCTTGATTTTAGGAAACTTAATCAAGTGTCAGAATTTGACAGTTATCCTATGCCCAGAATAGATGACTTGGTGGACAGACTGAGGAGTGCAAAGTATATCAGTACCCTCGATCTCACCAAGAGTTACTGGCAAATACCTTTAGCTAAAGAATCCAGAGATAAAACTGCATTTGCCACCCCTATAGGATTCTGTCAGTTCACCACCATGCCATTTGGTTTACATGGTGCGCCAGCTACATTCCAACGGTACATGGATGCCATTTTATTCTCTCACACTGGTGATTGTGCTGCATACCTGGATGATGTTGTGGTGTACAGTCCAGACTGGAAAAGCCACCTGGAACACCTACGAGCAGTTATCCAAGCTACCAAAAATGCAGGTCTGACTATTAATCCTACCAAGTGTGTATTGGGCATGCAGGAAACCAGATATTTGGGCTACGTGTTGGGAAATGGAGAAGTCAAGCCACAGGTTTATAAGATAGAAGCTGAAGCTAACAGCTCTGTCCCCAAAACAAAAAAACATGTCAGGTCATTTTTAGGGCTGGCTGGTTATTAACGGAGATTTGTTCCCAACTGTGCAGAGTTAGCTACTCCCCTCACTGAACTCACAAAAAAACGGTACCCAAATAATGTGAAATGGACCCCAGAGTGTGATGAAGCTTTTCAAGTCATAAAGGCTGCATTATGTTCTGCCCCTATTTTAGGAAGCCCAGACTTTGAGAAACCATTTTTGCTACAAACAGATGCTTCAGAGGTAGGCCTAGATGCAGTACTGAGTCAAAATATAGATGGGACAGAACATCCTATTCTGTACATAAGTAGGAGATTGCATGACAGAGAGAAAAAGTACTCCACTATCGAAAAGGAATGTTTAGCAGCAAAGTAGGCCATGGAGTCCCTTATATTTTATTTACTAGGAACTGAGTTTATTCTTGTAACAGACCACAATCCTCTCTGTTGGCTTAATCAGATGAAAGATAAAAATTCCAGAATCACAAGGTGGTACCTGGCACTACAGCCATTTAAATTCATGGTAATGCACAAATCTGGTAAAGAGAACAGCAATGCTGATTTTCTGTCAAGATATGGCTCAGGAATTGAGGATTCTGGAGGTTGAAAAACAAATGTATGGGTTTAAACTTTACTGTTTGCTGTACTGTTATAAAACAAGCATTTGTCAATGCCGAATGTTGCTTGCTTCTATGTGCTGTTTAGGTATTTGGAAGTCATTGGAGTGTAAATATTGAAAATTTGCGAACTTACGAGCGTGCGTAAGAACTGCGCAACGCACGCTCGAAAAACAGTCATTTTTAGGATTTTTTTCACCAAATTTTCATCATAGCCATTTTAAGACCTCTGGTCATGAACAGTGTCACTGTGATTTTGTTAATGTGTCCCATACATTGAGTTTGCACACCGACTGCGCCATTGTGCGCTACATGGGCGGAAACACGTTTTGGGCAGGATGTGAAAAATGACAGCTGTACTGCTCATAAGGAGGTGTGGTAAAATGGCAATGTTGAAAATCTGGAGTGGAAATATTGAAAATTCGCAAACCTACGAGTGTGCGTGGGAACTGTGCAACGCACACTCGTAAAACAGACATTTTTAGGAATTCTTTCACCAAATTTTCAACATTACCATTTTAAGATCTCTGCTCATGAACAGTGACACTGTGATTTTCTTAATGTGTCCCATACACTGAGTTCGCACAACGACTGCGCCATTGTGCGCTACATGGGCGGAAACACGTTTTGGGTGAGATGTGAAAAATGACAGCTGTACTACTCATAAGAAGGTGTGGAAAATGGCAATGTTGAAAATCTGGAGTGGAAATATTGAAAATTCGCAAACCTACGAGCATGCGTAGGAACTGCGCAACGCGACGCCAGAAACAGTCATTTTTAGGAATTTTTTCACCAAATTTTCAACATAGCCATTTTAAGACCTCTGCTCATGAACAGTGTCACTTTGATTTTCTTAATTTGTCCCGTACATTGATTTTGCACACCGACTGCGCCATTCTGCGCTACATGGGCAGAAACACATTTTGGGTGAGATGTGAAAAATGACAGCTGTACTGCTCATAAGAAGGTGTGGTAAAATGGCAATGTTGAAAATCTGGAGTGAAAATATTGAAATTTCGCGAACTTACGAGCCTGCGTAGGAACTGCGCAATGCACGCTCGTAAAACAGTCATTTTTTGGAATTTTGGCACCAAATTTTCAACATGGGGGTTTTGGGCCCCCTTCTCATGAATGATGTCACTGTCATGGCAGTATTCAGGCCCAAGGGTGATTTACAAGTCACTCGCGCAGTCACTGCGCGAAATCACCCTTCGGGCCCGAAAACGCCATGACAGTGACATCATTCATGAGAAGGGATCCCAAAACCCCATGTTGAAAATTTGGCAAAAATTCCCAAAATGGCTGGAGATATGCAATAAAGTTGAAACCCCCTATTCTAGTCCATTATACAGCTTACGGCATTTCCTCAGTTCGTGGTCGACTTTGAAGAGTGCAGGCGTGTTCCCGGTCCACGAAGATGGTCGGCCGGAGTCTGGAGGTAAGTATGGGGTGAGGAGGGTGTGGGGAGGCTGGGTGCGCAGTGGGTGGATGCCGGTTGTGGGGGTCGGAGATGCACCGCTGGACCGCTTTTTGATTTACAGGTAAAAAATAAAAAAAAAAAAAAAGAGCGTTGATGGGACTTTGCCATGCTGGGGTGGACTCCCAGCGTGGCACAAGGACTTTGAGGCGTTCAGCTGACGGGGATTGGGCACCCCGTCGGCAAAGAGTGATTGCCACGCTGGGGTGGGCTCCCAGCGTGGCACCAACTACTGGGGGGAGGCGATGCAGCTCAGCCGGCGGGGATTGGGCACCCGTCGGCTATACAGTGCGTCGCGGCGCGCGCCTCCTGCGAGTGGGGGGCTGCGCGTGAGCAGCTTCTTATCGCTGCTCACTCAAGCGTAGCTCCCCTTTCAACTGTATGCCACTGCATTTTGGGCGTGTCATGGAGCAGCTCCAAAAATGGATAACTGAAAGGGGCCACCAGCACACTGCCTGAATTGGAGGAGGAGGTGACACACCTCTGAAATCTCTGATGATGGCACTATGTTTCTTGCACATGCGTGCAAGCAACATAAAAAGGGAGATGATGTACATGTGCTTCATATATGAAAGCAGCAAATGTTATTAGAGAAGAGAAAGTTTTGGAAACCTGTTTAATAAAACAGGTTCCCTGTTAAGGAGTGGGGTGTATGTGACAGGGTAGAATAGGACCCTGTCCCATTTGTTATGGAGAAAGTGTTTCAATGCAAGGATCTTTCCTTTTCTGCCTCTTCTGTGTCTGGTTGCGTAACCACATTTTCCTGTGAGACTTCTGACTTGATCAACCAGACAGGCTCACAATTTTTTGCCTCTTACTGTCTCTCAGTTTTCTCTTGCTGTCTGTTTTTCTCCCTTGTATATCTAGATCTGCTATATAAAAATATGTGCAAATCATTGTGGAAATGTAACTGATGTTGGGATCTCTTTTGTTTAGAAAATATATAGTGTTACTGTTGAAATTATGTATTTATAATTTGAGATTATTGCAGAAAACTATTGTAAACTAGAGGTTACCCAAGTTCAGTTTTTAAACCTTTTGCAAAAGCTGTGCAAAAAGGGCCTCAACTCAAGAAACACTCTGTGTTCTAGCAGCTTCTGCCTCCTGATATTTACAAATACAGGATGCTTGCTAAGAATGCTGGTTGAAAGGACTTATAGGAGTTAAGTTGCAACTGCTGAAGAAGAAGAAAAAAAGGGACACAGAGACTCAAGAAAAACTACTGTTTTTTCTTTGTACATGACGACAGGCAGTTTTACTGAGTCGCTCAAACTGAGCCACTCAGTAGTACCAGTGGTGCAAGTGGTAGACAAGAAGTACAGGAACTCAGGCACTGGCAAATATGAAATGCAGAATGAAGATCTTTAATCTGAAGGATAGCTGTGTGAAGACACGTCTGTCTGTTTCGACATTAGTAGATTCAGTTAGCGATACTGAAGTATTTCTAGCAAAATAGCATTGTTGTACAAGTTAAATGTTGTTATGAAAACCCTAATTTCAGGTCACAGGGCCAGAAACTGTTATTTAGTTGCTGGTTTCAGAATTTCAGTTCCAGTGTCAGTGGGAAGAAGTACAGGAAGTCCGTTCCTGCTGCAAAAAAAGGTACAGAAACTGAGTTTCTCTGCAATCCTGTTCACTTTCATCACTGAGTAGTACTCACTCACATCACTGTACACCCTGTGTTGGAGGAAAATGGTTAGGGGACTGGGTTTCATGAAGTCCAGCCCTGCCCTGCCTCTCTGACAGGAGGACATCTGCAGATGGAGAGAGAGGTAGCAGGCTGGCTGATGGCACCTGGGGAACAGGACTGAACATGCCATCTGGTCAGCCCAGAAGCATACAAACCTTAAAAGGAGGGTGGCAGGGGAGCCTGCACAGAGGAAGATCAAGAAAAAGCAGATGTCCTGAACAGGAACTTCTGTTCAGTCCTCTCACAGTGGAAATAGTGGGAGATGAACCACCAGGAAGCAGCAGGAGCAAGGGGGGTTGGGGAGGTGGACATAAGTTCATTTTCAAAGGAAAGAGTCCTGAAGGGACTTTCAGCTTTGAAAGTGGACAAGGCTATGGGACTGGATGGGATACACCGAAGGGTACTAAAGGAACTCAGGGAGGTGCTTGCTGCCCCACTGATGACTGTATTCAACATCTCACTTGAAACAGGCGTAGTTCTGAAGGACTGGAGGAGAGGAAACTTGGTCCCATTCCATAAGAGCAGTAGCAGGGAGGAAGCTAGCAATAGTATAGGCCATTCAGGCTCACATCAAGTGGTGGGGAAATTAATGGAAACCCTGTTAAAGAGTGGACACTCAAGAGGGGGTGGAGAGAATGTGTAGTGACCTTGGTAAACTCGAGGAGTAGACAAGAGAATGGCAGCTTGGTGCTCAGTGACAGAAAGTGCAAATCATGCAGCATGGGCATAGGAACCCAGGAGCTGAGTATAGGATGAGGGAGGTACTGACAATCACTAAGCAGGAAAGGGACCTTGGGGTTATCATATCTGATAACCTCAAAGTGGTAGGTCAATGTGACAGAGCAGTGGGTAGGACCAGTCGGATGTTGGGATACATAGGGAGAGGTATCTCCAGCAGGAGGAGGGAGGGGGTGTTACATAGAAACATAGACATAGACTTTGACGGCAGATAAGGACCGCTAGGCCCATCTAGTCTGCCCATTTCCCTACGTACAGGATAGGCCGCAGATCCTAGTTAACCAACAGCCTATATCTTCCTGCCCCCCACAAGAATTGCCTTATGTCTGTCCCATGCATTCTTGAATTCTCCCACAGTTTTAGACCCACAACTTCCTCAGGAAGGCTGTTCCATGCATCCACTACCCTCTCTGTGAAATACTACTTCCTCACATTGCCCCTGAACTGCCCTCCTTCTATCTTTAAATTGTGTCCCCTTGTTCTTGCAAGTCTCTTTTTCTGAAAGATGCTACCCTCTTGGACTTTGTTGATTCCCTTGAGGTACTTGAAAGTTTCTATCATGCCCCCCTCTTCCTTCTTTCCTCAAGGGTATACATATTAAGCTCCTTTAGTCTCTCCTCATACGGCTTCTCTTGCAGACCCTGCACCATTTTAGTTGCCCTCCTCTGGACTGCCTCTATCCTGTCTATGTCCTTGCGGAGATGGGGTCTCCAGAACTGGACACAGTATTCCAGATGGGGTCTCACCAACTGTCTGTACAGAGGATAACAACTTCCTGTTTTCTGCTGCTGATGCCTCTCCCTATACATCCCAGTATACCCCCGGCCCTCCCTACTGCCTTCTCACATTGCTTGCTAACCTTAAGGTCATCTGATATGATTACCCCCAGGTCCCTTTCCTGTTTTGTTGTTGGTACTACCTCCCCACCCATTGTGTATTCTTCCCCTGGGTTCTTGTTTCCCAGGTGCATTATTTTGCACTTCTTTGCATTGAATCCTAGCTGCCATACATCTGACCATTCCTCCAACCTTGCCAAGTCTCTTTTCATCCTTTCCACGCCTCCTTGTGTATCAACCCTGTTGCAGATCTTTGTGTCATCTGCAAAAAGGCATACTTTTCCTTCCAGTCCCTCTGCAATGTCCACTGTAACTACCACTGTATCGTTTGCTTGTGAGACCCAGCTGGAGTATTGTGTCCAGTTCTGGAGGCTGCACCTCAGAAACAACATGCACAGGGTGGAGGCAGTCCAAAGGAGGGCAACTAAAATGGTGCGAGGGTTGCATCAAAACCTGTGAAGAGACTGGGGCCCAGATATTCAAAGGGTTGCGTCGCAACTCAAAAATCGCCATTCTGCGATATTGAAGAGGCCAGTTCGCCACAGAAAACACGCTGAGCCACAGCGCAATGGAAATGAAGGCATGCGCAACCGAAGGGGGCGGGTCCATGCATAAAGTGCGCAATGCGATATCTGAACACTTGTGCACTGCGCAAGAGTGGCTCAGCCGGAGGATGTGCTGTACCGGATGTGAGCCAAAATAAAAAGGCTCAAGGGAGCGGCGCAAGAACTCTAGCAGGCCGCAAACCGGGGGAGAGAGACAGAGACAGAGAGAGAGAGAGACAGAGACAGGAGCAGGAAGGGCAGAGAGGGACAGTGGTCCTGGAGGACAGAGAGGCGGGTGGGGTGCCTGTGCAGTGGAAAGGCAGTGGGGCAGTGGGGTAACACAGGAACAGCAGCTGGGGGTCAGGAGCCAGGAGATGGACAGTGTCAGCTTCCACATGGAAGCTGTAATGAGAGGTGAGACAGCATGCTGCAGGGGCGTGGCAGCGGAGGGGCCTGTCAGCGCTCGCCCCGACAGGCGGTATCAGGCCCGCATCAGCTACGAGCTGTACACAGATGTCGAGATTTGGCCGGTACCGCCTGAACAGGGCAATACTGAAGCGGCTCAGTGAGCTGTGCAGTGATGTGATGCAGGCACCCTCCACGGCGGAGTCATGCTCTGTCCGTGGAGACCAAGGTGACAGTCTGCATGTGCCTGCTCGCCACGGGCACCTTCCAGGCCGACAGGTGACACCACAGGCATTCGCAGTCGGCCCGTCACGCATCCTCACCCAATTCCTCAGCGCACTGCTGCCTCATGCTCGGAGTACATCCATTTCCCAGCACCGCGGCAGAGCGACAGCAAACATGCAGGAGTTCCACAGGGTAGCACATATGCCTGGCGTGTTAGGGGCCATAGACTGCACCCATGTGGCCATTCGCACGCCACCTGGCCCCGACGCCAAGCCGTGATCGCAACCGAAGGGCTTCTCGAGTGTCAACTGCCAGGTGGTGTGTGATGCCACTGGGCGATCATCAATGTCTGTGCCATACACCCTGGCGGAGCACATGATGCCTCATATGGCACCAATCTGCACTGTGCCATCGATTCGAGAGTGGAACATCCCCACGGGTCATCTAGTGGGTGAGTACACATGCATGGAATGCAAACTCTGTGCAAGGGTGGAATGACACAGGTGCCATGGTAGTGGCACACAAGGATATGGGCAATATGGACCTGACCTGACACTGATCTCCACTATCTCCACACAGGTGACTGTGGATACCCACCCGTCCCTGGCTGCTCACACCATACCGCGCCCCACGACCCCAGCGCGCAGCACGGTTTCAATGAGGCACACCGCAACACGGAACATCATAGAGCGGGTGTTTGGGATACTCAAGGCACGCCCAATGCCTGGACACCGGGCGGAGCTCCACAGTACAGCCCCCAGAAGGCCTGTGGGATATTCCTGGCCTGTTGCATCCTGCACAACATGGCCAAAGACCATGGGATAGCCGTACAGGTCCAAGAGGGGGACAGCGATGGGGACACCAGTGGCGCCGGTGATGTGGGTGATGAGCCGCCCCCCCTAGGACGGAGGGACCCCCGACTGACACGGCAGGCCCAACTGCACCGGGACACCATTGCAGAAGAGCACTACGCACAACACAGGTAAGTCAAGGGGACATGTGCAGGCAACACTGTCCATGCGCAAACCACAGGCACACAGGGGAACACACCATGCATGAAGGTCAGGGGAGTTGAAGGGTCCAGGCATACCAACACACCATCAGAGAGGGGTGAGCACTCACATGGACACACACACACACACACACACACACAGGCAGCATACAGGGGCAGCAGCACAGCACTGCGGAAATGACACGCCAACACACAGCACCACCAACCACCCTCACCACCTGGACTGTCCACGCGTCGTGTGCAGGACCTGGGCAACCTTGCACCTTGTGTACAGTGCAATGCAGGCATCATCATCCACACGCACCTGTGGACAGCAGTTGGAGAGTGCAGGTGGTCCTGTGTCAGCTTGCGAGCAGAGCACCCAGCAGTGCACTCGCCCACCATGACACACATTGCACACAGGGCAGCACCAGACAGGGCCTGCATTGGGAGACAGCTCAGTCAGGGAGCACTGTCCCACGGCCACCACGGATGCGCATGGCCCCGCTGTGGCCTAGCAGCACTGGCAGGCTGCGTAGGGGTTACATCGGCGGCGCTTAGTGCACCACCAGGGGTCCCAGTGCGCGACCACGACCTTTCCCGCACAGGGGTCCGCATCCCGCTAAACAAACTTGTACCAGGGGTGCTCGGGATGCCCACAGCAGAAACCGCGCCGACAGGCCTGGTGTCGTATGATGCCGGGAACGGGAGTGGAGGCGACTGTGTGGGGTGCGTGGTACAGGGTCACCAGACAGTGTGGTCAATGCGGTCGCCACAGAGACCACTGCCTGGGTCAGCCTGTCGATGGCAGCGGTCACATCCGCCCGCATATGGACCATCTCGCCCGGTCCCGAAAGCACACTCTCTGCTATGCCGCTCCACGGCACAGTCAGTGCCATCCACGGGACCTTGCAACCCGCCCCTGCAGCTGTACCGACTCCTGCAGCAGGCGGGTGTGCGATCCAAAGGGTACTGTGCCCCAATGGCACGGTGACCCCAGGGTGGATGGTCCTGGTGCACAGCACCCTTTGAGGGTGGCCGCTGTTCGCCAGGACCAGGTATGGGCGGATCTAAGGCGGCGGTGGACAAGTGCCACTGCTTGACGCTGTCCCCAGGCCTGGTGTGTGCAACTGCTGCTGCCGCCTCCAACTGCTGGAGCCCCCAGGTCCACCTGTTCCACCCCTGTGCTGTCAAGCAGTGCCAGACACCTGCTCAGCCACCGGTGCTGCCCCACCGGTGCTGACAGGCCCAGCCTGTGACTGTGCCAGCATGCTGGTACACAGGTGTGAGCAGGACGGGCCAGGGGCACGTGCTGGCTGCCATGTGTCCCTCGTGGACACACACCTATCACTGGCCATTGCAGGCCTGCTATCATCAATAGTGCCGGTGCGTGACACTGCTTATAGCACAGCATGCTGGCACACCTGCATGCCAGACTGCTGTGACACAGGCTGTGCACCCCTGCACCTTGCATCACTGCCGGGCGGAGTTGTTGGGCCAGCCGCCTGCTGCTGGTGTGCCTGCAGGCTGCTGGCGGAGGTGGATGGTCCCTCCTCCTGGTCCAGCAGGTCTGCCTCACTGTCAGCACCCACCACCACCGTCTTCTGCAGATGAACAGGATCTGAAACAGAAGAGAGCATGTGGAGTGCATGTGAACAACAGCCCCCCACAACATCACCATGTCATACCATGCAGTGATGGGCTTCCACCCGCCTGGAATCCTCCGCCTGGAACACCCGCGAATGGCACTTTCGCTGCATGGCCGCGACCAGTGTCTCCTTGGTCGGGGCGCTGCAACACCACCGGTGGTCCCCACCAGTGGCAGCACATGCCACCCTGAAGGCTGCCACCTTCTCCTTCAGCCTCCCGCGGTCAGTCCCCATCTTTTTACGGATTCCTGCACGGAGCGCTGGTGGCTTCCGCAGGTTGACGGCCAGAGCTACTCTCCCATGCAGCTGCACGCTGCTGAGGGGTGCCCTCCGCCCACTCAAAGCGGCTCATCCTCCAGGTAGGCCTGGAAGAGGGCCTCAGTCTCTGCTGTGGTGAAGTTCGCCTCCTCGCCCGACGCCCACAGCCTCAGCCTGGTTCTCGCAGTCATGGTGATCTGTATGGGTGGAAGTGACACCTGTCACTGTGCAGTCCACAGCATTTCTACGAGCATGGCTGCAGGCTGGGGCGTGGGGGGAAGCCCCTTTCCTCTCCTCGCATGGCAGATACTGATGGAAAGTGTGCCTCTGCCCTTCCTAAGTGCCCCCATCATGCTCAGCCCCTCAACCTATGACATCCTCCAGCACCCTGCCCATGAGCATTGTCCTGAGCATCACACAGCATGTAACTCACCTCTCACCTGCAATAACTAAATCTGGCCGCCACAACCCAGTGTCGCATTTTATAGCGCAACACATGCAAATGGGGTGTGGGCTAACTTTAATGACATGCTAATCAGCCACTGCGCTTTGCATGGCTGATCAATTGATTTGGTATATGTCGGCTGAATATCGACATATTGGCGCTTTAGCTCAATAGGGAAGGTCGGCTGAGCCGATGGCGCATGTTTGTGGCTGTGTGCTACACTGCATTGCGCATGCCCAGACAGGTTACGCGTCGCCGATCACGCTGCAGACCTACTGAGCGCGAGACGATTCTGGCCATGGCCACCATTGTGCCAGTGGCGCTACAGCACTGGGCACTATATGGCGCTGTGGCACTTCGCGCGATAGTCCACTGTGGCACTGGTGCTCTGCTTTAGCAGTCGCAGGATGCCTATACATCCCATGGCGCCAGCGTAGCCTTGCGCCATTGTCGCGGACCTTGTGTATGCCCCCTGACTCCTGGCGCTGTGGGCATGCCATGTGTATGCCCTCATTAAGCGCTTGTCTGGTTACAGCGCCATGTAGTGACAGCGCTGTGTAACAGCGATTGGAGCCTGTGCTGGTCTATTGCGCAACAACTCCACTTGTGGGTCACAGAAGCAAGGGCTCATATTGCCTGCTGTAAAGTGGAGCCATGGCTGGAGGAGGGCGTGTCCTGGAGCCCAGTTGAAGTGGCCAACCTGGTGGCCCTAGTGGAGCCCCACTATGAGGGACTATATGGTGAGGCCCCCCTCACCGGACCTAGGACCCATTGTGGCAGCAAGTGGCCACTGACCTGGTGGGGGTCACTGGCCGGGGCCGGTCTGCTGAGCAGTGCCGGCACCGGTACAGTGATCTCCGCCGAGGGACCCGGAACTATTGGACGCAGCTGCGTTCCGTGCGCTGGAGGGCCTGGTGCCTAGAGCCACGGAGTGTACCATCTATTCACCTATATTCTCTGTAGGGTGTGTGTGCCTGGGTGGCTGTGCATCGGTGTGTCAGTGTGTGCAGCTGTGCGATGGATGGTGGGCTGTGGGCAGGCAGTCCCACTGGGGCAGGGGCACTCTGCTTTTGAGTCACACTGATGTTTGTCTCACCATATGTCTCCACAGGCCGGATGGTGAGGATGCCGGACAATGGTGATGTGGGCCATGCCAGGGCCCCAGTGCCACAGGCTGTCGGGCCACAGCAGCAGCATCAGCAGCAGCAGCGGCAGCAGCAGCAGCAGCAACAGCAACAGCAGCGGCAGACCGAGCTGCTGGAGGAGTGTGAGTATCATTACGTCATGGATGCTATTGCATGCTGGGGGGGCAGGACCACCAACCATGCTGGACACAACCAAAGGGGAGGTCATAGTTCCACTATATGAAACAGTAGTGAGTCCCCACACTGGAGTACAGTGTACAGTTCCGGAGAACATACCTCATGTGGACAGGGACTGGGTGGAGAGCGTCTCACAGGAGGGCGACATGGATGGTGCATGGATTGCATCACAAGTCCTATGCAGACAGGTTGGACGGAACTGAACATGTACTCCTGGAGGGGAGCAGGGTGGGGATATGATGGGGACATACAAGTATTGTACAGGGGGAACAGAGTGCAGGAAACAATATTTGTAAGCGTAAGGGATGTTCCAGGACTAGAGGGCATGGGATGCAGTTGGGGGGCTTGTTTAACAGGAACATGAGAAAGTGTTTCTTCACATGATGGGTGGTGGACGAGTGGAACACCCTGCCAGGAGGATGTGGTGGGGGCTGACTTGGTCACGGATATATATGCGTGGTTCGCCATGAGGGACTTCTGGAGGTCAGGGTGAGGGGAACGGACTTATAGGACAAGAGAGTGATCGACAAGGCCAAATGGCCAGAATGGGTGTCCCATAGGCCCTTATCTGCCGACACTGTCTATGTCTCCATGTATGTGGCGTGACACAGGTGACCTGCATCACAGTGCAGCATCACGCACACGCCTGTGTATGCATCACAGGTGGTCCAGGCATGCACTGGGCACATAGCTGTGTAACTGGCATCGCGACCACGCTGCTGCCAATCACATGGCAGCCTAGTTTGTACTGTGATTGACGTGGGCAGTGTGTGTGGGCGGTGGTGCGCATGGCTGGTGCCGCCTGTTTGTGATGGCCATGTGCATGTTCACTGTGGGTGGGTGCATGCCATCACATGTGCAGGACATTGGGTTAGATGGGTTGCAGGTTGGGTGGTGTTCAGGGTTGTGGTCAGTCTCAGCCATTGACTGTGTTCCCATTTTCCTAGGCCTCGGTGTGCTGCGGCGCATGGCGCATGATCTGCGGCGCCTGACGAGGTGGTGATGGACAACCAGGAGGTCCTGCAAGCCCTAGGCCAGCCAGGGGAACAGGCGGGCGCAGGGCACAGGAGGGGACGCCAGCAGGGGAGGAGCAGGAGCCAGCTGGGCCGTAGAGTCACCTTTCATTTCACCTTCACCCATCCCTTTCACCCTGCCTTCCTCTCCAAGTTTTTATTCCTCCCTGAACACCCCTGCCTTTTACCCGTCCCCCCAACTTGTACATAGTTCGACCTTTGTTGTTCACTGTTTTATTTAAATATACATTTCTATTTTGGTACAACTGCTGTGTTGGTGTCTGCTTTGCAACTGGCTCTGGGTGCTCCATTGCAGGGGTGTACATGCCATCGGGGCTACTATGGTCCTGGGTATGTGTGTGTGTGTGTGTGTGTGTGTGTCCATGGGAGGTATCACCAGCATAGCATTGCTTTCTGTTGCTCTTGCCATCTGCTGCCACCCACTGCTGGGTGCACAGGTGGGTCTGGCTGGTCTGCTTCTCTGCAGCATGGGGTTGGCGTGTGGCACAGGGGGTGCATGGTGTTCCTGCAGTGCCTGTCACTGCACATGAGCGGTGTCTTGGGGACACGGTGCACACTGTGCTGTGCGTGCTGAGGGGACTGATGTGCACTGTGTTGTCAACCCCTGGGTGTGGCACCTCTGCCTGCCAGTGGTTGTGCTGGGGTGTCATGGCTCTGCTATGCTTTAGTTGGCTTGTCCCCATGGGCACGTGGATCATCAGTCCCACCCCAGTGATGCTGTGCTTGGGGTGTGCCAGTGTGGTGTGGGTTCTGCAGTGAGTTCCTGTGCCCATGTGTGGCATGGCTGGCGGTGGGCCAGCCTGCCTCCCTGGATGTGCAGTTCCATTGCTCTGGGGGGGGCTGTGCTGCCAGCTGCAGCTCTCACTGCTCAGCTGAGGCTTCCATGGTTGCGCTATAGGCGCAGCATTTTAGCTCACCTCTCCTAACCTGGTTTAGCGCCGATGGCAGTATGTGCGATATTGAGACGGTTGCTTTGCGCAACGTTGCTCGCTCCATGTTTGAATATCGCACCTGTTGCGCATTTGCGCAACTGGTTTGTGCTTGCTCCTGCTGTTGCGCTACTTTTGAGTGCAGTTTGAATATCTGGGCCTGAGTGTACACCCTGGAAGAGAGGAGAGCAAGAGGGGACATGATAGAGACTTACAAGTACCTCACAGGGATGAACAGGGTGCAGGAGGGGAGTCTCTTTCAAATGAGAAAGAGCACCAGGAACAGATGACATGCCATAAAGCTTGCTGGGAAGAGTTTAAGAGGGACATGAGGAAGTATTACTTCATTGAAGAAGTGGAGGACACTTGAAATAGACTACCACTGTTGGAGGCAAAAACAGTAGGGGGCTTCAGGCATGTGTGGGATAGACATAGGGGAATATTATTAAACAGGCAGGGAGGAGGGAGGGTCATCAAACACCATCTGGGTAGACGGGGTGGGCCAAGTGGTCCTTTTCTGCCGACAAATTCTATGTTTCTGTTACAGTGAATGTGGCTAAGAATGTTGTCTGCTGCAAGGCAGCTTCGGCTAGATGCAGGATTTGGGATACATGATAAACTATTGCCACTGATGCCATAATAATACCATTGTAAAAGCTATTTTTATGTAACTTTGTGTTATTTTCACACAACTTGCATTATGTTCATGCCATCATTTGTTATTTTCATGCTACTTGGGGTATTTCTTTATATAAATCTGTACTATTTTCACACAGCTTTCTTCCAGGTCTGTGCAGATTATGCTATTTTCATGCAGTATTGCTCATTTCCTCAGATTGGTGTAGTGTGCCTGTACCTCTTTAGAACTGACACAAAGGGTAGTAGGGCACAGGACAAGGGCTATCTGATTATCTCGTTTGCTCATCTTGACCAGACATGCAGTTAACAGCACATTCTGTTGTCCAATGTGGATGCATCCATTATTAAAACTGGATGGCTGGGACTTTCTGTTAACATTGCGAAACATCCCCACAGTCAAGTATTGCAATACCTTGGGGCTAAAGTATGCTCCTTGAAGGTAGTCATGAGTGCTGTGCTTTTGTATGGAAGGAGTTGCAACCCTGCCCCTCAGGATAGGTTCCCCACCCTGTGTGATCACAGAATGTCTTTTCAAGGATCTTACTTCTCATCTCAGCATGGAATGCTTTCCAGTGCAAACACCTTTCTCAGAAGGCAGTGTTGCAGTACTTCCCTTACCTAGGCAGTTTGCCCGAGAACATGTCTGAAGGGGCTGCATAGTGCACTCTGAGTCTTGTACCAGGCAAAGCTCATTTAATGCTCTTGAGAGCTTGCACATGTGTGTTTCACAATAACTTTTCAATCATCTGTCAACTCTAACATGCATCCTTGGTTCAGCCTGCCAAGTTCACCGATATTCTTGTCTCCTTCATTCATGCCGGCCTTTTAGGGAGACGGCTGACATTGCATCTCTGCTGTTCCCTCCACCCTTAGGAGATACTCATTCAGTGGGGTGATCAGTGCCCTCTCCAGAGATGGAGAGTACTATTCTAGACTGTTCAGGCCCAGGGTGTAGGAGCTGGACTTTGGGCCTGAACACACATCTCCCACATGATAGTACAATGCACTTCTTCCAGTGATGATTTGCATCCACTCCCACTTGACCGCAAGCCTTATGCGGTACTCTCCTGGCTGGGGGGGGGGGTGACCTGGGAGCAGATTCACTGCTGTTCAGAGACAGAAGGTCGAGGGTTAGAGCCATTGTTCATGCCCTTCCATTCTGGCTGTGACATCATCTCCCAGTGTTCACACATTCTGATGTTCGTACATTCAGGATCAGCTGAGGGGTGTTAATATTGTTGGCACTCTCAGCCCACTTCTTCTGTTCTCAAGTACATCATCTCTGTGACATGCCAGATGTCCTTACCAGCCTGGATGGCAGTTGGCTCAAGGACTGAACTCCAGCATCCCACATAGCAGTACAATATCTTGCCAGTTATATCAGCATGCTAACCCCACTCCCCCCACATGCAGGGGCTTTTGAAGAGCAACTGCCTAAGATACTACCACTAGAGCATGCTGCTGTCATGGAGCTTGTGCCAATAGCTAGGAAAAGGGGCAGGGTAGACCACAAGACATGTTGTGTGGGGTGAGAGGTATACAAAACGTCTGTTGCTACCACCAGCAGACCCAGAGCCAGAACCTGCTCGGGCCTAGGAGGCACAACAGTTTGTCTGCTAGTGCTTACATTGTATTATAAATCATAGTGAGTCAGGGTGCATTGGGATAAAGGCTTGTTTGGGAGGTTTCCATTAAAAAAGCTGGGAAGACTAATCATTAGTCACACCATATGCTGACATGAGGACTAAGGATTTACTGAATGAAAACATTTTAAAGTTACAAATAAAAAAAAAAATGAGTGACTCTCAAGGGTAGCCTGCTGGCGCAGAGGCACCGTAGCTTCTTGTGGCACTGAAGACCCAGGTTAAAGTTCCAGACCTGGAATGTCAGAGGGCTAGTCAGGGAGAGGAAAACTAAGCATTGCAGAGAATGCTCATCTCTCCAGGGAGGGAGGGAGGGTCACTGCCTCTGTTTCAATAGTGCCACCTAGATGACCATGGGAGCTGGAAGGCAATGCAGCAGAAGCACTGTGGGAGGTAGGATGCCATCAGGGCTTCGTATTGGGATGCTTGTATGACCGCACAGTTGAAGACTCTAGTGAGCCAGCATCCTGTGGGTCTAGGGGCACAGAAACAGAGGTAAAGATTGTAGCGTTGCAGGACAAAGCCATCTAGTTACCTTGCCTGACTTGATCCCAACTGAATCCACCCATCTCTTGGGCTCAACTGTGAGGAACAAGCCTTGTGTTAATGGGGTAATTGCTAAGGAAAGAAGTGAATTGAGAGGTGGCACCAAAAGGTGGATTGGGCAGCCTCGGAAAACGGGGGGAAAAAAAAAGGAGCGAGTCTCAGCAGTCTAACCCTCTCCAGCACAATCATGGCCAGGCTGGACTTTAAGCAGCACACAAGCATGGCCCGTGGCAGCATGAACAGTGTCCGTGGGCTGCCTTGTGCCCCGGCATGACATGCTCATACCCAGTCCTAACCCCAGTCATTTCCATTCAGTAATTTGTTTAGTCCCATTCTGAATGTCTGTACTTTCATTTCCTCACTGGGTATATGCTTCCATATGCTGATCACTCTATTTGTGAAGTAACGCTTTTTGATGTTTCCCCTAATCCTTTGCCCTCCTTGTTTGAGCGCATTTCATCTAGTTCTGCCTGTACTCGCTACCTTAAACAGCTGTGCATGCTTCACCATCTATCCCCTGGAGCAGTCAGAATGCCGTGATCATGTCCGCCCTCTTTAAATAATTTAAGTAGTTACAGTCTTTCCTTGTAACTCTTGTCCCAAATAAATATAGCTGGGTGGCTTGATCAAAGTCATATACTGAGAAAGTGTCTCTGGTAGGATTCCAACCTGGGACTTGTGGTTTATGGTTCTGCACTCTAACCACAAGGTTACATTGCCTCTGTCGCTATCTGCTTCCAGTTCAGAGACTGTTGTTTATGTTTGTTTGTAAGCCCCCTTTCTTTTGAGAGAGACTTATGCTCCCTTTGGGGACCCCCTTCCTTTTTTAGTTGACCCCAGAGTTTAGGGTGTTTAGTGCTCTGGGTGCACAATTTCTGCTTGCCACCACTTGGTGTCAGCAGACAGCAGAGTTTTTAGGGTATAATTAGTCAGTTTCAGAGAGAATTGGGTGGTGCCATGTAGGAGAGCAGGAGACACCGGTGGGCACTGCAGGGCAGTGCGGAGGTGGGGACCCTCCATTGCTTTAGGCAGGTTGGCTGTTACTGCGACGATGCGTTGGGTCTCCTGGGTGAGCATCCGTGGGAGGGTACCAAGAGAGGCAGCTGCAGCTGTTTGTTTTGGGGTCCTGGGCTCTGGGGGGGGGGGCTGTAGGGAGAGTTTTTACCATCAAGAAGGAGGTGCAGGACAGGTAGGTCCCAGGGTTCCGGGTTAGGCCCCAGTAGTAAGTTGATAGTGTGCCTGGGTCATCGGGGTTGCAGCAGGTTGTGGCAGGGCCTCTGCATCTTGGCATGGCAAGGTGGCCCAGGGATATTGGTGAGGGGGCCGAGGGGAACCTCTACCCATGTAAAGGGCCTGTTTGGAGGGACAGACCTTGGGGCTGCCAGACCTTTGCCGAGGGGGCTGCGGAGTTCCCTAGAGGTCTCCTCTTAAGCTAGTTGCTCAGATCAGGTAATGGTTGGGTGAGTGAAAGAGACATCTTTAGGCAGCTGTTAAACATGGGGCCCTGCTACACATCAAGTCAGGATTCTGGAGAGAGGCAGTAGTGCTCTGGGGAGACCAGGCAGGACAGGAGAGTGGCCTGGGCCAGAGAATAATGGGGCATGGTGATGACAGGTTGTTTGCTGGTGCCACATCATCTGTGTCCCTTTGGAGCGGGAAAAAGGAGCTGGGGTGTGGGTTTAAGTGGGAAGCTATATGCTTTCTCAGAGAGGAAAATGTGAGAGGCCCCATTTTGTTTAAGCAAGAAGCTCTGTAGGTACTTACCAGTGCCAATGGAATCTGTTAGAGCCTCACAGTCCAGGATAGAGAGGTTGTTTTATTCCTGTAGAAAATCTGTGCTGCTGTAATTTGAGCTGTTCTAGACCTTGCTCTGCCTTCATTACTGCCATATTTGCTTGTATAAAAAGTTTAGCCCCATGGAGCTGAGGGTTCAACTGTAAGTCACAAATGGACCCCTATAGCCCTGTTATATCATTTGAGCTCAGGAGAAGTAAAGTGATTATGTTTTAGAAAAGCAATCAGGAGCACTGTCTCAGTTTGTAAATAAGGATGTAAATGAAATGTAAATCTTTGTTTTTAACCTTCCCAATGAGTTAACCTTCCAGGGTCCTACTGATCTGAAATCCTTGCACCTTTGTGTATTTGGGCACTGTGGAGGACCTTTGGGATGAAAGGAGTTGGAGCCGTGGTCCTCCTACAGAGTTTTGGGGGTGCTCCCTGTTCCAGCAGCAGTGAAAACCTGGGTCTCAGCCATTGGTAAAGTCATCTCCAGGTAAGCAAAATTTTACTCAATGCTTTGGAGCTGTGGTTGGTACCGGTGAGTTTGCTATGCTGTGGGCCCCCTTCCCTAGAACATCGGTTGCCCCTAGACAATGGGGAGGGGGAGGTGCACTTGGGGGCTCTTCTGGGATCTTTGCTTGCACCCCAAAAGTTAAAACACCTTGCATTTCCTGGAGCAGAGGTGCTGGTTGGCCCATCGCCCTGTGTAGGCCATGTGGAGCATGAAGGAAATTTCTGTGGTGGTGTGGGAGGTAGGCCTTGCATGAAGGTAGGCCCCAACTTTCCTGGTGTGGTGCTCGCACGTGACTGGCTGGTCACCTGATGGTTTTCAGCAACCCTGATTGGTGGGTGGCTGTAGCAGAGGGGAGAACAACTTCTAAGCCCGGCGCCATTTTATGGCAATATTTCAAGAGGTGTGATGGTGCTGGAGCACACTGGAAATCATGTGAGAGGCATCCAGGAGAACAAGCAGACAAAAATGATTATCCCTTTGTCTTCAATATCAGAGAGGTACAGGGTGTGAAATGAGTCTCTTTGCGGATGATTCCAAGTTGGGTGCAGTGGTTGAGGGGGAGCAGGGGAGGTTGGTCCTGCAAAGAGACCTGGAAACCCTGGAGAGGTGGGCCTGCACCTGGAAATTAAATTTTAACTCCTCCAAATGTAAGGTGTTACATCTTGGGTGGGGTAACCCCAATCATGAGTACATCCTGGGAGGGGATGAGTTGAAGGCCACGGTAGGGGGAAAAAGACCTGAGGGTTCTGGTGGATTTCAACATGAATAATTCTGAATAGTGCAGGAGGGTGGCAGTAAAGGCAAACAGGATGTTGGGCTGCATCACAAGGGGGATTACCTCAAGGAGCAGGGAGGTGATTCTGCTATTGTACAATGGCCTGGTTAGACCACACCTTGAGTACTGTGTGCAGCACTGGAGGCTGCACTTGATGAGGGACATCCAGCTTCTGGAAAGGGTTCAGAGGACAGCAACCAAAATGATCCAAGGGCTTGGGAAGTTGATGTACGAGGAGAAACTAGAGGAGCTCGGCCTGTTCATGCTGGAGGAGAGGAGGGACCGGGAGGACAAGATTGAGGTCTTCAAGTACCTCAAGGGAATCAATAGGGTTAATTGGGAGGGGAATTTTAGGCTTAAGGAGGGTGGAATCACCAGAAGACATAGTTGGAAGCTTGAAGGTAGAAGGATGAGGGGGGAAATTAGGAGGGGTTATTTCAAGAGAGTGTGGGACAGGTACGGAAAGGGAATGAAGCAGAGGCTGACTTGCCCCGGGAGGGGTTGGGATGGAGGTCAGGGGCAACAGTGATACGGGAGGGGGAATGGCTTCGGTATCCACCCAGGGTTCTGAGGCACGAGCAGACTCGATAGGCTGTAAGGCCTAATCTGCTAGCAACTAGTATGTTAGCATGTGGGGAGGACTATGAGTAATCTAGGAGAGATTTTGGGGGCAGTCGAATGGTATCGGAGGACAGCAGGCAGGAGATTTAGCTTCCTCCTAAGAGGAGCCATTGGCAATGGTTCCTGCCTCACTGCTGATGTGGCTGTGGCAAGCAGGAGGAATAGGACAATCCGATGAGCATTGTGTAAGATGCGGATTTCAGGGTGAAAGTTATTGTGCGACTGCCTGTGTGTGGGATCTGTCCCAACTCAGCCTCGGGAGGCATTTTTGACCATGCCCCGACAGCCTTTCTTTGGGTACCCCCTCCAAGTGTCTCAGAGGTATTGCTTTCAATGTGGTCACCGGGAAGTGAGGATGTTGAAGCCTTGGAGAAACTCTCCCTTGGAGAGAGCACCCTGAAGTGAGCAGAGAAGACCGGGGCACCTCTCCTAATGTAGTAGTGGAAGCAGAGGAAGAAGAGAGTGCTGCTGAGGAGTTAAAGTCAGGGGATGACAGGGAGCACAGTCATCTGCCCCACTCCCCAATGCCGGCTGCCTGCTATCCCCATGGCAGAGGTAGGGGCAGGGGTCTCAGAGGTTCTGTTAGTGATTCCCCAGGGCCCAGGGATTCCCCACCATGGCCCCCGTCTGGAGGCAGCCCCCCAGCCCTGTCAGAGAAATCTGAGCCCTCAGCTAGGGAAAGGTCCACAGCACATGCAGATGGATCTACCAGTTCTCAGTCTGTTGCACCCAGTGAGCCTGCTGAGAGTGGGAAAGTCCTAGAGGAGATGGAAGAGGAGGTGGATCAGGAGAGGTTCCTAGGGAAAAGGTTCCAATTTGCTGACTACTAGGGCTATTGAGCAATCCTCTGGCCTTTCCAATACCCTGTGGTCACTATGACTGATCGCACTCCATATTTTCCTGTGCAGACTAGGACCCTCTAAACCCAAATGGACAGGATGAACCATAGTGACCCTTTAAACATCACTTACAGAAGGGGAGTATGGTTGCAGCCAGGGAAGGCTCGACGGACCAGCGTCCGAGATCTACCTGAATGGAGACAGGCCGAGAGATGGGTAAGGAGAAGATTGCACGTTGAATACCCATCTCTGGATTACCCGTATGTGTTGGAGAGAGTGTGGGATATCATTGAAGAAATAAGGGAGGAGTGGGTATCTAAGGAGCAGCTGGAAAGACTGAAACGTCAACCCGGAGAGGGAGGGGGTTCCCTCTAAACAGCTATTCCAGAAGGCACGGGCAATGTGCCACACTGTGCCATGGTCGAATTGACCCTGTTCATAAACTCTGCTTTGGTACAGGACTTGGCTGGAACTCGCACCAAGTACTACGTGGTGGACAAGGACTCTTTCAGGGATATCACTACCCAACTAGATCCAGATTTTTATTTCCCACTTGGTGGGGGACCTGCCACTTAAGCCCCCTGAAAAGGACTCATGAACTGTGTTAGGGAGACTGCTCCAGGGAACAGTTTATGGTGATTATATGAGTGTTTGAATGAAAAATGAAAATACTGAAATTGCCAACTTTATGATCAAGAGCTTAAATATAAATGTCAGTAATTTGCCATTACATGTAAAATGTTGTGGCTGGTGTGACTGGGAGAGTGCGTTGGAGAGGGTATGGAGTGTGAATGGTAAAGTGATTATTGTTAATGGGGTACCTGTTTAACATTTTGCTGGGAGGTATAATTAGGGGTTAAGGGGAAATTTATAGCTACAAGTTCTACCTCAGATTGGTTTGTTTAAATGTTGTGTACATGTTTTAGTAGAGCTAAAATAATAATAGTTTCCCTTATAAATCAACAGTAAGAGTTTAGCTACTTTTATGATGTTTCAAGACCTCCTGGCACAGGTAATCTTATTTAAATGTTTTAAATAGGTTAGAGTAGGTAGTGTGGAGGGGTGCCTTCGGCCACAGTTTTGGGTAGGTTTCTCTGGCAAGGTGCACATATCCAGTTTGTTGGATGAGACTCGCCTGGACCCCTGCTATCATTCCTGGGAGGGAATGATTCTCTGGGTTGGTGGGGGGAGTGCAAGCCCCCTCTCTTTTGAGAAGGGCTTATGCTGCCTTTAGGGGCCCCCTTCCTTTTTCGGTTGCCCCCAGAGTTTAGGGTGTTTAGTGCTCTGGGGTGCAATTTCTGCTTGCTGCCACTTGGTGGCAGCAGAGAGCAGGGTTTTTAGGGTATAAATAGGCAGTTTCAGAGAGAATTGGGTGGTGCCATGTAGGAGAGCAAGAGACAATGCGGGCACTGCAGGGCAGTGTGGGGGTAGGGACCTCCCTCGCTTTAGGCAGGCTGTCTGTTACTATGGTGATGCACCGTGTCCCCTGGATGGGCATCCATGGGAGGACACCAAGATAGGCAGCTGCAGCTGTTTGTTTTAGGGTCTTGGGCTCTGGAGGGCTATAGGAAGAGTTTTTACCATCAAGAAGGAGGTGCAGGACAGGCAGGCCCCAGGGTTCCGGGTTAGGCCCTGGTAGTAAGTTGATAGTGTGCCTGGGTTGTCGAGGTTGCAGCAGGTTGAGGCAGGGCCTCGACATCTCAGCGTGGCAAGACGGCCCAGAGATACTGGTGAGGGGGCCAAAGGGAACTTCAACCCTTGTAAAGGGCATGTTTGGAGAGAGAGAGGCCTTGGGGCTGCTGGACTTTTGCCGAGTGAGCCGCGGAGTGACCTAGCGGTCTCCCCTTGGGCTAGTTGCTCAGATTGGGTAATGGTTGGGTGAGTGGAAGGGATGTCTTTAGGCAGCTGTGAAATGAGGGGCACTACAACACATCAAGCTGGGATTCTGGAGAGAGGCAGTAGTGCTCTAGGGAGACCAGGCAGGACAGGAGAGCGGCCTGGTCAAGAGAATAATGAGGTATGGTGACGGTGGTTGTTTGCTGGTGCAGCACCATTCATGTCCCTTGGGGACTGGAAGAAGGAGCTGGGGAGTGGGTTTTCAGGGGAAACTGTATGCTTTCTCAGAGAGGAAATGTGAGAGGCCCCATTTTGTCTAAGCAGGAAGCTCTGGAGGTACTTACCAGTGCCAGTGGAATCTGTTGGAGCTTCACAGTCCAGGACAGAGGTCATTTTATTCCTGGGGAAAATCTGTGCCGAGTAGCAGTAGAGCACAGTGGTTTAAGGCTCTGAGCTGCAAATCTGGAGACCTGGGTTTGAATTCCACAGCCCCCACTTGCATACTGTGTGACCCTGAGCAAGTCACTTAACTTCCCTGTGCTCCCAGGCTGCACCTGTAAACACGCTTTCAGCTTAGCGTGTCTCACCTGGTTAAACAACTGGGAAAAAAAATCTGTGCTGCTGTAATTTGGGCTATTAAAGACCTTGCATTGCCTTCATTACTGCCATATTTACTTGTACTAAAAGTTTAGCCCCATGGAGCTGAGAGTTTAACTTTAAGATACAAGTGGACCCTTGTAGCCCTGTTAAATCATTTGAGCTCAAGAGAAATAAAGTGATTATGTTTTAGAAAGCAATAAGGATCTTCATCTCAGTTTGTAAATAAGGATGTAAATAATAAATGTAAATCCTTAAGTTTTTAACCTTCCTAATGAGTTCACCTTCCAGGGGCCTACTGATCTGTAATCCTTGCACCTTTGTGTATCCAGGGACCTTTGGGCTGAAAGGAATCGGAGCTGTGGTCCTCCTACAGAGTTTTGGGGTGCTCCCTGTTCCAGCAGCAGTGAAAACCTGGGTCCCGGCCATTAGTGAAGTTATCTCCAGGGAAGCAAAATTGTACTCAATGCTTTGGAGCTGTGGTTGGTGCTGGTGAATTTGCTATGCTGTGAGCCCCGTCCTCCGGAACATCAGTTGCCCCTAGACAATGGGGAGGGAGAGGCTACATGTTTGTTTTTTCCTTTAAATACCTAATTTGGGAAATGTTCGGTGGAACCCCAAACACATGTTTTTGGCCAGTAGATTGGACTTAGAACACAAGAGTTACATGGATAAGTTTGCCTATCCCTTCCCTATATTTAACGTAGACATAGGGGGATGCTACATTTGATCATCCTAAGAATGCTAGATCCTGATAATCACTGTAAAACATGATCGCCAGTCTAGTTTTTTTCTTCCCCCTTGTGGTCAATGGGAGACAGCTACAGATGAATTTTCTTTCATAATGGCATCACTGTGGGAGAGAGCCATTCCCGTACATGATGCTTTAGATAAGCTTTGCAAAACAAAAGATGGATATTCAGATAGGCTCCCTAATGGAGTAATTTATCCAGCTTGTTGCTTGTCAGAAAATTTTAGAAATTTGGACAGTATGGGGGGATTTTCAAAGCAAAAACAAGTGCAAAATATCACCTACATACTATGAGTAGAAAGCACTACTTAATATTTTGGTGGCCTGAGGCAGTCTGGTGACAATTCAAAATGTGGGAGCTGCTTTACGATGCTAAACAATCTTTCTAAAATAAATGAGCACTCAACACGCAGCATCAGCTTTGCACCAGGCTTACTTTATCAAAGTAAAAACAAAGCAGGTTAAATCTTAAAATCCTTGCACTGTGTTACACACACTTGTTAGCAGAATCATCCCAGAGAGCAATTTTCTACCTAGGCAAGGGAGCTAATAGGATTACTGTCTGAGACAGGTGCCTTAGGGGAAGGTGCGATTATACTAAAAGAGATAGTGCACCATCTAAGTAGATGCACTCCTGGAAAAAATAGCTGTCAGTAGTAGACTGCTGGTAAGAGGAAGCCACCTCCTGTACTGTTGTTGGCTAGTCACCAGTAGGCGCTGCCATTTCTCTGTGCGACTGATGACAACACAAGGAACAGAGGGAGAGATCTGTGGTTGAAGTTAAGGATAAACAGAAAAAAGATCTAATTTGAAGAAATTGGTTAGAAACATATTCTGAGGGATAGCTTTGAAGTATTACTTTTAGAAGTGCTCTGTCAAAACGGGTTAAGATGGCTGTAAGCTGTTTTTTTTCCCTATACCAAACAACCACGTATTTTCCATGTGTGGTCAACAATACATTTTACATGTTTTTAACTTATCTCAATTTGTGTGGGTTTGGGGATGTTTTTAATACATGAAATAATGGAAATATATGAAATAATGGGTCAATATAAACACAGGCAATGCAAGGTAACTTTTATTTATATGGCACCCATTCCACATAGCTCATTACGCCTCATGGAGTAAAGACAATAGGATATGTAACCAATAAATAAATGACAAGTACAGCAATAAATAAATAACTATGAACTATAGGCAAGCTGGAAATAAAAGGCAAGACTCTCTTGAAAGCTTCCGCTGTACGGGCTGCGTGAATGCTAGATGGAAGGGGGTGCTACAGCACAAGGGCAGCAACCACAAAAGCTCCATCCCCCAAAGCTTTAACTGGGAGCAAGGAACTGCCAGAAGGCCCAGGAGCTCTTTTATGTAGTCAGGACCTATATTGTATAGGACCTTGTATGTCACCAAGCATAACTTGAAGCTGATACGCCACTGAATTGGCAGCCAGTGCAGCCTGCCAGCACCAGCATTATGTGCTCATTTCAAGGTGCTCTGGCCACTAGCTGGGCTGCAGAATTCTGGACCAGCTGCATCAGACTTCCAGATAACCCTAAGTATAGAGCTTTACAGTAATCCAGTCTTGAGAGGACAAAGGCATGTACTATCGTCGCTAAGTCCCCAGGACCAAGATGTGATTTGATCTGGTTAATATTATGAAGGTGATAAAAGCAGCTCCTAACTACAGCTGACACCTGAGACTCTAGAGTCAGTTCGCAGTCCAGGGTGATGCTTGGATTCTTTACCACATCCACAACTTGTGGTGTATTATCATTTAAGGCTGGCATCATGGCATTTACGTATTTCATTGCAGACCACGCGGGCCAGGTTCAGTAAGCATTACCTCTGTCTTACCTGGGTTAAGACTCAGCCAGTCAGGTACACAGGACAAATATAGCTGAGTATCATCTGCATAGCAGTGGAACTTAACACCATACCACCTGATGACCTCACCCGACAGCAAAATGTGCACAGTGAACAGCAATGGAGCCAGGATTGAACCCTAAGGCACTCCACAGTTAAGCAGAGCAGTAATAGAGATAGAATTACCTAGTACTACTTGCTGTGCTCTCCCAGTAAGGTATGATTCACATAGTGCCTCAGGTGATCCAGTAGAACTTCATGTCCACTGTGTCAAATGCCAGTGAAAGATCTAGAAGGACCAAGATGGATCCATGCCTTCCATCTGTCGCAATGAGGAGATAATGAAACACCTTGGCGAGAGCAGTCTCGGTGCTGTGATGAGGCCTGAAGCCTGACTGAAGAGGCTTGTAGATGCCATATTGAAGCAAGTGAGCCTCAAGCTGCACCGTCACCACCTTCTTGATCACTTTTCCCCAAAAAGGTAAGATTTGAGACAGGTCTATAATTTGTGAGACAGTCAAGGTACAAAGATGTTTTTTTTTTTTTTTTTTAAAGGGGGGTCACCACAGACCTTTTCAATTCTCTGGGGAAAACCCCTCTGAAAGGGACCACCTGATGATCCCAGTGAAAATGGTCCCAGGTATTCCTGACAACCCAACAGCAGCCAGATAGGTCTAACCACCAAACCACCCTTCCATTTCAAACTAGTAAATGGCACATGAAGTCTATAAATATATAAAGAAGGCCATTTCTAAGTCCCGAGCAAGCAGCGACACTATTGACCTTAAACTTCTGTCCCTCACTCTGGAGGAAGTACTGCTCCCCCTCACAAAAATTTTCAATCTCTCCCTCTGCTACAGCCAATTCCCTAGGAAATGGAAGGCTGCAGTTGTCACTCCGGTGCACAAAAGTGGTGATAAGTCACTGCCTGGTAACTATCGCTCGACATCAATACTACCACCTCTCTCTAAGGCCTTGAACGCTTGGTGGTGGACCAACTTTCAGACTACCTGGAAAAGCACAACATCCTATGCACTCAGCAGCATGGATTTAGGAAAGGGCACAGCACATCGACTGCCCTACTTGAATTCTCAGGAGCAATCCACAATGCCATGGACAAAGAAACCTAACTGAAGCAGTCTACATTGACTTAACTAGGCATTTGATACAGTACACCATGGCCTACTTATCAAACAACTACTATCCCTAGGGCTCTCACAGGGTCCTGGTGACTGGGTAAAGATTACCTTGCTCAAGCGCTCTCAATCTGTAAAAGTAGCTGGAGTTCTCTCAGACTCAAAACCGGTTCGCTCAGGAGTTCCCAGGGATCCATCCTGGGCCCTCCTTTTCAGTCTTTTCCTAAACTCCCTCCCCAAATTCTGCCCTGAACAAATAATCCTCTATGCCGATGATGCCGTGATTCTTGCCACTCATAAAGATCCGAACCTCTTTTGCCTCAACCTTCAGCATGCTTTTTCCAAAGTTGAGATGTGGTTCCTTGAACATAAGCTGGTTCTAAACCACAAAAAAACTAAATCCATGCTCTTCTCTAACCCCAAAACAAGAAACAGCAAGTCCCACTCACCATTAATACATACCTGGGAAATACCCTTGAACAAGTGCCAATTTTCAAATATCTTGAATCAACTTTGATCAAGGCCTAACCTTTCAAGTCACATTGATAGTACAGCAAAAACTATTAATCAGCGAATTGGGATTCTGTATCGGAACAAGCAGCTCCTTACCCATTCTGCACTGAGGATTGCCATCAATCCTCTATCATCTCAGTCATTGACTATGGCTTAGTTATATACGGATCTGCCACTACTACAGCACTTAGTCGGCATTACAACATCCCTAAATAAGGCCTGTCGGCTGCTCACTGGTGCACATCGACTTCTCACACATGTGAACTCTATGCTGACTCAGGTTGGTTGCAACTCTCAAACCAGATAAAGTACCTTACCTGCCTGATGGCGAAAAAATCCACTCTGGGCCTCACTCCACCCTGTATCCAAGACCTGTGTACTGCCCTGGCACCCGCTACCAGAAGATCAGAACACCAGCCTCTCCAAGTCCCTCGATGCCGGACTTCTCAGGGACAAAGATCATTTGCCTATCGTATGCTCAGCTGGCTAAATGCCCTCAGCAGTCATATTACTGCCTCCACCTCTCTAGGTATTTTCAAATCAAGGCTGTTCTCTCTCACCTTGCCACCTCCAGCTCCTGTGACTGCCGTGATTAAACTTCCTATTTTCTCACTACCCACCCTGTTCTGTTATTTGACAAAGACATGTTTGGGAAACCTTTTCTCCTGCTATTGTCTGCTCTCCACACCTTTCACTTACCCTCTCTGTTCTGGACTTTTTCCCTATTTGTTTATCCTAATCTGGCATGACCTCTTTCTTGTAATAATAATGTGATTATTGATATCTCATGTCCTTTTGCACAAATGATTTGATATGTATTTGTATATGTTTTCTTGCTCTTGACACAACACAAATTGTTGTGTTATCTATGTAACCTTTTGTACTGTACCTAATTGACGTGGAACCTTTGTAAAAGAGCCTCTGGCTCAAAGGTAGTAATTCCTAGAACAATAAACTAAACTGAACTAAACTAAACTAAGGTCAAAAGTACTTCAGGAGGGGCATGACTCAGATCACTCAGAGCAACTCTTTTTCTACAACTGGCTGAAACTCCATCCCGGATGGCAGAGAATCTAAGCTCCTTGCTGGCTGGTCACTGCCGTTGCATGACAGGCCATTTGAGGAAGTACCAGCCCATATAGAGGACACCTTGTTAGCAAAGAATTGATTACACTCCTTACATTTTGCTGTGGAAAAAACTCATTCAGATCCCAGGCAGGGAGGATTTATCGATCTGTCAATGGTGTGGAGGAGCTGAGCTGGTTTGCTGCAGCAACTGACAAGACCTCTGTTTTTTTCAAGGTGATTGCCCATTGCTAGACACCTTAATGTGCCCTCAGCACCAGTCTGTCCACCTCTGAATGGGACCTTCTCCAAGAACACTTCAACTTCCATCCCTCAGTCTTCAGCTGCCACAGCTCATCACCATACCATTGTGAACTGCAATGGGATGTTAAGGAATGGACATAATACGTTCCAGAGAGTCAGAGGCAGCCAGAAGTGCCATTTTATAGTACTCTGCAACCTTCTTGGCTCCCATGGCACAAGCTGACATCATGCGTGAGATGTCCAATTCTGCTAGGAGTTTGTTAGACTCCAAGTTGTATTTCAGGTGGTATCACATCATCTTCACAGGATGAATAATATTCAGGGGGCCCCACAGATGAATGAGAGGAACACAGATACTGTACATAGAAGTGATGGCAGAAACAGACTTGTACGGCATGCAGTCTGCCCTGTAAGTTAGCTATCATATATGTCATATCCCATAGGCCTGATGTATACATGAGCAATGCAAGAACAACAGATATAACTTGCAAGTGCCATTTTATATTTTGCAAATGTATTATCTATTTATTTGAAAGTTGGTACCTGGGAAGGCACACTGAGCTAATACTCATTTCTAGGTGCGATTCGGGGGAAGCGAACAGGGAATACAAAGAGACAGCACAGACACAATTCACAGTTACAATAAAGAGCAACTGGATATGAACGAGGCACATTTGGTCTGGTGACGTGAGGGTAGAAGAAGCATGGCTAAAGGGGAATAAAGTGAGCAGTGATGAGTATGAGAGAGGGTGTTGTTCACATAGTGGCAGAAGGAGTTGCAGAGTGTCCATTCTGGCCAGAGAGGTTGAGGGAGCCATACCATAGACCACATCTGCATAATCAAAGACTGGGAGCACCATTTTGGTGACAAGCTGATGGTGAACCTGCGGAGACAGACCATCTTTATTGCAGTACATGGCAGCAAGTTTAGGGTGCAGTTTGGCATGGATGGTTTTGGTGTGGGCAGAAAAGTCAAGTTTGCTGTCTAGCCACACACCAAGGAACTTGAAGGATTGAACCACATCTAGAGGGATGCCATTCAAGGTGGAGAAGATGGGCAGAGTTGGGAGTCTGGCCAATTTCTTGCTGGAGCCAGAGGTCATAGATACAGTTTTATTTGTGTTGACCTGGAGTTGATTTGATTGGAACCAGGGCAGGAATTTTTTTTTTATTGGGAAGATGTGTGGTATCTGAGGTACCGGAGGACAAGAGGAGGGCAGATGTGATTCCCCTTCACAAAAGTGGGAGCAAAACAGAGGCAGGAAACTACAGACCTGTTAGTTTGACCTCAGTGGTAGGGAAAATGATGGAATCACTTCTGAAAGAAAGAATTGTTCAGTACCTAGAAGCCGGCAGGGCACAGGACCTAAGGCAGCATGGATTCACAGTGGGAAGGTCATGTCAGACGCATCTAATAGATCTCTTCGACTGGGTGACCAAAGTTGTAGACCAGGGAGGGGCTGTGGATATGGCCTACCAAGACTTTAGCAAGGTCTTTGACACTGTCTCACACAAAAGATTAATAAACAAGTCACCCAGCCTGGGAGTGGGCCCCAGGGTGGTAGCCTGGGTAAAACACTGACTGGACAACAGGAAGCAGAGGGTAATAGTAAACGGAGTCCACTCCAAAGAAAGGTGGGTTACTAGCGGGGTACCACAGGATTCAGTACTGGGACCGGTCCTTTTTAATGTCTTTATAAGTGACATTGTGGAGGGACTGGAAGGAAAAGTATGCCTCTCTGCAGATGACACACAGATCTGCAACAGGGTTGATACACAAGAGGAGGTGGAAAGGATGAGAAGGGACTTGGCAAAGTTGGAGGAATGGTCAAAAGTATGGCAGCTTAGATTCAGTGCAAAGAAGTGCAAAGTAATGCACCTGGGAATCAAAAACCCAGGGGAAAAGTACACAATGGGGAGGGGGGAGGCACCAACAACAAAAATGGAAAGGGACCTGGGGGTAGTCATATCAGATGACCTAAAGATAGGCAAGCAATGTGAGAAGGCAGTAAGGAGAGCTGGGGGAATACTGGGATACATAGGGAGAGGCATCACCAGCAGAAAACAGGATGTTGTTATCCCTCTGTACAGACAATTGGTGAGACCTCATCTGGAGCAATGTGTGCAGTTCTGTAGACCCCAGCTCTGCAAGGACATAGACAAGATGGAGGCAGTCCGGAGGAGGGCAACTAAAATGGTGCAAGGTTTGCACCAGAAGCCATATGAAGAGAGACTAAAGGAGCTTAATATGTATACCCTCAAGGAAAGGAGGGAGAGAGGGGACATGATAGAAACTTTCAAGTACCTCAAGGGAATCAAGAGGGTAGCATCTTTCAGAAAAAGAGATGTGCAAGAACAAGGGGGCATAATTTGAAGATGGGGGGGCAATGTGAGGAAGTATTTTTTCACAGAGAGGGTGGTGGATGCATGGAACGGCCTTCCTGAGGAGGTTGTGGGGTCAAAAACAGTGGGGGAATTCAAGAATGCATGGGACAGACATAAGGCAAGTCTGGTGGGGGAAGGAAGAAGCAGGCTGTTGGTTAACTAGGATCTGCAGCTTATCAAATAGGTAGGGAAATGGGCAGACTAGGTGGGTCAAGCGATCCTTATATGCAGTCTATGTTTATATTCTTTGGTAACTGGGTAAGGCCGACTAGACACAAGTGCTTGTTTTTAGGGGTGACCCGGGAGCACTGGGGAGGTTAAGTGACTTGCTCAGAGTCACACAGTATGTAAGTGGAGGTTGTGGAAATGAAACCCAGGCCTCATGGATGTACCAAGCTCATTCACAGCTCATTACTCTAGCCTCTAGGCTAGATTGCCAGCCCAGTTATGGAAGTCATGCTGAAGCAGACCTTCCACAGCTGTGGTAGAGAGCCTAGAGATGTAGATGATTATGTCATCTGCATACATGTGTATCTGAGTGGTGGCACAAGCTGAGGGGAGGTCATGAAGGAAGATGGAGGAAATGATGGAGCCCTGAGGGACCTCCATGTGGATGGGAACAGGAGGTGACAGGGCTCTACCAACCTGTACTGACTGCAGACGGCCCAAGAGGTAAGAATGGAATCTGTCAACAGCAGGAGCTAAGATGCCAGAAGAATTTAGTTTATCCAGGAGGAGTGGGTGGGACACCGAGTGAAAGGCCTTGGCCATATCAATGAAAATGTCAGCTGTGATATGCTGTGATTCATCCCTGAGAAGACTGGAATGGGGGAGAGGAAAGCAATGGAGTATAGGAAATCGGAGAGTCTGGTGTAGGCAAGCGTCTCTTGTAGCTTAGCAAGGGAAGGGAGGAGGAAGACTGGCCAGAAATTACCTGGGGAGGAAGTCCCTCCCCCCTTGTGGAGTGATACAACTTTGGCCAACTTCTAGGAGAAGGAGGGGTTGAGTACTATCCTTATGTTGTTCATAGTGTAAGCCCCCTGCAAATGCGGGGCTTATATTCCCACTGTTAAGGCATCCCTTTCCCCCTCCTAGCCCCCCCAGAGCTAAGAAATGGGTTTAGTGCTGTGGGGAATATTGCTCTGGATGCCTCAAGGTGACAGTAGAGAGCAGAAAAAGGATATAAAAGGGGACTTACAGGAATTAACAGGGCCTTTTCCAGCCCGGGAATTAGGCCTGGGGCTGGAGAGGGAGGCTGTAAGAGTAGAATCAGGACTAGAATGGGTGGGCAAGTGAGGGAGCTCGGTGGTTCAGGAGGGCCAGTGGGGAAACCCTCCAAGTGGAGTGCAGTCAGGACGGTTTTATGCACCATGGCCGATGAGGAGTGGGTGTATAGAGCTCCATTGGGGGCACAGGTAGCCAGGTTCTGTGTCATGGGGGGCAAGGGCATTAGGAGGCTTTAGTAAGCCTAGTGTAGAGATGTAGGAGCCCTTAGGAAGCCTGTTGGTGTTTACCCAAGTCACCAGGGCTGGGAGGGCTGTGGCAGAGCCCTCTCAGGAGGGGAACCAGTGGCAGAGGTTCCCTTCATTCCCGGTGTGGCAGGGCAGCCTGGGGGGTCGAGGGAGCAGGGGAACCTTCTACCCAAATCATGGGGCCTGTTTGGAGGGACAGGTCCTGGGGTGCCAGTCCATAAAGTTTGGGTGGGTCGCAGACCAAAGAAATGGTAGACCTTGAAGGGTGGTCCCTGTGCTGGAGCTTAATTCAAGCCCAGGAGCTGTTTGCAGGGATGTGGGCCTGGCAGGGACTCCCCGTAGGAAGTTGGTAACAGCAGAAAACCCTGGAGTGAATTGGGGGCCATGGAGGGCTGAGGCGGAGGCAAGTGATCAGTGTAGAGGTGGCCTCAGCCAGTTACATCAGTGCCAGCCATTTGGAAAGAGAGTCAGGACCTGGGTTGTCGGGAAATTCCTGCCCTTGTGGATGCCCTTGTGGTTTGGATTAACACTTAGGGGTCCAGGTGGGGAGGGCAGCTTGCTTTCCCATGCCAGTGAAAGGGGGGACAACCAGTGCCAGAGTAAAAGGGAGCCATTTAGAGAAAAGCAAAAGGAAGGCTTGGCTTACTGGATCTTTATATGCCAGGAGATGGCAGGGATCTGGGTTTCAGGGTCTTGGGTAAATCACCTGAAAGTGGAAGTGGTAGGAAACGAGAATCCTTCTGCTATCTGCTAAATCTGTGGTTCTGCTGTCTAATAGGTCCAGCTGAAGTGTACAAAGTTGTAACCCCATGGAGTGGATTATTTATTTTCTGTAGAAGAATGGTGACCCTGTATCACTGGAATCATTTGTCATGCAGGTGAAAATAAAAGCCAGTTGGGGAGAAACAGTGGTTTGTGCTTTATTTGACTGTAGGGGGAGTTTAATGAAATCCCTTTTCCCCTCATATTTGCTGTCTGATTAATTTGTCACAAGTAACATTCCAGGGGCAGAATCCAGCCTGTTTGAACTGCAAGGGCTTCTGTGAGACCTCTGTAGGAGAAGAGGGAGGTCTCATTCTGGTGGTCAGCTCGGGGAGGAGTTCAGATGCTGAGACTGAGGAGGTAAAGTGCACAGCTTTAAGACAGCAAGCAGGTAGAATACATCTGTTTTACCTGTTTCAGTGGTGTGCAAAAGGTCTTGAATGTTGGCGCACTTGAGTGCTCCCTTCTTCCTGCCTGGAAGAACTGCGAATAAAAAATATACTCCTAGATGGGGCAGGAAGGGTGTTATAATATATGTGGGATATATTTTCCCACTGTTCCATATTTTTCAAAAATCACAAAAACAGCCAATTTTGGGATATCTGAATTACCTGTGTAATATGTGGTTATAATGTATGGTAGAACATTATTATTCATGGAAATTTGACAATTTGTAGTGTTGTTATGCTATCGACGTGACGTCACAATGTTGTTATGCCATCGTGAGTATGTCACATCGATGGTATAAAAACACTGACTGTGTTTGCGTATGCACATCATGTAGCCTGGATGGTGTTTGCGCATGCGTTATCTGTGAATGCGAATCCAAAATGTCCACGGCGGTGATAGAGAAGCACCTCAGAGAGGGGCGATGATATCATGAGTGCAATTTTCTGATTATACACCTGGAAAAAAGGGGACCATACACTAAAAAAATAATGTATTGTTCATCTATTGGCAACCAGTTTGTGTAACCATCTGGAGGTTGCCACGGCAACTTAAACCTCTCGAGCTTCATTCTTGAGGTTTAAATGGTTGCTGTGGCAACCTCTCAATGGTTAACAAACCAGTTACCGATAGATGACCATACATTATATCTTCCGTATCGGTTCATAGCTTAACGGCTTAAAAACTCAGAGCAGGATTTTCAGAAGGATCTTCAAAAAATCTAACCGCCATTGTTTACAAAATGGACGTGTGTCCAAACTGTTATAGATGGTCTTACTGCGTCCAAATTTCTGGTCCAATTGGGTAACTTCTTTGTCACAACTAGTGATTGTAACCCCTAGGTGACACTATCCCAAGGGTTACAACCCCTGCCTGCTTGGCTTGGAGCAGGTTAAGGGGCCTGAGTTCTGAAACGGGTGCCTCCACCCGGAGGTCAGGGTTAGTAGTGGTCAAGCTAACCTGGGCACAGCCCTCCGGGACACTGTAACCCCCCCTCTTTCCTTACTAGTGGCCAGAACAATACACAATAATCACTTTCACAATACCCCTGATACACCACACAAGTAACCACACTGCTTGCACTTTCCACCAGGGCTTTCTTCTGGCTCAACCCTGGGGACCCCCTGCAAAACAAGGTTATACACAGCAAATAACAGCAGTACAGTACTCTTGCACAAACTGGAATCACAGTCAGGGTAAATGCAAAAAGAGTTAGATCTGATTTATTTAAGGGACTTGAACAAGGGAAGGGCGTAATCAGGTTAATTTGCTTAAAGGCTGTATCACTCAAACAGTTATGCATGCACTTCAGGGTCCATAAACAGTCACACACTCTGGGTACCCAGGTGAAGAAGAGGTGGGCTAGCTAGGATCGTTGGCCGGGGTAGGCCGGCGTCGCAGCTGGTTGGGGCCCTGTGATAGAAGAAAACAACATGCACCACACACACTAATTGTAATCCAGTGCCGGAGGGCTCAGTTCGTGAAAGAAAAGAAACAGCAAGACAATCAGATGACACACTTTGATTATGCTGTTGTTGCAAGGAGCTACCTTGATGGTTACTCACGATACCCAAGACTGGACACACGCTGGATGAAAATTGAGACTGCAGGTGGCTGATGTGGAGTGCCAGGAGAAGCAGGGCCTACACGATTCGCCGAGGCGTCGTTCCTGTTCAAGCATGGAGCAGGGGGCTGATCCCCAGGCAGGTCTCTCATCAATGGCTTTCTCTGCGCAGTGGAGTAGTCTGGCAGGGCCAGTGTGGCAAGGCCCAGGCCATATGGAGATGAACGCGGATTCAGTCCAGTCGAGCTGGATACAGCTTCCAGCAAGCAGAACAGAATTCACACAGTGGGGAACCAAATCCCGACCCACTATAAACACACAGCACATTTACATGTAAGGGATTCTACAATACCTGGCAAACCGCTCTCCGGTCACAATCGCAAAGTCTTTGCACACACTGGGAGTTTAGAGGTAGCTGGAAATCCTGACAGGCCGATGCATTCAGCAAATCTTTAGTCTTCTTCAGGTTAATCCTGGTCACAACTCAGTGGCTTACTTCGTTCTCACAAACTTGGATTCAGTTCAAACTGATTCTCTTCTCCCTCTCAGGGGTAGCAGGCAGGCATGTAGGCCAAAACTCAGGCATTTCCACAGAGACCGTCTTGAGCTGTTGCTTCTTCAGCTACCAACTTAGATCTGATTCAACTGCCAGCAAGCCTGGGAATTTCATCCAGATCCTAATGGTTCGGTTGGCTGATTCATCTGCCAGTCACAACAGGAGCTCCCCCTCAGATTACTTATGACTGCAATCCAGGCAGCTCTTAAAGAGACAGTACACAGAGGCTATACAGGCACTCTCTGGCAATCACATTTAAACTGTTAAAACACAGGACACCAGCCTGGCAGTGAGCATTTAGGCAAGCTCAAGGAAGACTTTTTGGGAACCCCCATTTGTAGGGGGGTTACATGACAATTTTTCACAATGACATATCTTTTGAAAATAGCTGCAATTCTACTTAGATGCTATCAGCTGAATGCAAGCGTAGCATGCAGTTGTGTCCATGCCCAACCCTTTTAAAAATTCCCTCCATAATTTTTATTTACACTATATTTTCACTGGTTAGTTGATTTATGCAATAACTGTCCTGTTGTGATGTTCAGTTATCCGTTTTGCTGAAGTTCAACATTCGGCAGGTGATATTTTGTTTAAAATTAAAATTTAGGGTGGGCAGAGCCAGCCATCCAGCCAGAAGCAGCAAATTTCTCGAGCTCCTGCTGCAGAGACAATTAAACATTGAAAAACAAGACTTTCAGTGAAATAACTCAAGATTGAACAACACAGTTTGAAAGAGGAAAGCTTTTGCTGCATTTTCATCTAAAAATTGCAACCATGGTGCAACTAAAACAGGCACCAAATCAAGACTTTTCTCAGTCACGAGGTGGAGTGTCTAAACAGATGGAGTAGTCGGGGTTTAGTTGGTCTCTGAACACCCAGGCTCCAACATCATTATCAGATGCCCTTCTACAGGCTGTCACAATGCTAACACATGCAGTCCAAAATATGGACCACATATTGGACTCCATAAACCAACAATTAACTAGTACTGGGACAATTGTCGAGGTTATGGGAGAGCTGCTAATGAAATCCATCTTGACAGCAAATAAAGGGTTGGCAGCGGCAGCAAGGACAGTTAGAGAACATTCTCAAAACAAGAATTGGACACTGGGAAAATTTTGTTCGAAGAAACAAGAATCTTAGGGCTGCCAGAGTGGACTGAGGATAATGACCTGAGAAAATTCACATGGCAATGGATTCCATAGAGAACAGGCTGTGAAAGGATAGATGTGATCGATGCATATCTGATCACACAAAGGCAAACTAGAATGATGTAGTAAGGCACCGGGATGGGTACCCATGAACAAGACGACCGCAATTGGCTGCGTACAAAAATGGCGACTCAGTTATGGGGCCTATGTTCAGGGCTACCTGGGGGTGGGGGGTGACTGGATACCAGGATGGGCGACATATGGTGATGGGCAGTACACGTGTATATGCATGTGTGCACATGCGCAGTGGGGGGAGAGGCAGGGGAGGGATAGTATGTGGGAGGGGGTGTGGCAGGCAGCTGCTGAGCTGGTCTGCTAGCATGATGGGGAGGGTAGTCGGTTGGGAGGTACAGGGTTCGGGTCTGGTGCGTGTTTGTTTTGCCAGCAGGTGGCATTCAATTTTTTAAGTTTTCACCTCGACATGCACCCCCTGGGTTGAGAATCCGTAAGTAGGGTACAGGGGGTGAAACCCCTGCTGAGGTGGGGTGGGGGCAAGCTCCCCACTTTAAGAAAAAAACCTGTAGGTCTCGGGTGCCCTCTTTCTCCTTGATATACACTTGCCATAATGGCAATTGCTGTTCTGCGATCGCCGTTATGACATAGGACCCACCAGGACCATGCTAGTGGCAGTGGCATCTATGACAGAATGGAGAGCAATCCTTGATGCAGTGCAAACCAAAAGTCAGTGGACCAGTGCACCACCCATTGGACCATCAGGCAGCCCCAGATGGTAGTTCTATACCTGATACAGAGCACACTCATGTGGCTCCCTGTTGCTTATGCTGTGCTCTGAGCACTTCCTGCTCATTCCAAGGTGAAGAGGGCAGCAGGATTGTGGTCACTGGTTAAGATGTCTTTGATGGGACTGGTTTAGAGTCTTACCTACTCATGCATGACTGAGCATTGTGAGGTCACAGTCCAACACTCAAATGGTATCCTGTGAACAAGGCATCCGCAATTGAGCGCCTACAAAAATTGGGACTCAGTTACGACACCTGTGTTCAGGGCTACCTGGCAGGGTAGCGCCTGGATACCAGGGTGGGCGAGGTAGGGTAACGGGAAGCTACACATGGGGGAGGAGAGGAAGGGGAGGGAAGGTATGTGGGAGGGGGTGTGGCAGGCATCTGCAGAGCTGGTCTGCTAGTGTGGTGGGGAGGGTGGTCGGTTGGGAGGTGCAGGGTTCAGGTCCGGTGCGGTGAGGTTTTTTTTGGCGGCAGCTGGCTTTTTATTTTTTCAAGTATTTCACTGCCCCTGACATGCACCCCCCTGGAGTTGAGAATCCATTAGTGGGAGGGGGGGTGCAGGAGGCACAGCCCCCCTAATTAAGCAAAAATCTCCTAGATGTCAGGCACCGTCTTGGTATTCACCGTGAGTGTGCATCGCCGAAATTCATTTTCAGCAATGTACACTCACCCTAATGGCGATCCCTGTTCTGCGATCACTGTTATGATATAAAACCGCATGAAATTATGCTCTGGCACCAATCTGGGGGACATACCACTGACATCTGTTACAATTATGTCACCTCTACTGTATACGTGGCAGTCCATAGACATGGGCTCAGTAGACACTCATAGTCACACTGTTCCCCCTTGTCCTTTTTCAGTACGACGGTCTTACAATGCTGGTGGCACTGGTGTCATGTTGTAACAGGGGTGGGGTGGGTGGTAATGATAGGATTGTGGTGGAAAATGGAAATGATCCGTTCCAGTTTTTACTTTTGCCAGGATCACTCTACTGCACCAGCTTCTGCCCACTGGATTGGCCAGCCCATACAAATCTGATCCCAGGTGTACAGTGCGCCCAAGATGACACCCGACACAGCCTCCTCTTAATTTCTTGCTGCCCAGTGTCTGTACTTTATTGCAAATGGGATTTCATACACTATAGATGTATTATCGTTACATTGTTTTGCTAACACATTTAGATGGTGCCTGGGTGAGAAGGTGAGAGGAGAGCTGTTGCTGAAGCTGTCATGGGGGAAGGAAACTAGACACTAGTGATCAGGTTGGTATTGGATGGACATTCCTGCTAGGGGGTAATTCAGCGAGTGGCCAGTATGGTGGTGGTGGTGGTGGTGGGGGGGGTCATGTCAAACACTGGACTCAGTCTGATACAAGTACGGGCCATTCCAGTTCAGGATCAGTTTAGATTATCACCCTTTCCTGCCCGTTTACAATATCAGCAGCTGCAGTGCTACCTCAGATGACATGTCCTTGTGTTATCTGTGCAGGGCGTTCCACTTCCTTATATGGGGGGTTAGGGGATGTTCCATGGGCATGTTAATTTTTCCAAGGAGTCAGCTCCTTTACACTACACTTAACTTCACACCACACTGCACACTTGTTGTCCGATCCCACTGGTACTATGGACCTGATGTGCGTATTACTTGTGTGGCACGTAGCTCCGCATCCCATTTGTGCATCTTTTTCATTGATCCCCCTCCTCTTTGTGGAACAGACTCTTAGTTTTTAAGGAAAATTATAACCAAGCCACTTAGGTTTTAAGGAAAACGATAACTTAGCTTTATTTTGTGAGTTAGAATTTTTGTGATAATTGAGTACTTATTAAAATCTGACACAATATTAGATGAGAGAAATGCAGTACTGCAACAGTTTTTAGTTCTTCGGTGGCGAGCAGTAGCCTATCTGTTGCTGTCATGCGTACTCTTTTGTGCTTTTGGACTGTTGTTGATCAAAGAAATTGACACTTACTACAGTCACACAATCCAGGAGATGGAGTAGAGGAAATGAATGAAATACTTGCTAGACTGATGCTTAAATTCCCAAAGGAAACCATTGCAGTCTTTCTAAGAAGTTGGGATGGATTTCCTTACCAAATAAATGTAAACTCCACAAGTTTATTTTTAACTATAAACATGCACTAGGGTGGGTCCCTGAATACTTGAAGTGCCAGTTATTTGTTAGAGGGGTCAAATTGTGTGATTGGGCAAGGTAGTGCCTCCATCACTGGTTAGGGAAGGGCTATCGCCCTTCCTCAGGGAGCTAGGCCTTGAAGGCTCCTTCTGGGCTGTTTCAGTGTGGTATTGGTGAACTTACTAGTGACTAGAGAAAATTAATTTAAGAAATTCACTAGGGTCCATGTTTCTTTCTTCGCTTTAGCTGTCCATTTTCTTTGTCTTCCTGTGGGTTGGCCACCCACAGTATCACCTTTCTTCTTTCTTCTGTCTCCTCTGCTTAAGGGCCAGGTGTAGTATAGAGGATAGCCTCACTGTCTTTGAGGCTGTACAGCTCAGCAGGCATTATTCAGGAGGTTAATATCACCTACTTTCCAGTTCTAGCCCCAACAATGAAAAACAAAATGGCCATTTGCCTGTATTTACCGACTTGGCCAGAGTCTGTTACAAAAATGCTTCTCCTTATTCTCCCCCCTTCCCAGCTGACCTGGTAGCCACAGTCAGCTCCGAGGGAGATTTTAAATTTAAATAAAAATACATGCTGGGTCAGGGGCTGCTTCTAAACAAGTGTTCTTTTCAGCCCAGAGCAGCAGGATGAGCTCTCTTTACCTGTGTGCTCCTATGTTGTTCCAGTGAGGAACTGCTGCCTAACAGAGATGGCTTTGTAGGAGTGCGAACCATTTAAAATAAAATAAAATTGAGTTGGAAACGAAAGTAAAATAAATGAACATTAAGGGCCGGATATTCTAAAGGGTTCGCAAAGCGCAATAGGGATTCTTGTCGCAAGTCGAAAAGTGCGCCATTCTACGATATTCAGCAGGAGCAGTTGCGCCACCGAAAACATGCTGAGCAACAGTGCAATGCAAATGAAGGCATGCGCAACCGAAGGGGGTGGATCCATGCATAAAGAGCGCAATGCGATATTCAAAGACTTGCGCAATGCGCAACAGCGGAACAGCCGGAAGTTGCGCCCCAGCGGAAATGAGCCAAAATAAAAAGGCTCAAGGAAGAGGCGCAAGAACGCTACAGGGATGCCAAGTGGGGAAGAGAGAGAGAGAAAGACAGACAGTGACAGGCCAGGGCAGGCAAGGGAAGCAGTGTGGGCCATAGGCTGTGGAGGCCAGCGGGGGGTGCCCGGTGCAGTGGAAGTAGCAGTTAGGACAGCGGGTAACAGAGCAACATCAGCGGGGGTCACAAGCCAGGGAGATGGACAGTGGCAGCTTCCACATGGAAGCTGTAATGAAGGGTGAGAATGCAAGGGTGTGAGGGGCCGTGGCGTGGATGAGCCCGTCGTGCGCCCCCAACAGCAGGCAGTACGTGCCCGCCATCAGCTTTGAGCTGTACACAGATATGTGAAGATCGTGGGCGGTACCGCCTGAACAGAGGCAATACTGAGGTGGCTCTGTGAGCTGTGCAGTGATGTGATGCAGGCACCTCACACGGAGTCACGCTCTGTCAGTGGAGACCAAGGTGACAGCCTGCATGTGCCTGCTCGCCACGGGCACCTTCCAGAGGCCAACAGGGACACCACAGGCATCACACAGTCAGCCACGTCCGCATCCTCACCCAATTCCTCAGTGCACTGCTGCCACATGCTGCGGAGCACATCCATTTCCCCACATCACGGCAGGCGTGCAGCAAACATGCAGGAGTTCCACAGGGTAGCCGTGATGCCTGGCAGCTAGGGCCATAGACTGCACCCATGGCCATTCGCCGCCACCTGGCCCTGATGGGACGCATATAGGAACAGAAGGGCTTCTCCAGTGTCAACTGCCAGGTGGTGTGTGATGCCACTGGACGATAATCAATGTCTGTGCCACACACCTTGGCGGAGCACATGATGCCTTCATATGGCATCAGTCCGCACTGTGCCATCTATTCGAGTGGGGACATCCCCACAGGCCATCTAGTGAGAAATCGCATGTAGAAAATGCAAACTCGGGCAAGGTGGGAATGCCACAGGTGCCATGGTAGTGGCACACAGGGATATGGGCAATATGGACCTGAACATGATACTGATCTCCACTATCTCCACACAGGTGACAGCGGATACCCACTCCGTCCCTGGCTGCTCACACCATACCGCGCCCCATGACCCCATCGCAGCAACGCTTATAATGAGGCACATCGCCACACGCAACATCATTGAGCAGGTGTTTGGGATGCTCAAGGCACGCCCAATGCCTAGACACTCCGGCGGTGCCCTACAGTACAGCCCTCAAAGGACTGTGGGATATTCCTGGCCTGTTGTATCCTGCACAACATGGCCAAAGACTGTGGGATAGCCCTACAGGTTGAAGAGGGGGACAGCGATGGGGACACCAGTGGCGCCGGTGTTGATGGTGATGAGCAGCCCCCCCCTTTGACGGCGGGACCCCCGACTGATCTGGCAGGCCCAGCTGCACCGGGACACCATCACGGAGGAGCATTATGCATGACACAGGTAAGTCAAGGGGCCATGTGCAAACAACACTGTCCTGGCGCAACCCACAGGCACACAGAGTGACACACCAGGGGTGCATGACGGCAAGGGGAGTGGAAGGGACCAGGCACACAAACACACCATCAGGGAGGGGCGAACAGTCATATGGACACACACACACACACACACACACACACACACACACACACCAGGCACAAAGCGCACATGGGCAGGTGCACAGCAGAGCAGGAACAGACATGGCAAACACACAGATCCACAGACCACACCCACCACCTGTACTGTCCAAGTACATGTGTCAGATGCTGGGCACCCTTGCACCTTGGTGTACAGTACAATGCAGGCATCATCATGCACACGCACCTGTGGACAGCAGTTGGGATGGTGTGCAGGTGGTCCGTATGTCGGGCGTGATGTGCAGGGCACCCACCAGTGCACTGCCCACCATGACGCACAGTGCACAGGGCAGCACCAGACAGGGCCCACACTGGGAGACAGGTCAGTCATGTTGCACCGTTCCATGGCCACACGGATGCGTGAGTGGCCCGCCGTGACCAACAGCACTGGCAGGCTGAGCAGGGCCACGTAGGGTGGCACCGATGGACCACCAGGGGTCCACTCTGCGATTGCGACCTTGTCCGCAGTGGGGTCTGTAGATGCCAAACATACCTGCACCAGAGGTGCTTGGGATGCCCACAGCAGAACCCGGTGTCGACAGGCTTGGTGTCGCACAACGCCGGGAACGGGGAGTGGAGAGCGTACTGTGTGGGGTGCGTGGTACAGGAGCACCTGCTTGTGTGCCCAATGCAGCCACGACAGTGAGCAATGCCTGGGTCTGCCTGTCAATGGCGGCGGTCACATCCATCCGCATATGGACCATCTCTGCACGGTTCAGAGTACAGTCCCTGCTGTGCCACTCCACAGCCACACACAGTGCCTCCACGGACGTTGCAACCCACCTTTGCTGCTGTACTGATTCCCACAGCAGGCATGTGTGCTCTTCAAATGGGTACTCCGCCACAACGGCATCCTGTCCCCCAGGGTATGGAAGGTCCTGATGCTCAACACCCCTTGAGGGTGGGCGCTGTTCACCAGGACCAGGAATGGGCATATCAAAGGCTGGTGGGCATGTGCCACCACTGGACACTGTACCCCAGACCTGGTGGGTGACTGCTGCTGCTGCCCCTCCAACCGCTGTGCCCCAGGGACCACTCGTTCCACTGCTGTGGCCGCAACAGTGCCAGACACCTGCACAGCCACCGGTGCTGCCCCACCGGTGCTGACAGGCACAGCCTGGGACTGTGCCAACATGCTGGCACACACATTGGAACCAGCTAGGCCCAGGGGCACGTGCTGGCCTGCTGTGTGTCCGTCATGGGACACACACATGTCACTGCCCATTGCAGTCCTTGCATCATCAATGATGCAGGTACATGCTACAGCCACAGTCACAGTGTGCTGGCATGCTTGCATGCCAGACTGCTGAGACACAGGCTGTGCACCCCCCACACCTGACTCACCAACACCAGAGTTGGCAGCCCGGCATGCATGCTGGTGCAGTGCATGCTGGCTGGTGACAGAGGTGGATGGACCCTCCTCCATGTCCAGCAGGTCTTCCTCACTGCCTGGACCCACCACCACCGTCCCCTGAAGACGAACAGGATCTGTAACAGAAAGAGAGGACATGTGAGTGCATGTGAACAACCTCCCCCAACACCACCACCATGTCATACTGTGCAGTGATGGGCTTCCACCTGTCTGGAATCCACCTCCTGGTACGCCCTCAATAGCACTCCGCTGCATTGATGCAGCCAGTCAGACCTCAGCCAGGGTCAGCTCCACCACCGCTGGCTGGCCCCCACCACTGCCAGCACGTGCCGCCCTGAGGGCTGCCACCTTCTCCTTCACCTTCCTGCGGTCTGTCCCCATCTTCTTTTTGCATTCCTGCATGGAGCGCTGGTGGCTTCCGTGCAGGTTCGCTGCCCGAGCTCCCCCCTCCCATGCAGCCGCACGGGCCTGAGGGGTGCCCCGCCGTCCACTCAGTAGTGACTCCTCCTCCAGGTAGGCCTGGAAGAGGGCCTCTGTCTCTCCGCCGTGGTGAAGTTGGGCCTCCTCCTCCGCCCACCATCCTCACCCTCACCTTGGCTCTGCTCGGTCATGGCGATCTGTATGGGTGGAAGTGGACACCTGTCACTGTGCAGTCTACAGCGTTATCCCATGACCATTGTCCAGAACATCCCACAGCATGCAACCCACCTCTCACCTGCAGTAACTGAATCTGGCCAGCGCAGCCCAATGTCGCACATTTATAGCGCAATGCATGCAAATTAGAAGTGGAGCAACTGTAATGAGATGCAAATCATGCCACTGCACCTTTGAATGGCTGATCAGATGATTTGCATGTGTCGGCTGAATATCGCGCCGCTTGCGATTTGAGCAATACGGTTGAGCCGGCTGAGCCAATGGCGCAGATCTGTGACTGTGTGGTACACTGCATTGCGATGCCCAGGTAGCTTACGAGGTGTCTGCCGCCGCTGATGGACGTGCTGCAGCGCGATCAGCAGTTCAGGCCATGGCCACCATTGTGCCAGTGGTGCTGCAGCACTGGGCACCATATGGCGCTGTGGCACTACTGCGCAATAGTCCACTGTGGCACTGGCATGCTGGTGATGGTCGCACAGGATGCGTAGACGCCAGATGGCGCTGTGCGCGGCCCATGCGCCATAGACCCCTGACCTGGTGTCCGGACCTTTGCCCCTGGCGCTGTTCGGCTGCCATGTGTACGGCTCTATTGTGCTGTTTGGTGACAGCGCTGTGTGAACCGGACGGCGCTTGTACGAACAGCGCAATTGGAACCTATGGTAGTCTACGCGCAACATTTCCATTGCAATAGCTACCGCTGGGTGCCATATTGCCTGCTGTATGACCCAAAATATGGCATGCAGAAGAGCTCCCCAATGGAGCCAGGTGGAGGTGGCCAACCTGGTGGCCCTGGTTGAGCCCCACTATGAGGCACTGTACGGGGATGAGCCCCTCACCATGGCCCGCACCCAGGTGTGGCTGCAGGTGGCCACTGACCTGGTGAGGGTCACGGGGCGGTGCCGGTCTGCGGAGCAGTGCAGGCACAGGTTTAGTGACCTTCACAGGAGGGAGCCGGACGTGCTTCGACGCCTGAGGTCACGTGACACGGGGGGCGTTGTGCCTAGGCCAGGTGGGTGCACCATCTCTGCACCTGTATTCTCCGTAGGGGTGTGACTGTGTTTTGGTGGCGGTGCATGGGGGATGGCTCTGCCATGGTTGGCTGTGTCAGTGTGTGCAGGTGTGAGATGCATGGGTCTGGCTGTGTGGGCAGGCACACTCACTGGGCAGGGGGCAGTCTGCTTTGGGGTCACACTGATGTTTTTCTCAACATTTGTCACCCACAGGCCTGGCGGAGAGGATGCAGGCACAGGCTGAGGAGGGCCGTGGCAGGGACCAGGTGGCAGACGGAGGAGACGTGAGGGGTGGGCCACAGCAGCAGCAGCAGCAGCAGCAGCCACAGCTGCTTGATGAGTGTGAGTATCATTACATCATGGATGCTATTGCATGCTGGAGGGGGTGGGCATGACCACCAGCCATGGACAACACAACCATGCACGACACAGGCGACAGTCATCACTGTCCAGTGTCACTGCACGTCTGTGTGTGCGTCACTGGTGGTCCATGCATGCACTGGGCACATGGCTGTGGAACTGGCATCCCACCATATTGCCACGCCACTTGACAGCCTTGTTTGTGATGTGATGGACATGGCGTGTGTGTGCAGTGGTGCACATAGCTGGTGCTGCCTGGTTGGGCGTGTCATGTGCATGGTCACTGTGGGTGGGTGCATACCATCACAGGTGCGGGGCACTGGGCTATATGCCTTGCAGGATGGGTGGTGTTCAGGGTTGTGGACAGTCACAGCCATTGACTGTGTTCCTTTCCTAGGCCTCAGCATCCCATGCAGGATGGACCGTGCCCTCCAGCGCCTGACCAGGGTCTCCATGGCATACGACATCCTCCAGGACATTCAGCCATGGGGTGAGGTGACGCGGAGGTGACAGGGACAGCACCAGGCAGCAGCAGACCAGCCTGCAAAGATGTGCTTCCCCTTCCCACTTCACCCATCCCTCCCACCCTGCCTTCCCTCTCCCAGTTGTTCACCCTACCCTTGCCCACCCCTACCTTGTACCCCTACCCCCCTTGTCTTGTACATATCTATATATAGTTTTGTTCTTGATCTTGTTGTTTAATTTCTGTTTTCCAATATATATATATATATATATATATATATATATATTTTTGTTTTGAATACTGTGGTGGTCTCTGATTTGCAGCTGGCTATGGTTGCTCAGTTGCAGTGGTGTGCATGCCATCTGGGGTGGTATGGTCCTGGGTATGTGTGTGTGTGTGTGTGTGCGTGCATGGGGAGGTGTCTCGGTGTGGCAGTGACTTTCAGTCGCTTTACTATCTGCTGCCGCCCACTGCTGGGTGCCCAGGGCGGGTCTGGCTTGTATGGTTCTATGCCAATGAGGTTGACGGTGCCGGGGATGCATGGTGTTTACTGCAGGACAGTCACTGCACATGGGTGGTGTCTTGGGGTCACGGTGCAGGGTGTGCTGTGCGGATGGGGGGCTGCTGTGCACTGTGGTTGTCAACCCCCTGTGTGTGGCAGTCTCAGCCTGACAGTGGTTATGCTGGGGCGGCATGGCCCTGCTGTGCTTTGTTGGCTTGTCCCTATGGGCCAGTGGATCATCCATCCCTCCCCCAGTGATGCTGTGCTTGGAGTGTGCGGGTGTCTTGTTGGTTCTGCAGTGTGTTCCTGTGCCCATGTGTGGCATGGCTGGCGGTGGGCCCCAACCTGCCTCCCTGGTTGTGCAGTTCCATTGCTCTGCTGGGGGTGGGGGGACTCTGCTTGCACTATGGCACCTCTGGACTGCTCAGCTGGGCTAGTCTTGTTGCGCTATGGCGCAACCTTTCTGCTCAGCTTCCCCTTCCTGGTTGCGCTATGGCGCAGTTTGTGCGATATTCAGACATTGGCTGCTTGCGCAATTTGTTTTGCTCCATGTTTGAATATCGTCGTCTGTTGCGCCTATGCGCAATTGACCTATGCTTGCTCCTGCTGTTGTGCACTTTTTCGACGCAGTTTGAATATCCGGCCCTAAGCACTCAAATGGAATAAGAATCTAGGAGAAGGGACAGAATGCTTTGAGCCCCCCCCCCCTTCTTGTCCTACTACGTTTGCACAGCAAAGTCAAACACAATTGATACCTCATGTTTCTGTCCTGTTCTCCTTTTGCTCTTATATGAGAAGTTTTGTAACTAAAGAACAGTAACAAATCTGAAGATAAACAATGAGTTCATACGCGCAGGCTGTCCTTCGAGGGAATGTTTCAAAAGCACATAGCCAGTCTGGCTTGTTTCTGTTTGCAGGCTTTTGGTCTACAAATGACCTTGTAATTTAATGAAACACAATTCCTTTTTAATAAGCATTTAGAGCCTTGGGTTTAAAACATAAAAGGGGTCAAACAAAACTTATGAAAGTACAAACTCACCAACCAAAGTTTCCGGCCCCATGGATTGTTTTCCCAGTCTCTCTATAAGGAGACAGCTGCCATGTTTTCACTATATTTATGTGTTTGTAAAAGAAGGGTAGCACCTAAGGGGTGGAGTTAGGTGTAGCCTGAGGGTGAAACCCAACTTATTAAAGTTTTTCTGGAGAATATTATGATGTACAAAGTCGTAAATGTGTAAATAAAGGAAGGGTGATTGATCATTGCAAATGGCTACCTGAAAAGGGATTTGTCCCAGTGTTTAAAAGTATTGTAATTTTGAAACATTTGTATAATTAGTAAACTGGGCTGATCATGTGATTCCCTCCCAGGTGTAAATAAGCCAGCTTGTTTGGAGGGGATTCAGATCAGATCCAGCAGTAACAGACGTTACATCTCCAACTCCCAGGTTTGATTGTCTGCCTTTAGATATTGCATGCATAAACTGTGGAATTCCCTTCCCTTGGATGTTTCAGCATGGCCCCCCCCCACCTAGCATCTCAACTCCCTCCTCAGAACTCACTTTGTCACTGCCTGCTCATATGAGTAAATCCTGTTTTGCACTAACCCTAGCACCTCCTTGTGTTGGTTACACTTGAGCAGTACTATACTTACTGGGTGGGATATTCAAAAAGGTTGCGCCATGCGTGTAAGTTTGCGCCTGCGCAGAAGTCGAGAATGCGCCATTCTGCGATGATATTCGGCAGGAGCGGTGCGCCCCAAGACAAGCTGAGCAACAGCGCAATGCAAATGAATGCATGCTGAACTGGAGGGAGGAACCATGCATAAACTGCACAGCCCGATATTCAGCGGGCTGTGCAGAAGAGTGTCTGGCGAACCCCAACCTGCGCCTGCACAGCTTTGAGCCAAAAAGAGTAAGTCAAGGGCCACCCACAGGTGAGCTGCCACATTGCAGGGCACAACACAGCAGCTGCCACCTGTGGCTGGCTCTCAACCTACTCACTGTGCCCCCCTGCAGCCAGTCGTGGGCAAAGTGTAAAAATCCCCCCACCCCCAACTGGCCCGGTCGTGGGCAAAAGCATAACAATCCCCTCCCCGACTGGCCCGACCGTGGCGAAGTTTAAATAATCCCCCACCAGGCCCGATCACGCGGGCAGCAAAGTGTCCCCTCCAGAACATATCCCTGGTGGTCCAGTGGACCGCTAAGCCCAATCGCTGGCTGAATATGTTTAAACACCCCCAGAATGTATCCCTGGTGGTCCAGTGGACCGCTTCATGTCATGGAGACTGCATTATATTCTGACCCCCAGAATGTATCCCTGGTGGTCCAGTGGACTGCTAAGCCCAATCACGGGCTGAATATGTTTAAACACCCCCAGAACGTATTCCTGGTGGTCAGTGGACGCTAAGCCCAGATGCGGGCTGCATTATGTTGCAACACCCCCAAGACCACTATCCCTGGTGATCTAGTGTCCCCCACCCCACCCACCCATGAAGCCCCACCACCCGCTCCCCGGCGGCTGGCGGGTGGCAACATCCACCCGCCTGCAGCCTGCGCCACCGCCGACTGACTGCCCGAGGTAGGCTGCCGCCCGGTAGGTGCAGGCAAGAGCCAATGAAGTACAGCCCGCCTGCCCAAGGCAGTCAGATATGTGAATGAATTCATGGCATCTTGGCTATGGCGAGATGATATCAAAAGGAGTTGCTCAATAGCGCCAACTCCTTTGAATATCGCCAACCACATGAATTCATTCATTCCCATATCTGGACTGCCTTATACGGTATGGGCTGCATGCCCATTGGCTCTTGCTCTGCACCAATGGGTGTGCACCAGACCCAGGCAGTCAGTCGGTGGAGGCGGGCAGCAGGTGGGTGGGATGCTGCCGCCCGCCGCCGCCGGGGAGCGGGTGGTGGGGCTTCGTGGGTGGGTGGGTGGGGACACCACATCATCAGGGATATGGTCTTGGGGTGTCGCAACATAACGCAGCCTGCGATCGGGCTTAGCGGTCCACTGACCACCAGGGATACGGTCTGGGGGATGTTTAACATATTCAGCTCCACGATCGGGCTTAGCGGTCCACTGGACCACCAGGGATATGTTCTGGAGGGGGAACTTTGCTGCCCGAGATTGGGCTGGTGAAGGGGTTATTAAGCTTCCGCCCGCGATCGGGCCAGTCGGGGAGGGGATTGTTATGCTTTTGCCCACGATCGGCCAGTCGGCGTGGGGGATTCTTACACTTTGCCCGCGATCGGGCTGCAGGGGGCGTCAGTCCCCGATGGCTGCTGCCTGGCAGGGCGCCAGGCGCAAGTCCTCGGGGATCGGCGCACCTGCATGCTAATGGCATGCAAATGGGGCCATAAATAGATGCAAATGGCCCCCACCGCGCCTTGCATGAATTATGGCCCCATTTGCATGTCACCTTTTGAATATTGAAATTTGCGCATGGCGCAATGGTACTTGCACCACCGCAACTTGAATGCTTCACTCTGACCACTTGCGGTGGCGCAAGTTCCACTGCGCCTATGCACAGTGGCTGTGGTTGGGTGATATTCAAAGGAGTTGCTAACACAACTCCTTTGAATATTGCCTCAAGTCAGATTCTCATGCGCAACTATTTTGTGCAGCGCAAGGGCTTGCGCCACAAAATAGCGCAGTTTGAATATCCAGCCCAATATGTTTCAGTGCATCGCACAACTATCTGCCACTGTAATGTGTATGACCACCCTAGCAGTTGCTGGGTTGCCTATTCTTAGCCTGTAGCATAATTGTTTTGCACAAAGCTCACTATCCTCTGTGAAGTTCTTTGTTTTGTCTTTGTGTTTATGCACTGTCTGTAATTATGTATGTATTCTCCTCTACTCTCACCCCCAGGATGCATCTGGAATCGAGCAGTACTTTGCTTGGTATACCATCCTGGTAAAACTTTAAAATGAATAAAAAGAAGCTTGAGTTGTGTCAGTGTGTATAATAGGGTTACCACCTTTTAAGAAGCTCAAAGTGGAACATTTCTTACTGAAACAGGATTTTTCGCAGGACAATATGTCATCGCAACCAATGCAATAGACATGTTTTCTCTAAATAATCAGAATTAAGACTAAGTGTTGCAGTTTTTTAAGTTGTTTCTTGTGTTTTTTATTATTTTAAGGTATTTTATTAGTTTTTTGCAACATTCAGAGGAAAATCAGAAGATATTTTTTCTGCTATGTCAGGACATTTAGTATTTTTCATGTTTTTCTGCAGGACACAGCTGCCCAAATCAGGACTGTCCTGCGAAAATAGGGACAGGTGGTAACCCTAGTAAATAAAGTTTCTTGCCAGTAAACCTGTGATTGAGGTACCACTCCGTTTGCCAAATGACTGTAATTGAAATGGACTTTGAATTTGCACACTGAAAGAAAAGTTAAGAAATTCCTGTAAATTCCTACTATGTGAAGAGAATTGTTTTTTTTAACTTTGATCTGAAAACTAAATTACACAACTGTGTTTTTAAGTGTAAATGGATGTCCTCCTTCTTTCACTTCCCACGTCCCAATTACAAGTCCTTTCTCAGGAATGCAAACCTTTAAGAAGTGGTTATCCCCAGGATAAAAACTCAGATGTCCATATACTATTACAGCTATTTTATTCCCTCAATGTGGAACATACTCCTGGCCCAATGTTCGCACCCTAAATACAACCCCCCTCCCCACTAGTGCACAAAATTGCTGGTTTATTTCCTCCATCTTTTCTTTCAGTAGGTGCTGTCATGAGTCGTTTGAGATTACTTGAAATTTCTGCTCTACATAGCTTTACTGTGTTTCTAAGTTCAGTGTCAACACTTTTAAATTGTATCACTATTTATTCTTAATGGGTCCTATGCACAACGCCTTTGTGCTGCATATACATGGTGCACAGGTTTCCTTAAGTCAACATGTTGTGCATCAGTTTCCCGACAGACCCCTGTGACATTCACGAATGGGACACATGCCCCTTCTGCACCAGATTCCCTTTCTGGCTGCAGAAAGGCATGCACAGAGAGCCAGGGGGAGTGACCGGGGGGGGGGTGTAAGCCTCTACACTACTCAAAATGGTGCAGAGTGCCCATTGAGGGAGCACAGGCTATGCCTGCAGGCACACTACCAAAACCATTATATGCCCCCTCCATCTGATGGGTGGTGACCCAGTAGGGTCAGCAGCTCCCCTATCCTGCTGACTTAACCCCCTGGACCACAGTGCAAGTGCCTGGGGCTAATGGAGGTGCTGTACTTTTAGCCATATGGGGGTACCATTCCTCAGTACTCAAAACCCCCTGCTCCATGTGGAGTGGGGATCCAATCAGCTCTGGGGATGGGCATCTGATTGGATGCCCACTTGTGTCTTCCACGCTGTCCATGTCCTACCCCCATCCCTGCCATGCTCCTATGCACCTGTGGCAAGGTAGTGCATGAGTGCACCAGCTTTGTGAATGGCACAGCATACACCTGTCTCTGCAGGTGTGGTGTGGTACATCCTCAATATGTGACTTTGGTGCATACTCCGTCTGTGTTGATGCATAGGGCCCAACGGTGCTCACCCTAAATAAACAAATTCTGGTAAGAGCCAATACAGCTGCAAAATAATGAATTTGTAGCAATACCTTCTTATTACACCATCACATGAACCACATTGGTAAAAGTGTTCAAATCCCCACCAAAATGTGATTGTGCAGCTCCAAAACATCATTCCACATTACAGAAAAAAAAAAAAACACATTTTGGTGAGGATTTGAAAAATGACAGCTGCCACGTACATGTGGTGGTGTGAAAAAATGGCTATGTTGAAAATTCTGGGTCTAAATATTTAAAATTACCAAAGTTATGAGCGAGCATAGAAAAATTTAAATGTATGCTTGTGACTTTGTATTTTTACATATTTTGACCCCAAATTTTCAACATAGCCTTCTTATGACCCCACCTCATGAACCATGGTGAAAATGTTCAAATACCGCCCAAAAGGTGATTTCACCAAGTGACTGTGAAATCACCTTTCGGGCCTGATTTGCATAATTTTACTACCATTGATCATGAGGTGGGTTCCCAAAAATGCCATGTTGAAAATTTTGGGTTAAATCTGCAGAAATGATAAAGTTATGCCTCAGAGTTCGAAACCCCATCGAAATACACCGAACAGCACTTACCTTAGTTTCTCATATTGCAGCTGCCGATTGCAGCAACAAATGTGTCTTCAATCGGAGAGTGGATCTTCACATTGGAACATGTTCAGTTGAGTGGAGATGTGTGGGGGAGTGTTAGGTGGTGACTGCTGAATGGGACGTTGGGATGGCAGGGGTGAGATCAGTGAGAGACCATTTTCTTTTTTACAGGCTTAAAGAAAAAAAAACATTGAGGGATGGTTTTCATTATTACAGGTCACATTTAAGAAATGAATATGGTTCTGGTGATCAGAGGGCAGGGGGTGCCACTAGACACCAGAGAAACATTAGGAAAACATGGGGATGGCAACAGGAGGCAGGGGGTGCCACTAGACACGAGGGAAACTATAGGGAAACAAAGGGACAGTGACCGGAAGGTGGGGGGTGCCATTAGATATCAGGGAAACATTAGGGAAACAAGAGGATGGTGATCAGAGGGCAGGGGGTGTCATTAGACACCAGGGAAATATTACTTAGATGGGGCCGGCAATTGGAGGTCAGGGAGTGCCACTAGAGAAACATTATATAAATAAGAGGCCAGTGATTGGAGGGTGAGGGGTGCTACTATACACCAGGGAAGCATTACAGGGTGGGGGTGCTGCATAGCTCTGAACCGAAAGTGAACCAGAAGTGAGTGCAGAGCAGGAATATAGTGCGCATGGTTGTGGGGGGAGAAGGGAGGAACAGCGCTGTACTCAGTTGAGAGGACCGCATGTGCTTCAACTTCACTGAGAAAGAATACAGTGCAGGTATCCGGTCAATTGCTTCCAGAGTCTCTCTTTCTATTACATAATAGCAATATGCCACATAACTTTGCTATGCAGCTGAAAAAAGAAATGAAAAATGAAAATGAAAGACTTGAGGGGACTGATGAAAATTTGAAGGCAAAGTCAGAAAGAGTGCTTTAGCATCTCTCAGTACCATTGGTACTTTGATTCAAGTCACAGTATTTGTTAGCAGCAAATAATGTCTTTAACATTTATTAGTAATATATTGAGGAAGACACATATGGATCTGTGGGAAACATACATCTCGTAAAGGCAGACTGGATACAATCAAGGGTGCTTATCGAGGGTGTGGGAGGAGAGGAGAGTGGAACCTAAGAAATGGGGCTTTCTTCTGTTTCTAAATGTACACAAAGTGGATTTGTTAAGAGGTTCTCCCTGACCTCACCCATTATCTAGCTTATGTGTAACTGTACCTAATGACCTTTGACATATCAAATAAAGATGAGTTTAAAAAAAAAAAGTTATGCATTTTTGTGGAAAACATAAATATATCTATTTTTCATTATATTTTGTTCCTGAACTGAAATTTAAAAACTTCCGATACGTGGTTCCTGATCACTTGCCTCGTCCCCTGTAAATGAATTAAACATTTTAGTGTGATGTAGTGATGTTTATCACCATAAACATGTGTGGGCACCATCTTAATAATCCATTGTATGAATCTAGTATGCACAATCAAAGTAAGCTCAAGTGAAGAGTTTTTAAAAATTACTAGTGGTGGCCATCTTTAATCACTTTAGCCATTTAATTATAAAACAGTAATAAAAGCAGTTTTAAAAATATCTGACATACAGTAAATGAAAATACACTGTTGAATATAAAGATAACAAAAAATTATATTATTACTAATAAATTATATATTTTTTTTCCCACAGTGATTTTCCTACCATTGGCTGGTGTGGGCAGGCTCTCAGCCGTCCTCGCCTCCTCTTGTCCAGCACCCACCGCACTGAACCGCCATGCCTGAATCCCCAGAGGTTTTCCCCGGAACCAGGGCCGGGAATGGGAGAGGAGGGCCATCCTCCCCCCCACCCAGTGAGACTCGTCCAGATGGGCCAGAACCGGCCTGTGGTGTGGGAGAGAGGTAGACAGGCAGAGCTTCATATTTATTTATTTACTTTTATTTATTTAAATTTTGGTAACTGGGTAGACCCACTGAGACCATTACAGTCCCTTTTTCAGGGGCGAACCGTGACTAATTACATACAAAGAGAATAAACAGCAAGAACAACTCAAGCAAATGGGGTAATATACACATTACAAATAGGGACATAATAGATGATACACAGACAAGTTAAGTACAACTGAAGATCAGCACGAGGAATAAAACAGTTTCACAAAAATAAAACAATTACACATAGCTTATCAGAATGGTATGGGTCACAATATGAGAGCAAGGGCCAGCCAGGAGGCTGACAATAGCTAATGAGGTAGCCCTTTGGAATATTCTGATGCTCAGTGGTAACATGAGCAGAGACTCATATAGCCTGCACCAACCAGTTTCCTCTTTTCTCCCCAAGTCTCCTGCCATGGAGGCATGTAGGTGTGGATGTGGAGGCACACACACACACACACACGGAACCGTTGCTGCTTCCTCCGTGTTGCTCGAGGCTGCTGGTGCTACCCCCAGGCCTCCACCTGGGGGGCAGCCAAGGACCAGGATGGCAGACCACCCCTCCCCGGGAGAGGAGAGCTGTCCTCCAGATGCTCAGTCTTTTCCCCCTTGGTCAACCTCCGGCAACCTGAGCTTGCTCCTGAACCTGGTTTGCCAGTGTGGGAAAAGGTAAGGCACATGGCGCCTCTGCCCTCTGCCACCAGGCCAGCTTATGATGACATTTGTTGCTGACTAACGAATACTACTGATTTAAGGTAGTGCATGGACTGTAGAATAGCATGTGAGATATTTGCTATTAGCTTAGTACCCCCCATCAATTGCTGTAATGCATACTTATTTGTGCAGATTGTCTAGATTATTATTAGTGTGTGTAAATCAGCTGTGGTGTGGTCTGTGCTGTGACATGGCCAACTGAATGGAGTACCAGCTGAGACATTTCCTATTCAGCTTACCCCCAAAAAGTATTTGCATACCCACTAAGCTTTGCACTGAATTTTTTGTTTTAGAGTGTAGTTTAGGAGATTTGCAAAAATCTAATTATTTTGTAATTATCTGTCTTCTTTTATGTAACATTTATGTAATATGGATCCTACATATTGCTCTTTTACCAAACTGACTCTGTTGTGTGTCTTCTTTGGTATGCTACATCTGACTGTAATGGCTGCCATATACATTAGTATGTAGTTGATGAGTAGTGTTAGTGAAGTAGGGTTTGCACAGTGCTGCATTGCAATGGTCCTCTGTGGGTTTGGTAGTGGTTACACAAACTGATTGCTCACTATAGTCATCTGGTGGACTGTTACTGACCAATCAAGTGGATACTTACTGTCATCGTACAATCTAGGAGATGGAGTTGAGGGCATGGATGGAAGAAAGAGCTGGAGATTGAAGGACATTTGGAGGCAAAAGGAAAAATATTGCTTTGGTATCTCTCAGAACCAGTGTGATTTTTATTAAATACAGGTAGTACGTGGACTGTAGAATAACACAGATTTTACATTTGTGGGAGACATTTCCTATTCAGCATACCACCATCCCCACCACAATGAGCTGCATACCTGTGAGGCTTTGTACTGTTCAATGTTTTCATTAGCAATATTGCAGAAGGGCTAGAGGGAAAGGTCTGCCTGTTTGCAGATGACACCAAGATCTGTAACAGAGTGCATACCCCAGAGGGGGTGGAGAAAAATGAGGAGGGACCTGGGGAAGCTTGAAAAATGGTCTGAGAACTGGCAACTGAAGTTTAATTCAAAAAAGTGCAAAATTATGCACCTGGGACACAGAAACCCTGGGGAAAGCTACAGGATGGGGGGGGGGGTTGCTGACAGTCACAAAGGAGGAAAGGGACCTGGGGGTTATTATTTCAGATGACCTGAAAATGTCAAAGCAGAGTGCTAAGGCAGCTGTGAAGTTCTTCTTTACAGAGAGGGTGGTGGATGCATGGAATGGTCTACCTCAGGAGGTGGTGGGAGCAAGTGCTATGGATGGATTCAAGCATGCTTGGGACAGGCATAGGGGAACCATATCGGGCAGCCAGAAATGTTTGTACGTGGGAAATTAGACGTGCTAAAGCTGAGTACTATGCAACCTGCCTTTCTTTCTCCTGGGGTAATGGGACTAAGTTCTGGCAAAATCTTAAGGACCTAAAGGGTAAAACAAACACCTCCCCCCTATTAAATATCTATGGAGTTACTACCCAAGACCCACTGCTCATAACAGATACATTCAATAATGCTTTTACCAATCTAAGTACTGTTCTCCCTCTGGATTTTTTCAGTGACCCTCCTAACCCCTCTATCCCCCTTCCATCATCTGCCCCTATCAGCACCCCTCTCTTTTGTTTCACAGTAATATTTCCAAGTGAGGCTAGATCTTACTTTTCACAAGTCTTGGGCAAGTCCAGATTCGGTGGCGACTTTCTTGATCTAAAATTACTTCATTTAACATTTGATGCAGTACTCCCACCCCTCACCAAAATTCTTAATCTTTCTCTCTGTCTCAGTCAGTTTCACTCCCAGTGGAAATCTGCGATAGTCACCCCTATTCACAAAAGTGGTGACAGAACTGACCATAGTAACTATCGCCCCAGCTCTCTCCTTCCTCCTATTTCTAAAGTCCTTGAAAGAACAGTGAATGATCAAATCTCTGAATATCTTGCCAAGTATAACCTGCAGTATAACCGTTCATAGCACTTCCACAGCTCTCCTGGAGTTCACTAGCTTTGTACATAAAGCTGTCGACTGGGGTCACTTGGTTGAGTCTGTGTACATAGACCTAACAAAAGCATTTGACACGGTTCACCATGGCCTTCTCTCTGCCTCCCTCTTGGGGTTGGGCTTATCCTCTGATGCTACCGCCTGGTTTGATAGTTACCTCTCTGGGAGGTCCCAGAGGGTTAAAATCCTAGATACCCTCTCTTTCAGCAAGCCAGTTCACTCGGGGGTTCCACAGGGATCAATTTTTGGCCCGCTCCTATTTAGTCTTTTTTTAAATACCCTTCCCCAAGCCTGCTCTGGCAACCTACTCCTCTATGCAGATGATGTAATTATTTTCTCTAGTCACCCTGAACCCCTTATGCTTGAACAATGCCTGCAAAATAGCTTTACACAAATAGAGTTCTGGTTCTCCTTTCATAAACTTATCATCAAGTACAAAAAGACCAAAGTAATGCTGTTTGCAAACCACCATAATAAACATAAAGGAGTGCAAATAAACATCTGAAATAGTCAACTTTCGTCACTTGAGCAGGTTAGAAGTTTTAAATACCTTGGGATCACTTTAGACTTCTCCCTCTCCTACCAAGAACATAATAATCTGGTTTGCAAAGCAACAAACACCAGAATCAGCCTCCTCTACAGGCATAGGAGCTGTCTGACAAACAACGCCCTCCGCCTGTGTCTAGTAGTTGCTGATGTAGCTTTTCTGAGTGACAAAAAAAGCTGGAGGGTCAGGAGGAAGTTTGGAGATGTATTTAAAAAAACTTTTCACTGGGCAAAGTGGGTCTTGTGGGATTTCTAGCATGCAACCTCTCATTGCTTGATGTGTGGGGTCATGAATTATTTTGTGATTTTTTGTTTCCTCATTGAAGAATTTTGTGATCTATCTTCTGCTGTCACTTGTGTATTTTAGCTCAAAAGTGTTTACTGTGAGGTTTTGGATGCCTTCGTTTCCACTCCTGGCAAAGTTTAGCTGAATGTCAAGCCAAACTTTTTGCACCAGAGTTTTAGCACTGATAGGAGTTAGAGAGTTGCGGAGTAATGACAGCTGTTTGTGAAAGTGGGGGATGGTGGTTTTGCTTATCTTTCCCTTGCTTTCCGTACTGCTTGATTATACCTTTGAAAACATTATTTGATGAGGTGACTCTGTGTCATTTATGAGGTTGATTATATATGATATGAATGGTTCGTTTACGTGGCAGTTTAGTCCTGATATGTAACTGGCCAAAACATATTGTTCTCCATCTGTATTTCTCACTGTGGCATAGAAGTTTCTTAGTATGTTGTTAAGTTCTGTTACAGGAATAGAGTGGAAATCGATACAAATTTCTTTTTGTGCACACCAGTCTAGAACGACTATGACTGCCTACTTTGTTTTCTAGTAGTAGCTTCATTTTTTTTGTTTTTCAAGATTTTCTAATTGCTGCTCACTTACTGTTATATGTCTGTTTTTTTTCTGTATTTCAGGAACTGGGAGGCCTGCCGTGAGTGGAGGAGCAATGCGGAGGGCATTTCCCATAGGCGGGGTTGGTGACGCTGCAGGACGGGCACTGAGTGGCATTTGTGGTGCCTGTTAGGTGGTCGAACTGGCTGGCTGTTCGGTGACTGGGACTGTTTCCTGAGGTAAGTCTTGAAAAGAGCTGTAAGATGGTCTCCCTTCCCCCGCCAGCCCATGGTGCCCAAACCATAGCCATCAAGATCACCCTTGGCAATCCTGGTAACAGGTTCAGAATGTTCAAAAAAATCTGGTCAAGCTCTGTTTTGCCTATGACTTCAAAAGAACACTCCATTGTGAGGGTTTTGAATTTAGTGCGCTTGCTTAGTGAGGATAGATAAGATGGCAGCCGACGGCTATGATGTTTGCTCTTGGAGCGATCCTGATAGGGTACAGGGGAAGGGGGTGCAGCTGGCACTTTTTCCCATTGGGTATTAACAGGGTTTACACGTTGTAAATCCTGTTAAGTAACCAATCAGGAGCAAGATTTTTTTTTTGCCTATTGTATAATACACAATCATAAGCAGTGTTTACAAGACTGCACCACTCTTGCCAGCAGTTTGCTTCAGTCTTGCATCCACTTCCTGGATGGCATCTGAGTCACATCTACACGAACCCTTAATGCGGTGATGCAAGTTGCACTAAGAGGGGCCGTAAGTTTGGAGGCTGTGCAGAACTTCAGATCATCATCAGTGATGCGCCCAGTTACTGCTGATGTCACTTCAAATCATTGCCATGCCATCCTGAATACAGGAAGTGCTGGCAATTCCCCCCCCCCCTTTTTTTTACATTATAATTTTTATTTAGCAAGTTGATGCAGCAGACTTAATACAGAGAACAGAGACAAAAATCAAACAGTGGTGACATCTGCAGGTACCAGTAGTTTACATGCAATCACAGGAGACAATCATGTTTAGTAACTACATATTAAACCAGTTTTTCCCCCTTACTATACAGTGTGGTGTCTAGCTAAGCAAGATATCAGGGAGACTATGAACTAAAACTGTATTTTTACTTTTATTTTGCAGATACACCTAAAAGTAGGGCTTCCAACCCTGGGATCCCTGGAGTTGAAGTGGTTTCTCAGTTTTCTGTATTCTGAAGTGATTCACAGAACAAAACATGAACACTATCCATCACAGCTGGGCCACCTAATCAGAGATGTCACAAGGGTCTCAGGGCTGCCCTCTCCCATGCCGAAACCGTGCAGGTACGCATCGCCGAGAATAAGCCTTGGAGGAGCCTGCCTGAGTTACTGCTCGCTTGCTGCCTAGCTGCTCAGTACTGCAGATTGGCTTTAATGTTGAATTGCTGAATTGTTAAAGAGGCTAAACTTTGTGTCCCCATACATGTGGAGATCGTTTTTTGTTGTTTAAAGCCCTCCGAAGGCAGCGGCCAAACCAGCTGCTTTGTAGCTGCTTTTAATGAAGTTTGCATTTTGGCGCCAAGTCCCTGTTTAAAACCTGCAACAGTAAACTGCCGGACTGATTTCCTATGCGATCTGTTCTATCTGCCTTTAATTTAATTTAATTCTAAGCAGCCCAATCTGCCACCAGCCCAGACTTGATCTTTAATTTAAATTATTTATTTAATTCACTAAGTCAATTGGATCTGCCTGTTTCAGCTGCAGCTATACGTACTATTAGCAGAGGAAAAGTCTGCATTAAGCAATTTAAAATTAGGGTGTGCCAGTCAGCTCAGCTAAACAAACCAGAGCTTTTGCTCCAGTTTTATTGTGGCGCCACTCCAGCTATTGGTGCTTTCTCAGTAAGCAGCTCTGAATGTTAGCCCTCCCACAAGTGTCCTACCATACTTAATCCTGTCCCTTCTGCCTCTCCTTTGTCCACAGCTGGGCCACCTAATCAGAGTGGTCACGAGGGTCTTGGAGCTGCCCTCCCCCATACCGAAACTGTGCAGCTGGGCCACCTAATCAGAGAGGTCGCGAGGGTCTCGGAGCTGCCCTCTCCCATGCTGAAACTGTGCAGCTGGGCCACCTAATCAGAGAGGTCACGAGGGTCTCGGAGCTGCCCTCCCCCACGCTGAAACTGTGCAGCTGGGCCACCTAATCAGAGAGGTCACGAGGGTCTCGGAGCTGCCCTCCCCCACATCGAAACTGTGCAGGTACGCATCGCCGAGAATAAGCCTTGGAGGAGCCTGCCTGAGTTACTGCTCGCTCGCTGCCTAGTAGCTCAGTACTGTAGATGGACTTTAATGCTGAATTGTTAAAGGAGCTAAACTTTGTGTCCCCATACATGTGGAAATATTTTTTTGTTGTTTAAAACCCTCCAAAGGCAACGGCCAAACCAGCTGCCTTGTAGTTGCTTTTAATAAAGTTTGCAGTTTGGCGCCAAGCTCTTGTTTAAAACCTGCAACAGTAACCTGCCAGACTGATTTCCTATGCGATCTGTTCTACCTGCCTTTAATTTAATTTAATTCTAAGCAGCCCAATCTGCCACCAGCCTAGGCTTGATCTTAATTTAAATTATTTATTTAATTCACTAAGTCAGTTGGGTCTGCCTGTTTTCAGCTGCAGCTATACGTACATCTGCTTTTAATGAAGTTTGCATTTTGGCGCCAAGTTCTTGTTTAAAACCTGCAACAGTAACCTGCTGGACTGATTTCCTATGCGATCTGTTCTACCTGCCTTTAATTTAATTTAATTCTAAGCAGCCCAATTTGCCACCAGCCCAGGCTTGATCTTAATTTAATTTATTAATTTAATTTCACTAAGTCAATTGGATCTGCCTGTTTCAACTGCAGCTATACGTACTATTAGCAGAGGAAAAGTCTACATTAAGTAATTTAAAATTAGGGTATGCCAGTCAGCTCAGCTAAGCAAACCAGAGCTTTTGCTCCGGTTTCATTGTGGCACAACTCCAGCTATTGGTGCTTTCTCAGTAAGCAGCTCTGAATCATAGCCCTCTCACAAGTCTTCTACCTTACTTAATCCTGTCCCTTCTGCTTCTCCTTTGTCCACAGCTGGGCCACCTAATCAGAGAGGTCGCAAGGGTCTCGGAGCTGCCCTCCCCCATGCCAAAACTGTGCAGGTGTGCATCACTGAGAATAAGCCTTGGAGGAGCTTGCCTGAGTTACTGCTTGTTCACCGCCTAGCAGCTCAGTACTGTAGGCCCAGCCGGCGCTCCGTGCTGGCTGCCCCACCACCCCCACCACCACCCTTGGTCAGCATTGGGTTATATAACAAATATCACATGATCGTTTAAAACCAATCAGCCTACTTTGCCATCAGCAGCCTATACTCGCCCACCACTAGAGGCCACCATCTCATACAATTGCCTTTAAAACGCATTCAGGATACAACATGTATATCTACATTCGGGTGCTTATCCTAATCATCACACTACTGCCATTCTTTCCTCTCCCCCCTCCCACTCTCACGGTGGAAAAGCCTCACATATGAAACCCCGAAATCTGGTTCCCTAATTGCCCCCGCAGAATGACCCTCCCCCAGTACCTCCAATATTCCATCTTCCCTGTTCTAGTCAGCAGCAATTATACCCCTAACCTAAGCTGCACAGCCATCAGGACCACCTTGGAATTTCACCCTCTCCTGCCACCCAGTCAACCCCCTATGCAGCCTCCATCTATCCTTGTCTCCAGCCCTGTTAGCCCACCTTGTTCACACACTCCCAATACCAGTCGGGCACACCAGAATCCTCACTACTACATGCTTCTGTCGCTCTGCACCCAAATTGCACTGGATAGCTCTTCTTCAGCATGCTGTCCTCCTCCTCCTCCTTCTCTCAGGTAATGTACATCCTTCTCCTGGAGCTGCCAAGTAGGGCAGGCATGGTGGCCTACTACTGGCCTCCCTCAACATCTGCAGCCTACTCAGGAAGTTCACTCCTCTCCACGGCTTGATCACCCAACACACCCCTGACATCCTTGCCTTATCTGAGACATGGCTCTCAAAAAACATCCCAGATGCTTCTCTCACGCTCAGTGACTACTCTATCTTCCGAGCAGACAGGTTAGGCAAGCAGGGAGGTGGATATGTCATCTATGTCAAAAAATCTCTGCAAGCCCTCATGGTCTCCCGTCCTCCGCCAGCCCATGGTGCCCAAACCATAGCCATCAAGGTCACCCTTGGCAATCCTGGTAAACCGCTACACATTATGGCAGTATACATCCCCCCCATGAACCAAAAGCCCACCTTTGATTCTATACTGTCCAGCATCGTCCATCTCCCTTCCAAGAGCAAAGTAATTATAATGGGAGATTTTAACGTGAATTAGCTATCCACCACATCTGCCACCTACAAAGATGCCATCCTAGCTTATGACCTCACCCAGGTTGTCCAGTCCCCCACCAGACATGACCCCAGAACTGGGTCCTCCACTCTTATCGACCTCATCTTTACTAACCATCCCAATAACCTCTCCAAGGTTAAAGTGCTCCCTGATGTAATAAGTGACCACTCCCCTGTCACCTGCTGGTGGTCAAATAAAGTCCCTCCCACCCTCCCTAAAGTTACCGTCCAAAGGCGCATCAAAAAAGGAGCCCTTTCACGCCTCAAATCGTACCTCACTTCCTGTGACTGGTCACCCATCCACACTGCCCAGACTGTAGATGCTGCCCTCATCTCCTTTATTACCACCTTCAACACTGCCTGTGACATCTTTGCCCCCTTCACAAAGCAGATCATAACAAACAGGGATACCCCATGGATCTCGCAGTCCCTCCTTGACCAGATGCACCACAGAGATAACCTCTGGCACAGGGCCTTGAACTCCCAGTTACCATAGGACAGACAACTCTACAGAGAGGCCAGAAACAAATGCACCTGGGCCATCCAGCAAGCAAAAGCAGCTTACTATAAGCAAGCCCTCACCACCACCTGGGGCTCAGGGAAAAACATCTGGAACAATATTAAGGAACTATGCAGGAAAACCATCTCCCCTGCCCCAGCGCAGCTTCAAGTCGAGGGGGCCCTCTCCCAGGACCCCACAACCATATCCAATGTCCTAAATACCACCTTCTCAGACCTCAGTCACGTCCTCCCGCAAAACTTCTTTGACCCAATCACCAGCTGCTCCTTGGGCACCTCAGCCACTACGGTCCCCCCCTCCCTTCTGGCTGTGTATCATCTCTTGCAGTGAGGCTAAGCACTACCTCTCCAAAGCCTTGGTAAACTCGTGCTATAGCAGTGACTTCCTTGACCTCAAAATTCTCCAACACTGGATGTGACCCTGCCACACCTCACCAAAATACTTAACTGGTCGCTACGCCTAGGACAATTCCTTCCCCTCTCTATGGAAAAGAGGAATTATAACACCAAGCCTGAAGAGTGGTGACCTCACTTCCCCCAGTAATTACCAACCATTTCGATCCTACCCCCCCAAAGGCTCTCGAAAAAAGTGTGTTGGACCAGCTCACCAATTACTTGACCAAACATAATCTGCTCTGCCAAGGACAACACGGCTTCAGGAGGGGACACAGCACAACCACTGCCATCCTCGAATTTACATCATACATACACGAGGCCCTGGAACAAGGGTCATTAGCAGGTGCAATCTACGTCGATCTGACCAAAGCATTCGATACCGTCAGTCATGCACTACTTCTCCACTCCCTTCCCTCCTACCATTTCTCCCCTGAGGCCATCTCCTGGTTCAAAGACTATCTCTCTGGCTGGATGCAACAGGTCAAAATTAACTCCACCCTCTCCTCCAAGAGACCAGTCCTAACGGGTGTCCTGCAAGGGTCTATTCTAGGGCCACTACTTTTCACTCTCTTCCTAAACTTCTTCCCACAATCCTGCAGCGGGAAGCTCTTACTCTATGTGGATGATGCCATAGTTTTCTGGAAACACCCCAATCCTAACTCCCTCCAAACTGTCCTACAAGGTTTTTTTTAAAGAAATAGAATCCTGGTTCACTGAGCATCACTTAGTCCTCAACTACAACAAGACGAAATCCATGATCTTTGCCCACTGCCAAAACCCACTCAGTATTGCCCCCTAACCATCTCAAACTCACAGGGCCTCCATCTTGAACAGGTCTCAAACTTCAAATATCTGGGTGTCACTCTGGACACATCCACCTACCACACACACATTCAACACCTTTCCTCCGCTGTTGACACCAGGCTGGGGATTCTATACAGACATAAGCTCTGCCTAACCCCTCTGGCCTTGCATCTCATTGTATCCTGCTTGATCCTTTCATTGGTGGACTACGTCATTGTAATTTACGGCACCGCAGACCAAACAGCCCTATGTTGCATCAACCTAGCTCTCAATAAAGCTTGCCAACTGGTCACAGGCTGCGATAGATTAACCTACATAGTCCAGCCTGCCGGTGCAGCGGTTGGATTTCCGCTTGCGACGCCGGCGACCCGGGTTCAGGAACGGATCCGGGTCATCGGAGGGCTGGCCAGGTGGAGAAGGATTGAGCATCCTTTGGACTGCTCTCCATCTCCGGAGGGAGGTGGGTAGTGTGCTCGGCACAGGAGTGACACCTGTCGGAGGCTGGGTCATTGCCCTGGACCGATGCAAAATCGAGAAACTCTGGGGTGGGACAGACGCTGGTGTCATTGCACGTCTCCACCCCATCTTAAAGGGGATAAAAATCCTCGCGCCTACCGCCTACATGAAGCCCTGTCTCTGGGCTTCAATTAGCCTCCTGGCCCCACGCTCTCCCAAATAGATACCGATATCGCGGTACCAGTCTCCCCTTATGGTGCCGTGACCCCGACCCCTGGGGGGTAAGCCAGGGGTAACCAGGGGAGCATGAAAGGGCTTAGTAGGAAGTGGAAGCATCAGAGATGCCGTGACTAGGGCAGATAACTCTGGCTGTAGGTGAGGGGGCCAAAATAGCAGAATATAAAAAAAAAAAAAGATTAACCCACACGTGCAAGCTCTACAAGCTTGCAGACTGGCTGACCTTCAGAAGGAAGGCTTAAGCATCACACTTGCCTCCAAGCCAAAAAAAAATACTTATGAATCTTAGACCCAAGGGCCTCCACCCCCTCATCCAGCCAGTCCCACACAGAAGGGCTCCTAGACACCCTGCAAGCACCTCCATCCTAGTCCCCCACTGCAGGACCTCACTAGGGCAAAGGTCTTTCTGCTATCGTGCTCCCCTCTGTCTTAACAACCTACCACTCTCTATCTCCCTGGCCCCCAGTCTTGGCCAATTTAAAACTGGTATCGAGAACCTTCTCCTTGACTCGGTGGCCTGTAGCTGTAGCTGACATTTCTCCCCCTTGTCCAAATCACCAAAGGAGGCAAATTGCAGGCAGCCTCTGACTCCAGAGCAGGGAGAAAACCCTCATGCCTAGCTTATCCCATGACTACATCATCAGGCTATTCAATCTAGCTGTATATAAACTCTGACTCAGGGCTCTGTTAATGACCCTCCGAACCTGTAACCTGACAGGTCTCACTACTATGACTCAGGGTCTTCTTAAGCTCCTAGAGGTGGTAACCCACCAATGTAAATTACTGTGGTGTGTGACCTATGTATAATATGATTAAATGTAATGTTTGTGCTTTTTGTACTGACGTGGAGCCTTTGCAAAGGAGTCTATGACTCAAAGGATTGTAATTCCAATTCTCTCAATAAATAAAATAAAATATATAATAGCCAACCCTGCCAGCTGTCATTTAATAAATCAACCTGATTCCAACACGTGTGTGTTAATTTCTCCATGTTATAAACTGCAATCATATCTCTTCATTGTTCTCTATCAAGTAGTTGTGGTTGCAACCATTTCTTTGTTATCACTTTTTGAGCTGTGGTTAAAGCTATATTTAGTAGATATCTCTGGTGCTTACTGAAGAGCTTGAGGGTGTATTCAAGGAGTAAGGTTATTCTAGGAGTAAGTGTCGTTAATCTGTTTTTTTTTGGTTTCATTTTTTTTTACCAGGAGAGACACACTAAGCTGAAAGTTTGTTTACAGGTACGACCTGGGAGCACAAGGAAATTAAGTGACTTGCTCAGGATCACACAGTATGCAAGTGTCAGTGGCTCAGTAGGTAGCACACTCGCCTCTGAGGCTGGGAGATCAGAGGGCTGTGGGTTCAGTTCCCACATCTGACACTTGGGTTAATATCCCAGTACTGACACTGTAGTGCAGCATGAGAGGGGTGCTGCACTTGTGAGGTGCTGTCTTTTCGGATGAGACGTCAAACTGAGGTCCCATCTGCCTGGATTGGTGGTAGTTCAGGTGGATGTTAAAGATCCCAAGGCACTTATCGAAAAGAGTAGGGGAATTTCCCTGGTGTCCTGGCCAAATTTTCCTCATTCACTAAAAATACCACCAACAGCTTAATCTGGTTCAAGGTCAGTTGGCATTCATCTGTATCCCCCTCCCCCGGGTCGTGCCTGAAAATAGGCAGGATTTGTCTAGTGCACTTACCCGGTCAACAAAAACTAAATAAAATAAAAAAATAAAAAGTGGGGGCTCTGGGATTCAAACCCAGGTCTTCAGGTTTGTTGCTTAGAGCCTTAAACCACTGCACTATGCTGCCTCCGCCATACTGAATTGGCACTGGTGCTGTGCTTCGCAGTCACGCAGGATACCTATGCATCCTATGGCGCTGTGCGTAGCCTTGCGTCATTGCCGTGACCTTGGGTATGCCCTCTGACCCCTGGCGCTGAGTGCATGCCATGTGTACGTCCCTATTGCGCTGCCTGGCTACAGCGCCATGTAAAGTGACGGCGCTCTGCGAACAGCGCGATAGGTGCCTGTGCTGGTCTATTGCGCAACAACTCCACGTGGGGTCACAGCACAGCGGGGCGCCATATTGCCTGCTGTAAAGTTGGTGCCATGGCTAGGAGGAGGGCGGTGCCGTGGAGCCAAGTTGAGGTGGCCAACCTGGTGGCCCTAGTGGAGCCCCACTATGACCAACTGTATGGTGAGGCCCCCCTCACCGGACCGAGGACCCTTGTGTGGCAGCAAGTGGCCACTGACCTGGTGGGGGTCACTGGCCGGGGCCGGTCTGCGGAGCACTGCCGGCACCGGGTCAGTGATCTCCGCTTCGGAGGGACCCTGGAGCTGTTAGCGGGCTGCGCTCCTGCACAGGCGGGCCTGGTGCCCAGGGCCACGTGAGTGTACCCATCTATTCACCCATATTCTCTGTAGGGTGTGTGTGCCTGGGTGGCTGTGCATCGGTGTGTCAGTGTGTGCAGCTGTGCGATGGATGGTTATGGCTGTGTGGGCAGGCAGTCTTACTGGGGCAGGGGGCACTCTGCTTTTGAGTCACACTGATGTTTGTCTCACCATATGTCTCCCACAGGCCGGATGGTGACGGCGCCGGACGCGGCTGATGTGGGCCATGCCAGGGCCCCAGTCCCACAGGCCGTCGGCCCGCAGCAGCAGCAGCAGCATCAACAGCAGCAGCAGCAGCAGCAGACTGAGCTGCTGGAGGAGTGTGAGTATCATTACGTCATGGATGCTATTGCATGCTGGGGGGGCAGGACCACCAACCATGATGGACACAACCAGATGGGTGGTAGTAGTTCCACTATACGTAACACTAGTGAGTCCCCACACTGGAGTACAGTGTACAGTTCTGGAACACATAGCTGCGTATGGACAGGGACTGGGTGGAGAGCGTTCACAGGAGGCGACATGGATGGTGCATGGATTGCATCACATGTCCTATGCAGACAGGTTGGCCTGAACTGAACATGTACTCCCTGGAGGGGAGGAGGGTGTGGGGATATGATGGGGTCATACGAGTATTGTACAGGGGGGAACAGTGTGCAGGAACCAATATTTGTCAGCGTAGAGGATGTTCCAGGTGTAGAGGGCATGGGATGCAGTTGGAGGGGGCTCGTTTAAGGGAGACATGCGAATGTGTTTCCTCACATTATGGGTGGTGGACGAGTGGAACACCCTGCCAGAGGATGTGGTGGGGGCTGACTTGGTCACGGGAGATCTGTATGTGGGCTCGCCATGAGGGACTTCTGTGAGGTCAGGGGTGAGGGGAATGGACTTATAGGACATGAGAGTGATCGTACAAGGCCAAATGGCCAGACTAGGTGTCCCATAGGCCCCCATCTGCCGACACTGTCTATGTATCCATGTATGTAGGCGTGACACAGGTGACCTGCATCACAGTGCAGCATCACGACACGCCTGTGTATGCATCACAGGTGGTCCAGGCATGCACTGGGCACATAGCTGTGTGATTGGCATCGCACCACGCTGCAACATCACATGACAGCCTAGTTTGTACTGTGATTGACGTGCAGGTGTGTGTGTGGGCGGTGCGATGGCTGGTGCCGCTTGTTTGTGATGGCCATGTGCATGTTCACTGTGGGTGGGTGCATGCCATCACATGTGCAGCACATTGGGTTAGCTGGGTTGCAGGTTGGGTGGTGTTCAGGGTTGTGGTCAGTCTCAGCCATTGACTGTGTTCCCATTTTCCTAGGCCTCGGTGTGCTTTGGCGCATGGCGCACGATGTCCGGCGCCTGACACAGCTGGCCGGCGACAACAGAGAGCTCCTGCAAGCCCTACAGCAACAGAGGGAATGGCGGCACAGACACAGGAGGGGAAGACGGCAGGGGGAGGAGCAGGAGCCTGCTGGGCCGTAGCCCACCTTTTATTTGCCCTTCCCCCATCCCTTTCACCCTGACTTCCCTCTCCAAGTTGTTTTCTCTCCCTTGCACACCCCCTGTTTTTACCGGCCCCCAACTTGTACATAGTTTTAGCTGTTTTGTTACCTCTTTTGTTTGAATATTAAATACTATTTTGGTACAACTGCTGTGTTGGTGTCTGCTTTGCAACTGGCTCTGGGTGCTCCGCTGCAGGGTGTACATGCCATCTGGGCTACTATGGTCCTGGATATATGTGTGTGTGTGTGTGTGTGTGTGTGTCCATGGGGAGGTATCATCAGCATAGCATTGCCTTTCTGTTGCTCTCGCCATCTTCTGCCACCCACTGCTGGGTGCACAGGGTGGGTCTGGGTGGTCTGCTTCTCTGCAGCATGGGGTTGACGTGTGGCACGGGGGGTGCATGGTGTTTCCTGCAGTGCCTGTCACTGCACATGAGCGGTGTCTTGGGGGCACGGTGCACGCTGTGCTGTGCGTACAGGGGGACTGATGTGCACTGTGGTTGTCAACCCCTGGGTGTGGCACTCTCTGCCTGCCAGTGGTTGTGCTGGGCGCCATGGCTCTGCTATGCTTTAGTTGGCTTGTCCCCATGGGCACGTGATCAGCCGGCCCCACCCCAGTGATCCTGTGCTTGGGGTGTGCCAGTGTGGTGTGGGTTTCTGCAGTGAGTTCCTGTGCCTCATGTGTGGCATGGCTGGCGGTGGCCCCAGCCTGCCTCCCTGATGTGCAGTTCCATTGCTCTGGGGCTGTGTTGGTTTATGGCAGCTCTGCACTGCTCAGCTGGGCTTCCATGGTTGCGCCATAGCGCAGCATTTTGGCTCAGCTTCTCCTTCCTGGTTGCGCGATGGCGCAGTATGTGCGATATTCAGACGTTGGTTGCTTGCGTAATTTGCTCTGCTCCATGTTTGAATATCGCACCTGTTGCGCATTTGCGCAACTGGTTTGTGCTTGCTCCTGCTGTTGCGCCAGTTTTGAGCGCAGTTTGAATATCTGGGCCTATATGTACTTCAGCAGACAAAACAGGAGGCCGGAGAAAGCTTAGCTTCCTATCACACACGCTTGAAGCATTTGGCAGTAACGCGCAACTTTACTGACGTGGATTGTGAAGTAAAAATTCAGATTACGCAAAACTGCTCATCTAACAAGCTTCGTAGAAGGGTGTTGGAGAAACTCAACATGTCTTTAATCAAGTTGCTTGATGTAGGCAAAGTAATGGAAGTATATGAGGCCCAGGCAGCTGGAATTGAGCATGATCACCATACTGTAAACATAGTAACACCAAGCAAATCAGTGGACAGCAAACAATGTCCCAAACAGTATTTACATTTTCCTAATAGAAATACTGGCTCTATATTTACATTTTCCTAACAGAAATACTGGCTCTATATTTACATTTTCCTAACAGAAATACTGGCTCTATATTTACATTTTTCCTAATAGAAATACTGTCTCTATATTTACATTTTCCTAACAGAAATACTGGCTCTATAGTTACATTTTCCTAATAGAAATACTGGCTCTATAAAATGCAGGAACTGTGGTTGGCCATATCCACACTCCGGTGGTAAGACAACATGTCCTGCTTTTGGAAAAGATTGCAATAAATGCAGAAAAGCAAACCAATTTGGAGCATGCTATAGATCAAAGCCACCAAATAACAATGATAAACAGAAAGTGGAGCACCAACCAGTTGTAAATCAGGTGCACGCAGATGCCAATGAAACCAGTTCGAATAAATAATATATATATATATATATATATATATATATATATAGTTATATTAAATGCATGCTGAAAAGAGAGTTAAAATTTATGTTTCAACCTTAGGTCCTCTTCAGGAAATATCTAAAAGAGAAAAAAACAAAGTTAGTGTAGAGTGGAGGTAAAATGAAGGATATAAATATATGTGGGGAAAGAAAAAAGGGGAGGCTCAGGGAGAAGACGTGATAAATGGCAAGATTAAGAGAGAATCTTTGAAACAAATAGGTGATGATGGGAAAGATAAAGCATAATAGGAGTGAAAGAGACAGAGAAGTCCCCAGGTGGGGACTAATTAACAGGGCATAGTAAGAAGGCTGAAAGGTAACAAATGTGTGGGAAGGAGACAGATGGAGACTTATGGTGAAAATGAAAAATAAATTCAATGTGTACAGATACAAACAGACTTTAGGGAAAATAAGGGGTGGCTGAAAGTTGTTAGTAGAAAATAAGTCTATCATTTAAACCAGAGGGCTGCTGGGAGCCAAGGCGGATGATCCTGACTGCTCTGTAATGTTCCCTGAAATGGTCAGCAAGGCGTCTATCAGTCTCTCCGATGCAAATAGCTGTACACTTCCTGTGAAGAATACAATATACCACGTTAGTGGAGGTACATGAGAACTCCTTGGTGATGTGAAAAACACCTGTAGGCCCCCGAATTTCAGTCACACTGGAAATAAATTTGCAGGTGTAGCAGCGAGTCCTGTTGTAAGATTTTGTACCTGGTAGGGAGGAACTGTTAGGAGTAGGTAGGCTGCATTTAACCAGGAGAGTCCACAGGTTAGGTGGCCAGCAGTAGGAAGCAATAAGTGGTTCTGTAAAGGAAGCACCAATGTTAGGGTTAGTTTGCAAAATGGAAGAGTTACTGATGATGATCCTGTGAAGAGAGGGTGTGCTGTGATGGAAAGGAAGCACTAGTGGAATTCGCTGTTGTTCTTGCGTGACAGTATTCTTCCTGTGGGGGTCAAGGTTATGGGGCATGTTACTGATCCGAGAGAGTGCTCTGTCCACTGTGCTTTTAGGGTATCCCCTGTTGATAAAAAAACTGCATTATTTGGGTCTGCTCAGCAAAATCATCCTCTTCACTGCATGACCTGTGAAATCTAAGAAACTGTGAATAAGGCAGGCCATTCTTGACATGTTTAGAATGGAAGAAGCTGTGGAGGAGGAAACTGTGAGAGTCAGTGGTTTTGTGATAAACTGATGTCTTCAGACCAGTGTTTTATACTGACAGTTGGATATCCAGAAAAGGCAGTGTAGAAAAGGATACTTCAACAGTGTATTGAAGGGAAGGATAGGCCGTGGTAAACTTGTCAAGGAAGACTTGGAGGGTCTTCCTGGAGCAGGAGGTGGCCCCCACACAGTCATCTATGTAGCGTTTGTAGACTTCAGGCACAGTCCCTGTGAATGAGAGAAAAAAATGTTCCTCCATCCAACCCACAAACAGATTAGCAAAGCTGGGACCCATCTTGGTACCCATGGCAACTCCACTGGTTTGTTGAAAAAACTGTTATTAAAAGAAGAAGCATTGAGTGTAAGAACAAGTTCTGCCAAATGAGTTAGTGTGTGTGTGGGTGGCTGCTGGACTTCCTGATTATTCAAGAAATGCTGCAAAGCTGTCAGACCATCATCATGGGGGATCACTGTGTAGAGAGATTTAATGCCCATGGTGAAGATGAGCTGATGAGAGTCACTGAATCTGAACCTGTTAAATAACTGGAGAGCATGGTTAGTGTCTTTAACATAGGAGGGCAGGGACTCAATGAGGGGTCTCATGAGGCTGTCCAAAAATGCAGAGATGTGGGATGTGGGGGCAGGAGCAGGCAGACACAATAGGATGATAAGGGTTACCTGTTTTGTGGACTTTGGGAAGGAGATAAAACCTGGATGTCAGGGGATACTGAACAATGAGTCTCTTAGCAGAGGGAGGGAGCTCTTTGTTTTCAATAGCAGAGGTGATGGTGGTGGTGGTGACCACAGTCTGATAGTCAGCAGTGGGGTCCTGTGGAAGAGAAGAATAAAACCTGGTGTTGGAGAGTTGCTGTGTGGCCTCAGTGATGTATAGCTCCTTTTGCCAGACCACAACAGCACCTCCCTTGTCAGCTGGTTTGATAACAATGTCATTCCTACATTACAGAGATCTGAGGGCTGCAAGCTTATCAGGTGTCAGGTTGGAATGGTTGTGCCTGCAGTGAAGATTGAAGTTAGTGGTGTTTTCCATGCATTGGTTAACAAAATAATCAACAGCTGCAAAATGGCCTGGAGTGGGTTTCCATGCACTTTGCTGGGGATTGATATAATTGATTGTTCTGGTGATACTGTCATCATCTGTGGGAAAAGGAGTCTCATTAGAAAAATGAGCTGTAAGGCATACTCTACGATAGAAGCACTGCAGATCAACTTGAACCTGGGGTGCATCAAGTTATCTGGGTGTGGGCACAAAAGAGAGACCTTTGCCAAGGAGTGATTGCTCATCTTGGGTCGGGGAAGGTCTGGAGGAATACAAAATACCAAATTGTTAGGTTGTGTCTGACTCGAGGGTTCATGTTGGTTGCTGATCTGCTGGGTAAGAGACTGGAGTTTTGCAGATTTGGTGTCCTTGAGGAACTGAGAGAGAGTGGAGTTAAGGTTTTGGATGCAGTGCTTAATAAAAGGAAGGTTATGTGGAGCCGTTCGCTGCAGGAAATCCTTTTGCCTTTGAATGGTTTTGTCCACAAAGATCAGCTGTGTTTTAATAGAGAGAATGGTGTTCTTGATAAGTTTCCTAGAAAAAGTTTTCAAAAGTTTATTAGTGGAGGAAACATGTATCTCAGACCCAAATGTACAAGGATGGAATTTCAAACAGAAACCTTTAGGAATAATATCCAGGTGGCGGCATTTGGAAAGAAACTGTAAGTGACTGCAGAGTTTAGTCTTAGAGCAAATGGCAGAAAATAATTCAAGAGAAGACTTAAAAATAATGAGAAGGGAATGCAGACAGTGCTGAGAGAGAATGTAGATGTACCTGTGATTTTTGACATTAAGATTAGGTACTGTGATGTGGTGGTAGAGAGTATATAGATAGATAGATAGATATATATATATATATATATATATATATATATATATATCTATCTATCTATCTATATATATACACACACACACCATCACAGTACACAATCTTGGTGACAGAAAATCGCAGGTACATCTGCATTTTGATATAAAAATGTTTGGTCAGCCCATAAAGATTATGACTGCTTCAGGTGCCATGATTAATGTGATTGATGAGTTTGACTTTCTTAACATGATCCAACAACCAAAACTTATGAAAATAGATATAAAAATATATCCATATAACTCAAAATACCCGCTACCCATCCTGGATAAATTTCATGCTGCTGTTGAGTCTAGAAGAAAAACCTGCCGAGAAACTTTCTATGTGGTAGACGGGGCAGGTGGGTAATTACTCAGCTGGAAGACTTCAAAAGACCTGAACTTGATCAAAATGATACAGCAGGTTACTAAACATGAGGCTAGTAAATAACAGCTTACTGAAACATTTTCCAGCAAGCTGCTCCTTGAATATGACAATCTATTTCATGGATTAGGCAAGCTTAAAGATTTCAAGTAAAATTACATATTGGTCTGACAGTTCAGCCTGTAACACAACCCCATCGCAGAGTCCCATTCCACATTTGGAAAGAGCAGGAGGACCAGCTGAAGTGCGATGAAAGATTAGATGTGATAGAGAAGATTGAAAGGCCAACACCATGGGTGTCGCCTGTGGTAGGGGTACCAAAACCTACCTAAATGCCCAGGGAAAGTCCATGTGTGTGTGTGTGTGTGTGTGTGTGTATGCATCAACTAAATAAAGCCATAAAGCGAGAACACCATGTGACAGTAATGATCAGCGAGATCATTAACATACTAACATACTAAAATGTCAGCAGAATAGGCCTAACAGTCTTTCGCGTCTGCTCGTTTGGTCAGCCCCCACCATGGGAGCTGACCTTGCTGCCCCCCCCCCCTTCTCTGGCTTCTCCTTCCCAGTTCTGGATATTCTCACTGCATTGGATTTGCTTCCAGAACCCTTCCCTGTACCTGTCCCACCCCTCTTGAACCCCTCCACCGCCTCTGCCTCCAGCAGCCCCTAGGCAGCTTTCCATGGCTCCACCACCCTCTCAGTGAAGTAGCACCTCCTCCTTTCCCCTGAATCTTCCTCCTCCAGCTTCCACCCATGCCCTCTAGTGGGCCCTCCTCCTTCCTTCAAGCACCCTGACTGCTCCTCCCCTTTACCCCTTCATGTACCTGAAGACCTCTATCATGTCCCCCTGGTCCCTTCTCTCTTCCAATGTGTACATATTTAGCTCTTCGAGCCCTCCTCATAGATCCTGTCCCCCAAGCCCCAAATAATTTTGGTTGTCCTCCTCTGGACCCTCTCCAGGAGATTAATGTCCCTCTTTAAGTGTGGCCTCCAAAACTGCATGCAGTACTCGAGGTGCGGCCTCACCAAGCAGTTATACAGAGGGAGTATCACTTCCCTCCTTCTGGAGGTGATCCCCCTAGCGATGCATCCCAGCATCCTGTTGGCCTTGGCTGCTGCCCTCCTACAAGTCTCCGAGTTGTTCATCTTGACATCCACCACCACCCCCAGGTCCCTCTGAGCTATTGAGACTTGTAGCATTAATGACCGGAATGGTGCTAAAATGTTCAGCAAGCTGGACCTCAACCAGGGGTATAACTAACCTGAGTTAGCCCCAGAGTCACACTATATAACTTCATTCTCCACTCATGTTGGCTAAAGGAGGTATAAACATTTAAACTTTGTCAAATCAAGTGTGTCCGAGATATTGCAGAACAATCCTTGAAACTAGGAGAGGACTAAAAGGTACTTTAAACATTAGCAATTACATTCTTGTTTACAGTACATCCCCAGAAACCATAACACAAATCTGTGTGCTGTTTTACACTGGCTGTGTGAGAACGGACTGACGCTAAATAAACAAAAATGTGTTTTTGGCAAAAAAAATATATTTTTTTCTCCCTGTCCCTGGACAGCCCTCCTTCAGAGGAGCACCTCAGCCTCATCACCCTGATGTATGCTGGGACATACCTTGTTCAGCCATCTTCTCCCAGAGCTTACCCCCCCCAACGGGGTCACGGGATCCCCCAAGCCCCACGTATCTGGTTCACACAGGCATGCTCAGCTGGTCGGTGTGGGGCCTGTGGTCACTCCTTTTCATCCTGAAACTGGGGATGTTCTTCCATTTTCTCCCTGTGGGAACATAGCATGTGCTGATGTCAAGGCATTCATGATGTCTGCCACATCCCCCTGCCTTCTCTCGGCTCGGGCTGCCTTTTCTATGGTTTCTGCCAGAGGTCAGTCGAGCACCGAGCTCTTACCCACCCTTCCCCTGGAGGAGGTGAGCAGTCTCACGGATGCTTGATCCTCCTGTCCCCAGCCAGCCCTTCAATGATCTGGGTTCACTTCCAAACCCAGGTTGTCGGCATTGTGAGCAGTAACGCTACGGCTGCACCAGCAGGCTAGCAAAAATACTCCTGAATACTTTGGATATATTTTTACAGAACGGGGTATGATGGCTGACCCCAAGAAAGTTCAAGCAGTTTGGAAACTCTACACTCCTATCAGTGTTTCTGAGATCAGAAGCCTGCTTGGGATGGTTCATTTCTGTTTTCATTTCATTCAAAATTATGCAGCATTGACACAACTATTGAGAGTTAATCAAGAAAGTTGTAGTATGGGAATGGTCAGCAAAGCATAAGAAAGCATTATATCAACTTCAGAAAGCACTCCTCGGTTCACCTGTCATGAGGTACTTTGATTCAGAGAAACAGACATAATTTTGGTGGCTGCAAGTCCAGTAGGCCTCGCTGCCATCCTTGCACAAAAAGGTGAAAACAGTCCTATGAGTCGTGTTGTGGCATTTACTAGCCATGCACTTACACATATGGAATAGTGCTATTCACAGACTAACAGGAAGTGTTAGCAGTGATTTGGGCATGTGAGCATTTCCACATTAATGTGCTGGGAGACAAGTCACCATATATGCAGATCACAAGCCACTGGTGGCCATATGTGACAATCCGAGATTGAAGCCTCCAGTGTGCATAGAGAGATGGTCATTATGACTTCGAACATATGATGTGACAGTTGTCTATTGGTCAGGCAGTGAAAACCCTGCTGACTACAATGTCACATCATCCATCAAAGGAGAAAAAGCCATCACAGTGTGAGAGAAAATTACAGAGGAATACGTGAATCATATTGTGGAACATACAACACCAGTAGCGATGTCCCTGGAAGACATTCAATTTGCAACATGCAAAAATCCCACTCTGCAAAGTAGCAGAATCTGTACAGTCTAGGAAATGGTTTTGTAAGCTTCTACAGATCCTTAGATTAATGCTAAAGCATATACCTCCTTTGAGCTCTTGAAAAACTAACCAATCACTTGTGCAAATAGAAGTTTTATTCTAAGAGGGAACAGGCTGATCATACCCAAAAAACTTCAAAAGCAAGGGTAGCCTGTGATGTGGGTGACTGGTCATAAGGGCGACGGCACAATGGCACCGACAATGTGAGTGACCTGGGATTTCCACTCTTTCCCCAAGTTGCTCTCCCCCAGAGTAGGAATTCTAAGTAAGGGGGGTGTGGGGGCGAAGCCCCCCATGAGGGTGGGTGTGGGGGACTTCACCCCCCCACATTAAATAACTTACTGTTTTTCAGTCACCTTGGTGGTTTTGTGCTCTTCTGAGGGTCGCCGTCCTGCAGTCGTTCTTGTCACATAGCACCAAAGCAAGCAGTAGACCTTGCACGTGAAAATCACTTAGGATTGGTAAAAACCAAAGCCTTACTGAGGGAAGAGGTTTGGTTCCCTGGGATTGCCAAGATTGTAGCAGAGGCAGTGAAATCATCCCTTGCATGTCAAATAGTGACACCTGAGACCAAACATGAACCCTTCGTGATATCAGAGTTAGCCCGAATCATCCTGGCAGAAGGTTGGTGTTGATTTTGTTAACTTCCCATGGGTGAGTACCTACTTGTAATTATTGATGACTACTCTCTCTACCCAGTTGTGGATGTAGTTAAATCAATTTGTGCTGGGACTGTAATTCCTAGGATTTATTTATTTATTTATTTATTTATTTATTCAAGTCTAGGATTACAACCTTTGAGCTAGAAGCTCATTTGCAAAGGTTCCACGTCAGTAAGAAAAGTATACAATTAGGGTACATACCATCGAGCAGGTTTACAGCAATGTCAAACATTAGACAATGAAGGTTACAAACAGTCAAACAGGTTTAGAAGATAAGTAGTAAATGGATAAAGTAAAGAGCAATACAAATTAAGTGGAAGGGATTGGCAAGGTGTTTTCAGAATTTGGGTATACCCAATACTTTAGTCAGACAGTGGTCCTCCTTTCAATAGTCGTGACTTTAAGTTATTCTCCAAATACCAGGGATTCTGTCACAGAAAGATCACTCCTTATTGGCCCAGAGCAAATGGGGAAGTCGAAAGGTTTATGAGAACTGTCAAGAAAACAATCAAGGATGCAATTGCTGAATAAAGGAATTGGAAACAAGTGATGTACCAGTTCTTGAGAAATTATCGTGCCATTCCACACTGCACAACTGGTTTTCCCCAAGCAACTGTTTTGTTTTCTAGACCAGTAAAGACTAAACTCCCTGAGATGCAAGAACTCTGAACCCTCCAGCCTGAATATAGAGAGGATGATAAGAAAGCCAAAGATTGGATGAAAGTTAATCTTGACAACAAGGTGTGTGTGAAGCTCTCAACATTGGCTGAAGGAGACACAGTGTTAGTTAAAAACTCAAATCCCATAGGAAATTGCCAGTGTCTTTCAGCAAACATCCATATAATATGGGCACAAAAAGGGGTCCATGGTGACAGCAAGTAGGGGAGATCACACAATCACATGGAACTCATCCTTCTTCAAGAAGATAAACAGTGATGCTTGTCAGGACTATATCTCAGAGGAGGAGGTAGAAACACAGGTAGAGCAGCTCATGCCATCTATGTCAGCTAGTTCGACACCTGCAGCATCTTGTGTGTCCAATCCAGTTAATGACAGTCCTGATTTACTAGTAGCACCTTTGCCTAAGTCTTCTCTGTGCTATCCCAAAAGACAGAACAGAAGACCCCCCAGAATGTTTTAAGGACTATGGGGACTATGCACTAACATGGAAGAACGACCTGAGGCACGACTTTACCAGCAAGATACCTACATGGCCACAGACAGGCGAGGGTATGCGGGTATGCATGACCACATGCACTCGTGCAGTGCCTGTCCATGGCCACGCCCCCTGGTGCACAGGGCCACGCGACATGTCATTTTGCTAAAATGGAAGTATAGTGTTTGCAATCCAGACTGAGAATGGAGATGGGCCTGTATGACTCCGATTGGGTAGGGTTTTGCCTTTGTTTCTGGTAGGCATGTCACATCTGCACTACTGCTGCTGCTACCAGAAGCTTCTAAAAACCAGCCAGATTCTATATTAACCCTTAGGCTGCCAACAGAATTAGAATGTATAGAAATTCTGGACTGATATATATCAGTCCGTAGCATAGCAAGAGTTAAATAACCCTCTGAGAAGCCAGTTGGTCGACTACTCTGCCATGCCGTTGAACTTCCTGTTATTGCATTGAGCACAGCAGAGGATGCTGGGAGTGCACATCATGGGTCGAAGCGAGCAGTGCTGCCTGCCCAATCAATCAATCAATATTTTATTTGTATAAGATGTCCTTCCCATGCTCAGGACGCCTTTACAGTACAGGATAAAAACACACAGTATTACAGTTTAAAACAGATAAAAACATAAGTGTGCACATTAATAGAGTGCTGAGAAAGCCTTGTTAAATAAGTGGGTCCACATGTGAATTAACACTGTGCACTTTGGAATGCATCCCCAACTCTGCTGTGACTCGCTTAGAAGACAAAGGATCAGCTTACCACCATCAGGTACGTGTCCACATGTCATGTTTGCACTGTAGCAACCTGAACATTTGGGTTGCTGCAATGCAAATGCGGTCATGTGAACTGGCCTTCATTGTTTGCTATGGATCTGCTGTACTGTTGCTCCTAAATTCTATACTGTAGCTTAGCTGAGGTGCCACAGTTCATTTCCAGTGCAATCCTGCTGCTGCTTGGGACAGCTTGATTCTGCTCAGTACCATTGGTACTTTGATTTTTATTTTAAAATATTTGACTTCTTGTCTGTTGTTGTAGATCCCAATTATCTCCCATTCAGCACGTGGCTGCCAGTTGTGTAAGTGCTTGTGCAATGTTAATTTAAAGTTTCTTTGAATTTTTCCTGCGGATTTCCACCCTCGGTATAGGTGCCAGAAGTTTCCTGAGGCTAAAGAAAATTGGTAGCTAAAAGAGCCAGAAGACCAAAATGTGATGTAACAGAATCCGCCTCCTCCAACTTACAGAATAGACTCAACAACACAGGGGAGAGAAAAAAAACCTGTGTGATAAACCTCTTGGAAGCCAAGATTGCGGGGCTAGCCTCCCTTTTCCCAATGCTTCTAAACATTAAGAGGCTAGCTGTTTGATAAGCTTGGTGGAATTTGAATGTCTGGGTTTTAAAGCAGGATGAAGTAAGGGACCCATGATGTTAACGATGTGAGCTGATATGTTCTTTCTGGAAGTAGAGATGGCTGCTGTACTCATGAATGACTGGCTGGAAAAGGATGGGACTTGAGACCCAGACAAGATAGCAACACTCTGACATGAAGGATGAACCAGGAAGTAGTCATGATTTAATAGTTTTCAATACACAGAAGAGAAGGAGTAGAATCAGGATGTATATCCATAGCTTGCAGTTGGTAAAGGACTTGAATGGGATATCAAGCTGAGTTTGTTGTGAAATAGGATATGTGAGCCCCTCCACTACTTCTATCAGTTTTGATCTTTGATAAAGTAAGGATAAAGTGATCTGTTGATACTTTTGTGAGGCTGTTCTTTGTCAGGGGAATTGGAGCACTGAAGACAGAAGAAGAGGTAAATGCTCCAGGTCTTAAGAACACAAGGAATGCTAATGTCATAGCTGTGTGTAAATTGAGATCAGTGGAAGATTCAAAAACTCCATCTTTTAAGAGGTCTGTCAGTTGAAAATACAGGTTGTAATCTACAAGAAAAGCCTTGATTGTTAGGATAAGTAAGGGTATGTGGTATTGGGATGGATGGACAGCTAGGTAAACTGTATGCTTGAGATATATTGTCCGATTGTTGTGGCTATCAAACTAAATATTTGAGAGCAGTAGGATGTAAATGCCAGAACATGAGGAACAGAATATTGCAGACGGTCTATGTTTTGAAGGGCACAGAAGGTAGTGTATTTCTTCCATGCTACTCGGTAGGTAGACTTTTTGATGCAGCTAGAGAATTCCAGATGGTGGCAGAAACATGGTTGAGATGTACAGTATATATAGGTAATTAGCTTTTGGAATGGTGAATAAGGAGTCATTTCTTTGTTGGTGGGAGGGTAAGCAGCTCTGTATTGATTTGACAAGTAGATACTGGGACTGAATGCAGAAAAGGAGACTGTACATTTTCCAGGCTTTAGGAATCCTAAGAAGGCTAAGGTCATAGCCTCTTGTAAGTGTTGAGCGGTTAGCGAACTGAAGACTTCATCTTATAAAAAGACTTGCTAGTGTAATCCCCCAGTTCGGGGGCTTACTAAAAGTTACCCTGCTCACCCCCTGTGGATTTCACTAATAGGAAGGTAGGACCTGGGTTGGTGCCTGCCCCTTGGATGTGGTTGATCCTGCCCTGTAGGGTATAAATTGTGAGGTCTTTAGAGAGACAGGAGGCTGGCGGGATTGCAAATCACAAGTGTGGGCCAGGGTTCAAACCCCCGGCCATGGGAGATGTGGGCTAAGCTCAGCGGCGTTGGTTTGGCACTCAGGTTGTTTGGTGGGTGTTATGTAGGGAAGCAACCAGTGGGATGGGAACACCTGAAAGGAGTAGGAGCCGTGGCCTGGACGAATTGATGTCTGACCCGTCTCGTGCTTTGCGACACCGTGGCAGGTCAGGGCCCTGTCTGGAAGAAGAATTGAGGCAGTGGGGGTGCCGTGGCTTTGGCAGCACTGTGGCATGGCTGGCCCAGTGGTGGCAGCACCAGGAGGTCATACACATGTGACATGCTGTCTTTTATGTTTTTGGGAGGCCTGCTGGGAGCAAGAGTAGCTGGATCCACCTTTCCCATGTTTTTGGCTTGGTCAGGGATCAGGGTGGGTCCTGGCATTAGGCCTGATGCAGCAGGAAGTTGTGGAGTTGGTTGAGAGCCAGCTGTGTGAGAACTCCCTGGGTGGAGAGGTGTCTGAGTGTCAGAGGCTGTGCAGCAGTTTGTTTCCAGGCCGGTGTGTGTCAGGGGTGAGTTTTGGGGAGCCCTGGTGTGTTTTGCAGCCAGTAAATCTGAGCCTTTTGGCTCCACTAGCTAAGTGAAGCTGACTTTTTGGCTTGCTTAACCCTAAGTATTGTGCCACAGCTCTGTGGTGCAGAAATTATTTTGCTTACATCCTTGTGCCTATCTCCATTGTGCCTCCAGCCCCATAGAGCTGACTTATTCTGTTTTCAAATTCTAATTAGTTAAATTTTTTATTCTTTTAATTTTGGTGCTCCTGTCTCATTTATGCTGCCTTTTTGCTAACCAGTTCTGCTCCCAGTCTAGCTCCAGTGCAATACCTGCCTGTCTTTCCAGCAGATTCCTCCGTTCTGTGCATGCTATGAAGCTTACTAGCACTTGACTCCATGAATTCAACAGTCAAGGTAGGACAAGCTATTTTCTCTGTTATCTCTGGTTCTCTGTGGTGATTTCTGGATTGTGCCCCCCTCCAGTAATATTACCATCAGAACTCCTAGACATTGCTGGAGTGTGGGTTACAAATGTGGGGGTTCATCCGAGATCCAAAATTTTGCTTGGCAGGGCAGTGTGACCTGAATTTGGGGGTTGGCAACCTTTGGGGGTCCCTATCTCACAAACTACATCATTCAGGAGGCCGTCATGTTGGGCTAAGTTCACGCCTTGTGAGAGTTGCTATCTTTAGTTTAGGCACTGACTATTTATTAGGCTTGCCAACATGGTGGCATATGGCCATGCTGCTTGGCTGGAGGAAAGTGTAGCCTGCTGGAGCCACTACAGAGGTCACCATTTTGTGTGAACTGCTACAAGGGGAGAAAGTACGAGTGTTTGCTATGGTGGAGAAAAATCCATCTGAAGAGCACCAGGCTTTGGTCCTTGCCTCCTTACTGTTGTGGTTATGGAAGACTGCAGGATCGAGAGTTTCAGAAGAACAGTGCGTTCCATGTAACTAGCAAGGTACTGGCATAGTGTGGTTACCATTATGCACAGCCTGTGCCAGGGGTCCACCGTCTGGGTTGTTTGAATTGCCATTTTATTCAACTCTGTGGAATTGTCCTTCAGTGCCATCAGTGGGTACAGCCTCTTTGCTGTCTATGGGAAGCTTGGACCTCTGGGAGAAGTCTAGGGCAGCAATTCCCCCAGTGGAGCCCTCTGCTTTTGCCCCAAATGCGAAGATTGAGTCTATGGAGGAGGAAGATCATTATGGTGAGGGAGGCAATGACATCTGCCCAGCCCATCCCTGACACCACCTGATGATCCTCCCTGTGGCAGGGGGAGAGGGTGAGGAAAACTTGCCAAATCTACTGACCCCCCAGAGCCCCGGAGGATGGCCCATGCTTCCTCACCTGGTAGTGGCGGTAAGGGTGCTACCACCCGTGAAGAGGCTTCAGGTAAGGAGTCACCAGTGTTTGTGGAGGGCCTGGGTGGATAAAGTGAGTCTGAGTACATGGACCCACCGGTTTTACACTCTGGTCAGGCACCTTGCAATTACATGTTCGCTGAGCAGGATGTGTACTGGGCCATTCTACAGCCATATTTCAGTCCGGTTCTAACTTTACCAGATAACATCCCCTGCCTGCCGACCCAGATCAAAGCTGTCTGGGTGAAGACAGATGGACTTTTAAATTATCATACCCTGAATGTTCGCTACAGGGCTAGAGTTTGGTTGGAGCCTGGTAAGACCCGCTGAACCAGCATGAAGGAGGTGCCAGAGTGGTCCCATACAGAACGCTGGGTGCGTTGAAGAATTCACCTTGAGTATCCTCAAGCAGACTACCCATACATGTCAGAACAGCTCTGGGATATAGTGGAGGAAATGAGAGCCACTTGGGTGTTCTGAGGTATGGTGCAGAAACTTCAGCTGCAGAACAATTAGTCAGGAGCCCCTACTGAAGAGGTAACCTGTCATGCCAGATCCCTCTGCCATTCTGTGGCCTGGGCCAGGTTAACCCTGTTCAAGCATTTTGTATTAGTTCAAGATGTGGCTGGTAGCTGTATGAAGCACTACATCATAGCTGTGGACTCGTTCTCCAACGATACTACAAAGCCTGATTCCCACCTTTTATTATCCCTGCCGCGGTGGACTCGCCATCTGAACAGGGGTACCTGTTACTTTGTGCTGCCAGAACTGTTACCTGTTGGTGAGTTAATCTGTTTTGCAGTTACATTATGGTTCTAACAGCAGCTTGTTTGAATAAGAAGGTGCAGCCACAAGTTTTGGCTGAAGAGACAGTGGCCTGTTGGTTTGGGACTTTTTGGACTTACTTCTGTGCTGAATAAAAGTTTTGGACTGCCAACGTATCCCCCCATAAAAAACTGGAGGTTTATGCAGTGGGGTGGATTGAAACATCATTTCAAATGTCTGTTGTATATTCAAAGGGGAGTTGGGTTTGAGTGAGGCTGTGCATGGGCAGTGGGTTATGCTGGTGGTATGTGTGAGTTTGAGAGCGTGTGGGTAGTAGTTGTCTGGTATAAATGGAAACCCAGTTAGAGTACAATAGTAATGTGTAATGTTGTTTAAATAATGTCCTGGCATGCCTTCAGTTATTAATTCAGCAGTTTGATGGGGATTTTTGGGAGGGCTACAGGCTTTAGTGGGCTCCACCTAGTTTCCTCTGGATAAACACATAGTTGAAAAAAATAAATAAATAAAAGTTACCCTGCTCTCCTCCTGTGGATTGCATTATTAAGGAGGTATGAACTGGATTGGTGCCCGCACCTTGGGTGTGGTTGATCCTGCTCTGTAGGGTACAAACTGTGAGGTCTTTAGTGAGACAGGAGGCCAGCTGGATTGCAGATCACAAGCGTGGGCTGGGGTTTGAACCCCTGGCCCACGAGATGTGGCCTAAGCTCAGCGGCACTGGTCCAGCACTTGGGTTGTTTGTTGGGAGTTATGCAGATAAGTGGTTGGTGGGATTGAACCCCATGGAAGGAGTAGGAGCTATGGCCTGGAGGAATCCATGTCTAACCTGCCTCCTGCTCTGTGGCACTGTGGCACATTGAGGCCCTGTCCGGAAGAAAATTTGAGACAGTGGGGGTGCCACGACAGTGGCAATGCTGTGGTATGGCTGGTCCAGTGGTGGCAGCACCTGGAGGTTGTACCCATGTGGCACACTGTCCTCTATGTTTATGGGTAGCCTGCTGGGAGCGAGAGTAGCCGAGCCTATCTTTCCCATGTTTTTGGCTTGGTCAGGGATTGCGGTGGGTCTCGGCATCAGGAAGTTGTGAAGTCGGTTGGGAACCGGCTGTGTAAGAATTTCCTGGGTGGAGAGGTGTCCGAGCGTCAGAGGCTGTGCAGCAGTTTGTTTCCAGGCCAGTCTGTGTCCAGGGGCAAGTTTTGGGGAGCTGTGGTGTGTTTTAGGCCTTGGTGTGTTTTGCTGCCAGTAAATCTGAGCCTCTCGGCTCAACCAGCTAAGTGGAGCCCACTTTTCAGCCTGGTTAGGCCTAAGTAATGTGCTGCAGAAAGTATGCGGCTTACATCCTTGTGACTATCTCCATTGTACCTCCAGCCTCATGGAGCTGACTTATTCTGTTTTCAAATTTTAATTACATTTTTTTTTTTAATTTTGGTACTCCTGTCTCATTTGTGCTGCCTTTTTGCTAACCAGTTCCACCTCCAGTCAAGGTTCAGTGCCATATTTTCCTGTTTTTCCAGCTGATTCTTCCATTCAGTGCATGCTATGAAGCTTACCAACACTTGACTCCAGGAATTCAATGGTCGAGGTAAGCCAAGCTATTTTCTCTGTTATCTTTGGTGATTCCTGGCTTGTGCCCCCTCCAGTAATATTACCATCAGGACCCCTAGACATTGCTGATGGGAGGGGGGTACATTAGTTTGTGGCTGAGAGCATGAACTACAAACTTCCTTGAGGAGTAGATTTCTCAGGTTCTTTTCTTTTTTTCGAATTCTGTTTTGTGCATTCGGATGACTAGGGCATCTCATGGAGGTACCCTCTCAATCAAAGCGTCTACTCCCAGCCTGAGACCTCCATCCCTGGGACCCCGTCCAGGACCTTCCAGCCCCCCCCTGGATCACCCCCTTGGGGGGGCCCGTCCACCTACCTGGTGGCCTTTCTGCAGTTAGAGGGTCAGCCCCGGATGAGAGCCAAGGGGAACCAGAGGAGAGATGGTCCAACGCTTCCGATGTGGGCTTGGTCCCTGGAGCCCTCATCACCACCCTGGTCCACCAAGAGTTTTTTTCCGTGATAGTTGCCTCTGGAGCATGAATGTGCAATGATGCCCGGGGCACTGTCATGCCGACATCTGCCGCCGTTCCGGCCTCACGTCTTTTTGCACCACATGTTCCTAGCACTGCCCCTGCTTACCACCAGGAGCCGCTGAGGAGTGGTGCTAGGCTCAGATCCCTCCCCGGGAAGGGAGAGCAGTCCTCTGGATGCTAGATCCCTTCCCTGCTGACTCCCGGTGGCCTGAGTCCATTCCTGAACCTGGGTCGCAGGCGTGGTGTGAGGTGTGGTGTCCAGCGCCTCAACCCTCAGCACCATTGAGCCAGAGGATTTCTCAGGTCTTGAAGGAATGTTTTAACTGCTACACTGGATAAGCAAAGCATTTGAATCATTCATTGAGGGCTGCTTTCCCCTTTCTGGACAGATGCAGCCCGTCCCCACTGTACAGGGCCGCATCATTCCAGGTAGGACCACAGTTCCCAATGAAGTCTTACCCCTTCTCACTGCATGAGGCCTTCAACCATGAGCTGAAGTTACTAATGTGGAGATTCCTATCCTCCTCCCTGCCATGGACTGGCAGCACCGCCGAAAATGTCACGGAGTTTGCTACTTTCCCCAGGCCTCCCCCCCCAACCTATGTGTGGCAACAGGACATTCAGTATGGTTGAAAAGAATGCTGGACTATCCACATTTGGCTCATTAATACCAGTGAGGACCTCAGTATTATCAAGGGCGCTCTTTGGGTCTGCAATAGTTTGGTCTAGTTAAAAGTGTACATTTTAACCAGAAAGAATTACCACTGTCTGCCTGGTGCAATCACCCGATCCTTAGGCCTGCTCTACCCAATCATGCTGAAACAAAGTGGCTTCACAGTCTAGGCAGTGGGTTTCTTGGAGCAGGGCTATCCAAGCAGAATATTTTTAAACTGCTTCAGAGTTTGATACCTCTAGGTTGGAGGTGTGGCGCCCTTGATATTCAAAGTAACATATCGTATGTTACTCTCCACTATCTTTTGTGGTGATGCGTGATATAGCCTCTGTTAATTTCATCCAAGTACTCCTTTGCCGAGAACAATATAGACATCAGAACTCCCATTTGTACTTCCCTCACACTCCCTCTCACCCCCCCACCCCCACATAACTGAACAGGAACAGGTAATCCAAATAAATAACATCAACAAATAACAGAAACAAAGTTGTTAATACAGGACACCAAACTTTACCTTCATTGTCAGTATTTCCACCAACCAGCTCAGCCGAAGGTGTATTAAGTGGTGGTCTCCCCTGGCCCAGGTGACCTCACTCCTCAAGATTGGTCCACAGTGGTACTGACAAGAGGGCTCTCCTGTCAGCTCCTGGAGACATCACCTGCATTCTAGGACTTTGTTAGTCATTATATGTGCCCACATGTTAATCACTGCTGATGGGCAAAACAGTTTTACTAGAACAGCAGGTTTGTGAAGTAGGAGGATAGCTGTGAGTGCCCTGGTCTTGTTTTAGAAACTTCCACGGCCCCTAGTTGGTGCACTTACTAGCCAGAGCATTACCTTCCCCAGTGAACGATGCAATATGCTCCCCTCTCCACAGACGCCCCCACAACCATCACACAGCTTAAACAGTCACATTACAACAATGGATACAGAAACACCGGGGTTTGAATCCCACCACCCCCACTTGCATACTGTGTGACCATGAGCAAGTCACTTAACTTCCCTGTGCTCCCAGGTTGCACCTGTAAACAAGCTTTCAGCTTAGTGTGTCTTACCTGGTTAAACGATTGAAGAAAAAACAGGGTGTCAGTTAAAGTGGTGAAGACATTATGCACAAACTGCCAATAGTGAGTTCTGTGAAGTGTAGTCCTGATGACACCAACTGGTATCATTCGGATCAGCCTGCATTCCAAAAGTGAGGATTGAGTCTGTGGTCCAATCCAGTGTAGCATAGAAGTTGACGAAGGATATTACTGCTTTCAGCCCTGCAAGTTGAGTTTAAGCATCAGCTGCTTGAACGTGTAGTTTTCGTTTTAGAATCTGCAGTAATGACTGCTCTGAGTAAAGATGGTGGCACAGAGGCATGCAGTTGAAAAACAACCACGGTGAGTGTGCATGCAGCAGAGGTCCATGAGGAGAATCAATAGGAGAGAGAGCCTGTGCTGCTGTTTAAAATGAATAACGTAAGTCCATAGCATGAACAAAAGTGTTCAACCAGAGAGATTTGTAATCTGCAACCAGATATTTTTTTAACTCAGGCAACATTTTATTGGTCATATTCCATACAGCATCATGTACAAAGATAAGATTGGGAAGTTGCTGGAGGTTACATAGTAAAACAGTCTCACATGAAATCGAAAAGGTAACATTGCCATATTCTGTGCACACTGCCGTATACTGTGACATATCAATTAAGACAAAGTAAATCTAATGCTCTAACCTCTCACTTAGAGAAGGCTGGCAGACAGAAATGAAATAAGAAAGAAAAGAGAAGAACAAGAGAATTACTTTAGCAACAGGTGCAATGTAAGGCAGTAAAGCTACTTTGCTCTAAACCCAGTAGGTGTAAACCTCCCAGTGGCAGTGAATGATAGTAAAACATATGACACAGATGAGTAAACCATGCAATCAGATTCTGAGATGAGAAAAATTTAGACTTAGCCCATTCAGAGTAAAAGTAGAAAACAACTGCAAATATCTAAATAGTTGTAAAACATAGTGTGGTTGGGTTAAAGGAGTACTACAGTCAAAATTTGCAGAAACATATGTTGCTCAGAGTGTTTTATGTGTGTAGTCCTGGTGTTCTTCCCTTTTTTTCTATTAGCTTTTTTTTTTAATTGGCCTACTAATTTTATGGCCTCTAGGGATCTCTGTGTTATCATGGTTGATTGCTCTTCTGTTTCCTACAGTGCCTCCAGTCTCATGTGACAATGATGTATCTGAGACCACTGATTCAGTGAGGGTAATCTGCAGATAGGAGCCTGATGTTCTGGCCTCAACTAAACAACTCTAATTCAATAATTTGTTTCAATGTGTTTGTTTAGGTCTAGCCAGCAGGAGTAAATGTTTTGCTTTTAAAGCTTTTAATTTCATCAGTCAAGGTCCAGCCATAAAACCCCCCACATAAATCACCCTAGGTCATCTGTGTTATAACTGGTAAAGACTCCAGCTGTTTTCTTACAGGATACTCACTCACTTAGAGCTCAAATGTTTGTTAAACTGTTAATGTAGCCTTCAGTGACCACTGGATAAGGAAATGACTTAAAATCACAGTTCTACTGTTATAAAAGTTACTCTAAGCCAGTACTTGCTGAATATATGGTCCCAGACGCATCAATATCACAAGGGACAGAAGGCATTGTAGGAAAAAGAAGAGCAATGAACCATGTTAACATGGAAATCCCCAGAAGCCGTAAAACTAGTAGGCAAATTTAGAAAAAAAATCCTAATAGCACACAAATGGCAGGACACACCAGGACTGCACACATAAATCAAAACATTCTGCACAACATAGTTTTTGCAGATTTTTTTTTAATTTACAATACTTTTCCCGCCACCCTCACTGATCCCCAGACCCCGTTCTTGCCCCCATGGGACTTATCCCCTGGATTGCCCACCTGGGTGGGACCACCTCACCAGCACGACCCCTTGTCTGTTGGAGAAGGGTGCAGGCAGGGGTGCCAACTGACATTGCCTCCCTGGCTTGCCCCTAGGGTGGGGCACGGAGTCGGCTGGATATGGCGGACGATGGAATAGGTCATCCAGTCGGGAGTGCCAGGGGTCGACAATCAGGGCTGGGAGAGTGGATGGGGCATCACAGAGGCGGCTACTGATTTTTCCCCTTAGAAGGAGGAGGTATTATGTGCAATGATGCCAGTGTCCACACGCCTCCTAGGGTAGCTAGGTGCTGGTCTCTGTGAGACCCCCAGCCTCTGCTAGGGGTCCAACTCACACCAGTGTCACAACCCTCCTCCCCCCGAAGAAGGAAAGCCATCCCTAGGACACTCAATACTTCTCCCCCCAAGCCAGTCCTCTGACTTCCAGGGTCTATTCCCGAACCTGGGATGTTGGTGTCGCAGATGGACACTGTGCCATTGAGCCAGCTGAGTTTTTGAAAATTTTGACTGTAGTACTCCTTTAAGTGTCAGATTAAGGGCCCAGTTTTTAAACAGGCATGCAGGGCTTGCGACCAAGCCCTGCGTCCCCGCCGCAAAGTATGCAGCACCTGCGTCCAAGGGTTAGTAATAACTTGCGCCAAATTTTATAACCTTGGACACAAGTTGTGTTAGTGCCCTCATTTTATGACAGCTTGTGCCAAAGCTGTGGCACAACCCCCATATGCCGGCTGCCCCACAGACGCAAAGTTGGAGCAGAGGGAGCTGGTCTAACTTTGCTGTGTGCTGCAAGGGACTTGCGCCAGGAGGGTTGTGGCAAGCTTCTTTTTAAAATTGCACTGTGGCACAGGTTTGAGGCAAGTCACCTCTTGGCTCTCGGCCACAAGTCTTTTGAAAAATCAGGCCCTTAATGTGCTGGGTTGGGGGGGGACAGATTAGAAAATATATGGGAAGCTCAGCTTAGGCCTCTTAGGCTGAATAGTATTGTTTCTCCCCATTGTTGGTGGTGTTGAAGAGCTGAGCCGGGTACACCATTTTAAACTTGATCCCATTCCCCGCTACATATAATTTAGGCTTCATGTCACAGTACTCTGCTCAATTAGAGTGCACCTGGGGCTTAAATCATTAAAAATAAATGGTTCCCTTTCTACCAGATCTATGTAATGTCCCTCACCTTAGCTTGGACGTGTGTCTTATCCAAGAAATTTAAGAGGCAGAATATAATGGGCCTCACTCTTTTTTCTGGATTAGGCATTGGCATGAAAGCATGGTAGGCTGTCAGTGATACAACTCTGGCCATTCAGCAATGGCCTAGTGACCTTCTCACATAGTCTCCATGTGAGAGCAAGGTATGAGGGCCCTCTGTACGTCCAGAAGGCCATTAAGGTTGTTTTGGTGGCTGCAACCTTCCTGGTCCTCGAGGCGATCCTTGAACTTTTGCAACTTTCTTCAGATTGCCACCACTTCTGGTTCTATGTGCTCTGCCCTGTCTTTATGTGAGCTGATGTGGGTCTCTGCATCAGGTACTCTTCAGATCAGTTCTGTTAATGCTTTCTTAATGGAGTTAAACTCTCCAGAGAGATCCAAGAGAGTCTCATTGATGGTTCCCAGCTCTCTGAAGAGATGGTCCATCATTTAAGGGTTGGCCACTCTGCTAGACAGAGAGAATGGATAATTTTTGAGGTTGTCCTTTTTTTGAGGCCTGGGGTCTTTCAGCTGATGATGCTGATGTGCAGAATAAGTCCAAATTTAAAGTTTCCATCAATTTTTCCTTGGTCATATTTGGTATCTGTTGGTTGAGGCTGGTTTTCTCCATCTTGCAGTGTAGTTTTTTTTTGTTGTTGAAAAGATAAACTTAGATTTAATTGAAAGTAAAAAAAATCAGTGAGTATTTCAGGGAACCAATTTGAGAGCAGCCATTCACCTCAGTGGCATTATATGACTCCCAGAGTGCAAATGGCTTAATGCATGCCACACCCTGCAAGGCCAGTCCCAGACACACCCTCAATGAAGCAAGGAAGAGCTGTTGACCTGACAAAGTGACAGCACACCATTAAGCTGTGGGATAGCTCGTCATTCAACTTCAGCATGTTAATGAATTCACATTTGTACCAGTTTTCTTCTGAAGTTCTGTTTGTTCTAATTCTCTAGCCTTTCCGTTTCTTCAAGAGCTGTAACTGCATCCACTTGCCATGATACATATACTGTAACCTGGCCCTAATCCCCATACACTATGTATTGTGGCAAGTAAGTGCATTGAGCCCCATACAGTATGTAGCAGAACTGGTAAGGAATTATGTGTCACACAGATGATCGTTTGTGAGCAATCATACACAACAAAGATGTTTTTCAATCGAGAGGTTTCTGTGGTAACAACAGACCTCAAGAGCATGGCTCAAGTGGTCTCGTTACCATGGAAACATCGAAATCGAAAAACAACCTTGTATGTATATGGTTGCTCATATACAATCTTTTATAGTGTATGGGCAACCATTATTCTGATCCTGTGTCCCCAAAACATTCCCCCAGTACTTAACAGTGACTTACTGTGGTGCGGTTCTTTTTTTAGCGCCGCTCACTTCCTTGCCAGCTCTCACCACTGCGGCTGCTTTATCGTGCATGCACAAAGACCTTCTAAGTTGTGCTGCAGTAGTGACATAGCCGGTGCAGCACAACAGCAATTTTTTTTATTTGTAAACTTTATTTATCTCCCACAGGACTCCTGTGGAACTCTCTCTAGCTACCCCCCAGGAACCAGCTCTACCTCCCAGTCTGAAACCCATCCGGACCAGGCCACTCCAGCTCAGCAATCCCCCCCCCCCGGCTCTGAGCCCCCTGGGGCAGGGCTGCCCATACTGGCGCTCTATCTGCAAGTCTGAAACACCAAAACTGGAGTGCTGGCTACGGCTGGTCCGGTGAGTCCAACGGCGGGAGTGTGGCTGGTCCCAGGTGGATCCTTCGCCTATCCATAGGCTGAGGGGGTATGTATTACTTTACTCCCCCCCACCGGCCCGGCAGTGCAATGCTCTCCAGTGCGGTATGTGTGCACTCCCACACATGCCCACAGGAGAACCGCCACAGCCAATTCCCCATTGGTTGGACCCCTATTGCTGGATAAGACTCCCAGTCTCCACTGGGGGTCACCAGAATGGTGTGGTCATGTCCCCTCTCCCTTCCAGGGAGAGCAGTCCTCTGGGATACTCAATCCTTCCCTGCCCCACCGACCCCCGATGGCCTGAGTCTGCTCCCAAACTCGGGTAGCCGGTATGGCGCGAGGTGTGGCATCCAGCGCCTCTACCCTCAGCGCCACCAGGCCGGCCTAGCACAGCAGCAATTTGACGTCACTACTGCAGCACAACAAGCTGATTCCAGTAACTGAACTCCATATACAATCATGTTCCACCATACACTACAATTAAAATTTCCTTTATTTTTATAGTAGGGGTTACAAGTTCCAACATAAGGTGCCTGCCATACAGAGATCCACTGTCCTCTTGCAGTTCCTAATTTTGAGGGGTGCAAGGAAGGAAAATGGTTTGATTTGAGAGCAAACAGAGTTTTTAGCTGCTGTTAAGCTATACCTGGTAATTTGGTGCTCAGAAGGTTTTAGTTTTAAATATAAGGCACAAATACAGGGATCGTCTGTGACCGATCATACCATAAAATCTCAGATGTGTGGAATCAGCATCAGTTTCACACTGTGTAGGTCCTTTGAAGTCTGATTTTACAAAGGATGTTACACTTTCCCAGACATTTGTAGCCATCTCATAGTAGCAATGTAGTATGATGACAGAAAGGATTTAAGGTCCGTCTGGTCGGTCCCTGCTGCTGCTTAGCAGTGATCATACCCAATTATTGGGTAGGGACTCAGATCTAAGTTTTGTAGCCCCTACTTCTATAACCCTTAATGCAGTTCTCTCTCGTCTGCCAAGTCTTGATGTGAAAGCCAGAACAGTGCTAACTGCCACAACTGTATCTGATAGGCTATACCACCCTTTGTGTGAAGTAATGCTTTCATATGTTTCTCCATATTCTGCACTCCTCAGTTTGAGTTCATGTCCTTTATTTCTGCTTGCATTGCATTTACCAGCTCATACATCTGACTATGCTTCATCTTGTCAATCAATCAACAAAGTTTATTGTTCAACATAAGTCATTACACTGTAAAACATACAATTATAATATAAATACAATTAACACAATCCATAAAAAGTGATTATCAAAAAATCCTTCAGTGCATCAGTATAACAAATAAGTACTTTGAGAAAGCGTAATCCATTAGTATTGCATACAAGACAGTCCTACAGTACATCAGTATGACAGGTACGAATTGTTGCATACATTATACACGAGGACATACTGTATAAACTCTATACCTTAACAAACTTTACTATTTCTAAATAGAAAAGTAGCGTGTAAACAGTTAATACTAGGTTTGGCTACATACTTTCCGATAATACTGTACTCTGTAATCTTCTACCTCATAATATATAAGAAAAAAGATTCAACAAAGAGGATTGAATAAGGATATTTCTCAATCAATGCTTCTGGATTCGTTCTTTTCCTAATTTTTTAGCAGATACCAAGAACATTGCTAAAACCGCCAATATTTGTTTATTTTCTGAATTGAAAAGAAGGTCCAAGAAATATTTTGAGAGTATAATATATGATGCGAAGAGTTTAGTCAGGTATTTGTTTCTTATTTTTTCGTACCAAGGGCATCTCATAACTATGTGACGAAGATTTTCGATCTCTCTTAAATACCAATGACAATTTTCAGAGATATGTTGAAACCTATGGTACCTGGTGCTTAGAATGTTACTGAAAAATAATTCAAATCTATATATTGTTAAGACTTGTCAATGACCAGGATCTTCAATTAAGGGCAAACATTGTTTTAATGAATGTTCCTGTATATTATTAGATAACCAATTCGAGACTCTTCGCTGTTTAATTTTTATTAGGTCTTGTTCTTTGGCTATATTATGGAGAGTCTTAGTTACTATTTTTTATGTAATTTATGTGAATTTTAATAGTTTAGCCCAATATTTCAAGCGAGACAGACCATAGTTTTTATTTATTTATTTATGTCTTTGGTAACCGGGTAGGTGCGCTGATCCAGAGGACCATTTTAGCTAACCTCCCATCTTTATTTGTTGTCAAATGGATGTTTTTTCTTTCAGACAACATGCAATCAATGTTCCTTGAGGGGCTGATGTAATCTTCAGCAAAACTTGATTTATCTTGTATGTGCTTTTTCCGAAAACCCAATCTGACCCAGTTGGGCTCTTACAAGTGAGTTCAAAGAGGATCTAGGAAGACCTAATGTTTTCTTATAGGTTGTGTTAATTATGGCTTCCATAGTTTGAAACTTGTTTTCACAGATTTCTATGGCATATAGTCCTTGATTTATTAATTGGCATTAACAACTTTTATCATTGGTTCAATGGTCAAATCCCCATAAATTCTATTAAAACTGAATGAGCAGATGCCATGATTCTCATTAGAAGTTACATTGCTAATATGGTTTGACCAAGACATATTGTTTGCTATAGCAACTCCCAAATATGTAAACTGCTTCACAAATTCCAATGGCTTCAAATTCAAATAAAGCTTTTTATATTTTCTTTGTGTACCAATAACCATAGTAATTGTCTTTTGGATGTTTGGGGTTAAGTGTAGAGTTTTACATAGTTCTTCCAATTTATTAAGGCTTCTTTGCAGTCCTAATCTAGATGTCGAAATGAGGGCCAGATCATCTGCATAAGCAAGTACTGGTACAGAATACTGTAATATTTTTGGAACGTGATGAGTTGGATCATTCAGTTTTACTGAAATGTCATTTATGTAGACATTGAAAAGAGTTGAGGCCAAAATGCACCCTTCACGTACACCTGTATTTGTTTGTATCTTGTCCGTAAGCTCACCATTATTATTATATTTGACTCTAATCCATGTTTTAGAATAAATCCTCCTAATTAAAGTTAAAAGATTTGAATCAATCCCCATTTCCTCCAGTTTATTTCAAAGTATTTCTCTAGATATGTAATCAAAAGTGGCTGAGAAGTCAATAAAAACTATAAACAATTTTTGTTTTTTTAACTTGCAATACTTTTCAATAATGTTTGACAATATAAATATCTGAATTGATGTCCCGTTGCCTTTTTGAAAACCTGCTTGAAGTGGGGGCATTTTTTTGTTTGTAGTAACCCAGTCTTGCAGTCTATTTAACATATATTTTTTAAAATATATTTTAGACATGCTGGCCCAGATATTCAGAAATGCGCCAAAGCCTGGCACAAGTCCAGCACAATGCACATCCAATGCGCCATGGTGCAACTAGAGCCATATTCAGAGGTTGCACAGGCTGACCTGCACCAGTGCAACATGGCTGAATATGGCAGAGATGCACCATGGCGCAAACAGGGTTGCGTCATGGTGCAAACAGAGGTGCGCCATGTTGCACACAGAGATGCTCCAGAGCACCTGTGGCAGCAGAGCAGCAAGGCAACAGAGGGGGCAGGGCACAGAGAACAGACCCAGAGACAGGGCCATGGCAGCACAGTGACAGGCCACAGCAGGCCTCTACCAGCAGGGCACAGCAGGGCGCACACACAGGCAGCCTGACACTGGACCCCAGAACACAACAGTTGCATGGCTAGCAGGTGACAGGAGGTGCCAATGGATAATGGAGGGCCACCAAGGGAGCCCCACTCTGGCAGGTTGCTGGCCGTGCCCCACCCCCCAAGACCATAGCAGGCTACACCCAGGACCATGCAGCCAAGCACACACACTTCACATAGGCAGCCCACACAATGGGCACTGTACATGCTGGGTGGCAGGCAGCATGGCAGACCACATGGGACAGGCCACACAATGCCAGGCAGAGGACCCCGACACAGTGAGCAGACAGTACTCGACCAATGACTATGGCTGTGAGCCACCACCATGCACACACCTGCCACACACCCCTGACCACCACCCCATGGGCACCCCAATGCACAGCCACTGACCCAGGGGATGGACACCACCACAGTGGGACAGACCACGGCACACAGCAGGGAACCATGGAAGCACAGCACGCATCCCCTCACACACACAACACGGATGGACACTGGGCCACTGCAGCATGGTGCCTCATGCCACCTGCAAAGCAGACACAACACAGGCAGGTATGCCAGATGACATATATATATATGGAACTACTATGGACAGAAACAGCAGGGGCTGGGGAAGGGTGGGGACAGGGAGCAGGGACTGTTCAGTGGGAGGGGGGTACTGTAGAGAAAGGCACAACAGGGGTAACAGAGGACACAGGAGCAACCCTAGTGATGGCCCCAGCCAGCTGCCCTAGCATGCCAACCCTCACACCTCTCCACCGCCAGCATGCCCTGCATGGCTGCCACCACCCCAAGTATGCCTGAGACCATAAGCAAGGTCTGCCACAAGAGCTGGCTCAGCATCTGTTGTGGCGGTGTCCGCACTGGATGCCAGACACCTATAGCAAGGGTCAGGACAGGTGCCCAGTGCAATGGCCCAAGGAACTATGCCCACCCACGGTGTGCATGCGCATGATAGGGAACACACCTGCACACACGCAGTGCATGTTGCCAGCCCTGTGCAGCTTACACTGTGCCCATACAGTGCGCTGATCATCCAGGTTGCACAACTGACACCATGGCAGCACAGTGCGCATACGCACTGCAGGCCTGGGCACCTCGCATGTATGGGCACTGTGCCACCACTTGCTTCGGTGCAATACCATTGCACATGGTGCAATATCATGATATTCGGATGCCGCATGCAGATGAGCTCATCAGCCAATGCATGGTGAAGCGAGGTGCATTAGCATATCATTACCATTGCGCACACCCTCATTTGCATGTGTTGCACCACAGAAGCGCCACCGAACAGCACAGGCCATGTACCGGTATTGCAGCCTTGATAGGTGTGGTGGATGCCACAGCAGTACACTGGGGGCTGACAGCACTGCAGGGTGGGATGGACCTGGGTGCTGCTGCCAGGGCCTCAGCAGGTTTGCGCTGTCACCTCTGTGGAGCATGCCATGGTTAGCCCTCTGCTATGCTGTGCTGCACCCCATGCCTTTCCCTAGTGCCCATGCCACCATTCACACCCTGCTCACCCCGATCCCCAGGACTTTGCTGCCCATCGCACTCTGCCCATGCCACACACATCCACTGGGCAGCCTGTGGGGTTGCCCCATGTTCATATCCTTGGCACAGCACAGGGCTGTGCTGGTTGTGTGGTGCAGGCAATGGCGTGCAACCCATGGCATCACACACCTGGGTGCCCCTTCTTGTTGATTTGCACTGGTCCCACAGGGCCAGGTGGCATGCTGATGCCCACATGGGTGCAGGCAAAGGCTCCACTCATGCCAGGCATGCATGCCACCCTGCAGCTGTCCTGCATCGATGCTGTATGCTCCGCCTGTGTGCTGGGGTGATAGCTGCATTCCACAGCACGTGGCAGCACAACTGTGGGGGCCTGTGTTGGGCAGCAGGCCATGGCCACCTGGGTGATGCCCCTGGTGTCCCCTGTTGGTCCTTGGCTGGTGCCCATGGTGAGCAGGCACATGCCAGCGGTCATCGTCATCTCCACAGACGTGGTGTGGCTCTGTCTGGTGGGTGCCTGCAGCTCCGCAATGCACTGCTCGCAGGGCTGCCTCAGCATGGCCCTGTTCAGGTGGTACCAGCCCATGATCTTGGTGTCACTCTGGTTCCCAACGGTGCTGCAGGCATGGTACTGCCTGTGTCGGCCATGCTGCCGTCGGGCTCTTCATTAGCCATGTAGCTGTTCCTCCTGCCACCTCATGCCCCTCATTACCACTCGCATTAGGATGGGCGTGCTCTCCATGTCTCCTGCTGTGCACTGTCCCTCTGGGCAGTTGGCTGCTGGCTGTGTGCCACCATGGTACACAGGCTTTGCATCTGTGTGTATGTGTGTCCTTCTCTCTCTCACTGCCCCTCTCTCCCTCTCCCACTCCACCTCTCTGTCCCTCTCCCTCTGTGTCTGGTCGTGTGCCTTTCCGTCTGTCTGTCTGTCTCTCTGTATCTCTCCCTTTCACTCTCACTCTTGGCACAACTGCTGTCTGTGGGTTTACACCCTGTTTTTTCTAGGAAAAAGTCTGCTTGGAGCATCTTCGATTTGCTCCACACCTGCGCCATGGTGTCACGGCTGAATATGCCACTGTGCTGGATATTCATGGGAACGCCGCCTGCACTTGCGCCTGCATACATTATGGTTCCGCATTGATGCAATGGATTTTGCACTGCGCACTGGCTCCCACTGAATAATGCTCCATGGTGCAATTCCACACTTGCGCCAGTGCAACTCAGCTGCACCATGCGCAACTGCTCTGAATATCTGGGCCACTGTCAATTAGACTTATTGGGCGATAACTGACTGGGTTATTTTTATCCCTTTTTTTGTAAATCGGAATAATGTAGCTCACTTTCCATGAGTCTGGAGTACAGTCATACATTATTAATTTACTAAATAAATCTGTAAGTGTGTCAGACCACCATTCTATTTCAGTTTTATAGAAATCTACTGGAATTTGATCTGGACCTGGTGATTTGTTAGAGTTACAACTTTTCATTGTAAAGACTCCGTCTGCTGGCAAAGGCACCTAGCTTCACCTGAGCATTTTTCTTCTACGTTTGCATGTAAGGACAGAGCAAGGAACAACATTATCAGAGCAAGGAAAAATGTTAAGGCTTCTTTTGGCTAGACAGATTTACTGTGCGTTACCATTTTCTTTTGTGCTTACAGGTTTTGTTACTGTTTTTTCCTTACATTTTACTGCTTTATTGTTTTCTGCTTCAAATTGCTGTTGCAGGGTATACTGTCTGCTGCATTGTTACAGGGTGTGCCTACAGGTTTGTTACTGTTTTGTGCTTACAGATTACTGCTCTAATCTTCTCTGATTCAAATTGTTTTTTGCAAGGTATATCTTCTGTTAAAGTGTTCTGCAGGTTGTGCTTGTCACAAACACACTCCGCAGGTTAGGCCCTCTGCTCCCACAGTGCCAACCTCAGAGTGCAATAGTGTGAACAGGTAACAGACAGGGTAACCCTCCTGTCCGCTTTGGGTCTGAGTCACCTTTAGCTTCAAGTTCTGGGGGGATTCAAACTGTGAACTTTATGCTAGCATACCCAATGTACAGGCTCAGATATGTACCCTCTTTGGGACTGCAGTACAATCTTTCGCCGGGGCACCCAACCAGGTATCCAAAGTGAACCCTTAAAACTCTATAAGAGACCTTAGGTATATTATTACTTTATTATACAAGCTAAAAGTTTTTCAACAGCTGTCAGACTTAAAATACAGGCACTTCACATGCAAAAAGAAACTGAGAAGACGCCCAGGCAGTATTTCAAAGAAATGGTTGTTTACTAAAAATATGACAAAAAGTAAAATTAAACACAGAACAATATATCATACAGTGTACAATAATATAAAATAAAAAGGAAGTTACAGACAAAACATTCCTACCACAAAGACTAAGTCTAAGTATTACCTTTCTAAGTGCATGTAAGTTAGAGAGAACTTTCTGTCTCAGAGCCCAAGATGATATAACCCCTATTGCCCAGATACAATGTTCATTTCACTCTATCTCCTCACCCCCTTTTGGTGAGTCAGCTAGCTCCTCCTTTCTAACATAATTTCTATCAGGAGGTATTTTTAATTAATAGTAACACCAAAAAAAAAAAATCCTAAATATGACATCCTTTAATCAAACATTTCTCTTTGAACTTAACAGCCTTACCATTTGTCACTATTTCTCAGCTGCATATAAAAATTTGAGAAGAACCTGCCAAATTACTCTTCATCCTGTTACATCATAAACTTAATGTTTGGTTTCAACTTCAAAAGCCTGGGCAGGTCATAAAAAGGTAATAAAATGCACTTCTGTACGGAAGTCAGTTAATCAACTGGTTCGCCATGTCAGTTTAATTACATCCTGTAGTTCCAGCTACTAACTTTTAAAGTTACAGACCACGTCTGCTAACTTGTATGAGACAATTTCATACACAGACCAATTATTTATAATATAAATATCATACAGGTAACCAGAAGCAGGGGCAGAGCGTCACACTGCTTACTGGTTTTGTTAATTTTTTACTGCTTTATTTTTCTCTGTAGCAAAGTGTTTTTTGCAGGGTATATCTTCCATGAAATTGTTACAGGTGGTGCTTATAGAATTTACAGTTTTTTCTATCATTAGGTTAAGCTTTCAGGGCTAATTACAGGAGCACATCCAAGATACAGACTGAGTGATAGTGACTGCATTTGTTGTTGGTTGATTGTTTCTGCTCTTACCTTCTTGCTTTGTTTCATCTGTGGTTCTTCTTTTTCAGCAGGGGAAGGGCTCAACCACCCAGCCCCATCCCCAACCACTCCTTGCTACACTCCTTTTATAGAGTAGCACAGTCATGACATTTCCTGTAGCAAAGCAGGAAGGGGGGGGATCAGAGGGGTATCCACACAGTGACCTCACTTACAGGGGCACAATTTCCTTTAACTTGTTATAAAAAGTTATACAAAACAAAATCTAATTTATGCTTTCATTTTCCTGCTAATTACTTGGACCAGGTTATAAACCTGGCAGCTCAACTGGAATGGATATTATTAACTGCAGGTACTATAGGACAGTTTTCAAAAGGGCAGTAATACAGGATATAGGATGCTGTCCTACATACTGGACCATCAGAGAGCTAAGGGCTCAGCTCCGGGTAGCATGTGCAGAGACTGCGCACCTCAAATCACATATTCAGGAGGAAATATATTACAAGAACTACTCGCCATTTTCCCAACATCCAACTGAAGCACCTCGACTGCAGAGGGTAGTTGGTCCAGGAGGTTGGCAGGTTGTTAGGAGAGACAAATTGGGAGCCCCATCACTCAATGCGCACCAAAGTATCACCTCCACAAACCATATAAAAACTACAAACAGGTATCTGCCTCTGTCTCCAAAATCAAAAAAAGGGGCAGAGGACACTGCAGAGTAGGACACTGCAGCACAGGAGCTAGCGCTACAAAATTCACCTAAAACAGAGACCAAAAAAAAAAAAAGCAAAAAAAGAAATCCAAAACACTTCTGATCATAGGCGACTCAATGATTCGGGGAGCTGATACCTACCCCCAGCCAGGGTAATGGTCAGATGTCTCCCAGGTACATCACCATGGAGAGACACTGACCACATTGCTAAAATACTGCAGGAAGCAGGAGAAAACACTGACGTCCTGGTACACATAGGGACTAACGATTTCACCAGCTGGTCAGTTGTGGAGACCAAGGACTGGGAGACAAACTGTCATCCATTTCATCTGGCATCTCATTCCCTGAGATCCTACCATTCTGGGAGAGGGGGGCAGATGGCTGGATGGTCAGAGGAGGGGAGGGGAGATAGGGGAGCTAAACATGTAGCTTACGGCCTGGTGCCAGAAAAAGGACACAAATTTGTAGGTAACTGGCAATAGTTTTGGGAGCGAAAGTTGTTTAAATTTGATGGACTGCATCTGACTAAGGAGGGAGTCAGTGCATTGGGGCAGAAGTTTGATGTCTTTGCAGAACATTTAAACTATCAAATGGGGAGAGGGGTACAGCACCCGATACATCAAATGAAAAGAGCACCTCTCCACCCTCAGCTAGTATTCAAACAGGAGTTCAGCATGTTTGTAGTTCAACTGCATCACCAGGTAAGGAAAAGGGTCCGGCTCCCCATACGACACACAAGGGAAAAGCCGGACCTCACCCCACAACTAACACACTGAAATCTGGCCAATGGAAAATCATGTACACAAACGCCCACAGTCTGAGAAACAAGATCCCAGACCTGGAGGCAGCAATGACAGAGGCTAAACTGGACATAGTAGCCATTAGTGAGACATGGTTCACCAGTAACCACACTTAGGAGACTTCAGTACCCGACTATGTACTGTTCAGAAAAGAATGAGGTGCAAAGGGGGGGAATGGCCCTATATGTCAAAGAAAATATCAAAGCTACAGAAATTCAGAATACACATAAGGAGCCAAAAGAACTGTGGGTTACCCTGGAAACAGGAAATGGGACAGCCATACAAACTGGGGTTGTCTATAGGCCTCCAGACCAGAGGAGGACATAGACACATTACTGTTAGAAGATATACAAAACATGACAGCTAAAGGGGAGGTTCTGATAATGGAAGACTTCAACATGCCGGATACAGATTGGTCAATGTCAGCAGGAACATCCGCAAGAACTAGACACACAGTAGATTCCCTGCAGGGAGAAGGCCTCAAACAATTGGTACAACAACCCACAAGAGACAGGGCTATCCTGGAATTAGTACTGACTAACAGGGAAAGGACCACAGATCTCTAGGTAGAAGGTGACCTGGGGGCCAGTGACCATCACATGGTATGGTTCAGTCTGGCCACTAGAACTAAATCATCACATTCCAGTGCAAAAATATGGGACTTCAGAGGAGCTGACTTTGATAAGATGGCCAACAGAGTTAAGCCAGCTCTGGCAAGACAAAATACAGGTGAGGGGGTACAGGCAAAGTGGGCAAGGATTAAGGATGCAATACTTGAAGCAACATCCCATTGTGTTAGGGAGAAGAGCAAGAGCAAAAGAAGGAGGAAACCGCTTTGGTTCTTAAAAACAGTAGCAGAAAAGATCAGAGTCAAAAGGATGGCCTTCAGGAAATATAAGGGAACGCAGCGGGATGAAGATAGGGAGACATATCAAACATCCCTAAGGGAAGCAGGGAAGGCAGTAAGGCAGGCAAAGGCCCAAACTGAGGAAACACTAGCATGAATAGTAAAAGAAGGGGAGAAGACTTTCTATAGATACATTAGTGAAAGGAGAAAGTCCAGAGGGGGTATTGCTAAGATCAAAAGGGATAAGGGGGAGTGTGTGGAGGAGGACCAAGGAAGAGCATTTATCCTAAATAGACACTTCTGCTCAGTATTCATTTAGGAGAAGGTAGGGCAGGGCCCATAGCTCAGCACCATGGACACAGGGGGAAGGGAGGTGTGCACAAGTCCCTTCACAAAAGAAAGGATCCCACAAGAGCTCGCTAAGCTCAGGGTGGACAAGACAATAAGACCTAATGGCATAAATCCCAGGGTACTAAAGGAGCTAAGGGTGGAACTAGCAGAGCCATTATCAGAACTGTTTAGTGAGGCTCTGAGCACAGGAGAGGTCCCAGAAGACTGAAGAAGGATTCATGTGATCCCACTCCACAAGAGTGGCAGCAGGGAGGAGGCAGGGAACTACAGACCAGTCAGTCTTACCTCAGTAGTGGGCAAGATTATGGAGGCACTCCTTAAGGAAAGGATAGTGCAACACCTGGTATCCCTAGGAGCACAGGATTCAAGACAGCATGGGTTTACAACAGGAAGTGGGGGGTGATATGATTGAAACATTCAAACATCTTAAGGGCATTAACAAGGTGAAAGAGTCTAACATGTTTGAATATAAGAAAAATAGCAGGACAAGAGGACACAGCATGAGATTAGAGGAATGGTGATTAAAGGGTAATGTGAGGAAGTTCTTTTTCACAGAAAGGGTGGTGGATGCATGGAATGGCCTACCTCAGGAAGTGGTGGATATGAATACAGTGCAGGGCTTCAAACAGGAATGGGACAGGCATAAGGGAGCAATACAGATGAATATGACTAGATAAGCCATTGGAACATTCATAAGGTAGAAAAAATGGGCAGACTGGATGGGTTTTGCGGTTCTTATCTGCCATCAACTTATATGTTTCTATGTTTCTATAAGGGTTTCCTGTTACATGATCCAAATAAATTCTGTATCTATCAGATTGGAGTAATTAGGAGACATGTTTTGTTCCTTATTAAAGATGTTTCTATAATAAGCTTCCCATTGTGTAGCAGTAATTGAAGCTTCGTATTGACTTTTGTAGTTACTTGTTCCCACTGCTACTATTTTCCAATAAGTTTTGTCATCCTTTTTGAGTTCATGCATGCATTGCAAACTCCTTGGGATGGTGACTTTTGAGGGGTGTGACACTGTCTGTCCAATGCAGAGTGCTCTGCAAGGGGCTTGACAGTATCACACCAATCATCAGTCAGGCTGGTTCTGATGCTGTTTTGCCTGAAGTGGTCTGCACTTGAAAAGAAAAAGCTGCACCAGTTGTGTGGTGGCTTTTTTCTTTCATCTGGAGGTCACCATGCAGCAAACAGCTGTTTGCGTCAGGATCAGCCTGGCTGACATCTCCGCCCACCCCAGTCCCTTCCTGGAAGGTGGGTAGAGGCACTTTCCTTGCCTGCCTCCTCCACATCCCACTGTCTCCCTTTGCTTATTTTCTCCCACCCGTGTGAAGTAGGCCACAGCCTAAGCTCAATACGGGCTGGGAGTATTTGGTGCCTAAAGGCACTTTTACTCTAAACGCAATCACACTAACTGACCCCCCGCATGCCAACATTGGGGTGTCAGTATGTATCCCCCCAGTACTCTGGTACACTGGGAGCCCACCCCAGTGCCAAATTTCGCTATGGATAGTTTACCTGTAAAAGAAACAGTCCCACAACGTCTTTTTTTTTAACCCCCCACCTGCCAACATTGGGGTGCTCAATCCCTGTGTCAGCATGTATCCCCCCCAGTACTCCAGCACACTGGGAGCCCACCACAGTGTGCTAAAATCTGAGTTATGAATAGTTTACTTGTAAAAAAAGAAAACAGTTCCACGATGTATTTTATTTTTAAAACCTGAAAAAAAAGAAAACGGTCTCTTGTCATTCCCGCCAGCCCCCTTCCCCAACCCGCATCCTGCCTCTGTGCACCCCTCTTACCCATACTTACCTCTGGAGGTTGGGAGCAGTGATCTTCTGTGGACCGGGAACATGTCTGCACTTTTCAGAAGCCGACCGCAAACTGAAGAAAATCACTGTAAGCCCTATAATGGCAATCAATGGGGGGGGGGATACAACTTAGGTTGATATCTCAGCCACTTTTTGGAGTTTTGGTCCCAATTTTCAACATGGGGTTCTTGGGACACCACCTCATGAACACAGTCACTGTCATTTTGTTTCTTGGTCCCAAAAGGTGATTTCGTGGTTGCTGCGTGGAATCACCTTTCGGGACCAAGTAACAAAGCAACACTGCCACTGTTCATGAGGTGGGGTCCCAAAAAGCCCTTGTTGTAAATTTGGTGAACACACTCCTAAAAATGACTGCATTATGAGTGTCCATTGCACAGTTTCTATGCATACTCATAATGTCATAAATTGTTAAGATTTTCACTCCAAATTTCCAACATTGCCATTTTTTCACACCCTTCCTGAAATGTGTTTTTGCACCTGTGGCGCAGAATGGCACAGTTGCTGTGAGAAATCAACTTTTGGGTCTGATTAACAAAATTCCAGTGCCACTGTTCATGAGGGGAGGTCCCAAAAAGGCCATGCTAAAAATTTGGTGAAAACATTCCTAAAAATGTCTGCATTATGAGTGTGCATTGTACAGTTTCTATGCACACTCATAACTTTGTCACTTTTTCATATTTTCACCCCAGAGTTTCAACATTGCCATTTCTTCACACCTCCTCATGAACAATACAGCTGTCATTTTTCACAAGCTGCCCAAAATATGTTTTTGCACCTGTGTCACCGAATGGCATACTCGCTGTGTGAAATCACCTTTTGGGATTGAGTAACGAAATGATACTGCCACTGTTCATGAGGTGGGGTCCCAAAAAGCCCATGCTGAAAATTTGGAGCAAAAATACCAACAAGCGCCTGGGGCATTAGTGTTTCCAACCATAACGCCCACCCTGTACAGACTGACAGGCATCTAATGAAGTAAAGCAGTGCTGGAAGAACATAAGAAATTTGTGTTAAGAGTGTTGCCTTAAAATACAAGGCAGAGGAATATACACAGAAAAATATGAGAGGCATGTACAACAGCAATACCAACAGTGAACTTTCGGCATTGACAAATGATTGTTATATATTGTTTCTACCATTCTTTCCCACAATTCCTTCTGATATAAAGTTTTTTGTTTATGGACATGATTTCTGTATTCTTTCCTGCATTTGTTCAGAATTTTAAAGTTCTCTTTGGATGGAAACTGTCTTACATATCTCACCCACTTGGCTAATTGTTTTTTTCTGAAGAGTGCAATTTTTGTAGAACCAGTTATGGTATTTTGTTTTATTGTTAGTTTAATACTGTAATAAGATATTTTCATACTGATGTATAATTTTATCATACATTTTTATTGGGTCAATCTCGATACTTAGTATTTGATTTATTAGTTGTCAAAATTGAATTATTTTAACCTCTAGTTCAATTTTGGGAATCTGATTCCATCCTATTATTTATTTTTGTTAATAATTTTTACTTGTTCCTGCACACCCCTATAAATTTCTCAGCTTATTATTCTCTTTAAAACAAGAGGGAAATGGTCATTTTCCAGTCTGGGTAATACGTGAAAGTCCAAATATCTGTAATAATGAAAAGGAGAAGCAAGTTTATAATCAACTGTAGATTCACCATGATGCATAATACAAGTTGAAGCACAGTGTTTATCTGATGGTAGTCTCCATTAAGGATTATTAAATGTATTGTATCTAGAAGTAATCTAATTTGCCCATTTTTATCTGCCATATTTCTAGGGTCTATCCCAGACGTTTCAGCTAATAGCTAGGTGAAAGATATACTCATCATGTTATCACATCCTATCTAATGTTGAAATCACCTATAATAACTGGTCAGCAATTTTTCCCATTGCCAGACTGAGTTATAATTTGCTGTTATAACCTGCGGGTTATAACGGAAAACATGAGCCAAGTCACTCAGACAAAGTCGCTCCCTCATTGGCTATTCACATCCTCTGGGTGGGCTAAACAGTTTTTCAAACATGGCGGCTCCTCACTCTCTTAGCGAGGCTGCTCAACAACTTCTCAACACTTTGTCTTTAAAAATACACTTAGATTAAAAGCAATGTATCTGGTTGATCCTAGCATTCCAGAAACTCCAGCCACATTTCTGACTCTCACTTCTAGTTCGCCTCAAGGCCGCAGACAGAACAGGAAGTGGCAACTGCAGGTAAAATGCAACTCTGAAATACAGCTAAATAAAAATTGCTAACCCAGCAATTATAAAGTAATAAAGGATGGGAAGTGTTCTTAACTTGGATTTAATGATCGCCCTCAGTGTGGGATGCTGTAATAAACCCCTCGGGCTTCGCCCTCTGGGTTTATGTAGCATCCCATACCTCGGTGTGATCATTAAATCCTTGTTAAGAACACTTCCCCATCCATTATTGTATATGTAATTATTATTTCTGGATCATTATATGTTTTATTAACTTCTTCTATATCTATGATAAGCTTGTTGAACAAATTAATATAATATATTGGAGATTAGTTCAGTGAGTTATAAATATTAATAATCAGTACTATATCTTTCCATAGTTCCAATATCAAGAGCAAGTAATTAATACTTAGGAAACTATACTTGTTATTTTGTCATGGACCTTAGTGTACAGTAAGTTAGAAGACCCCCCTGAGGGTCTCCCCATCTTTGAAATATTTTTGTGCTGGGTATTGGAAACGCTGATACCCATTTACCACAATATCCTCATTCATGTCACGTATGTCAAGATTCTTGTATATTAATAATTTCATACTTATTAATAAAATCCTTTAATTGTATATCTGAAAGCTTAGAAATTAAACCTGGAATATCCCATGATGATATATTAAGGCTGACAGCGAATTGTCCCCCCTTAAACCACTGCAAAGAGGCGTACCCCAGGGATCTATCCTTGGTCCTATTCTATTCACCATCTATATTAATAACATTGATAATAACATCACCAAGGCCATTGTACACCTGTTTGCCGATGATATGGTGCTCTATGTCAGCCGCTTATCTCCAGAGGCAGCCTGCAAAGAATTACAAACTGAGTTAATCTACTCTAACACTAACTCCTGAGCAAAAAACTCCTGCTCAATGCAAAGAAAACAAAGGCAATGTTTTTCTCTCCTCACACGCATGCGGGATGTCCAGTCACAAATACACTCCCACATATATCCACTTTCCTTGATGAAAACCTTGAATCTGTATCAGAATTCAAGTACCTGGGAGTCTGGCTCGACAGTAGGCTTTTCTTCATTGAACATATGGAAGAACTACTAAAAAAAACTTCATCAGAGACTTGGTCTTTACTTTAGAATCAAACACTTTCTCGCAAGTAACGCTAAGCTAGGGCTGATCCAGGCCACATTTCTTTCTGTAATTGACTATGCTGATTTATTATACAGTCATTGCCCCACCTCCTACCTTGGTAAATTGGATACACTCTATCACAGGGCACTGAGGTTTATCACAGGACTACCATTTGACACCCATCATTGCTCCCTATGTGCAGCAGTTGGATGGACTTTGCTTCAGTTCAGAAGGGACAGAAATGCGGCATTATGGATTTTCAGAGCTATATCCAAGCAATTACCATAATATGTCTTGGACTGCTTCACACAAATCACTATAAGTAAATATGCCCTAAGAAACTACTTTTCCATCCTGCTCAAAGTGTCCAAAGTCAATTCTTGCTTTGGAAGGACAGCCATTAGTTTTGTGTTGCCCTCCCTATGGAACAAATTGCAGAAAATACTAAAACTGAGTATGCCTATATCCATTACATCCTTCAAAACCCTCTACTCAAAACTTATTAAGGAGCAATGCAATCATTTTCGACAGCACTAGGGTGAATCATTCCCCTCTCTCTTTCTTCTCCAAGTCCCTTCCTCTAACTATCCACATGTTCTGCAATCCTACTTTATTGTCCTAGTTTATGCATGATAATACTTTTGGTTTTTGTCCATCCTCTCTCTTATATCTCTCTACCTCATCACTGTCTTTTCTCACCCTCCCTCCCTGCCATTCACTTCCCTCCCCTCTCCCATCTTGCTCCTCCCCCTTCTGAAGCCCCACCACCTACCCAGATCATTTGTTGCCTACTTCCTCCCCATCTGACAAATCCCCTACACAAATTTGTATGCTGGTCACCACCACATTCTTTCCAAGCCTATAACTCAAAAGTCCTTCTATGACATATATATATATATATATATATATATATATATATATATATATATATATATATTAAATATGGGAACTTATGTTAATGTATCATGCCCTTTCACACGTATTTCATGTGTTGGTATCTTTACTGATTTGTATAACCTTATCTATCATGTGCATTGTATTTTGTTCATTGCATTGCACCATGTTTTATATAACTGACCTTGATCTAACCAGGTTCATCTTGCAAATGAGCACTGCTCAACGATGTTCACCTGGATAAATAAAGATTTTGATTGATTGTTTGATATTAATAACATTAATAGTAACTTTCCGTGTTCGACTCCAATTCACTGTTGAAGTAGAATGTTCTACAAATGTTATGTCTAGGATAGTTTCCTGTTTTTGTTCATGTTGTGAGAGCAATGACCCAGTATATTCAAAAGCCAGTCAATCATTAAGCTGAGCTAGTACCTTGTATCTATTCTTCAACCGTCTCTGTGGACTTTGGTATTTTTGAGGATTCTTTGGATTTTGTTCCTCTTTTCTCAAGAAGATATCATTGATATCAACTAAATATAAGCCCAAATCATCCAGTGTATCGCTTTGTTCAAGTAGAGACCGGGCTATTGCTTATTTTTTACCTCTTTATCAATTTGAGAGCTGTCTTCCTTTCTTTCCACTTTTACAATCCCTTTTTCACCCAGACATATCTGAAGGAAATTCCTAAACAAATTACATGGTGATCCAATTAATTTGTAGTTATTTTATTTAGATATACTGTCCATTCCAAATGAACTTACCATTACTGGGATATCTTGGAGACTGCAACTGGCTCTTTTATAGTCACTGAACTTTAATCTGTTTGAGTATGTCAGAAATATCCCCTTTTCCCTAAATCTTTTGCCATTATACCATAGATAGTTGACAGTTTTTGGCAATTCAAGTTTAACATCAATAATATTCAGACATCCATCAGAGGTTCTTCTGACTTCAGTTAGGTCAGTTTCTGTTACTTCTAAATCAATAATGTTTAATAAATAAATTCTTAGATTTTCTTTATTAGTATTTGGCCAGTCTTTTTCTGCTGTTAATCTATCCTGTCTATCCATTTAGTATTTGGAAAACCGTGATCAATTTAGTTTGCATTTGCATGCCCTATGCATCTGTAGAAATGTATATACATGTAGATTTATTTATGGGCAACCATACACAACAAGGCTGTTTTTCCATTGAGGGGCTGAGATGACAGCATACAGACCTCAAAACCAAAGCTCAAGATTCCCATGCTGTCATCCCAGTCCTGAGATGGAAACAAATGCTGAGTTGTGTGTGACTGCCCATATTTTAAATTATGTAGTATATGTTTTGTTTACACAGAAGTCACAGTAGTGTCTCCCCTCCAAGCAAAAACAAACAAACAAACAAAAAAAATTGCTATTTCTTTGTTTATGGAACCCAAACAGTATGCTTGTAATGTTTTTTTTTTCTCCAAAGAACGTAGAGTAACAAGTGGGGTTCCACTGGGTTCTTTACTTGGACCAGTACTCTTCCAGATTTATGCAAGTGACATTTACAATGGTTTAGAGAGCTGGCGTGCCCGTTATGCAGATGACATGAAACTAGGAAATATTGTTATGGTCCGACTTCTGCATATCACACCCACATTTTCTGGGAATGTCTTCTTATCCAACCTTTCTGGCAGGAGGTATCCAGGAAACTGAGACCACTTTTGACTGTCCTGGGGATATTTCACCCTCCCTGATACTTTTAGCCATTCCCTCAGGGGTTAGCCAGCTAAGAGGACAAACCCTCAAGCAGGTGCTGATCTTGATTTTAGCTGTGAGAAAAGTAATAACCCATTGGCTATCTGCCATTCTCCCCACAGTGGCCAGCTGGAAAAAAATAGTATCAGAGATATATGCCTTAGAAAGACTGACCTATTCTCTTCAAAACAAACTTCTGGTCTTTGAGACTAGATGGCAAAGTTGGGTGCTGCATCAACTTAATACCTGTCCAAACATTGTCCCCTGAGGTGCTACCCCATCCCCACTGAACTCTCTCTCTCTCTCTCTCTCTCTCACTTGTCCTTTTCTTCTCCTTTGTTAGAAGCATCTTTACTTAAACCCAGAGGGTCTGTATACATAATTGCATAATACATACTTAACCCATAAGCTCTAGAGAGCCCCCAACCAGACCACTATAAGAACTATCATAAAAGCAAAACTCAATTTGTTCTGTTCTATTGCTATTGTGAAGACCAGAATAACCCTGCAGTATGTGTGTTCAGAGGATGTGGCTGCGTTTCAACAATGATGTATGTTTAACCATAATTGTTTTAATAGCTGTTATCAACAGTCTTAATTATAACACAATAAAAATAAAATTAAAAAAAAAAAAAAAAATTTGTTAATAGAACTCCTACTCCTACCATTACCAACCCCCCTTCCCCTACAAGATGAAAAATGTATCATCTTGAGATGTCCTAGTACCTAATGAGGAATTGCAAGGTCGCTTATCTAACCTATGCTCATGCTGCTAATAATTTGGTGTATTAAACTATATTCAACTACACATTACCTCCTTATTTTCTTTATTTTCTCGCCGCCCTCCAGTCCTACTTTATTGCCTCACTCCTTATTTAGAATTCAGACTTAATGTTGACTCATAAGCTAATTTATATGCTTCCATAGCATCATCCGCATTATCAAATGTGTGGAGTCATCCCTTTAAACCAAAATGTATCTTAGCTGGATACAAGATTGAGAAATGAATCCCTTTTTTGTAAAGTAACTGTTTTAAGGGATTAAACTTTCTCCGTTTCTCCACCATTTCCATAGAAAGACCAGGATAGGCATTAAACTGAAGATTTTCACATTTTAAACCTTTCATCACTCTAGCCTTCTGAAGGATAGCCTCCTGATCTTGAAATGTTAACATTTAATAAAAACTGTATGGGGATAGCCTGAATTACCTGATCGTGTCCCCGCTCAATGAGCGTGATCTAATACCACTTTATCTTCAGGAAATTTTCTATCAAGAGCTAGAGAGAGGATCTTTTCAAAATAGGCCAGTGAATTCTCTGTGCCTTCCACCCCTTCCAGGAGTTTCCATAGTCTGATATTCACTCTATGAGCTACATCTTCTTGCTCAGTGACTTTTGTTCTTGGAGCTTGCAATTGCTTCTCTAATTGCAAGATTTGCTGCAGAACTAGACTTACAGAGTCTTCTATTGTTGAGACCCTTCCTTCTAGTCGATTTGTCCTGGTGGTTAAAGTTTGAAACTTTAGATTCATGTCCGACAGAACCACTGTTACCGATTGAATAGACCCTTTAATGTCCATCAGGGCTTCTAACATTTCCTTCTTCATCATAAATACTGCTTCCAAAACTTCTGTTTTAAATTTATTATCCTCCGAGGGTTCCATGACAGGGACCAGTTTAGTGTTAACTTCGGTTCCATAAATCTGTTGAATCCGCTCTGTATCTCTTAGGGTATCAGTTGTTTCTTTTTGGGCCTGCATATCCAGAGATATAATGCTTTGAACTTCTTCTATGAAGCCATTGGATTCAACTAATAAGTGCTGTGTTTCACTACTTGTCTGCAGCTGACTCATTTGTTGCGTTTGTACAGTTTCACTATTTTTACTCAAATTATAAGAAGAGGTTTGTGACTGACCTTCCAAAGCTGCTCCTATAACTTCTTCCAAGATGAGTGCAGAACAAATACTTTGTACTTCTGCTGATTCTTGGTCTTGCATTGCTACTGAGCTAAGATTCTTCTTTGGAAAAAACTTATGTAAATTGCCCTGTATATTTTTGCTTTTAACAGGGATTACAAGTGGAGACAGGGCTTGTGGAAGGTCTTTTATCTGAGTTTGCAAATCTGGAAAGTAAATGGCACTTTCCTTGGCCTGGTGGCACTGAGGGCTGAGGCGCTGGATACCACACCTTGCATCACACTGGTGACCTGGGTTCGGGAATGAGCCCGGGTCGGCAGGGAGGGGAAAGGATTGAGCATCCCCAGGACTGCTCTCCTTCCCGGGGGAGGGGGGATCCACCAGCCAATGCACTGGTGACCTCTAGCAGAGGCTGGAGGCACTGCAGTGCATGGCCACAAGATGCTGGGGATTGGAGCTGCGGCAGACATCATTCGAAGGTGCACGGAAGCATGTACCAGCTGAGCTGGTCGTCATTGCATGTCTGAGCTCTGGGGCACACAAGAACAGGGAAAACAATGGCGCCATGGATAGGCAATGGCACCAGTCCCCCATGCCCTTCGCTGGGCCAACCCTGACTGACTCTCCAGGTCCTCCACAGCTGGCCCTACCCTGTAGCCAGAGTCTGACTATAAGAATACCCAAGAGGAAGAGGGCAACGGGTTAGACCAGGGGTACCTGCTACAGGGAAGGGAGGGGAGAGAGAGAGGGGGCCTCTGATGGGCAGGACATGGACTTGGTTGCCTGAGAGAGTTCCATGGGGCTGCGACCAGAGCAAAATAAATTCAAAGAAAAAAATGGCACTTTCCTTTACTCTTGTTCTAGTGGACTGAGTTCGAGCAACTTTCTCAGACCTACCTTCCGTAATTTCTTTATCAAAAAAAAATCAAAATTTATTTGTAGAGCACTTTTCAATATATCAAAGTGCTAATACATCTCAAGAATAAAACATCAGCTGTGATAAATAATGACATAAAACAGTAAAAATGACCATAAGCTTATCCAAGTGCTAGTGCAAATAAGTGGCTTTTCAGAGACCTCTTAAATGATTCCACGGACAGGCACTCTCTAATCTGACAAGGTAGAGAGTTCCACAGCATTGGGGCCATAAAAGAAAAACCCTTGCCCCAAATGATTGAAGATGAACCCTGGGAATCTCTAGTAATCCCTCGCCAGTGGAGCAGAGTGGGCTGAGAGGGCAGTAAGGACAAAGGAGATCTTGCAGGTAGCCCGGTCCCTTACTGTGTAGGGTCTTCTAGGTCAGCAATGCAACCTTGAAGGTGATTCTCCACCGCACTGGCAGCCAGTGCAGTTCATGCAGCACAGGTGTGATATGGCAAGTTCTTGGTAACCCAGTCAACAACCTGGCTGCTGCATTCTGCACCAGCTGCAGGCAATGGAGATCCACCCCCACAACCCTAGATATAGAGCATTACAGTAATCAAGATGAGAGGAAACAAAAGCGTGGACCAACACAGGAAGGTCATCATGTGGAACAAGGTGTTTTATCTGGGCGATATTCCTCAGATGGTAAAAGGAAGACTTGACAGTGGCTGATACCTGTGTCTTCAGCGTCAGCTCACTGTCAAAAATTACACCCAGATTTTGCACCTGTTCAGAAAGTCTCAACTGGTTACCTCCTAATAAAAGACCAGAGGGGAACCCAGGAGTCAACTTCTCTACATGGTGACCTGGGTCCACAACCAACATCTTGGTCTTATCTGGGATTAATTTAAACCAGTTTGCACTCATCCAGTCCTGAATCTCAGCGAGGCAGTTGTTGAAGACCGATAATTCATCATTCTGTTCAGGTACAAAAGACATATAGAGCTGAGTATCGTATGCATAGCAGTGAAAACTCAGCCCATAATGCCTTATAATGTCTCCCAATGGCAGCATATACACTGTGAACAACATGGGGGAAAGCACAAAGCCTTGCGGCACCCCACAGGACAGGGCAAAGGGAGCGGAAGAAAAAATCTCTGAAAATACCCTTTGACTTCTGCCTGTGAGGAAAGAGTGGAACCATCTGAGGACTGTCCCCAACAGTCTGAAGAGTAGCCACAGGTGATCTAGCAACATCCCATGGTCCATGGTGTCAAACGCTGCAGAGAGATCAAGGAGAACCAAGATCGAATGGCTCTTCTGATCTCTCATTATTAGGAGATCATTAAGTACCCGAACTAATGCCGTCTTGGTACTATGCCTCTTCCTGAAACCGGACTGGAGAGGATCATAGACTTCATGGGTGGTAAGAAAGTCATCGAGCTGCAACGCAACTACTTTCTCAATAACCTTGCCCAAAAAGAGCAGGTTAGGGATCGGTCTGTAGTTAGCAAGGCAGTCAGGGTCAAGGGAAGGTTTCTTCAAAAGGGGTGTCATGACAGCCTCCTTTAAAGACTCTAGGAACACCCCTTGGTCCAAAGACCCCAGACTATCTTCACAAGGACTGGTCCTATCGTATCCATGCACCCCACAAGCAGGCGTGTAAGACCAGGATCCAAACTACAGCAAGCCGGTCGTAAGCCCTGGACAATCTTCATGATATCCATGATTGCTGGCTGGTCAAAATCTGTACAGGTAGATCGAGGGTATGTAAACCTGCATCAGCCACTGCAATGCTCATTTGAACGTATGCTGCGGATCTCCGACCTGATTGATGACACCTTATCCTCAAAGAACCGAGCAAACTCATCACACTGTATTTGTGAAAAAGCTCTCCGAACCCGCAGACAGGCTGGATTGCACAGTCTGTCAACGGTCCGGAAGAGATGAGCAGGTTGGTTTCTTGATGTATTTATCTCTCTGGACATGAACTCTGCCTTCTTATGGGAGATTACTGATTGATAGTTCACATAATAGGTCAATAGCCCACAGATTTGGACATACCTGGGGGGGGATCTTCCACTTCCTAGTATTTCAGAAAACTACCTAGAAATGCTGTTGTATATAGCCAACCTAAAGACAGCAAGAGGGAACAGCATGCTCGGGTCAGTTGTCCTCCCACATTACTTCCACAGTTAACATACAGTGTGGCTTGTGGTGCTCAATAAATACAGATGACATACCAAAAATCAAGGTTACCATTTCCTCATAGCAAAAGAAACATTGAAAACCCTGTAAATGCCTTGCAATTTAATTCTTCCTACTGTTCTTATTGCTACAGATATTAACTGTCTTACCACCCGCGTCTTACTGCTACCTTTCAATAGATAATTTTTTCTCTCCTGCAGGGTTGAACCAACAGTTCAGATTCAAAGAATCTTGCAACCTTCTTCATCGACATTCAGCATCCATTCCGCCCAGTCATCTTGGAGCGTGCAGCATCAGAAACAAACCAATGTCCAATGTTCCTCACATGCACTGTGTTTCTAACAGGTTGGGGTACATAAAAATACAATTTTTTTATAAAAAAGGAAAACAATTTTTAAAAAATTTGGTCTTCAGAGGAGGGGGGAGATCCTAGAGAGGTTTTCTTATTTTTTTAGAGGATATGGGGGATAGTTTTATTATCACCAGCTGGAATGTTAAGGGTCCTTGGAATCACAAAAAAACCCAGTGAAGATAATTAAACAAATGGAACAAAAAACAATGCTGCTATTTCAGGAGACACATTTAACACAAAATGATATTGGCTGGTTGGAACACTGGTGGGGAAGCATCTATGCTTCATCATATACTACCAATTCTAGAATGGTTTTGTGGCGTTTAATAGGAAGGAGGTAATGCCCGAGGTCTTGAGAGTGGAGACAGATCACCAGGGAAGATATGTGATCATTACTATGCAATTATATAATTTGAGATTTACATCTGCAGTAATATATGCACCGAACCAGAACTCTCCCACTTTCTTCTAAGATTTCTTTCTACATTTGTCTACATTTGATGCTCCATTTCTGATACGGGGCAATTTTAATCTGGTGCTTCAGGCACAAGATAAAACTTCTTGTCTGGATAAATCTTGGACATCTTTAAGAATGACAATAAAAAATGTTATGTATGATGCAGGATTAATAGATCCATGGTGACAATTCAAAATCCATGGCGACAATTCAACAAAGTAGTAATATGTTACTCTTTTTTCTCCCTGGTTTATCAAACATACTTGTGTATAGATTTTTGTTTGGTCACTAGATCTTTATTTTCAAGTGCACAGTTTGTACAATATCTCCCTATCATACTATCAGATCATGCACCTTGTCTCCTCTCATTAAAAATAGGTCAAGGTGATTTGACCTTTAAATTTTAGAGAATGGATTTATCTTTATTATCAAGAGACTATGTAAAATATCAGATACTTAGCTGTATAAAATAATTTTTTCAGTTTAATATGAATCAAAATGTTTCAATACATAATGTATGGGAAGCTTTTAAAGTTTATATTAGGGGACTTTGTATAAAACTGACTAGCTATAATAAAAGGAAAGTATAGACAATGTGAAAAAATCAGAAGTAGAAATACAGAGACTGTCACAAATTAATTGTGTAACTTTAGACCCTCAAATTTATGAACAATTACTGCACAAAAGAGATAGATTGAATTTGATATTGAATGAACAAGCAGAAAAACAGAATAGTGCAATATCAAATTAGGCCGGGAGATCAGAGGGCTGTGGGTTCAGTTCCCACATCTGGCACTTGGGTTAATATCCCAGTACTGACACTGTAGTGCAGCATGAGAGGGGAGCTGCACTTCTGAGGTGCCGTCTTTTGGACGAGACGTTAAACCGAGGTCCCATCTGCCTGGATTGGTGGTAGTTCAGGTGGATGTTAAAGATCCCATGGCACTTATAGAAAACAGTAGGGGAACTTTATTAAGCGAGAAACACAACATCACACAAAAAAGGAAATATAACAGTGGAAACAAAGTAAAACACAAAAACATGTCATAAGTTGAAAAAACAAATTAGAAGATTAACAAAAAGAAAAGCAATTCACTAAATAATTAACATAAGATTTAGAATATTTTTTCCCATCCTGTAAACGAAGAGATTGTAATTCAGAAACAACAGCAGATGCAATGACATTAAAATCCGTATGAAGTTGTTGCAACACAAAATGACAACGTGCTTGCCATAAAAAATACTGTAAGAGAGCAAAAAAAACATTCAGCGTACTTCTATGGTATTGTTCCCATTCATCAGAATAATCACCCAATACTAGAGTATGGTAAGAAATGGACCGCAGGTGGGGCAAATTCCAGTGTCTAGCCGCAAATTCCCAAAACCTCTGACTATCTGGACAATCAATAAAGAAATGAGACTTACTCTCCTCAATATTAATACAATCATGTTTTAAACAATATCGGTCAGTCACTGGTTTGTACTTTAGGTTCCCTCTCACTCCTAAATGACCATGAGCAGAGATCCATATAATATCCCACGTCTTAACCGGAATTCTATTATCAGTTAGTTTATTGAATGCATGTTTCATATTTGATGGGGAACAGGATGGAAAAAGTAATATTACTTTTTGTACATCATACACAATGAAATCATAGAAAGATTTCCTAGTTAAAGAATGCAATTTTTGCAAGGGAATCTTCCATTGATACAATTTCTTTAGAGTAGAGATGCCATATTGTGGTATACCATCTGATAATAAAACTCTAGGCGGGAGAAGAGACCATTTAAAAAAATATTTGTGCCATACAGATTTGACCCAACATTGCCAAGGTAGAGAAGGTTCATGCCAAATGAATGAAAAGGAGGAAAATAAAAACACAGAATGAAAAAAAATAACAGGATTTATCATATGTAATCCACCCTCTCTATATCTGAGATACGTATATTCTCTCTTTACAGGGTTCAATCTATTGCCCCAGAGCATCTGAAAAAAAATACTGTATATCCTAGTTTCCAAGGAAAAAGGAGGCGGAAAAAGGTGACTTAAATAAAGAAAAATGGGCAATACAAATTTTTTAATAATTAAAACCCTTTTTTTTCCCCAAACTTCCAATGTTTCCACTGATTGATTTTAGTTTCACCCAATCCTAACTGTTTTTCCCAATTATAAATTTCCATATTGTCTACCCCAAACCAGACACCCAATATTTTCTGAGGCCCGGTCACTAGGGGAATGCCAAAACAATCAGATAAATCCGGAACCAACTTTCCCAATGGTAGAACAAAACTTTTTTTTATATTAAGAGAGGCACCAAAGTATCTGCCAAACAAAAGAAAAAAAATGTAAAGCTTTTTGCAAAGATGTTGAATCTGCTAAAAGGAGTGTTACATCATCTGCAAAAGCAGTAACTTTTACAGCTTCTAAGTTGGGAGAAGGGGCAATACCTGTGATAGAGGTATCACAAATAATATTTCTAATTACTGGGTCCAGAATGAAAGTATACAATAAGGGGCTCAAGGGACATCCCTGTCTAACACCTCGAGAAATCATAATTTTCTCACCTAATAAGCCATTAACTATTGGGACAGAAACTGCGGAGTTATATAATTGAGAGATCCACTGTACAAAAACATCAGGAATTCCATAAGCAGATAGAACAAAATACAAATAAGAGTGGCTAACTGCATCAAAAGCCTGAGACTGATCTAAAGCTGCTACTAATTCAGATGAAAAAAAAACAGTTCGACAGGCAAAAAGATCTCTAAGTAAAAACAGGTTATGTTGTATTTTCCTATTTTTTATTGCACATGTTTGTGCAGGATGAATTAAAATTCTAGCTAGTTTTTCCAACCTATTATTCAGGATTTTGGATAGAATTTTATAGTCACTATTTAACAAACAAATTGGTCTCCAATTTGAAAGTAACGCTTTATCTCCCTTCTTATAAATAAAGGTCATTAAGGACATTGAAAAGTCTTGGCAGGAGATCCCTGATGATAAATAAGAGTTGAACACAATGGGAAGAAAGAAACCCATATACTCTATACATTTTTTGTAGAATTCATTAGGTATCCCATCTATCCCAGGGGAATATCCGATCTTCAATTTTTTAATGACCTCCACCACCTCAGAGGACGAAATAGGCTGCCTTAAAGATTGAACCAGATCACTAGAAATATTGGGAAGAGAAGAAAAAATCGTACTTGGAAAGGAATCTGTAGAAAGTACCTGTGGAGATGAAAAATAATCCCGAACATAGTTCTGAACGATATGTAACATACCTAAATCAGATGTAATGTGCTCATTATTCGGGTTGAACAGACCAGTCATTACAGTATCCCTTAAGTGTGTTTTACAAGCTTGAAAGGGATCAGCCATTGGAGAATTTTTAAGATTAAAACGAAATTCCAAATCCAAAAATTTAGCTCTATTATACTGGTATGTTTTCATTTGCTGCTTAATGTTTTTTATTTGGGAAAGAAAGAGGTCATGGTTTTTTGGAGGAAATGACAAAAGTCGATATAATTGATTTCTAAGAACCAAATATTTCCTATATCCCTCCTGTACCTTAGTCTTACCCCAGGTTTGAAACAAATATTTTACTTCAAATTTAACTTGTTTCCACCATTCATATGGGGATGAAAATAGAGCCAAAGTAGAGAATTTTGCAGCAAAGAAAAATTCTAGTTTAGAAAAATGAGTAGAGTCCGATAAAAAGGAAGTATTTAGCCTCCATCGTTGTATACAAGAGTACAATCTAGGTGGAAGGTGTCGTAGAGATAGAGTACAAAATAATATGTGATGATCTGAGAATTCCGCAGGAAATATAATACAAGACAAAACCTGAAAATAATGTGAAATAAAAAACATATCTATCCTAGTGGCAAATGTATGTCTGTGATAAGTTTCACCACCTTTAGAGTGTAAGCTACGAAAAGCATCCGTAAGCCCAGCATCTCTCACAATTTCTAATAATGCATTTGAGTCACAGTAAACCTTTTTCCCGTGTAATTTACAAAATTGTATATCTAGGGAACAGTTAAAATCCCCTTCCCAAATTAAATGTTTCTTTGTAAATAGAAAGGGCTTAATCTCTGTGAATAAAGCAATACGGCCTGTTTTAGTCTGTGGGCCATAAACATTAATGAGGCAAAAAATAATCTCCCATAAACAATCCAATATGAGAGATCTGCCGGTGACAAATCAATAACTTTAGAAATCTTAAAGAGGGATTACCAAACAATATAGCCACTCCATCTGCAGTTTCTGAACCAAAGGACCAAAAAGATGGGCCACAAGTCCATTGTCTTTTTAGTCTTTTTTCCTCAGAAATAGAAGACAATCTGGTTTCTTGTAAAAATATAACATCCAATTTCAAGGATGTGAGATATGAAAATATGGATATCTGCCTATGAAACGTTTTCAGACTACACACGTTGAAGGAAGCAAATTTTAAAGAGGCCATGAAAATGTTCAAGTACTATGCTTTTGACTCACTTTTCTTTTTTTTCCTTTTTTCCCCTTTTTATCTTTAGCAAGCTCTGTAGACCTACTTTCTTCTTCGTCAGTTATAATTTCTGAGAGGTGAGAGGCCTCAGACTCTATGTCTGAATCTCTAACCTCATCCTGAAGGGGGAAAAAAAATTCTCAGTCACTAAAGGACTAATTTGGGATTGTTTTGAGGACGCTCTAGTGAACCTCCTACTTTTTACAGTTTCGAAAGTGGGTGGCATGGTAGAAACCTGAGCCTGTCTGTCTCCTGATTGAGGAGGGACCTGATTTGTAGTAACCTGAAGGTCATTAACCACAGGTGACACAGATTTAATTGCATCTGGCAATGAAGGGGGTAGAACAGACTCTTGCCTTGGGGGGGGAGAAACCTTTTCACTCAGACTTTGTAATTTGGATTGAGCTTTACGGAGTAAACCATCCTGGTCCAAACCTTCAGAACAATTATGTCGAGCCCAAGGACACTGATGAAAAGCATGCCCTTTCTCCTCACAAAGGTTACATTGGAAGATATTGGTACACATATCAACTGAATGTCCAAAACCCCCACATAAAGGACATTTCATCATGTCGCAAACACTACTGATATGAGTTCTGTCCCCACATTTATAATATGCCTTGGGTTGCCCCCCATAGAAACAAACCCCTCCATCTTTTCCCAAAAAGAAACTATTCGGTAAATGAACAATCTCAGAATTAACCTGTAACAACTTTACTTTAAATTTCCAGCCCCCCGTCCAAATGCCTTCTATATCTAGAATAGCCTCAGGTGGACCCAATACCTCACATTTAGATTGTAACTATCGGTAAATATCACTCACATTAACTCCCTCATTTCTGAACATGATAGTGATAAACCTAATCAAAGGTCTGGTTAAAGGTATCGCAAGAAAAGGTAACCATACAGGATGACTTTTTTGATTAGCATATTTGTCCCAGAATTTGTCCATAAGGGCATTAGTTTGAAAACTAACGCCAAACTAATCCTCCTAGACACATGTATGAGAGCATAAATGTCCTTAGTACAAAACCCATTGAAGCCTTCAAAAGTTGTTTAAAAATGTAATATCTGTCCGGATGTTCTTTCAAACCACCTCTATATTTCAGACGACAGCATTATGACGAGGGCTTGTTCCAACTTGGATTTAAATAAGTCAGACATTGTTGGTTTGGGAGTTTGGCTCGATAAAGGAGTAGCAGACCCAGCAATGGCAGTATCAGAAGGATTAGAAGGCACTTCAGTCACAATCCCTCCCCTACCCTCCCTCAAGTAGATGGCAGAGGGAACGTTGAGAAAAGGGTCAGGTCTCTTCATACCTGATAGCGGAGTCCATGAGAAATCAGGAATCCAGTCTCCCGAGTCAGACCTCTTCCAGCCACCTTCCATAAGCGCCACCTCCTCCGACCAGTCCGTAGTACTGCTCCCAGTTCCTCCTTCCTGTAGCCCGAATTGTTGCTGCACTAAATGCATTGTGCGTGGTCCGACGCTATTTGCGGTCCTCCCGGAAACCGTATCTTGCAAGGGCAGTTCCTGTTTTGGCAGTATCGGTGTATCGAGCTCTCGGTCATTTGAATCTCCATCACAGAGCAAACCAGCAACAGGAAAGGAATCCGAAATTAAAGGCACCGCAGAAAGCAGACCAGAATGCTTACTTTCGTGAGTACCATGCAAATGATGCGAATCTTGAGCACCGTGAAGCGGGTTTGATTGAACGTTGTCTCCCATAGCAGTAACTGGAACAAAATGCTCACTCATGCGCCCGTCTACCTCCTCCTCCATCCCGACCTCAGGAACGTCTGCCATGTTGGGTTCTGACGTCAGCCAGATTCCCCACCAGCCACTGACCAGCAGCCAGTAGGGGAATTTCCCCGGTGTCCTGGCCAAATTTTCCTCATTCACTAAAAATACCACCAACAGCTTAATCTGGTTCAAGGTTAGTTGGCATTCATCTGTATTCCCCTTCCCCCGGGTCATGCCTGAAAATAGGCAGGATTTGTGTAGTGCATGTACCCGGTCAACAAAAACTAACTAAATAAATAAATAAAAAATTATGATTAATGGCATGGCAATCTAAACAATCATCAACTAAAAACACAGTTAATAATCTAAAATATCATATGGAGGTTATTAGAAATCAACCTTTGGAAATCATAAAAGCATTTGAAAAATTCTATACTGATTTATATAGGTCAGAATTTGTGGGAGATAGAGAGCAAATCTCTATTTTTTTCACTCAGTTAAGATTCCCAGAATTTCTGTGCATATAAGGAAAATGCTTGACTTACCCATTTCAAAACAGGAAATTAAAATGTCAGTTGAGAAATTAGCCGTAAACAAGGCCCCCGGACCAGACAGTTTAGGTTCAGAATTTTATAGATATAATAAGCAACTATTGATTGATACTTTGGAAATATTATTTAACTCATTTACAGTTACCCATTCAATACTGGATTCCTTTAGGGATGCTACCATACAGGTTTTTTTGAAAAAGGAGAAAGATCCGCTGAGCTGTGCATCCTATAGGCACATCTCTCTCTTAAACACAGACAATACAATTTTCACTAAAATAATAGCAAAATGGTTGGAAAATGTATTACCCCTTTTAGTACATCATGATCAGAATGGATTTACAGAAGGCTTTCAGAGAATATCAGATAAATTCTGAATATTATTTATTTAAATCAACATTTAGATGCAGTATTATTAGCTATTGATGCTGAGAAGGCATTTGATAGGATTGAATGGCCTTATATTTTTGAAGTGTCAGAGAGGATGGGCCTCGGTGCACAGCTCAGCAGATGGTTAAAATTAATATATGATAAACCATCAGTGGTAATTAGTGTTAATAATGTAACATCACATAAAATTAAATTAGAAAGAGGTACAAGGTGCCCCCTGTCACTTGTAATAGTTGCAATGATAATTGAACCCTTGGCTATTAAGATTAGAGAAACCAAACAACTAACAGGTATAACAAAAAATACAAAGGAGGAGAAAAATCAGTCTTTACGCAGATGATATATTAATGTACATAACTAATCCACAGGAATCAATTCCTAAATTAATACAAATCACAACGGATATTGGTTATTTTTCAGGTTACAAAATAAGTTGGTCTGAGATATCACTTCTAAAATTGAAACCTGATTATGTATTACCAGGGGGTTTAGGACACCAATTGAATATTTCGATAAATTATATTAAATATCTAGGGGTTAATCTTAGTGCACAGTCAATAGATTTACATTCATTAAATTTTAAAAATGTATTGTAACAGATGGAGCAAGATTTCAAAAGATGACATTCTTTATATTTGACCCTGATAGGTAAAATTAATCTGATCAAAATGCAGATTCTGCCAACGTTTTTTTCCCCCAAGTGTTAGCTAGCCCAAATCCACCAGCTTTTTTTTCCAAACTTAATACCATGATGATTAAATTCCTATGGAAAAATAAATGTGCTAGAATTTCATGGAAAACTTTAATACTTCCTAAAATAAAGGTGGGGGGGGGGTGCTGGCTTTACCATATTTTTATGCATATTATATAGCAGCTCAGTTGGCACAAGTGTGGAATTGGATCCCTAGGGATACACCATTAATTTCTTCAAGTCAGATAGAAACAGGGGCTCAGTCATATACTTCACTTGTGAATCTATTATATTCAGGTATACCCTTAAATAAGCTAAAAGCCCCCATGACAAGTACAACTTATTAATGCTGGATCATGGTTCAGAATATGCTTAAAAAATCTAAAGAGATTCTACAGTTTACACCTCTCTATAAAAATTATAATTTTTTGCCTTTGTTAGGAACTAATTATGCTAAGAATTGGAAAGATGCAGGAATACTTCAATTTGGAGATGTGTGTAAGAGCAATACACTTCAATAATTTCAGATAATTTCTTGAAATTTTGATTTGGCATCAAATCAGTTGTTTTTTATAATCAATTACAGTCATATATGAACCACAATAGAGCAAGAGTTAAAATAGGAGAACCCCCTAATTTGGTGGCAGTGGATTGGCGGTTGGGGGTTTGGTACAGTTCCTATTACCGCAGCCATCGGCGGGTGAGATGGGTGACCTGCTGGACACCAGGGCTGATTAATGTAGTATTGCCTGCCACCAACCTACGCGGTTGTGTCCGCCAATGTTTTTACACCACGTTATTGTAGGTGAAGATGTGATGCCTGCGATGTTATGTCCCCAATGTTTTTAACCTAGGAGGCAGTATAGCGTAGTGGTCTAAGGCTCTGAGCTGCAAATCTGGCAACATCCAGCAGACTAGACCTGGGTTTGAATCCCACAGCTTCCACTTGCATACTGTGTGACCCTGAGCAAGTCACTTAACTTCCTTGTGCTCCCAGGTCGCACCTGGAAACAAGCTCCGGCTTAGTGTGCCTTTCCTGGTTAAACAATTCCCCCCCTTTCCCTAACTGCTATGTTCAAGACCGGAACCACAAATATAGATGAATACTACCCATATAATTTACTTTACCCCTTAAAAATAACGCTTAATGAATCCAAATTTAACTGATAAATGTCCTAGAGGTACGATCACAACAGGAACTCTCATTCATCCGATTGGTTCTTGTCCTGCACTCTCAAACTTCTGGCATGATATAGAACTCTTTGTTCAGAGAGTTATAAAGGTAAAAAAATTGTTTTCACCTATGTTGAAACTTTTGGCCTGGACTCCAGAAAGATCAGTCTTGGACATAAAAAACACTAGATTGTTAATTTTTATGATAGTTGCTAAAAAATGCATATTGCTAAAATGGAGAGACCCAGACCCATCGGAGTTTAAACAATGGCTTAATATAATGACAGATATATCTAGGTTAGAACAAATATGGTATTAAGAATGGGCTGAAGAATCAATTTTTGGAGATCTAGAGCCCTTTCCAGGTGGAACTGGATATTTAAATATAATATTTAAATGGGATAGTCAGTTTTGGAAATAAATAGAAGGATCTCCCCTTTCTCATCCCTTGAAATATGATGAGAAGGCGTTTGTATGGACCAAATCTAGAACTCTAACCGAGGAAAAGATATGTCAACACCTCAATCGTCTCATCTGACGGGGGCAAAAAAAAAAGAAACTAGGAAATATTGCAACGACAGCTCATAGCAAATTACTGAAAATGACCTTGATGGACTACAACTCGGACAGAAATATTGGGAATGGAATTTAATGTCAGTAAATGTTCAGTTATACACATTGGGGAAAATAACTCCATGTTCAATTACTACCTCAAATCCAAGAAAACTAAGAGCAAAGATAGTGAATGAGATTTTGGCATTATAAGAGACAAAGAGCTAAACATGAATTTGCTGGTAGCATGAAGTAGGCTGTTGGTTAACTAGAATCTGTGGCTTATCCATCAGGTAGGAAAATGGGCAGACTAGGTAAGTGAAGTGGTCCTTATCTGCTGACAAATTCTATGGTTCTATGTTGCAATATACAAGTATTGTCAGGAAGGCTAATTATATGATTCACAACACAAAAAAGCAATTAAAACCAGGAACAACATAGAAACATAGAAAGTGATGGCAGAAAGAGACCAAGGGTCCATTGAGTCTGCCAATAAATTACCCGGGACCTAGTGTCAGTCCAGGGACCTATCCCTCCTTAATAGTGCATCCTTCCCTACCTTTGTTATCTGTGCCTTTATTGTGTCCCACCCATGCTTAAAACCTGCCATGGTCCTAGTGCCCACCACCTTGGTCAGCAGACTGTTCCATGGCTCCACCACCCTTTCCAAAAAATAATGTTTTCTCACATCCCTTCTGAAGCTCCCACCCTGCAGCTTCCACTCATCCCTCTGTGTCATTGTGCTGGTGCTTCTATTGAATAGCACCATATGGGGCACTCCACTGATGCCTTTCAGGAACTTAAAGGTTTCATACAAACATACATCCAAACATACAAATGAGCTAGCAGAAACAGACCTCCCAGTCTATCAACAGCTGCTTGGTTCTGCAGCTAGCTCCTTATGTTGCAGCTGCCCCTTCCCCTGCCCCCCTGGGGCCCTCCACCTTACCCACCTTTACTCCCCCTACCACTCTTGTCCCATGCCCTCTTGAAGCTATCCACAGTTCTACATATCACCCCTTCCATCAGGGCATTCCACTTTGTCACCACCTCTCCATGAAGTAATGTCTCCTCATCTCCCTCCTGAATCTTCCTCCCCTCAATCCTTAGTCTATGTCCTCTGGTGTTCCTTCCCTTCCTTAGATTAAACACCCTGTCATTCCCCTCAGTGTTTATTCCCTTCAAGTACTTGAAAGTCTCAATCATGTCCCCCCCACCCCTCCTCTCCTCCAGGGTGTACATGTTCAGCTCCCCCAGGCGATCCCCGTAGTCCTTACCCTCCATCCCCTGTATCATCCTGGTTGCCCTACACTGCACCCACTCCAGGAGAGTGATATCCCTCCTCAGGTACAGCCTCTAAAACTGCACACAGTACTCCAAGTGTGGCCTGATCAGTACCCCGTAGAGTGGCAGGATCACCTCTTTATGCTTGGATGTGAATCACCTCACTATACACCCCAGCATCCTGCTTGCCTTTGCTGCTGCTTTCCTGCATTGAACTGTGTTGTTCATGCTCCCTGTTATTATAACCCCAGGTCCTTTTCTTCCTTATTGATCCCCAGCCTCATCCCCCTTAACCAGTACTCTCTCCTTGGGTCCTTTGTCCCAAAATGCAGAACCTTATAGTTTCTTGCATTGAACCCCAGCTGCCACCTCTTCAACCACTCATCCAGCTTTGTTAGGTCCTGCTGTAACTGCTCCCACCCATCTGTTTTGTCCACTACTGCACCTATTTTGGTGTCATCAGTGAACAGGCTCACCTTCTCTCCATCTCCTCTGCAATGTCCAAGATGAATAACCCAAAAAGCACTGGACCCAACACCAAGCCCTGCGGCACGCTGCTCATCACTGACCTAGGCTCAGAGTATTCCCCCACCACCACCATCACCCATTGTACCCTCCTGCCTAGCCAGTTGGATATCCATCCTGCCATCTTAGGTCCTACTTCCACCCTGTTAATCTTCCCCCCCAGTTGCCCATGTGGTACTGAATCAAAGGCCTTGCTGAAGTTCAGACAGATTACATCCACTGCTCCGCCCCTATCCAGCTCCCTAGTTACCCAGTTATAGTATTGTATGAGGTTCATTTAGCAAGACCTCCCCAAGATGAACCCATGTTGCCTCCCAAACTGAAGGCCATTGGCCTCTGAAAATGCCACCAGCCTCTCTTTTAGTATCATCTCCATTAATTTACCCACAATGGATGCCAGACTGACTGGCCTGTAATTCTCTGGCTGATCTCTTGGGCCGCTATTGTGGATCGGCACTACATGTGCCAAGCTCCAATTGTGAGGTACCCCTTACATTTCCAGGGAGGTGTTGAACAGGTCTGCCAGAGGTTCAGCAAGGACCTCTGCCATCTCCCGCAGCACCCTGGGGAGGATACCATCTGGCCCTGGTGCCTTGTCCACCTTCATCACCCTCAGTCCTTCTAGTACTGGTGTAACCCCCCTGCAAATGGGGGTTCCCAAAAGCCTCACCAGGAGCTTGCCTGAATGCTCCAAGTCTGGAGGTGTTCAGCGTTTAAGCCGCTTAAATGTGAGTGCTTTTACAGCCTTTGGTACTGTCTCTTTAAGAGCTGCTTGCTTGTAGCCATAATTAATTGAAAAGGGGGGACTGTGTGTTCTAATGCCCGAATCCTGCCCGGGCTGCTGTCAATTCACTCTGTTTCTGATGTCGCTACATGTGCAGAGGGAGCCTTGTTGAAAGATATAACTGTTTGCCAGAAATCATTTAGCATGACTTAGAAAATGTAGTTTGTCTAACCTGTCTTTATTTCAGCATGAACTGTTTCAGTGTAGCGCTTTCATTTTGGTTCTGAACTGCTGACTTGGACCAATCAGGATGATAGGGAGACCTTAAAATGGAGCCTGTGGACGAATCAGAACTTGGACTCTCAATTTTGAGCCAGCCACAAGGGGATTGTATGGGCAGTAACTCTGGGAAATGTAGTTTTGACCTTGGCACCTTTTTGCACCAACAGAGGGAGCCCTGCAGTGACTGACAGCTGAATCCACCAACAGAACTGGTGTGGAGCCAAAGGAAATGCCCTGCTCTGTTACTGGAAAGCTCAGATCAGTAGTGACAGTGAAGAGAGAAGAAGCCCTGCTTCTGCCATGCGGTGTGTAGTTTCGCGTGGGAAGCACATGTGAGGCCCTGAGTTTCGGCCTGCAGTCGTTGAGAGTGCCAGTTTGGACTGAATCCGAGTTGTGAGGAGAAAGAAGCACCAGAAGTGTGGAAACCAGGCTCACCCTGTAAAAGACTGGAGATATTGCTGAATCGTGCTCGGTCTGTTAGGAACTGAAACTGCTGTGTGTGCTCTCGGGTGTTTTACAGTAAGTGCGATCGGGATCGAGGAGCAGTCTGCCTGGTATAGTACTTCCCTTTTACATATGAATGTACGCAGTGCTTGTGGGGAACTGCTATTTCATGTCCCCTGTACTGTGAGCTGTATGCTGAAGTTGGAAGCAAACCCCAGCTTGTGTCAGACTAAATCCATTTGTTATCAACTGCAGTTGGGTCCAGTCGCAGGGACCTTGTCTCCATGCCCTGTTGTTTCTGGCAATCCAGAAATGACATCCACCATCCAGTTCTCAGCTTGGGTATTGTGAGTACAAATCAGGGTATTCTCCCTGCAGCCTGTTATCAATTACAAGTGTGTCATCTGATTATTGCTGTTTCATTTCTTCATGAACTGAGCCCCAGGGCTCTGGATTATAGTTTGTGTGTGCTTGTGTTTTTTCCATCAAAGGGCCCCAACCAGCTGCACTGACCCTGGCTAGCCCCCCACAATCCTGGGTACCCAGATTGTGACTTTTTAGGACCCTATATATGTGCACACTACTGTGATTTGAACTTTGCAAAAACTAATCAACCTGATTGCCCCCTCCAGTGTTGCTATTCCCTAAATAAATCAGATTCATTGTTATACTATATACTGTCTGCAGTGTCAGTACATATAGAAACAGTATTGCATTTTGCTGTGTATGTCGTTTAACCTTGTTTTACAGGGGGGTACTCAGAGACGTGCTGCAGAATCAGTCTCGAGGGTAAGTGGTATCTATATGTGTGAAAAGTGTTCATATGTGGGGTATTGGGAAGATAATTCCCGTATACTGTGTCGGCCACTAGTGGGAACAAAGGGGGGTTGCAGTGTCCCAGAGGGCTGTACCCAAGCCAGTTTAATTACTATTAACCCTGACCTCTGGGTGGAGGCACCTGTCATAGAACCTGGGCCCCTTAAACTGTCACTAGCCCGACAGGCAGGGGTAGTAGCCCTTGGGATAGCGCCACCTAGGGGTTACATCTTGGAGGCTACCACTGGGATTAGCGTCCCCTTGTGGCCACATTTACAAATCACTGTTAAAAATAAATGGATACCCCGACAGAAGTGGCTGTGCACCAGTTGGTGGGGTGGTGTACTGGGCAAGAGATCAACCCCCAAAATGCTCTGCTTATCCTGGACATCCCCCTGGATACCAATAAGGACACTGTAGAGGGAGTACTTTCCTAGGTGGAAGGTTTACAAAACCCTGTGGTGGTGGGTCGACATACTAATCTGCTCGCCAATACTTTCATGGCCTTAATAGAGTATAAGGACCCCATAGATAGTTCCAAAGTGCCACAGACTATTACTCCAGAGGAAGCCCTCACTGCCTGGAGAGTGATAACTAAGGACAGTAAAGACCCAGGGGGGAATGAGCCCCCCCACTATCTAAAACTTTTGAAGAGAAATTTGCTAAATTGTTGCTGGAGGAAGGGAAAAATGTGGAGGACTTGAAGAAACTGTTCTTGCCACCTGGGGGCGTACCACCCCCAACATCCACACCAGCTCCAGCCCCTGTCCTTTTGCCAACTTCTATACCTGCCCCAGAGCCAGCAAGTAGTCATGGACCTTACCGCAAGCTCAAGGTATTCTCTGGTATCCGCCCTACTCCAAATGGGGAAGTTGATCTGGAGACCTGGATAGATTCTGCAGCTCTTGCGGTACAAGACTGGCAATGCTCGGAGGCCAAAAAAGGGCCCACCTGGGGGAAAGCCTCCAGGGACCCACCCAACGTACCTTTCGTTCCCTGAGGTCCTCTAATCCTGACGCCAAAGCCCAAGAGTACATAGTCGCCCTTGAGAATGTGTTTGGGGGTACCACTAGTGTTGAGGCCTTGAAACAGAGACTTAAAGAAGTTAGACAACAGCTGGGGGAATTGTTATCTGCCTATATGGATCGATTAGAGGGGATCTTACAAACCATTTTTCAGAAAGGGGGCTGGACCTCTAGTGAAGTGGACCGGGTAAGGTTGGATCATATACTCTGCTCTGCCCTGCACTCCAGCTGGGTGTTACTCAAATTGCAACTGCATCAAAGGAGATCCAGTCCTTCGCCTTTCCATGTGTTCATGAGGGAGGTACAGGAAGTTGAGGGGGAGGAAGGTTTGTCAGAGCCCTGCGCCGTCGTATCTGGTACATCCCCTGCTCCAGGTGCAGGGTCAGATGCTGATGGTCCGGAATCATCGAAATCTCATGACACAATCCGAGATCCCCATGTTAGTCAAGGGGGCCCCAGTCAGAGAGTGACGGTTATAGATGTCCCACCCTGGGACGAACTGCTGAGGGAGATCAGGGAAGCAAAAAATAGTCTCCTTATGAAGGCCCCTCCTGCCAGTACAGGCTCCGATCCTTATCAGACTGCATCTGCTATGGGGGGTGTCACCCAGGCACCTCATGTTGACAACAGTTCAAAACTTGATGTCTTGACTTGGAAGTGAGGGAATTGATGAGATGTCTCCAAATGCTCACCACACCGCTGACTGAGGTGGGACCAAGGTTTTCTGTTGGAAGTGCCCCCGCCCCGGCTCCCAGTGTGATGCCTCGGCCATCTCAATCTCCGGAAGGTATGTTTTGCAATAACTGTGGGAAGGATGGGCACATGAAGAGAGAATGCAGGTCCCCAAAAGACACAAAGTTGCATACTGGCTACAAGAAGAGCTTCGGAGAACAAATCAGTGGTTAAGAGGTGCACGAAATGATCGCAGTGAGGGTCCCAGAAATGCTAACTCACATCCTTTTGTGGCTAGATCATCTACCCAGGCCCTTGCTACCACCTCTCCAGACTGGTCCAGAATAGTGGGTCCCTCCATGGAGACCACTGTAAAGGTGAATGGAGTGTCTACAAGAGCTGTACAGTGGCTCCCAAGTGACAATTATGTTTCAGGACTGGTATCAGAAGCACCTGTCTGATGTGCCCTTACAACCATTGGAAGGACTGCATGTCTGGGGGTTAAGTGAGAAGTCCTACCCCTATTCTGGGTATATCCAAATTTGGCTGTCTTTTCCCACCTCCGTGGCTGCAGTGGCCAAGCAAGAAGAGACCCAGGCATTAGTGTGTCCCCCTACCGGACTGTTTGATCGGATTCCTCTATTAATTGGGATGAATGCGCATATGTTTGGATGGTTGGCACAGTTGTGTTATGAGAAACAAGGGTCAAGGACTGGTAGAGCTTTGAAAATTCCAGCCTTGATCAAGAAGGTCTATGAGGCACAGAGAGATGCTGAAAAAGTGGAACCAGAGGACTGGTTGGAATTGTCTGGAAGAAGGATCCTGAGTCTCTGATTTTGGTGTCAAATGTCCAGTGTACTTACAGGGGTAAGTCCATATCAGAAAGCATGTCAAGAATAAAATTTCTTTATTTATTTTATTTTGTTTTGTTGACCGGGTAAGTGCACTAGACAAATCCTGCCTATTTTCAGGCATGACCTGGGGGAAGGGGATACAGATGAATGCCAACTGACCCTGAACCAGAATAAGCTGTCGGTGGTATTTTTAGTGAATGAAGGAAATTTGGCCAGGACACCGGGGAAATTCCCCTACTCTTTTCGATAAGTGCCATGGGATCTTTAACATCCACCTGAACTACCACCAATCCAGGCAGATGGGACCTCGGTTTAATGTCTCATCCGAAAGACGGCACCTCAGAAGTGCAGCACCCCTCTCATGCTGCACTACAGTGTCAGTACTGGGATATTAACCCAAGTGCCAGATGTGGGAACTGAACCCACAGCCCTCTGATCTCCCGGCCTCAGAGGCGAGTGTGCTACCTACTGAGCCACTGACACTGACGAAAATACTCATGCTGGATGCACCAGGCAATGGGAAATTGCCGGAAGGACTGCTGGTCAAGCCAAGTATTTTGCCTGCCAGAGCCCTTGCTTATTCTAGAAGGGTAATGGTTCAAGTTCATAATATGTCTTATAGAGAGAGTCGAGTAAATAGAGGTTGCACTCTGGCTCATGCACATGGTGCAGATACTGCAGTGTTACCCAGTAACAAGTGTTCGGGGAAGAGTGACAGAGTGACGCCCGACTTGTTCAATTTCGGTGACTCTCCATTGCCAGCTGAACGGAAAATGAGGATCAGTAAGAAGCTTTCCCAGAGAGACCAGGTGTTTTCTTTAAAGGAATGGGACGTAGGATGTGTGCAAGGAGCTGAGCACCATATCCGGCTGCATGATGAAAGGCCATTTTGTGAGAGGTCTCGATGCCTGGCGCCAGCTGACATAGATGATGTGAGACGCCATCTGCAAGAGATGCTTGCTGCTGGTGTAATACAAGAATCCAGAAGCCCATATACTTCACCTGTTGTGGTAGTGAGAAAAAAGAATGGGACAGTAAGGATGTGCATGGATTATCGCACCTTGAACCGGTGGACTATCCCTGATCAGTATACAATGCCCTGCATCCAGGATGCTTTAGACTGCCTGAATGGTAGCAAGTGGTTCTCCATGCTGGATCTTCGCAGTGGGTACTACCAGATCCCGATGGCCCCAGAAGACCATGAGAAGACAGCCTTCATCTGTCTGCTTGGCTTCTATGAATTCATGAGGATGTCTCAAGGAATTTCAGGTGCCCTTGCCACTTTTCAACGACTGATGGAGCGTGCAGTGGGGGATATGAACTTATTAGAGTGCCTGGTATACCTAGATGATGTTATTGTGTTTGGCAGCTCACTGGAGGAACATGAGAGCAGATTATTCAAGGTGTTGGACTGACTGGAAGACTGGCCTTAAACTATCCATCGATAAATGTCAGTTCTTCCAAACCTCTGTAAAGTACGTGGGGCACATAGTGTCCACCAAGGGAATAGAAACAGACCCGAGTAAAGTTGAGGCCTTGACCACCTGGCCACAGCCCCACAATCTAAAAGAACTGCAAAGATTCCTGGGATTCTGTGGTTACTATCGCCGGTTCATCAAGGACTATTCAAGAGTGATTCGTCCTTTACTTAATCTTTATTTATTTATTTATTTGTGAAATCACTTTACAACCTTTGAGCCAGAGGCTTGTTTCCAAAGGTACCTCATCACATTAAAGACATACATAGAGTTTTAGGTTACATAGCATAGGTTTGCTAAAAATAGGCATTCATCAGAGGCGCCACGTCACACTGAGGTCAGACAAAATACATTTAGGTTACAGGGTACAAGTAATTGAGAACTGGTGTTACACAAGTTGGTATCAAAAATTGAGCAATCTAATAGGCATACAATGAAACAGCTGGCACTGGCCAGGTTAGACATAGGTACGGTGTAGCGGGAAGAGGTGGTGGGGAAGGCTAGCTGGAGAGCCGCCCGGTGGGCGTTGTCATGAGAAGTCAAGGTGGAGGCTGCCTTCAGAGACAGGAGCAGCTATGAGTGTTGAAGAGTTGGTTTCAAAGGGTGGTTTTGAACTTGGAGATGGTGGTGGCATTGGTGATGGGGGCAGGGAGAGAGTTAAACCATGTTATCTTACTCAGTCTTACTCAAGGTTACCCTCCTACTAACAAAAAATATAAGAGGTCAGTTTCTTCTGAGCCTGAGGGAGTGTATTTCCATCCCAATTAAGTATTTGGAGCCAGAGGGACCCCTGAGTGTGAAGCTGCTCTTCATGAGATTATATATCAACTTACCCACGCTCCTGTCCTTGCCTATGCAGATCCAGTAAAACCCTATGTCCTATACACTGATGCTAGCCTGCAAGGTTTGGGGGTTGTGTTGTACCAGGAGCACGAGAATGGACTGAGACCAGTGGCCTTTGCCAGTAGAAGCCTGACCCAATCCAAAAAGAACTATCCTGTAAATAAGTTAGAGTTCCTAGCTTTGAAGTGGGCCATTGTTGACCAATTCCACGAGTACCTGTATGGGGCTAAGATACTAGTAAAAACTGACAATAATCCTTTGACCTATGTGCAGACTTCAGCCAAGTTGGATGCTACTGGCCATAGGTGGCTTTCCACATTAGCTACATATGATTACACTGTTGAATACAGAGCAGGCCTGAACCACATAGATGCTGATGCTCTCTTGTGGAGGCCTGTTTCCTGAAATGACTGGGTCAGACTGTCAGAATCTGATATTCGAGCACTCTGCCAGAGAGGAACAAGTGGCCACAGACACAGTAGACTGTCTGGTGGATTGTTTGGGGCCCTCTGAGAATTGCATACCTGCTGCTTATTGCCACTTTTTTGCATTAGACATTGGTGCATTGCTTCAGCTAGACAATGACAGTCTTCAGTGGGCTCAATCCTGAGATCCTATGACCAAACCAGCTTTAGAAGCCCTCTACACAGGGAAAGATGTGTCCAAGTTACACTCCACTGATTTGAGAACTGCGTTGTTATACAAGGAAGGTTCTAAGTTGAAACTGATTAATAGACTGTTATACAGAGAAACAGTAGACAGAGGGGGACAAATAGGCAAACAACAACTAGTTTTGCCCACTGCCTTCTGAGACTTGGTACTGAGGTCCCTACACAACCACATGGGGCACCTTGGTATAGACAGAACACTTCTATTGGCCAGATTCTATTGGTATAAGATGGGGGCTGATGTTGAACAACACATTAAAATGTGTAGTCGCTGCTTACAGAGGAAAGCTTTGCCCAGAGGGCTGCCCCCCTTGTCAACATCACCACTAGCACCCCCATGGAGCTGGTCTGTATTGACTTTCTGAGTTTGGAGCCAGATCAAAGAAATATTAGTAATGTGCTGGTGGTTACTGACCATTTTACGTGATATGCCCAAGCTTTCCCCACCAAGCACCAGAAGGCATCTACTGTGGCAAAAGTACTTGTAGAAAACTTTTTTGTTCACTATGGGGCTCCACAAAGAATCCATTGTGATCAAGGGAGGGACTTTGAGAGTTGTTTGATTAAAGAGATGCTTTCTCTGTGGGGGGTGCGAAAGTCCAGAACCACCCCTTACCACCCCCAGGGGGACCCACAGCCTGAACTTTTCAACCGCACTCTGTTAGATATGCTGGGCACCCTCCACCCCAAGGACAAGCCTAGATGGAACCAACAAATCAGCACCTAGGTACATGCCTACAACTGCACCAAAAGTGATGCCACTGGGTTCTCCCCTACCACCTGATATTTGGAAGAGAAGCTTGACTGCCGGTAGATGTATGCTTTGGAGTTTCTCCTGATGGGGTTCGAGCTGACAACTATTTACAGTATGTGCAAAAGGTAAATGCCCAGCTAAATCATACGTTCCAACTGGCTCAAACCATGGCTGCCAAAAGAAATCTGGCCAACAAAGAAAGGTATGATAAAAAGGTGAAAGCACAGGAACTCCAGGAGGAAGATCGGGTATTGCTAAGAAATCTGGGACTGCATGGCAAACACAAGATTGCTGACAGGTGGCACCATCTCCCTCACATTGTAGTGGGCAAACTAGATGATCTTCCTGTGTACAAAGTAAGGCCTGAGAATAATTAAAAAATGTGTTAAAACAATGTATATAAATCATTTACTGCCCATTGGACAAATCTTGATTGAGTCTGAGCCCCTAGAAAGTGCTCCCTCTGGACCAGAGACCCGAGCTGCTGCTAAGCAAAAGCAAAGAAAGTCTGCACCTACAGATGCTGAGTTAAAGTGTTCCTCACAACAAGTCCCAGTTGAACATGACTGTCAGTCTATATCAGAGGAAAGTGAGTGTGAATTTGAATACTACCCTTCTTATGAACTGAGTAAATTGTTTCAAGGCAATCCCCTAGTCCATCATGGAGATGAAGCTGGGCCTTCTGTACTGCCTAAGCCCCCAGCTTTGTCCTTGGAGCCAATGCTCCCAGAAAGTGAAGTGCAAAGTATCAAGTTGGATGACATGGAATCACTGTGCATGGTGGAACTGTATGAGCTCTCAGAGGAGGAAAATGATGAACTGGCAGTACTTAATTTGTGCCGGTGCTAGCCGGGGCTCAGCCCCGGCGCCTCTTTTCATTCTGGGGCTGAGCCCCGGCAAGCGGCACCATTAAACATTTAAATTTCAGCAGTGAAGAGCTTGAACTTACAGGTACAACTCGCCGATGAACGGTAAGTGATGAGCGCAGGGAAACACGGGAGTCTGCCTGACCACCGGAGGGCGGGGAGGTGGTGCTGAAAGTTTTGTAGTTTTTTTTAATTATAATATCTGACTGTAGTAGTGGTGTCCTTTGCGCGAAATATCACAGCCTCAGGTGCCCACCAATAAAATGGCGATAAAGTGCCAAGGAACAGCTAACTGCCTGCCTACTACCTATTGGGGTCATGCATGTTTCAGTGTTCATCCTTTGCTCAAATCTGAAACCAGTGGAGCACAGGGTGTGTGCGCTATGCTGATTCAAGCAGTATTCGAGGGAGGCAGCAGGAACGCAGTGTGAGGGATGCAGAGCTTATCTACTCACAGTAAGGGCGAGCTGGGTGGTTCAGGTAGTAAAGCAGCTCCAGTTAAATTATTCTTGTTGCAGGATTTCAAACTGTTGTTCCTATGTGGATTAACTAACAGATGATTTCCAGAGCAGATCAAAGTTCAACAGTGAACGCTATTCCGAATGCGTGACACACGGAACTGTATACTAAGCTACTTTATTTTTTGGAGGGGTATACAAATTGATTAAGGGAGGGCACAAAGCTACATATCTACAGCCCCATCTCTCGTCCAAAGAGCATTACTTGACTGGGAATTTGTGGGTACCTTTCCGCTTCCCCACTCAATAAGCATTTGTATTTATTAATTTAGAAATGTTAGCCAAGAGAAGCACACCAGGCTATTGCTAGATTCGGGGTCTAAGTTGAGCCTACTTACAGCAGTTCCAGTGCGGGCGGCTTGCCAAGTTGCCGCAGTGCAGACCATCACCGCTCTCATGGCTCATCCTACATGGGCGGGGCAGGCGTCGTGCTGCAGCAGTTTTCAGGCATCACCTGATCAACTGTTCTGTGGTCAGGTGGTGCAAATCAATGTGTGTCAGCGTAAATGGAGTGGGATGGACGGCGGGCGGGGAGGAGTCATGATTGGCGCCTTACCGCAGGCCGGGCCGTTTTAGTCCAGTCGTGTTGTTGGACTGTTCTGTGTTTGTGTTGGTGACAAACAGTACATTTATTGTCACAGACTCGCAGAGCACTCAGAAACAAGTGTTCTTTTGGGCGAGTGGGGCGACACAGCACACAGGGCGAATTCGTGAGGGATAGACGGAGGATAGTGGTTATATTACCCTTTTTTTTGCAGCTAAAAGGTGAATTCATGGGGTGGGGTGGCTGATGGCTCAGGAGTGGAATAGAAAACGAGTGGGCTGAAGGAGAGGAGGAGGTTCAAGTTGGAACATAACTCTCAACCTCCTGCCTCATAAATCAGGGACAAAGCATTAAAAAATCAGGGGCAAAGGACTAAAATCAGGGACACTTTACACTTCTTTAAAATTGAAGATATTCACTCAGGGAGCTGGAAGAATAAAGGGCTAGTGTAAAATGCATTGTCTAAGACTCTAAGGAAGAACAAGTCTGTAACTTTAATATCTGACATTATTTTGTGCTTATAATTATAACCCCTGTTGTTTGGTCACAGAAACACAATTTTTAGGAAGGACAGAGTAAAATTCTGAGGCAAAATCAGGACGTCCCTGAAAATCGGGACAGTTGAGAGGTATGAGTTAAACTTGTTGGAAGCCAGGCTGCTGAACTTGGGATTCAAGGAGAAGTCTTGCTACCTACCTAATAAAAAGAAATAAATAAGTAGTAAAAAAAGAAAAAACAGTAAAGTGAAGAAGCAGACAGACTGCATTAAAGCTGATAGGTTCAGACTGTCTGTCTGGATTTGACTACTATTAAATTTATTTTACTTAAAGGTTTTCCTAGTTCTCCACAAGTAAAATAACTCCTTCCGCCTTCCTGACTTCTTGATGAAAAACATTTTTGTCACCTGGACGGAGTCGAGTCAGGATATTAAAGACTCTCACTCACCTTATTAAGCTTAACAACAATTTCAAGCAAGCCAGAGACTAAAGGCAGAGCAAAATACAGGCAGAGGAGCACTCTAGCGGACTGCAAGCTGGGTTTAATTCTCACAAGTTCCACTTACATAGCACATTACTGTGCGTGACACGGTGACAGTAACTGTCTTTGTCTCTTTCAAGGGCTGGGCTTATAAAAAAAAAGCTAAGTGAGATAGACAGAGGAGCAGGTTACATCTCTATTCATTTTGGAGACAGGCAGACAGCTGATACATAAATCCCAAAAATGTCTCATGGTCAAAAGAAAATATGGTCGTATTTTTCAAGCCAGAGGTAGTACAGACTGAGGGTGAGCCAGTGACTAAGAGGAAGAAAAGGAGAGTGATAAAAACTACAGAAATGAATCTGAAGCTGTATCAGGTGCCACTGTTACATGTGTCAGCAGTGCTACAAAAGAAAAGCAAGTTCATGATTTTGAAGGAATAGTGCTGTCAAAACAGTTGTGCTAATAGTGACTCTGAATCACAGAGCTCTGGTACTGAAGATGAATTACCTAAACAAGTTGTGGCTCACAGCAAACATTTACTTCCTGCCGGATGGACGTGTGAACAAAACATTTTTTCAGAGCAAATACCGTGGTTAGTCATCAATGGATCAAATCTCAGTTGCAGTGTGTGTCAGCAAGTCAGTAACTTGGGTCCTGAAAAATCTGCTGGAATGAAGCTGGCTAAAGAATGGATCGAAACCTGTGTTACTTCATATGGTACCAATAAAACAAAGCAACAGAAATCACTACGGAAAAGATAGGAGAACATGCACAAACTAAGTCACATGTCGCGTTTGTCGATTTTGAGCAGTCAAAAGACATTGCTGCAATTAGCTGCAAATGCACAGTCTGCCCAAATTGCAACTACGGCCAGAATCTTCAGAACTGCTTATAAAGAAGCAAAGCGAACCGCCTTCATTATATGGTTTTGAAGTAGAAATAGACTGTCAGCAGTTGAATGGACTAGACATGGGTAGGATTTTGCATTCCATGTGGCATGTTCTAACATTCAACATCACATTTCGTCCTGAGATGAAGAAAAAGTTGTTTGCCCAAATCACAGCGATTGCTCTTAAAGTGAGTCTTTACTTGATGAAGCTACTGCTTTAAACAAGAAGAGCGCTTAATTGTGTACATGCGACTGATGTTACCTGGCATGGACTCTCCTGCTAATTTATTTGTGGACCTTGTGGAGCTGCAGGATCTGACTGCAGAGGAATAGTGAACAGTTTATTGTCTGCGCTGAAAAAATTAACATAAATGAAAACTTTCTTGCCAAGTGCCTGGTAGCAGTTGCTCAGTGGCGGAGCTTCAGTGATGTTTGGATGCAATACAGGTGTCGTGAAGCGGTTGTAAGACATGTTTCCAAATATCATAGCATGGCACTGCTCTGCTCATCGCCTAGAGCTTGCAGTCAATGATGTCATGAAAGATGTTGGAGCTATTAATCACTTTAAAAGTTTGTTAGACAAGCTATATTCTCTTTATAACACATCTGGGAAAAATAGGTTAGAGTTGAAGGAATGCGCTGAGCACTTGACATTCAGCTTTGCAAGATAGGTAGAGTGTTAGACACCCGTGGGTTGCGCTAGCTTTAGAACAGTAGAGGCTGTTAGGAATGCTTACCCTGCTCTCTATAAGCACTTCACATACTCTGGGTTAATGACATTTCGTGACAGCACAACACTGAAAACCTACTTTTGGTCTAAGCAAACGGTTGTCATCTATTCAGTTTGTCAGCAACCTTGGAATTATGTATGATGCCCTACAGGAGTTGTCAGAGTTATCTCTTGAATTGCAACATCGCGATTGTACAATTGTTGATGCACACTGAGCTATCTGTCGCCAAATAGCGTATTCGACGCAATGGTAGAAAAACAAGGCAAATTTTTGTCACAGTGTGAGAAAGCCATAGAAGAAAGGATGTTTCAGGGTGTCCTATTGCATGAAAGAAATGTTTGTGACAAGAAGATTCACCTGGACAGTTTTTCCAAGAGCTTAGCAGACAACTTACGGAAACGTATGCTGTCTACAGGAGGCACAACTGGTCACAAGACTGGATATGAGAATCTGATCACCGAAATGAAAGTGCTATATAAGCAGTACTGGCCTGATGAGCTACCTACACTGTATGGAGAAAGTGAGATTGAATCTCTTTGCAGAAGATTTGATATTGGTACTACTGTGAAACCATTCGGCATATAGGGTGTACAAGGAGTCAGGTGGTAAAGAAATTCAGGAGCAGTATAAGTACCTCTGACAGCCGTGGAGCACTATTGCTATCTCCAGTGCCGAAAGTGAGCGCAGGCTTTTCCCAAATGAACCTCATATGCACATCAACACGAGCATCAATGCTTATTGAAACTATTTCATCATTACTATTCCTGAATCTAGTCGGCCCACCATTAAAGAAATTCAATCCCATCCCTTATGTTCGCCATGGTTTGCCAAAGGGCACAGATCAGCTAATGATACACAAAGTAAGGAAAGAAAACATGAGGATAGCCAGAGAAATATGGACATTCTATGGTCTTTTCTCGATTTGTAGAGAATCAAACCAAACCAAACCAAACTCAGAATTTCTTTGCAACCTACAAAACTGGTGTAGCAACATGGATGGTTACTTAATGGTATTTGTAGCTTAATACAGAAACTGTTTTTTTAGCAGGCAGCAGCTGAAACAGTGCGTTATATACTCTTTTCTTTGTGCTACACTTCCACCATGCATTACCACACACACATCAAATTATGTAGATTTTAGCAAGCATCCATCATAAAGTAATGGTGGCTCTAGCTACCACCACCATGCATTACATCATGATGGATACTTGCACAAAATATTATAGTAACTTTTGTTAAGGAACATTAGTGTCTCTTACCTGATCAATCCAAGCTGGGGATTAGCTATTCATCAAAACTGAGTCTGTTCCTGAGGAATTCCTGCAAAGGAAAACAAGAAATTTAAACAGGACACAAAGAAACAAAGGTCGGATTTAAACCACTTGTAAATCATCAAATTAAAAACGTTTTATACTTATCTGATAAGGCACTTAAGACATGTCAAGACCTGTAAAATAAAAGAGAGGTAACTAAATAAAATCTTCTAGAAAAATATTTTTTTTAAAAGACAGATGGTGCAATGCTAGACATTTTAATATCTTGTTCTGATGAGGGCCCCAGAAACTCATGGGTTTTAGATGGTCTGTTTTGAGTATTGTGGCTTTTTATTGAAGATAGAACACACTTCTGTTACAGTGTTCCCTATTATTTATGTTGTTGTTAATGCAGAGCGGTAGTCTCCAATATCCTGATTCCATCCAGATGATAAAAAAATGTTCCCCTAGAGGAGTTAAGGGGAGCATCCCCTTGACTTATAGGGGAACATTTTTTTTTTCATCTGGATGGAGTCAGGATATTGGAGACTCGCGTACTCACCTTATTAAGCAACAACATATACCACATGGTATCTAGCAGGGTACAAGTTTGCCCAATGCCTGGTATTGTATGGTGTGCACGGTGGCCTGGGGTTTCATAAGTATTAGACCATGTCAATGTGATATTATAAAATGTTCTTACTTCAGCAGCTAACTCCCATTCTAACAAATGAATTGCAGCAGGAGCATAATTAATGTTATAGGTAGGCAGAAGCTCCTTGGGTTTTGGATGCTCTGTGGTGAGTTTGGGGCTTTTATTTAAGATAAAGCACACTTCTTTTACAGGTTCCTAACTGTAACAGAAATGTGCTTTATCTTCAATAAGGGAACATGTAATAGAATTGTGTTTATCTTCAATTAAGCCCAAAGCTCACCACAGCACTTCTAAAAACCCAAGAGCTTCTGGGTTTTCTGCACTTACCCTACCTTGGTTTTTGATTGCAGTACCTTGCCATAGCTTCTACATACCCATGATTCTGTAGCTATAACAAACTGCTTTCCTGCTTCACTTTTAATTGGTTCTTCTATTACTTGTACCATGCTAGATGTTATGTGCTACATTTTGTTGCTTAGTAAGGTCAGCCACAGTCTCCAATACCATAACTCCAAGTATAAAGGCAAGATGCTGTGAGTTGTGAAAGCCAAGGCCAGGGATCTGGAGACCAGTGGGCACCCAGAAGCTCTTGAGTTTCATTTCAGATGCTCTGTGGTGAGTGTTGGCCAGGGTTATATATTGCACATAAAACACATTTCTATTCTTTGTCCCCCAAAAAATTTCTTCCCTTGGATTCAGGGATAGGGACCTGGCACAGAATAGAAGTGTGTTCCATCTGCAATATAACCCATCCAAAACTCACCACAGAGCATCTAAAACTAAAGAGCTTCTGGGCCTACCGTCCCAGAGTTCCTGGCCTTCGCTCAATTCACAGCATCTTGCCCTTTATACAAGCCCACAGTCCTTACCAGTGGTCAGTCAGACTCACAATAATTGACTCTACCCCCAAAACAATTCTTACCCAGATCCAGAGGGAACCAGACACAGAAATGTGTTTTATCTGGAATATAAATTATACCCCCAATTCATTACAGAGCATTTAAAACCAAAGAGCTTCACGGGGCTTACCCTGCCTCAGACCCTAACGTATGGAGCCAATTCACAGCATCTTGCCATTGCATTATACTACATGCTCAGCATGATCCTTTATTAGTGCCCGTCAGCCAGGCTCTCCAACCTGACTCCACCCCAAAAAAAATTTTCTTCCCCTGGATTCAGGGGCAGGGAGCCTGATATAGAAATGTGTTTTATCTGCAATATTACCCCCAAAACTCACCACAGAGCATCTAAAAACCCATAGCTTCTGGGGGCCTGGTGGCCCCCAGACCCCCGGCTTTTAGTGTTTGGACTCAGAGCCCTGGCAACTCTTTCTTTACAAATTAAGCACTGTGAACTGGAACAGACTGGTGATATACCAGAACAAGAAGAGTATTTCAAGTGCCCTGACGGTCCACTGGCAGTGCAGGAGAGCTCTCTCTGTGAAACAAGTGGTGACCCCTGAAATTGCAAATACTGGAGCTGACAGTGCCCCACGTTCTAACCCTGCTACCCTGAAAGAAACCCCCCTGGCAAGTAAAGATCTCGCTGAAAGTGAGGACCAAAATGCAGAGACTGTAACAGTTCCCCCTAGAAAGACTGGTAGAGCTGTAAAGCCTGTAGTACGCCTCAGTTACAATTCTCCTGGGAGGCCTGTGGATTTGCCTCTAAATGTGGTCCACAAAGGAGTATATGTGTCCCCAAGCTCATTGCCCAAACTGAGCATAAGTGCTAACTCCAGGTTACTTGTTTCACTCTCTAGATATGGTGCCCCTACCCCATCCAGCCCTAAGGTAACTGATAGGGAAGTGGCCCCTCTCTTCAGGTTTCATGTGTAGGAGGTAATAACCTGAGTAAGGTACAATGTGTGTATAATGCTGTGTAAAAAGTAATGTGCTGAAAAGTATCAGAAATGTGTTTATGGCAAAGGTGATATGGTGACTAATGATTACACGTATAAGCCTAATATGTTAGTGATGTAAATGTATATGATGTTGTATTGCAATTTATAAGGGTACCTACTTGACGTGGACACCAAGTTTTTCCAGGCCAGGAAGGGTGTAACCCCCCTGCAAATGGGGGTTCCCAAAAGCCTCACCAGGAGCTTGCTTGAATGCTCCAAGTCTGGAGGTGTTCCACATTTAAGCTGCTTAAATGCGAGTGCTTTTAGAGCCTCTGGAACTGTCTCTTTAAGAGCTGCCTGCTTGTAGCCATAATTAATTGAAAAGGGGGAACTGTGTGTTCTAATGCCCGAATCCCACCTGGGCTGCTGTCAATTCACTCCGTTTCTGCTGTCGCTACATGTGCAGAGGGAGCCTTGTTGAAAGATATAACTGTTTGCCAGAAATCATTTAGAGTGACTGAGAAAATGTAGTTTGTCTAACCTGTCTTTATTTCAGCATGAACTGTTTCAGTGTAGCTCTTTCATTTTGGTTCTGAACTGCTGACTTGGATCAATCAGGATGATAGGGAGACCTTAAAATGGAGCCTGTGGACGAATCAGAACTTGGACTCTCAATTTTGAGCCAGCCACAAGGGGATTGTATGGGCAGTGACTCTGGGAAATGTAGTTTTGACCTTGGCGCCTTTTTGCACCAGCAGAGGGAGCCCTGCAGTGACTGACAGCTGAATCCACCAACAGAACTGGTGTGGAGCCAAAGGAAATGCCCTGCTCTGTTACTGGAAAGCTCAGATCAGTAGCGACAGTGAAGAGAGAAGAAACCCTGCTTCTGCTGCGGCGTGTAGTTTCACGTGGGAAGCACGTGTGAGGCCCTGAGTTTCGGCCTGCAGTCATTGTGAGTGCCAGTTTGGACTGAATCCGAGTTGTGAGGAGAAAGAAGCACCAGAAGTGTGGAAACCAGGCTCACCCTTTAGAAGACTGGTGATACTGCTGAATCGTGCTCGGTCTGTCAGGAACTGAAGCTGCTGTGCGTGCTCCCAGGTGTTTTGTGGTAAGTGCGATCAGGATCGAGGAGTAGCCTGCCTGGTATAGTACTTCCCTTTTACATATGAATGTGCGTAGTGCTTGTGGGGGACCGCTATTACATGTTCCCCGTACTGTGAGCTGTATGCTGAAGCTGGAAGCAAACCCCAATTTGTGTCGGACTAAATCCATTTGCTATCAACTGCAGTTGGGTCCAGTCGCAGGGACCTTGTCTCCATGCCCTGTTGTTTCTGGCAATCCAGAAATAACATCCACCATCCAGTTCTCAGCTTAGGTATTGTGAGTACCAATCAGGGTATTCTCCCTGCAGCCTGTTATCAATTACAAGCGTGTTATCTGATTATTGTTGTTTAATTTCTTCACGAACTGAACCCCACGGCTCCGGATTATAGTTTGTGTGTGCTTGTGTTTTTTCCATCAAAGGGCCCCAACTAGCTGCACTGACCCTGGCTAGCCCTCTACCATCCTGGGTATCCAGAGTGTGACTTTTTAGGACCCTATATATGTGCACAGTATTGTGATTTGAACTTTGCAAAAACTAATCAACCTGATTGCCCCCTTCCGTGTTGCTGTTCCCTAAATAAATCAGATTCGTTGTTATAGTATATACTGTCTGTGGTGTCAGTACATATAGAAACAGTATTGCATTTTGCTGTGTGTGTTGTTTAATCTTGTTTTACAGGGGTCCTCAGAGACGTGCTGCAGAATCAGTCTTGAGGGTAAGTGATACCTATATGTGTGAAAAGTGTTCATATGTGGGGTCAGTTTAATTACTATTAACCCTGACCTCTGGGTGGAGGCACCCGTCATAGAACCTGGGCCCCTTAACCTGTCACTAGCCTGACAGGCAGGGGTAGTAGCACTTGGGATAGCACCACCTAGGGGTTACACCCTGCTGCCCTCAATCCTACCATCTGTCATCTCCCCCTTCCCCACTCTACCAGCCCGATGTGGTATTGTTCCCCCCTTCTCCTGCGTGAACACCGAGCAAAAGTAATCATTTAGTCCCTCTGCTTTGTCCATCCCCTTTGCAACCCATCCCTCTCCCTTTCTTATCCTCACTATGTTGTCCTTGCACTTCCTTTTTTCCCGAATGTATCTGAAAAATCCCCCCCACCCCGATTTCCTGCACTAACCTAATTTGCCTCATGGCATTTGCTTTCCTCACCCTCCTGGTCACTTCCTTCGAGCACCTAGCATACTCCTCCCTATCCCCCTTCCTTTCTGTCCTTCTAAACTTCATGTATGCTGCTCTTTTTCTCCTTACTCCCTCTACCGCCTCTCCGGGTAACGAGCATGTTTTTTTCGCCTTGCTCTTTTTACTCTGTACCTTAGTACACAAGTCCATTGCTTCCATGATTCCCTTTTTGATTATGTCCCATTTCTGTTCTGCTACCATTTCTGTCTCTATGCCTTGAAGTCTCCCTTTCAGTAGCTTCCGCATCCTCGCGAAGTCTGCCCTCCTGAAATCTATCACCTTTGTTACTGCTTGCTCTGACTCTCTGCTCATCATGTTAAACCACACCATTTGGTGATCACTGTCAGCCAAGGGGCCCTCCACCCTTATTTCCCTCACTGTCTCTCCATTTGAAACTACCAGGTCTGGCGTGTTCCCTATCTTAGTGGGTTGAACCACAAGCTGAGTCAGGAATCCCTCCTGGATTGTGTCCAGCAGCACCTGCTCCCTGGCTCTGGAGGTGACTGGAATGCTTGTGGGAAGTTGAAGTCCTCCACTCTGACCACGTCCCCCTTCCTACACACACCCCTGATTTGCTCTGCTAGGACCCTATCCTTCTTCTGTCCTTGGGATGGCGGTCTGTATATAACTGCAAACCTCAGATTCCTTCCCCTAGAGTCCAAAAACCTCATCCAAATTGTCTCTGTTTCCCTTTCTTCCCCTTCTAGCCTTGTTCATTTGATCCTGTCTCTTACGTAGATTGCTACCGCTCCCCCTTCCACCCGATCTTTCCTGTATATTTTGAATCCTGGGATTGTCAGGTCCCAATCCCTATACTCGGTGGCCCAAGTCTCTGTGATGGCCACAATGTCTGCCTTCTCTACCACCACGAGCGCCTGTAATTCTGCACCTTTGTTGTCTATGCTTCTCACATTCAATGAGACCACCCTCCATCATGCCTCCTTCCCTTTCTGATGCTGCAAAACCTCCCCTCTATGACCTTCCTTTACAGTTCCCCCATCTCTTTTTCGGCTAGCTTGGGGGGTAGGATTGATTGGGCATTTCTCCCAGGGTCCTTTCCTACCATCTGTTCCCCCCCCAAGCTAGTTTAAATCCACCTTGTCCACTACATACTCCAACTTCTACTTCAGAACCTCCATCCCCTCCTTGCTTAAGTGCAGCCTATTCCTAGTATACAAGTCATTGTTGTTCCACGTTTTCCCTCATACACCCACCACCCTATATCCCTTGGATTTACACCATTCTCTGAGCCACTCATTGAATTCTCCAATTCTCACCTTCCTCGCTGTGCTTGCATGTGGTACTGGGAGCACCTCTGAGAGGGCTACCAAATCCCCTACCTCCTCCTTGCCATCTCTTTGAACCTTCCCTTTACCACTTCTACTGTCTCCCCCCCACCAGGTCATTCATTCCCACGAGTACTACAATGTGCGGTCTCCTGCTGTCTCTCCTTATGCACTTTAGGATTGTTTGCCCCACCCCTTCTGCCCTTAGCCCCGGTATGGATTCCACCCACACACAACTGTGCCGTTCCCTCCTGCTGCCCCATCTGATCCTCTTCAGTATGGAGTCCCTTGCTACCAGTACTCCCACTTCTGCCTCTGTCCTTCCTCCTTTTCCATTTTCACCCTCTCCTTGCTCCCCCCTTCAAGGGACAAGGTCCTTTGTTTCAGTGGCTCCCCCTTCTGGTCCCACCCTCCTGTCTTTCTTGCTTTCCGCTCTTCCTTTCACCCCCTACCACCCCTGCCCTGCCCTCTTCACCCCATTGTCTTCCCAATCCACTCGTCTATTTCCATTCTTCACCTCCCTCTTCATTGATTTATCTTCTCTTTCTCCTTCACCTGCCCTCTGCTGCACATCATCTGCCATCTCCTCCCCTCCTCCCGGTGTCCTCAGTATTTTGAACCTGTTACTCTCCTCCTCCCCTCTGGTCTGCACGGTCAGTTACCGCCTGACCTTAACCCTCCTTCCACGGGAAGACCCGGCCCTGATCCATTCCTTCATCCCAGACTGCCCTGCTCTTCTTCCACCTCCTCCACTGCCCTTATGCCACCCCTCCTTGGGTGTCCCCCAATCCTAAAATTCCCCCCCCCCTCCTATCCTCATGCTCTCCAGCTCTCCCTCAGTCCTCCTTACCATCTCCTCAAGGCCCTCAGCTTGTGACAGATTGGACATCCTCCCAACCTCCACAATACGTTCATCCAGACAGCTGGCCTGCATCCATTGCACCCAACAATCCTTCCCATATCCAGTCCTGCTTCCACCCTCAAGAATAATTCAGCCTTTCCAAAGTATTCGAGCCCTTCTACTTCCTCCTCCTATGTCACGTGCCTTATATTTCTACCTACAGTAGTTAATCTCCTGGGATACCTATACAATGGGTGTTACCAAACAGCCTGTCTTGGTACCATAAGAACCAGCACCACCTATAAAACAGCAGCAGTAGTACCTTTAGGACTAAGCCCCTTTATAGTATTACAAAGCACCAACCATAAAGCAGTATCTGAAAAAAGCAGTATCATAAAGCAGTAAAAGTGCTGTCCATGAGCAGTAGCACAGTAGTAACTTTCGCGCCAAGCCCTTCCCCCCTCCCCTGTATCCCTGTGTGAGGATGACCTCAGTTACTATTTTAACCCTTTTAGGACATACGTCAATATACATCTGAGCAAAAGTTAATGTCCCCCGGCAGTTGGTTGCATCTATGTCCCTGTTATATTGACAGTTCTTGTGTTAAACTCTCTCAGGGTCTCTTCTCTTGGTCTCTCCCTCCTCTTATTGGCCCTCTCAATTTCTGGGTGTGGCTTGTCCCCTTTTTAAATCTGGTGGCACTGATGGGAGGCTGGGTGGGATATTCTGAAAACCTCCAACAAAGAAATTCAGGTCCTCACTCCCTGAGCGCTGCAAGCCGATCCGGCGGCTGAAAATAGGAAGCTTGTTCTCTGCGGCTCCCTCTCCTCCTCTAGGCAATCCGGAAGCAGTCCCCTCCAACACCCTGGTACCCACCAATGTGGTCCAGCTGGTCCCTCCATGTCTTTCCTGGTGTGACTGCTCTGTCCTGCAAGTGCAGCTGGGCTTTTACTATTTATAGCCACAGCCATGGTTCAAGCCCATTTGGATTATATGCCCTTGCTTGGTGCTGTTGATTGGACGGCCATGTGTGCGGGAGATTTTTTTTTCTTTTTTTTTTTTCCCAATTGTTTAACCAGGTGAGACACACTAAGCTAATAGCTTGTTTACAGGTGCAACCTGGGAGCACAGGGAAGTTAAGTGACTTGCTCAGGGTCACACAGTATGCAAGTGGGGGCTGTGGGATTCAAACCCAGGTCTCCAGATTTGCAACTCAGAGCCTTAAACCACTGTGCCATACTGCCTCCTAATTTTAAAAACCTCCAACAAAGATATTCGGTTTCCCGCTCCCCAAGCGCTGCGAGCCGATCCAGCGGTCGAAAAAAACAAATTTAAATATCTGTAAATTCTTTCTCCGATGGCTGGTCTCCAGGCATCCATGCAGATGGGTTGTACCTCCTGATGCAAATATGCAGGCAGGAACTAAGCTCTGCAGGTAGGGATATCCAGCCCTCCATTTCCTGTTTCCACCAGTTCTTCTGAAAGCAGTCCAAATGTGGCAATACTATCTGAACTTGGAAACAAAAACAAGAAAATTGAGCCATACATGGCCGATTGGCCAACTTTGTACATTCTAGGAGGGAAGCAGAAGCTTGGAGATCAGCCGTCGGAGAAAGAAAATTTACAGGTATTTAAATTTTGTTTTCTCTCTCCTAAGCTCGTCTCTGTGCTTCCATATAGATGGGTCACACAAAAGCAGTACATCCCCAGATATCCCGGGTGGGAAGAATGTAATTGCCCTTAAGAATCTACCACTGCCTGAAGAACTCGGAGGTGAAAGGACGCCTCCGCTGAGGTTGTCACATCCAGTTTGTAAACTGTTGTGAACATGTGAATGGATGACCATGTGGCCACCCTGCATAGATCTGCTGGAGATGTTTCTCTGAAGTCTGCCCATGAGGTGGCCATAACCCAGGTAAAATGGGCTCTAACTGGGCCAGGCAAGGTTACTCCAGCCTGATCATAAGCAGTGGTGATGACAGAACAGATCCATCTGTCTATAGAGTCCTTCAAAGCTTTTTCACCCATATTTTGACCTGTCATTAGAATGAATAAACCGGAAGTTTTTCAAATACAATCCGTTCTTTTGATATACATTTTCACCGCTCTCCTTGAATCTAGCGTGTGAAATTATTCTTTCCTTTTCGTTTGTTGGGTGTGGGCAGAAGGAAGGCAAAATCAACTCCTGGTTCCAATGGAAAGGAGAAATAACTTTTGGTAAAAAATCTGGATCTGTTCAGAGCACCACAGAGTCCTGTCGAAACACAGTATATGGCACTTTGGTGGACAAGACTCCTAGCTCGCTGATTCTCCTGGCTGAAGTAATAGCTATGAGAAAAGCAACCTTCATTGTGAAGTGCATGAGGGATGTCTCCTTGAGAGGCTGAAAACGAGCCTTGGTCAAAGCTTTGAGAACCAGATTAAGCCTCCAAGGTGGTATCGTTGGCTTGAGTGGAGGGCGTCTTAAAGTTGCTGCCCTTAGAAACCTCCTGACATGGGGATGTGAACCCGGTGATTCACCTGAATCCACCAACAAGAGTGCCCCAGCGTGGAAACCTGAACCCTTAAGGTGGCTGGCTGCAGATCTTTGTCAAACTCATCTTGAAGGAACTGCAGTAGTGCAGGCAATGATATTGGCTGATTCTGTATGTGTTTGGATTGAAGCCAGAACAAGAATTTCCTCCAGATTTCATAATATACTTCAGAGGAAGAGGGGTGACATGAGTTCACCATCATTTCAATAACAGGAGCTGTGTAGCCTAGCTCTTTCAAAGTTTCATACTCAATCTCCAGACCAAGAGAGAGAGGTTGCCCAGATTGGGGTGTAGCATCGGACCCTGTTGGAGAAGGTCTGAGCTGATCTGGAAGGTTAGAGGTGTTAACCTTGAAAGATGAATGAGAAGCAGGAACCATAGGCAACAAGGCCATTGGGGATGGACTAGAATCAGTTCTGCCCGGTCCAGAGCCACTTTGTGGAGGTCTCTGGATGGAAGTTGTATTGGAGGAAAGGTATACAGGAGACCAAACTGACCCCAGTCTAGGGAAAAGGTGTCCTGAGCCACCGCTAGTTTGTCCTCGGCCAGGGAGCAGAATTGCTTTACCTTAGAATTTTGCCAGTAGGTGAAAAGATCCATCAGAGGATGTTAGGATGTGGAAGGCACTGTCCTTCAGCTCCCATTCCCCTGGTAGAACATTTTTGCCACTGAGCCAGTCTGCTGTGACATCTTCCTGCCCGGAATGTACATTGCCCTTATGCTCGCCAGGTAGTGCTCAGCCCATTGGAAGAGAAGCAGGGACTCCCGTAACATTTTTGAGCTTCTTGTTCCACCCTGATGGTTGATGTATGCCATTGTTGTCCGACTGTCTGTTAGAATCAGAACGTCCTGATTGAGGACTTGCTGTTCGAAGTGTATCAGTGCTAGATGTACTGCTCTCAACTCGAGGATGTTTATGCTGTACCTTGTTTCTAACAGCGACCACTTGCCCTGAGCTGACAGCTGATGCAGGTGAGCCCCCCAGCCCCTGAGGCTGGCATCCGTCGCGATTCGGATTTGGTGTGGATGGCCCAACGTATGACCACAAATGATACTTGTCCTCTGAGTCCGCCACTGGAGGGAAGTTTTTATCTGTTGAGAAATTGGGATCAGTTGGTGCTGACTGTGTCTGGACTGGGACCACAGCCTAAGCAAGTGTGCTTGAATGGGCCTTATGTGGACTAGAGCCCAATGGACTGAATCCGCCAGCGATACCAGAGTCCTAATTAGCTGCATGAAGGAGTGAGCTGGCAGCTGAGGAGTTGTGTGAAACTTCTTGAGCTTCAGCAGGTCCCTGAATTTTGCTTTCGGGGGAAACACCTTGTTGGCTTATGTCATGAAGTCTGCCCCCAGGTGGTTCAAGGTCTGGCTTGGAGTTAGTGAACTTTTCCCCCAGTTGATGACAAAACCATGGGCTGACAGGCAATGGACTACCCCCGCCACTGCTCGTACTATTTGGTCCAGCTGCGGGGCCTTGATGAGAACATCATCCAAGTAAGGGAAAAGTTGCATCCCTCATTTCCGAAGATGAGGTATGACCGCTACTAGCACCTTGGAGAATGTCCTAGTGGCTGAAGGAAGCCCGAATGGCAGTGTTTTGAATTGGAAGCGCTGCTCCCCCACCTTGAACCTGAGGTATTGCCTGTGTAGTTCCTGAATGGGAATATGCAAATAGGCATCTTGTAGATCGATGGATGCCAGAAAATCCCCTTGCGCAACTCCCTGATGATTGATAACAAGGTTTCCATCCTGAAGGGTCTGCTGCAGATAAAATGATTCAGGAGTTTGAGGTCTAGGACTGGCCTGAATCCCACTGTGTGTTTTGGCTTGATGAAGAATAGGGAGTAGACTCCCCTGACTGATCTCTGTGGTGGGAACTTGCTCTATAGCCCCTGCTTGAAGAAGGTCTGTAATGGCCTGTAACATCGGCTGTGTCTTGTACGGGTTGCCCGAGAAAGGGGAGGGTACCACATGAGGTAGTGGGAGCTTGGAGTCAAATTCTTTTAGGTAACCCTTGCTGATGATGTCTAGGACCCATCTGTCTGACGTGGTTTGGATCCATTCCTTGAGAAATTTTGAAAGTCTGCCCCCTACTTCAGGATGGACCCAGATAGCTTAATTGCATCTGGGGCCTGAGGACCATGATTTTCTCCTGCCTCTTGACTAGGGCTTATGCACTTTAGCTGTCCCTCTGGATTCCTTCACCGCTTCCTTCAGAGCTGAGCCAAACGGGAGATTACCTTCATAGGGGGTGTTTACTAAATGGCTCTTTGAAGAGGAGTCTGCTTGCCAGGCCAAAAGCCTGAGGTTGTGGCCAGCGGAAGTTTGATAAAGCATGGTCCGAGTGGTGCACCTGACCGCCTCCTCTGATAGGTCTGCTGCATAAGCCGATGCCAAACCCATTAATTGCAGCTGATGAATAATATGTTTGTTCTTCTCTGGGTCTTCAGCGAATTGAAAAGCTAATTCTGAGGCCCAGGCTCTGGCTGAAAAAAGATTGGCAGTTGCCACCTTGAGAGACATTGCTGATGCTTGGAAGACCTTCTGGAGTGAGGCATCCACTTTCCTGTCCACTGGGTCCCTGAGTGATGCTCCTCCCTCAGCTGGGATGACCGTCTTCTTGGTGAGGTTCAAAATCAGGGGGTTTAATTCTGGGGCAGTCTAGCCACTTTTCATATTGTTTCTTGTCAAACTTGAGGAGCTTAGAGATCCGCCGGGGCACTGGATAGGTGTGATCTGGACACTGCCATTTCTCTTTTAGCAAATCTTCTATGAATGGAGGAATAGCAAAGGTTGTGGCTGGTTTGGTGGCAGATGCCAGGTGAAAGGCCCGTTTTTGTTGTGTTGGAGCCACCGGGGAAGAATCGAGATGAATTTCAGCTATGACCTTCTTGATGAAAAAGTCTAGGTCCTCCAGGTCAGTTTCTGGATGGGGAGTCATCTGAGTCTGAGGATGAGTCCCCTAGCTCCCCCTCTTCTAGAGAAGAGGAACTGGAGTCTGAGGAACTGTCTATACGATGCTTCCCCTTATGGGTGCCCCTAGATCTACTCTGAGAACAAGAACTTATCTTTCTCTTGTGGCATGAGGAATGCTGATCCTCCTCGTCCAAGGATCTGCTCCTGTATTGGGATTTTTTCCTTTTATTGTAGTGATGTGAGGACACCTGCCCCTCTTTGGATGAGGACAGGGACGGGGTCCTCTTTCTTTTTGCCTTCTTGTGAGGCCTGACATCTGGTGATCCCGGAGGTTGCCAGTCAAAGCATGCAGGGTCCAGAGCAAAGGCCCTATTTAGCTCGTTTATGAGGTCTGGGGCTAGAGAGGGGGCTGCAGACAGCTGGGTCTCTCTGGTGGCCACTGTTCTCTCAGTCCCGATGGCTGCTACATACTCAGACCTGTCTGTCTGTTGGCTATCTGTCTGGGCCGAGGAAAGGGAGGCCTCCGTCATGTCCTCCCCATTTGTAGACGCTGCCTTCTCACATTTTAGGCAAGGCAAACCTGCGAAAGTGATCAGAAGAGGGGATTTGCAATGCTGGCATTTTCTGCCCCTGGCAGGCTTGTCTGAGGCCATGACTGAAAATGGCTCTAATTCCCTTTGATTCCACGCACCCCCCGAGGATTCCTGATAATATGGGGGGGGGGGGAGCTGGCTGGAAGAATGCTAAAGCCCCGATGAAACACTGCTGCTGGCCCTTTAAGGGCAAAAAGTTGAGCTGTTTAAACTGTTGGCTGACTGGTTAATATTTTCTTGCTCCCTTAGTGCTGGGGGGGTGGGGGGTGGGAGAGGCCTGCAGTATGTGTGAGAAACTCTGTTTATTCCTGAGCAGCACTCCTTGTAAAATGCAGCTCATCGATGAGATAGCATTGGAACGTTGACGAGCAACTGAATTAGAGCTGCAGGCCCACTGTTGACGAGCAGCTGAAAGAGTCAGGGAAGCCATCCGTCAGCAGGAGAAAAACGGCCCTGCCGCTGATGAGAAGAGAATCCTCTCAGAGCACTGAGGTGCTAATACTGTCCAATCGCCCTAAGATGGCATCCATCAATGAAATCCACCAGTAGATGAACTCCAAGGCTACAATGAACACTGGGTTGGGCCCAGAATCATGAGAAAAACCTCTGTGGTAAAGTGGGGCCAGTCTGTGCAGCTTGCAAGGCTGAGACGGGGGCCCACGCAGGAGTGCTCTAAAGTGCTGAGATTCTTCAGCAAATCCAATAAGAATTACATTTTGCGACTTACAGTCTGATGTCTTCAGCCCTGCCGCATGGTGACAGAGCTCTGCTGCAGAGTACCTGCTAGTTGGAAGGCAGGACGTTAAACTGGTAGAAACAGGAAATGGAGGGCTGGATATCCCTAGCTGCAGAGCTTAGTTCCTGCCTGCATATCTGCATCAGGAGGTACAGCCCATCTGTATGGAAGCCCAGAGACCAGCTTAGGAGAGAGAACAGGAAGCTCATTCTCTGTGGCTCCCTCTCCTCCTTTAGGTGATCCGTCAGCAATCCCCTCCAGCACCCTGGCACCCACCAATGTGGTCCAGCTGGTCTCTCCACGTCTTTCCCAGTGTGGTTGCTCTGTCCTGTGAGTGCGGCTAGGCTTTTACTATTTATAGTCCCCAGCCATGGTTCAAGTCTGTTTGGATTATGTGCCCTTGTTTTGTGCTGTTTACTGCACGGGTGTGTGGGCAGTAGAGTTTAAAAACCTCCAACAATGAAATTCAGTTCCGCACTCCCCGAGTGCTGCAAGCTGATCTGGTGGACGAAAGTAGGAAGCTCATTCTCTGAAGCTCCCTCTCCCCCTTTAGGTGATCTGGCAGCATTCCCCTTAATCATATCCCCCCCTCTCCTTCCCTGGCTCCAGTGAGTACATGTTCAGCATTTTTAGACACTCCTTGTAGGAGACTCCCTGAAGGCCATGTATCATCTTCATCACTCTTCTCTGCACAACCTCTATTTTGTCCTTGTCTTTTCTAAGGTGAGGGCTCCAAAACTGGACACATTACTCCAGGTGTGGTCTCAACAAGTGATCAATAAAGGGGAGGATCACCTCCCTGATCCTACTATCTATTCCCCTCCCTATACACCCCAATGTCCCGCTTCGCTGTATGCTTTGTTACACTGGCTTGATTCTTTTAGGCTGTCACAAATGATGACTCCCAGGTCTCGCTCTTCTGAAGTAGTACTAAGTTTAATCCCATTTACCCAGTACTCTGTCTGAGAGTTACCATCCCTAGGTGCATTACTTTGCACTTCTTCAAATAAAATTTCAGCTGCCACACATTTGACTATCTTTCTAGCCTTTGGAGGTCTTCCTTTAGCTCCCTAACTCCCTCTGCGCTGTCCACCCTACTGCTAAGCTTAGTGTCATCAGCAAAAAGGACAGGATTACCCTGTATTCTATTGCCAATTTCACTAATGAACATGATGAAGAGGACTGAGCCCAGGATCAATCCCCGAGGTATCCCACTTGTGATATCTCCCTCTGTTGATCTCACCCAATTTACAACAACCCTCTATTTTCTGCCCCAAGCCAACTTCCCACCCACCTGACTATGTCCTTTGCCATTCCAATGTCCCCCAACTTCTTCAACAGGTGCCTGTGTGGCACCGAGTCGAATGCTTTACTGAAATCAAAGTAGAGGAGGTCCACTGTGTGTCCGTTGTCCAACTCCCTAGTCACACAATCCTAAAAAACAGTAAGGCATGACCTCCCTGCCACAAACCCATGTTGAGCAAAGGTTGAGAGGTTCACTGGTTGCCACAGAAAACCTGAGATGCAGACAGAGGCCTGTCTGTGTATGGATGCCCATACATTATCTTTTATAGTATAAGGCCATCCATGCCGATTTCAGACACTCTGTTTCCTTTCAGTGAACTGGCAGGTGGGGGGGGGGGCACTTGAGGGTTGGTGGTGGGCTCGAACTACTGATTCAACATGCAGCTAGTGACTACAGCTATTTCTTTAAGTTCAAGTTTAAAAAAAAAGCTTCCGGCTCGATTAACTGGAGGAAAGTAGCTGTGAAGTGGCATCCTAGGTTGAACTGCAGTAGTGACCTCACTGCTGCAGCACAACAACATATTGATGCGCTACAGCAGCACAACAACCCAATTCTACGCATGGATTTCCCTGCAGAATGACATTTCACCATACACTATATGACTCTCTTGAATCAGCAGGAACACCACCAGCAAGGGTGTAGCTACTGATACTCCAAGTAAGCCATGGTGTATCAAGTTTAGTAGGAGGGGGGTAGCAAATAAGCTGGCCAGCAGTGGTCTGCCCTCTCTAGACTATCACATTTAAATTCATCTGTTTGGCTTTGCAGGCTTTTTCTTTTCTCTGTCAGCTTTGTTTAATGGGGGTGGTAGAATGGACTGCAGACATTGAAGCTGAAGGTCTCAGTTAGGTCTGCATGGTCCGCCTGCATAGTGATTGGCTGCGGCATCTGGTAGGGGGGTGTAGTAAGTCTTGCATGGTGAGTTTAAATACCCCAGCAAAGTTAGAAGCCATACTGTTAGTTCAATTGTACTGGTAGCGAGACAAGCAGTAAAATAACTGAGGAGCAACAGACAGAAGAACAGACTCAGAGCCAGCTAAAAGAATGAAGACTTCATGTGGAGTGGCAAATGAAGCAAATCTGCCTACCTGCAAGGGAGAGAGAAGAAATTCCTGCCATGGTCTTGGATTTGTGGTGCAGTCAGTGGTATTTACCAGTGAGCAATGAGCACCACAATAGCAGCATAGACAGATAGCAGGTCTAGTGTGGGAATCATCTGATTCAAGCCTGGAACCTCGGACTCGAGTCGGTGGGGTGGCAGGCATGGACAACAGGGGTGGAGGGGGTAGCAGTGTGGCAGGTTGGTGTACAAATCTGAAATGCCTGGCTACACCCCTGCAGTATTTACATTTGTAAGTCTGACAGCTATCTCTGCAGACTCTGGGGAGGCATTTATTTGCAAACGCATTGTGCTTCACAAAATCAACTACATTTAAATGACTAAAAATAGGCATGCAAGTCTGCAGTCCCTATCAGAATGAAGTCAGTTGTGTTGCACCACAGAAATGTCCACTGGTGTGGGATTTATGACGACAGAGGGAAGGAGAGGTAATTTATGAGTACGGGCTTTAAAAATACCAGGAAATGAGAGCTGTAGTTGCTGTATTTTATTGCAGGTGTCCTCTGACTACATAGGTGCTTCAGAGTCCTAATAACACCCAGAGTGAAAGAATATGCTTTACTCTAGATAAAAAGGAAATTTTTCTACTGCAGATCTCTCTAACATTTTAACAAGCCATTTGATATTATCTTTTGGAGGAGCCTCGCAGTAAATCTTTTTGCACAGAGAAAGTTAGTGCCAGCTACTGAGAGAGCCAGATGTAACATTTTGCCACTGTTGCTAGCATAGGCAGCAGCTGTGTCTGTTGCGCGCTTCCCACCACAGACAAATCCTGTATTCCTGGCATACATGCAGCAGTACAAAGTTAATGGTGCCATCCCAGTGCTGGCACGATTAGAACAATATCCTGTAAAACGTGTGTGTGTGTGTGTGTGTGTGTGTACACAGCTCCCTTTTGTGCTTCCACAGGCTGAATGCCTTTACGATCTACGACCAGGAGACCCTGACATATTGAGCAATCCCTCTGGTCCATCCTTAATTGGTTCATTTCAAGTACGTCATTCTTTGCTCTTGGCTGTGACCAGCGCCTCCAATTAGATCACTCCAATCTATATGCACATGCACCGTGTGATGAGTCTCTGTCCTTCTGTCTTTGATTGATATCTGTTTTCATGCACAGCAGGCTGCTGTTCCTATAGCTGTGCTGATGTTTTTTTACGATTAATTTAGTTTCAAAGTGATTATTTTTAATCATATTTTTGCCCAAAACATTAAGGTTCTGCGGGGGCATTAATATCAGTGGAAAATAGCACTTTGTGTTTGCATTTGATATGTCTTCAGCATCAGCACGTTACTCTTGCCTGTTGTCATGGATGGCAGAGTTTTACATGAATTATGAAGCGTTCTTCCCAAGAATATGATGTTTTATGGCTTTCAGAATCCCATTTTGTATTGTGTTTTGTACCAAGAGGCTGTTTATGCCAGGTACGCCTACTGATTCTGGTTGGAAGGTGTGGCATCATATCGAGGAGTACTATGAGATACCAGGCTGCTGTGGAAATATTTATCTAATATTTATTAATTGTTATAAACTGGACCTTGAAAATCTTGTAATTGTTGGAATAATTATTTTCTAACAACCGTATACCTAACCTGAAGTACAAATAAAAGTCCATTTTATAAGAGGGATAAAACACTAAAGGGTGTGAGGTCATTAGAGAATAATGTATTTTTCGTGTGGTTGAGCAGTCACTAAACATCTGAGAGGTGCATTATTCCCTTAAACCTGAACACCCTATCATGTGTTTTCCCTTACGTAAATAACATGTTTTATTCAAAGCAACTGCATTATGTTATTTCACATATATTAGGCAGTATATTTTATGTATATCATATTCCATGACATCACTATCCTGCCATGATGTAGGAATCCTGTAGATTATAACCTTTATTTATCCAGTTTGGAAAACCCATTTTAATTACAGTCACTTGTGCAAGGCTGACCTGACCTAAAGGTAACCTGAGGTAACCAACACAAAATACAACATGGTGAAGATAAAAGTGTTTAGAATTTGCTTTATAATTAATGAAACGGCAAGAAAAAATCCTGAAACCATATTGTCTAAGAGACATCACCTGACTGTCCGTTAAAAAGCTTGGGATTTAGGGTCATGTGCCAGACCTCATTACCAAGACAAAAAAATCCTCATTACCTACAACATCAGGGACTATTTCATGTATATAATGTTGCCATTTGAAATGGATTGAAGCAAATTATTTTATGCAAAAAAGTTATATTAAAAGTGTTTAACTTTACATATAATACATAAGGGAAGTGAGCTATTTTATAAGTACAATAAGTCACTCCAGGGTATGCATTGGTGCATTGAAGGATTTGAATGCACTTCCCAGGGGTGTAAAGACACTTGGCCTTTGGCCTCATGCCTCTCTCCCCGAGGGTTTGCATTAAAGTCCTTTAACGCACACCCTGGTGTGGCTTATTGCTTGTTCATATATCCAGAGTTACCCAGCTGACACACAACATCTTGTTTTCAGTGGTCCTGCTTCTATCCATTTTATAGCCGTGGGGACTAAAGCACAGTGAAATCAAGTGACTAGCATAGGGTCACATGCTGAGCCAGTGGCAATGCTGGTGTTCACTTTTGAGACCTGCAGGCTTTGTGTTCTGTGCTCTAACCACTAGATCATTAATACCTCCCAAATTTAACTTTATGAAAGGGCATGGATAAATTAAGCCATCTGATAGGCTAAAACAAGTCACATGACCATGAAATGATCCATCATAATTATATGGGTGCACTTTTTAATGTATTTTATGCTTTAAAAGCCATTTCATAAGTGCAATAAAACACTTTAGGGCTGTGTAATTATAGGCCAAAATCGTACTTCTCTGGTGTGTTTAAAGGCACTTGGATGCACCTCCTGTCCAACAACACACTGAGGTGTGCAATTATTGCCCAACATTACAGACCCTGTGGTGTCTTCTTGCTTACATAAACTATGCATATTTATTAGTTTTAGAGTACCTAGTCACCTTACTTGTATACAACCATTACATAATTTAACTACTAATGATAAAGCGAAAATGTAATCAGGTCGCTGTAGATGTGGTTACTAACCCTGCCTTGTGGGGCAGCACAAGGTTTAGAGACCTGGGTCATTTCACTCCTGGTTGAGGGGTTCCTCATATCCAGTAAAGCTAGAAAAGTTAACAAGGTGCCTTCTCCCAGAGAAGAGGTTTTAGTGGTCTTGGTGTTAGTATAGTGCAGTCCCTTTGGATGCACTTCCGCTCCACCTCCCCACTGCGGCACTTCTCTTGTAGACTCTCTCAATTCAATAGAGGTGGGCAAGACAGGGATTTTTCACCTAGAGCCAAACCAGAGCTGAGTCAGGGGTCTAGCTTGACTCTGTGAGCCAAAACGTTAGCCGAGCCCCGACTACTGCAGGCTGTTAGTCATAGGAATAGAACATTTCAGACACTACTCTAACTGCTCAGGCTGACAAAAATGCTTACTTTGTCCATAATTGGCTTGGCTTGACTTTGGCTCTCTATTTCTTATAGAGGTTGAGCCGAGTCGAGCCAGGTACTAAGCTCAAGCCAGGCTTGAGCCTGAAGTGGTGTATCCACCTCTACATCGGGGCAATTTGTTAAGTCAGGAGGAGTGCTGTTAATTGGGGGGTGTGGCCTAGGAAGAAGAAAAACAGGTGACTGCAGTTTGACTTCTCTGCTGCTAGCTTTTGGCAGAGAGCGATCTTGCTATCAGAGCAAGGAGGCAGCTGACTAAGGAGCTAGAACTTTACTGCTAGAACACTTCTGACTCAGCAAGACAGTCAGAGTCTGTTGGGATTACGCAAACATACTTTATTAGAAGTGCAGGGTCTCAGGGTAAAAAAACAAACAATAAAAAGTTAGTGTGCTTCTCTGAGTTGGTGGAAGGATACTGTAACATCTGGGTAGAGGTGGGCAAGCCAGGAATTTTTCACTTAGAGTCAAGCCAGAGCCGAGCCAGGAGTCTAGCTTGACTCTGCGGGCCAAAACATGAGCCAGACCCTGACTACTGCAGGCTGTTCGTCATAGGAATAGAACATTTCAGACACTATTCTAACTGCTCAGGCTGACAAAAATGCTTACTTTGACCTTAACTGGCTTGACTTTGACTTTCAATTTCTTATAGAGGTCAAGCCGAGTTGAGCCAGGCACTAAGCTCGAGCCAGGCTTGAGCCTGATCTGGCTTGCCAAGCTCTACAATTCAATAGTGACTCCCCAGCACGTGTGCACTTAACCACTTCAAATTACTTGCAGCAGTCAAGGAGTTAAACAACAAACAGACTTTATTTAGGGCAATTGATCCTAAATGGGTAAATAAGGGAGCTAAGGGCACATCTGAGTCCTTTCTTTGCTGCTGACATACAGCTGCAGGACTTAGAAGTGGGGGAAGGAAAATGCCCTCTGGGCTTTCCTGGGTACCTGGTGGCAAAGGATGGCATGCTTCCTTCTCCCACTATTTATTTTGTTAAACTGAATAAGGTACACTAGACAAGTAAATGCCGATTTTCAGGTATGACCTGAGAGAGTACTGTACATCAGGATACAATAACACACGAAGAATACATGATACAGATTGCAGCCAGGATCGGGTAACAAATGATACACAGTGGAATCATGGAACAAGCTTGGGCAAAAATGCAGAAGTATGCAAACAAAGAATGCATATGAGGATATAAAACCATCCATAGAAGTGAACATAAAATTGCACATCACAAGAGGGAGAACAAGTACATAATATAGGAGTCCAGTCGAGGTACTTTAACACTTAAGTACAGTGAGAGGTTTGGGCTGCAGCCAGGGAGATGCAGTGCCTGGTCAGAAGGTAACAAAGAGTAGAAATGGGGGTGGGGGGTGGGACTAGCACTTGCAAAAAGGTTCACAGTTTGTGTTGCTCCAAAAGCACTGCTAATGCTTTGTGTTAGCATGCAAAATACTTTAGTGCACAAAGCATAAATTGCAAAAGGTGATTTCAGTAAACCATACAAAGCACTCACAGTTCACAATTCCAAAAGGTAAGCAAAAGATAGGCAGTCCATGAAAAAGCCACAAAGTCCATAAAAACAAACAAGCCTAGGAGAGGCTGGTGCATAGTTCTTGTAGCAGCAAGAGGCAAGGGTACACCCCTAACATCATCTGACGCATTTTGCTTATTGCTTTGTGAAATGGATTAAGAAGGAGGGCTGGGGCGGGTGATAGGGCACTTACCTGCCCCGAGCTGGTGGCTCACATCGCGCCCTCTGGTCTCCATGCCCTGTGGGCACATGGGATCCTTTAGCAGACTGGGTCCAGGCATCCCATTGGATGCACGCCCAGTCTGTGGAAATGTCCTGCATCTGCGCACTGGGGGTGGGGTGGGGGTGGGGCCGTGGACAGGTGGTGGCCAGTACTGCATACCAGCTGAGTATGCACCTGTCCGCAGGTGTGGAATTCCGCAGGCAGGTAACACACCTCTGGCGCGTATTACCTGCCCTTTTGTGCACAGGACCCATTGCTGCTATTGTAAACCCTTTGCACTTCTAGAACTGTCAATATAATGTATTCCTGTGAATTTACTGTACTGTCTTATGAAACTGCCTGTACCCTATGTATTGTACTGCATTATAACTGACTTGGAATCTTTGTAAAAGAGCTCCACGAATCAAAGGTATTAATCTGAATCTGAAATAAATAAAAATAAATAAATAAAAAAATCGATGATCTAGAGAGTCGCAGCAGGAGGAAGAACTTGCAGATCTTGGGCTCCCTGATGATGTTTAAGCCAGGGACAACAGCACTTTTCTACAGAATGTCCTCCCAGTCTTCTTTATTTATTTTTATTTATTTTATTTATTTATTCTTTGGTAACTGGGTAAAGCCCACTAGGCACAAGTGCCTGTTTTAAAGGGCGACCCGGGAGCACTGGGGAGGTTAAGTGACTTGCTCAGAGTCACACAGTATGCAGGTGGACATTATGGGAAAGACATGGACAGAGTGGAGGTGGTCCAGAGGAAAGCAACTGAAATGGTGCAGGGTCTGCACCAGTAGCCCTATGGGGAGAGACTAAAGGATCTCAATATGAACACCCTGGAGGAAAGGAGAGAGAGAGAGGGGAATATAATAGACTTTCAAATATCACAAGTTTATAAATAAGGTACAGGAGGAAAGCATTTTTTCAGAGAAAAAGATGTTCAAGAACAAGGGGTCATGCTACAAAGCAGGAGGGGGTTGACTCAGGGGAAACCTGAGAAAGTACTTCTTCCCTGAAAGGGTGGTGGATACATGGAACAGCCTGCCAGTGGAGGTGGTGGGGGCAAAAACAGTAACGGAATTCAAAAATGCATGGGATAGGCACAAGGGAATGTTAGTGGCCAGGAAATGGGGGATAAAACCAAAGATCAAGTAGTGTCTGCGGCATTACAAGTTGGTAGGCCAAGCAGTCCTTATCTGCTATCAGTTTCTATGTTTCGATGTTATCTGCCATCAGTTTCTATGTTCTTATGTTTCTAAACCCATTTCTTCTGGATGTACCAAGCTCATTTACAGCTTGTTACTCTAACCTCTAGGCTACACTGCAACAGTGACTGGGCCACTCGAGATAGAGTGGTCTCACCTATCTCTGGTCCTCCCTCCCATGTCTGGTCAAAGACCACTGCCCATCCTGGTGACGTTCCTGCATTTCCCTTTTAAAGGGCAAATTATCCGGCAAGTGAAAGGGGAAGGGGGTTCTATCATGGCAAGGTCACTCAGTTCAAATATTCTCTGTCTTATCTCCCACTTTGACTGAAAGAAGAAGGGCCACCACTGCAGCATGAAAGGAACTCCAGAAATTCGGGACTCCTTATAGCTTGAAGTACCCAGCAATTCTCAGAATTTCAAGGAATGGGGTTTCCCATTCCTTTCAGTCTCCAAACAGTGTAGAGGAATTCATCCTACGATTATGGCTGGGCACTGATAACCCCGAAGTCTCCTCTCAGCATGCAGTGAATCCTATGGACCAGATAAGTGCAGCCCTAAAGCACTGGCAGAAAGCCTTGTGCCCTTCCCCTCCGAGCAGGATGACGAGGACTGGCAACCAACCTACTGCTGCCATAGCAGGGGAGCGCGAGGCAAAAAGACCAAAACTGGCAGGCAGGACATTCCCCACTCTCCAGGGCCTCACAACAAGAGCAAAGAAAGAGAAACATACATAGAAACATAGAAGTTGATGGCAGATAAAGACCGCAAGGCCCATCCAGTCTGCCCATTTCCTTTTCTACCTTATAAATGTGCCATCGGCCCTTGCTCTGTCAATGGCCTATCTATTCATACTCATCTGTATTGCTCCCTTATGCCTATCCCATGCCTGTTTGAAGCCCTGCACTGTATTCATATCCACCACTTCCTGAGGCAGGCAGTTTCATGCATCCACCACCCTTTCTGTGAAAAAGATCTTCCTGACATTACCCCTTAATCGGCCTCCCTCTAATCTCATGCTGTGTCCTCTTGTCCTGCTATTTTTCTTATATTGAAACATTAGACTCTTTCACCTTGTTAATGCCCTTAAGGTGTTAGAATGTTTTGATCATATCACATCTCTCCCTTCTTTGCTCTAGGGTATACATATTGAGGTCCGTCAATCTGTCATCATGTTTTGTGATGCAGTCCCTGCACCTTTTTGGTTGCCCTTCTCTAGACTGCCTCAATCTGGTTAATGTCCTTGTGAAGGTGTGGTCTCCAGTACTGCACGCAGTACTCCAGATGGGGCCTAACCAGTATCTTGTAAAGAGGGATTATTACCTCCCTCTTCCGACTTGTGATGCCCCTACTAATACACCCCAACATCCTCCTAGCCTTACCACTGTTTTAGTGGTCTGCTTGGATGATTTCAGGTCATCGGTGATGATGATGCCTAAATCTCTTTCTTCCCTTGTGACTGCCACCAACTCCCCTCGCAGCCTATAGGTGGCTTCAGGGTTTCTCTTCCCTATGTGCATGATCTTGCACTCCTTTGCGTTAAACCCCAGTTGCCACTCTTCCGACCATTTTGCTAGTTTATCCTGATCTCTTCTCATTCTGCCCACCCCATCTGGATCATCTACTCTGTTGCAGGTCTTGGTGTCATCTGCAAATAGACAAACCTTACATTCCAGTCCATCTGCAATATCACTGATGAAGATATTGAAGAGGACTGGCCCCAGGACTGATCCCTGAGGTACCCCACTTGTGACTTGCATCTCTTCTGACTGTATACTGTTTACCACCACTCTCTGTTTTCTGCCTGTCAACCAGTTTGCCACCCAGTTGACCAACTTCTGACCCACCCCGAGCCTACCCAGCTTAATAATCAATCTTCTATGTGGAACAGTATCGAAAGCTTTGCTGAAGTCAAGGTAGACGACATCAACTGTTCCCCCTTAGTCCACCATTCTGGTTACCCAGTCAAAGAAATCTATGAGAGTAGTTTGACAGGACCTTCCTTTTGCAAACCCATGCTGTCTTGGATCCTGTGTTCCTGTGGATTCCAGGTGTTGCACTGTCCTTTCCTTAAGGAGTGCCTCCATAATCTTGCCCACTACTGAGATAAGGCTGACTGGTCTGTAGTTCCCTGCCTCCTCTCTGCTACCACTCTTGTGGAGCGGGATCACATGAGCCCTTCTCCAGTCTTCTGGGACCTCTCATGTGCTCAGAGACTCACTAAACAGTTCTTTTTTTTTTTTACTTCATCAAGTTTTTTGGCATCTTGAAAATACAGTACAACTGTTCAATCTTCAAGAGAAAAGTTAAAGATATCGTACAAATACAGATCTGATATTTTCTACTATCACCATATATACTTTTATCAACTTGTACATAACACAAATAATGCCTTCTATACTTTAAAATTGGTCTTGAGACTTAATAAGAGATTAAAGCAAGGGTATACACTGCTTGAAACCCAAGGCCTCCAAATGGTGGATACAGTTCGTAGCAGTAATACCACACTCTCTGTCCCAGTCTCCTACTAGAAAATTGTTTGCCAAGAAGAAAAAAGGGAACACCACAGTATTCTTAATGATTGGTCAACACTGGAAGTGGCATTAAATTACCAAAAAGAAAATAAGAACTATTAAGCAAAAAGAACAAACCAAACATATACACTTATACACAATAACATTTCTACTTGTAAGATACAGTATATATAAAGGTATAAAGCAATGGCCATTCCACTCCCTCCACCCTGAGTTCAAGTGGTGTAATCCCCCACCACAAATTCTTAACTGTTCTATGGTCCAAGCACCTCTTACCCCTCCATCTCCCTTTCTTCCCCCCAGGCCTCCCTCCATGCCTGCCAGGGCCGCCAAACTTCCAGAAACGTTTCTTTCCTTAGGTGTATCGTATGGGTGATGTTCTCTAAATGTTCTGTCTCCTCTACCTTAGAGACCCATTGAGACATGGATGGGGGGGTCAGGTGTCAACCGCTTAATGGTAATACATTTCAAGGCTGCAACCCTCAATATCTGACATAACTCTACTTGTTTCCGTTGTTTAGCTGATAAGGTAGAGAGGCCCAAAATTAAATCTTGAAAGGTGAAGGGGAGAGAAATACCCCCAACGTGTTCTAAAATTTCATGAATATAATGCCAGAACCTCCCAAGCTTCCTACATCCTCAGAATATGTGGTAATGTGTGCCTCTAGTTTCCCCACACAGGCGCCAACATGCTGACGAGGCCTGTGGATTAAAGTGTCAGGTGATCACTGGGGTCCGAAAAAAGCGTATCAAGACCTTCTAGTTAAACTCTCACCAGGTAATTGCTGATGTCACCTGCCAACCCTTTCTGAGTCTACGGGCCCAATCATTTTGTGAAATATTCTCCTCTGCTTCTGCTTCCCATCTCTGCCTCACCTCCTCTAATACATGTGCCCCAGGTTGAGAGATGAGGACTCCGTATAGGATAGATGGATATCTCATTTATTCCTAATTCTAATAGAGTCCCACCAATAGGTCTCCAGGCATGTTAACTCTCTCCTAATCTTCTGAAGGTTATTACCTGTGTTGATGAAGTGTCAAGTTTGAAGAAATGTACAGAAATCTTCCCTATGGAGTGAGAAACTGCCCTTAAGTGTGGCAAAAGGGAGACATCCTGTTCCATCAGTCAGCAGTTTAAATGTAGTGAGACCTTTAAGCTCCCAATATGCATATCCCTGATCTGATTTTGGGGGGGGGGGATGAAATTGTCTAGGCAGCGGACTAAGGACAGGGTATTTGAAGTATAGGTTAGTTGACATAACTTAATAAGAATGCGTAGGGAGTGTTTTACCCATGGGTTGGAGATAGAGCGTCAGATTAGGGAACATATAGGGCTTGTAGGTAGTGCCCATATTTTATAATCCATAACCTCCTCAGTCTTAATGAACACGCTGCTTTGCCCAGGTGTTAGTTGTGCGCCCTGAGCCGCTCGATAATAACGGTACATATGGGGGAGGCCTAAACCGCCTTCCTCTCTTGTTCTCATCAGGGTGGCTAAGCATGTTCTAGGTCGCTGTCCTGCCCAAATAAATTTAGAGATGTCCTTAAACAGTTTATTCCAGAAATTAGGTGGAACAGGGATGGGGAGTGCTTGAAATAAGAACAGCAATCTAGGTAATACACTCATCTTTATAACCTGAATTCTTCCATATACAGTAGGGTAAGAGGTAAGAGCTTCCAATGGGCAAAATCTGATTGTAGGGTATGGTATAATTTAAGGAGATTATTTTGAAAGAGTTTTGATATATCTACTGAAATCTGGATCCCTAGATACCTAAAGGTGTTCCTCTTGGCCCACACAAAGGGGAATGTGTCCCTAAGTTGTCTAGGGAGGTTGCCACTCAGTACCACTGCCTCAGATTTTGATAAGTTAATTTTGTAACCTGCCATGGAACCACATTTCTTTAAGGACTCTAGCAGATGGGGTAAGGAGGTTTGGGGATCTTTTAGGAAAAATAGTGAGTCATCTGCATAAAATGCCACTTTTTGTTCGATCCCTCCTGCCCAAATTCCTTTAATATGTGGGTTGTTTCGTATCCTGATAGCCAGAGGTTCTAATGATAAGGCAAAGATCAGGGGGGAAAGAGGGCAACCCTGCCTGGTGCCCCTTTGGAGAGGTATACGGTCTGAAAGGAGGCCGTTCACCCGAACCTGAGCCTCTGGTTTATGATATAATGCGGCTATAGCTGAAACAAAATGTTTTCCCAACCCAAATTTCGACAGGGTGGACGACATAAAGTGCCAGTTCACCCTGTCAAAAGCCTTCTCAGCATCCATATTGATCGCCAGCTGCAAGGATGTTGACCCTCTCTGGGTAGTGATAATGTTTAACAATCGACGGATATTGTCTTGAAGAAATCTCCCAGAAATGAACCCTGTTTGATCATAATGAATTAGGGTAGAAATACATCTTTGCAGTCTGTCTGCCAAAATCCCTGTAAAAATTTTAAGATCTACAGGTAACAGGGGTATCAAGGCCGTAAGAGCTGCAGAGCTCCCGGTTTTTATCTTGTTTTGGGATCACTGAGATCTGAGCCAAATTCCAAGAGGGAGGTATAAGTTTCTTATTTATCAAAATCTCATTTCAAGTGGCCACCAGATGTTCAAGAAGGAGGGGTGAAAACCCTTTGTAAAATTAGGCTGGAAATCCATCCAGACCTGGGGCCTTGTCATTTTTCAGTTTGATTTTAACTTGTATTTTCTGGGTAGTGATCGGTGCATTAAGTGCCACTTTAGCCGAGTCTGTTAAGGTAGGAATTGGAAGGCTGTCCAAAAAGGACTGCACAGCAGTTTGATGTCCCGGGACAGTTTCAGACTCATAACGTTTGGTGTAAAATGTTTTAAATATTTGTAGAATTTCCACCAGGGAGATGGTGGCTGGCACCCCTCCGTCACCCTGTATGCGTGTGACTGCTCTACTGGCTGCCTCCTGACAGAGTTACCATGTCAACAGTCTCCCAGTGCGATTCCCTTGTTCTAAATATTTTTGTCTGAGGTAGCCTTCAATTTGAATGTCAAGTAGTTGATTTAAGTCATGTTGTGCTTTATCCAGGTTCTGTCTGACCTGAGGGTCCTGCCGAGTTTGGTGTAGGGCCTCCAGCTGTACTATTTTTTGCTCCAGTTTTTCTCTCTCACGGATACATTCTTTTTTAAAAGTCTAGTTGAGTAGGTAATTATTTCTCCCCTAAAGCAACATTTAAGAGTGTCCCATCTTATAACGTCCGCCGTTTCTGCCATGGGGTTATCTCTTTCAAATTGTTGGATTTTCTCTTTAATTAATTCTTGAAAGTCTTCCTTAGTGAGGAGGCTCACATTAAGTGTCCAACTGGATTGTGGAGGGGTATGGGTAGTAAGTAATTTAAGGGCTACAGAGGCGTGGTCAGATATGGTGATAAGGCCTATGTCACACCGATCTATCTTCTGCAACCAACTGAAAGACACCAGAAAGTAATCTATCCTAGAGTAACCCCCATGCCAGGGGGAGTAATATGTATAGTCCCTCTCCCGAGGGTGCAGGAACCGCCAACATTCTGACAGAACCAATTCCTAGTTCAATCTAAGGATGAGATTTTCTGTTCTCGTGGCCCCCCCGACACCGCTCTGTTCTATCCACCCCTGGGTATATGACTTCATTGAAGTCTCCCCAATGAACACCATATTGGATGCATCGGTGACCGTTTCTTTAATACTTTTTTCAATAAAGGACAGTTGTGGAGATTCCTCATTTGGTGCATATATGTTCACCAGTATACAAGGCTGACCCCTATAACAGCCCCAGGCCTGAACAAAGTGACCCTCTGGGTCAGTTCTGACCCTCGAAACTACCAAGGGAGCATTTATTTTAACTAAGATTGCCACTCCTCTACAATGTGGATTGGTTTCAAAATGGGAAGCATATACACTTCCACCCATGAATGTTTTAACTTATGGTGCTCTACAGCAGTCAAGTGGGTCTCTTGCAGAAAGGCTACCATCGCCCCCCTTCTGTGTAGGTCCTGCAATATTTTGGCTCATTTCACAGGGCTATTAATCCCTCTCACATTTTGTGAAACTATCTGGAGACCCTCCATCTTCAAAGGAAGGGGTCTAATACCAACCACTGATAAAGAGGGGTGAGGGGAGACGCCACCATAAATCTAATAATTCTGTTTTCTTGTGCATTGTGAACAACCATAAATATAACTGACAGTATAAGCAAACTTTGTAACATAACCAGAACTGGAAAAGCTGTATAACCCAGCATAACATAGTTTTCTTCAAGGTGTAAATACCCTATTACCACCCTCTTCAGAAACTCAACTTTTTAGAGGTGTGGTTGGAGGGCCCTAACACAATGGGCTCTCAGTCTGGCTCAGGAAGTAAAACAGTCTGATAACCAGAGGGGTAAGATTGTAGCACCGTACCAATGAATACTAAACAATGTAAAAGTGTCTAGACTGGATGTAAAAAGGAAAAAAAAATCCAATCCCACCATAGACAACAATATGTAACAAAGTAAAATCCTAAACTCCCTCAATAATCATTGTTCAAAAGGGGATTTGGTCCCCTTTAACAGGGGTGATATAGACAACACAAATATATTACCAACATTTTCCCTTTGTTACTTCTTCAGATGTTGCAGGGAATACTGGGTCACAGCCTAGTCCCTCTGCCCAGCATCATCCTCCCACCTATGTGGTGCAAGATGTGTGTGTGTGTGGGTGGGGGGACACCGCAGAGATCGAGGACAGCACAACCCTCCTGGATTCCAACATAGCAAGGTCACCATTTAGTCAGAAGGCAGTGCGCTTTGCAGCCAAAGTTGTAGGTTTCGCGGAGTGTGTATCGTACCCACTTCTCTGGTTCAGAGCTGGTAAAGGTTACATGGAGACATGCTTCCACACAGAGTATGTTGAGATTGGATTTTGAACGAGCCCCTCGCCAGTGGTCTTGCCAGAAGGCGGGCCAACCTGGCCTCTGGGGCCTATGTGTACCAGAAGCTCTCCCTGGCCATGCGTTTAATTAGAAGCCCACCACTAGTGCCAGCAGTAATATGCCGTAACCTAGCCACTGGGGCTACATGAGGTAAAAAATAAGCTACAGCTCTTATTTAGGTTAAGAACTTTTAACCAGGTCATGGGTATCCGCCATTGTCTCAACACCCCTTCGCTGCCCTAGCACACTTAATGCAGGTTTCTATGACCGGGAGCACTGTCCAATCTCACAGTGTCAACCCCCCCCCGAGTAAGTGCATGGACTGTAGGACACAGCTGCTATCCCCCAACTTCATGTCAGATTAGAAGGAACAATCTTTCATTCCACCATATTCACAACTCTGGTCCCCCCCTTGAAAATAATAAGAAGGGAAAATAAATTCTCACATTCAGCCAAATCCACCCATCCTGTGTCTAATGCAGGTTCTGTGATACAAACAATAGCGAGTCAAGTGAGCATGAAATATCCCCTAAAGGAAGTCACTCACTGTCCAACACAATTAAATGCCAAAGGGTTCATTGGTAGTCTCCTCAGGTCAGCGATTCGTTCATCGGGTTGTTCCGTTCTGATGAAGATTCTCCTGCACTGTTAGATTCAGCAAGACATAGAGGCGAGGAGTTTGTTTATTTCTCTGAGTGTGTTAACTGAGTCCCACAGTCCGGATGCGGTCGGGTGATCGTGGAGTCATTTTCTTTTGGTTCCTACTGTGTGCCATGCCTTCTCAGTCAATCGCTCTCTCTGTTGCTGCATTGGATGCAAAGGGATTTCTATATTCAGGGAGGACAAGAATGACTGGGCTACCATCAGGTCCGAAAATCTCTTTATACCGGTTTCACTGGAAACTTTCAACTTGGCTGAATATTCAGCAAATGCCTTCATCCCCTTTTGTTGAAGAAGGTGCACCACAGCCAGCAGCTTTCTGCACTGGGTAAGCAGTTGAGGGGTGTAATCTTGCTTGAAAAAGAGCCGGGTATCGCCGAACAGCATCTCCTTCTTATACGAGGCTAGCTTCAAAATCTCCTCTTTAGTACAGAAGTCAAGGAAAGCAATTACCAGGGAACGGGGACATGCTTTGGGATCCCTGGGTTTGGGTCCAAAGATCGGTGTGCCCTGATAATGGTAAGTGGCTTATCCACTAGTGAACACCTCCCTCCCCGTGTCCATGGTGTTGAGCTGTGGGCCCTGCCCTACCTTTCTTCAGTAAATACTGAGCAGAAGTATCTTGAAACAGCTTGCCAGCAGCCAACAGGCCCTAGGCCTGAACCCCCAGCACTCTGCCGATCGCTGCAGCAGCGGACGTTCCTGCTCCCTTCAGGAGCCCTCAAAACAGATTGCCAGCAGCCGACAGGCCCTAGGTAAAGGCTTACCTCTGCTTCTTGTGCCAGAAGACTGCTGTGGGGTGCTACCTGAGTGTAGCCTTAAGACTCTTAAATATTTGTCCCCACAGGTGTACTGATTGTTTTTTGTTACTGTCTCTGCTTTTATCTGCCTGTTCCAGCTTGCTATGTACTTCAATTTGTTAAATCCTGCTTTCCTAGTCTTGTATATTATTGTTGGCTGTTAATCTGCGACTTTTACTGTTAGAAGGAATCAGTTATATCGCCTTACCTGTTTCTCTCTTGTGTGGCCATGTTGGTTGCTTCTGCGCATGCGCAGTGTGGGGCCTAATCGGGACATAGTCCACGCATGCGCAGTTTGGTGTCTGCTTTGAATTCCTCTTCCCGCTGCATACTAATCTGCTCCCTTTGTTTGTGCTCCTTATATGCCTGAAACCCCCTTCCCCCCCAGCACTCTGACAATCGCGGCAGCAACGGACGCTCCTGCTCCCTTCAGGAGCCCTCGAAACAGCTTGTCAGCAGCCGATAGGCCCTAGGTAAAGGCTTACCTCTGCTTCTTGTGCCAGAAGACTGCTGTGGGGTGCTAGCCAGCTGCGCTGCATCATCCTGCCCCGCCTGCCCAGCCACCCACTCCACCCAGGTGGCCCCCACCTATTTGCCCACCCATTACATCACTTCCTGTTTGTCGAAATACTAAGTCCTCACTTTCCCATTTGCAGGTTATACCCGCTAGCCACTAGAGGTCACTGTGCCCTCGGCTGTTAGCTTCTTGCTAGCTAACCCTACACTATCCCTGTGTCTTCTCTACCCTCTTATCCCACTTCTCTCCTCTCCCTTCCAACCACCCCTTACCACCTCCACTCCTATCACTGAGCCCTCCCATACTTCACTCACTGTTCTTCCCCCCTCCCAGTATTCCCTGGGCCCCTGAGACCACCTACCCCTCACCAGCCTACAGACATTCTTGGCCATAGGAGTCGCCATTTAGCACCCCAGTTGTGGGCCTTCACAGTGCTTCACAGTGCTGTTGGACTGCTCCTGGACTGTGGACAATGACTCTACCCTGGGCATTTCCCAATTATCCCTGATGAGTCTTAAACCTGGCACCTTGCACACCAGAGGTGGGGACTCTATCCACTGTACCAGAGTGGCACTAACACTAGTGACCGACTACTCACCCTCTTCTCTCATTTCTTATTATCTGCCTACAAGCCTTCACTGATAATGCCTGCCTACCTCCGACTTAATTGCCTCTCTCTCTCCTCCTCCTTCTCCTTATGCCTTCATCTGACCCTTGTGTCCCTACTACCCCGCAGCTTCACTACTTTAGTGCTCCCACTTGCCCTCTTACTCTCCCCTCCTTTTGGGTCCCCGCACCTCCCCCACCTTCTTCCTCCACTCTCCCAATGTGCCCTAGTCCACCTCACCCCCCACCTATACACTACCTTGCTTCCCCCCTTTGCTCCCAATGGCGACTTATCGTTCAAGCCTTCCGAGCTTGTGCCCCCCTACCTATCCCTTGCGTCCTGAAACTCCCCTACTCTTCCTATCTTTCCCGGCATAAACTCTCCTTCCACCACCCCCTGTCCAGGACTGTTCTCATCCTTCTGCTCCTGACTGGAAACATACATCCCAATCCTGGCCCAGCATACAAAAGCTCCTCAGTGGTATCCTCTGGACTTCATATTGTTTCTATGAACATCTGTAGCCTCCTTAAAAAATTCGACTCACTCAAATGCTGGGTTGCAGTCCATAAACCTGACGTTATCTCAATAGTGGAAACCTGGCTGTCAGACTCAACCCCCGACTCCCTGGTCTCACTCCCAGGCTACTCCCTTTATTGGGAGGACCGTGTTGGTAGGCGAGGTGGGGGCTGTGCCATTTATGTCAAAGACCCACTCGTTGGACTAGCCCTCCCAGCCCCTGTCCTTGATTTCAGGGCTCAGGCCCTAACCCTAAAACTGTCTCCTGATCCTTCTAGGGGTCCCATCTTCCTTACTACAGCTTACATAAATCCAAAAAATCATTCGCAGGCACTAGGTCCACTAATTGATTATCTTACCTCCCTACCCCACTCCTCTGACCAAATCCTTGTGGGGGATCTAAACATCAACTGGCTCAGCCCCTCATCCTCCACCTCCTGTGACACCTTTGCAGCTATTGACCTAACTCAACTGGTTACCCAACCTACCAGAGTGAATCCTAGAACGGGCACTAGCATACTCCTGGATGTGGTCCTCACAAACCGTCCTAACCACATCTGCAATATCCAAATCCTTCCTGACAGTCTTAGTGACCACTCCCCTGTTCTTTTCTGTTGGTCAACCTCCTCGCCCAAATCCACAGCACAATCCACCCTTCAGCGGCGGCTAAGACCAGGTGGGCTGAAAGGCCTTAAGCAACTCCTAGCACATACTGACTGGTCTCCCATACAATATGCCCCAGATATGGACACGGCTCTAACCTTTTTTACCCATACCTTTAACAATGCCTGCGACATTTTTGCACCACTAACTGCATGCCGGTCCAAAGTAAGGCATGCCCCCTTGGTTACACCCCCCCGCGCCAACTTCTTAAGAATAGGGATAACCTATTGCACATTGCCACTGAAACCAGCTGCCCAGCTGACAGGCAGGCCTATGCTGCTGCCCGGAACAAATGTACCTGGGCCATCCGCAAGGCGAAGGCTGAACATTATCAAGCCTCACTCACCTCCTCATGGGGGAATGCCAGGACCTTCTGGGACAACATCAGGCAACTGAATGGGGGCACGCGTACCCCCCCACCCTCCTTATCAACACTGATGGTTCTATCTCCACAGACCCAGTCCTCATTGCCAACCACTTAACAAATCCTTCACTGACCTTAGCCCTGTGCTCCTGGACAACTTCTTCGCCCTCCCTCCCAGTCTGTCCCTATTCTCACACACCCTTGGTTCTACCTGCACCATGTTACTGCCGGAAGTCAGACTCACCTACTCAAGGCCTTAAAGAGCAATACTATTGGCAGTGACTCCCTTGATCCCAGTCTCCTCCATCAGGTTCTGGATCTGGTTATCTCACCAATCACCAGCCTCTTTAACAAATCTCTCTGCCTAGGGCAATTCCCCTCTGCCTGGAAAATTGCTACAGTCACCCCAATACACAAGGGTTGGGATAGGACTCTCCCTGGTAATTACTGGCCTATCTCAATCCTCTCTCCTCTCTCAAAGACCTTAGAAAAGATTGTGTCCTCCCAAATCTCTGAATACCCAGACAAATACAGCATCCTCTGCCCTGAACAACATGGGTTCAGAGCTGGCCACAGCACCAACACCGCCCTCCTTGAGTTCTCTAACTTTCTTCACTCCTCTCTGGACTCTGGCTCCATAGCGGGTGCAGTGTTCATAGACTTATCAAAAGCCTTGATACTGTCTCCCACCCCTCCTGCTGGATGCCCTTAGCCACTTAGGCTTTGCCACTGGGCCTGTCTCCTGGTGCTCCAGCTACTTGTCTGCCCGCTCACAATGTGTTAAAATTAATGGTACACTCTCCACCCTGTCCTATCCACTCCGGAGTCCCAGAGGGTTCCATTCTTGGGCCCTTGCTCTTTTCTCTTTTTCTCAACTCCCTGCCAGGTGATTGTACCAGTAAAATCTTACTTTACGCAGATGATGCTGTACTCCTTGCCTCGGACTGTAATCACATCTCCCTTCAGGACTCTTTGCAAGTATCCTACAATGACGCAGAAGCCTGGTTCACTAAGCACAGACTCGTAATTAATCTTAAAAAAACCAAAACCATGCTCTTTGCCCACCTCCAAAATAAATCTAGTAATTATCCACTCCAAGTCCACTCCAGCTCAAAACTCTCAATTGAGCAAGTTCACTCGTATAAATACCTAGGGATAACTTTTGACCCTGCTCTCTCATTTCATGCCCACATCTCTGCCCTTGCCTCAGCCTCTAACACTCATCTGGGTATCCTTTACCATCATAAAAACTGTCTCCCTCTGACGCCTCCGACTGCAGTCACGCCTTCTGTACTCATCCCTAGTAGACTATGGCTTACCTGTGTATGGGGCGCTGACCGTGACCGCCTTTCACACAAGATCCACCTCACCTTAAACAAGGCATGTAGGCTAATAACTGGGGCACCAAGACTAACCCATACCTGCCATCTATACACCATGGCTAATCTACTCAACCTAGATGAACGCCTCAAATACCAAACCTGCCTCCTAACTAAAAAGTCACTCCTTGGTCTATCCCCGCCAGGTCTGACTGCCTCTATCCACCGAGCAAACCCTCCAGTGCATACCCGAATCTCCTGCAAAACTGCACTGGTAGTACCGAGGGCAAGAACCTCACAAGGTCAAAGGCATACCCTACAGAGCCTCTTTCATAACACTCTCCCCACCAGTATCACTTGATGCCTTACGATCTCTCACTTCAAAACCATCCTTAGAAAACACCTGCTCATTACACGCAGCTGTGGCTGCCTCTAAGTCATTTTCAATTCTTGTCCAGACAAAGCTCCTGAGCGGCTCACAGACCTTCTGCCCTATCTCTACCTATATTGCTACTCTTCCCACACCTCTACATTGATTTCTTCCACCTAGCCCTGCCTATGTCAGCCTACTGTACTACTCGGCATGTATCAACTATTTACTGTCAATCCTGTAATGCTCATCTGTAATGGTATGGAATACCTTGGTCTGACTTATGCTTTGCCAACTCGCCTTGTCTCTTAACAGTACTCTGTTTTTTTTCTTTTGTATATATGTTGTTTGCACTGTTTTGTCCTCTCTGTGTTGAGGTACCTTTGTAAATGAGCCTCTGGCTCAAAGGTTGTTAAACTGATGTTCCAATAAATAAATAAAATTTAGGATATGGTCCTCCTCCTCACATGCCCCTTTATCCCCTTTGATCTTAGCAATACCCCCTCTAGACATTCTCATTTCACTAATGTATCTAAAGAAAGTCTTGTCACCTTCTTTTACTGTTTGTGCTAGTCTTTCCTCGGTTTAGGCCTTTGCCTGCCTTACTGCCTTCCCTGCTTCCTTTAGGGAAGTTTGGTATGCCTCCCTGTCTTCATCCTGCTGCATTCCCTTATATTTCCTGAAGGCCAGCCTTTTGGCTCTGACCTTTTCTGCTGCTGATTTTGAGAACCCAAGTGGTTTCCTTCTTCTTTTGCACTTCCTTTTCTCTCTAACACAATGGGATGTTGCTTCAAGTATTGCATCCTTAATGCTTGCCCACTTTGCCTGTACCCCCTCACCTGTATTTGTTTTTGCCAGGGCTAGCTTAACTCTGTTGGCCATCTTATCAAAGTCAGCTCTGAAGTCCCATATTTTTGCCTTGGAATGGGATGATTTAGTTCTAGTGGCCAAATTGAACCATACCGGGTTATGGTCACTGGCCCCCAGGTGACCTTCTACCTTGAGATCTGTGATCCTTTCCCTGTTAGTCAGTACTAGATCTAGGGTAGCCCTGTCTCTTTTGAGTTGTTGTACACGTTGTTTGAGTCCCTCTCCCTGCAGGGAATCCGCCATGTGTCTAGTTCTGGCAAATGTTCCTGCTGGTATTGACCAATCTGTATCTAGCATGTTGAAGTCTCCCATATCAGAACCTCCCCGTTAGCTGTCATGTTTTGTATATCTTCTAAAAGTAATGTGTCTATGTCCTCCCCCTGGTCTGGAGGCCTGTGCACAACCTCAGTTTATATGGCTGTCCCATTTCCTGTTTCCAGGGTGATCCACAGTTCTTCTGGCTCCTTATGTGTATTCTGAATTTCTGTAGCTTTAATATTTTTATTGACATAAAGGGCCACTCTACCCCCCTTTTTGCACCTCGGTCTCTTCTGAACAGTACATAGCCAGGTACTGAAGCCTCCCAACTGTGGTTACTGGTAAACCATGTCTTGCTAATGGCTACTATGTCCAGATTAGCCTCTGTCATTATTGCCTGCAGGTCTGGGATCTTGTTTCCCAGACTGTGAGCATTTGTGTACTGATTTTCCATTGGCCAGATTTCAGTGTGTTAGTTGTTGCGCGATGTCTGGCATTTCCCCTGTGCATCGTATGGGGAGCTGGACCTTTTTTCTTATCTGGTGATGCAAATGAACTACAAACATGCTGAACTCCTGTTTGACAACTAGCTGAGGTGGGAGGGGTGTTCTTCCCATTCGATGTATGGGGTGCTGCACCCCCTTCCCATTTGCTAGTTTAAATGTTCTGCAAAGACGTCAAACTTCTGCCCCAATGCACTGACTCCCTCCTTAGTCAGATGCAGTCCATCAAATTTAAAGAACTTTCACTCCCAAAACTGTTGCCAGTTCCCTACAAATGTGTGTCCTTTTTCCTGGCACCAGCCCTTGAGCCACATGTTTAGCTCCCCTATCTCCCCTCTTTGCACAGCTCTACAGACTACACTCCAGCCCACTGATATGCTCCCCTTAGAACCCTTGGGTATAGGCCTTAAACTCATAATTAACAGCCACTACCACAGAGGCAAGCAAAGCCACAACACCAACCTGCCTGCTGCCAAGACCTTCTGATGCTCCTCACCAACCAACACCAGCCTCTCCCAGAGAACACCCCACTGCCTGCTATCACCTTGCTGAACCCAGAAGTGGCTCACCTCAAGTCTTATGTTGCAGTTGTGGCTCCATCACCTGTGGACCCTCCAAAGCATGGTGCAGCTCCCTTCGGACATGAGCAGGGATGAACCAAATACTAACTGCCTTTTTTGCATTGGTTGACTTACTCCTTCTACCCAATCACATTCTGATGAATCGGAACCAGGACTTAATTAACTTGTGGACCTTAACACCTTCATTTTAAAGGGGCACTGCCAATATCCTTTGCATGTATCTACGCTGACATACCTTTCTATTTCAGCTTTTTTTCACTTGGGAAAGTATCCCCCTTGTAAGGGCAAACAAGAGTTTTTTCATTTTTTTGGTTGTCTCTCTCCAATTTCAAGTTGGGCCGTCCCAACCATCTAAACTTACTGCCTCTCTTGCCCATAATTAGGGGCACAGAGCCATGTGATGGTGGTTAAGACAGAGTCCCTTCCTGGGCACTAGAGAGGATCTAGGTCACTAAGCTTGCCGCCGTCTATGTAGCAGACAGGAAGGGAGCTCAAGATCCACTAAAACTGGAGTCAGGGCTGGCAGTACAGCCTGCATGTTACAGTAATAAGATGTGAATGAGTTTGGTACATCCAGCAGACCTGGGTTTAATTCCCATAACCTCCACTTGCATACTGTGTGACTTTGAGCAAGTCATTTATCCTCCCCAGTGCTCCTAGGTCACCCCTGAAAACAGGCACTTGTGCCTAGTGGGCCTTACCCAGTTACCAAAAGAATACAAAATAAATAAATAAAAATGAAAAAAAAAAAAACTCTTACCTCTAGTACCAGAACTATAGGGGCCATGCGCAATGGTTCTGGCTTCAGAAGTTCTTAGGTGGTCAGAAATGTCATCTGTCCTCTCACATGGATCCCCTGAACTTCGGATCATTCTGACAAGGTTTTGGCACTTTTATAGGAGTTCGCTACAGCCCTCATTCCCCATAAATCATTGGGGTAGACTGAATATACCAGACTACTATGATCTATAAGAACTGCATTGTACTGCTACTCAGTTACAACCGTTTAGGGATTTCTTTCCTTCTAAGCATGCTGCTGAGTTACATAGGTGGATGTGTTTATCTGTATGATGATGTTTTTAGTAATTTGTTTGCCTGTATTGTTACTTGTCGTTGTTTGATGTGGAACCTATGCAAAAGAGTCTTCTGACTCATAAGTAATTGTAATCCAAGAATTAAATAAATAAATAAAAATAGATTGCTATTAAATGTTTCTAGTTTATTGGTTGGAGGTCACATCTACCTCAGAACCTGTACCTGGCAATTGGACTCCACTTTTTGTGGAGACTGTGGCACTAAGGTAAGTGGTTATTAAAGGTTCTCACTCTCCTACCGTACTCTCCACTCCCCTGAGGGATGGGGGCAGGGTTCCTAGGGGTAACATTTGGAATACTATGGGCACATTTATGAGTTCTTTTAGGGGGGGTTGGAGTAAACTGCTCTTATGTGTTATGATATTTTTCATGTCTTACTTGCTGGAGGAATGCCATGTCTTTATCCTCACTTGTTGGTGCCAGATAACCCTCCAGTATAGGCCCTTAATTTGGGTTGAGGTGGACCCCCATAGCTCACACATCAACTCTCAAAACTGCCTCCCTCACACTTCTCTTCTATGACTGCTACTAATTTTGTAACTTGGAATGTCTGGGACTTTAATGCCCCAATTAAGTGTAAAAAAGTCCTTACTTATTTGAAGAAATTAGGAGCACGGGTGACATTCCCCAAAGAAACCAAATTAATTACCAAGGTGGCAAACAAATGGGTGTGGGAGTGGATAGGGGAATACATAGCTCCTCCCAATCTGCTAAGTGGGGGGTGTCTATCCTCTGACACAAATCCCTCCAATGGACTGCAGAGGAAGTGATGTCAGAAGGAGACGGTGGATGGGTTCTGGGGACATTTTCTACCCTGTAGGGTCTCCTGGCATTGCTTAATGTGTATGCTCCTAATGACGACACTCCAGGCTACTTTCAATAGTTGGAAAAAGCAATCTCAGAACGTTCCGTTTCTTTGACACTGATCCTAGTCAGAGACGATTTTAACTTCACACTGGAGGCAGCTCTGCACAGGTCATTCTCCCTTACCAAGCCACATCAGAGGTCCTTGGACATGAGTGAAACCAACTATGTGGGACCATTCCTTAACTGACATATGGAGACTAGCCAATTCTACTGTGAGGAATTATATTTAGCATTCCCATGTACACCAGTCCTTTAACCAGCTAGATTTCTGGCTGACCTCTCCCCACCTCACCCAGTCAACAGTTAGCTCCTCCATCCACCCTATTTTAATTTCTGCACTTGCTCCCGTCTCCCTCAGCATTCTCTGGGGCCTGCCACACTCAAATCCTCCTCTTTGAGATTGGACCCATTGCTTCTCTCTGACCCCAGATTCCTGCCCTGACTTCAGACAGAACTTCAATATTTCTTAACACACAATGACAATGGTCAGGTCTTGCATGCCACCATATGGGAGAACCTGAAAGTCTATCTTAGAGGCCGAATTACAAGTTTTGTGGCTCAAAGATGAAAGAATAGATTTGGCAATCAAACAGAAGACAGAGGAAGCAGTACTCAAAACAAACGCACAGGCCAACTTTTCTTGGGTGGTGCATCTCCTGTTCCAGTTACACTTGCTCTATTCCAGAAAGGTGGATTTGGCCATACCCCACGTGGCAGTGCGGTCCAAGTGTTTAGAGGTGGCTTGGGAGGTTGGCCTTTACCCACATTTGGGGCCTGTTCCATAGCAGGTCCCAGGTCCCAGGGCTCAGGGTGACAGGCCACTGGGTGGGTCCTTGGCATGCGGGTACAAAACCAGTTGCTGAGGCCTTTTAGGCCATTTCCTCAATGGTTGCACAACTCGGCAACCACAGAAGAGGAGAAATAAAGACAGGGAGCCTCTGTGACTGCTGTATGGGGCAGTTGTAGCTCCAGTAAAAGCATTGGAAACCAGATAAGTGAGAGAGCAGAGAGATGGAGAAGTCTGGGGACCAGGTGGATCTGGGCACAAGGATTTGGGGCAGAGTTTGAGATACCAAGAGAGGCAGCTGAGGAATTAGCTGGCTGCAAATACAGCACCCCATTTGGATGGATTAGTGTGAGGGTGGCTTACAGGAGCTTAATGCTTCTCTGCATGAGAGTGCTCAAGGTAGAGAAATAGAGGAGCACTTGCATGTAACCCCTATGTGGCAGTGTCTCTAAGGTTACTACCCCTGCCTGACTTCCTAACAACAGGTTGAGGGGCCTGAGTTCAATAATCTGGTGCCTCCATCCAGCGTGACAATAGTGGGGGTATCTGACTAGCCTGTTATAGCCTTCTGGGAAGCTATAACCACCCACAATCCCACCTAGTGAGCAGTTATCCAAACACAAACATTGACTCTTAACAGAAGTTTCCATACAGTTTGCAATTTGCATTAATAATATGCTCACAGTTGTCCCACTTACCAGCAGGGTCTCTGGTTCTGGTGCATGTGCCCTGCAACCCCCTGTATGACAGTTTGGCAGAACAGCATGCACTTTTAACACATTCAATTTCACGTCTATAACTTTAAACCCAGTAATAATATGCTCACAAGCTAGTTTCAAAGTAACACAACAAATCAGTTTTATTTAGGGGACCGTGAACAGGGAAGGGGAGCAAATTTAGTCAAGAGAATATTATTTGATAAACCTGATTGACAAACACCATAATTTAATCCTTTCAACAGACAGTCCCTTAGCTACTGGGTACCCAGGTTTTGTGCTGGCTGGCCAGAAACATTGCCTGGGGTTGCAGCTGTCATTGGGGCCCTTGGAGAAAATGATTATTAACTGAAGCAAGAAAAAACAAATTATTTATATCCACTGCCGGTGGGGCTTTAGTCTATTAGAAATTATCCCAAAGTTAAACTGCGAACAATAAGATGATACCATAGAAAACATAAATTGCCAGTTGCAGGGAGCTACCCTAAATTTTCTCACCGTACCAGTTGATTGCAGATGATGACATGGCGAAATGAAGACCTGGTGCTGGAAGCTGATGCACATGGGGAAGCTGGGCCAACATGACCCACCTCCACTTCAAGACCTTTCTCTGAAGGTGGCCACAACCTGCGGTGGCTTTTTGCGCAGGGGCTGGATCCCTGAAGCTGGTCTCTCGCTGAAGACAGTCTTTGGTGTAGGATGGGTTGGCTTGGGCCACAACTGGCATAGACTCAAGGCTGAATAAACACTTCTGGCAAAGTTCAGTTTGTTTGCTGGTGTAAGTCTTCAGTTGGCAACATAGTTCAGTCCATGGCAAAACAAGCTACAATCCACGATAGATGTGCAGCACATTTAACAGGAACAACATTAACTTCTCCAACTCTCAATTCAGTTGCTATTACAGTAGTTTTACTGAGCAAATCTCTTAATTCAATAAAGGAGTCTCTCACACTCTCTTGGGCCGATCGCTTCACAGGAGCTTCTCGTCGGTCCAAAATCTCATGCTGCACTTTCCAATATCTTAGAGCTTTCAGCCAGAAGTAAAAGTTACTTTTCAGAAATTTTGATCACTGCAATCAGGTGGCCCCAATCAGGAGAATTACAGCAGGAAGGCAAGTCAGGCCTTTTCCCCCTCTGATTCTCCTAGGCCCCTTACTGGAGCAGCTCCTTGATAGCTTGAGCTGCTCACTGTTTAAAGCTCTAACTCCAACTGAACACAGTTCTCTAACAGTTCTGGGAGTTCCCTTAGTTTTCTGTGTTCTGGTTGGCTGAGGAGAGATGTCAGTCACAGTTTGGATGCCCCCTTCAGTTCAGTTTAAACGCCAGCCTTAAAAAACTACAGAAACTACAGTTTTTCCTTCCCACAAGACACTTGCGATAAGGACCCTTTAAGGTCCCCGGAGTCTTATTGGTCCAATTACTGGAAGTCCCAGACCAAACATGGTGGCTCCCATTTAGTTAAACAGAGCTGCAAGAAGGCAAGCTAAATAAAATACTCTAGTTTAAATATTAACATCAAGTTAGAAGTAAATATTTACAGTACTGGTTAAAGCTCCCTATGCTCTTTTATTGACAACAGAGTGGAGCAAATTAAATCAGTTTCTGGCCGGTCATGAGCTTTGAAGCACTCAAACCCAGCCCAGACCTGGGAGATCACGTGATGCAGAGTGCTGAGTAGATGCTCCTCCGCTAAGCTCCTGCCTTCCGAATACAAAATCGTTATTTTAATATCGTTAAATTTCATCTAAACCTTCTGCTCAAGAGTTCTCTTGTTTCTGAACAGTGTGCGCTTCTGTTTTGGGTTCCTGCGTGGTAAATGGAGGCTTATATGAAGAAAGCCCTGCAGAAACATACCCCTTCTACCACCCCCGAGAAGGCCTCAAAGAAATCCCGAGCCTCGAGTGGCCAAGACAAGCCTGAATCTACGTGTCAAGCAGGGGACCAAGAACCCCTAACACGTAACAGATTTTTAGAGGGATTCAAACCAATCTGGGAAGAGATGAAAGATATGGCAATCGACCTGAAGTCCCTCTCCAGAAGGATAGAGGAAGTCTCCACGATGGTATCTGACAACACTGCCCGAATATTTTCGGTCGAGAGAAAGCTGGAAAGCATTGATCCTGAGCTTTTACTAGTGAAACAGAGGTTGTCCAGATTAGAAACAAAACTTGAGGATCTGGAAGGCCGTAGTCGGAGAAATAATATGGTAATTCTCGGGCTCCCCGAGGGGGAAGAAGGCCAGAATACTGTTGTCTTTATTCAGAAGTTGGTAGGAAAAGTCACTGGCCCCTCTCCCTTTTGCCCAAACTACATAATAGAACGGGCCCACCGATCTTTGCGACCAAAACCCCCACCCGATGCACCTCTTCGCCCCATCATCTGCCGCTTTCTCAATTATCTGGAAAGGCAGCACTTTTTACAGAAAGCCAAGGCCTTGCAAGAAGTCAGATGGGAGAAGGTGAAGCTGAGAATCACTCAGGATATCCCTGGTTCGGTTCAACTGAAATGGAAAGCCTTCCACCCGATTGTGTCCAAGATTATAGCGGCTGGATTAAAGTACAGGATGGGGTACCCAGCGAAATTACAAGTCTCTGTAAATGGTTCATGGCTTAATTTCGAGGATCCTGATGCTGCGTTACTAAATCTTAAGTCAGCGTTGCCAGACCTGTTTCGCATGACCTGAGTGGGCCTCATGATCTTTGGGACTCATAGCAACTTCAGAACGAACTGCTGCTCGGATTTCTGCATGGACAGTGTTCTTTCCTGAGATGGATTTCACTCGACTTATGTTTCCTAATAGAACTGGTCTACTAGTAGAGGCTCAACTTTATCTTTAACAGGCCCTGGCCTGTTAATGGGAATAGTGTTACAGGGAGAGTCCTGGGGGGGCTTCTATGGGGTTTGTTTTGGACTGCATCAGATATAGCATTGCTTACTTGGTATTCTGGGGTAGCACACAGGGCTAAGTCTCGGGTTATGCCTCCTGTTTAGTCCTTGGAGGATGGGTACTCAGACTCTCGAGCGATTCTGGGCTTTCAGGGCGCCTTTGAATGGTGGGATAGATCAGGCTATGTCCAGAAGAGGGCGCGGCTCACCCATTTAAAGCAACTCTGGTCATCCAGCCTTGAGAGGGATTGCTTTTGTTATTAAGCCCTGCTGGTTTCGGAGGGGGGCTTTTCTGTGCTAGAGGTATACAACCCCTAGGTAGTTTCTCCTTTGGGTTTCCCATCTTTGGATTTTATTTTACTTCTCATCCAGTCTTGTTTTTTCAGGTTTTTATTTAAATGATGGGCTCACCCCTCCATGTTATTTTCCGCTCTGGTTCTGGTTCAAGAAATAGTTCCCTGTAGGGAACAGGCTTTTTTCATCTCCCTCTCAAGATTCGAGTGACGTTTTTTCACACTCATACTTATGGCACCTAGTTTTATTTCTCTCTCTCATTCATGAGTGGATTCACCAGCAGATATTCGTAGGCCCTGGAAGCCCCGGGATCGCTTGTTGACTCTACGCCCTTAGTAATGCAGCCTATTGACTGCTTTGTATTTTGAATTATAAGGGCGAGCACTTGCAGGGGACACATTCGGAGGGCGGAAGGGGGAGGATAAGATCCAGTGCTGTGCTAAGCGTTGCTTGCAACAGTGTGGAGGGTTGGGAGAGGGATAGGGAGTCGTGCTCTTGTTGGGGAGGGTGCACTAGAGGGTTTGATTTGGGGCTTACTGCGGGGGCTAGGGAGGTGGGAGGACCTTACAGCAGCAATGGGGGGATTAGACTATTTGGGTTATATACCCCGAGTACAATGCTGATTCTAGTACCCTTAGAACCCATAAGTAGGTGGCTAAGAAGGTGACTTTCGCAACATGCAACGTCAAGGGGATCAGGAAAAAAATCTAAACAATACCAGGTTCTCAAACATTTAAATCTTTTATGTACCCAGGTTATCTTCCTACAGGAATTGCACTTGCTAGAAACAGAAGCTTCACAAGTGAGGAGGCAACAGGTGGGGACGGTGTATGAGGCGCAAGGCTCCTCAAATAGCTGTGGGGTTATGATTATCATCAACAGGGTTATACCATTTGTTCCAACTCATACTATCAGGGACCCTGAGGGTAGGTTTGTTTTGGTTATAGGCCCTCTCTGGTCAATACCTCTGCTACTGGGCAGTATATATGGTCCCAATGCTGATGACCCAGCGTACTTCATGAGACTTATAAATTCAATCCTGCCTTTTCTTCCCATAAGGATTGTCCTGGGGGGTGACTTCAACCAAGTTGTAGATTCCAATCTTGAGAGGTCGGGAGGCGTATCGGGGGGATCTCTCCAGGTGAGAGGGCCTTCAGAGACTTAGTGGACCAATGCGGGCTCTGTGATGTCTGGTGTGTTTTAAATCCTGATTCCAAGGAGTTCACATTCAGGTCTTTGGTACATGGCTCACAGTCCCGCATTGATTATATATTCATTTCTCAGACTCTTCGGCCCGGGGTTAAGTCCTCGTCGATACAACCTGGCCCTGTTTCTGATCACTCTCTGGTGCTGTGTGATCTCTCAGTTCATGATGTGTCATGGAGAGAAACACGATGGAAGTTGAATGACCAATTGCTTAAAGATTCTAATCATTGCAATACTATAAGGGAGCATATTGAGGCCTTTTTTTCTGCCCAACCCTTTAAATAGTGCAAAACCAGATATTATATGGGGGTCCTTCAAGGCTTACATGAGAGGAGTTCTCATCGGCCTCTCTGTGGCTAGGAAAAGAGCTAGAGAGAGAGAATTACGGTCCTTGTTATCCCAAATTGGGGCTCTGGAATCTAATGACTCGCTTAACTCCTCGGAGGAGGACAAGGTGAGGCTCCTAGGGCTGAGAGATAAGTATTTAGAACTACTCCATGAAAAAGTGGAGTTAGCTATCATACGTACCAAAGCCAGTTATACTGATCAAGGCAAAAAAGCGGGGCGCCTTCTGGCACTTCGCATCAAACAACAAGAATCAGTTAGATTTATCCCTTGAATTAGGGCTTCTGATGATGGATCCCTAAAAACATCTCCCATAGAGATAGTTCAAGAGTTGGCAGTATACTATAAATCACTTTATGGGGACATGGAGCTCCCTTCCTGCCCAGAAAGTGTGGAGAAGTACCTGACGGACTCACATCTACCCTCTCTTCCAGTACATCACTCAGCCTTTCTGGTTTCTCCCATAACTCAAGGAGAAATCTCTGAGGTTATTAAGGGCTTACCCTCGGATAAAACTACTGGCCCTGATGGATTTTCCTCCCTTTTCGATATAACATTTCGGGATCTTCTTTTGCCAATACTTAATAGTTTATTCCAGCACATCTTATCCTGGTCAGAAGTTGATAGTCATCTCTTTGAAGCCTTGATAGTGCTCCTACCTAAGCCAAACAAGGACCCTGAGCTCATCCAGAGCTACAGGCCTATATCTCTCCTAAATCAGGATACCAAGATTCTTTCAAAGATTTTAGCTAATAGGTTATCCGTTGTGCTACCCGAGTTAATAGGTATGAATCAGGTAGGTATCATGAAGGGACGCTCTTCAGCAGATCAACTGTGTACGCTATCCCATGTCTTCTCGACTTCCAGAGACGCTGACTTCTCTGCAGGTTTGGTTTGTTTGGACGCCGAGAAGGCATTCGACCGGGTGAATTGGAGTTTTCTCTTCAAGGCTTTGAATGCCTTTAACTTTCCCCTGGTATTCATTTCCTGGGTTGCTGCACTATATAAATCCCCTATAGCAAGAATCTCAGCTAATGGGGCCTTCTCAGACTATTTCTCACTTCATTCAGGCACCAGGCAGGGTTGCACCCTGTCCCCTCTCTTGATTAACCTATATCTGGAACCCCTTATCCAAAACATTCTCCAAAACATCTCTATACAAGGTATCAGAGTTGGGCGTCATGAGATTAAACTCACAGTGTACGCAGATGATTTGCTGATATATCTCTCCCATCCTGTTTCTTCAGTACCACCCCTATTGAACGAAATAGCTAGGTTCAGTGCGTTATCTAACTACAAGTTGAATACAAGTAAATCCTTATTTTTCCCACTAAATCACAAGGTATTTAAGGATGATATTTGTCCCTTAGGTTTAGGCTGGACTCCTAGAGTAATTAAATATCTGGGTATAAAGCTATCCCGTAACCCTTCGAAATGGGTCAAAGATAATCTGGATTCTCTCTCACAGGTCATTATGCATGACCTAGACAGATGGTCTAAACTTCCTATATCATTATGGGGTAGGATTAACATCATTAAGATGAATGTATTTCCTAGAATTTATTACCCCTTATCTCTTCTCAACTCTTTTATCCCCATACGATGGTTTAAGAAATTGCACAGTATTTTTACCAGATTTATCTGTGCAGAAAAGTATCCTCAGTTGGCCTACCACAAACTAGCTGCCCCAAAATCTGGGGGGGGAGGGGCTGAGGATTCCCCATGTGGCACTATATTACTGGGCCAGTCATCTGGCATATTGTCTGAGATGGATCTCCCCATGCCCTGAAGCGGTACAACCAGTATGGCTTAAGATTGAGTTAGACGCAATTAAATTTAAACGCCTGGATCCCTCAAACCTATTTTATCTCAAGTTGTCCCATGTAAAGATGGCTAACTCTACCACAATAAGTACTTTAAGAGTATATACACAGTTATGTCTATTTCTTCATTATTCACCTCTGACTGACTTAACTCAATCCATTTGGAACTCCCCATCTTTCACCCTTAGCGGAAAGTGGATTCCTTTAAACTGGCTGCCTCAACTAGGTGACGGAAAACTCCTTTCCCTGGTAGACAGGGAAGGGCACTGGTTGTCCTCACGTGGAATTATCGACAAATTCCATATTCCAGGCTCAGTCCATTTAAAGTTATGCAGTTAAGACACCTTCTCATTGTAGCCCTGGGGAGTCCCCCCCCCAGAAGGTATTAGCTCTGATTCCTGAGCTCTCCCATTTGTCCCGTTCGCCTGGCATAATATCCAAGATATACAAGGTGCTGTACTATAAGAAGTATGGGGACACCTTTGGACCTACTAGTTTCTGGAATTCACTCCTCCCTCAATACCAGTTGGATTGGCAATCCCTGTGGAAATCCTGTCATAAGTATGTCTCCCAAGATAGGCTGCGTCTCATGCAATACCACATTTTACATAACATGTATTGTACCCCTACCAAATTTAAAAAATGGGGTTTCTCGAATTCCAGTACATGTACTAAGTGCCTGCAAGAAGAGGGTACTCTCTTGCACATGTTCTGGTCCTGTCCCAAAGTTTCTTCCTTATGGAATTCAATTAAGATGTTTCTTGATCCCCTACTGGGCCCACAGGAGTACTTCATTCTGGAGGTATGTCTTCTAGGGGATATGCCCCTGGTCAACGCTAGAATTAGGAAATATCACATCTCTATGGTTGCACTCTCTGTTAAGAAACTTATTCTACGTCATTGGAAGGAAAAATCGTCTCCTTCCTTCCAGGAATGGTTACATGAAATCACTGCCAACCTTCAACAGAGAAAGGTAATTGCAAGCCTGCATAACAGACTAGAAATATATAGTAAGATATGGGACCCCCTTCACTCCTTACTCTTGTTAGCTCATTGAACTCATATCACACTCTGGTTTTACCCATACGTACCATTGATTCACGCATTGCACATTAGGGTGACCTAATTTTGTTGCTGCTGTAAGGGGGGATGGGGCGAGGGGTGGGCTGGGCAGTTGTTACTGTTCTAGAATTGTGTCTCATCATCTCGATCTGATGTAATGGCCCATTATAATGGAAATGTATTAATAAAGCTTAAATTAAAAAAAAAAAAACAGCCCAGACCATTTTCTATACACACATTGGATAATGTCTTAAAGGGACAGGCGCGGAGACACATCTTGGCACTCTCATAGCAATCAACAGGATCAACAAATAACCATGGATTTGCTGTCTATGCAGGATGGCTGCCTAGCAGGAGGCATTGATGGAACCCAGAAAGACACTGAAGGTAAGCCCTCAAATTGGGGGGAAGGGAGCTACCTGAGGAATAGCTGGAAGAATGCCAGTGTTAGCAGGTGAAGCTCAAGTTTTAGGTACTTACCAGGGCCAGACGGTTTTTGGGAGCTCCATGTTCCTGGAAAAGTAGAAAAGGTTCTTGTTTCTTGAGTAAAGTACCACTGCTAAAGTTTGTGTTTGCAGAAAATCTTTCCTCTGCCTAAGCTTCTGCCCAAGAAAGTGTCTCTCTACAAATGTCTCTGTACAAAGTTTTAGCCCCATGCAGTGTTTACTTTTTTCCTTAAGCAATTGAGACCCCTGAGCCCTGCTAATCATTTAAGGGCTCAGAAGAATAAAACCTGATTTGTTTTGGGGAGAAAACCTGGAGTCCTGTGTTAATTTAGTTTCAAGGATTCTAATAAAATTTTAATCCTTAGTTTTAGAGGTTTCCGTGAGTTTCTCCCAAAGGGTTTCAGTCATTCCCTCTTATCCTTCGCCCTCTCGCTCCTGGGAGTGGTGGGGGAAGAAGCTGTATGCCTGAAGATGAATTCTGTGGTCCTTCATTGGAAAGCCTCAGGGGCAAGATTCGATCCATTTTGTGGGGCACCTGGGGAGAGTACTAGAAGACACCTCAAGGTAAGTTATATTTATTTCCAAGAGCCATATGCAAAGTAATGCTGGTGATGTTTCTATTGTCTGTGCCCCCCTTCCCCAGAACATCAGGCCCCTAAACATTCAGGAAGGGGAGGCTGTTGTCAAGGCACAGGTCAGGAAGCACAGGAAAAACCAGACGCAGTTGCAGAATTTGAAAAAGTGTTTATTACTACTGGCAGTAACATAAAAAATTGTGCAGAATGACTATTTACAAAGGCAGCATAAACAGAGCAGATTTATTTGAGTATTTTTTTTTATTTCTGTACGTCTCCCAAAACATTGCAGCTCTCTGTCTTATAAGTCTTTGCAACCTCCCTCCTTAGCAAGCATCTTGTTTTTTTCTAAAATGTTTTTGTGTGTTTCAGGCAGGTGCAGCAAGAACACAATGTCCCAGACTGAAGCCCCTTCTCCACAGCTCTTGAAAAAGGGCTTATAACTGCTTTTAGGTTAACCCCTTGAGTTTTTAATATCTTTTCATAATTCTTTTAAACTATAATTATAAACATTTTAACAGTAACACTATATAATTTTTAAACAAAGGGATTTTAATATTAGTTACATTTTTACACAATGATTATTTGTATATATGTTCATACCAGTAGATATGCAAGGGAGGAAAAAGAAACAGCAATGAAAGACTGAGAGAGAGAGTGAAAGGCAGAGAACTGCAATACTGTTGGGGTGATTAAATTTGAAGTCTCACAGGAAAATGTGGTTGCCCAACCAGACAGGAAAGAGACAGGAAAGAACAGAACATATTTTTGCATTTAAAACTTTTTATAACAACGGGGGTAGGGTTCTATTTAACACTGTCACATACACCCCCTCCTTAAGAGGGAACCTGTTGTATTAAACAGGTTTTCAAAATGTTTTAATTTTTTACTAACTTTAGCTTTTAACTTTTAGAAATTAAGCACATGTGCTGTATCCTTTTTTATAACAGTACAGCTTACAGTAAAGCTGAAAGTCATACATTTGTTTTTCAACCTTTAGAACTCTCAATTTTTGTTGTATATCTTGACAGAAAATTTGCATTGCTATTTTCTTTACCAGATTTGTGTATTACCTTGAATTTAAATGGCTCTAACGCCAGGTACCACCTTGTGATTTTGGAATTTTTATTTTTTATTTGGTTAAGCTAACAGGGAGAATTGTGATCTGTTATAAGTATAAAGTCAGCTCCTAGCAAATAGAACTTATGGGACTCCATGGCCCACTTTGCTGCTAAACATTTCTTTTTAATGGTGGAGTACCTTTTCTCTCTGTCATGCAACTTTCTACTTATGTACAGAAGAGGATGTTCTGTCCCATCTATATTTTGACTCAGGACTGCACCTAGGCCTACCTCTGATGCATTTTTTTGTAACAAAAATGGTTTCTTAAAATAGGGGCTGAACATAATGCAGCCTTAATGGCTTGAAAAGCTTTATCACACTCTGGGGTCCATTTTACATTATTTGGGAACCATTTTTATGTGAGTTCAGTGAGGGGAGTAGCTAACTCTGCAAAGTTGGGAACAAATCTCCGATAATAACCAGCCAGCCCTAAAAATGACCTCACATGTTTTTTTGTTTTAGGGACAGAGCTGTTAACTACAGCTTTTATTTTAGACATTTTTGGCTTAACCTTTTCATTTTTCACCAACTATCTGGTTTCCTACATACCTAATGCACATTGGTAGGATTAATAGTCAGACCTGCATTTTTTATAGCTTGGATAACTGCTCATATGTGTTTTAGGTGGCTTTTTTAGTCTGGTCTTATACCATGACATCATCTAGGTACACAGCACAATACCCAGTGTGAGGTGATAAAATTACATCCATATACCACTGGAATGCAGCTGGCACACCATGTAAACCAAATGGCATGGTGGTGAACAGATAGATTTTAACAGGAGTGGCAAATGCAATTTTGTCTCTGGATTTTTTAGCTGAAGGGATTTGCCAGTAACCCTTGGCGAGATCGAGGGTACTGATATACTTTGCACTTCCCAGTCTGTCCATCAAATCCTCTTTTCTGGGCAAAGGATAACTTTCTAATTTTGACACTTGATTAAGGTTCCTAAAATCAAGGCAGATTTTGACCCCCCTTTTTTGTTTACAATTACCATTGGAGATGACCAGGCACTCCTCGACTCTTTAATGATGCACATTTTTTTCTTTTTTGTATTTTCTTTACCACGTCAGCTCTTAACTGCTTTGGTAACCTGTGTGCCTTTTGCCTAATAGGGCGAGCATTCTTTGCCGCTATTATGTGCTCGACACCTCTAGCTTGGCCTGGCACTGTAGTAAAAGAACTGTTAATTGTCTTTAGCAAGTTACAGATTTTTGCAGTTTATTCTGAGGTTAAGGAAACATTCACCTTTACAGCATCAGCAGTTACAGTTTGTTACAGTTTATCATAAGCTACATCAATATCTTTTTTATTAGTTTTTGGTAAAACTAGCAAAGCAGCTTTTGGCATTTTTTCAACCCATTTCTTGAGAAGGTTAGCATGGTATATTTCAGCAGGATTTTTCCTGTCAGGGGTCTTAATCTCACATTTAATGGTACCAGTACATCTAAGAACTTTATAAGGCCCTTGCCACTTCATTAACAGTTTATTTTCTGTTGTGAGTAACCGTAGCAAAACCTATTTTCCTGGCTCAAAAACCTTTTTTTTTACCCCATAGTCATAACTTACGTTTTGCTGGTTGTGAGTGTCTTTTTGATTACTATGGGCGATCTCAATATACAGTATTTTGCTAGCTTCTTTTTTAGGGCACACGTATAAGACATTACAAGACAAAGAACCTCTGTGTGCAAACACTGAGGCAATGGTTACCCCAAAGAGCATTTGGCCGGGAAGCCAAGTTTCAAAGAAATACAAAATCACACATGCCCCCACAATGCAAAGCATCATGGGCTGCATATGCAAATCACCACAGAATATTATGCTGGTTCAACTTTAAGCAGAAATGCATGGTGCCGAAAAGCCTCTCACACAGTTTGCAAAGGGTGCCAACAGAAGACATAGACACGTGTTTCGTCCTACCAGGACACATCAGTATGCCTTGTCTGTTTGACACCCCAGTGAAATGAACCAGCTACCCTAAGATGGTCTATCTGGGTTATGTTGTGCTGAACCCAATTAAAACAAAAAAAAATTAAAAGACAAAGAACCTCTGTTTGCAAACACTGAGGCAATGGTTACTCCAAAGGGCATTTGGCTGGGAAGCCAAGTTTCAAAGAAATACAAAATCGCACATGCCCCCACAATGCAAAGCATCATGGGCTGCATATGCAAATCACCACAGAATATTATGCTGGTTCAGCTTTAAACAGAAATGCACGGTGCTGAAAGGCCTCTCATACAGTTTGCAAATGGTGCCAACAGATGAAATAGACACGTGTTTCGTCCTACCAGGACTCATCAGTGTGTCTTGTCTGTTGTTTTTGAGTGGGGTTATCTTCCCATGTTTCTTTTATCACATCCAGTAGCCCTTTTGGCTGCCTATCATACAGCATTTCAAATGGTGAAAACCCTGTTGGTGCCTGTGGCACTTCTCTGTAAGCAAAAAGTAAGTAAAGCAAGTATTGGTCCCAGTCTTTCCCTTCCCCTTTTACAAACCTTTTTAACATGCGTTTTAGGGTTTGGTTAAAACGCTCAACAAGATTGTCTGTCTGAGAGTGATTAAGTAATGCAGCATCAAAATTACTACCCTGATCAGTAATAATTTCTTTAGGTATGCCCACTTTGCTGAAAATGTTTTCAAGCTCTGCTGCCACTTTTGAAGCTGTGACGGTATGCATTGGAACTGTTTCTGAGTATCGAGTAGCATCGTCGCATATTAACAGGATAAATCTATTACCCATTTTACTTTTGTCTAAAGGACTAACCACATCCATTACAATTCTCTAAAAAGGCACATCTATCAAGGGTAGGTGTACAGGGGCACCTTGTCTTTTTTAGTGACTGGGGCTACTTTCTGACACTCAGCACAGGAATTACAATAGGTAGCAACATCTTCATGAATTTCAGGCCAGTAAAATCTGTACAGCAATCTGGCAAGGGTGCGATCCCTTCCTGAGTGACCAGCCATAAGAGCATCATGTGCTATCTGTAACAACTCTGTTCTACAATTTTGTGGCATAACCAATTGTTTTGTCTATTCCTGTGTCTGAGGCTTAATCCAAACTCTGTACAGTAACCTATTACTTTTTTTAAACATTGGTTTACCTTGTTTTGGTTTCACCCGCAGCTGCTTAAAATAACCCTGGAGAAAAACACAGAAACATAGAAGTTGATGGCAGATAAGGACCGCAAGGCCCATCCAGTCTGCCCATTTTTTCTACCATATGAATGTGCCATAGGCCTTTGCTCTGTCAATGGCCTATCTAGTCATACTCATCTGTATTGCTCCCTTATGCCTATCCCATGCCTGTCTGAATCCCTGCACTGTATTCATATCCACCACTTCCTGAGGTAGGCCGTTCCATGCATCCACCACCCTTTCTGTGAAAAAGAACTCCCTCACATTACTCCTTAATTGGCCTCCCTCTAATCTCATGCTGTGTCCTCTTGTCCTGCTATTTTTCTTATATTGAAACATGTTAGAGTCTTTCACTTTGTTAATGCCCTTAAGATGTTTGAATGTTTCGATCATATCACCTCTCTTCCTCCTTTGCTGTAGGGTATACACATTGAGCTCCATTAATCTGTCCTCATATGTCTTCTGATGCAGTCCCTGCACCATTTTGATTGCCCTTCTCTGGACTGCCTCCATTTTGTTAATGTCCTTGTGCAGGTGCGGCCTCCAGTACTGCACGCAGTACTCCAGATGAGTTCTAACCAGTGTCTTGTAAAGAGGGATTATTACCTCCCTCTTATGACTTGTGATACCCCTACTAATACACCCCAACATCCCTCTAGCCTTACCTACTGCTTTAGTGGTCTGCTTAGATAATTTCAGGTCATCTGTGATGATGATGATGCCCAAGTCTCTTTCTTCCCTTGTGATTGCCAGCAACTCCACTCCCAACCTATAGGTGGCCTCATGGTTTCTGTTACCTATGTGCATGATCTTGTACTTCTTTGCGTTAAACCCCAGTTGCTACTCTTCTGACCATTTTGCCAGTTTATCCAGATCTCTTCTCATTCTGCCCACCCTATCTGGATCATCTACTCTGTTGCAGATCTTAGTGTCATCTGCAAACAGACAAACCTTACCCTCCAATCCATCTTCAATGTCACTGATGAAGATACTGAAGAGGACTGGCCCCAGGACTGATCCCTGAGGTACCCCACTTGTGACTTGCATGTCTTCTGACTGTACACAGTTTACCACCACTCTCTGTTTTCTGCCCACCAACCAGTTTGCCACCCAGTTAACCAACTTCTGACCCACCCCAAGCCTACCCAGCTTATTAATCAATCTTCTATGTGGAACAGTATCGAAAGCTTAGCTGAAGTCAAGGTAGGCAATATCAACTGCACCCCCTTGGTCCACCACTCTGGTTACTCAGTCCAAGAAATCTATGAGATTAGTTTGACAGGACCTTCCTGTTGTAAACCCATGCTGTCTTGGATCCTCTGCTCCTATGAATTCCAGGTGTTGCACTATCCTTTCTTTAAGGAGTACCTCCATAATCTTGCCCACTACTGAGGTAAGACTGACTGGTATGCAGTTCCCTGCCTTCTCCTTGCTACCACTCTTGTGGAGCAGGATCACATGAGCCCTTCTCCAGTCTTCTGGTACATCTCCTGTGCTCAGAGACTCACTAAACAGTTCTGTTAATGGCTCTGCCAGTTCTACCCTTAGCTCCTTTAGTACCCTGGGATGTATGCCATCAGGTCCTATTGCCTTGTCCACCCTGAGTTTAGTGAGCTCTTGTAGGACCCTTTCTTTGTGAAGGGACTTGTGCACACCTCCCTTCCCTGTGTCCATGGTGTTGAGCTGTGGGCCCTGCCCTACCTTCTCCTCGGTAAATACTAAGCAGAAGTATCTATTTAGGATAGATGCTTTTCCTTGGTCCTCCTCCACACACTCCCCCTTATCCCCTTTGATCTTAGCAATACCCCCTCTGTATGTTTTCCTTTCACTAATGTATCTATAGAAAGCGTTGTCCCCTTCTTTACTGTTCGTGCTAGTGTTTCCTCAGTTTGGGCCTTTGCCTGCCTTATTGCCTTCTATTTTACCCTTAGGGAAGTTTGGTATGCCTCCCTATCTTTGTTCCACTGCGTTCCCTTATATTTCCTGAAGGCCAATCTTTTGGCTCTGATATTTTCTGCTACTGTTTTTAAGAACCAAAGTGGTTTCCTCCTTCTTTTGCTCTTGTTTTTCTCCCTAACACAATGCGATGTTGCTTTAAATATTGTATCCTTAATGCTTGCCCACTTTTCCTGTACCCCCTCACCTGTACTTCTTCTTGCCAGGGCTAGCTTAACTCTGTTGGCCATCTTATCAAAGTCAACTCCTCTGAAGTCCCGTAGTTTTGCACTCAAATGGGATGATTTAGTTCTAGTGGCCAATTTGAACCATACCATGTGATGGTCACTGGCCCCCAGATAACCTTCTACCTGGAGACCTGTTATTCTTTCCCCATTAGTCAGTACTAGATCTAGGATAGCCCTGTCTTTTGTGGGTAGTTGTAGCAGTTGCTTGAGGACCTCCCCTTGCAGGGAATCAACTATGTGTCTAGTTCTGGTGGATGTTCCTGCTGGTATTGACCAATCTGTAACTGGCATGTTGAAGTCTCCCATTATCAGAACCTCCCCTTTAGCTGCCATGTTTTGTATATCTTCTAACAGTAATGTGTCTATGTCCTCCCCCTGGTAGACAACCCCAGCTCAGATGGCTGTCCCATTTCCTGTTTCCACGGTGACCCACAGTTCGTCTGGCTTCTTATGTGTATTCTGAATTTCTGTAGCTTTGATATTTTCATTGACATAAATAGCCACTCCCCCCATTTTCTCTGTCTCTTCTGAACAGTACATAGCAGGATACTTAAGTCTCTCAAGTGTGGTTACTGGTGAACCACATCTCGCTAATGGCTAGTATGTTCAGTTTAGCCTCTGTCATTGTTGCCTGCAGGTCAGGGATCTTGTTTCCCAAAGTGCGGGCATTTGTGTAAATGATTTTCCATTGGCCAGATTTCAGTGTGTTAGTTGTTGTGGAAAGTATGGCGTTTTCCCTGCGCGTCGTATGGGGAGCCAGACCTTTTTCCTTACCTGGTGATGCAAATGAACTACAAACATGCAGAACTCCTGTTTGATCACTAGCTGAGGGGGAAGGGGTGTTCTTCCTGTTCGATGTATTGGGTGCTGCAACCTTTCCCCATTTGCTAGTTTAAATATTCTGCAAAGACGTCAAACTTCTGCCCCAATGCACTGACTCCCTCCTTAGAGAGATGCAGTTAATCGAATTTAAAGAACTTTCACTCCAAAAACTGTTGCCAGTTACCTACAAATTTGTGTCCTTTTTTCTGGCACCATCTCTTGAGCCACATGTTTAGCTCCCCTATCTCCCCTTCTTTGACCTTCCATCAATTTGCCCCCCCTCTCCCAGATGGACAGGATCCCAGAGAAGGAGATGCCAAATGAAATGGATGACAGTTTGTCTCTCAGCCTGGGCAGGTGTTCCTTGATCTCCACAACTGACCAGCTGGTGAGATCATTAATCCCTATGTGTCCCAGGACATCAATGTTTTCTCCTGCTTCCTGCATGATTTTAGCAATGTGGTCAGTGTCTCTCCATGCTGATGTGCCTGGGAGACATCTGACCATTACCCCCAGCCGGAGGTAGGTATCAACTCCCCAAATCATGGAGTCTCCTATGATCAGAAGTGTTTTGGATTTTCTTTTTGTTTTGGTTCTTGTTTTGAGTGAGTTTTGTAGTGCTAGCTCCTGTGCTGCAGCATCCTCTGCCCCTTTGTTTGATTTTGGAGATAGAGGCAGATACCATTTGTAGTTTTTATATGGTTAGTGGAGGTGATATGATGGTGAGCATTGAGTGATGAGGCACCTGATTTGCCCCTCCTAACCACCTGCCAACCTCCTGGACCAACTACTCTCTGCGGTCGAGGCGCTTCAGTTGGATGTTGGGGAAATGGCAGGCGGTTCTTGTAATATATTTCCTCCTGAATATGAAATTTGAGGTCTCTGCCCATGCTGTCTGGAGCTGAGCCCTTAGATCTCAGATTGTCCAGCTTGTAGGACAGCATCCTAAATCCAATAAAACTGCCCTTTTGAAAAGTGTCCCGCAGTACCTGCAGTTAATAATATCCATTCCAGTTGAGTTGCCAAGTTTATAACCTCGTCCAAGTAATTAGAAGGAAAATGAAAGTAAACATTTTAATTTTTTTTTATATTTTTTTGCTTGTTTGTTTTGTTTATTTTTGTATAACCTTTTATAACAAGTTAAATTACTTGTGCCCCTGTAAGTGAGGTCACTGTGTGGATATCCCTCTGATCCTCTCCTTCCTGCTTTGCTACAGAAAATGTCACAACTATGCTCTCTATAAAAGGAGTGTAGCATGGGGTGGTTGGGGATGTGGTGGGTGGTTGGGACCTTCTCCTGCCGAAAAAGAAGAACCACGGATGAAAGAAACAAGGAGGTAAGAGCAGAAACAATCAACCGACAAAAAATGCAGTAGACCTGAAAGCTTAGCCTAATGATAGATACAGTTGTAAAACCTATAAGTACCACCTGTAACAATTTCACAGAAGACATGCCCTGCAAAAAATACTTTGCTACAGAGAAAAATACAGCAGTAACAGAAAAGATACCTTGCAAAAAACAGTTTGAATCAGAGAAGGTTACAGCAGTAATCTGTAAGCACAAAACAGTAACAAACCTGTAGGCACACCCTGCAATAATGCAATAGAAAGTATACCCTGCAACAGCAATTTGAATCGGAGAATAATAAAGCAGTAAAATGTAAACAAAAAACAGTAACAAAACCTGTGAGCACAAAAGGAAATAATAATAGACAGTAAATCTTCCTAGCCAAAAGAAGCCTTAATCTTTTTCCTTGCTCTGATAATGTTGTTCCTTGCTCTGTCCTTACAAGCAAATGTAGAAGAAAAGATCTCGGATGAAGCTAGGTGCCTTTGCCAGCAAACCTAGTCTTCCACCTCAAAAACACCAACTAACCTGACCTTTTAACTCTTCCTTCTGTTGAAAGTTCCTAAGACTTTGTCAGCTCCGCCCCAAGTTACACTCCTAATTCCCTGGAAGAACTGTGGGAGGAAAGCAATTGGCTCCTTCAATGTGAGAAGGAGACTGCAACACCTTTGAGATCAAACCAAAAACCTTTCAGCAAACAAATAAAATAAAATAGTAGCAAACAGTAATTTTGCTTAGCCTAATGATAGATAAAAAGTCACAAAACCTGTAAGCACCACCTGTAACAATTTCACAGAAGATATATACTACAAAAAACACTTTGCTACAGAGAAAAATAAAGCAGTAACAGAAAATATACCTTGCAAAAAATAAATTTGAACCAGAGAAGATTACAGCAGTAATCTGTAAGCACAAAACAGTAACAAACCTGTAGGCACACCCTGTTATAAGTAAGCAATAAAACACAATGGGTTGTGCATTAGACAGTTCTAATGCATGGCTAGGGGGATGAGTGATGCAGAGGCCACAGTCCGAGTGCATTCAGTCCCCTAGCCATGCATTAGAACTGTCTAATGTACATCCCCGGAGTGGCTTATTGCGCTTATAAAATGGGCCTGTGTATTCTAAATGGGGTTCTAGTTTTAGCTGTGCATTAGATACTTCTAATGCACGGCTAACAACCAATCAGATTGCTTGAAATCCTTTGCCCATCTTATAATGCAGCAGAAAGTATACCCTGCTACAACAATTTGAGTCAGAGAACAATAAAGCAGTAAAATGTAAGCAAAAAGCAGTAACAAAACCTGTGAGCACAAAAGAAAATAGTAACACATACTAAATCTGCCTAGCCAAAAGAAGCCTTACTCTTTTTCCTTGCTCTGATAATTAGATGCATGGGTATCTGACCTGATTTATTGAACCGATCAGGTTTTGCCATTTTTGGCACTATCCAGTCCGGTTGGATCTCAGCCCTATAAAATGAGGCGGGTATTAGGAATTTATTCAAGCAGGTGTGGACCAGGTATGTGTGCATTAATGCACTGCTCAGCTCAGCTCTCTCAGACACACAGCTACAAGACTCCAGCAACTGGCAAGCAGTAAGCAGGCAGTCTGACATGACACAGAAAAGCCTTGTATGGAAGTATTTTTTGGTCTCCAGTGAAACTGACTCAGAGGCAAGATGTTCACTGTGCCAGATGCCTACCCTTATAAGTTGGGGCTCTTTTGTCAAATCATATGGTACATCCAGTTTGATTAATCACATTTGAAACAAGCATAGAGAAATATTTTTAGAAATACAATCTGAAAAAGAAAAGCAAGAAACTACAAGACAGGCTTCTTATGAGCCTCTAGCAAAAAAAATAAAAAATAAAAAAGAGAACCAAACTATTTAAGCCTGTATTTTGAGAGCTGCCCCATTCACAAATGAAACCCCCCATGAAGTCCTAATTGCTCAATCAATAGCTGAAATGATGGCAGTCGATGAGCAGCCTTACAGCATAGTGGACAATCCTGGGTTTAAATGCTTAATTAATGTTTTAGAGCCTCGCTATGTGATTCCATCACGGCAATACTTCTCAGACCAAATTCTGCCTGAAATGTATACCAGAGTATGGGATAAAATAAAGTTAAGGTTATCTGAAGTTAGTGCGTTAAGTTTTACGACTGACACCTGGACTAATGAGTATTCTACCCTTTCTTATTTGGTCATAACAGCGCATTGGATGGATGATCAGTTTAAGAGAAGAAGCACTTTACTTGAATTAAAACACCTTAGAGATCGCCATTCAGGTGAAAATCTTTCAAAGGAATTTCTTTCAGTGCTGGACAGTTGGGAAATCAGACGCAATCAGCGTCACCTAGTTATCCGAGACAATGGTGCTAATATATGTAAAGCAATTAAGTGCTATACCAGGGGAGGTTTGTTTGGCTCACACTGAGCAATGAATAGTCAATGAGGCTATTATGAAACAAAAATCCATTGGAAGAACTATAAGCAACAGGTCGCTCAATTGTGGGCCACTTCAAACATTCATCCACAGCAACTGAGAAATTAGCCGTCTTGCAAAACACCCTTCAAGTCCCTGTACATAGACTGACACAAGATGTGAGCACTAGATGGAACAGTTCTTATTATATGCTAGAACGATTAATTGAACAGCGAAGGGCACTTACTATCTATGCGTCAGAAACTGACAATCATACTTTCACATCTGCTCAGTGGACTTTAGTTGAAAATGTGTGTGCTGTACTAAAACCATTTGAAACAGAGACCTGCAGATTAAGTTCAGAGGAGTCTTGTGTGTCCAATAAAATACACACATCGACTGTGCTGTACCATGTGGTAGAAAGTATAAAAATACTGGGGCTGCTTTCAATGCGAAAGTCACTACTGGCCGCAATGGACTCAAGATTAAATCACTACGAGTCTGCCAAAGAAGTTGCAGCAGCAGATACAAGCTTCACTTCTTTAGAACATCTCAAGGCAGAACATTTTCTAAGGCTGTGGTCAAACAGCTTGTTGAGGAGATAGAAGAAGTTCGCCCAGAATCTAAATTTGTGCCTGTACTTGCTGTCCCAGATACTTTTGATAATGAAGCAGATGACCCTTGGGAGTCCTTCAGCCAATGCAAAAAGCTACCTCAAGACCCTATATAAACATTTTTAATTTAGTAATTTGCTACATTTGTTTTTTGAATCTGAGTACACAGTACAACAGAAGTCTGTTTTTGTTTACAGCTGGAAATGTGTTGGGCTCCCAGAGAAACAACGAGGTTGAGACGTACCTTGCTGAGACCATTATCCACAAAAAGGCAAACCCAGACCCCCTCCACTACTGGAAGATGCAAGAGCATCGATTCCCGACTTTAGCAAAGATTGCATAAAGATTTCTTTCACTGTCGCCCACAAGTGTTCCTAGCGAGTGTGTCTTCAGTATAGTGGGTGGCATTATCACGGGCAGACACTCAACGCTTGTCGCCAGAGAATGCTAACTTGCTGCTTTTCATAAAGCATAACTTATCACAAAGTGAACATTTTCAGTAGTTGTCCTGTGCATTACCTGTGCATTTTAGTATTTATCTTCATATTAAACTTTTTTATACTGCTGCAAACAATGTGTGCTCATATTTTATTTGATGTTTTTTTTATTAGTTTGGTAATATCTGATCCGGATTAAATCCAAAACCGGACGAATACTTCATAGAATATATCCGGATCAAATATCTGGACCAATTTAACTATCTGTGCATCCCTACTGATAATGTTGTTTCTTGCTCTGTCCTTACAAGCAAACCTAGAAGAAAAGAGCTCCAGTGAAGCTAGGTGCTTTTGCCAGCAAACCTAATCTTCCACCTTGAAATCGGTAACTTGCTCTGAAACAAAATTACAATCAGTTATCAGTTTAGCTTCAGCATTTTCATATTTTAACCCTTTATGTCCATCAGTCTTTTGTTGCCACTGTTGTTTTAGACATCTTTCTTTCCTGGACTTCCTGACCTTGCAGCTGTTTACAAAACAAGTCCTAATTAAAGTCAATGAAAGGAAAAGTGTCCCCACCATTTGAGATTTTTTTTGCCTGAGCTCTCTTGAGATGTCATATCTTTTCAGGATTTCTTTTTCCACCAGGTCACAGTTTTCTGACTGTGCAGTGTCCATACTGCTGAGGCAAGTTGTGCCTTACCTGTAGGTAGGGTACCAGTCTGATTGTCCATTGCTGCTTTGGTCATTGGCAGGCTGTGGCAACTCTTTCAAAAGTTGTCAGGTATGCCTTGATATCATCCAAGGGACACAACTTTGTAAGTTTAATGTCTTTTAAGTTGTTTGTACCTTGTTTCTCTGCTGGACTAGTGCCAGATCCTTTTGCTTTGATAGCTTGCAAGACATCCAGCCAGCGCTGCTCTTGTCGCTGCATCTCTTCTCTTTTTTTTTTTTGTCTCTTTTTGTTGTATAGCCCATCATTTGAAAAAGTCCATCAGGCTTTCAGGTTCTGTCACTGCCTGTTCTTTTTCCATAACTTGTGCTGGTTGTACAATCTCAGCTTGGACTTTTGTCTCTGCTAGTTTGGCAAGGCAATGCATATTTTATTTCTAGGGCACCCATTCCCTGAGGCTATGGGCGCCTTACAAAGCATAACAAAAACAAAAAATAGAAACAGATAAAAACACAATAACATTCCTAAAATAAATGTCTGCCATTCTCCTGGTAACCACTCCTGGACTTGCTGCTGCAGAATCTATACCTCTCTCTGTGCTTTCCTGGTACTAGGTCCAGTACCCATGCACAAAATTTCTGGCTTAGAGTATGCACGGCGTAAATCCCACTTCTCACACCATCTGTTGTCAATGCACAGATCAGGAAGCATAGGAAAAAACAGGAGCAGTTGTAGATTTCGCAAAAAGTGTTTATTAGTACTAGCAGTAACATAAAAAATATTAAATTGTTCAGCATGACTATTTACAAAGGCAGCATAAACAGAGAAGATCCATCTGAGTTTTTCTTCAATCTCTGTGTGTCTCCTAAAACATTGGAGCTCTCTCTCTTATACGTCTTTGCAATCCCCCTCCTTAACAAGCATCCTGTTTTATTCTAAAATGTTCTTGTATGTTTCAGGCAGGTGCAGCATAAACACAATGTCCCAGAACTGAGGCCCCTTCTCCACATCTTCTGAAAAAGGGCTTAAAAACTGCTGTCAGGTTAACCCCTTGAGTTCCCAATAGCTCTTTTCAATCATCTCAAACTATAATTATATACATTTCAACAGTAACACTATATAATTTATAAACAAAGGGATCCCAATATCAGTTACATTTCCACATAATGATTTGCATATATTTTTATACCAGCAGATATGCAAGGGAGGAAAAAGGCAGAAACAGCAAGGGAAGACTGAGAGACAGTGAGAGGCACAGAACTGCAAGACTATCGGGGTGATCAAATCCTAGGTCTCACAGTAAAATGTGGTTGCGCAACCAGACAGGCAAGAGACAGGAAAGCACAGAACAGATCCCTGCATTCAGATTCTCCATAACAACTGGGACAGGGTCCTATTCAACCCTGTCACAGGGGCTACAGGTGTTTTTGTTGAAATTTTCAATACAAAAAGTTTAACTAAAAAAACCCACCATAGGGTGGAAAGGGGAGCTGAGCAGGACCGAATTCTAGCCTGCAATCTGAATAGCATAGCTAGGGTCTTAGACAAATTTGTAGCATGAATTTATTTCTGATGAGCCATGACTGGATCAAGGAGAAGTCCTCTTTAGTTTTGAGTGAACTGTGGAGATAGAGGGCGAGCTGGTGTGTGCAGAACAATAACCTCCACATACATGATCGAGGAGCAGCAAGATGGTACAGAGGAAAGGTGGTTAATAAAGTTTGAGAAGAGCAGGGGACCCAGTATGGACCCCTGTGGGACACCCACATTAATCGGAGCAAGAGATAAGACAACATTGTTGAAGCAGACAATTGCTGTTTCCCACAGAGATAGCTCCCAAACTAAGAGGCTACATGGAGGGAGAGGCTCACTGCTCCTGGATCTGGAAAGAGATCACTGCCACCTTGTACCACTCCATCATGGGGCCAGGTTTGCCAGCCCTAACCCATGCCACAGGCCTGTTCCACTACTGCTGTATCTTCTGGGGATGTACCATATGTTCAACTCAACTGGCCCCTCCCCACATGCTGGACTGTCTCTCTGTTGCTCTCACAGTGATCCTTCATCCCTGAAAGTACCTAGGCAACATGGTGACAGAGAAGGCTACTGCCCAGTGCTTTGCAGGATGAACTCCCTCACCTCCACTGAGTCATCATAGTCCTGGGATCAGTCACCACTGAAAATGCTAGTGCTGTAGGAAAGTCAAAGGAGGTGAAGAGACCCCTGTCTCAGGCCAGACCTCAAACAGTGTCAAATGCCTTGCAATGGTCAATTACCTTGGGGGGGGGGTTAAATTTGGTTGGATTGAAATCTTCTGGCCATCCCCTCATAGGTCTTTCTTCTGTCATGCTTTTATAAGTGCTGCCTCACAGTTGCAGAATCACTGGAAGTGGATGATAATTGGGTATTGTTGGCTGCCTGGGGGTGGCTTCTTTAGGTATGCAGGATCGGACCTCTTAGGTTCTCCTGAAAGGTCCCAGTAACAGTTCGACACTGATAGCAGAAAATGCTGGATAAAATCCAACATGTCTGAACCCTTTGACTGCTCTGGGGCCCCAAAGATTCACACAGTTATTCAGTGGCATGACATTTAAGGACATTTATCTTGGCCTACAGCACTGTGATATATGCTTCTGCTGCTCGGGCCCTTTCCTTTGCTCTTCCCTACCTTACCTAGGAACTGGAACTCAGATCTCTGCTCCAAAATAACAGTTCCATCTCACAGTGGTATACAGCCCTGGTGGGGCATATACATGTAGGAGCCACAGAATAGAAGGAATGGCGGTCCAAAGAGCTGGATCAAATACCAACTCCAGGGACTGGCCAAAAGTATGGCAATTCTCCAAACAAGCAACGTTAATTATTGTGGATTTTAAAGCTCAGGGTCTTGATTTTCAGAACAGCAAGAATGCCACAAGTTCTGGTTGAGCCAAAGATATGGCACACTGGGCTTGTGGCATTCTCCTGGCTGCCAATCATGATTTTCAATCCTGTATGGCAACTGCAGCAAGTTAGATCAACTTTTTCTGGTCTAGTTTCTTGTAATCCTGGGGATCCATTTTACAGTGCTTGCCCCAAAGATCTGGCGCAAGCTGCCATAAAGCATGTAAACTGTTGCAACTGTCCGGCCCACCAAAATCGGGTGCAATTGCAACAAAGGTGATTGGTGCAGCTGCATCAGCACAAGGGTTGGATGCAGGGCTTGAAGCTAGCCCTGTGTCACCCTTTGAAAATTGAGCTCCAGCAGTTAAAATCCTTGCAAATGTTTACTACATGCCTCCCCCCAAAATGCGCAAATGAGGTACCATTCCCATAGCCTCTCGTTACAAATGCGACCTTTCTGACAGCTCCCTCCTGCTTCTCTTCTGGAAGTGCCCCCTCAAAAAAATATTTTGGTGTGAAATAAAATCAAAACCTAACTCCCTGCTGGGTCTAACTGACCTTTTCAAACCAGATATTTGCATAGTGGGTAACATGGGCAAGTTATGGGTAGCTGTCTCTAGACAACAAGTGATGGTCTTAATCTCAAATACAGCTAAATGGCAAATATTAAAGCTGTGGCTGGACATGTAGCCTCCCACATATGCTAACGGCTAGCAGATGTTATGGAATGCTTTAGATTAGGAGGGCTAGCCTACAATTTGCATAATGCTCCCCAAGTCTACCTAAGGCAATTTGGCCCACTGGAAGCCCTCATCACCACCCCAGATGAACAGCAGTAATCCTCCAACTGTCTCTACCCACAAGAGAGACTACCTTGTCCTCCCTGCTGACTCCTGTTGTCTCTACCCCTTGACGTGATCATGTACCATGTTAACACTGCCATCAAACCATTTGCACTCCTTAGCTTAATACAATGTACTGACCCACTGTTTTTTCTCCACAAAGGTTTTTATCCTCCTCTGGCAGATCTGGGTGGCTTATCAGCCCTGTCCCCACATTCATCAACCATCTGTGCCTCCCTCTAAGTGGGAAGCTCAATTTCTCATGGATTTCCTCCTGCAGTGGGGTTGGGGGGCAGTGCCATCCTCCCCCTCCGGAACAACACATCCAGATTCGCTCCGGGGCCAGAGTGACAGAGAGTGTCGTGGAGGTGCAGGCAGGGCTTAACAAAGCCCTGGTCCCTAGTTTTTCCACTTTTCTTGTCCCTTTTCCTGTTGCTGCACCAGGATGTATGTATGTATGGAGGCACACACATTCTACTCTCCCACAGCTCCACCCATTTGAGTTGCTCACACCTGTACTACCACCAGGTCTCCACTGGGTGGCAGTCATGGGCTGAGATGGATCTGCCACCTCCCCTCTTCCCCTGGGACAGGAGAGGAGAGCATCTCTGAGATGCTTGATCCTCTCCCGCCCCACTGACCCCCCAGTAACCCTTGCTCATTCCCGAATGTGGTTCATTGGCGTAGCAGGAGGTAAGGCATTCAACACCTTAGCAGCCCCCCATGCCACTGAGCCAGCTGTAATGACCCACTATTAAGGGACTTTATACCCTGGACCCATTTACTGGGCTCCCTTCTGAAATGGTCTTCTGACCTGTGATATTGATAAAATGGTACATATTCTATCCAGTCACTCTGGTCTCTCTTCCATGTTGGTCCCTCAGTCCCTGAGCCACACACTGTCAATAGAAGCTCTAATTTGTGAGAGTTCAGAGTTGACTAACCCCATAACATTTTTAATTCCTTCCATCTTATGGAGGACTGATGCTCACTCGTTATAGGAGTCAGTGCCACCTTAGAAGTTACGCTTGCCTCACCACTTGGGGACAACACCTTAGGTTATTTTGCCATCTGGTTCAGTTCTGGAGACCCTGCGGGCAAACTTGAACTTGCACCAGGGAGAGGTTCAGTAAGCAGTCACAACTGGCATCACAACTCAAGTGAACCAGCTGGATGGAGGAGGATTCAAACACCCTAGGGAGGAACTGTAGGGTTCAGGCTGCTGTCTTGGCAGCTGGGTAAAGTGACTCCCTCCTTTGTTTTTTGTTAAACAAGTGATGTTCAAGAGACAGCATACTTTTTTCTGTGTTTTTTTTTTCCCAGTGTGGTTTCTAATTTGTTTTGTGTGCTGATTTACTTATTACTCAGAATGTGGTACACAACATGACCTGCATCAGTTTCACATCAATGCGAGGTCATGTTCCGGATCTCATATTCATAGCTAAAACACCTGCTTACCAAATGACTGAGCCATTTTATAAGTATCATAACCCATCCCAATGTGTGTTAGTGCTAAACTGATGCACTGTCCAAGTGTGTGCATCGATTTAGCATTACTGCACACCCTGAAGTGCATTATTGCTTGCATGTTTCACAAAGGTAACTCAAAGCCAGTTGCAAAATTTTAGGCTTGTTTCTACTATGCCTTTTCCACTTTGGACAAAATTTGTTGAATTTTACAGTTTAGTCTCCAGTTTCAAATTCCAGTCAAATTAGAGTTATTTAAAGAGCATGCTGCCATATGTGATGCGTCTACTGGTTGGCAGGGAAACAAGTGTAATCTGCAACTGGTCAACTGTGCTGCCAGTCACTTTCAATCTTTCTTCCCTTCTGGGCTTGAATGCTGTGTCAGAAGAGTGTGTCAATTAGGACCACGTAGGGAAATAATATTTAGGGTAAAGTCATAGCCGGTATATTAATGCTTTATGCAAGGAAGCATGTGCATTGCAATTTTAAAGGCATACAATAGAATTTCAGAATCTGGGTCAGATGAATTGCAAAATGTCTGAAGCCTGAGCCGACACTTTTATAGACTGCAAAACATCTCACTAATGGATTATATGACCTTTAAAGGAGACATAGGGCCTCCTGAACCTTCACCAGCCACACCAACCAAGGAGATGGTGTGTGTGAAATTAGTGGTGGTATTCAAACAAGGGTGGGACAGAAATAAGGGCTTGGTAAAGACAGCACCAGACTGGGGGGGGGGAAGGGGAGAGAAGAGCCACTAGGGCTCTTTCATTCAACATTGGTTTGGCAGGAATGGGCAGACAAGATACACCAAGGAGCCTTTTTCTGCAGACAGTTTCTATGTTTCCAAACCATGCTTTTTTATGTGAATCTATAATTTCTACAGCACTGTTAGGTGTCTGGTTCTCATGCAGATATTAAAAAGGGATACACAGGCCGGCCCGGTGGCGCTGAGGGTTGAGGCACTGGATGTCACACCTCACGCTATGCCGGCCACCCAGGTTCGGGAACGGGTTCAGGTCACTGGGGGTTCAGCTAGGGGGGAGGTAGGATAGAGTGTCCTCCTCCACGGGGGAGTGGGTTACACGAGCAGTGATGCCCACATGCATTACCGCCTGTGGAAGCACGGACGGTGGGGCAAAATGCTGGCTTCTTACGAGGGGGCCAGGGGTGGGAGGATTGCTGTGGATGCTTGATGGTGGCATGCATAAGCACGTCGTTCATCTGGATGTTAAGTCCTCTGCATCAGTGCTCTTAGAGGGAAGGGACCGGGAGAAAAAACAAAGGCAAAAAATCTCCCGGTCCCAAGTAGAATGATGCTGGGTTCACGCTATGGAAGTGGCCCGGCCGAAAAGACCAGTGGATAAGATCTGGAGAAAGTGAAAAAAAAAAAACGGGATACACTTTAGAAATTATTACCAAATGACTGGCTAAGGGCATATCTGAGAAAGCATGTTATTCTGGGCTGTCCTGCTTTCCTCTGAGCTGTTGTTCTAGTATCCCTATTTACAGATACAGTTCGAAAAGTAGCGAGGTGTGTGATGCTTTTCTAGGCATTAACTGAGGAAGTAAATGCATAGAAATACTTTAAATGAGCACTACTGTACTAGAACCAAAAATCAGAAGAAGTTGAAATTTAGAAAAAAAATGTTTTTAAAGTTAGCCAAAAATATATATATCCTGAAGAGCTGGTCTTGTAGGGCAGCAGTTGCGCTATCACTTGTTATGCAGGCATCCCATGTTCGGCTCACTCAGGGGACTGGGCAATGGAGGGAGGATTGAGTGTCTCAAGGATAGCTGGGGGGATCTCAAGTCCCACTCCACATCTGCTGCCTGGCAGAGGAAGGATGGCAGCACAGTTGGGATGCACAAGCTTGGCAAGAGCCCGCCCCTGGTGCTGATACATGTGTGCGATCCTCCTCATGAATGTGCAGTTCACCACTGCATACTGATGGCCATCCTAGGTGGAAACCCAAGGCAGAAAAATCCCAACCATAACGGGATACATAGATACATAGACAGTGTCAGCAGATAAGGGCCTATGGCCCACCTAGTCTGCCCATTTGAGCTTGTAAGTTCAGTTTGTTTTCCTAGAAGTCTATTTCCCCTTACCCCTGACCTCTAGAATTCCTTTATGTCTATCCCATGCATTCTTAAATCCCGTGATTGTTTCAGCTCCCACCACTTCCTCTGGCAGGGTGTTCCACTTGTCCACCACCCATTCTGTGAAGAAATTCTTTCTCATGTTTCCTCTGAATCGCCCTCCTCCAACTTCATCCCATGCCCTCTAGTCCTGAAACATCTTTTTCGCTTAAAATAGTGTTTTCCTGCACCCTGTTCCTCCCTGTAAGATACTTGTATGTCTCTATCATATCCCTCTCTCCTCCTCTCCTCCAGGGAGTACATGTTCAGTTCCTTCAACCTGTCTTCATAGGACTTGTGATGCAACCCATGCACAATCTTGTTGCCCTCCTCTGAACCTCCTCTACCCTGTCTATGTCCTTACGTGAGGTATGGTCTCCAGAACTGTACACTGTACTCCAGGTGGGGCCTCACTAGTGTCTTGTATAGCGGAATTATGACCTCCCTTTCCTGCTGGTGATGCCCTGCTCACATCCCAGCATCCTATTTGCTTTACCTGATGCCTTGTCACACTGTTTCCTCACCTTTGAGGTCATCTGAGATGACAACCCAAGATCCCTTTTCCTGTTTGGTGCATGCTATATCCTCACCCCCAACTGATATATTGTGCCAGGGTTTTGTGCCCCATATGCATTATCTTGCACTTCTTTGCATTGAATTTCAACTGCCAAACCCTTGACCATTCTTCAAGTTTCTGCAGGTCCCTTCTCATTCTGTCTACACCCTCTGGTGTGTCTACTCTGTTACAGAGCTTTGTGTCATCAGCTAACAGTGAAATTCTGCCTCCTAGATCCTGTGCAATGTCACTGATGAAGATGTTGAATAGGACCGGTCCCAGCACTGATCCCTGTGGTACCCCACTGGTCACTCTTCCTCTGTGGAGTGACAGCCATTTACCACCACCCTCTGTGTCCTGCCACCCAGCCAGTTACCTACCCACCACACTACTGTCCTGCCCACACCCATATTCCCCAGTTTGTGTAATAGTCTTCTATGTGGCACAGTGTCAAAGGCCTTGCTGAAGTCCAGATAGGCCATGTCCACTGCCCTCCCTGATCCACCTCCTAGTCACCCAGTCAAAAATTCAATGAGGTTGGTCTGACATGACCTCCCCTGTGAAACCATGCTGCCTTGGGTCCTGTAGTCCATTGACAACCAGATGTTCCACCAATCTCTCCTTCAGTAGTGCTTCCATGATCTTTCCCACTACCGAGGTGAGGCTGACTGGTCTGTAGTTCCCTGCTTCCTCTTTGTTCCCACTTTTGTATAAGGGGACTACATCTGCTGTCCTCCAGTCTTTGGGTACCTCCCCTGTTTCCAGTGATTGGCTGAACAGGATAGCCAGAGGTTCAGCCACCACCTCTCTTAGTTCTTTAAGGACCCTGGGATGATGCCCTGGTCCCTTGCAGGATCTGTACCGCTGACTATGGCACCTCCACAGCCGGACTGTGCTCTGGATGGGGTTGACTGCCCTCTCTGGCACCATCTTGGTGGGCAATCCTTGGGGGACCCTGCAGAGAGGTAATCACTAGAAATGGTGAGTGAGAGGGCTGGCGGGACTGCAGGTAAAAGGGGCAGCTCAGAGAGAGGGGCATACACTGACACATTAAAAGTATAGATATGCTTTTAAAACATGGTGATGGCCAACTCTGTGGTGTTGAGTGGTAGGGGACTGTTCTGGCATGCCGTCAACCTGGGTTTAGGTCATACATGGAATCTCTCTGGCACTGCAGCACCGTCTTAGCAGTGGTTCCAAGTGGTGGTGAGTTGGAGGTGCCATTGACTGCATGGGTGACCACACACAGTTAAGCACTCTCTCAAGACAGCTGCGGTGTGCTCAGCCGTGTGAGAGGGGGTAGGGAGAAAATGGCGATAGTCAATCCCTCTTGGTTGCTGTGGATGATGGCCTTCAAGTGTGCCCCCCATGCCACCCAACCCCTCCATGGCAGCAGGCATACTCCCTTAGCCCTGATCCCAGTGATCAAAGTGCCTTTCCTTCCCCTCTAGTGGCCATGTAAGGAGAAGGCATCTAAGGTGGGATAAACCTTGACCCTGGACCGAGGGAATATACTATCGAACCTTTTTTCAGATTTTTTTGCCATAAAGGTTTTTATTTGATACAAGAATACTGTATGAAAACTGTATAGGAGTACACTGTAGTTGTATGTTACCTAAGTGCCTAGCTTGTAATGCATTCTCACAATACATAACTGGGTACAACAACTGTTTATGTGCAGAGAATTTTTGTGGGAACCAATAAAGGACAGGTATTAATTCTTTGCATCTCTGAGTGTCTTTTGATGTTTGACAAATCAATGAACTTTATAAAGGGGTATGAGGTAGCTAGACACAAATGGAGCACTCACCCAAGCAACTTAAAGTAGTAGTTTTGACAATAACCCAATGCTCCAATCATCTCCATTATTATATAAAGTAAAATATGGTATGGGGAGGGATAAATAACTTGAGCAAGCCAGTAATATACAGGTACCACCCATGCCTTGCATTTCTTGCATTGGTGGCACTTGCTGTCTACTCGGCCAGATTACCAGTACACATAATATAGTGGTCCATGTGTGGCCATGTGTAGCCTATTTGCCAAGGGGATGAGGAGGGGAGGGGGGGGCAGGCCAGGTGTGGGTGAGGAAGGGGGAGCACAACAATGGACAAGGGCTGAGCAGTGTACTAGTTAAGTGTGTTCGGCAGGAACACAGGATAAGCAGGGTAGCACTGATTCTTCAGACAGTCGTCTACAGTGAAAGGTGAGTCTTGAGGTATGTGGCTACAATGGAGTAAGTCCAGAAGGCAGGCAGAGCTGTGGCTGTGAGAACATGAAGGAGAGGAGCACACAGTGGCCAAGTGGGGAAAAGGTAAAGAGAAATAGAAAAAAACTCAGATACATGAAAACTATATCAACATGACTTATCTATGTTGATAAGATATCACGTAATAACAGCGAACCAAAATGAGCGACTGCAAAAAATGCGACTCATTTTGGGCACTGTTATTAGGGGCTACTGTGCACAATATCCCCTGGATGGGAACGCGACCATGGGGAAGGATGAATGGAAGTGAGGAATAGCAAGGGGAAGGGGAGGAACAGGGAAGGGGTTGTGGGGGATTGCTGTACCTGCTGTCACTGAGCAAGCTGTGTGGCGTGGTGGTGTGGGTGGCTAGCTAGGGCACTGCAGGTATGGGGTTCGAGACTGGCGAGTGCTTACATTTTGCAGCAGCTTAATTTTTTGCTGATATCTGGATTTTTGCCCTCCTCGACATGCACCCCCTGGAGCTGATAATCTTAATTGGGGCAGCAAAACACTTTTTTACAATCCGGATGTCGGGTTGCCTTTATGTGTATATCGCCGATGTGCTTCTCGGTGATATACACTCGCCATAATAGCGATCACTCTTATGACATGGAACCGTTGATAAGACTTTACAGTTTCATTCAAAACAAATTAATTTTCTATCTCTAACAGTTCCGAAGAATGTCCTTTCTGAAGATCATTTTTTTGAAAATTCTAACTTTGCAACTGTTATTGTTAGCAACAACCATTTTTTAAAACAAAATCTTAGAGTCAGGTCAACATAGATCCATTCTGATGATAAGTTTACATGTATCGCTATTCTGACAGATATATTGATGACTTGCTTGATGGCTTCATGGTTAAGGCATTCCAGACATTATTCTCTCTCTGTTATTTGTTTGTTTGTTTATTTAAAATTGATGACCAGGAAAGGCACACTGAACCCAAGGCTTGTTTCCAGGTGCAACCCGGTTACAAGGTACATATGAGAGTAAACAATGTTACAATACAATCAATATATGAGTCAAACAAGAGAATAATATGGTTTATGCACAATAGATAGAAAGGTAAGACACTAATAAATACAGAGAGGAAACAATGTGTGGCAGAATGAGTAAGGGGAGAATAGAGGTGGGGAGTAGAAGCATTGGGACATAGAGGGGTTGGGAGAAGTCTGAGGTGCCTTTTGAGAGACAAGAGTGGGGAGGCAAGGCGAAGGTCAGAGGGTAGGTTATTCCAGAGTAGATAGAGCAGGTACAAGAAGGCAGACTGGCTGGCAGAGTGAGGATGGGGAATTGAGAAGGTGTGCGAGTCCCTGTGGTGAAGAGAGTAGGTTGTGGGCTTGGCTGGCATGAGTCGGGCATTCAGTGGTTTTATGATCACTGAATGCTAGACTGGGCTCACAGGTCATTGGCCACCTAGGGACAAATGACCTGGCTAAGAAAGGGATTAGAACAGTGCAGGAAGAGTTTGTGGAATTGGGGAGGGGCCTTAGACAAGTAGCACGCACGGTAACCTTCTCGGAGGTGCTGCTGATCTATGGCATAGGAGAGGCTAGGGTGTTCTGCACCATGGGATTCAATCAGGTTGGAAAAGCTGGTGCAGAGCTCAGGATTTGGCTTCTCATTGGGGATTCTGGTGTCCACCTGGAGTGATGCAAGCCTATACTGGCACGATGGGCTTGCATCTGTCCAGGAGGAGCCAGGATCCTAGGTGATACGCTTAAATGCTTCATTGGCAAGCATTTAAACTAGTCAAGGGGAGGCACTGAAAGGAGCAGGGAAATCCTAGCCCCTCCCAAAAAATCACGGTAGTAAGTGCGGTAAACACCAACATAGAGGTGGCGATAGGGAGAAGGGCTGGGGTAAATTAGGAAAGTGACAATGGCAAGAAGGACAGGGATGGGGCAAAAAGGAATAAGGACATCAGGAAATGGAGGGTAATGAGTACCAATGCCCGTAGTCTGGGCAACAAGCTCCCTGAGCTGGTGGCCTTGATGGAAAAGGGATTCCTGGATATTGTAGCAGTCACAGAAACATGGTACACAGAGAACCATGACTGGGATGTTAACATACCAGGGTACATAACCTACAGGAGAGACAGGCAGGAGAGAAGAGGGGGAGGAGTAGCTCTCTATGTAAAGGAAGGGATAAAAGCAACTGAACAAAAGAGTAAACAGGGAGGAGAGGAGGCACTGTTGGTCACCTTGGAGACTGGAAAGGGCACCACAATCTGCACAGGGGTTGTGTACAGACCCCCCATGTCAGGGGGAAGGAATGGACAAGGATATGATAGAAGGCATTCTTAGAATGGCAGAGAAAGGGGAGATACTGTTGATGGGAGACCTGAATATGGCAGATGTTAACTGGAGCACATTTGCTGCAGCCACATCCAAGAGCAGGGCCATTCTCGATGCCCTACAGGTGGCAGGTCTCAGACAGCTAGTTTTGGAACCCACTCACGAGGGAGCAATCTTAGACCTCATACTCTCAAATGAGGGCAGTGAGAGGATCTCAGATCTAGAAGTGGGTTGCCATCTGGGAACAAGTGACCATCAAACAGTGTGGTTCACGTTAAACTCAGCTACAGAGTCAAACCATACAAAAGTGAGGGTACTGGACTTCAGGAGGGCTTACTTTGGCAAGATGGGAGAGTGCCTCAGAAAAGCACTAGCAAACATGCTAGAAGGAGGGGTGGAGCAACAATGGGGAATCATCAAAACTGCCATCACAGAGGCAACAAGCCTTTGTGTGAAGCAAATAAACAAATCAAAACGAAAGAAAAAGCCACTATGGTTCTCAAAAGAGGTGGCTGGGAAAGTCAGGGAGAAAAAGATAGCATTCAGGAAGTATAAGGAAACACAGAAGGAGCAGGACAGAGAGCTGTACCAGTTAAGGCAGAAGGAAGCAGGGAGGGAAGTCAGAATAGCAAAGGCCCAAACTGAGGAAAAGATAGCCAACTCGGTTAAGAAGGGGGATAAAACCTTTTATAGGTACATCAGAGAGCGTAGAAAGACAAAGGGAGGGATAGTGAGGCTGAATAGAATGAATGGTGGTGGGCAGAGGGGACAGTGAAAAGCTGGGATACTGAACGAATATTTCTACCAGTATTCACAAAAGAGGAGGGAAAGTGCCTAATCCAATAACAGAAGCACTTTGATAGGGGGTCGATCCAGGCTCTTTCACAGAAGAAAGGGTTCTGCAAGAACCCTAAAACTGGAAGGTGGACAAAGCAATGGGGCCTGATGGAATTCACCCCAGAATTCTAAAAAGAATTAAGGGGGAAACTAGTGAACCACTGACTACTCTTTTAATAAATCATGGAGGATGGGTGGTACCCGAGGACTGGAGGAAGGCGGATGTGATTCCCTTCACAAAAGTGGGACCAAAACAGAGGCAGGAAACTACAGACCTGTCAGTTTGACCTCTGTGGTAGGGAAAGTGATGGAGTCACTTCTGAAGGAAAGAATTGTTGAGTACCTAGATGCCAGTGGGGCACAGGACCCAAGGCAGCATGGGTTCACAATGGGAAGGTCATGTCAGACGAATCTAATAGATTTCTTTGACTGGGTGATCAAATTACCAGGGAGGGGCTGTGGACATGGCCTACCTAGACTTTAGCAAGGCATTTGACACAGTCCCACACAAAAGATTAATAGTCAAATAAACCAGCCTGGGAGTGGGTCCCAGGGTGTAGCCTGGGTAAAACATTGGCTGGACAACAGGACACAGAAAGTAATTGTAAATGGAGTACACTCTGAAGAAAGAGGGTTACTAGTGGGGTACCACAGGGTTCAGTACTGGGTCCAGTCCTTTTTAATGTCTTTATAAGTGACATTGCAGAGGGACTGGAAGGAAAAGTATGCCTCTTTGCAGATGACACAAAGATTGGCAACAGGGTTGATACACAAGGAGGCGTGGAAAGGATGAGAAGGGACTTGGCAAGGTTGGAGGAATGGTCAGAAGTATGGCAGCTAGATTCAATGTAAAGAAGTGCAAAATAATGCACCGGGGAAGCAAGAACCCAAGGGAAGATTACACAATGGGGGGGAGGTAGTAACAACAACAAAAAATGAAAGGGACCTGGGGGTAATCATATCAGATGACCTTAAGGTTAGTAAGCAATGAGAAGGCAGTAGGGAGGGCTGGGGGTATACTGGGATGCATAGGAGAGGCATCACCAGCAGAAAACAGGAAGTTGTTATCCTCTGTACAGATAGTTGGTGAGACCCCATCTGAGTACTGCATCCAGTTCTGGAGACCTCATCTCCGCAAGGACATAGACAGGATAGAGGCAGTCCAGAGGAGGGCAACTAAATGGTGCAGGGTCTGCAAGAGAAGCCGATGAGGAGCTTACTAAAGGAGCTTAATATGTATACCCTTGAGGAAAGAAGGGAGAGGGGGACATGATAGAAACTTTTAAGTACCTCAGTGGAATCAACAAAGTCCAAGAGGGTAGCATCTTTCAGAAAAAGAGACGTGCAAGAACAAGGGGACACAATTTAAAGATTGGGGGGGGGGGAGCGGTTTCGGGGCAATGTGAGGAAGTATTTTTTCACAGAGAGGGTAGTGGATGCATGGAACAGCCTTCCTGAGGAGGTTGTGGGGTCTAAAACTGTGGGAGAATTCAAGAATGTATGGGACAGACATTTATTTATTTATTTAGCTTTTGTTGACCAGGTAAGTGCACTAGACAAATCCTGCCTTTTTTCAGGCACGACCCGGGGGAAGGGGGATACAGATGAATGCCAACTGACCTTGAACCAGATTAAGCTGTTGGTGGTATTTTTTTTTTTAGTGAATGAGGGAAATTTGGCCAGGACACCAGGGAAATTCCTCTACTCTTTTCGATAAGTGCCATGGGATCTTTAACATCCACCTGAACTACCACCAATCCAGGCAGCTGGGACCTCGGTTTAACGTCTCATCCGAAAGACGGCACCTCAGAAATGCAGCACCCCTCTCATGCTGCATTACAGTGTCAGTACTAGGATATTAACCCAAGTGCCAGATGTGGGAACTGAACCCACAGCCCTCTGATCTCCCGGCCTCAGAGGCGAGTGTGCTACCTACTGAGCCACTGACACTGCTGACATAAGGCAATTCTTGTGGGGGGTAGGAAGAAATAGGCTGTTGGTTAACTAGGATCTGCGGCCTATCCTGTAGGTAGGGAAATCGGCAGACTAGGTGGGCCAAGCGGTCCTTATCTGCTGTCAAAGTCTATATTTCTATGTTTCATTCGGGGGACTGTGGGTTCAGTTCCTAAACTTGTGATCCCAGTTGGTACAGTAAGAGATAGAGAAATATCCCCTGGATGCTCTCTCTTCTCCTTGGTGGGTTTTCAGCACTCCTTATGGAGCAACTGTTCCCTGGTGACCTTGGTGGATGGGAGCCATTCTGCAAGTAAACACTCTTAGTACAAACCCGATGACTGGCAGTGGGGCTTTAGAGGTGCCTATTGGTGGGAGGTCAGGGTGGTGTCGGCACTAGACACTGCCACTGACTCTTTCTGGGTTACAATGTCTCAAGGGGTTTACCTTAGTAGAAGTGCTGGAAAAAACTAGAAAATCCATTTTGTACACTTTTTCTGTAATTTCACACAATTTCAATAATTAGAACAGCGTGTTAAAAATGGGCAAGTTGAAATTATGCATTTAAATAAAATCACACTTTAAAACATGCGGTTTGGGAAAAAAATGGTGCTATCTGCTGAAATTGCACAGTTTTAAGAACACACATTTTTGAAAAATTAGCAATTTGGGAAAAATGACTTTTTTGTTGTATTATTTCTTTATCCTTCTTCCATGCCTCCCCCGTCGGCCTCTCCTTCAGGCCATCAATAGTCTTGTTCCTCTTACCGCTCACTTGCACCCCTGCCCATTGTCACCGTCCACCACCTTAAATGGCAACCACCCTCGGGTAATCCGTTGTAACCCTTCACCGGATGGGTTCTCCTCCTCTGAGGAGAAAGGTGCCAGTAGGGGCCGGCCAGCACAACTACTTGGCCTCTTTGTGCTGCTAAGGTGGTCTCTGGGGCCCGACCAGGGCACTCGCAGTGGTGGAGGTACTGGATGTCCGTCCATCTGGTCAAGCGGAGGAGCATTTTCCCTTTTCTCCCTGGGGGCGTGGCATGCCATTATGTCTAGACACATGCCGACATCCGCCACGCCCCCACCAGTTAGTTTTTCAGTGCACTGCTATACCCCCAGTCTCCACTGGAGTCAGCAGATGCTGGACCACATCCCCACCCTCTCCCCCAGACAAGTGAGCCATTGTCGGACACTCAAGCCTTCTCTCCTGGCTGGCCCTCCAGCGACCCTGGTCCACTCCCGAACCTGGGTCACCGGCATTGCAAGCGGAAATCCAACCACTGCACTGATGGGAAAAATTACTTTGAATAAAAAAAAGCATTGGCAAAGTTATGGCAAATCTGGGTGCAATTTTGCTAAAATTGTGCAAATGTGAAATTGGCAAATTTGCGTATTTTTGCAGGCGTAACAAAAATTTTGCTCAGTATTACTCAACAACAATGGCACCACCTCTTAACCCCTTGACCAAAAGAGGAGTGTGTCCTCACTGCAGTCACTCCTCAAATCCTGCAAATGGCTTCAGAAGTGTGACCTGGGCCATTCAGTGGTAGGGCTGCATCATAACTGACTAAGGAGCTAGTCCTACAGTAGCATGTCTCGGGAGATATAAACATTCCTGTATTGAGAACCTTGGCCTTACTTGGATCCCCCTGTGGCTGGCAGAAGTGGGTGGGTCTGAAGGAAAAACTGGAAACGTGCAATAAGAAAATGAAAAGAACAAAACAAACAAAAACAAAAAACAGTAAATGTATTGATAAGTTATCTGTGTTGATCTAAACCCCAAACTTTTATAAAAAAAATAGGCCCTATCCACACTACAGACACTGTAGAACTGTTTTTGAAAACAGTTTTCAAAACCAGTTTAGTGAAACTAGTTTAATGCAGCCACACTATGCAGCAACCATTCTTGATAATGGTTTAGTGTATCCACACTACTGGTGTTAAACCTATTCTCCCTATAACCACCATTTTAAATTCCAACACACATAACTGTGCTTGCCTGTCCACACTGCAGCTAGAACTGTTTTAGTTAAACCACTACAGCTTAAACCATTTTTACTCCCATCCAGTCATGTGAGTGAAAACGTGGTAGCTCTTAAATGTTTTTTAAATGGTTTTAAGACTAGAGGCTCCATTTAAGAAAAGGGTTGTGGCCACCGTAAGGGAGTTGCAGCCGAGACCCTGATGCAAGTGGCGAGTTGCGTCAACCTTTGCCAAAATCGGGATTTTAGAACCCACTCAACGCAAGCTGCCTGTCGCAAGGAGTTAGACCAGCTCGCTCCTGGTCTAAATGTGCATCTCTGGGGGTACCCTTTTTACAGGGCTTGTGCCACACCTTTGGGGCAAGCTGCCGTAAAATGGGCAAAGTGTCACAACTGCACCAGCCCTACTAAAATCATACTGCGTTGCATCTGAGGGCTTTGGCTCAGCTGCGTCAGACTTTGCGGAGGATGCAAAGAAATCACACATGTAACCGCTAGGTGGCACTATCTCTAGGGTTACTACCCCTGCCTGTCTTCCTAACAACAGGCTGAGGGGCCTGGGTTTGAAACTGATAAGTACCGAGGTTTCCCTACCCTCAGTAAACACAATATTTTGGTGCCTCCACCCACAGTAATTGTTACGTGGGTTTCTGTCTAGACTGGTATAGCCCTCTGGGAAGCTATAACCATCCACACTCCCACCTAGTGACCAATTGCTCAGATATAGACAATAACCCTTAACAACATTTACCATACAGTTTGCAATGTACATTAATAATACGCTCACTGTTGTCCCACTTACCAGCAGGGTCTCTGGTTCTGGTGTGTGCCCTGCAACCCCCTGTAAAAGACAGTTTGGCAGTACAGTATGCACTTTTTAACACATTCAGTAAAGCGCTTATCACTTTAAGCCAAGTAATAATATGCTTACAAGCTAGTTTTAAAGTAGCACTACAAATCAAGTTTATTAAGGGGATGTGAACAAGGAGGGGGTGCAAATTTAGGCAAGTGATTACTATTTTTGTAAACCAGGTTGATAAATGCAATTAGTTCAGTCTCTCTGATAAAGAGTTCTTTAGCTACTGGGTACCAGGACCTAAACTGGCTGGCCAGAATCATTGCCCCGGGTTGCAGCTGTCATTGGGGCCCTTGAAGAACATGATTATTAAATGATACAAGGCAAACCAAATTATTTGTGTCCACAGCCGGTCGTCCCAGTCTATTGAAATTATTAAAGTTTAAGCAGGAAACAATTAGAAGATACCACAAAAAGATTCAGATGTCTGTTGCAGGGAGCTATCTTGGATTTACTCACTGTACTAGTCGATGGTACACGATGACCTAGCGAAATGAAGACCTGATTACGGATACTGATGCACATGGGGAAGCTGGGCCATCACGACTCGCCTCTGCTTCACGACCTTTCCCTGAAGGTGGCTGCAACCTGTGATGACTTTCTGCACAGGGGCTGGATCCCTGAAGCTGGTCTCTCACCGGTGACACTGAGGCTGGCACAAGAACAGGTGGCATGGGCCAGTTTGGACAAAGGCTCAAGGCTGGATAACACTTCTGGCAAAGTTCAGTTTATTTGCTGGTGACCCCTCCAGCTGGCAGACAGTTCGGTCACTGGTAGAGGTGGGCTCCTTTCTGGCAATTAGGAGTCCCTGGGCAGTATACTGCAGTGGTTTAAGGCTCTGAGCTGCAAACCTGGAGACCTGGGTTTGAATCCCACAGCCCCCACTTGCATACTGTGTGACCCTGAGCAAGTCACTTAACTTCCTTGTGCTCTCAGGTCGCACTTGTAAACAAGCTTCAGCTTAGTGGCATACTCACCCTTCTTTCCCCTGCACATAACCCACGCAGTACCAGAAGCTCTGGCATACAGGCTTTCAGAATCCCATGGTGCCGCACCGCCTTTGGACAATGTGCATTCGTATATAGAACTCCGCTGTGGTACAACTTCCTGCCTCCTGACATAATCAATGCTACTTTGCTGGGCTCCTTTAAGAAAAAACTCTGGCAGCATCTAATCTCACTGGCAACCTGTGACTGCTACAGCTAATTTGCCTTTACCTTGCTCCTACCCCTTGCAATCTCTGTGATCTCTATTGATTAGTAAAATGTTACGCTTCATGTCCATTCTTGGGCCCCCCGGTCAAGTTAACACTTTCATGGGCCTTCTACTCCTGCCTAAATTATTTATTTACCCTTCTACCTCTCTTTACTTTCTTTTCCCTTTTTTGCCCCTCCATCATTCCATACCTCTTTCCTCCCTACCACCTTAATATATCTTCATCACCCCACTACCTACACCACCTCTTCCTCCCTACTCTCCTCCACCCCTCCTTCCCCCACCCTCCTCCCTTTATTCCACTTTGACTACATAGCTATTCTTCTGTTTCCCTCCTATCTATCCCCATCCTACCCCCCACCTCTGCTTACCTTCTCCATCCCCACACTTTTCTTCTCCCTCCCCTGTCCCTCTCTACTGGTACAAGTCTTTCCTTCTTTCTTTGACTCAGGCACAATCCAGTTATCTGCTTATGTTATTAACTGTATAGTTCTCCTTTTTAAACAAGTGTCCTCATGTTACGTTATGGTTACCTAATGAAATATTAGCCTTTGTATTGACTTTGCACCCTGTACGTGCTTAGATTACGTAACTATTGTTAGAATTTATGCCTGGAGACAGTTTTCAGTTGTTTCTTGCTGTATCTGTATCTGTGGAACATATCTGTATTCTTGTTTGTGTCATACTTGATGTGGAACCTATGAAAGAGCTTTCTGCTCGAAGGTGTTAATCCAAGATCTCAGTAAATAAATAAATAAATAAATAGATATTGTGTCTCTCCAATTAAAAAAAAAGTAGGCTTTGATCCACAATAAACATTCAGCACATCTAATGAAAACAGCATTACTTCTCTACCCCTCAGCTCGGTTTCAGGCCGGTATGCAATTGCAGTCGATTCACTGAGCAAAACCTCTAAAGCTGCAGGCAGGCAGTTCCAGGCAATTAGTCACCACTTTGGGACACAGAAAGCACACCAGGGGGAAACTAGGCCTCTCGCAGGCCCGATCTCTGCAGAGCCTGCTCGGTAGTTCAAGCTGAATCACAACACAGGTCAGCCTTGGACTTCAGACTGCTCTCGGACTGACTGAACTTAAAACTGTCCCTCTTAAATAAAGGCAGAAGTTAAAGGAATCCGATTGGCTGTTTAAGCTGCCCAAAACAGTTTAAGCCTTTTAGTCGGTTGTTAGGCACCCAAACTTTGTCCCTGATAATCTCCCACAAGTCTGTATCACACTCTCAAGAGTCTCTGGCTGAAATCCAGGCTTTTGATTGGCTACTACACTGACAAGCTGGTGGCTGCTGTATAAGATACTGTCCAGATTATGTAGTCCCACAGATTCAGAGTTCTGGTGCAGCCAGGAGATAAAGTATTTATTTACATTTCCCCCTCACACTTGTAGCCCCAACAGTACTATTTCAAATAAGCCCACTTTCATTAAAATATTTTCCATACTTCTGCTGTCGCTGCTGCCGTTATACTGTCCCCCTAGGCTGCAGGCAGCAACTCATGAATATTTATGAGGGATTCTATGAATATTAATTAGGCCCAAATAAGCCCTTGCTCAGTCTTTATTTAAACACTCTCCGGAGCGGCTTCTACAACGCCTTGCCAAGGTCACCAGCCCCTCTTTAGCTAACCAGGGCGCCGAGACCACCGAAAGACTCTCGTTCGACCTCTAAAACCAATGGTCGGTACATCAAATGCACTTCTTGTGCATGGGCGGTCGCCGGTGGCACCAAAACAATGCCTGCGACTCGCGATTCAGGATTTTGGTCTGAACTGGGCTTAACTAATAAAATGGGCAGCATTAAGGGGCATTGGGAAGCAACAGGTAACCAGGATTACTTGCGCTGGCATTAAAAGAAGCGTACGTTTCCAAAGGCAAATGGGAGCAAACGGGAGGACATAAGGGCAATTAAGGTAAGCCGCCAAGGGGCGGTTACATCTCTCCCCTGCCTGAAATGCTTGGTGTCCATGCCAAGACAATAATAAACTAAGATTTACAATAACACTTTACTGTATACACTGTTTACAATGTTAGATCTAACATATAAGTATTTACACTGCATAGCATACTGTGACTTTAAGTGGTACATTTTAAACACTTTACTAGCTCAACCATCTAGCATTCTGTAATAACATTTTACATGTAATTATCACACTTTTTTGGATTGGTTAGCCCATAGAGACGTTTGATCTTTGCATTTACTGCTGAAATTAAACCTTGATTTTATCATGTCCCAGACTTTTGCACTCCCATATCAACATTTTATCTTTTACTGTTATTCTGTCTCACATAGTTAGTCATATGCATTGTACTTGTCTTTCCCACTCTTTATACACCCACCTTTTGTACACGAACCCACATGGCTGATAACCTGACCTTGTCTGCTGACTTTGGGCTTTCTGTAAAATGACTACGGGTATATTGTTGGAAGGTTTTATCACTAATTCAGAAACTGCAGTGTATCCTATCTGAGGAAGGGAGTTAGCTGTAATATAGACCCCTTTATGGACCACATTCATAGGAAGGTCTACAGGCTTTTCTGGAGAAGCATATGTAAGTCGTACTACCAGTTTGTCATCTCGTTCAGATTTTCTCGGTGGAAGGGGCACAGGCACAGACCTTTCAACATCTGTATGTAGGTTGCTACTCCCAGCTTATTGTCCACCAATAAGACAGTTTCTGGGGAAAGGGGCACCTCTACACTCTTATTTTTCATAGTTGGAAGTACAGTATTACTTTCATTTGTGTTTGTAGTAGCACTGGAATTTTCCTGTTCTGTAGACTCTGGTTCATCTGTAAGTGGTATTTCAACAAGATCTGAATCATTTAGCACACTGCTGGCACTTTCACTCTTGGCATCAGGGCCAACGTCAGCACCCGGGTGACCCCGGGCAATTGAGCAGGGCCCAGACACTAGAGGGGTACCCACCAGGGGCTCAAAAAGATAAAAAAGTGCTCCGCACAGCACCCAGACTGTGCTGGCAGCATGCTTTTTTCCCCATAATCCACGCCCATGGCGCTCTGAGTTGAGCACTGCTGCTGAAGCCAGGCATTCAACATTCACTGCTGCCGCTGAGCCGAGCAAGCCGAAAAAATAACAAATGGATTGATTTCCTCCCCCTTAAGGCTGCCTGTGTGAGGCTACGATGTGAGCCCAGCACTGCTTTTGTTGACTGGCAGGGCCCTGATCCATTGCGTTCCATGGGGTAGGGTGTAGGATGTGCAGGCGGCCAATTGCTGAGAGGAGTGTGGTGGAGGGGTGGACCTGAGAGCCGTGGCCCTGCCGGCCAGATTTAGCTTAGCTGCCTGTGTTAGTGTGCTGCTGGGAAGAGGCGCAGGCACCAAAGCAAGCTGGGAGTTCAAGTACGGCACCGGAGCAGCCAGGCAAAGTGGTGGCAGATCACTGGCTGGCCGGGTGAATGGGATTGAGTTTAGAATGATCAGGATGGTTGTCTGTATGTACGATATCGTCACACTGTCGGGCCAGTGGAGCTCTAAATGGCACCAGAGACACTGGACAGTCCAGGATGAGTTGACAGTGAGCAACAGATGTGGTCTGACTAACCGTCATGGATGAAGCTGCTCCCTGCTCCCCTTGTAAGAGTCGTGATCCATCCCTGACCCACGCACTGCACCGCACCAGTGCCACACCAGGTAGGACAGAGTCATTTTATCTCCCTCCCTCCCATTCATTGAGAAGCCTGGGTTGTTGTTCTGACTGACTCCTTGGTTTGCTAATATAGGGAGCATACTCCCCTGATCCCTGCAGCTGTGTTTGGTTTGGGATTTATGCGGGAGACAGACAGGTAGCTCCGGGGAGAGGCTTAGCCTGACATTAGCGTGAGTGACTCAGCTTGCTGGGTTGGTTGGCATGGATTGGAATTCTTTCTGTCTGAAATTTTGAATCTGAATTTGTCTTTTTGATAGCTCAAATCACTGCTGTATAGAGAGGAAAGGGTTACTGCTGTGCAGTGTGGGAGGGTTGGTAATGGACGGTTGGCATTGAGTCCTGTATTGGTGGGGGCAGGCGGGGTGTTTCACATTTGCAAGTTAGTTGGTACTATACTTACAATTAAATTCTGCATTGTGTAATTCCTGATTGTTCTCTTGGGGTGGCAATGATTGCATCTGTAACAGACTCTGCCAAGTTGGCTTTTTTTGTTTTTTTGTTTTTTACACAGACAGGTGGGTCTGAGGGGGGCCCATTAGAGGTCCATTGCACAGGGGCCCTAAAAACCTGACGCCAGCCCAGATTAGCATTACAGGTCAACATAAAATCAGGTTCACTAGGCCCAGGTATTTCAGCTTCAAGTGGAGATTCACTAGTGGGGTTCTCACTTTTTTGGTCAGAACTGGCTATTTCAATGTCAGATAGTTCCACAATAGGTAAAGAGTCAGCTACTTTTGAAGTTATACTTGGTACCTCACTATTAGGTGGCATTGGAGTGGTTGAGAGTGCAAGATTATCTGATACTTCATGACTGTCAGCACTGTCTCCCATATTACACAAAGGGTTGCCTTGGGACAGTTGGGCTAGTTCGAAAGAAGGATAGTACGTAACCTCATATTCACTGTCATCGGACTCAGAATGATTGTCATTAACTGCAGCAGGACACGATGGAGTCTCTAGTTGTGGAATAATAGAAGGCTGATTTGATTGTTTTTTCTGAGCAGCAGATCTGGTAACAGGCGCAGTGGGGACATTAGCTTGAGGTGCAGAGTCTATAATAATTTGTCCAATGGGTAAAAGGTGATTCTGGTGTATGCTTTTCACAGCTCTTGGGTCATTTTCTGGTTGCACTTTGTAGACTGGCAGGTCATCCAGCTTGCTGATAACAATGTACCGGGTGTGACTCTACCGGTCAGCTACTTTGTGTTTTCCTTGCAAACCCAAATTTTTCATTAATACACAGTCTCCAGGTTGTAACTCTTGAACTTTAACACGGTTGTCATGTCTCTCTTCGTTGGCTACGTTTTTCTTTGCAGCGGTTGTATGCGCAAGTTGATAGGCATGAGGAAGCTGTACTTTTGGATTTTGAATATACTGTAAATAGTTATCTGCTTGAATTCAATCTAGTGACACTCCAAAACAAATATCTACAGGTAAACATGCTTCTCAGTCAAACATTAGTTTATATGGTGAAAATCTAGTTGCATCATTGCAAGTACAATTATAAGCATGCACCAAGGTACTTATTTGTTGACTCCACCTCGGCTTGTCCTTTGGGCAAAGTATGCTCAACATGTCCAGCAATGTTCTATTAAATCTTTCGGGCTGTGGATCTCCTTGTGGGTGATATGGAGTGGTTCTTGACTTTCTTACATCCCAGAGTGATAGCATCTCTTTGATTAAACGGCTTTCAAAGTCCATTCCCTGATCAGAATGGATCCACTGTGGGGCACCGTAGTGGATGAAAATATTTTCAGCAAAGCACTTTGGCTACGGTGGCTGCTTTCTGGTCCTTGGTCGGATAAGCATGTGTGTAATGAGTGAAATGGTCTGTCATGACAAGTACACTGCTAATGTTTTTGGAATCAGGCTCTAAACTTAAAAAGTCAATACATACAAGCTCCATAGGTGTGCTAGTGACTATGTTAACCAAGGGTGCTGCTCACTGGGGCCGGGCCTTTCTTTGTAGGCATCTGCTGCAAGTCTTGATATATTGATCAATGTCTGCACCCATCTTGGGTCAACAGAAATGGGTATGGGCTAAGTCCAAGGTTCTATTGCTACCCAAATGTCCCATCTGGTCGTGGAGGGTTTTTAAGACCACAATTTTAAACCTTGATGATAACAGCAGTTGTTTTCTGATGACTTTTCCCTGGCTGTCTGTTAGTTCTCGATATAGCAGTTTTTCTCGGACCTTGAGTTTGGGACCCTTCCTAAACAGTAAGGCAGTTTGCTGATCATTGGATCATAACTTGGAGAAATGTTCCCCTTTGTACAAAGCATTTAAGACTAGTCTAATTATAGGGTCCTGATACCGTTCCTTTTGAATGTCAGCTAGGGTGTGCTGCAGTAAGGCACTTAGGTCTTGTGCTGCAAAATTACAGTAGGCTACAGGCACACAGGTTTCTGGAGGCTCCAGACAATTGACTAGGCAATTGACAGTTTTAGAAGATGGGTGTTCATCTTTGTCAAACTTGTGGCATAGGGCCTTCACTGATTGTTCTGACATTCCACCCATTCAGAACTGGAAGCAGGCCTTCTAGACAGAGCATTGGCATCAATGTGATCGAGGCCTGGATAGTACTCCACTGAGTAATCAATCATACGTCGAGAGAGCTGACAACCACCTGTGTCTGGTGGCATCCAACTTGGCTGAGGTTTGGACACACGCGAGAGGGTTATTTTCTGTCTTTACCAGTATTTTGGCACCATATAGATATTCATGAAACTGGTCGACTATTGCTCATTTTAAAGCGAGAAATTCAAGTTTATGTACAGGATAGTTTTTCTTAGACCATGACAAGCTTTTACTGGCAAATGCCTCTGGGCGTAATCCTTCCTCATACTCCTGATAAAGCACAGCTCCAAGTCCGCTCAGGCTGGCATCTGTGTGTAGCACATATGGTTTAGTTGGATCTGCATAGGTGACTACTGGGGCATGTGTAAGCTGATGGATGATGTTGTAAAATGCTGTATCACAATCAGGGGTCCATCTGGCTCCAAAAGGTTCATTGGCCTTGAAGTAGACTTTATCACCTTCTTTTACAGCACTCCTTTTATACTTCCAATTAGTAGGTGGATACCCTTGAGTCAGATTTAGCAGTGGGCGAAAAACTTCGGTGTAATCTTTAACAAAGCACTGATAGTATCCACAGAAACCTAGAAATCTTTGCAGTTTTTTAAGGTTGTTATGCTGTGGCCAGGTGGTTAAGGCTTCTACTTTGCTCGGGCTGGTTTGGATACTTTCAGAAGATTCAATGTGGCCCACATACTTTACAGATTGTTGGAAAAACTGGCACTTGTCAATGGACAATCTTAATCCAAATTCTTCTAAGCAGTCCAGGACCTTAAACAGACGAGCCTCATGCTCTTCTAGTGTTTTTCCAAACACGATGACATTGTCCAAATGAACTAGGCATTCATAAGAGGTTCATGTCTCCTACAGCTCACTCCATTAATATCTGGAAGGTTGCTGGCACCCCAGATATGCCTTGGGGCATGCGCAGGAGTTCATAAAAACCCAAGGGACAAATAAAAGCTGTCTTCTCTCGATCTTCTGGCACCATCGGGATTTGGTAGTATCCGCTTCTTAGATCTAGGATGGAGAACCACTGACTCCCATTAAGACAATCAAGGGCATCCTGGATGCAGGGCATCGTGTACTGATCAGGTATGGTCCTTCGGTTAAGGGTCCTGTAATCCACGCACATTCTCACTGAGACATTCTTCTTTCAAACCACCACAATGGGGGATGCATAAGGGCTGCGGGATTCCTGGATGATTCCAGCTACTAACATCTCTTGGAGGTGGCGCTGAACATCATCAGTGTCTGCAGGTGCTAATCTGTGTGACCTTTCTCGAAATGGCCTCTCATCATGCAGCCTGATACTGTGTTCAGCATCTGTAACACATCCGAAACCCATTCCTTTAATGAAAATACTTTACTTCACTGTTCTAGATTGTGGCTGATTCTGTCTTTCCACTCACCAGGGATGGGAGACTCTCCAAAGTCGAGCATATCTGGGGATGCATCATTGTTTCCTCTCTGCAGTACTTGGTTGGCAACACTGCAGTATCTGCAGAGTTTATTGTGGCCGGGGTACAGCCCCGGGGGACTTCAATGTCTCTGTCAGTCACATTGCAGAGTTGCACTACTACTCTCCTAGCATCAGCATGGGCTGTAACAGGTAGCACACTGGGTTTAACTATAAGTCCATTAAGCAACCCTCCCTTTTCTGGGACATCCAACATAAAAATCTTATTTGTTATGTCTTTCTTGATGTGTACCTCTCCACTAACGTGACACTGTGAATTAGGTGGCAAGACAAGAGGTGCGGGGTCCTTTTTCCAGACGTATCCCACTGGCTCATCCTTATCATTTTCTTGGCCCTGCATGTGCATCTCATAAGCTTTTTGTATCATTACATGAATAGGTAAAACTCGTCCAGTTTTCTGAGCTCGCTGCTCTTGACACATCTGTGCTAGGCGGCCAAACAAGTGTGCATTAGTGCTGCTCAATATAGGTATTCCATCATATAGTCCAGTTGAGGGGCATACTAAAGCCAATGTTTCCACAGGTTCATCCACGCCTGCTACGGTGGACAGAAAAGATAGTCATATTCATAAGAAACCAAGGTAAGGCTAGGATTTATCACTTAAGCCCCATACATGCAGTCCATCCAGTGGTTGTAGAGGGTGGTCAAATATGTGCTGGTCATACCGGTCTTTAAATATTATAGTGACCTGAGATCCGCTGTCTAATATGGCTCGGGCCAGGATAACATCAATATGTATGGTAGTCTCCATAGAGAGACCCACCATTTCTTCCCAACCCAGAGGAGTATTTGCAGGAGCTAGAACAAATGACTTGGCCACAAATGAGTTGTGTCGAAATGGCGCTGGAGCTCCCCTGGCACTACCGTGCCTCAGGTGCTTTTCTGCAAGCAGTGTGTCTCTCACCCTGGCTGCACCCTCTCGAGATTGGCATTCCTTCCTTTGGTGACCATCCTTTCCACAACTGTAGCAAAATGTACCTTCTCTGGTCTGCTTTGGCTGCAACATTACAGTAGAGGTTGGTCTCCATTCATGGCTAGGGGGTGGTGTAGCCCTCATGTTTGAAGCTTGAGCAGGAGCACCGACAGCAGAGGGCCTTGGTTTGGCTTCTCTCTCTCTTTACCATGCCAGAAGCTGCACACTACATCCCATTAATTCTCTTACCATAGCAGTCAGTTCACTTAGTTCAGTCTTTGGGCTGCCATCTATAGGGAGCACCTAAGCATGCACTCCCACCCCCATAGTAAATGCATTCTGAGGGGTATCTGGGTCTTTATCAGTGATGGCCTTAGTGATAGCACTAGTTTTCTGCTCTCTGATCTCCTTAAGTAGTTCTGTCCATGGTGGAGTGTCCCTAGCAGTCTCTCTCTCTCTCTCACTGATCCCCTTGGTGGTGGCACCAGTTTTCAGTTCTCTGATTTAAGTAGCGTCCGGAATTCGGGACCATCAGTAACTGATCCCCTGACAAGGGCAGGGGCCGCAATAGCTATGGCCATGCAGGGATCCTGGGAGTTGTCTTCCTCCATTCAGCTTCAGCCTCCCCGAGTTCTTTTATTAGTTCACAATAAGTAGGGGGATTATGCTTCCTATCTTGGAACTTTAGCTGGAGACATAGCAATCTAGCAATTCAGGGAATATACTGCACATTTGTTGTAAATAGTATGCTTTTATTTTTACTTCAACTTGCATACCTTAGCAAACGTGATGACCGCTGTTGTTGTATATATTTCACTGTTATATCGACTGTCATTTTTTGAACCTGTTTCTGTGATTTGCCCATTTGTATTGCCCAGGTCCATCTTGTAAATGAGCTTGCTCAAAGGTGTTCCACCTGGTTAAAGATTGATTGATTGATTGAATCTAGAGTATTTGGCAGATTGTAGTATATGATCTGGTCTCACATGATTCAAATCGCTGGCCAATACCCCACCTTTTCTGAGAGCTATTTGTAAGGCCCTCTCCAAACGAGTAACATAAGCACACAAGTATTCATCTTTCCACTGTTTGGTGGCTTTGAATTTCCACATTAAAGTTTCCCCAGATTCAGTACTACTGAAGACACCTTTCTAGTGCAGACAAATATTCCTGGGCCGAAGCATCAGGGTTTGTGGATCTCAAAAATTGAATGGCTTCAAGTGCAGGACCCCTAAAACTTTCCATTAGCCTTGTCCGCTTCTCCACTTCAGGACACTGCCATTCTTGCACTAGAGAAGCAATATAATCTACTCATGTCTCCCTATCATCTTCCCCATAAGGTGGGGGCAAAGTGCCAGAGAATACCCTTACCTTGCAGTAATAATCATGACCGACAGAGAGTATTGCCATGGATGCTGGTACTGGTGTAGGCAGAGGAGCTGATGCAGGGGCAGGAGTAGGCACAATAATTGATACAGGTGCTGTAGCAGGAGCAGGTACTGGGACTGGTGCAGGTGCCGGGGCGAGGTACCCCCCAAGAGGCTGAAATAACATTTTTAAGTCCTCAAGGGTTTGACCCTCATCCAGTAACAATTTGGCAAGCTTCTCCTCAAAACTTTCAGATAAGGATGGGGGTTTGGACTCTGAGGGATCCTCGCTATCCTTAGTGACCACTTTCCAGACTGCTGGGGACCCATCAATGGGAACAGTTTTAGGCACCTTAGTATCATCTACAAGGTTTTTACACCCCACTAGCACTATTAGTGTTTGGGCATTCAGGTCAGCTTGTCGGCCTACTACTACAACTTTCCCAAGACATTCAATTTTTGAAACTGCCCTCTCGGTAGTGTCTTTACTAGTGCCCAGGGGTATATCTAGTAATAACAAAGCATTCTGGGGGTCAGTTTCACTCCCTGTACACCAACTAACTAACTGATGCACAGCCATTTCTTCTGTGGTACCCATAAAACTTTTTAGTTACAATTTATGGTTTTGGCCACTGGGGGGAGCGCTGAACCCAGCGGTGCCTCCAAGATGTAACCCCTAGGTGGCGCTCTCTCTAGGGTTACTATCCCTGGCTGTCTTCCTAACAGACTGAGGGGCCTGGGTTCAAAACTGATAAGTACCAAGATTTCCCTACCCTCAGTAAACACAATATTTTGGTGCCTCCAGCCAGATTAATCATTACGTGGATTTCTTTCTAGACTGGTATAGCCCTCTGGGAAGCTATAATTAGAGACCCGTGTTTTTCATAAATAAGAAATACCAAGAAATTCAACATATAGAAAGAATAAAATGAAAACAAACACATGAATAAAGTGAAAAAATTGCTTTTTGGGGGGCAAAAACTAAATAAATTCTTGCAGCAGTTGTTGTTTAGGCTCCATTGTTGCCACAGAGATGGTTCACGAGGAAGTGACAGCGGAATTGTTCCATTCACAAAACCTTTCACGACCGTAGCATAATGCTGCTTAATACAATGTAGTATACTAGGAATGTAATTTTTAGGGTGCATAAGGGTCATTTTGAGGTAGTTTATGAATGTAATTGTCATAACAAGAAATACAACTAAATTTTCAATGAATAAAAAGAAATAAAAAATTCTAGAAAAATAAAAAGAAAAATTATAAAAAATTAAAAAATATCACAGGTCTCTCGCTATAATCACCCACACTCCCACCTAATTACTAATTGCCCAGATATAGACAATAACCCTTAACAACATTTACCATACAGTTTGCAACATGCATTAATGTCATGGGAGGCAGTATAGCGCAGTGGTCTAAGGTTCTGAGCTGCAAATCTGGAGACCTGGGTTTGAATCCCACAGCCCCCACGTGCATGCTGTGTGACCCTGAGCAAGTCACTTAACTTCCCTGTGCTCCCAGGTTGCACCTGTAAACAGGCTATCAGCTTAGTGTGCCACTCCTGGTTAAACAATTGCAAAAAAAATATGCTCACACTTGTCCCACTTAACAGCAGGGTCTCTGGTCCTGGTGTGTGCCCTGTAAAAGACAGTTTGGCAATACAGCATGCACTTTTTAACACATTCAGTAATGAGCTTATCACTTAAAGCCAAGTAATAATATGCCCACAAACTAGTTTTAAAGTAACACTACAAATCAAGTTTATTAAGGGGACGTGAACAAGGAGGGGGTGAAAATTTAGGCAAGTGATTACTATTATGAAAACCAGGTTGATAAATGCAATTAGTTCAGTCTCTCTGATAAAGAGTTCTTTAGCTACTGGGTACCAGGACCTAAACTGGCTGGCCAGAATCATTGCCCGGGGTTGCAGCTGTCATTGGGACCCTTGAAGAAAATGATTATTAAATGATGCAAGGCAAACCAAATTATTTGTATCCACAGCCGGTCGTCCCAGTCTATTGAAATTATTAAAATGTAAGCAGGAAACAATTAGAAGATACCACAAGAAGATTCAGATGTCCGTTGCAGGGAGCTACCCTGGATTTACTCACTGTACCAGTCGATGGTAGATGATGACCTAGCGAAATGAAGACCTGGTGCTGGACGCTGATGCACATGGGGAAACTGGGCTGTTACAACTCACCTCCGCTTCACAACCTTTTCCTGAGGTGGCTTCAACCTGTGATGACTTTCTGCACAGGGGCTGGATCCCTGAAGCTGGTCTCTCGCTGGTGACATTGAGGCTGGCACAAGAACAGGTGGCATGGGCCAGTTTGGACAAAGACTAAAGGCTGGATGACACTTCTGGCAAAGTTCAGTTTATTTGCTGGTGACCCCTCCAGCTGGCAGACAGTTCGGTCACTGGTAGAGGCGGGCTCCTTTCTGGCAATTAGGAGTCCCTGGACAGTAGGCTTTGAGCCACAATAAACATTCTGCACACTCTCCTTCTTAAACAAGCGTCCTCATGTTATGTTACCGTTACCTAGTGAAACGTTAGCCTTTGTATTGACTCTGCACCCTGTACATGCTTAGATTGTGTAGCTATCATTAGACTTTATGCCTGGAGAAAGTTTTCAATTGTTTCTTGCTGTATCTGTATCTGTGCAACATATCTGTATTCTTGTTTGTGTCATACTTGATGTGGAATCTATGAAAGAGCTTTCTGCTCAAAGATGTTAATCCAAGATTTCAATAAACAAATAAATAAATAGTGTGTTTCTCCTGGTTAAAAAAAAAGTAGGCTGTTATCCACAATAAACATTCAGCACATTTAATGAAAATGGCATTTACTGCTCTACCTCTCAGCTCGGTTTCAGGATGGTTCGCTCAATCTGCAGGCAGGCAGTTCCAGGAAATTAATCCCCACTTTGGGACACAGAAAGCACACCAGGGGAAACTAGGCCTCTCGCAGGTGCATGAGGCTCGATCTCTGCAGAACCTACTCTGTAATTCAAGCTGGAGTCACAACACAGGTCAGCCTTGGACTTCAGAATGCTCTCGGACTGACTGAAATTAAAACTGTTCCTCTTAAATAAAGGCAGAAATTAAAGGAATCCAACTGGCTGTTTAAGCTGCCCAAAACAGTTTAAGCCTTTTAACTGGTTGAAGTTTAGGTGCCCAAACTTTGTCCCTGATAATCTCCCACAAGTCTGTATTTATTTATTTTTATTTAGTTTTTGTTGACCGGGTAAGTGCACTAGACAAATCCTGCCTATTTTCAGGCACGACCCAGGGGAAGGGGAAACAGATGAATGTCAACCGACCTTGAACCAGATGAAACTGTTGGTGGTATTTTTAGTGAATGAGGGAAATTTGGCCAGGACACCGGGGAAATTTCCCTACTGCATTGCTGTCAGTAGGGGGACCTTCTGGTCATCAAGATGGCCACTTGGAGCGAGACATCAGACCGACAGGACGCTGTGGAGTTAGGAGAGCAAGCCTCCTCTCCTATTCTTATCAGGCAAGAGGCTGAATTTGTGGTACAACAAGATTCTGAGCTAGATGGGGATATGAGTGATATTTTTCTCTCTGTGGAGGATTTATCTATGTTTGGATCTGCGCTAGATATAAAATCTGGCAAAATTGCATCCTCTTTTTCTTCTGATATGCCGGCGAGTAATGTGGAAACTGGCCTAATGGCTGCTGATGCACTTTCTGTACACCAAGCGATAGGTGAGACTGCTGATTCGAACTTGCAAAAAACAGAGACTCCTGTTCTATCTACGGGAAATATTGTGAATCCGGAGGGTATGTCTGAGGTTGGTGAGTTGGCTACTAAAACTGTAAAAGATTTGCAACTTGTTTCAGGGGCTGGCAGTTCTACGCAGCTAGTATGTGCCGACAGCCTTGTTTACCCTCTGCTAACAACTCCCTTCAGTCTTCTATGCGGGCTGGCAGTCAAAACACCAAGGCAGGTGTGTGCCGAAATCCCAATAGTAACATTTCGCTTTCTGCTACTAGCGGAATTCTGCCTGAGGGCGGTGGCCGCATACCGAAAGTCAGTGATCGATTCCAGATGAAGGTGCAGTCAGCTGTGGCCACTCCGGATTCCTCCACCCTAATGAAAGATTCGGGCTTTGTTTTTTGATTTCCTGCTGAACCCTCAGTTAATGACTCTCAAACTTGTAAAAACAGTGACATTGTTTATCAGACTGGCCCAGGAGTACAGACTGGGGCTACTACCTTTTCTTTTGTTTCGAAACTCAGGGATAAGTCCTCCCTTCACTCTAGTTCTTGCCACTCTATGGAGCGGTTTCTTTAAATTCCCAGAACAACGACCAGTAATTAATATACCTACACCTTCACAGCCTGCTGGCCCATTGTTGCCTACTGCAGACGTAACCTGGACTCCTCAAAAGGCCTTACAAGGGGCAGGATGGCTAAAATCTGCAAAAGGAACTTGGCTCCCTGATCCTAGTTGGGATTCCACCTTAAATTTTTCACAAATGTCTCCTGAGTGGAAACCCCCCGAAATTATGGCTGCAGATCTTACTTCAGTATCTCAGACAAAGGATATACAGAATATGGCAAAAGACAATACGGGTTCTATTGATCCTGTGGCCCAGATAGGTTCAGGTGTATTGGAGGTTTCAGAGGGAAAAACACCTATAGAGGGAGATGCCCCTAGAGACCATAACACAGAGACACAGGACCTTATATCTGGTCGGACACCTTTGTTATCTGATTTATTTTCTGGAGTTAAAAAAGAGGCTGCACCTAGGCAGAATGCTGTCTGTATCCACTATAAGGGTGGCTTGGAGGACAGACCGGACCGAGTCTATGTCGGTCAAACTTTATTGAAGGAGTCCTTACATTTTTCTCCTAGAGAAGTTTTTGCTTAAATTAATATATCGGGGGAGGATAATTATGATGTTAGTTTTAGAACGGCATAGCCTTGGACCTATTTTGGGAACGTTATGCACAAGTTAAATTCTCACCCATATGGACCCCCTTTTTAGTTATTCCCTTAACTAAGCCCTTGGTTAAATTTGTAACAGTCATGTTTAGAAATGAGGGGGTCCATGCTGACGACATTACATTTTGGTTATCACAGAAATGTGAGATTTTGAGTAATCCAGAAGCCCTGTTGGATTCTGAATCTTTCTGGACAGGGGGGTGGAAATATAAAGTTAAATTACGTGTCACTGATACAGGAATGGAGCATACCCCTAATTCTTTTATGCTGGGGAGTGATAGGGGAGTCTGTTTATATGCAGGGCAGCCCAGGGCATGCTATAAATGTGGTGCAAAAACTCATTTATCCAGTACCTGTGATCAGGCACGTCGCGACAACTGTGGGGAAATAGGGCACATAGCAATGCAGTGTGCTAATCTAACTAGGTGTGATTTATGTGAAGATTGTGGCCATGTTTTTGGTGAGTGTCCTTGGGCTGCAAAGAATAAAGCTTGTTGTGCTAGCCCTGAGCTTCTTATTCAGCATGCCCAGGATTCTATTTCAGCCAAGGTGGATCCCCCGTAGTTCTTTCTCCCAGTTCTGTTCCCTTACAGGATAAGGTTTCTGTTCAGAAGACCCCCACCTCCTGTGGTGATCCCTGAATCTGACATTCCAATACAACAAACTATTAAAAAAGGGAGTCCTGTTAAAAACCCCCTTTTAACACCAGTTTGTTATGAGGAGCCAAATGTTTCTGGGTATGATTTGACTAACAATATGGCTTTTCAGCCTGTGGCCAGAAGACGTTCTACTAGGAACAATAAGCAAAAACCTTCAGTTATATCAAATAACCCTGTAATAAGTGAAAATGACAATACTTATGCTGCTCTGCTCCTGCCAGATGAAGGTTCTGATATGGAACAAGGAGATGTGGATTCCCAATCAGTGGGAAGTAGTCAGCCTTCTATTGGGATAGATCAAGAGGATTATAAAAATAAAAAAAATAAAAAAACCAAAAAAATAAAATAATATGATCCTGATTTTTTATTTTAATTTTTAAATTTTCTAACAACTTATGGGTTCTTTTTCCATTGGATCTTTAAACATCCACAGTATATTAAACGTGGTTAAACGGCAGGCTGTTTTTTAATTTATCATAATTATGGTTATGACCTTTTTTTTCTGCAAGAAACATGGATGTGTTCTAGAGAACAGTTGTTGTTTAAAAGGGATTGGATTTGGGGGCCATCTTATTGGTCTTTTGGTCCAGATTGTGCAGATGGGGTGGGTATTCTTTTTGGTTCATATGATTTTTATGTTGCTTGCACGCATGTGCAAGAAACATAGTGCCATCATTGGAGATTTCGGAGGTGTGTCACCTCCTCCTCCAATTCAGTCAGTGTGCTGGCAGGCGCGCTCCTCTAGAAGCATCGCATTTTGGAGCTGTCTATGACACGCCCAAAATGCAGTGGCATACAGTTGAAAGGGGAGTACGCTCAGTGAGCACCGACAGAGGCTGCTCACGCCGCAGCTCCCCCACCTGCAGGCGCATGCCACTTCCCCACACGCACTGTACAGCCGACGGGTGCCCAATCCCCGCCGGCTGAGCTGCGCCCCCCAGTAGTAGGTACCACGCTGGGAGCCCACCCCAGTGTGGCAAGCAGTCCCTATGGACGACAGGGTGCCCAATCCCCGCCGGCTGAACGCCTCCAACATCCTTGTGCATGCTGGGAGCCCACCCCAGTGTGGCAAACGCCCCACAACGCTCTTTTTGAAACCTGTAAACTAAAACAGTCCCGTATGCTGCTCTTCCAGCCCCTTCCCACAACCCGCACCCACCCAGTGCGCACCCAGCCTACCCACACCCCCCCTCCCCATACTTACCTCCGGACTCTGGCGCGATGATCTTCGGTGGACCGGTAACACGTTTGCACTCTTCAACGCCGACCGCGAACTGAGGAAATGCCGGTAAGCTGTATAATGGGCTAGATAGGGGTTTCAACTTGTTGCATATCTCAGGCATTTTGGGAATTTTTAAATTTTCAACATGGGTTTTGGGACCCCTTCATGAATGATAATGTCACTGTCAAGGCGTTATTGGCTCAAAGGGTGATTTCGTGCAGTGACTGTGCAGTGACTGCGTAAATCACCCTTCAGGCCTGAATACCGCCATGACAGTGACATCATTCATGAGAAGTGGTCCCAAAACTCTATGTTAAAAATTTGTGCCAAATTCCAAAACATGACTGTTTTATGAGCTTAAGTGCTACATAGTTCCTACGCAGGCTCATAAGTTCGTGAATTTCAATATTTTCACCCAGATTTTCAACATTGCCATTTTACCACACCTTCTTATGAGTAGTACAGTTGTCATTTTCACATCTCACCCAAAATGTGTTTCTGCCCATGTAGCACAGAATGGCGCAGTCGGGTGTGAAATCAATGTATGGGACAAATTAAGAAAATCACAGTGACACTGTTCATGAGCAGAGGTCTTAAAATGGCTGTGTTGAAAATTTGGTGAAAAAATTCCTAAAATGACTGTTTTACGAGCGTGCGTTGCGCAGTTCCTACGCACGCTCGTAAGTTTGCGAATTTTCAATATTTTCACTCCAGATTTTCAACATTGGCATGTTATCACACCTCCTCATGAGCAGTATAGCTGTCATTTTTCATATCCTGCCCAAAACATGTTTCCGCCCATGTAGCGCACAATGGCGCAGTATGTGTGTGAACTCAATGTATGGGACACATTAAGAAAATCACAGTGACACTGATCATGAGCAGAGGTCTTAAAATGCCTGTGTTGAAAATTTGGTGAAAAAATTCCTAAAAATGACTGTTTTACAAGTGTGCTGGGTATGTCTCATCACACCGAGGCTTCATGTAATTTCAATATTTCCACTCCAGATTTTCAACATTGGCATTTTATCACACCTCCTTATGAGCAGTACAGCTGTCATTTTTCACATCCTGCCCAAAACGCAGCCTACTTTCATGTAGTACAATGACGAGTTGGTGTGCAAACTCAATGTATGGGACACATTAACAAAATCACAGTGACACTGTTCATGAGCAGAGGTCTTAAAATGGCTATGTTGAAAATTTGGTGAAAATTCCTAAAATGACTGTTTTATGAGCGCATGTATTGCGCACTTCCTACGCACGCTCGTAAGCTCACAAATTTTCAATATTTGCACTCCGATGACTTCCAAAGACCTAAACAACACATAGAAGCAAGCAACATTCGGCATTGACAAATGCTTGTTCTTTAGTGAAATTAGTAGATTTAATTCCAGGTCGTTTATTTGTATTAGATGGGAAATGGAAGCTGACGGCTTTTCATTTCATTAATGTTTATGGGCCTCAGACTAAGGCAGATAGGGTGTGCCTTTTGAAAACGGTTCAACCATACCTAGTTTCCTCATATATGATTATTTTAGGAGGAGATTTTAACTGTGATATTGTTAGTGAACAGGTAGAAGTGGGGAAGGAAGAAAGTTTATTGTGATTTCAATATGTTATCAGCTATAATTAACACAGCAGGATTAATAAATTGTAGTATATATAATGTAGGTTCACGGTTTACATATATTAGGGGTATTTATAAAACCACCATTGATCATCTACTTCTCTCCCGGAATTTCCCTAAGGGCCATTTTTGTATTATTCCTAGTGAGCTCTCTGACCATTTTTTATTAAGGTTCACTATTTCTGGTATGATTTTTAAACCTAAAATTAAAAACAGATGGAAATTGGACTCTTCCTTGCTAGCATCTCCTAAAGTTCAAAAAGGTATTTTAGCTTTATTATCCTCTAGATTGTCTGTATTGTGTTTATATAATGATACTGGGGATTGGTGGGTAGACACTAAAAAGGATCTACAATGCTGGTTTAGTAATCACAGTAAGGCCCAGATATTCAAAAGGGTTGCTCCATGCGCAACAGGGTTGCGCATGCGCAAGTCCTACATTGCGCCATTCTGCGATATTCAGCAGGAGGCAGTTGCTCCACTGACAACAGGTTGCGCAAAAGAGCAATGCAAATGAATGCATGCTCAACAGGAGGGGGAGGAACCATGCATAACCTGCGCAACCCGATATTCAGTCGGGTTGTGCAGAGTTGTGCATTCGCAACCCCCAACCTGCGCTTGCACAACCTTGAGCCCAAAAAAAAAGGATGCTGAGGGCCACCACAGGTGAGCTGCTGTATTGCAGGACGCACACAGCAGCTGCCACCCTGGCTGGCCCCAACTCGGTCCCTGTGCCCCCACCAGCCGATTGCGGTCATAACGTAACATGACCCCCCCCACATCTCCCACAGCCCGATCGCGGGCATACAGTTATGAACCCCCACACTCTCCCGAAGCCCGATCGCGGGCATTGCAGTTCATGAACCCCGCCCACACATCTCCGAAGCCCGATCGCGGGCATTACAGTTACATGAACCCCCCGCCCACATCTCCGGCCCGATCGCAGGCATCACAGTTACATGAACCCAAATCTGGATTGTCATGTACGGTGGAGATGCAATGCCCATTGGCTGTAGCTCTGCACCAATGGGCGGTAGCCCTACCGGACAGTCAGTCGGGCGGGCGCGGGCGGCAGGCGGGTGGATGCTGCTGCCCACCGCCGCGGGGGAGCGGGGTGGAGGGGCTTCGTGGGTGGGGGGGACACTAGACACCAGGGAGTTGTTTGGGGTTGTAACGCGGACATTCTGCCCGCGATCGGGCTTTACGGTCCACTGGACCCTCCAGGGAGATATTCGGGTTGGGGTTACATTCTGCCCGCGATCGGGCTGTGGGAGATGTGGGTGGGGGGTTCATGTAACTGTAATGCCCGCGATCAGGCTGTGGGAGATGTGGGCGGGGGTCATAACTGTAATGCCCGCGATCGGGCTTCGGGAGATGTGTGTGTGTGGGGGAATGTAGACTTACAGAGATACTGCCCGTGATCGGCGCTGCAGCAGGCGCTCGGTCCTCGGTGGCTGCTGCTCCGGCAGGGCGGCCAGGCGCAAGTCCTCGGGATCGGCGCACCTACATGCTATTAGGCATGCAAATGGGCCATAATAGATGCAAATGGCCCCCGCGCCTTGCATAAATTATGGCCCCATTTGCATGTCACCTTTTGAATATCGGAAATTTGAGCATGATGAACGGTACTGCTCCACCGCAAGTTTAATGCTCAACTCTGGCACTTTGTGGTGGCGCAAGTTCCACTGGCGCTTATGAGCAAGTGTGGTGGGTGATATTCAAAGGAGTTGCTCAATCAGCGCAACTCCTTTGAATATCACTCCGCCACACCTCTGGCGCAATCATTATTTTGAGCAGCGAGGGCTTGCGCCTCACAATGGCGTAGTTTGAATATCTGGGCCTAAGAGTTTAGGAAATAATAAGTTTTTGAAATATCTTTCCCTTCGAAATCAGTTACAACATCTATACACTATATCATATTTTACCAATTATGATTATTCATCTCAAATTAATAAATTAAAAAAGGACATGCTAATTTACCAGTACGATAGAACCTCTACATTATCTGCAATGCTTTCTAGTGGAACCCAGAAGTCACCTATAGGGGACCCACATGAGGCCTGTAAAAAAAATTCATACTGACATGACTCTTGAATATTTACAGAATTCAGCTGGTAATAAGAAGATACAGTTTCAGACATGGAAGGTCTAATTAATTCACATTATTGCTCCTTGGAACCAATGGTGGCTCCTTCTGATAGGAACATTATAGATTATTTAAAGAATATTGAGGCTCCAGTATGTCCTAATGAGGTATTATTGTTGCTTAAACATATTACTCTGGCAGAAGTTATAGAGGCAATTAAAAATCTTAAAACAGGTACTTCACCAGGCCTGGGTGGTCTACCAAATCAATTTTATAAAATATTTATATCAGAGCTTTCTGTTATTTTGCATACCATTTATTTATTCTTTTTTCAACATAATAAGATCCCTACAAATTTTTCTGAAGGATTATTAGTTTATCTGTACAAAACTGGGAAGAGAGCAGATATTTCAAATTGGAGACCAATAATTCTGCTGAATTCTGATTATAAAATTCTAGCCCATATCCTTAACTCCAGACTTAAAAACTATGCTTCCTTCTGTATTTCAGCACAACAATTTTGTGGTATTCGGGAAGAAAATTCAAGATGTCTTCATTACTATTAGAGATTTTATTGAAACATTGCTTATAGGGTAATAGAGGTTGTATACTTTCTGGATCAGGAGAAAGCTTTTGATTGGGTTGATAGGTGTTTTCTTTTTTCAGCATTAGCCAGATATGGTGTTCCTTTGTCTTTTATTAAGAATATACAGTTGTTATACTCCCACGTTTTCATCAAAGTTTTGTTGAAAGGTCAAATAATGGAAGGATTTGTTATTTCTACAGGAGTTAGGCAGGGTCATCCTCTTAGCCCTCTGTTATATCTTTTTTCTATTGACCCCCTATTACAATATTTGACTGGGTTGAGCGGGAATGGATTACCAGTGTGGTGTGAGCTTGCTAACCTTTCGGTATTGGCTTATGCAGATGACATTTGTGGTTTCTTCTCCCATTATGATCAAATTCCCCTTTTCTTAAAGGAACTGGAAAGATATGCTGCAGTTTCTAACTCAAAACTTAATTTTACTAAATGCCAAGGGTTAATGATAGGCTCTTGGGATATTGCCTCTTGTCAGGTATCAGGTGTAACCCCTAGATGGCGCTATCCCAGGGGATACTACCCCTGCCTGATTTGCCACTAACAGGTTGAGGGGCCTGGATCCAATGGCGGGTGCCTCCACCCAGAGGTCAGGGTTTGCAATAGTTAAACTAACTTGGTCACAGCCCTCTGGGACACTGCAACCCCCCTTTCTTCCCACTAGTGGCCCACACAATATATCAGAATTACCTCACAGTATACACTTACCCCAGGTCTGGTTCCCGGCACTGGGACCTCCTCAGAAATGAGATACAGTGCAACAATCACAGTACAGTACTTTAACATAGACAAATACCTCAGGGCAGTATAACTTTGCTGAAACAAGCAGCTCTGATTTATTTAGGGGATATAACAAGGACAGGGGAAATCAGGTTAATTAGCTTATCACTCTAATAATTCATTTATGGCTCTGTGCACAGGCCTATCCCTATCAGTTACTGTCCCTTGGGTACCCAAGCCCTAGTGGCTAGTCCAAACTCGTGGCAGCTGGTAGGGCCCTTTCACACAGAGAAAAGGAGAATTAAACAGTCAGCAGTACAGTAATTCCATTTGGATTTAATGTGGCAATTCAACAGGGAGCAACCCTGAATTAGTACTCACGACTCCAAATAAGATAGGGTCCTTCAATGTCAGCAGGGCTCACTTGAGGTACACAAACCTCTTCACACATCCATATAAAAGAAAGTACTATACCAGGCAGGCTGCATCTGTATCCCGATCGCATTACTGCACAATACCCGGGAGAACACACAGCAGATTCAGTTCCTGACAGACCGAGTGCAATTTTCAGCAATTCTTCCAGTCTTCTACAGGGTGAGCCTGGTTTCTACTCTTCAGAGATCCTTTAATTCTTTTCACAGGACGGATTCAGTCCTAACAAGCTGTTACACAAGCTGCAGACCGAACTCTGGGCCTTACACACGTTTTTTGACTAAAACTGCACACTGAAAAAGCACAGGGCTCCTTCCTTCTTCACTGCCAAAGCTCAACTGAAGCTCCAACCGACAAAACTGGGCACTTCCTTTGAGTTCCTCCCAGTTCTTGATGGATTGGCTGTCACTCACAATAGACTGCTGCTGTTGGTCCAAAAAGGCACTGAAGTCTAAACTACATCTCCCAGAGTCACTGCCCATACAATCCTCTTGTGGCTGGCTCAGATTATGAGTCCAAGTTCTGATTCGTCCAAGGCACCATTTTAGAGCTAGCTACTCCACACTGATTGGTCCAGTTCAGCAGTTCAAAACTAGAATGGGAACTAGCAGACACAGTTCTGACTGCAAAGAAAGCAGGTTAGACAAACTGTACTTTCATTATTACTCTAAATAATTTCTGGCAAACAGTTACATCTTTCAGATAGGTTCCTTTGCACTCCTAGTGACTGCAAAATGAAGTGAATTGGCAGCAGCTCAAGTGGTACTCAGAGAAGCACACAGTCCCCATACAAATTAATTATGTCTGCAAGCAGACAGCTCTTAAAGAGACAGTACCAGAGGCTCTAAAAACACTCACTGATAAATGGCTTAAATGCCAAACACCATTCAGGCTTGGAGCATTCAAGCAAGCTCCTGAAAGCCTTTTTGGAACCCCCATTTGCAGGGGGTTACACCTTCCTGGCCTGGGAAAGCTTGACGCCTGGCCAAGCAAGTACCCCATAAGTTTCAACTGCAACTATATACATTTGCATTAGGCTTTCTTAATGTAATCATCAGTCAATATATCATTTTACCAAGAACACATTTCTGAAACATTGCAGTACGCCACTTTACACAGTATTACATACACATTGTACCATAACTCAAGTTATTACCTCTTGTACATGAAACCTGAAGAGAGGGGCCCTTCCTATCAGTTACCTTTGGGCTGGACGGGCAAGGCACCATACTTAGAGGGCAAACACAAGTAACTTGAGTTAGCACTGACGCCAGTTTGGGCAATGAGCTCGGGACACATACACTCCTTATGGACAACATTGAGAGGCAAATCCACAGGCCTCCTAAGGGAATCATAACTGAGGTGCACCACAGGCTTTACAGCTCGACCAGTCTTTCTAGGGGAACTGTTACAGTCTCTGCACTCTGAGCCTCATTTTCAGCATTGTCCACACTTGTCAGGGGAGTCTCCATGGGGGTAGAGAGGCTAGAACTTGGGGCACTTTCAGCTCCAGGAGTTACAGTTTCTGAGTCCACAACACTTGGCTCGCATGGAGAGCTTCGACACTGGCAGTGGACTGTCAGGGCACTCAAAATACTCTTCTTGTTCGGGTGTATCACCAGTCTGCCCCAATCTATCATTTTCCTCCCTGAAAGCTCAAACAGTTCAACCATGCACAATGATTCCATTTCATCTGATCTGATGCTTTGCACTTCACTTTCTGGGAGCATTGGCTCCAGGGATGAAGCTGGGGGCTTAAACAGTCCAGAAGGCCCAGCTTTGTCTCCAGTATTGACTAGGGATTGCCCTAAACAATTGACTCAGTTCGTAAGAAGGATAGTATTCAAAGTCACTCTCACTTTCTTCCGATATGGACTGACAGTCATGCTCAACTGGGACTTGTGGAGGGGAACACTTTAACTTTGCTTCTGTAGGTGCAGACTTTCTTGATCTTTTCTTAGCAGCAGCTCTAGTCACTGGTCCAGAGGGGCATCTTCTAGGGCTCAGACTCAATTAAGATTTGTCCAATGGGCAGTAAATGATTTCTATGCATTGTTTTTACATCTTTTGAATTATTCTCAGGCCTTACTTTGTACACTGGCAGATCATCTAGTTTGCCCACTACAATGTGAGGAGATGGTGCTATCTGTCAGCAATCTTGTGCTTGCCATGCAATCCCAGATTTCTTAGCAATACCCGATCTCCTCCTGGAGTTCCTGTGCTTTCACCTTTTATCATACCTTTCTTTGTTGGCCAGATTTCTTTTGGCAGCCATGGTTTTGAGCCAGTTGGTACGCATGAGTTAGCTGGGCCTTTAACTTTTGCACATACTGTAAATAGTTGTCAGCCTGAACCCCATCAGGAGAGACCCCAAAACACACATCTACTGGTAGTCGAGCTTCTCTCCAAACATCAGGCGGTAGGGGAGAATCCAGTGGCATCACTTTTGGTGCAGTTATAAGCATGTACCAGGGTGCTAATTTGTTGGCTCCATCTAGGCTTGTCCTTTGGGTGCAGGGTGCCTAGTATATCTAGCAAAGTGCGGTTGAAACGCTCAGGCTGTGGGTCCCCTGGGGTGGTAAGGAGTGGTTCTGACTTTCGTGACTCCCACAGAGAAAGCATCTCTTTGATCAGACGACTCTCAAAGTCTCCCTTGATCAGAATGGATTCTTTGTGGAGCCCCATAGTGAACAAAAAGTTTTCTACAAGTACTTTGGCCACAGTGGATGCTTTCTGTCTTTGGTGGGGAAAGCTTGGGCATATCTCGTGAAATGGTCAGTGACCACCAGCACATTACTGATATTTCTTTGATCTGACTCCAAACTTAGAAAATCAATACAGACCAGCTCCATGGGTGCACTGGTGGTGATGTTAACAAGGGGCAGCCCTCTGGGGCAAAGCTTCCTGTAAGCAGCGATCACAAGTTCGAATGTGTTGCTCCACATCAGCCCCCATCTTAGGCCAATAGAATCTGGATCTCACCAAGTCAAGTGTTCTGTCTATACCAAGGTGCCCCATGTGGTTGTGCAAGGACCTCAGTACTGAGTCTCGAAAGGCAGTGGGCAGCACTAGTTGTTGTTTGTCTACTTGTCCCTCTGTCTATCGTTTCTCTGTATAACAGTTTATTGATCAGTTTCAACTTAGGACCTTCTTTGTATAACAGTGCAGTTCTCAAATCAGTGGAGCGTAATTTGGACACATCTTTTCCTGCATAGAGGGCTTCTAAAGCTGCTTTGATCATGGGATCGCGGGATTGAGCCCCGCCAATACTGTCATTGTCCAGCTGAGGCAGTGCACCAATGTCTATTGCAGAAAAGTGGCACAAGCAGCAGGTATGCAATTCTCAGAGGCTCCTAAGCAATCCACCATGCAGTCCACTCAGCGTCGTGGACATTTGTTCCTCCCGTCAAATCTTCTGCAGAGTGCCCGAATGTCAGGTTCTGCCAATCGACCCAATCATTCTGGGGAACAGGCCTCGGGAGAGCATCGCATCTATGTGGTTCAGACCTGCTCGGTATTCGAGAGCATAGTCATATGTAGATAATGCAGAAAGCCACCTATGGCCAGTGGCATCCAACTTAGCTGAGGTCTGCACATAGGTCAAAGGATTATTGTCAGTTTTACTAGTATTTTAGCCCCATACAAGTACTCATGGAATTGGTCAACAATAGCCCACTTCAAAGCTAGGAACTCTAACTTATGTACAGGATAGTTCTTTTCGATGGGGTCAGGCTTCACTGGCAAAGGCCACTGGTCTCAGGCCATTCGTGCTCTTGGTACAACACAGCCCCAACCCTTGCAAGCTAGCATCAGTGCAGGACGAAGGTTTTCTTGATCGGCATAGGCCAGCACTGGAGCATGGGTAAGTTGATATATGATCTCATGAAAAGCAGTCTCACAATCAGAGTCCAGCGGCCCCAAATACTTCACTCGGATGAAAATACACTCTTTCAGTCTTGAGGGATGCTGACTTTGGTATTTTTGTGGGTTGGGATACCCTTGAGTAAGGTTAAGTAAAGGGCGGATCACCTTGAATAGTCCTTGATGAAGCTACCGATAATAACCACAGAATCCCAGGAATCTTTGCAGTTCTTTTAGATTTTGGGCTGTGGCCAGGTGGTCAAGGCCTCAACTTTACTTGGTCGGTCTCTATTCCTCGGTGGATACTATGTGTCCCACATACTTTACTGATGTTTGAAAAATTGACACTTATCAATGGACAGTTTAAGGCCAAAGTCCTCCAGTCGGTCCAATACCTTAAATAATCTGCTCTCATGTTCCTCCAGTGAGCTGCCAAACACAATAACATCATCTAGGTATGCCAGGCACTCTAGTAAGTTCATGTCCCCCACTGCACGCTCCATCAATCGTTGAAAAGTGGCTGGGGCACCTGAAATCCTTGAGGCATCCCTCATGAATTCATAGAAGCCAAGCGACAGATAAAGGCTGTCTTTTCACGGTCCTCTGGGGCCATCGGGATCTGATAGTACCCACTGCGGAGATCCAGCACAGAGAACCACTTGCTCCCGTTTAGGCAGTCCAAAGCATCCTGAATGCGGGCATTGTGTACTGATCAGGATAGTCCGCGGTTTAAGGTGCGATAATCCACACACATCCTTACTGTTCCATTCTTTTCCTCACTACCACAATGGGGAAGCATAAGGGCTTCTGGATTCTTGTATTACACCAGCAGCTAACATCTCTTGCAGATGCCGCCTCACATCATCTATGTCAGCAGGTGCCAGGGCGTCGAGACCTCTCACGAAATGGTCTTTCGTCATGCAGCCGGATATTGTGCTCAGCTCCTTGCACGCATCCTACATCCCATTCCTTTAAAGAAAACACCTGGCTCTCTGGGCAAGCTTCACTGATCTTCACTTTCATTCAGCTGGCACGGGAGTCGCCAAATCAAACAAGTCAGGCGTTACTCTGTCATTCTTCCTGAACTCTGTTGCTGGGTAGCACTGCAGTGTCTGCACAATGCACATTAGCCAGGATGCAACCTCTGTTTACTCGAATGTCTCTTTCAGACACATTATGAACTTGGACCATTACCCTTCTGGCATAAGCATGGGCTCTAGCGGCAAAATACTAGGCTTGACCAGCAGTCCTCTGGCAATTTTTCCATCGCCTGGTGCATCCAACATTAATATTTTATTCTTAACATCCTTTCTGATACGGACTCTCCCTGTAAGGTACACTGGGCATTTGGCGCCAGGATCAGAGACTCAGGATCCTTCTTCCATACAATTCGACCGGTTCCTCTGGTTCTGTTTTTTCAGCATCTCTCTGTGCCTCATAGGCCTTCTTAATTAAAGCCGGAACTCTTAAAGCTCTACTAGTCTTTGACCCCTGTTTTTCATAACACAACTGTGCCAGCCTTCCAACATATGAGCATTTGTTCCAATCAACAAAGGACACCATCATACAGTCCGTGGGGGACACACTAAGGCTAGGGTCTCTACTTGTTCGGCCACTCCAGCCACGGAGGTGGGGAAAGACAGCCAATTGGATATACCCGAATAGGGGTAGGCCTTCTCACTTAACCCCATACATGCAGTCCTTCTAATGGTTGTAAGGGTACGCCTGACAAATGCTTCTGATACCAATCTTGGAACATAATTGTCACTTGGGAGCCACTGTCTAATATAGTTTTGTAGACACCTGCTCACCTTTACAGTGGTCTCCATGGAGGGACCCACTATTCTGGACCAGTCTGGAGAGGCGTAGTGGGGGCCTGGGCAACTGACCTTGCCACAAAAGGACGTAGAATTAGCATTTTTGGTGCCTTCACTGGGATCATGTCGCAGCACCTCTTAACCACTGATTTTCTCCAAGCTCTCCTTGTAGCCTATATGCAACTTTGTCAGTGTCTTTGGGACTGGCATTCTCTTTTCATGTGCCCATCTTTCCCACAATTATAGCAAAACATACTTTCTGGAGTTTGAGCTGGCCGAGGCGCCACACTGGGAGCCAGGGCGGGGTATTACTAACTGGAAACCTTGATGCCATCTCTGTCTGCGGCGTGATAAGCATTTGGAGACATCTCGTCAGTTTCCTCCACTTCCATGGTCAAGGAATCGAGTTCGGAGCTGTTATCAGCAGGAGATACATGGGTGGGTACCCCCACCCCCATAGCAGATGCAGTCGGATATAGGTCAGGGCCCGTACTTGCAGGCGTGGCCTTCATAAAGGGACTGTTTTTGAATTCCCGGATCTCTCTCAACAGTTCCCCATTGTGACATATCTTTTTCCTTGTCAGAGCACTCATTGACTGCCAACCTCTGCCCCTGAACTTCACTTGATGGGTCACCCCTCAGTCACTCGGGTCGAGCCGCAGCTATTGGTGCAGGTCCCTCCCGAGGTCGCTTTTTCTCAACTCCTAATTTCTCTCATTAACTCATCATAGGAGGGTGGGGATTCCAGTCGATCTGCCAGGTGTAACTGAAGCAACAGCAGTTCTGAGAAGGGGCAGACTTATGATCCTGTCCAGCCTGGTTCGGTCCAGTTCAATCGCTGGCAAACTACCTTTTCTGAGGCATTCTTGAAACAATTTTTCCAGCCGAGATACATACACAGACAACAACTCCCTTGGTACTGTTGTGCATCTCTTACTCTCCACCATAGGTCCTCATCAGAATCTGGGCTCCCATACACATTCTCCAAGGCCTCAAGATAGGCCTGTGCAGTCGCTTCAGGGTTACTGGGTCCGCTTAGCACGGATGGTAGCCAGGGCAGGACCTCGGAGGCTCTCACTAACCCTCTTCGCTTTCACCTTCCGAGCATTGCCATTCTAGCACTTGGGGCAACATAGTCTATCCAGGTCTCCCAGTCATCCTCCCTTGGGGGTGGGAGGGTGCCAGAGAAGATCCTCAACCTTCGGTAAGAGTCGTGACTAATGGCAGGTGCAGAAATAGAGTCTGCATTGGTTCAGACACCATTACGGGCACTGGAGCAGGAGAGGGTGTTGGGGAGGAACACCCCAGGTGGCAAGAATAGTTTCTTCAAGTCCTCCACAGTTTTCCCTCTCCCAGCAACCATTCAGCAAATTTCTCCTCAAAAGTTTCAGATAGTGGTGGGGCTGATTCCCCGGTCTTTACTGTCTTTAGTTATCACTCAAGCAGTGAGGGCTCCTCTGGGGTAATGGTCTGTGGCACTTTGGAGCTATCTATGGGATCCTTAAACTCTACTAGGGCCAGGAAAGTGTGGTGAGCAGATTAGCATGCCGACCCACCACCACAGGGTTTTGTAAACCTTCCACCTTGGAAAGTACTCCTGCACAGTGTCCTAGATGATACCCAGGGGATGTCCAGGATAAGCATAGCATTTTGGGGTCGATCTCCTCCCCAGTACACCACTCCACCAGCCGGTGCACAGCCACTTGTCGGGTACCCATTTTTTCTTAACAGTGGTTCAGAATATGGCCACTAGAGGACACACAATCCCAGCGGTGAGCTCCAAGATGTAACCCCTAGATGGCGCTATCCCAGGGATACTACCCCGCCTGATTTGCCACTAACAGGTTGAGGGGCCTGATCCAATGGCGGGTGCCTCCACCCAGAGGTCAGGGTTTGCAATAGTTAAACTAACTTGGTCACAGCCCTCTGGGACACTGCAACCCTCTTTCTTCCCACTAGTGGCCCACACAATATATCAGAATTACCTTCACAGTATACACTTACCCCCAGGTCTGGTTCCGCACTGGGACCTCCTGTGAAATGAGATACAGTGCAACAATCACAGTACAGTACTTTAACATAGACAAATACTTAAGGCAGTATAACTTTGCTGAAACAAGCAGCTCTGATTTATTTAGGGGATATAACAAGGACAGGGGAAATCAGGTTAATTAGCTTATCACTCTAATAATCTATTTGCTGGCTCTGTGCACAGGCCTATCCCTATCAGTTACTGTCCCTGGGTACCCAAGCCCTAGTGGTTAGTCCAAACCGTGGCAGCTGGTAGGGCCCTTTCACACAGAGAAAAGGAGAATTAAACAGTCAGCAGTACAGTAATTCCATTTGGATTTAATGTGGAATCAACAGGGAGCAACCTGAATTAGTACTCACGACCTCAAATAAGATAGGGTCCTTCAATGTCAGCAGGGCTCACTTGAGGTACACAAACCTTTCACACATCCATATAAAAGAAAGTACTATACCAGGCAGGTTGCATCTGTATCCCGATCGCAATTACTGCACACTACCCGAGAACACACAGCAGATTCAGTTCCTGACGACCGAGTGTAATTTTCAGCAATTCTTCCAGTCTTCACAGGGTGAGCCTGGTTTCTACTCTTCAGAGATCCTTTGATTCTTTTCACAGGACGGATTCAGTCCCAACAAGCTGTTACACAAGCTGCAGACCGGAACTCTGGCTACATAATCGCTTTTGACTAAAACTGCACACTGAAAAGCACAGGGCTCCTTCCTTCTTCACTGCCAAAGCTCAACTGAAGCTCCAACCGACAAAACTGGGCACTTCCTTGAGTTCCTCCCAGTTCTTGATGGATTGGCTGTCACCACAATAGACTGCTGTTGTTGTCCAAAAGGCACTGAAGTCTAAACTACATCTCCCAGAGTCACTGCCCATACAATCCTCTTGTGGCTGGCTCAGATTATGAGTCCAAGTTCTGATTCGTCCAAGGCACCATTTTAGAGCTAGCTTACCCCACACTGATTGGTCCAGTTCAGCAGTTCAAAACTAGAATGGGAACTAGCAGACACAGTTCTGACTGCAAAGAAAGCAGGTTAGACAAACTGTATTTCATTATTACTCTAAATAATTTCTGCAAACAGTTACATCTTTCAGATAGGTTCCCTTTGCACTCCTAGTGACTGCAAAATGAAGTGAATTGGCAGCAGCTCAAGTGGTACTCAGAGAAGCACACAGTCCCCCATATACTAATTATGTCTGCAAGCAGACAGCTCTTAAAGAGACAGTACCAGAGGCTCTAAAAACACTCACTGATAAATGGCTTAAATGCCAAACACCATTCAGGCTTGGAGCATTCAAGCAAGCTCCTGGAAGTCTTTTGGGAACCCCCATTTGCAGGGGGGTTACACAGGGATCACTTTTTCCAATAAGCCAATAGTCATTTTGGGTATTATTTTTGGAACAACTAATTTTCCCCTAGATAATTGGGAAATAGCACTAGCAAAAACCCAGAACAAGGTTAGGAGATGGCAATTCTGGAAATTATCCAAAGTTAAAAGAATTCAAATTTTGAAACATTTTATAGTCCCTCAGTTGCAATATGTGGCATATATTTTTCCTCTCCCTACATCTCTAGTAACTACTATGTATGGGATGTTTTTCCAAATGCTTTGGGGGAATAGGCTTAATCCAGTTAAGTGTTGTTATACATATTTAAGTAAGACAAAAGGGGGGACTAGGTATGGTTGAACCTATAATTTTTTTCTATTCTCTGTTTATTTACCATACTGTTTGGTATGGTATTTCTACCACAATGGTTGGAGTTAGGGGTATTGTAAAGCAGGTACTTGAGCGTTACTTAGCTGGGTGGCACGAGATAGCACCACAGCTTCATACAAGGCTACATTTACCTGAATATTTTCATCCCATGGCTCAGAAATTGTTTAAATAGAAAATTTCCCGAACTGATATTCTGCATAACGCTAGGAAAAAATGTTATAATCAATTATTGGCCCAATGATATCCTATGGAGCCTAGTTTTAAGGATTGTCCCCCTGCCCTTAATGGGCATGTTTTGAAACAGCTTACTAATAGATGGGTACCTGCTACAATGTGGGAAGTATTATGGCTCACTGTTTATGGTAGATTAAATATCAGAGGTAATGCTAAGCATAAAAATCTGGCAGATAGGAATTGTCAGTATTTAACATGTATTAATTTAGAGGAAACCAAGACCCATTTTTTGTTAACTTGCTCATATTGAAAGCCGCTTTGGTCTTTTCTTAAAACTAAATGGCACATGGATTGGCTACTTAATTTAGATTATGACACTCTGGTGTTGGGTCTCCTCCCTAAAGAGAATGTAGATTTATATCTAGAAACATATCTTATTTTTTTATGTTGTTTAAGGTTTTATTTATGGCAAGCCCGATGTCAGTGGGTGCTTTCTCAGAAAATGATGCCATATTCAGTGTATAGTTTCCTAGTAGCACAGGCAATGAATTCAGTCTATCATTCTGATTTATTACATTACTCAGGTGATAAAGTATATCGATGGTGGAAAGGTTTTCACATTATTTTTTTTTTTTACTTTTCGTCTTTATCCTCCTTCCTACCTCTGGTGCCCCCTCCTTCCGTCCGCTCATGTCCCCCGTTACCTACCTTAGGTATCTGCCCCTAGAGTGCCCATCCTCCTCTCCTCGCACAGTGGGGTCTGTCCTGTAGGTGGTCCGGGTGAACTTAGGGCGGCCTTCATCTAGGGCTGCCGGAGGGGATTTTCCGGTTTTTTCCCCTTACGTCCCCACTCCCTCAGGGATGCTCGCGCTGGGACGCATATCCCGAGGTGGTAGCGTGCCACGCACGCAGGCCCTCATGCGCCGCAATGTCCCTCCTCCCTGCTCCGACAAGTGAAGCTGCAGCCTCCATCCTTCCCAATGCCGTGCTTCCACTGGCTATGGAAGGGATGCAGAGCGCAGCGCTTTGTAACCTGCCCCTGAGGGAGGAGAGCATCCATTGGGTCGCCGATCCTCCTCTCCCTGCCGACCCCCGCCGCCCGAGTCCGCCCGAACCTGGTTGCCGGGCGTAGCGTGAGGTGTGGCGACCAGCGCCTCAACCCTCAGCGCCACCGGGCCAGCGGTTTTCACATTTTTATTAAATATAAATGAAAGATTTTTGCATCCACCTCTGAAGTTAAAACAAAAAGAAGGTTAGGATTCATTTGTTTTGATTTCTGTTGTAGTTTATGTTTAAGTTTATTATGATGATTACTTTCTTGTATGTATTATGTGAATTTCAATAAAAAAAACCCTACTCTTTTCGATAAATGCCATGGGATCTTTAACATCCACCTGAACTACCACCAATCCAGGTAGATGGGACCTCGGTTTAACATCTCATCCAAAAGACGGGACACTCCCAAGAGTCTCTGGCTGAAATTCAGGCTTTTGATTGGCTACTACACTGACAAGATGGTGGCTGCTGTATAAAATACTATCCAGATTATACAGCCCCACATATTCAGAGTTCTGGTGCAGCCAGGAAATAAAGTATTTATTTACATTTCCCCCACACACTTGTAGCCCCAGAAGTACTCTTTCAAATAAGCCCACTTTCATTAAAATATTTCCCAAACCTCTGCTGTTGCTGTTATATTATACTCCTAGATGGCAGGCAGCAACTCATGAATATTTATAAGGGCTTCTATGAATATTAATTAGGCACAAATAAACCCTCACTCAATCTTTATTTAAGCACTCCTGAGCAGCTTCTGCACTGCCTTGCCAAGGTCACTGGCCCCTATTTAGCTAACCAGGGCACCGGGACCACCAAAAGATTTTAATTCGGCTGCTAAAACTGGTGGTCAATACATCAAATGTGCTTTTTGTGCATGTGCTATTGCCGGTGGCACCAAAATAATGCTGGCGACTCACAATTCAGGATTTGGGCCTGCATTGGGCTTAACTAACAAAATAGGCAGCATTAAGGGATATGGCGATGCAATGGAGCACCAGGATTACTTGGGCTGGCATTGAAAGAGAAGCGGGACGCCAAAGGCAAATGGCAGTAAATGGGAGGATATGTGAGCACTTATGGTAAGCCCGGGGCGGGGGGGTTTACATCTACAATAAATGATCACTTGCTACTTATTGTTTATTTCATTAATTGTTGTACTTGCAGTTTTAAGCAACTTTCAGCAATCTTGTCTTGAGTTGCTTGCAGATGCCTGCTACATTCAGAGTCTGGTGATCATACACTAACACACCATCATTAAAGCTGACTTATGTTTTGATATTCGAGTTGTTGTATATGTATTATTGATGGCAAGCAAGAGACAATGCAACCAACACATCTACTCAAACATAAACTGTTACACTTTTGTTTTCTGTTCATGCTCCATTAATAGCATGTTGAGGACTTGTACCACTTAAAATGGAACTCATCACAAAGGGCCCCACACACCCCTCAAGGATGGTGCTGCTTGTTCCCAGTGTGCAGTTTGCGTGCAAAAATATTTGACTTTGTTCCTTTCCGTTTAGTAGTAGATTCATTGTATTAGACTAATTGTGCTTACCTGTTGTAGGCTGACATCTTCTTTCACAAACCCCACAGAAGCACAGTGGTGGTGACTGGTGGTGGCTGCAGGTAGCTGACAGAGCCGCCAGTGGGAGGAGATTCAATAGCCTGTGGTGGCAGACAGTGCATGTCATTTGATCGGATTGATATATCTGGTGAGCCTCTCGATGCGATTATTTGTTTGCTGGTCCTAGTCCACCATGCACTGCTAACTTGATAGGTACAACAGTTTAGTTACTGAGTGTAATTAGCAGCTGGAGAAAAGCATAACTGGAAAACATCTGATCAGTGATGATCATAAAAGCTGTATAATAACTGGGGAGCATTTTCTCCTATAGGAAACCCAGGTTATAATTCGCCATTATAACCTGTGGGTTATAACGGCGAACATGCACTCGGTTTCCTCGCTCCACTCATGCGCCTGCCTCCGCTCTCTCTTCTCCGCTTACTTCAGGCCACTGTCGACGGGACATTGTCACTCCAGTATTACAGTCTCAGCGGTACATAAATAAAAAAAAAAAAAAGAAAATTGCCTCAGCTGCTGACTTTCCTCACTAGTGTTATGGATTGGAGCAGCCTAAAAAAAAAGAAAAAGGAAAAAGTTTCTTTGGCAGCCACCTGGCAAGAGAGACCGCCGACCACAGTTCATCCACACCGGACTACTGCAGTTTTATTTTCTATAACTGCTGTGGCAAGAAAATGCTCCCCAGCAATTATATATAATAAAACATGGGGTGGCGTGTTTAACTCGAGATTTTACACACACTCCTTGGTGTTGGATGCTTAAATAAACCCCTCAAGCTTTGCTCTCGGGGTTTATGTAACATCCAACACCTCAGAGTGCATGTAAAATCTCATTAAACACAGCACCTCATGCATTATTCTATATGTAATAACATGCACCACAGGCAGGCCAGGCAGTTCAATCTCCCACACTACAATGCTGCTTAGCTGGCCGCACCAGGCGGCTACACTGCACTCACTGAGTGGGAGACTGAATTTCCTAACCTGCCAACAGTGCATGTTATTCCAGAGCTTTTATGATTCTAGCCCACCCTCCCAGTGTCTAGTGGTATGTTGATGGTAACTGTCAAAGTGAAGGGGGCTACCACAGCTGAAACTGCAAAAGATGACTTACACTTTCCAGGTCCCTCTGAAGGCAGGGTGCCGCTGTCTCAATGGGGTGCTGCACTAGAAGAGAACTGATGTTTAGTGGCAGCAGCAGTCAGTCAAGAACTGAGACAACACTCCATTTCCAGTAATCTAATGGGGATCTCATTTAATAAAAGAGAACGAGACAACTCCATGGAGCCAAAAATTAAGAACAGTTTATAGGGGAAACATCCCACATACACAGGGACTGAGATGGTCACATTAGTCTATGAGTCCAGAATTGTCCATATGCAAGGATGCAATTCACAGCACTCTTCACAAAATGCACCCTGAATTCATAAATCCATATCGAGGGGTGTGATCTGGACAACTCCTAGAATTCAGGCAGATCACTTGTCCATAGGCAGCATCAAAATGATCTCACAGGACTATGTCTGCCTCTGCCCACTTCTCCCATCGGCTCAGAACTTGCTAGCCTCTCAGTTCAGGGCAGCAGATTCTAATCTCACTGAAGCTCCATATCCACAAATCCCTTCTGGGTGATTGTGTCCAAGAACTAATGTAACACGTCCCCAGTGGGGGTTCCAGCTGCCGCTTCCTCTCGGCAGTACATGCAGATGGATCCTTCTCCCTTGGCTCCGTCTCAGGCCCTGATATATCTCCCACTGTGGCCACCCATCTCTCATAGTACTGGCTGCTGGGACCATCTTCCCTGTAACTGGGGAACCTGACAATTCTTCATCCCTCTTCCCTGAGAAAATGGAATTCAGTGCCTCGAGTGGGCAAACACTTCCACTCCTCTGGCACAAACCTTACACCTCCTCATCTGTGCGCTACCCCGCCCCGAGCCAGGCCTGCTCCAAGGTACTCCCATTACACAAAACAGTCCCCTGGGGCTGCAAAATTGTTAACCCTTTCTGGGCATGTGTTGAAATAACCCAAGATAAATACCTATGGTGTATGTCCCAGTACACTAACTAGTGCCCCAACCCCCGGGAGGGTTACAAGTCTCCCCCCTTTAAAAGCTCAAAACTCTCAGTGAGCTCTGGAGCACCAACAGTCACCCTACCAGGGCCCAGATAGAAAAGGTATGTGCACTCCCCCTCTGCCAATCCCTGGGGGGCTCAGCCTGCCTCACCATGAAGGTGGACCCGCTACCCTCAAAAATGGGCCCCAAACCAGCTCATTGGTGAGCTATATGGACATATGTCTTCTATGCTCAGATACAACCTATGAACCTATGAACTCACCATACATGCTTGAGCCATGTGGGTGGCATCCCAGGCTTATCACCCATCTAGCCAAGACTGAAATGCTGCCCAAAGCTGCCAGCTACCTAACAAGGACTTCTTTCCCATTATACCCCCCAGAAAATTGTTACAGCCTACACAGTAACAATAATCATAACAATAGAAGCCCACCGGGGCAGACACACAGTGGTACTATCTTTCATAAGCAATTGGCATTCTGGAACATTAATCACTGGTAACAGTAACAGCTAGTTAACATGCCATAACTTTAAAGCAGTAGTAACAATAGCAAGTACATAGCATGTTATAACACTAGAACATCAGCAACACCAGCAAGCTGTTATAGGCATTCCCCGTTGGTTAAAGTCTGTGGCTCAGTCCACAAAAGGGAAAGTCAACAAAAAAGGGTTGGTCTCACCCATTTAAATGTCCTCCTAGGCAGAAATTTCAAAACATCACAGCACTATAGGGCACTGAGTGTTACCACCTCACTGTCAGCTGAAATAGTAGTGGGGGTATTACATAGAAACATAGAAACAGAATTTGACGGCAGATAAGGACCGCTTGACCCACCTAGTCTGCCCATTTTCCTACCTAACAGATAAGCTGCAGATCCTAGTTAACCAACAGCTTAATTCCTCCTACCCCCCACTAGGACTGCCCTATGCCTGTCCCATGCATTCTTGAAGTCCCCCACTGTTCTTGGCCCCACAACCCTTCAGGAGGCTGTTCCATGCATCCACAACCCTCTCAGTGAAAAATGCTTCCTCACATACCTCTGTGCCATCCCCTTCTATCTTCAAATTGTGTCCCCTTGTTCTTGCATATCTCTTTTTCTGGAAGATGCTACCTCTTGGACTTTGTTAATTCGCTGAGGTACTTGAAGTTTCTATCATGTCCCCTCTCTCCCTTCTTTCCTCAGGGTATACATATTAAGCTCCTTTAGTCTTTCTTCATATGTCTTCTGGTGCAGACCCTGCACCATTTTGGTTGCCCCCTCCTGGACAGCCTCCACTCTGTCTATGTCTTTCATGGAGATGGGGTCTCCAGAACTGCACACAGTACTCAGATGGGGTCTCACCAACTGTCTGTACAGAGGGATAACAACTTCCTGTTTTCTACTATTGTTGCCTCTTCCTATACATCCCAGTATCCCCCAGCCTTCCTTACTGCCTTCTCACATTGCTTGCCCACCTTTAGGTCATCTGATATAATTACCCCCAGGTCCCTTTCTATTTTTACTGTTGTCAGTATCTCACCCCCCATTGTGTACGCTTCCCCAGAGTTTTTGTTCCCCATGTGCATTACCTTGCACTTTGCATTGAATCTGAGCTGCCATACATTTGACCATTCCTCCAACCTTGCCAAGTCCCTTTTCATCCTTTCCACTCCATCTTGTGTATCAACCCTGTTGCAGATCTTTGTGTCATCTGCAAAGAGACATACTTTTCCTTCCAGTTCCTCTGCAATGTCACTTATAAAGACATTAAAAGGACCAGTCCAGTACTGAACCCTCTTGGTACCCCGCTAGTAACCCTCCTTTCATCACTGTGTACTCCATTTACTACTACCCTTGAGTCCTGTTGTCTAGCCAATTTTTATCCAGACTACCACCTTGGGACCCACCCAGGCTGGCTATCTTGTGTATTAATCTTTTGTGTGGGACTGTATCAAATGCCTTGCTAAAATCTAGGTAGGCCATGTCCACAGCCCCTCCCTGGTCTACTACTTTGGTAACCCAGTCAAAGAAATCTATTAGATTCTGCCTGACACGACCTTCCCATCGTGAATCCATGCTGCCTTGGGTCCCAGCCCCACTGGCCTCTAGGTACTCAACAATTCTTTCCTTCAGAAGTGATTCCATCATTTTCCTACCACTGAGGTCAAACTAACTGGTCTGTAGTTTCCTGCCTCTGTCTTGCTCCCACTTTTGTGAAGAGGAATCACATCTGCCCTCCTCCAGTCCTCAGGTACCACCCCATCCTCCCATGATTTGTTAAACAGAGTAGTCAGGGTGTCACTAGTTCTACCCTTAGTTCTTTTAGAATTCTTGAGTGAACCCCATCAGGCCCCATTGCTTTGTCCACCTTCAATTTTATTAGTTCTTTCAGAACCCTTTCTTCTGTAAATGGACTGTTATCGAGCCCCGTCTTCAGAGTGTTTCTCTTGTTTGGTTTAGGTAACTCCCCCATCTCTTCCTTTGTGAATACTGAGCAGAAATATTCATTCAGTATCCCTGCTTTTTCACTGTCACCCTCTACCCACATTAAGCTTCAGTATCCCTCCTTTGGTCTTTCTTCGCTCCCTAATGTACCTATAAAAGGTCTTATCCCCCTTCTTAACAGAATTGGCTATCCTTTCCTCAGTTTGGGCCTTTGCAATTCTGACTGCCTTCCCAGCCTCTTTCTGCTTTAACTGATAAAGTTCTCTGTCCTGCTCCTTCTGTGTTTTCTTATATTTCCTGAATGCTGTCCTTTTCTCCTTAACCTTCCCTGCCACCTACTACCTATTGTGACGCTTGGCCAGCTGGTTCTGATTGCTCCGTGATTTTGAAAAATAAAAATGTAGTGGGTGATTGTCTGTCATGAGACATCCTGTGCTCCTGGGATGATCCCCTCTTCCAGGTTTCAGTTCAAATGACAGGATATGTTAAACAGCAGGTCTCTGTAATGTGATTAACTTCCAAGTTGCATTTTATGGCCGTGTTTATGATCTGAATTGCTTTGAAGCCCGGAAAAGAAAATATCCATTTTATGACATCTTCAGAGGGAGAACAGTTAATTTCAACTGGTGTTAAAAAGCTATATTGCACATAAGTGAGATATGGCAGAGTTAGTCATAAAAGTCCTATGATGTCTTCGAAAAGCAGGAAACCATACTAGATCAAAGGAAAGACTTAATTAAGAAATCATATTGGGAAATGAGTTTTTGCTGATGTCACCCTATATAATATACCTCCTGAGTGATAAGACATCCTGGTTGTATAATTTTTAATATTCAAGGAGGAGCTAGGTGACATGATGGAAGAGGCTGGTTTAGGGACAGTTTAAACTATTCTGTGGCCGATTTTAGACACATTTTTCGTGTGGGCTCTTAGAACCAACATCTACTTTAAGCACTGTTTAGAAGGTAATACAGTAGATAGGAAAGTCTAATTGTATTGTGGTAGGAGTTTATGTTTGTACTTTAACCTTGTTCTTTTAAGTGATTGTATGCTTTGTGATATATGGTTCTGTGTTTACATTTTACATCTTTTTATCCATTTTAAAGTAAATCTATATTTAAAATTCTTTCTTTTGCATGTGAAGTACAGATGGTTAAAGTTGACACTGTTCATAAGCTTAATGGTAATACCAAACTGGGAAAAGGTAAGAATTTTCCTAAGGTCTTTCATAGAGTTTTTAGGGTTCATTTTGGATACCTGGTTAGGTTCACTTAGGCGAAAGATATCTGGCATTCCCCGAAGAGCAGAATTATCTGAGCTTGTATGTTTGGGTACGCTAGCATAAGATTCACAGTTTGAATCCCCCCCAGAACTTGAGACCAAAGGTGATTTGAACCCACAGACAAACAGGAGGGTTACTCTGTTCTGTTAACGGTTCACAATATTGCGCTCGGAGGTTGGCACTGTGGGAGCAGAGGGCCTGACCTGCTGAGTGGGTTTGTTACAGATTGGTTGGCAGCAGTGCTGATAAATTTGGTAACACAAGCTTTAACTGTTCAGTGTGTCAGCTTGATACTGTACAGCTCACTTGCAAAATAAGGCAGTGATTTATTTTTAAAAAGGAAACAGAACTATATCTTTTGGCTTACAGTCAAGTTCCTACCTATTTTTTTTTTCTAAAGTGCAAGTTAGAGTAGTCATAGTTAGGGAAGAAGATGGCTTCCAACTACAGTGGGCACACTGTAGACTACCTGAGGCAGTTGTGCAAGGACAGAGGAGTCCTGAACAAGGTGAGAGCCCCCAAGAAGAACCTTGTGGATGCCCTGATGAAAGCAGATACCCAGAGCATCAAGTCACTGACTGTGACTGTAAAGGACCAAACCTTGAGCATGGAAGGGCTAGCGACAAGTGCAGTGTCCAGATCCGATGAGGATGACAGCAGTGCCAGTGCCAGCGAAGGGTCACAGCAGCAGGGGAAGGTCACCAGCATTCTTGAGCGAGAAGTACTCAGGCTGCAGATTGAGTTGTGCAGAATGGAGCTGGAGTTCCAGACAGGCTGAGTGAGAGCACCAAGAAGCAGAGCGAGAATGCCGAGAAGCGTAGCGAGAATGCCGAGAAGCACAGCGAGAATGCCGTGAAGCAGAGGAGAAGAGGGACCATGAACAGTGTGAGGTGGACCGAGAGGAGTGAGAGCGCCAGAGGCAACATGAACTGGAGAAGCTACGACTCCAACCACCCACACCAGAGCAGGTAAGTGGCTTGGGTTTAACTGGAACTACAGGACTGGGTTACAAATTGAATTCCAAACTGATAGCTGAATTTAAAGAGGGGGAGGATATGGATGCCTTTTTAAATTCCTTTGAAAAAGTTTGCATTCAGGCTAAAATTCCTAGAGGGTCCCGGAGCTTCCAGCTATCCCTGCTACTTACCGGGAAAGCTTGGGATGCATTGGGTCAAATGGACAATGAGGACAGTAATGATTACAGCAAACTTAAAGCTGCTCTTTTAAAAAAGTTTGATCTAACTGCTGAATCATACAGAGCTAAATTCCGTAAGCTCAGGAGAAGCCATGACATGAGCTACGAGGAGCTAGCAATGAAACAACATCAGTTTTTAAAATGTTGGTGGGAAGGAATTGAAGCAAACTCTGTAGATTAAACTGAAAATGCTATTCTGTTAGAACAGTTTTTTTGGGCATGCCCAGCAGAGCTGAAAACCTGGCTGGAGGACCGAGATCCCAAAACAGTGCAAGAGGCTGCTGAACACTCGGACCGCTACGCCAAGAGCAGACCTGCTCTGAGAGCAAATGAGGTGGGCGTGGCAACCCAGAGAGGGAAAATGCACCTTCAGGGCAGCTAAAACCCTCACTGCCTCCACCGAAACCAGTTAGCCCCAGGTTTCCGAGAAAAGATTTCTCTGAGAAAAGCAATGAATATTGGGTCTATAGAGAAACTGGGCATATTGCAAGACATTGTCCCACAAGGGCAAGCAATACACAACAGGGGGCTAGAAAAGAAGAGGGTTGTTTGTGTGTCCCTGGAAGCATGCCTGTGAATATGAGGGAACACATGCACCCAGTCACGGTGAATGGTGTACAGACACAAGGGTTAAGGGACACATGGGCATCCCCGACATTGGTAAAAGGGGGTCTGATAGAGCCTGGTCAGCTTATACCTAATGAATTTGTGACTGTGCAAGGGTTCACTGGTGAGGAGACCACACTGCCACTCGCTAGTGTTCTCCTAGACTGGGGTGAAACAGGGGGAACTGTGCAACAGGTGGCTATAGCCAAAACTTTAGCAGTGGATGTTATCCTTGGCAACAATTTCAAACAGGAGATGGTATGTGCAGTTTCCCATAGCCAAGTGGCCAGGGAAAATTGTAGTTCCCTGGACCCCACAGAAGTCATTGTGGAAACCACTGGGAGGTTGGTTTCGCAGCCTGTGTCTCCTGATATGGAGACTAATGAAAAGGGGATAGAAATGACCCCCCCAGTAGCAATTAACCACAGAGCTACAGAGGGTTACTCCAAAGAGGGAGGGGTGACCCATTGTCAGAGGGTTAGGGATGACAGTGATCCTGAGTGCCCTGAAGCTAGTGCTAGGGACCATAGTTTAGAGACCGAAGGGGACCTGTCCCATACCTTGGGAATGTGTGAGGAGTTTGCAGCTGCTCAGAGAAGTGACCTTAGTCTAGAGAAGCTGAGGGCTTGGGCAGACTCTGACAGAGCATAGGGAGGTGACAGCAGACATAAGGCTTATTGGGGAAAATGGACTGATGTATACTCAGGCTGTGCAGACAGAGGGAAGGGTGATAGGCAGGCAGCTTGTCATTCCCCAGGGGTATCGTGAGCAGTTGCTCAAGATTGCACACGATAGTCCCTTGTCTGGTCATCTGGGAATCATGCGCACTACACAGCGGTTGGACCAGAATTTTTACTGGCCCAACTTCACCCAGAAGGTGAAGCAATATTGCAGGTCTTGTCACTGGTGCCAAGAAATAGGGAAGGCGGGCAAGAAAACCCAAGTTGCCCTGATTCCATTGCTCATAGTGGAGGAGCCATTCCAGAGGGTTGGAATGAATATTGTGGGGCCTTTAAATACCCTCAGCTCCTTCGGGAAGAGGTTCATCCTGACTGTGGTGGATTACGCCACCCGGTATCCAGAGGCAGTTGCCCTATCCTCACTGAGGACAGACAAAGTGGCAGATGCCTTACTTGGGATTTTCTCCCGTATTGGGTTTCTGCAGGAGGTTATCACCGATCGAGGGGGTTCCTTCATGTCAGACCTGATGAGATGTTTATGAGAGAAGTGTGGGGTCTTGCAGAGATGCATGACACTGTATCACCCACAAGCCAATGGGCTTGTGGAAAGATTTAATGGTACCCTGAAGTCAATGCTCAGAGCGTTTGCTGAACAGCATTGGAGGGGCTGGGAGAAATACCTTCCCCACCTGTTTGCGTACAGGAAGGTGCCCCAAGAGTCGACAGGATTTTCCCCCTTTGAGCTCTTATATGGACGCTGGGTATGTGGGCTCCTAGACTTGATCCAGGAGGACTGGGAAGGCAAGCATGCCACCCAGGGAACTCTCCTAGTGGATTACGTCCTTAGGTTTAGGGAAAGGATGAAGGAGCTTATGGGGACATCCCAGAGCAACCTGACAGCTGCCCAACAGAAACAAAGTGTGGTACGACCACAGAGCCAGAACTCATTCGTACATGGTGGGTCAGGAAGTCATGGTCCTTATTTCGGTCTGGAAAGACAAGCTGCAGGCTGAGTGGGCAGGACCATACAAATTAGTTAAGAAGGTAAATGACGTGAACGATATCATAGAGTTATCTGACAGAAGACAGACAGAAAGGATGTACCATGTCAACATGATGAAGCCAGATGCTAATAGGGCTGACATGGTGTTCACAGTATGTAGTCCTGGGGAGGGGATGGACGAAGGAGACCCCCTTCTGGACTTGCTGGAAGAAAGCAAGTGGGAGTCCTCTGTGGAGGCAGTTAAACTGTCACCCCAGCTGGCCCCAGACAAGATCCAGGATGTAAGGAAAGTTTTAGCAGACTTTACCCCACTGTTTAATGCCAAGTCTGGACTAACCCCCTTAGGGACGCACGCTGTGGAGACAGGGACACAGACACCCATACGGCGGACAGCATATTGGGTGTCAGAGGCTGTCCTAAAGGACATTAGGAGGGAAGTGGAGGAGATGCTGGATTTAGGGGTAATCCAGAGATCACACAGCCCCTGGGCCTCACCTGTAGTCCTTGTGCCCAAACCAGATGGCTCTACTCATTTCTGTGTGGACTATCATGGACTGACTGCAGTCACAAAGTCAGACGCCCACCTGATGCCCCGGACGGATGAACTCCTGGACAAGTTTGAAGGGGCGACTTACCTTATGACTACTGACCTGACCAAGGGGTATTGGCAGGTAGAGTTACCGGACAGAGTTAGGGAGAGGTCGGCCTTCATCACTCCGATAGGCTCCTTTGAGTTTAAAGTAATGCCTTTAGGAATGAAGAATGCCCTGGCCACTTTCCAAAGGTTGGTGAACTGGGTGTTAAATGGTGCTGAGGAGTACGCCGTGGTGTACTTGGATGACATTGCCATCTTTAGTGCCAGCTGAGAGGAACACCTGTCCCACTTTAGGGAAGTGCTGGGCAGGATACAGAGGGCTGGGCTCACTGTCAAAGCTGAGAAGTGCCAGGCAGCCATGGGAGAAGTGGTATACCTCAGTCATGTGGTAGGCTGAGGACAGTTCCATCCTAACCAAGCAAAAATAGAGGTGATCAAGGAGTGGCTTAGACCAGAAATGCAGAAGCAGGTCAGGAGTTTTCTAGGGACAGCAGGGTACTATAGGAAATTTGTACCCAATTACAGTGCCCTGGCTGCTCCCCTATCTGACTTGGTAAAGAAGAGAATGCCAAAGAAAATTACCTGGGAACCAGCCTGTGAAGAAGCCATTACCAGACTGAAGGAGGCACTGTGCAGTGCTCCTGTATTGACAAGTCCTGACTATAGCAAACCCTTTATAGTTCAGACTGATGCCTCAGACATGGGTATTGGGGCAGTACTGAGTCAGACATCCAACCAAGGGAAAGATCACCTGGTAGTGTACCTGAGTAAAAAGTTACTTCCCAGGAAGCAGGCACAGTCTACTGTGGAAAAAGAGTGTCTTGCCATAGTGTGGGCCCTAAAGAAGTCAGAGCCATACTTATATGGGCAGCATTCTGTGGTACAAACTGACCACAACCCCCTGGTTTGGCTGATGCAAATGGGAAAAACGAATGTTAGATTGTTAAGATGGAGTCTTGCTTTATAAGGGTATGACATGACAATCCTACATAGGGCTGGAGTGACAAATCAGAACAGCCATGGCTTATCACGCATCTATGAGGAATGAACCGATTTGGGAAGCTCATCTCATGCAGGGGATAGAGCCCCCAAATTCAGTCTAGGTAGGGAGGATTGTGATGCTTGGCCAGCTGGTTCTGACTGCTCTATGATTTTGAAAAAGAAAAATGTAGCGGGTGATTGTCTGTCATGAGACATCCTGTGCTCCTGGGATGACCCCCCCAGGTTTCAATTCAAATGACAGGATATGTTAAACAGCAGGGGCCAGATTCTAGAAGGGTTATGCCTGGCGTAACAGCAGTTGCACCAAGTACAATGGCGCATGTAGGAACTTACGCCAGCTGTTGTGACATGCGTGATTCTACAAAGTAGCCTGTGACATGTTGCAGGCCACTTGCGCCAAACAGCCCTTACACCACATAAACCCCCTGCGACATGGCGTTAGAGAGTTTATGGCAGCAGTTGCACCCCATTCTAGAAGGGCAGCCACAAAGTGCCCACATCAGGATTCTACAAGAACCCTCGGAGGAGATCCAGCAGCATAAGTTACACCAGCATTTAGCTGGTATAACTTACAGACACCCCCAGGGGGTCCTGTAGACCCGTCGGCTGTCCAGCTTCAATGCATGGTTACCCTCCCCCCCATGCCCAGCACACCCCAGTGGGGCCCCACAGGGCTACCCATAACCCCAGCTCCCTGAAACACCCATTGGCAGATGCCCCACAGGGCGGCGCTGCCATCCCCTACCTGTGCCCCGAACCGCAGGTCGCCGACCGCATATGCGGCAATTACACCCCCCTGGTAGTCCAGTGCCCCCCCGACCATCATAAGTGTAAATATTAATACCCCAACTCCCTGGTAGTCTAGTGCCCCCCGAACGGTATAATAAGCATATCATCGACATGTTATATACGACAATGTTATAAGTTATATTATGACCAATCCAGTCCTTGAGCTATGCTCCACTCCTATGTATGATGACCTGTATATATCTGTCAGTTGAACTAGCTAGTCTCTAGAGTGTATAATCTGAAATATGCTTACTACTATATGTTTCCCCAGCGTCAAATGATGTATTTCCCACATGTTTGTTTACTGTGACAAAAAACTGTACTCTCTATGCCATGTCTCCTTGACTGTTGTTCCTCATGTTGTATTCTCCCGGGTCGTTCCTGAAAATAGGCATAATACTTGTCTAGTGTACTTAACCGGTAAACAAAAAGCTAAATAAATAAATAAATAGATCCCTGTATCCCTGGTAGTCTAGTGACCCTCCGAACTGCATAATAAACATATCATCAATCCCTGTATCCCTGGTAGTCTAGAGGCCCCCCCACCTAGCCGTGCCAGCACACCCCGCACCTCCCCACCTGTCCCCAGCCTGCGACTGGCACAGCCCACCTCTCACTTCCATGGCTAGCCGCTGACTGAAATCCGTATGAGCGCTTACTGTAAAGATGCTGTCAGAAAGGCCCCAGCCTGCTGAAGGTACAAGCAGTACAAGCAGAGAGGCACCTGGGCAATCCGTCTAGAAGAGACTGTGAGTGAGTGAGTGACACAGACACAAAGACAAGAGGAGAGAAAAGTGGGGTGCTCAGGGCAATAAACTGTCCACCTGGTCTTCACACACATCAGGGGCAAATCTCCAACATCTGGGGCAGGGCACATAAAACTTTTAATGGCTCCATATTATGAGGAAAGGCACTCTTTCTTATCATTCAAATCAGAACTTTACCATACATAGATTGGATACCAGAAAGACAAAGTGCTGAATGACCACAATGTGCATCCACCTTGTAAGCTCAGCCTCAGACTTTAAAATATAAAAATATAATGAACTGGGAACCTATTGCAACGGGCAGCGAGTAACTGACATGCATAGCAAGGCTTCCACGCTTCAGGGCTCAAAGTTGTTAAAGAGGTTGAGCTGGCTATGCTACAAACCCATTTCTTTGGTTAGGGGGAGACTGAAAGTACAGACAAGAAATACCTCCCTCCCTGACATAGACATAAATGATGTATGTGATATTTTTCAAGTTTTGAGAACTATTTCTTGCTTAGGTAACTAATCTGTTGCAGCAGTGTGAGGCAACAGATTCTTGTGAACTGCTACCATTGGTCAATGAGGATACTGTTGTCTTCTTTTAGCAGTGATACACTGAGAAGAAGACAATCTGTGTGAACATGTTAATCATTCATAAGATACCACTTACCCTCGAGACTGATTTGCAGGTTCGTCTCTGAGGATCTCCTGAAAAATAAGGTTAAGCAGCAGCATACACAAACCAATACAGTGCTTGGCATGAAGGTACCAACACTTCAGACAGTTTAAAGTTTAACAACAACAAATAATCTGATTTATTTAGGGAACAGTAACACGGGAGGGGGAAATCATGTTAATTAGTGGTATTAAATCACAGTACTGTGCACACATACAGGGTCTGAAAAGTCACACTCTGGGTACCCAGGTTGGGGGGGGAGGGCTAACCAGGTCCGTTGCCCAGGGTTGGCCAGCAGGTGCAGATGGATAGGGCCCTGTAGAAGAAAATATATGCACAACACCCAATTGTAATCCAGAGCCGGAGGGCTCAGTCCATGAAACAGTGAAACAACAAGAATTAGATGACACACTTGTGATTGAAAAACAAGCTGGCAGGGAGCTACCCTGATTTGTATTCACAATACCCAAGCTGAGGATCAGATGGAGAATGTCCTTCTGGATTGCCAGAAGAGCAGGGCCTGAGGACAAGGTCCTTGTGACTGGACCCCACTGCAGTTGATAGCAAACGGATGTAGTCTGATTTAAGCTGGGGTTTACTTCCAGCTTCAGCACACAATTCACTGTACAGGGGATTTGAAATAGCGATTCCCCACAAGCACTACGCACATTTATATGTAAAAGGAAAGTACTATACCAGGCAGGCTGCTCCTACATCCCGATCGCAATTAATGCAAAAAAAACGGCAGCACACACAGCAGCTTCAGTTCCTGACAGACCGAGCGTGATTCAGCAATTTCTCCAGTCTCCTACAGGGTGAGCCTGGTTTCCACACTTCTAGTGCTTCTTTCTCCTCACAACTTGGATTCAGTCCAAACTGGCACTCACAAAGGCTGCAGACCCAAACTCAGGACCTCACACGCGCTTCCCGCGTGAAACTATACATCGCAGAAGCACACAGCTCCTTCTCTCTTCACTGCCACAACTGATCTGATCTTTCCAGTCACAGAGCAGGGCATTTCCTTTAGCTCCACATTATTCTGTTGGCTGATTCAGCTGTCACTCACAATAAGACTCCCTCTGTTGGTAGAAAATGGCGCCAAGGTCAAAACTACATTTCTCAGAGTCACTGCCCATACAATCCCCTTGTGGCTGGCTCAAATTAAGAGTCCAAGTTCTGATTCATCCACAGGCTACATTTTAGAGCTCCCTTAACCCAACTGGCCCAGCACAGCAGTTTAGGTCCAAAATGGAAAGGTAACACACACACAGAGTCCCAGCTACAATAAAGGCAGGTTAGACAAACTACAATTTTGCTAATGCTTTAAATGATTACAGGAAAACAATTACAGCTTTCAGATGGGCTCCCTTTGCACCTTCAGCGACCGCAAAATGGAGTGATTACTCCGCAGCTCGGGCAGGATTCGAGCATTAAATACACAGTCCCCCATACAAACTAAGTCTGCAAGCAGACAGCTCTTAAAAAGACAGTACGTGGAGGCTCAAACAGCACTCACTTGCAACCACAGTTAAGCAGCTCAGACGCCGAACACCACGTAGGCTTGGAGCATGCAGGCAAGCTCCTGGAAGACTTTTGGGAACCCCCATTTGCAGGGGGGGTTACAATTATAAATAATATACTGAGCTTGGCTCAAATCAGAACTGTTATGAAATGACTCCCTGACATCCTGAATTATTTCAGGAAAATCCTCATCAGTCAAATCATTGTCTTCGGCCTCGCCCTCATCATGGGCATTCACTTGCTCATCATGTCTGTTTATGGTACTTTCATCACTGGCAGTGGCACGGGCACTGCTGCTGGTACACGTACCAACAGGATTTGATGTGGGACTGGGACCTCTGGGCATGGCACAGCCTGAACTATTGCTGCTGCTAGTATTAGAATCATTAAACAACATGGCTTTCTCTGTCTGAGACTTTGGCTTCTTCAGTTTACTTATTTTTTTTTTTAGGTTTGGCACAAAGTCATATACCATCTGTTTTGTCTTTTTTCCAATACTGCAAACATTTATCAGCTTCAAAATCTGAGAATTCGGGCCCCAGGTTTAGTTTCATTAGTAGCTGTAGGCTGTTTTCGGTGAGTGAACAAAGAAATTTTGTCTTTATCTTATTCTGTACACTGAAACCACACTCACATTCTACAGATATAAATGGAATGTATAAAGCAATTTTACATAATTTTTTATATGCTGGCATGGTATCAGAATAATCTGTGTAAGCCCCCCAAATGCAGGCTTACCTTGTCTGTTGGAGCCCCCATAGCTCTGACCCTTCCTCTGCCTGGGGCCATGGTGGGACTTGAGCCCCAGTGCCTGTTGACGCCGTGTCAGCAGCGGAGTCTGTGTCTGCAGGGAGGAAGGCAGAAGTGCCCCGCAGGAATGTTGGAGTGGCCCGTATTACCCAGGGACAAAAGTGGCTGCTCGTAGAGAACAAAAAAGAAAAGGAATCCAGGCATGGCCTTGGCGGCCGCGGAGCCTGCGCGATGCACTAAGTGTGGGGAACTTATAGGAGTCATGCTCTTATTATCACTTGCGTATGCAGGCCAAGGAAATCAGTGTTTCCCTGGCCCCTAGGTAAACAGAGGAGCCAGGGAAGTTACCACAGCAACCGGACGAGTTCCGGTCATGAATCTGGCCACAATTAGCCCTGGCCGTGGGTTAAATCAATAGTGGGGGGGGGGCAACTTCAGGAAGACTGGCTGCAGACACAAGATGGCGACCCCCCATGTATGCTTGCAGACCTTGGGTTGCTGGGAAATTACCCAGAGTCGACCTGGAGGTCACATGGGGTTGAGCAGCCAATGGGAAGGGGCTGTGCAAGGGCTTTAAAGAAGAAAGGACTTGAGTGAAACGGGGACAGAGGACAAAGGGGAGAGCTGAGAGGAGGGTAGCCAAGAGCTGGGCAGTAGGGAAAGAGCTGGAACAAGTTGGAAAGTGCAGCTACTAAGGCTTCCAGCTTAACTGTGGGCTTTCTGGTTAACCCCCTTTTCTCCAAGTCAAGTGCAGGAGGAAGGCTGCAACTTCTGCAGTGCTGAAAGAGCAGTAGGGTTCACTAAGGGTACCGGGGCTGACTGGCTGGACTGGAAGGTACAGTGAGCATGAGCCTTGGGCCCCGTGGGCTACTCCATGCAAGGACAAGTCAGTTCAGCCAGGGAAGAGCCCTGGAAGCAGGGCTGCAATAGTCAAGTTCTGGCTGAGGGGGACTGAGCCACCATGGTTTCCCCAGGTCGGGATCGCAGCTGCCACAGAGAAAGAGAGAGAGAGAGAGAGAGAGGGATGAACAGGGCTGCCTGAGTAAACACAGTATATAAAAGCCCACAGGCAAAGCTGGAAAGGCCAGGCAGATGAAGAACAGCTCCTCACGAACCTCACCTGCAGTCACTCGATCATAGAGCTTCTTCAACTCTCCTGGAGAACTGTGAGTACCCCTGAGCTGTGGCTAGGGGGAGTTATTGACTAAGTTAAGAGGGTCGGGGAAGAGCCCCCACCCCCCCAACAGACTTTAGCTTCAAGAACTTGTTGTGTAGGCACCATATGGGCCCCAATGAAAGACTGCATGCCTGCAACTGATAGCGGTGAGGTACCCACTGTCGAGGATAAATTTGGGTGCACCCAGGGGAGAAAGGAGAGTTCCCGTACGGGGTTGTGTACCGAGTATCTGAAGGCATGAAGGGTTTACCCTCACCTTCCTTATTTTGGAGTGTTTTAAATAAAGGGATTACTGTTTGCCATTGATCCAATGTGTTTGTGTTTTTCCACCATTGTCATTGCGGGGTGGGGCAATTGGTAGAACTGTTTTTGAGGGGAAGCGTCATTGTTCCTGGGGGGTGGTAACCTGTTCTTTGTCCTCAGGAGTCCTTGCCACTGCCCCACGTGGAGGCACCAAGTCACCATTGGTCACCCTGCCAGAGCTCAGGTCCAGCCCCTTGGAGATGTATGCTGAGTACCTTGAGGGTCCCGGGGCAGCCCAGGTGAGTATAAGGGGCTGCTACAAGTGGAGGCACTGCTGAGATTTCTGTTGTCCCTAGAGGCTACTTCCCCCCAAACTTACAGTCGAACATTTTGGTACCCCCCCCGGGTGGATTGTTTTCTTCTCCCTATTTTCTTTCCATTTTTTGGGGTTTGTGGTTGTTTTGGTTGGCGTTTCTCTTTCCCAGGTGGGGACCTGCAAAATGGCCTTCCAGAAGGTAGAGGAATGATGTGAGTTTGAGAGTTTTAACCCCCAGAGAATGCTGCTAGTGCACAACATGGCCATGGGACAAAAGAGGGAGGATATTCTAGAGATCTTAGAGGGGGCCCTGCCTGACTGTGGGGTGTTAAAGATTCAGAGGTTGACCACGGACCTGGGTTAAAGGATGTAGAGACCTAATAGTGGAAGCAGGAAAGGACTTGGGCCCCATGGAGGTACCTCCTAGGGTAACCCTGGATGAGTTCCAAGAGATCTGGGTCTTGGTGAAAATGGGGATGGCTGCTGACTTGCCCTCTGGGGAGCTGGCCCCCTCCAAACCCCTGAGTGAAGAAAAGAAGAGTTTTGTAACCCGGTTGGGGTCCTGGCTTATGGAGGAAGGGAAGTCCCTGCAGGATCTCCGGGCTCTGCTCCCGGAGGATAGGATGTTCCCGATGATGCCGCCAGGAGGACAGGCCCCCTATATGGTGGTGGCACATGAGCAGTATGAGCGGCTTTTCACTTTCTCAGGGGCCGTCCCCACGCCTGCAGGGGAGGATGACTTCCACTCCTGGATCAGCCAGGCGGTTCAGATGATCTAGTTCTGGGGGAGTTCCGAGAAGGAGAAGTGCAAGCGGGTCATGGAAAGCCTCTGGGGCATGGTGCTGGATGTGATCCAGTCCTTATGGGGCAGCCAGCCAAACTGCACTCTGGGTGACTACTTGGACATCTTGAGAAGTACTTTTGGGGTGATTGAAAAGAGGGAGGCAGTCCTGTTCCAGTTGTGGGGCACCATGCAGCGTCTGGGTGAAAAACTGTCCCAGTACATTACCCGGGTAGAGACCATGGTGCATAAGATTACCAAAGCTGGGAAAGACTCCCTGTCAGGGGTGGCGCAGATGTGGTTCGACCAGAACTTGAGGGGGGCAGTGAACTCCCGATTGACTTTGATCTCCTTCAGGTTGCAGGATCAGAAGGATGATCCCCCATCGTTCAAACAGTTGCTGGAAGAGGTAAAGGAAGAAGAAGCCTAAGAGGATGTGGGAAGCCAGCTGCCTGCACTCACCGCCACCAGTGCTGCTTTGCAACCCCAAGACCCAACCCCGCCAGGGCTGTTGGGTTTCTCTGAGTTGGGCACTGTTCTGCAGGAGTTCCAAGAGGTGAGGGACAGTGTGAGGGCCTTGCAGTTGGCACTAGATTCCTGCACTCCTCCGAGTGAGGTTGCGCCCAACACCTGGCGACAGCCCCCAACCTATACTGCCCCCAGTCCTGGGCCCCGACAGTCCATGGGACCCCGAGACAGATGGTTCTGCTTCAAATGTGGGCAGGCTGGCCATACATGGAGGGGCTGTTGCAGGGAAGAGACTCCTCAGTTGGTAGCTGAGAAATGGAGGGATCAGGGGAATTCCAATGGGGACCATTAATAGAGCAAACTGCACCCCTGAAATGGCACTGCTCCACCCTTTGGATCAACCCCCTTGTTTCCCCCAACCGTGGTGTGCCACTTGGCCTGATTGGCCCCCGGGCAGACACTGAAATTATGGTGGAAGGAGTGTCCTGTTTCGCCTTGCTGGATAGCAGGTCACAGGTCACCATCATACACCAGCCTTTTTATGACCGACACTTGAAACACTTGTCTCTCCTACCTCTGTCTGGGTTGTCCCTGTGGGAAACAGATAGCTCAGATTACCCCTATAATGGGTATTGCTTGGTATGCATATCTTTCTTGACAAAGGGGGCAGAGATATCTCCCACTGTAGAGACCCAAGCCCTAGTCTGCACCAAGCTGAAAAGCATGTCGGACACCCCTGTGCTAATTGGGACCAATGCCAATATGTTCGGGTGGCTGGCACAGATGTGCACTGACAGGGGTAGGATAGATGAGCTGGCAAGCCCCTCAGTAAAAGCCACCACAAGAAGGGTGGGACTGGAGGTGACTAGCAACCCTAGTGATGCTGAGGGAGACTGGGTTGGGGTAGTCCACCTTGTGGATAGGAGAGAGTTAACCCTCCCACCCGGTGCAGAATGCCATGTAGTGGGCCTTGCTTGGTTTGATCAGTCCCCCCAAGGGGCCGCTTTCATACTTGACGCCCCATCTCCAGGTAGCCTTCCGGAAGGCCTACTGGTACAGAGAGGAGTGCTGCCCCCTCTGGACAGCTCCAAGGCCAGGCGAGTTACCGTGAGGGTTCAGACTGAATCCGAAAGGCCTGTGGCCATCAAAAAGGGGTGTGTGTGTGTGTGTGTGTTGTCCACTATTTTTCAGTGTGACTGAGCCATGTCAGTCATCCCTGAGGAAGCCCCGGGGGATGAGATAGATCTGTCTCTGTTCAATTTCGGGAGCTCTCCTACATCCAACAGTTTTAGGCAGAGTTTAAGACAGAATTCAGCCAAGCACCAGTGGGTTTTCTCATTACATGCGTGGGACATGGGTTGTGGCACCGGAGAGGAGCACCGGATTCGGCTGAAGGACGACCGCCCGTTCAGAGAAAGGTCATGGAAGTTAGCCCCCGGTGACGTGTAAGATATCTGGAAACACCTGCTGGAGTTACTGAATTGGCGCTATCACAGAGTCTCGGAGCCCGTATGCTTCCCACTTTGTCATGGCCCAGAAGAAGAATCGAGTGGTGAGGATGTGCATCGACTATTGCTCGCTAAATAAGAGAACTATCCCAGATCAGTACATGATGCCCTGAGTGGAGGATGCGCTGGACAGCCTGTCAGGCAGCAAGTGGTTCTCAGTGTTGGATCTCCAGAAGAGCTATTTTCAAATACCACTGGCCAAGGAGGATAAAGAGAAGACTGCTTTTATTTGCCCATTGGAGTTCTACCAGTTCGAGCGTATGCATATCCGGAGCCCCAGCCACCTATCAGCATTTGATGGAAGGGGCCGTGGGGGATGTGAATCTGCTCTAGGTTATAGTCTACCTGGATGCCTCATTATTTTTGGGTGCACCTTGGAAGAACACGAGGCTCGGTTAATGAAGGTCTTGGATCAGCTGGAGGAATTTGGCCTAAAGGTCTCCTTTGACAAGTGTCAGTTTCGCCAGCCAGCTGTTAAGTATGTTGGGCACATCGTCTCGGCTGAAGGTGTGCGGAGTGACCTGGATAAAGTGGAAGCCCTCCACATGTGGTCCAAGTCCATCCACTTGCGAGCCTTGCAGTCCTTCTTAGGGTTCTGAGGCTACTAGTATCAGTTTGTGAAGGATTACTCATTGATTGTGCATCCTCTGAATGACCTGATGCAAAGCTATCCTCTGGCAAATAAAAAAAAAGGGGGCAAACCCCCCCAAGAGGTACTTGTGCACTGGGGAACCTTTTGGGGACCGATGGACTCCGGATTGTGAGGCTGCCTTTAGGGAGATAATCCAGAGGCTGGAAGAGACCCCTGTTATTGCTTTTGCTGACCCCCTAAAACTCCAACTTGACTGGTTTGTGTGCCATACTGTATCAGGAGCATCCTGAGGGGTTTTGCCCTATGGTTTTTGCTAGGCATGGCCTGACCTCCTCCGAAAGGAATTACCCTGTTCATAAACTGGAATTACTGGCACTGAAGTAGGCAGTGATGGAAAAGTTCCATGAGTATCTGTATGGGATCCCCTTCACTGTTCACACCGACAACAACCCTCTGACATACGTCACCACCACGACAAAGCTGGACGCAGCAGGGCACCGATGGCTTTTGGCCCTCTCCACCTACAATTTCAGTCAGGTGTATCAGAGTGGATGAGCCAACGTGACTGCAGATGCCCTGTCTTGACAGCAACACAGTGACCCCTCCCGACCCCCCAGTCCAGGTCGGACCTGCTCTGGTCCAAGTGCTCTGTTCCCAGGTGAGGTCCACTCCTGATTCAGTTACGCACACCTCCGGAGGCACAGAGGTACTGGGACCCCCCCCGAAGCTATCCCGCCCGCCTATCTGAATTTCGCAGGCCTGGATCTCTCATCTCTGCCCCAGACTAGCAAGGCTGCCTAGAGTTGGAGCAGGTGTCAGACCCCGGCATACAAGACCTTCTTCGGGCTATCGAGAAGGGGCATTCCCCCAGACAGGTGCAGAGCAGTCACGCTGATGCCCCGCTGCATGCTGAGAGTGGGACAAGCTGGTCCTGTGGGATGGAATACTGCTGCATACAAGACAGGACAAGGACCATCTGAGATGCTCTAAGCTTCAGTTGGTATTGCCCGGAGTGTACAGAAAATTGGGAAACTAGGGTTTGGTTCAAAGTGTACTGTGCAGATACGTTTAAGCAAGCAATCCAAAGCTAGATACTTTTCTATATCGAAATTTTTTGTCCTAAAAAGGGGGAATGCAGATTCACACACAGCAGGCCAGGATAACAAAAACCTATTCAGAGGACTGAAAAAGACACTGCCCTGCCTTCAGCTGTTTTCATACATAATACACTGATAGTGGCTAGGCTACCATGACAATATTTATGCAGCAGACATCACGTCAGACATGCAGGCTATGCAGCAGCACTGAACTGCAATTAAAAGCCAAAATATTTATACAAAATGTATGTAGTCCAGCCAGTCCACTCCAAGTATGCTCAGGCAGGCAGCCAGGCTATGGCATGGCCATGTGTCAGTGATGTGATGTGACTGCTGCTGACACAGTGAATGCAACCTGTGCAGGCCAGGCAGGGACTAATTATATGCCCAAAGCAATGCAACTTGCAAACACACTACTCTCCAAACAGTAATTCAGAATCATGAAAAAAAAAACACCTTCCTTACCTTCAAGCTTGGATGCTGCCCGCTGCTACCTGATTCAGTCAGTGCTTAGAGCACTCAGCTAGTTTGTGCTGAGGTTTGCTGTGCTGCCTAGTCTGCTGCTCAGTGGTGCTGGGTTTGCACCTGTGCTACCTGATGCAGTGCCTCGGGGTCAGGGTACCTGAGAGTGCCCCTGCTGTCTGCTGCTGCTGGCTGCTCACTCGCTCAACCCCCTCACCAAGTCCAGTCCGAATCTGGACAGACAGTCCAGCCCAGCTGTCCAGAACTCTCCTGTCCCTACCACTCCCCACCTTGTTGTTTCAGTCTTCGGGTGGCTGTTTAATTGACTTGCTGCTTCTGCTGAGGTGGGGATGCATGCTGAGCCAGGCCCAGCCTAACCGCTAATGACGTGACCCCACTGGGTTCAGGGCTCAGGCTCTCTCTGACTTGCTTTTGATGAGCCCTCACCAGGCCTCAGCCGCTCCTCCTCCTCCTCTCCTCCTGTAGTCCCTGTGTCTTCCACCCCTTAAAAGTTATCTGACTGAACCCCTGTCTTTTTGAGTTCCTTGGCACCTGGTTCCTGCCCGCTGGCTGCTGCTGCCCCTCTGAGTTCAGTTGACTTCAATTTTTTTAACACAGTACCCCCCGCTTTTTTTTTTTGTATGGCCTGCCACGAACTACTTGTTCACTCCTTCAGACGTATGCAGACACGAGACCTTTTGCTCCTGGCCGAGCTCGCTGACTCTCACTTGCTCCAGCCAGCCAGACTACCACTGACCCTGCTAGGCTCCTCCACACACTTTCTGTTCCACGTTCCAGCCCACACTTTTGAAAATTAAATAAGGTTTTTTTTTCCGCTGCTCTCTGGCTGCACTATCCTTCTGCTGGTTGGGTTTACACAGCCAGCCGCTTTTCCTCATGTCCACACTCCTCCTCTCTGACTACAACTCAGCTCTGTCTCTGCGCTGGTCAACTTGGCTGTCCTCTGTCTGCAGCAGCACAGACCACACACGCATGAAGGGCACCAAAACAAGAATGGCGCCAAACTGCCTGACTTGTGTGTATGCGCAAATGCTGCTGTAATTCACTCCAGTTGGCTGGGAGATGGGGGGAGATCACGCAGAGAAAATAAAAATCACTTACTGGCAGCTGCTGCTGACCCTAGTGGACACCCTAAAAAAAAAAACAACATCCACAACACAAAAAAAAAGGGTGTGAGTCATTTAAAATGGATTTCACTATGGACATAAAAGACTCCAAGGAGCCTGTTTTTGGATGTTTTGACTAATTTTTGGACATAAAATACTTCCAAAATACAGTCATCTGAAGCCTTGCTATACAGTGATTTTAGCCAGAGCATATGAACATAGAAGTTGACTTCAGATAAGGACCACACGGCCCATCCACAGTCTGACCATTTTTTCTACTTTATGAATGTGCCATAGGCCTTTACTCTGTCAATGGCCTATTTATTCATACTCATCTGTATTGCTCCCTTATGCCTATCCCATGCCTGTTTGAAGCCCTGCACTGTATTCATATCCACCACTTCCTGAGGTAGGCCATTCCAGGCATCCACCACCCTTTCTGTGATAAAGAACTTCCTTACATTACCCCTTAATCAGCTTCCCTCTAATCTCATGCTGTGTCCTCTTGTCCTGCTATTTTTCTTATATTGAAACATGTTAGACTGCTTCACCTTGTTAAATGCCCTTAAGATATTTGAAAGCTTCAATCATATCACCTCTCTCCCTCCTTTGCTCTAGGGTATACATATTGAGCTCTGTTAATCTGTCCTCATATGTATTCTGATACAGTCCCTGCACCATTTTGGTTGGCCTTCCCTGGACTGCCTTCGTTTTGTTAATGTCCTTGTGCAAGTGCGGCCTTCAGTACTGTATGCAGTACTCCAGATGGGGCCTAACCAGTGTCTTGTAAAGAGGATCATTACCTCCTCTTATGACTTGTGATACCCTTTACTAATACACCCCAACATCCCTCTAACCTTACCTACTGCTTTAGTAGTCTGCTTGGATGATTTCAGGTCATCTATGGCGATGATGCCCAAGTCTCTTTCTTCCCTTGTGATTGCCAGCAACTCCTCCCAACCTGTAGGTAGCTTCAGGGTTTCTCTTCCCTATGTGCATGATCTTGCACTTCTTTGCATTAAACTCCAGTTGCCACTCTTCAGACCATTTTGTCAGTTTTTCCAGATCTCTTCTCATTCTGCCCACCCCATGTGGATCATCTACTCTGTTGCAGATCTTGGTGTCATCTGCAAAAAGGCAAACCTTACCCTCCAGTCCATCTGTAATGTCACTGATGAAGATACTGAAGAGGACTGGCCCCAGGACTGATCCCTGAGGTACCCCACTTGTGACTTGCATCTCTTCTGACTTTATACCGTTTACCACCACTCGCTGTTTTCTGCCCCCAAACCAGTCTGCCACCCAGTTGACCAACTTCTGACCCACCCCGAGCCTACCTAGCTTATTAATCAATCTTCTATGTGGAACAGTATAGAAAGCTTTGCTGAAGGCAAGGTAGGTGACATCAACTGCACTCCCTTGGTCCACCACTCTGGTTACCAAGTCAAAGAAATCTATGAGATTAGTTTGACAGGACCTTCCTGTTGCAAACCCATGCTGTCTTGGATCCTGTGCTCCCATGAATTCCAGGTGTTGCACTATCCTTTCCTTAAGGAGTGCCTCCCTAATCTTGCCCACTACTGAGGTTAAGACTGACTGGTCTGTGTGGCAGAGTATCCCCCCCCCCCGTGGGATATAGACAAGAGATACCTCGAGGCATTTCTCGACTCTTTACCCTTTCTTAAAGTCTGCTACAGCAGCCCATTTTCTTGTAAATCTTTTTCTTTCTTTTTCACGTCTTTACTAGAGTAGGATGTCCTCCTACTGTAGTATCTCCCTGCATCTCTATTCCCCTCTTTTATTTCTCTTTATGCCTTTTGAACTCAGGGTACATTAGATTGCAAGGCAATGAGCATTGTTTTATTTAAATTGCCTAGACAACCCCCCCCCCCAGCCAGGCTCTAAAAGGGTCCTGTTGCCTGAGATGTCTAGTCACCACTCGGGACCTTTAGCTGGCTGTACACTGCTGGGTTAAACCCTTTTTGTTTTTGTACCGTATTACATTATCTGTGAAGTACAGAAAAGCTCCATTCCCTAACTTGAGAAAGATGGAGTAGCACCTGTAGTGCAAGGTAAAATTACCTAAAAGAGCATGGGATTTCGGCTCAGTGTGCTGTGGGGTGCACTACGCAGTTTGCATAAGAGACAGAGTAACCCCATAGCCACCTGCCCCGAGAAAGCTCTACTGGCACAAGCCCCATAGCCAAATGTACATAAGTACAGAGAATAGGACGTCAGAAAGAATGAAACAAAGCAGGACCCTGCTACAAAATCATGCTGTAAGCATAGCAAACAGGAACGGCTAGGGCTCTGATTCTAGCGCAGTATGCAAGCCTTACAAAGACAGAACAAAAGTTTAGTTTATCGATGTGTGCTAAGAGATGCATCTCTCAATACAGCTCAGGAGGACCTAAAGGACTGAGAAAATCAGTTACCGCCTGTTTGCAAGCTGTACCCATCGGCTGCAAATTTCAGTCAACAGTACGTTGAATTGAATTTACGTTCCCTTCACAATTATTTTATGCCCCTCGTTCTAATTCATATGTGCTCCAGACAAAAGCACTGATACTACAGATAGGAGGCAATGTTGTCTTGCATATATTTTCTGTTTAAGGTCTTACCATGGTTCAGATGCTAGGCTGTGGAACAGGGTTGCTCTTAGGAGGCAGGCGACCCAGAATGAGGCTTATTTCTAGGGTGATGGCACTGTATGACACCCTCTTTTGAGGCGGAGCCTCCTGTCTATAATGAACAATTTGACATGCAATCCCTGTTTCAGCCCCAACATACAGTTTTTAGGTATGCAATATACCATATAACTTTGAAAAGATGTTTTTCTAATGTTTGTTGTCTGTTTGATTCCCCAATTCCATGTATTAGCACAGGAACATTATTGTATTAGAATTACGGGTGGATCAAACAGATCATGTGACCATTTGATGCCTTTCATAGAGCATATAAAAGAACCTTCAGTGCTCATTTTAAGTTAGAGGTAATGAAGAGCAGTACTGTCTCTACAGGTACAGCTGTTACTGATTTAACTAGACACAGAAGATAGTGGAGTCTGTTGCCTGATTACTCCACTCAGTCTTCTGTAAAACACTACTAGGGAAGAGTAGTGTTTTGGCTCTTTGTGAGCTAGGATTCATTTTGTTTATTTCTGTTTTCTTATGAGTTTAAATCATCTGAGTTTGAATTTGGTCACCTAAATAAAATTCACACAAAAATCCATTGTGTGTTTTAAACAATATCTTCTGTGTGGTGTCTCTGCTGTGTCTCTGTTATGTTATCTTTACCCACACCCTATCATAGTCTGTACAGTACTTCCCTGCCACCACTCTTCTGGGACCTCTTCTGTGCTCAGAGAATCACTAAACAGTTCTGATAATGGCTCTGCTAGTTCCATCCTTAGCTCCTTTAGTACCCTGGGATGTATGCCATCAGGTCCTATTGCCTTGTCCATCCTGAGCTTAGTGAGCTCTTGTAGGACCCTTTCATTTATGAAGGGACTTGTACACACCTCCCTCCCCCTCTGTGTCCATGGTGCTGAGCTGTGGGCCCTGCTCTACCTTCTCCTCAGTAAATACTGAGCAGAAGTATCTATTTAGGATAGATGCTTTTCCTTGGTCCTCCTCCACACATTCCCGTTATCCCCTTTGATCTTAGCAATAACTCCTCTGGACTTTCTTCTTTCACTAATGTATCTATTGAAAATCTTGTCCCCTTCTTTTACTGTTTGTGCTAGTGTTTCCTCGGTTTGGGCCTTTTCCTGCCTTACTGCCTTCTCTGCTTCCCTTAGGGAAGTTTGGTATGCATCCCTATCTTTGTCCCACTGCATTCCCTTATATTTCCTGAAGGCCGACCTTTTGGCTCTGACCTTTTCTGCTACTGTTTTTGAGAACTGTTATGTGTAGTATAGCTTTAAGAAATGTTAGAGACTGGACAGCTTTAAGAAAATGCACTCTTCCTGTAACTGTGTCTGTGTGCTGGAGTCAGTTTCTTCTTGTATGTCTGTGCTGAATGGAAGTAAACAGAGAAGGCCTAGATTTCAGTATGGCATGTTTTTCTTGCTACCAAGACCCTGATGCGTTTAAGGTACTTATTTTCAGCCACCAAACAAAACAATCTGGGGACGAGGGATGGTGGACATTTTAATAGCTCCAGCTTACTGAATTATACCATTTTGTGACTGTCTGCATTGAAGGCAAGTAAGCAGTTTGGAACTGTGCAATATCATGGCAACTTCAGCCAACTTTGAAATTTTTACAGTAACGGACTGGGATACATGGTCCAGATGGTTTGATCAGTGGTTATTACTTAATCCTGCCATACAAGCTGCTAATGATAAGCAACAGGTTAAGCTTATTCGAGCTGCTTTTTGTACTTTCTTGGGGAGTGAAAGCTTCAAACTTTTACACAGTCTGTGTGCACCGGACCGGCCGGAGGATTTGTTATATCAAGGGCTAAAGGCTAAATTGAATGCACAGTACAGTTTAACAACTTTTCCAAGGACTGAACATTATACATTTTACAGTTACCGCCAGAATCCAGGTCAGTCATTACAGTCTTATTTGGCTGAGATCAAATGCTTAGCTCTCATGTGTAAGTGGAGCAGGGAGCATCTTGAATCTAATCTAGCTGATAAGTTTGTTATGGGGTTGACTAATGATCATATTCAGCAATTACTTTCTATAAGTGTCAAGAAGTCTACCGAGGAACTTTTACATTTGGCACAAATGTATGAGGCTGCAGAAAATGAAGCACATGCTAAGATGGACACTACAAATGAGGTGCAAATAGCTGCAGTAAATCGCAAACTGAAACAGCTGAAACCTAAATCTAAGCCACTATTTTCAAAGAAAAATTCAACCACTCCACCCAAACTGCATGGCTAGTACAAATGTGCATCATGTGGGTCATCTCAGCATAGCAGGAACCAGTGCAAATTCATAGAATTTCAGTGTCATGTATGTAAATGCCAGGGGCATATTGCTAAAGTTTGCATGAGTAGGAGAACTGCAGTAGTCAGTTCGGAGAGCCCAGACAGTGCGATGGTTTCTATTGCACCACAAATGCAGACTAAAGATGTTCCTTCTTTCTATGTGTTACTTCAGTTGCTACAACTGAGGTGTCAGTTGCATTTAATGGTAGACTCTGCTTCCCCAGTTACTTTTATTAACCAACAAACATGGTCTGATCTGGATAAGCCACCATTGTCTCCTTGTAATAAGTTGCTACATGCATTTGAAGGGCAACCAATTCAGCCACTGGGCCCGTCTACCATATTGGTACGCAGGACTGATTCTCCTGGTACACCTTTAACTTTTCTGGTTTCAGAAAAGGGTGTCAAAATTTTGGGCAGAGATGCCCAGGTTCTTCTAAACATTCATATTGATCCAGCAGGTTTTGGTCTACTTGCTACCATCCAGGTACCACAAAGCAATAATCCGCTCAAGCTTGGGGAGATTTTAGACATGTATCGAGAGTTGTGGAAAGGCCTGGGATGTTGCACAACAACTAAAGCCAATCTAGTTACAAAGACTAATGCAGTCCCTAAATTTTGTAAAACACGGAAACTCCCTTTTGCCTTTAAACCGGTCATTGGGGCAGATTTGGACAGACTGGAAAAAGCGGGTGTGCTGGAAAAGGTTTCAAGTTCAGATTGGGCCACGCTAACTGTGGTGGTATCTAAACCAGGTGGTAAGGTTCAGATATGTGGAGATTTTAAGGTGACACTTAATCCAGGACTTAGCACAGATGTATTTACTTTACCCTTACCAGAGGAACTTTTTCATAGACTGAATGGTGGTGTGGGGTTCTCTAAACTAAACCTCGCTGATGCATTCCTTCAATTGGAGTTGGATACAGACTCTCAGAAATTGGTAGTGTAGTGTATACACACCAAGGAATGTACAAGTACAAACGGTTATGTTTTGGCCTTAGTTGCACACCTGCTATTTATCAAAAAGTGATTGAGCAAATGGTGGGTGATATACCAGACGTTGTTTGTTATTTGGATGACATCATTGTCACGGGCAAGACAGAAGCAGAACATTCACTTAACTTACAAAAGACTTTAGAGAGATTGCAACAGAGTGGATTCAGACTTAGGAGAGAAAAATGCCAATTTTGTCAACCAAGTGTCATGTACTTAGGTCACACTATTAACAAAGAAGGAATTTGTCTGAATGATGAAAAGGTGGAAGCCATTGTGCACATTTCTGAACTGCAGAATGTTTCAGAGTTGTGCTTATTCTTGGGCATGGTGCGCTACTATGACCGTTTCATACCTGGCTTAGCCACTAAATGTGCTATCCTAAATGAACTGTTACATAAGGGTACTCCGTGCAAGTGGACCAAGGTCTACAGTAAGGCAGTTCAAGCCATCAAGTGCTCTCTAACAGATATGAATAATTTAACTCATTATGACCCTAACTTACCTATCACATTGGCCTGTGATGCTAGTCCTCTGGGTATAGGAGCTGTCCTTTTCCATACAGACCCAGCGGGAGTGGAGAAGCCTATAGCCCATGCTTCATGCAGACTCACTACAGCTGAAATGAATTATGCTTCGATTCAGAGAGAGGCATTAGCAATTGTGTTTGGAGTCCAGAAATTTCGCCAATACTTGCTAGGTCACAAGTTTCACCTGTAGACGGATCACAAGCCACTAGTGACAATTTTCAGTCCAGAAAAAGGAATTCTAGAGACAGCCGCTAGCAGACTTCAACGATGGGCATTAATTTTGTCTGTCTAAAATTTCAAGGTTACATACCAGCCAACGAACCAGCATGGAAATGCAGATGCCTTGTCGAGGTTACCAATATCCAGAGAAATGGAGTTCTATGTAGGACTTAAAGAGAAGCCATTAGAGTGCCAGGTGGGGCCAGATAGTTTTCCAGTGCAATTCAAAGATATGGAGGACTCTACTGTTGTGTGTGCAATGGAACTACAACAGTTAGATCAGCTTTCAGTACTAGCCAAGGACATTGCAAAAGCGACTAGTCAAGATGTAATTTTGAAACTAGTGTATCAGTATACGCTTGAGGGTTGGCTGCAAGGCACTACTTGTTTGGCTGCACTACAACTCTACTATACAAAGAGACAGCAGTTGTCCATTGCTGAGGGGTGTCTTCTATGGGGATTGTGTGTCATAGCACCCCAATGTTATCACTCAGGTGTGTTGACTCTTTTGCATGCAGGCCATCCAGGTATTGCTAAAATGAAATCCCTGGCCAGACTTCACGTATGGTGGCCTTCCATTGACAGAGACATATACCAGGTTGTGCAAAGATGCGAAGGTTGTGCTGTATCGATGGGAAATCCAGCCAGAGCTCCAGTTCACCATTGGGAATGACCTGACAAACCCTGGCAAAGGTTGCATATTGATTTTGCGGGACACTATTTAAATTCCATGTGGTTACTCTTAACTAATGCTTATAGTAAATGGCCAGAAATTCATCAAATGTCTTTGACAACTACTGAGAGTACCATTAAAGTGTTGAAATCTATCTTTGCTACCCATGGTTTTCCGCAAGTGATTGTCTCGGATAACGGACCACAGTTCATGTCTGTTGAATTCCAAGCATTTTGCCAGCAACGTGGTATCCATCATATTTTCTCACCTTTCTACCATCCAAGTTCAAATAGCGAAACGGAATGCCTGCTTCAGACTTTTAAAAAGAGCATGGACAAAACTAATCCTACTACACCAACGGCAATACAAATAGCATTTTTGGACTTTCTCGCGATGTAGCGCACAACACCACATTGTGTCACGGGACTATCCCCTGCAGAATTGTTGTTTGGATGTCAGATTCTAACTCAGCTGGATCTTCTTCACCCTCTAGGTTATAAGTCAGTAACTGAAATGCTTCCTAAGACCAGATCCTTCAAACCCAATGAACTTGTGTGGGTCAGGATCTACGCAGGCCTGAAGAGATGAATAGAAGGCATGGTGGAAAAAAGCTTGGAAATGTTGTCTATAGTGTTCAACTTACTAACCAGAGGAGTGTGAAAAAACATGTGGCCCAATTACGTAGTAGGACTGAGACAGAACAAAAAAGGGATACCCAGAGTTGGGGTAGTTATCCAGCATTATTTCTTTCAGAACAAGAACAGGAAGAGATAGAGGAACCGTAGCATTTGAGACAAGATGTGGCTGATGCTAATCAGATTCCAGTACAACAGCCTCAAGTCCTACTACGTCGATCAGGATGTGTAAGATGTCTACCAAAGAGAATGGACTGGTAGAGATATAGCCTAATGACATAGACTAACTAAAAGGGACATTGCAGTAATAACTTTAATAGCTTTGTATTATTTTCTGAATTATTGACTTACGTACTTTCTAGCTAAGTCAGGAGGGATTGTTATGTATAGTACAGCTTTAGGAAATGTTAGAGGCAGAATAGCTTTAAGAAAATGTACACTTCCTGTAACTGTGTCTGTGTGTTGGAGTCAGTTTCCTCTTCCACGTCTGTGCTAAATGGAAGTAAACAGAGAAGGCCTAGATTTCAGTGTGGCATGTTTTTCTTACTACCAAGACCCTGATGTGTTTAAGATACTTATTTTCGGTCACAAAACACAACAAGAACCAAAGTGGTTTCCTCCTTCTTTTGCTCTTGCTTTTCTGTGTAACACAATGGGATGTTGCTTCAAGTATTACATCCTTAATGCTTGCCCACTTTGCCTGCACCCCCTCACCTGTATTTCTTCTTGACAGGGCTAGAAACATAGAAACAGACTTTGATGGCAGATAAAGACAGCTTGGCCCACCTCGTCTGATCGTTTCCCTACCTACAGGATAAATTGCAGATCCTAGTTAACCAACAGCCTATTTCTTCCTACCCCCCACAAGAATTGCCTTATGTCTGTCTCATGCATTCTTGAATTCTCCCACAGTTTTAGACCCCACAACCTCCTCAGGAAGATGGTTCCATGCATCCACCACCCTCTCTGTGAAAAAATACTTCCTCACATTGCCCCTGAGCCGTCCCCCCTCTATCTTTAAATTGTGTCCCCTTGTTCTTGCACATCTCTTTTTCTGAAAGATGCTACCCTCTTGGACTTTGTTGATTCCACTGAGGTACTTAAAAGTTTCTATTATGTCTCCCCTCTCCATCCTTTCCTCAAGGGTATACATATTAAGCTCCTTTAGTCTCTCCTTGTATGGCTTCTCTTGCAGACCCTGCATCATTTTAGTTGCTGTCCTCTGGACTGCCTCCATCCTGTCGATGTTCTTGCAGAGATGGAGTCTCCAGAACTGGACGCAGTACTCCAGATGGGGTCTCACCAACTGTCTGTACAGAGGGATAACAACTCCCTGTTTTCTGCTGGTGATGCCTCTTCCTATGCATCCCAAAATTCCCCCAGCCCTCTCTACTGCCTTCTCACATTGCTTGCTAACCTTAAGGTCATCTGATTTGATTATTCCCAGGTCCCTTTCCATTTTTGTTGTTGCTACTACCTCCCTCCCCCATTGTGTAATCTTCCCCTGGGTTTTTGTTTCCCAGGTGCATTATTTTGCATTTCTTTGCACTGAATCCAAGCTGCCACACTTCTGACCATTCCTCCAACCTTGCCAAGTCCCTTCCCATCTTTTCCATACCTCCTTGTATATCAATCCTGTTGCAGATCTTTGTGTCATCTGCAAAGAGGCATATTTTTCCTTCCAGTCCCTCTGCAATGTCACTTATAAAGACATTAAAAAGGACTGGACTAGGTACTGAACCCTGCAGTACCCCACTAGTAACCCCTCTTTCTTCAGAGTGGACTCCATTTACAATTATCTTCTGTGTTCTGTTGTCCAGCCAATGCTTTACCCAGGCTACCACCCTGGGACCCACTCCCAGGCTGGTTAATTTGATTATTAATCTTTTGTGTGGGACTGTGTCAAATGCTTTGCTAAAGTCTAGATAGGCCATGTCCACAGCCCCTTCCTGGTCTACTACTTTGGTCACCCAGTCAAAGAAATCAATTAGATTTGTCTGACATGACCTTCCTGCTGTGAACCCATGCTGCCTTGGGTCCTGTGCCCCACTGGCCTCTAGGTACTCAACAATTCTTTGCTTCAGAAGTGATTCCATCACTTTCCCTACCACAGAGGTCAAACTGACAGGTCTGTAGTTTCCTGCCTCTGTCTTGCTCCCACTTTTGTGAAGGGGAATCACATCCGCCTTCCTCCAGTCCTCAGGTACCACACCATCCTCCCATGATTTGTTAAAAAGGGTAGTCAGTGGTGTCACTAGTTCTCCCCTTAATTCTTTTAGAATTCTGGGGTGAATTCCATCAGGCCCCATTACTTTGTCCACCTTCAGTTTTAGGAGTTCTTTCAGAACCCTTTCTTCTGTGAAAGGACTGGGATCGACCCCCTATCCAGAGTGCTTCTGTTAATTGGACTAGGCACCTCCCTCTCCTCCTCTTTAGTGAATACTGAGCAGAAGTATTCATTCAGTATCCCTACTTTTTCACTGTCCCTCTCTGCCTACCCACCGTCCTTTCTATTCAGCCTCACTATCCCTCCCTTTGTCTTTCTACGCTCTCTGATGTACCTATAAAAGGTTTTATCCCCCTTCTTAACCGAGTTGGCTATCTTTTCCTCAGTTTGCACCTTTGCTATTCTGACTTCCCTCCCTGCTTCCTTCTGCCTTAACTGGTACAGTTCTCTGTCCTGCTCCTTCTGTGTTTCCTCATACTTCCTGAATGCTATCGTTTTCTCCCTAACCTTCCCCGCCACCTTTTTTGAGAACCATAGTGACTTTTTCTTTCATTTTGATTTGTTTATTTGCTTCACATAAAGGCTTCTTGCCTCTGTGATGGCAGTTTTGATGTTTCCCCATTGTTGCTCCACCCCTCCTTCTAGCCCATTTGCTAGTGCTTTTCTAAGGCACTCTCCCATCTTGCCAAACTCAGCCCTCCTGAAGTCCAGTACGCTTACTTTTGTATGGTTTGACTCTGTAGCTGAGTTTATCATGAACCACACTGTTTGGTGGTCACTTGTTCCCCAATGGCAACCCACTTCTAGATCAGAGATCCTCTCACTGTCCCCATTTGAGAGCATGAGGTCTAAGATTGCTCCCTCATGAGTGGGTTCCAAAACTAGCTGTCTGAGACATGCCACCTGTAGGGCATCGAGAATGGCCCTGCTTTTGGATGTGGCTGCAGCAAAGGTGCTCCAGTTACCATCTGGCATATTCAGGTCCCCCATGAACCATATCTCCCCTTTATCTGCCATCCTAAGGATGCCTTCTGTCATATCCTTGTCCATTTCCTCTCCCTGACATGAGGGTCTGTATACAACCCGTGTGGATTGTGGTGCCATTTCCAGTCTCTAAGGTGACCCACAGTGCCTCCTCTCCTCCCTAGCTTAACTCTGTTGGTTATCTTATCAAAGTCAGCTCCTCTGAAGTCCCAGATCTTTGCCTTGGAATGGGATGATTTAGTTCTAGTGGCCAAATTGAACCATACCATGTGACGGTCACTGGCCCCCAGGTGACCTTCTACCTGGAGATCTGTGATCCTTTCCCCGTTAGTCAGTACTAGATCCAGGATAGCCCTGTCTGTTGTGGGTTGTTGTACCAATTGTTTGAGGCCCTCTCCCAGCAGGGAATCTACTATGTGCCTAGTTCTGGCAGATGTTCCAGCTGGTATTGACCAGTCTGTATCAGGCATGTTGAAGTCTCCGATTAGCAGAACCTCCCCTTTAGCTGTCATGTTTTGTATATCTTCTAACAGTAATGTGTCTATGTCCCCATGGTGTGGAGGCCTGTAGACCACCCCATTTCCTATGGCTGTCCCATTTCCTGTTTCCAGGGTGACCCACAGTTCTTCTGGCTCCTTATGTGTATTCTGAATTTCTGTAACTTTGATATCAGCATCAGAAAGAAGAGAAACCACTACACAGATGTAAAAGTCATACTGCACAAGATGGGAATGCATTTCCACCTCATGTACTTTGCCCATCTCAAGGTATGACTGAAAACTGGGCAAAAAACTTTTAATTCTGTGGAAGAGGCAGAGAAGGCCCTAATGGCAGAGTTCCTGAATTCATTCCCCTGCAGATGCCCTGATTGCCCCAGGAAGGAGACCCTGGGCCATAAATGAGACGTGAAACTCTTTGTAACCTGGGCGTCATGTAACAATGGTCTAATAGTCCTGCCTGTTGAGCTCCAACCAGATTGAGGGATCTGGGCTCTGTTCTGATGGTAACAGGGGGTTCTTTCCCATAATATAAAATAAAATAGCGTGGTGCCTCTAAACCCAGAGTTAATTATACTGGGCTAGATGTTTGCGTAGTACAGCCCCCTGGGGTGCTGTACCTGCCCACCTCCCCTTCCAGTCACCCCACACATGGAATACCATAAAGAGCTGCAATACTTTACTTTGCATGCAATTATCGACAATAGCTAATAATATGCTCACTGACTATTTTAACCAACAATCAACAGCAATGTATTAACAGAGGAAGGGGAATAGGGATGCAGAAAAAAATGGCAATTTACAAATTTAATGAACAGGTGTAACTGGAAAACAGAGCATTAACAGTGCCCCCCCCAAACAGCAACAGCACATTTCAATTGGCCCATCTCCCCACTGCCCCTACTGTCTAAATAGATACTTGCTGCTCAGTATTTACGGAAGAGAAGGTAGGGCAGGGCCCACAGATCAGCACCATGAACACAGGGGGGAGGGAGGTGTGCACTAGTCCCTTCTCAAAAGAAAGGGTCCTACAAGAGCTCGATAAGCTCAGCGTGGACAAGGCAATGGGACCTGATGGCATACATCCCAAGGTACTAAAGGAGCTAAGGCTGGAACTAGCAGAGCCATTATCAGAACTATTTAGTGAGTCTCTGAGCACAGGAGAGGTCCCAGAAGACTGGAGAAGGGCTCATGTGATCCCGCTCCACAAGAGTGGTAGCAGGGAGGAGGCAGGGAACTACAGACCGGTCAGTCTTACCTCAGTAGTGGGCAAGATTATGGAGGCACACCTTAAGAAAAGGATAGTGCAACACCTGGAATCCATAGGAGCACAGGATCCAAGACAGCATGGGTTTACAACAGGAAGGTCCTGTCAAACTAATCTCATAGATTTCTTTGACTGGGTAACCAGAGTGGTGGACCAAGGGGGAGCAGTTGATGTCGCCTACCTTGACTTCAGCAAAGTTTTCGATACTGTTCCACATAGAAGATTGATTAATAAGCTGGGTAGGCTCGGGGTGGGTCAGAAGTTGGTCATCTGGGTGACAAACTGGTTGACAGGCAGAAAACAGAGAGTGGTGGTAAACGGTATACAGTCAGAAAAGATGCAAGTCACAAGTGGGGTACCTCGGGATCAGTCCTGGGGCAAGTCCTCTTCAATATCTTCATCAGTGACATTACAGATGGACTGGAGGGTAAGGTTTGTCTGTTTGCAGATGACACCAAGATCTGCAACAGAGTAGATGATCCAGATGGGGTGGGCAGAATGAGAAGAGATCTGGAAAAACTGGCAAAATGGTTGGAAGAGTGGCAATTGGGGTTTAATGCAAAGAAGTGCAAGATCATGCACATAGGGAAGAGAAACCCTGAAACTACCTATAGGTTGGGAGGGAAGTTGCCGGCAATCACAAGGGAAAAAAGAGACTTGGGCATCATCATCATGTCAGATGACCTGAAATCATCCAAGCAGACCATTGAGGCAGTAGGTAAGGCTAGAGGGATGTTGGGGTGTATTAGTAGGGGTATCACAAGTCTTAAGAGGGAGATAATAATCCCTCTTTACAAGACACTAGTTAGGCCCCATCTGGAGTACTGCGTGTAGTACTGGAGGCCACACTTGCACAAGGACATTAACAAAATGGAGGCAGTCCAGGGAAGGGCAACCAAAATGGTGCAGGGTTTGCATCAGAAAACATATGAAGACAGATTAACAGAGCTCAATATGTATACCCTAGAGCAAAGGAGGGAGAGAGGTGATATGATCGAAGCATTCAAATATCTTAAGGGCATAAACAAGGTGAAAGAGTCTAACATGTTTCAATATAAGAAAAATAGCAGGACAAGAGGACACACCATGAGATTAGAGGGAGGCCGATTAAGGGGTAATGTGAGGAAGTTCTTTTTCACAGAAAGGGTAGTGGATGCATGGAATGGCCTACCTCAGGAAGTAGTGGATATGAATACAGTGCAGGGCTTCAAACAGGCTTGGGATAGGCATAAGGGAGCAATACAGATGAGTATGAATAAATAGGCAATTGACAGAGTAAAGGCCTGTGGCACATTCATAGGGTAGAAAAAATGGGCAGACTGGATGGGCCTTGAGGTCCTTATCTGCTGTCAACTTTTATATTTCTGTGTTAGGCTACATGGACTGAACTGAGATGAATGTAAGTACAGTGGTTTTCTTCATAGTATAATAAACTACAGATCTCGAAAGCAGGAGTCAGGGGACTAGTCAAACAAGACAAGGAAAAGGCACCATTTCAGTTCACACCACACCAGACAGGACAATGAGTGATGTTCTCTTTAACCTAATCTCTTGGAACATCAAAGGGATGCAGGTAGACTTGAAGAGGCAGCAAATATTAATGCAGGTAAAGAGACACAATGCCCACATCGCACTGCTACAAGAAACTCGTATGAAAGCACGTGATGCCTCTATGATGAGGAGGAACTAGATGGGTTTGTCCTATGGAGTCATAATCAATAATAAAAAATGTGGGGTCCAAATACTTATCGATAGGCCCTTAAGTTTGCAGTGGAAAGTGTATGGTGTCACTGAGAAGGTCACATATTAAATGTGGCTGGGTCTCTGGACTTAAACAAGCTTGCCCTTGTTACTATTTACAGACTAAACACTGACTGCCCTGAGTTCTTAACGGATCTCTCTAACAGACTGACACAATACCCCGAACGCACTATTTAAGTGGGAGGAGACTGCAATGTGACCTTAAACCCAGTGATTGACAGCACCAGCCCTAACAGATCCCTCACAAATGCAGCTCGAATGCTACAGGGCATACTGGAGGAACACCAAGTCATAGACATATGGTGGCTACTACATCTACAAGAGCGTGCTTACAGCATTCACTCCAGTGCCCACATAATGGTCTCATGCACAGACCACTGGTTTGCCTGCAAAGCCCTTATACCCAACATCCTATCCGCTTCCTTTCTAACCACTACTCTGTAGGTCCATACCATGACTGAGTTGCAAATATATTTGGACACTGACACTAAAAGGTTCCCGAGGTGGCGTCTGAACAATTTCACCATCAACCAGGCAGAATGTCAAGAAGAAATTAAACTGCATATCACGGAATTCCTCTTTTACAACAAGCTGGATGATTCAATGTGGTCAAATATTCGGGAAGCACTGAAATGCAGCCTCAGGGAAAGTTAATCTTCCTGGGAGAGAAACAGAAGAAGGCAGCAGCCCAAACAGAGTGAAGCTGCTACTTGAAATAACTAAATCAGAGGTACTTCTGCAAACCTCCAGAGGCGAATCCACCTGTCAGGCTTGGGCCAAAGCCAAGCATACATACAATAAACTCAGCGATCATAGGAGTTTCAACACAGAAAAGGAAAACTGACATATTTGACAAATGTCCAGACACCAGAATCCTGGTTCTACAAATGAAGCAGGAGCAGCAAAAAGCTGCCATTTTAGCTATTTGACAGAATATCTCCTCCAATTAGGTGATGTCCGATTAGATGATACTCAACAAGGAATTTGTGAAATTCTACAGATCTATCTGGCAGCCCCCTTGGACCAGTATGACAGATTCCTAGATGGAATCCAGCTGCCGACCCTGACTTAGAAACAGGCAGATGACCTCATTGTGGACCTCATCACTGCAGAAATACAGGAAATTCTAGTCTCCCCTCCACATGGAAAAGCCTTGGGGAATGGTGGATTTTAACCAGACTTCTATGCCATCATTGCCAAGAAGCTAGACCTAGTCCTGAAGGAAATCTACAGAGAAGCCCTGACAGCTGTAACTTTGACACAAACCATGAGGTCGGGTCTCATAGCAGTCTTACCTAAATCTGGAAAGGACATCACATAGTACATGAGCTAGTGGTCAATAATCCAGCTCAACATCGATACAGAAGAGCTAGCCAAGGTCCTGGCCAACCACCTCCTGAAGGTATTCTCCTCTCCTTTCTGGTGAGTCCCTCACAAAAAGTATTCATGCTAGGGCATCATACCGCTGACAGTGCCAGGAAGGTGAAACATGTCTGTATAGCTTCTGAACAACTGGATCATCCCACAGCTGTTATCACACTGGACACTGAAAAGGCATTTAACCAGGTGGAGTGGCCTTATCTCTTATGGATCCTGGAGAGGTTCAGCATTCCCCTGCTTTACAGAGCCATGGAGAAATTACTCTTCACTGACATATTACTGACCTTGACTATTATGAGAGCACCAATGGGCCTATAGGTTCTCTTGCTCTCTTTAAACCTTAGTACCTACAGTTACAATAACAGCAAATGGCCTCATTTCTCAAGAGTTTCCCTTGCACAGAGGGACACAGCAGGGCTACCTGCTGTCTCCTTCCTCTTCATCCTCACCTACCCCCTGTCCCCGTCCCTCTTCAACTTTACACTGGAACCACTCCTTTTAAAGATAAAAAATTGCACCTAGATAAAAGGTATCCAAGTGGGAAAGTATTGGCTTATGATGATGACGTTCTGCTATCTATACTGCATCCCTCAACATCTCTGTCTCCTCTGCTGAACATCCTAACTGAATATGGTGCTATTTCCAGATACTAGCTCAACTCCTCCAACTGTGAAATAATGCCATTGAATAACTAAACCCACAAACAAGAAGTTGCATGATTTGGAATGATGTGGTAACCAAAAATGATACAACATGTGGGAATCCGAACGTGTACCGGGCCAAAGGACACAGTGGAAGTGAACATCAGAGAATCTGCAGAGCACTACAAGCAGATGTCCTAAGATGGCACACAATGATCATGGGACGGAGAATTTCAGCTGTAAAATTAATGTGCTCCCCAGAGCACTCTTCATAATGTCAGTGCTTCACACAGCCATTCCAGTGACGTGGATCAAGAGTTGACAACACCTTATCTCCGAACAGAATGGATTGTGTCTCTGCCAAGGGAGGACTTAAAGTACTAGATCTCCTTTTGTATTTTTGGGCATCCCAACTGGTTAATGCCAACAAATGCTGTGACTTGAGCAAATGAAGGCTCCTCGACTACAACCCAGAAAGGGCAACAACTGAAAACCAACTCTGTCAGAATAAAGGCTTCAATATGAATGCACTAATATATTGTCCAGCTTCGACCAACCTATCTAGCACCCCATAGGCAACACCCACAGAGTACTTACTAAGATACTCCAAGGAACCAAGGCATCCCTCAAGAGTTCCCTGGTGCAATCTAACTTCTCCATCACTGGTTGCAGGATCACATACCTGTGACAGGGTGACCCCTGTAATAGTGGACACCCCTGGGATAAACTGAAACCCCTTCCCAAGCAGTTTAAATGTTTTGTATAATGTCCAGCATGCTGGCTGGCTGGCTGGTTATAAATTAAGTGCTAAAGTGCTAATAAAGCTTTCTGTGCATATTAACCTAAAACAAAACTAAGAATGCAAGTTACAAAACAAGAGGGTAGTTTTAATAGAGGAATAACAAAAAATTGTGTCTGCTTTTTCTAGATGTTGGCAGCCCTCTTCTAAGATATATTTTGCAGCAGACAGCATGAGGTAATATACCCTGCAGGAGAGTTTGAGAGCATGGAATGTTCTGACCTCAGCTCTGACCTTTTCCAATGTTGTAAACAAGTTATATTATGTGCTCCAGGTGGCTGCCAAATAACTGTTCTCTATGGTGCAACAGTGGCCCCTAGTGGCTAGTTTTATGATATGTTTGCTGTTAATCAAAAGGCAGGGGGAACTGTTTTTCCAGATTCAAGTGGGCTAATAAAAAGGTCTACCTCAGTGCTGAATGGATAGATAGGGAGGTCAATTGAATACTGACTGAGGAAGGTGGAAGGCCTCCTGGTAGTGTGTGCTTTCACACTGTTTGATTCATGTTAGGCTAAAGAAAAGCCTTAGAAACTGTTGAAGCTAAGCAGTTGCCTAACTTAACATTTTGCTTTCTGTATATTTTACTTGATGAAAATAAAATGATAAACACAACCATGTGTTTGTTATGTAACTGACTTATGGTCTGCTTGAAATTGTGTCATCCTAAACCCATGCCTGGTGACATATGGTGTGCAGAGTGGGATCTGACTGAATGTCCACGGTAGCAAGAGGGAGTTCAGTCAGTGTTACCTGACCTGGTACCTAGGATACATGTCAGAGGTGCATGGCACCACAGATGAGGAGAACAGTGCCTGATGGAGATGGTGACCTGGGTGAGGCACCATGGATGGGACGAGGTGGACCTGATGGCCAGATGGAGACCCTGATATGGCTTATTCACTGGATGAGTGGGAGATGGCTGGAGGCTGATTGACGCTGGAGAAAGGCAGAGCATAGATGCCAGGAGCTACTCGAGAGGTCCCACTCAAAGGATACTGAGGAAGAATCAGTGGAGCAGGATTCATGGGCTCTGAAGGAGGAGGACCCCCCAAAGGAGCATTTGTGACCAACATTTGTGGAGATCCAATTGTTGCCCATTTTTATGGGCTGCTAATTGGCAGAGGATGGTGAACGAGAAGAGGAGACCCCAGGTACGACTTTGACTGGCAATGTATTACTGGGGTAGAAGACCTCAAGCAAGATGGAAGAAGCCATTTTGGCTGAAGGGGCTTTTGCATGTTGTAAACCTCTTCCTATGAAAAATGATTATTCTCCTGATGCTGACTGGGGAAAATTGCAGGTGGGGGATCCTGAAGTAACTCAGTTAAGGGAGTATGTAAAAATCATGAATGGGAGACAGGGTAATGGTGGCATGGGAGGACAGATTATGGTGATATAAACTTAAGAAGGAAGTTCTATATCATATGAGGCCCAACCCCTGGACAAAGCAAGTGGATGCCCAGGTAATGGTGCCTGTGACATATAGGAAAAAGGTGATGAAGGATACGCATTTCAGTCACTCAGAGTATGTGAGCCATGGGAAGGTTTTAGCTAGACTAACCCTGTATTTCTATTGGCCAGGCATGTACAGGCGGGTAGCAGCATACTATAAGACCTGTTATAGGGGCAGACAGATAGCGACCCCTGATAGTGATGTGAGAGGAGTAACCCAGAGGGAGAAGGGCAAGAGATGGCACCCTTAGATGATGGGGAGACTCCCACATAGAACAGAAGCGGTGGTAGCCAACACCACTAGTAGTCTATAAGATTTGATATGTAAACCCAGAGGTTAGGGACAGGCTGTTAGGCATACAGCGTGGTGTATTACTAGCCTACCTTTAAATATCTAAGTAGAGGTGGAGCAAGGAAGTCCCCCTCGCCCCAAAGATAGTTCTACTGAGTGCTCGATGGTACAGACATTCAAATATATCTGGTCAGGGAAAGTCAGTAGATGACATAAAACTGGCATTAGTGGTTCTTTCTCCTAAATGTATGTGATGCTATTGTAGTCTACTAATGGAGAGACTATTTTCAGAATAATTGAAAAGAAAACAGTGGATAACTTGATCTGTCTTTAAGACAGTGGTGTAAAGGGTAGTCATTTAGTACTTGCTGGTTTATTTTGTCCTGCCATGCCTTTTTTTTAGGTGTTTTTTTTTGTTTCACTTTTGGACTGTACCGTGCCATACCAAGCTATAGGACTGCTCACTCTCAGCTCAGGATATGCAAATGACTTGGACGCTGTGAAAGACGTTCTTGTTCCCTGAGCAAGAAACACTCAAGCACCATAGATAAAAACATCTCTTGACGGTGTCCCTCTGTATATCTGTAGTGTCATTTTTTAGTAGTCTGGTTGTCAAGTAAGTCCTTTCTGCAGTCGCTGAATTGAAAATGTCATGTAGGACTTACTTTCAGTGTCGCTTGCCTATAAAGCCAATTTCTTCATTCAGTAGCGTTTCTTCCCAGCATGTAGCACTCAGCACGCTGTGACCCCAAAGCAACCGAAAACAAACAAAGAACATGGAGCCTGGCACCTTGGACATGTGGCTGAATCATGTGAAAATATCAGATCCCAACAACTGTGAGTGCAACACACAATGTATTTATCCTTGCAAGTTGTCTAATAACGGGTACATGATCACAAAAACAGCTTTATTTGACAAATCTACTGATGTTGTGAGAGACGTTCTTGTTCTCTGAGCAGGAAATGGTGAAGCACCATAGATACAAACGTCTCTCACAGTGTCCTCATGTATTTCTGTGGTGTCAGTTTTTAGTAGTCTGATTGCCAAGCAAGTCCTTTCTGCAGTCGTTGAAACAAAAATGACATGTAGGACTTGTTTTCTGTGTCGCTTGCCTACAAAGTCGATCTCTTCATTCAACAGTGTTTCTTCCCAGCATACAGTGCTCAGCACACCGTGACCCCAAAGAGAGGGCCATGCTGAAAACAAACAAGGAACATGGTGCCTGGCACCTTGAATGTCTAGCTGAATCATGTGAAAATAACATCAGTTTCAGTTCCCTGTCATAGTGGACACCCCTTGGATAAATTGAAACCCCTTCCCCAAGCAGTTTAAATGTTTTGTATAATGTCCAACATGCTGGTTGGCTGGTTATAAACTAAGTGCTGAAGTGCTTATAAAACTTTCTGTGCATATTAACCTAAAACAAAACTGAGTACAAGTTACAAAATGAGAGGGTAGTTTTAATAGAAGAATAACAAAATATTGTGTCTGCTTTTTCTAGATGTTGGCAGCCATCTTCTAAGATATGTATTACAGCAGACAGCATGAGGTAATATGACCCTGCAGGAGAGTTTAATACAGCACATAATGTCCTGACCTAGGCTTTGACCTTTTCCAATGTTGTAAACAAGTTATGTAATGTGCTCCAGGTGGCTGCCACATAACTGTTCTCTATGGAGCAACAGTGATCCCTAATGGCTAGTTTTATGTTATGTCTGCTGTTAATCAAAAGGCAGGGGAAATTGTTTTTCCAATTTCTAGTGAGCTAATAAAAAGGACTACTTCAGTGCTGAAAGGATAGATAGGGAGGTCAGTTGAATACTGACTGAGAAAGGTGGAAGACCTCCTGGTAGTGTGTGCTTTCACACTGTTTGATTCATGCTAGGCTGAAGAAAAGCCTTAGAAACTATTGAAGCTAAGCAGTTGTCTGACTTACCATTTTGTTTTCTGTATATTTTACTTGATGAAAATAAAATGATAAATGTAACCATGCATTTTGTATGCACCTGACTTATGGTCTGCCTGAAATTGTGTTATCCTAAACCCATGCCTGGTGACAATTTCCAGTATGGAAAAGTCAAGAGATGTAACTGTGGGTAATATTGTGTCTGAAGGAAGGTTCACCCCTTTTGCAGTGTTGCTGGCCAAAGATAACCTACTTCCAAGTGTAGCATATCAGTACCTTCAAATACAGCACTCAGTAAAGGCATGCTGGAAGAATCTTATTCACCCTGGGAACTAGAATTCAAATCTCTTTGCCAAGGTAACATTTCAGTCTCACAGTGGTATACAGCCTTGGTGGGACACATACATGGAGAAGCCACAGAGATGAAGGAATGATGGTCCAAAGAAGGGAGTCCAGATACCAACTCCTGGGACCAGCCACAAATACGGCAATTCTCCAAACAAGCGATGCTGATTGTGGATCTTAAAGTCCAGCAATTCAAAAGCCTTGCAAATGTTTACTACACACCTAAGAAAAAGGAAAAATAAGGTATCATTCCCACAATCATTCCCACAGCCTCTTGTTACAAATGCAACCATCCTGACAGTCCCTCCTGCTTCTCCTCTAGGGTTGTCCCCTCATAAAAATGTTTTGGTGAGCAATAAAATCAAAATTTAACTCCTTGCTGTGACTAATGAACCTTTTCAAACCAGACATTTGCATAGCGGGTAACATGGGCAAGTCATGGGTAGCCGTCTCTAGACAACATACAATGTCCCCAATCTGAAATACAGTTAAATAGTAAATATTGCGGCTGGACAAGGGGTCCCCTACATGTGTAGAATGGCTAACAGATGCTGTGGAATGCCTTAGATTAGAATGGCTAACCCACAACCAGCTCAATGGTCCCTAAGCCTACCTAAGAAAATCTGGCCCACTGGAAACCCTCATCACCATCCCAGACAAAGAGCAATAACCCTACAACTGTCTCTACCCACAAGAGAGACTACCTTGTCCTTCCTGCTGACTCCCGTTGTCTGTACCCCTTGAAGTGATCATATACCATGTTAATGCTACCGTCAAACTATTTGCACTCCTTAGCTTAGTACAATGTAATGACTCCCTATCAAGGAACTTTATGCCCTGGGCCCATTTACTTCGCTCCCTTTGGAAATGTTGTTTTGATCTGTAATATTGATAAAATGGTATGTGTTCTAGAGTTTTGTTGTGTTCGCTGTTGACTAAAGTGGCATAGCAAACAGATACCACTTAGTGAGCATAGGAACTGGGTAAGGATTTGGCTAGCTCCAATCCCCCCACCACATGTCTATCCCTAATTTTAATTAGTTTTGTTCACCAGGTTGGTGCGTTAGCCATAGATGTGACTATTTTCAGGCACAACCCGGGAGGTTGCAGAGTGGAATTACATAAAACAAAACAAGGTTTTACAGTAAATATACAAGCAAGGTGATGAGAGCAAGGTACAAAACAGTGCAATTCATGACAAAACATGTGATAAGGCAATTTGTTGGCAGGTGCAGGACATAGCTCACATATTTGCAAGGAATTATCATGATGCAAAGTTTGGCAACAGGTTCATTGAAAACAAACCACCACATACTTGCAAGGAACTATCAGGTATAGTGAGCAGGGAAAATTACGAAATAACATACGGTAGGCAGATCCTTAGGGGAGAAACATTCACACAGTTGGGAGATAGGTCACAGAGTATTGCAAGTAAGAGCTTTTCTGCAATGATTACAAAGATCTAAGGAGTTGAGAATTAGTTATAGTAGGACAGGGCAAGGGGTTTGAGGTAACAAGGTTGTGAGATGTACAATCAAACAAAACTTTGAACACTTTGGCTCCAGAGGAGCTAGTCCTTAGGCTCCGTCAGAAACTGGACTTGCCCCCCATCCCCTTGAACATGCTTATTCTCATTGGTTGTGGGTTGTACAATCAAAACAGTGGCATCTAAGGCCTCAGCCTAGCACTGTATGTCATGTATGTCCCTCACAAGTGATGAATATTATTGCAGGATGTTTATTGTATGTTCTTGCTGTGTGACATTTTGATGGTTATATTGAAAATCTTCAATAAAATCAAAGTGTTAAAAAAAAGTAAGGGGTTTGTAGTCTGGATGCAAACATTGCTAGGTAGATGTAAAACATTTCAGGCACTTAAAATGTTTTAAGATCCACAGTGTGTTCAGGGCCTTAGTCTTGTCAACAGTCGATACAGTTGACATAAGAAAAACATTCTGACATCATAGTAAGAAGATGTCGACATATATGTGATATTGGGAAAGCCACTTCAAAACATGCTGACACAGTAAAGAGCAGCTGATACTCACAGAAAACACTTTGAAAAACATCATATTTATATGAAATGTATGCTTATATTTCACATTTGTTCTGTATTTCTCCTGCCCCTAATTTATTACTGAGGTCATTTGCATGAAAACAAGATCTTTGTTCCTTAGATGGTCATCTGCTCCTATTGATTTTTCCCCACCTGACACCATAATGCTCTGCTTATGACATCACAGTCATTCCTATGGCAACAGAGGATTACCAGTTCAAGTGGGGAATAAGCTGCTGGGGCAGATGAACTAGATGGGATAAACATCCTGTGTTTGAGTTAATTTCCTAAATAATAGATAATATGGAGGATAACTCTATATAAGATTATAACTTGTGGCTAAATATTATGTTTTTCAATTTTGCATGAGGTGTCAGCTGTTTAAAGCAGCAATATTTGTTAGTAAAAATATTCATCATGTAATTAGTTTTAGCAAAACATTATTTATGACATCCTTGAATTCATAATCAGTATCTTTTTAATTTCCTCAGATAAAAAAAAATTGCAGTTTTTAAAGATCTCTTCTGTTGAGGGTACTTTGGGACTGTAGATACTGGATTTACAATCGGACGTAGTATGATGGTGCTAGCGTGTGTTTCTGATGGTAAATAGTACCACACCATACCAACATGTTTAATTTTTTATGGTGAACATTGCAAGGGAGCAGGTACTTTTTAAAAACTTCTAAATCACGATCTTGACTCGGGAAAGAAAGAAAATAAAAAGAAATATTGGTATAGTGATCTTTTCACCAGAAATACATAAGTACTACAACATATAACATAATGACACCCTTTTGCTAGTTCGATTTTAAAATGTCTTTCTTCTGTCTTGTAAGATGCCCTGTCCCCATTTTGAATCCAAAAAATTAAGGACTGCATAATAAAGTAAAGAATTTTATTTTTATCCTGAACTGCTACATTAAGACACAGTGGGCCTGATATTCAAAAAACACATAGCGGAGCATAACATTTTGAGCTGTGCCTCACAGTTGCCCAGGAGCCCAAGGATGCTATATTCAGTAGGACAGAGGACCAGTGCTATCTGACTGACTATACGGCCATATTGGCACATTGCTAAGTCATGTAGTACTACCTCAACATGGATCCCAGAGTGCGACACAAGAGGGGATAGTACCAGAGTGCTACCAGCAATTTTCAAAGGGACCCATGCAAATGAGTCCACTGGGCATGCAAGGCGCTATGGGTCCATTTGCATGCCCATTATGGGATCATTTGCATGGGTAGCATGGCAGGTTAGCGCAGAGCCGCCCCACCCCATTGCCTGGGCCCAGTCATGTGTTGAAATCCCTGGTGCTTAATGGTCGCCCTCACCCTCCGATCGCTGGTCCCTAAAGAATGGAGCAAATTGCCGATGACTAGTGGTCCCCTGCCCCTGATCGCCAGCCTGTATTATACAAAAACACAACCTCCCTGGTGCTAGTGGTCCAACCTGATCGCCGGTCTGTGTAATTTGTGAGACGGGGGGGCAAAAGTGCAGGGTGAGGGGAGGAGAAAAAAATTACTTACCATAGTAATCTTGTTTCTTCCAAGTGAATCTTACCGTATTCTGACAATATGCAGTATGGTCTTACCATGAGACTGCCCCGGAGCTGAAATGGTTAATAGAACACATGTAAATAGGGAAATGTTAGGTTTGAGCTGGGTTTTCAAACCATTGTCCCTGGTTGCACTTCCTGCAACCATCAAATTCTTATGAAGCATGCATAAATAACTAGACTAAACTAAACTATCCTAACAGAAAACCAATTCCCCCCAAAGACCAACCCCTCTTTTAAACAACAGGTACATCCTTAAAACTCAAGTCACAGATGCCCAAGAAAACAAACAAAGATACCAACAAGTTTGCAGTAGGGTATGGACAGCTGGAATGCAGTGCCCATTAAGTTCTAGCAGGGGCGGTAGGGTGGGAGCTCAGAATACAGTAAGATTCTCTTGGAAGAAACAAGATTACTATAGTAAGTAATTTTTTCTTCAAACTCCAGGAAATCTTACTGTATTCTGACAACATGCAGACTACCCATGCAGTACCTTTGGAGGTGGGTAGAGGACCTATTTAGGGAACAGACTCTGCAGTAGTGCTGTGCCAAACCTGGCATCTCTTCTGGCCTGGGTATCCTGGCAGTAGTGCTTGGTAAATGTGTGGTCCATTTTCCAGGTAGCTGCTTTGCAGATTTCCAGCAGAGGAATGTCTCCAGCAGCTGTTATGTAAGCAGCTGTTCCCCTGATAGAGTGGGCCCTGAGACCTGCAGGGGATTGTTTGCCCACCTTGCTGTAGCAAAACTGAATGCAGACAACAATCCAGCATGCAATCAACCTTTTTGTAGCTGGTTTGCCTTTTCCCACTTCCCCATAGGTCAGGAAAAGCTGAGTATTGTCCTGCCTGTGGCTCTTTGTGTGGTCCAAGTAGTAGCTGATAGCTCTTTTAACATTCAGGCTATGCAGTCTATGTTCCCCTGAAGTGGAATGGTCAGTGAAAAGACTGGCAGTGTAATGGACTGATTGATGTGGAAATCAGATACCACCTTGGGAAGACACTTCCTATTAGTCCTAAGGACAACCTTGTCCCTATGGAATGCAATGTAGTCAGGCTCTGTGGATAGGGCCTGGAGCTCACTAATCCTCCTGGCAGAGGTGATTTCCACCAGTAACACTGTTTTCTAGGTTATATACTTGAGATCTGCTGAGGATATGGGCTTTTATTTATTTATTTCAGTTTGGGATTAATACCTTTGAGTCAAGGACTCATTTTCAAAGGTTCCACGTCAGTGTTGAACAAACATTACAAAAATACAAGGTTTGCAGAGAAAAAAAAAAGAGGAAAAACATTGAAGCATATACACAGGCAGTAATAGTAAAATCTGAACTTATATACATCAAATTAGTAAATATTAACAGATAGACTGATTAGATAAGAGGGGGTTGGGGGAGGGGGGATCAGCCAATGGTGGCATCGTGTGAGGTGGGAGACAGGTGGAGCTTTCAACCAAATGAAGCCATTGTCAGGTAATTGGGGTAGGGGAGTGGGTTAAGAAAAATGTGGTATATAGCAGAAAGATGTATAGGGGCGTAGGTAAATGGAAAACTGGGGGCTAAGTACTAGCACATTAGCGCAGGCAGGTACAATTCATTTTAGAGCCAAGGAGAGATTTGAGCCCAGCTTTGAAGGTACTAATCTTGGTAGTATCAGTGAGGACAGCAGGTAGTTCATTGTACCATTTCAGACCTTGATACAGGATGGAGTTTTGGGCAAGTTTCGTCCTTTTGAAGGGAATCACCATCTTGTCAGCGACTGTACTATGGGGAGATTTCGTTGGGACGGCCAGCTTAAATTGTCCACCCAGTGTTGGATGTCAGTCCAAGTAGTACTTTTTGTTTGAAAGGAGGCTGCATGAGCTGGGCAATACATATATTAAGATCCCACACTGGTGTACGGTCCTTATGTGGGGGGATACAGATGCAACAGCTCCTTGAAATATTTTCTGAATACTTGGTTCAAAGTCAGGGATGTGCTCCTGCCTGCTGATAAGTAAGCAGAGACAGCTGCTAGGTGCACCTTAAGAGTGGATGGCTTTAGGCCAAGAGAGTGAAGGTGGGTCAAATAATCCAGAACAGCTGTCAACCCTGAATTATATCTCTTGTCTGACACCATATGGAAAATCTTTTCCACTTAGATGTGGAAGGCTTTCTAGACACCCAGAGGACCTCCATGACTCCTTTTGAGAGGTGCAAGTTGGCATACTCTAAGACCTCAAGAGCCAGGCTTTGAGCCTGAGGGACTGGAGGCTGGGGTATAGTATCCTGCCCTGGGAGGATGTCAGCAGATTGTACCTCCTGGGGAGGCTGACTGGTTTGGCTACTGACAGGGAGAGAATTAGGGAATACCAGGGCTGCCTGGCCCAGTCTGGAGCAATGAGGATCATTGTTGCTGGCTGACAGCAGAGCTTGTTCAGTACCCTTAGCAACAATAGAAAGGGAGGGAATACATACAAGAACTTCCCTATCCAATCCAGCAGCAGTGTGTCCAGTGGGATTGTGCCCCTCACAGGAGGACTGCAGCAGAACTGAGTTTGCTGGTGGTTATCTGGGGCTGCAAAGAGGCCCACCTCTGGAGTGCCCCATCTCCTGAAAACAACCTGCAGGATCTGCTTGTTGAGTGACCACTTGTGGTGGTTCTGGTTGATTCTGCTGAGGGTACTGTATCAACTTACTTTGCTACTATTTTCTAACTAATTTCATACTTCTATCTCAGCAGGAATCAGTGTCTGTTGAGATTAAGCAGACAGATATTTTATTAGAAGTAGAAGGGGTCTTATTTAAGATTAAATAAAAAAGAAAAGAAAGCAAGTCAGTGTGTTCTGTGCTGGGAAGGGTACTGTATCAACTTACTTTGCTAAATCAGTAGGAGGAGAGAGAGCTTAATTGGGGGTGTGGCTTAGACAATATAAAAGTAGGTGACTCCAATTACAACTTCCTGTTGCTAGCCTGTAGAGCAGAAAGCAGCCAACTAAAAGACGCTACTATTTTCTAACTAATTTAACACTTCTAGCTCAGCAGGAATCAGTGTCTGTTGAGATTAAGCAGACAGATACTGTATTAGAAGTAGAAGGGGTCTTATTTAGGGTTAAATAAAAAAAGAAAAGAAAGAAAGTCAGTATGTTCTGTGCTGGAGGAGTACTATATCAACTTACTTTGCTAAATCAGTAGCAGGAGAGAGAGCTTAATTGGGGGTGTGGCTTAGACAATATAAAAGCAGGTGACTCCAATTACAACTTCCTGTTGCTAGAATTTTTTCTTACTAATTGCCCTCCATCCCACCCACCCTAAGCCAGTTCTACTTTTATAGCCACTGGATTTGACTGACAACAGGAACTTCCTGTTTGGAAGTAGGAAGGGAAGGATCATAGAGAAACATAAGTTTAGTCAACCCTAAAGGAAAAAAGTAGTTGGCTCTCCACCCCCCCAGCTGCTGGTGGTCTGACACTGAGCAAGGAAGAAGGAGGCTACTAGAAACATAGAAACATAGAATTTGATGGCAGATAAGGACCGCTTGGCCCACCCAGTCTGCCCATTTCCCTACCTGATGGATAAGCTGTAGATCCTAGTTAACCAGCAGCCTACTTCTTCCTACCCTCACCCCCTAGAATTGCCTTATGACTGTCCCATGCATGCTTGAAGTCCACCACTGTTTGTGACTCCACAACCTCCTCTGGAAGGCCGTTCCATACATCCACCACCCTCTCTGTGAAAAAATACTTCCTTAAATTACCTTTGATCCGCCCCCCTTCTATCTTCAAATTGTGCCCCCTTGTTCTTGCACACCTCTTTATTTGAAAGATGCTACCCTCTTGGACTTTGTTGATTCCCTTGAGGTACTTAAAAGTTTCTATCATGTCCCCCCTCTCCCTCCTTTCCTCTAGGCTATACATATTAAGCTCCTTAAGTCTCTTCATATGTCTTCCAGTGCAGACCCTGCACCATTTTAGTGCCCTCCTCTGGACAGCTTCCATCCTGTCTATGTCTTTGCGGAGATTGGGTCTCCAGAACTGCATGCAGTACTCCAGATGGGGTCTCACTAACTGTCTGTACAGAGGGATAATAACTTCCTGTTTTCTACTGGTAATGCCTCTCCTATGCATCCCAGTATCCCCCAGCCCTCCTTGCTGCCCCTCTCATTGCTTGCCCACCTTTAGGTCATCTGATATGACTACCCCAGGTCCCTTTCCATTTTTGTTGTTGTTAGTATCTCACCCCCACTGTGTACTCTTCCCTGGGTTTTGTTTCCAGGTGCATTACCTTGCACTTCTTAGCATTGAATCTAAGCTGCCATACATTTGACCATTCCTCTAACCTTGCCAAATCCCTTCTCATCCTTTCCACTCCACCTTGTGCATCAAGTCTGTTGCAGATCTTTGTGTTATCTGCAAAGAGACATACTTTTCCTTCCAGTCCCTCTGCAATGTCACTTATAAAGACATTGAAGAGGACTGGTCCTAATCTGAACCCTGCGGTACCCACTACTAACCCCCTTTTTCAGAGTGGACCCCATTTACTATTACTCTCTGTGTCCTATTCTCCAGCCAATTCTTTACCCAGGCTGTCATCTTGGGACCCACTCCCAGGCTGGCTAACTTGTATATAATCTTTTGTGTGGGACTGTGTCAAATGCCTTGCTAAAGTCTAGGTAGGCCATGTCCACAGCCCTCCCTGATCAACTACTTTGGTCACCCAGTCAAAGAAATCTATCAGATTTGTCTGGCATGACCTTCCCACTGTGAATCCATGCTGCCTTGGGTCCTGTGCCCTCTGGCCTCTAGATATTTAACAATTCTTTCCTTCAGAAGTGATTATCATTTTCCCACCACTGAGGTTAAACTAACAGGTCTGTGGTTTCCTGCTTCTGCCTTGCTCCCACTTTTGTGAAGGGGAATCACATCTGCCCTCCTCCAGTCCTCGGGTACCACCCCATCCTCCCATGATTTGTTAAAGAGGGTAGTCAGTGGTATCACTAGTTCTAATCTTAGTTCTTTTAGAATTCTGGAATGAATCCCATCAGGCCCCATTGCTTTGTCCACCTTCAGTTTTAAGAGTTCTTTCAGAACCCTTTCTTCTATAAATGGGCTGGTATCAACTTCTGTATCTAGAGTGTTTCTACTGTTTGTTTTAGGTACCTCCCCCTCTTCCTTTGTAAATAGGTACTGAAGAATATAGGAAGTTGCTGTCCCAGAACAGGAAGGGTGATAGTTGTAAGGAGAGGCGAGAGTAAGCATACAGAGAAACAGGAGCGGGGACACAAAGTAAGACATGATAGGAGTGGTGCAGTGCAATGGCTGTGGGGCGGCAGTGTTCTGGGAGACATTCTGGAGGCTGCAATGCTGCCCTATTTGCAGGCACCTCTCTGGTCTGAGGGAGGAGGTTGCCTGTCTCCAGGCTGACCTGGCTAGGATTCATGAAACCTCCTCCCCCACTCAGGAACCACCAGGGCTAATGCCAATACCTCAGAGGTTGCCAAGAAAGAGGAGAGGCTGGACCAGGGTGGGCTCAGGGAGGGAGAGGGTGCTGGAACAGAGTTGCATCCCTCCAGCTGTACCTCTCCACAATTCATACACTCTTCTGGTTGATAGTGGTTCCTCTATGTAGGCACCTGCAGTGGAGACCAAGGAGGATGCTGGGAACCTTCACAAAGGAGATCCACAGGAGGGTGGCATGGGACCCCACAGGGGAAGGAAACAACTCCTGGTGGGGGACTCAATCATTGTGGGGATAGAAGTGGGGGATGAAGGTGAGAGGGAGGTAAGGTGCCTGCCTGGTGCCATGGCTTGGAGGGACAGGAAGCGAATCCTTAGGATCATGGGAGCAGCTGCAGGAGAGAGGGAGCTGCATGTCATTGTCCACCTAGGGACAAATGACCTGGCTAGGAATGGGATCAAAGCAGTGCAAGAGGAGTTTGTAGAGTTGGGGAGGGGCCTTAGACAAGTAGCGCATACGGTAACCTTCTCGGAGGTGCTGCCTGTCTATTTCAAGGGTGATGCTAGGGTACTTATTACCAGGGAATTCAATGAAAGGTTGAAAAAATGGTGTGGAGCTCAGGGTTTTGGCTTCACTGGGGACTGGGGAGCCACCTGGAGGGATGCAGACCTATACTGGTGCGATGGTCTGCATCTGTTTAGGGGGGAACCAGGATCCTAGGTGAGAGGTTTAAATGCTTCATTGGCAAGCATTTAAACTAGCCAAGGGGGAGGCCCTGAAAAGGAGCAGGGAAATCCCAGCCTCCCCCCACAAAACACGGTAATTAGTGAGGTACCTGTAAACACCAAGGTAGAGAAGTCATTAGGGAGCAGGACATAGATAAATGTAAAAAAAGGCAAAGACAGTAAGGATAGAGATGGGGCTAAAAGAGGTAAGGCCATCAAAAAGTGGAGGGTGATGAGTACCACTGCCCATAGTCTGTGTAACAAGCTCTCTGAACTAGTGGCCTTGATGGAAGAGGGTTGCCTGGATATTGTGACAGTCACAGAGACATGGTACACAGAGAACCATGACTGGGATGTCAACATACCAGGATACACAATCTACAGGAGGGACAGGGAGGGTAAAAGAGGAGGAGGAGTAGCTCTCTATGTAAAGGAAGGGATCAAAGCAACAGAAATAACGAGTAAACAGGGAGCAGATGAGGCACTCTGGGTCACCCAGGAGACAGGAAATGGCACTACAATCCCCATGGGGGTTGTATACAGACCCCCATCTCAGGGGGAGGGAATGGACAAGGAAATGATAGAAGACATCCTTAGAATGGCAGAAAAAGGGGATATATTGTTGATGGGGGACCTGAATATGCCAGATGTTAACGGGAGCACCTTTGCTGCATGCACATCCAAGAGCAGGGTCATTCTTGATGCCCTACAAGGGGCATGCCTCAGACAGCCAGTACTGGAACCCACTCAGGAGGGAGCAATGTTAGACCTGGTACTCTCAAATGGGGACGGAGAAAGAATCTCAGATTTAGAAGTGGGTAGCCATCTGGGAACAAGCGACCACCAAACAGTGTGGTTCACGATAAACACAGCCATAAAATCAAGCCATAAAAAAGGAAGAGTATTGGACTTTAGGAGGGCTGACTTTGGAAAAATGAGAGAGTGCCTCAGAAAAGCACTAGCAAACAGGCAAGAAGGAGGGGTGGAGAAACAATAGGTAGTAATCAAAACAGCCATCACAGAGGCAACAAGCCTTTGTGTACAGCAAATCGACAAAACACAACGAAGGAAGAAACCGCTATGGTTCTCAAAAGAGGTGGCAGGGAAGGTTAAGAAGAAAAGGATAACATTCAGGAAATATAAGGAAACACAGAAGGAGCAGGACAGAGAACTTTATCAGTTAAAGCAGAAAGAGGCATGGAAGGCAGTCAGAATAGCAAAGGCCCAAACCGAGGAAAGGATAGCCAACTCTGTTAACAAGGGGGATAATACCTTTTATAGGTACATTAGGGAGCAAAGAAAGACCAAAGGAGGGATACTGAGGCTTAATAAAGGGGAAGGAATGTGGGCAGAGGGTGATAGTGAAAAAGCAGGGATACTGAATGAATATTTCTGCTCAGTATTCACAAAGGAATTGCGGGGGAGGTACCTAAACCAAACAAGAGAAACACTCTGAAGACGGGGGTCGATACCAGTCCATTTACAGAAGAAAGGGTTCTGAAAGAACTAATAAAATTGAAGGTGGACAAAGCAATGTGGCCTGATGGGATTCACCCAAGAATTCTAAAGGAACTAAGGGTAGAACTAGTGACACCGCTGACTACTTTCTCTAACAAATCATGAGAGGATGGGGTGGTACCTGAGGACTGGAGGAGAGCGGATGTGATTCCTCTTCACAAAAGTGGGAGCAGGACAGAGGCAGGAAACTACAGACCAGTTAGTTTGGCCTCAGTGGTAGGAAAAATGATGGAATCACTTCTGAAGGAAAGAATTCTTGAGTACCTAGAGGCCAGTGGGGTACAGAAACCAAGGCAGCATAGATTCACAATGGGAAGGTCATGTCAGATGAATCTAATAGATTTATTTGACTGGGTGACCAAAGTAGTAGACCAGGAAGGGGCTGTGGACATGGCCTATCTAGATTTTAGCAAGACATTTGATACAGTCCCACACAAAAGATTAATACACAAGTTAGCCAGGCTTAGAGTGGGTCCCAAGGTGGTAGCCTGGATAAAAAAATTGGCTAGACAACAGGATGCAAAGGGTAGTAGTAAACGGAGTCCACAGTGAAGAAAGGAGGGTTACTAGCGGGGTACCGCAGGGTTCAGTACTGGGACCGGTCCTTTTTAATGTCTTTATAAGTGACATTGCAGAGGAACTGGAAGGAAAAGTATGTCTCTTTGTAGACGACATAAAGATCTGCAACAGGGTTGATACACAAGATGGAGTGGAAAGGATGAGAAGGGACTTGGAAAGGTTGGTGGAATGGTCAAATGTATGGCAGCTCAGATTCAATGCAAAGAAGTGCAAGGTAATGCACCTGGGAAACAAAAACCCAGGAGAAGAGTACACAATGGGGGGTGAGATACTGACAACAGTAAAACTGGAAAGGGACCTGGGGGTAATTATATCAGATGATCTAAAAGTGGGCAAGCAATGTGAGAAGGCAGTAAGGAAGGCTGGGGGGATACTGGGATGCATAGGGAGAGGCATCAATAGTAGAAAACAGGAAGATGTTATCCCCCTGTACAGACAGTTGGTGAGACCCCATCTGGAGTACTGTGTGCAGTTCTGGAGACCTCATCTCCGCAAAGACATAGACAGAGTGGATGCTGTCCAGAGGAGGGCAACCAAAATGGTGCAGGGTCTGCACCAGAAGACATACGAAGAAAGACTAAAGGAGCTTAATATGTATCCCCTTGAGGAAAGAAGGGAGAGAGGGGACATGATAGAAACTTTCAAGTACCTCAAGGGAATCAACAAAGTCCAAGAGGATAGCATCTTTCAGAAAAAGAGATGTGCAAAAACAAGGGGGCACAATTTGAAGATAGAGGGGGAGATGGCTCAGAGGTAATGTGAGAAACACAGAAACATAGAATTTGATGGCAGATAAGGACCGCTTGGCCCACCTAGTCTGCCCATTTTCCTACCTAACAGATAAGCTGCAGATCCTAGTTAACCAACAGCTTACTTCCTCCTACCGCCCACTAGAACTGCCTTATGTCTGTCCCACGCATTCTTGAATTCCCCCACTGTTCTTGACTCCACGACCTCCTCAGGGAGGCTGTTCCATGCATCCACAACCCTCTCTGTGAAAAAATACTTCCTCACATTACCTCTGAGCCATCCCCCCTCTATCTTCAAATTGTGCCCCCTTGTTCTTGTAAATCTTTTTCTGAAAGATGCTACCCTCTTGGACTTTGTTGATTCCCTTGAGGTACTTGAAAGTTTTTATCATGTCCCCTCTCTCCCTTCTTTCCTCAAGGGTATACATATTAAAGCTCCTTTAGTCTTTCTTCCTTGTGTCTTCTGGTGCAGACCCTGACCATTTTAGTTAGCTCTCCTCTGGACAGCCTCCACTCTGTCTATGTTCTTGTGGAGATGGGGTCTCCAGAACTGTACAAGTACTCCAGATGTGTTCTTACCAACTGTCTGTACAGAGGGCCAACAACTTCCTGTTTTCTACAGGTGATGCCTCTCCCTATGCAGCCCAGTATCCCCCAGCCCTCCTTACTGCCTTCTCACATTGCTGGCCCACCTTTAGTTCATCTGATATGACTACCCCCAGGTCCCTTTCCATTTTTGTTGTTGTCAGTATCTCACCCCCCATTGTGTACTCTTCCCCTGGGTTTTTGTTTCCCAGGTGCATTACTTTGCACTTCTTTGCATTGAATCTAAGCTGCCATACATTTGACCATTCCTCCAACCTTGCCAAGTCCCTTTTCATCCTTTCCACCCCACCTTGTGTATCAACCCTGTTTCAGATCTTTGTGTCATCTGCAAAGAGACATACTTTCCCTTCCAGTCCCTCTGCAATGTCACTTATAATGACATTAAAAAGCACCGGCCCCAGTACTGAACCCTGCGGTACCCCACTAGTAACCCTCCTTTCTTCACTGTGGACTCCATTTACTATTATCCACTGTGTCCTGTTGTACAACCAGTGTTTTACCCAGGCTACCACCCTAGGACCCGCTCCCAGGCTGGCTAATTTGTTTATTAATCTTTTGTGCGGACTATGTCAAATGCCTTGCTAAAGTTTAGGTAGGCCATGTTCACAGCCCTCCATGGTCTACTGCTTTGGTGACCCAGTCAAAGAAATCAATTAGATTTGTCTGACGTGACCTTCCGCTGTGAATCCATGCTGCCTTGGGCCCTGTGCCCCACTGGTCTCTAGGTACTCAACAATTCTTTCCTTCAGAAGTGATTCCATCATTTTCCCTACCACTGAGGTCAAACTGACAGGTCTGTAGTTTCCTGCCTCTGTCTTGCTCCTACTTTTGTGAAGGGGAATCACATCCGCCCTCCTCCAGTCCTCAGGTACCACCCCATCCTCCCATGATTTATTAAAAAGGGTAGTCAGTGGTGTTACTAGTTCTTCCCTTAGTTCTTTTAAAATCCTGGGGTGAATCCCATCAGGCCCCATTGCTTTATCCACCTTCAGTTATAAGAGTTCTTTCAGAACCCTTTCTTCTGTGAAAGGACTAATATCAACCCCCCTATCCAGAGTGCTTCTATTGACCGGATTAGGTAGTTCCCTCTGCTTTTCCATTGTGAATACTGAGCGGAAGTATTCGTTCAGTATCCCTGCTTTTTCACTGTTGCTCTCTGCCAAACCACCTTCCTCTTTGTTCAGCCTCAGTATCCCTGCCTTAGTCTTTCTTTGCTCCCTAATGTACCTATAAAAGTTTTTATCCCCCCTTCTTAACCGAGTTGGCTATCTTTTCCTCGGTTTGGGCCTTTGCTATTCTGACTGCCTTACCCACGTCCTTCTGCTTTAACTGGTACAGTTCTCTGTTCTGCTCCTTCTGTGTCTCCTTATACTTCCCGAATGCTATTTTTTTTCCCCTTACCTTCCCTGCCACTTCTTTTGAGAACCATAGTGGTTTTTTCTTTCGTTTTGATTTGTTTATTTGCTTCACACAAAGACTTGTTGCCTCTGTGATGGCGGTTTTGATGTTTCCCCATTGTTGCTCCACCCTACCTTCTTGCCTGTTTGCTAGTGCTTTTCTGAGGCACTCTCCCATTTTGACAAAACAAGCCCTCCTGAAGTCCAATACCTTCACTTTTGTGTGGCTTGACTCTACAGCTAAGTTTATTGTGAACCACACTGTTTGGTGGTCGCTTGTTCCCAGATGGCTACCGACTTCAAGATCAGAGATCCTCTCTCCATCCCCATTTGAGAGTACTAGGTCTAAGATTACTCTCTCCCGAGTGGGTTCCAAAACTAGCTGTTTGAGGCATGCCCCTTGTAGGGCATCGAGAATGGCCCTGCTCTTGGATGTGGCTGTAGCAAAGGTGCTCCAGTCAACATCTGCCATATTCAGGTCCCCAATAGGCAATATCTCCCCTTTCTCTGCCATCCCAAGAATGCATTCTATCATTTCCTTGTCCATTTCCTCCCCCTGAGATGGGGGTCTGTATACAACCCCTGTGCGGATTGTGGAGCCATTTCCAGTCTCCAGGGTGACCTACAGTGCCACCTCTCCTCCCTGTTTACCCTTTAGTTCTGTTGCTTTGATCCCTTCCCTTACATAGAGAGCTACTCCTCCTCCTCTTCTTCTCTCCCTGTCCCTCCTGTAGATTGTGTGCCCTGGTATGTTGACATCCCAGTCATGGTTCTCTGTGTAGCATGTTTCAGTGACTGTCACACTATCCAGGCATCCCTTTTCCATCAAGGCCACCATTTCAGGGAGCTTTTTACCTAGACTACGGGCATTGGTACTCATTACCCTCCATTTTTTTATGGCTTTATTTCTTTTTGGCCCATCCCTGTCCCTACTGCCTATGTCTTTTTCTCCATTTACCCCAGCCCTTCTCCCTATCGACTGCTCTATTTTGGTGTTTACCTCACTAATTACCCTGATTTTTTTTGGGGGGGCCAGGATTTTCCTTCTCCTCTTCAGTACCTCCCCCCTTGCCTAGTTTAAATGCTTGCCACTGAAGCGATTAAACCTATCACCTAGGATCCTGGTTCCCCTCCAGGATAGATGCAGACCATCATGCCTGTAGTAAACCTATGCTGTCCTGAAACAAACACCTACAACTCTTACCCTCCACCCTGGGGAGTGCCTGCCTTCCTTCCATTCAGACACCTATTTCACAAAGGCTAAGTAACAGGTCTAGTTACAACTGACTGCAAATATCTCCCAGCTACAGTTCCTCCCTGGCAAATTAAAGTTAAAACTAAGAAAAGTCCACCCCAAAAACAGAATCAATACTAATTATTTACACAGGTCCAAAAAGTAATAATTCAGTTCAGCGTAGTCTAGAAAATAACCTCCTTGATACAAGGAAGCTGTGACTGCTTTCTCACTCTCCCTGTCTTCAATGTGAGAAGGAGACTGCAACACCTCTGAGACAAAAAAAAACCTTTTCAGCAAAAAATAAATAAATAAAGTAGGGGCAAACAGTAATTTTGCTTAGCCTAATGATAAAAAGTCACAAAAATTTAAGCACCATCTGTAATAATTTCACAGAAGATATACCCTGTGTAGGGTTGCCACCTTCGAATGAAGCAAAAACCGGATCCTAAGCTCCGCCTCTAGCCCCACCCCTTTTCATGACTCATCATGCATTGTTCCTCCTAGAAAAGCATTTGTTATATCAATAAAAGACAAGGCTTAAAGCAACAGTTCAACACAAATATTAAGATACTGTACTGTACTTGTTAAAGTTACTTTCCTAGATTCTTTCTAGTTATTTACTTATGTATTTATTTACTGACATTGGTTTACCAGATAAACACACAGAGATAAAAGAAAACTCATTTACAGATATGAAAATGTTTACCAGCAATGAAAGTGGAAGACAACTGGTTCTGTTACTGTTACAAAAGGTGGGGGCAGCTTTGCTGCTATGCCACTTTAAGATGCAGTGGAAATGATTAGGTTAAATAAGTGCTAATGGTGTTAATGGCCATACTTTACACCTTCCAGTTTGACTGCTTCCACAAACAAAGGTCTATACTGACAACAGAACTTGTTTGTAACCTGGACATGCAGCTGAAACAATGCATGATGCAACAAAATATGTTTCAAAAGTATGTGAGCACTCAAAATGGCTCAAAAACCTGACCAGCACAGAGCAAAACCGGATTACCTGATAGGGACCCTGAAAACCTGATCACCAGGTAAAAAAACTGACAGGTGGCAACCCTACCTGTAAGAAACACTTTGCTACAGAGAAAAATAAAGCTGTAACAGAAGATATACCTTGCAAAAGACAGTTTGAATCAGAAGATTACAGCAGTAATCTGTTAGCACACACCTGTAGGCACACCTTGTAATAAGGCAGCAGAAGGTATACCCAGCAACAGCAATGTGAATCAGAGAAAAATAAAGCAATAAAATGTTAGCAACAAACAGTAACAATCCCTGTGTGTACAAAATAAAAAACAACAACACACAGTAAATCTGCCTAACCAAAAGTCTTAATCCTTTCCCTTACTCTGGTAAGGTTCTTAGTTCTGTCCTTTCAAGCAAGTGAAAAGGAAAGAGCTCAGGTGAAGATAGATGCCTTGGCCAGCAAACCTAGCCTTCCACCTCATATCCCTGATGCCACCACTGTGCATTTGTTAAAGGAGAGATGCTCCTTAATCTCCGGACTCAGCTGTTCTATAAACTGGGCGTTATTCAATAAAAACTTCCTCGCACTGGACCCGAGTTGCCATATGCCAGACCACCTTTTCAACTCTGTTAGGTCTTCCTTTAGCTCCTGCACCCCTTCATCTGTGTCCACCCTCCCGAAGAGCTTGGTGTCATCTGCAAAAAGGCAGATTTTGCCTTTAATGCCTTCCCCAATGTCATTAATGAATGCATTAACAACTCTGTGCCAAGCACTGACCCTTGCAGTACCCCACTAATGACCTCCCTCATACCTGAGAGCTGCCCCACCACCATTCTTTGTGTCCTACTATGGAGTCAGTTATCCATCCATGTTGTTGAACAAATCAAGGCTACTGCTCAACAAAGAAGGCCCTTCTTAGCTGAGCAGTGAACTTGATTTGCTCAGATTAGGCCTTTAGAATATCAAAATTTATCTTTTAAAAGCCAGACCCATTAAAGTTAATGGAGTGTGCCCCCGTGCTATTCCAACTATTGCATCACAAAATATGCTAGATAGGGGGCGGTGCTCTGAATAGGGAAGTGGAAGGGATTGGGTTCTCGGTTCCACAGAGCCAAAATATGATTTCTTCCCTCCCTAAACCCAGCTTTTGGAATTTTTATTCATGCAGCCTGCAACTCGGAGAGGGGTAAAGATCCATCAGGGGTTCTGAATTGAGTACTAGAAAAGGTACTCTTTCGATATTTCAATCAACTAAGCATGCTATGCAACCCCACAACCACAAGGTGGCACTATAGACATCACACTTACCCTGAAGGCATTCATTGTCTTTACTTCTAGCAAATTTCTTTTTTTTTTTTAATTTATTTTTTATTAGATTTTTTTCTTACTTTTACATCAGGAGACATTTTACAAACAGAAGATTTTCTATGATTACTTCAGATTTGTTGTTATACAAGAGAGCAGTGCATATATATCTTTTACATTGGTTACAGATTTAGACCAAAACTGAACTATCCTTGTCTAGTATAGAATCGGACCAATCCATGCCCCCTCTCACTTCTCTTATCATCCTCTCTCCGAAACCTACTCCCTAACGGCAGAAATCGGGATCAACTCTTGCCTAATCGGCTGACCATCTCTGCCATAGGGTGGTGAAACTATCTATTTGGTTGTTTAGTTTCGCTGTGATGTTTTCCATCTGGTATACAGCATACACAATTTGTGTCCAGTCTTGTATACTTAGTACTGCTTTCGTCCTCCATTTCCTTGTCAAAGATTTTTTTGCCGCCAACAGCAGAATGGGAAGCAGGGTCTTCGTCCAAGGGGGGAGCAATCCGGGTAGACGGCCATGAGCACCATCTCAGCCGTGAGCTCGACGTATTCACCTAGGCCCTCACTAATTTTATTTTGTATATTTAGCCAGACAGGCATTAAGCGTGGGAATAGCCACATTATATGTGCTAAGTCAGCTAATTCTGCTCCGCACTCCCTCCAACAAACCCCGTATTCTCTTGGAAGATATTTAGTCAGGGTAGCTGCTGATCTGAAAAATCTTGATCTACATTTCCAGGAGTATTCCCTCCAAACATGTGATCTGGTGATTTTGACCACTCTCAGAGATGAAGAGGACCATTCTTCGTAAGACACAACTGGTTTCAAGTCCTTATTCCAACTTTCTAAGATTGAGTTTGTTGATTCTTTTGATTGATCTCACATCATTTTGTATAAGTTACCAATTAAATGGTTCCAATGTTGCCCCCGAGAGTGGTCAATGAATAGTTTTAGAAGAGGGAGGAGGGCAGACTTCAATTTGACCTGGATAATTCTATTATGTAGAAGATGGTTTCTAATTTGGAAGTATCTGAATTGGTCAACATTTGGGAGATTAAATTTTGATTTTAATTCTTCAAATGATAGGATTCCGTTTGGGCCCAAAAACTGGAATACCTGCTCCAGTCCCAGTCTGCACCAGCGGGAGAAAGCTAACTCGTTATGGGATGGGACGAAGAGATCATCTTCTGAAATTAACTTACAATATTCATAATTTAATTGAAGTGGCGCTTTTTCACGCATTTTAAACCATATTTTTAAGACCTGTGGGGTAATGACTGTGTAGCAAATTTCTTTTTATTGAAAAGTCTTGACAATGACATAACAAACAAAACAACAGGACTCTGCTGCTACAAATGAACACCAGCAAATATTAGGGTGCCAAATCAGTTATCTCTCCTGCAGAGCTGAGAGATCATGAGCTCATAACAGACACTGATTTATTCTATTACACAAGTATATGCATGTATCACCCAGTAAGCTTTTGTTGTAATGTCGAGGCGACAGTTACCTCATCAAAATAATTGTCCTCAGAATACAAAGTTCAGTTATTTAGACATAATATAAAACACCCAGGGCCAGATCTTCAAAACTTTGCACTGGGTGCAAACCGTTTGCCCAGGTTTAGTGCCAGATTAGTACGGGTCCGCTATATTCAAAAGGCCAAATAGCACATGTAAATTGCATTAGTGCCAGGCAAAATCATAATGTATGTGTAACCCAGGGCCGGTATGCCGTTTGAATCTGACAGCAATACCAGGTGGGCTGGGTTCAGGGAGGAATAGGTCACTCGGCACAAAGGCTAGGTTTGGCTACTCTGTACAGGGGCACCCAAGTAATTCCGAACACAGGAAGCAATAACTGTAATGTCCAATACCAGAAGTAGGATTCTAAAGTGCAGCTTTTTATTCACATCCAAACAGAATAAACAAAGCATAGATGGACCCCCATGGTGCTACACTCCGGTAATGTAGATTAAAAGAAACAAGAACACTTCCTCAAAACTTTAGCCCTCAGGCTCTGAACCTACTGGGCACACAGCCCAGACTTGCATGCTGCTTTGGGTTACACAGCCCGAACTTGAACACTGTTCTGGGTTTTCCCTGGCTCGGCTCCCTTGCCAGCCACTTGGACACCTTCCATACTTCATAGAAACAATTTCTGGTGGCTTTCTAAACCCCTTAAGAGCACCTCAGCTCCATCAGGGAATTCTTCCTTTCAATCCTACGTCTGGGTACTTTCCTTAGGCACTGGTCAAGTACTTGACAGAAAGTAAAAGGTGTCTCAGAGCAAATCCGTAGAGGTGAATTTGGTTACTACTGATAGGGGTCTCCCACCTCTTTCTCCCACGATTCATACCCGGACATTTCTCTGGACAGTAAACACCTCATCCTGTAAAGCTTTGCAATGTAGATTCTTACTAAATATATTTCACATTCCATCTACTTGTCTTGCTTCCCATTTATGCTGGACTTGAACATACTTTTAAGTGGCATTGCCCATTACTCTAGACCCCCCACTGAGTTAAGCAGTCCAATCCTCAATTTCCTTCACTATTTGCTGGACTTGAACATACTTGAATTAAGTGGCATTGTCCATTACTCTAGACCTCCCACAGATTAAGCAGTCCAATCCCCACTTTCCTACTGTACTTGGCTGTCTTTTCCTGACCCCACAGTAACAGTCCCTTTAGTTTCCTTCTGTTCAGGTGAAAACACTTGGCCCTTTTTCGGAGCGAACTCACCCTTTGGTTGCATGTGCCCCACAGGCATTTCCTCCACAAGGAATCCTCCTCTCAGAGCTTCTGGTGCCTCAGCACAACTTGAACAGGCAGCTTCTTTCCTTTAGCTGGACCGGGGGTTGCCCCTGGAAAACAGGCAAAAACCTTCCCCCCATCCCCTCAGGAATGGGGCTCTTGAACCACTGAAAGCGGTCTCCGCCACTTCAATTACCAGTTCCTGTGTTCCTCTTCAGCACAAACCTTCCAAAGGTAGCTCTAAAACAGAGCTTAAAGCTCTGAGAGCCTGCACACACTGAGCTGTGCTACTGTCTCTCACTCAGACTGCACACAGACTGAATTCAAAATCCCCAATGTTCTACACTAACCTCCAACTGCAACATTCCAGTGTGGCTTATGCAGCTGCAAAAGTTCTATAATGATGTCATCCCTCAGTCTCAGCTGAGACTGAGCACAGAGTGAGACAGTGTGAAATCCATTTAACTGGAGTTTCACAAGCTGTCTTCCCTGCCTACCACTAGATCTTACTGGGATTCTAGTAACTCCGGGTAACAGGGGGTTACACTCACCCTGGGCCAGGAAAATGACTGTCCACAGTCATTAATCACCCGGCTTAGGCCATCTTGCCCCATGTGTTGACTATGGGGAGGTAGCGCTACCTTCTCCCTTACCATGTGCCAGCACAGGCAGACAACACTAAGGGCCTAGAGGCCTTTGGCTGAAGCATCAGCCTCTACTCTACCCACTGACTATGGGCATCTAGTGGCTCCAGTAGAACTGCCCAGCGCATAGCCCTAATAGATCAGCACTGCGGCCCCTACGGCCTTTCAGGATCACAGCCTGTCTATCCCCCCAGCCCTCTAGGGAAAACCTGTCTGCCTCTAACTCAAATCCCAAAACAAAACAAACAGTGGACCTCCCCGACCCTGGACACCATGCAACCACACACCAGGAGCTAATACCATACCATTGCATTACTCCCATATCCCCCACAACCATACCTGTGGAAGAAAAAGGTTATACACAGTAACAACAACAACAACAACAACAACAACAACAACAACAACAACAACAACAGTACTTTAAATACTACACTCTAAAGTACTAGTGAGGAACTCCTATGAGTCCCTCCTCCTCTTCTTGTCTTCTCTTCTATCTTCTTCAGGAACACCTGCAAGAAAAAAGAAAGACAACACACACTCCTAATCTGCATACATAGTCTATCTAAACCCCTACCATCAAAACACTGGAGAATCCCCAAAATATTGTTTTTTTAGAAAAGTAGAAAAACAATATAAACTTTAGAAAACAATGACATTATTTATAATACACCATTTGTGGGATGGAGTGCCCTAAAAGTCCCATCTAGTGACCACAGTGCCTGAAGGCTAGTCCATTAAAGAGTCTCTCCTGGGCCGGAGCCCGGTGAAGCACAGTTCTAGCAGGCCAAAGTCCCGAAGGGGAGAGTCTTTGAGGATAGTTCAAACATCTGGAGTCTGCTAGTGTAGGGTGTGTACTGCAATGTCATAAGAATACAAAAGTCTGGACTTACCAGTCCCTTGTAGAACGAAAACAGCACTGACCTGGTCCTCAGCCGAAGACTATCCCTGGCAGCATTCTTCTGAAACAGCTGGGCGTACATCTTCCAGGAATGACAGGAGGGCACATCTGGAAACTGCTGGGTTGATGTCATCTCTGGAGATGGAACCTCGGAACAGGAACAAAAAGGAAAACAGCTGGTCTGACGTCATCCGGTTACCAGGCGATGAATCAGGATACAGCTGGGCTGGCGTCCTCTCTGGATCTGAAGTCATCTGGTGGGCCAATCGATGGATTCTGGAAAGTCAGTACACTGTAGAACTGATGAATGTGGGGCACCTGAGTCCTGGACGTCCATACTGGCGGAACAACAAAGGAACTGCAATGGCTGGAGTGGCAGCACTGGCTACCACTGCTCTGCTTTCCATTTGGTAGGCGTAGGCACATTCACAGGGAGGTCTTTGCATTGTAGCTAATAGCACAACGGGTCAGGCGCTTGAATTATTACTCCGTCTGGGCACACATAATTCACACTATGAAAGGTTTCATGTCCCTCTCCATCCACTATTCGAACAGTGTCCATTAACAGTGTCCTGCCTCTTTTCCACTGGCTGTATTTGTCATGAAACATTCTGTTCCTGACATGCTTGTTTACACCAGGATGCACACATTTCATTGCTTCTGCCCAAATCCAGGATTTCCTGTTGTTCTCAATCTTCTCCCAGACTCTTCGAGGAAAGGGAGGAAAGGACATCCCATAGATTTCATTCGCCTTCCTACGAACCAGTCTCTCCTCTTTAGTAGCTTTGGTAAACTGTAGTGTCAGTGGCTCAGTAGGTAGCACACTCGCCTCTGAGGCTGGGAGATCAGAGGGCTGTGGGTTCAGTTCCCACATCTAGCACTTGGGTTAATATCCCAGTACTGACACTGTAGTGCAGCATGAGAGGGGTGCTGCACTTCTGAGGTGCCGTCTTTTGGATGAGATGTTAAACCGAGGTCTCATCTGCCTGGATTGGTGGTAGTTCAGGTGGATGTTAAAGATCCCATGGCACTTATCAAAAAGAGTAGGGGAATTTCCCCGGTGTCCTGGCTAAATTTCCCTCATTCACTAAAAAAATACCACCAACAGCTTAATCTGGTTCAAGGTCAGCTGGCTCCTCTGGGTCGTCCCTGAAAATAGGCAGGATTTGTCTAGTGCACTTACCCGGTCAACAAAAACTAAATAAAAATAAATAAATAAAAACTTGAGACCTCTGGCCTGGCTTGGGGGCGGCCAGTCCTGGTTCTGCCAGCTACGCATTCTCAAAGACACAAAAAATGGATCCCTGACTTCTTCTTGCACAGCCAGGGCAGTGGAATCACCACTCTCTTCCATGCATTTCTCTGAGGCAAGAGCTTGAGACTGTGTACCAGTTTCTTTTTCACAACGCCACATAGGTTCCCCCTCTTCTTCTTCCTCACTGAGAATCTGTACCCAGGAGTGAGCAGTCGTCCTCACTCCTGAGACTATCCACTCTTCACTGGGCGCGGAGGTCGAAACCTCCCATTGAAAGGCCTCCCTCATCTCGTCTTCTCCTATGAGACTTGGGCTAGGGCCCCTCTCTCCAAGGGTCTACTGATGCTCTTCCTGAATTGTCTCTCTGCGATCCAGAATCTGAAACATCAGCACATTGTTCTGTCTGTAAATCTGCACCCTCTAGCTTTGTGCCACACTCCCCTGAGGGTCCTTCTCCGACAGGCTCCACCTGGTGCTGTGTGCTGCTAACTGCAGATTCTTGAACTTTTGTCCATGTGGGAGCCAAACGAATCTTGGGCGCTTTAAATAAACTGTATTTCTCTAGGCACCCAGAACAGTGAGGTACCATGAAGATGTCCCTTCCAGCATTTAAGCACATTAAACATACTTGCACTTTATATCCAGGAATCGCCACATGAGGAGGCAGTCATCCTTCGTAGTAACATCTCTCAATGTCCCTTAACTTGTTTACTGTACTTCTACTGCTACCGCAGCCCGGGCATGATCCGGGTAGCAGGCTGGTCCTGAGGCCATGACTGCAGAGAAAAACAAACAAACACTCACTGTTATTTCAAGTCCCATATCACTGAAAGCTTTCTTTCTTTTTCAAAATGGCGCCTCTGCTGCTGTGTTTACATTACTACCCCACCCTGTAATGGCGGCTGCAGCAGCACTCCTACGCATCAACATTCTGAAATTGGGTCAAGCCACTGCGCATCCGATTTACACACTCTACTGATAACTTTGCTCAAACTGCACAAACTTGCACTGTTCTTTTTCCTAGCACATTTACATGATTTTCCACAGACTTTTCACTTGCTGAAGACATTGCTCTAGCTTACAGTCCCTTAAAGCCTCAGTATTTCAAGCACAGGATTGCCTGTAACTCTTGCTGCATATCTTGATACATCTCACAGTCTCTCTCATGGCTTTGAAACTTATACTGACGCTGAACATATAATTATGCTCACAGTCGATGGCTTAAAAGGCTTGCTTTTGCTGGTAAACTTAACAGTCTTTGATTGCAAAGCGACTACACTGCTGCACACAGATTCAGCTGGCTTTTGGCAAAAATCACTTGTTTGAGCAATTATTTCTGTTGGTACTCACTGTTATCAGTAGCTGTTTGTTGCAATGGAAAATGGCCTGCAGCCAGTCTTGGAGGCCTCTGAACAGAAGCAGGTTGGCTGTCCTGCCGATTGTCCCTTTGAACACCACACTCACAGTCCAGTCGATCGAGATGTGGGTTGAGCCTGAATTTAAACAGAAAAATAATTTTTTTACTCTTTTTACAGCTCTTTCAGTCACCGCGACGCTCCTCCTGTAAGCCAGTTCGCACACTCCACTCACACTCCCTCTCGAATGCTGGGCAGTCGTTGTAGAGCTGGCTTGGGGGCGGGACTGTTTGCAGTCTCACCAATCATACGACGCCATGCAAATCAGCCTTCTTCTCGAGTGCTCCTCTCCTCACGGCGATCGTCGAGCAGGCAAATTTAAACTGCAAAACCACACTTTTTTTTTTTTCTCGACTGACTCCACAGCGGGAGCCCATTTCAACCATTTTTCATAGCCATTAACACAACAAGTCTCTCAATTCACTCAGAAAGCATTTCCAACGTCCAGGGCACAATTTTCCTTTTGCTACCCCTAGTTTTCCACACTTTTCTTTGTCACAACAGTTTTAAAAAGCTGGTAAACACTGTAAATTTTGATGCAGGACAAGGGCATACTCTCTCATGCTTTACTGCTCCATGGCATTTTAACAGCAGCACATGGACAACAACACACAGCGGCACATTAGTTAACACTGTTTCAGCTTTTTGGGCTACCCACTGCCAGATAACCAAAATGCTAGCCCTTTGCCCGAGCACCTTTCTTACATTCCTCCCTAGATTCCAAACCCAAATCCTCAGTGGTGCCTCCATTTTTGTAACCCAGGGCAGGTATGCCGTTTGTATCTGACAGCCATACCAGGTGGGCTGGGTTCGGGGAGGAATAGGTCACTAGGCACAAAGGCTAGGTTTGGCCACTCTGCTCAGGGGCACCCAAGTAACTCCGAACACAGGAAGCAAGAATTGTAATGTCCAATACCAGAAGTGGGATTCTAAAGTGTGGTTTTTTATTCACATCCAAACAGAATAAACAAAGCATAGATGGACCCCCACGGGGCTACACTCCTGGTAATGCAGATTAAAAGAAACAAGAACACTTCCTTAAAACTTTAGCCCTCAGGCTCTGAACCCACTGGGCACACAGCCTGGACTTGCATGCTGCTTTGGGTTACACAGCCCGAACTTGAACACTGTTCTGGGTTTTCCCTGGCTCGGCTCCCTTGCCAGCCACTTGGACACCTTCCATACTTCATGGAAACAATTTCTGGTGGCTCCCTAAACCACCTAAGAGCACCTCGGCTCCATCAGGGAATTCTTCCTTTCAATCCCATGTCTGAGTACTTTCCTCAGTCACTGACCAAGTACCTGAGAGAAAGTAAAAGGTGTCTCAGAGCAAATCTGTAGAGGTGAATTTGGTTACTACTGATGGGGGTTCTCCCACCTCTCACTCCCACAATTCATACTCGGCCATTTCTCTGGACAGTAAACACCTCATCCTGTAAAGCTTTGCAATGTAGATTCTTGCTAAATGTATTTCACCTTCCATCTACTTGTCTTGCTTCCCATTTATGCTGGACTTAAACATACTTTTAAGTAGCATTGTCCATTATTCTAGACTACCCACCGAGTTAAGCAGTCCAATCCCCAATTTCCTTCACTCTTTGCTGGACTTGAACATACTTGAATTAAGTGGCATTGTCAATTACTCTAGACCTCCCACAGATTAAGCAGTCCAATCCCCACTTTCCTACTGTACTTGGCTGTCTTTTCCTGACCGCACAGTAACAGTCCCTTTAGTTTCCTTCTGTTCAGGTGAAAACACTTGGCCCTTTTTTGGAGCGAACTCACCCTTTGGTTGCAGGTCCTCCACAGGCGTTTCCTCCACAAGGAATCCTCCTCGCTGAGCTTCTGGTGCCTCAGCACAACTTGAACAGGCAGCTTCTTTCCCTTAGCCGAGCCGTGGGGGGGGGGGTTGCCTCTGAAAAACAGGCAAAAACCTTCCCCCATCCCCTCAGGGATGGGGCTCTTGAACCATTGAAAGCGGTCTCCACCACTTCAATTAGCAGTTCCTATGTTCCTCTTCAGGTGGAAACACACACCTTCCAAAGATAGCTCTAAAACAGAGCTTAAAGCTCTGAGAGCCTGCACACACTCAGCTGTACTACTGTCTCTCACTCAGACTGCACACAGACTGAATTCAAAATCCCCAGCGTCTACACTAACCTCCAACTGCAACATTCCAGTGTGGCTTATGGAGCTGCGAAAGTTCTATGATGATGTCATCCCTCAGTCTCAGCTGAGACTGAGAACAGAGTGAGACAGTGTGAAATCCATTTAACTGGAGTTTCACAAGCTGCCTTCCCTGCCTACCACTAGGTCTTACTGGGATTCTAGTAACCCTGCGTAACAGGGGGGTTACATATGCAAGGGGCAAACTGAGGGTGTGTGTCAGCACAATGCTATATTAAGCAAACAGCGCTGCGCAAAGTGGTTTTGCATGACTTAGCGCAACACTTTGCACAGTGCAAATTACTGCCCAGGAAAAGGTAGTCTTAACCCTGGGCAAACCAGCTTTGCATGACATTGCGGCTATGCGCGGCTTTGCACGACCCTAACCAATAAGTATGACACATAGAAAAAGCCAGACATAGAGGAAACATGCTGCGCACTGATGGCATCACAATGATGCCATCATCTGCTACCATTCCCAGCCATGCCAGGCAGTAAGTGGTGACCCAGCTCCCAGTGGACACCATGGCAGTGCAGCCATACAGCATACACCTGCAGACCCCCCTTCTGTGGACACCAGCAGATGCCAGCACACACATGCAGCACTGTGGTCATCAAGGGTGTTGAGGGGTCAGGCTGCACCACAGACTGGGTGTGGCCACAATGCTGGGACAATCCACGCTGTACACATGGGCCAGTGTTGAGAATACTCCAACACCAGTGTGCCTGTCTGATCGTATGTGCCCCCCAGCCACATACCGCACATCTGTACAGACAGCACAGCCACTGTGTATATGTCACCGTGAGCATCCCATGCCAGTGGTACAGCATCTGTGGGTCGCACAGCAGCATAACAGTAGCGTCCACTGTCCGTAAGCACCTGGAAGTTGGGCCTGTCACTGTGTACAGTGGTCATCACTGCCCTACACACCATAGGCATTGCTGTGTCCCTCTCACTATTGGCCCCCTTGATACTGTAGTGCATGCTGTGCACTGTAGCATGAACTACAGTTTGACAGTTGCATGCAGCACCACCACCCGTGCCTGTGCTGTGTAGTCCCTTGGGGCACAATATGCTATGCTGTACTGTACAAATGTAGCCTGCAGCTTCCACCATGCACTCCCGGACTGACCTACAGGTGGAGCTGTGGGCCCCTGCAATAATGCTGGGCAAACTGCATGCAAATCGGGCACAATGAGATGCTAATCTGGATGCTTGCCCAGAGACTACCTAAGTAAGCTTATTTGCATGTCACTTTTGAATATAGCAAAGTTTAGCCCCAGGCAAATGTGATTGCACAGGGCAAATTGCTTAGCTCCACGCTAAAGCTGTGCAAATGTGTTAGCACGGCACAAATGTTTTGGAAATATTATACATCTTTGCACAGTGTAATTTCACATGCACTGCTGCTTGCAGCTTTCCTGGGTCTATGCCTTTGCTGACACACACATTGGCCACATAGTTCACTTCTACCTTCCTTCACATCGCTGTGAACTTGGCTGCTGTTGTGGCGTGCACTTCCTGGTTGCTATATTCAGAGCTGTCTTATTCCTGGGCTATGTTTGCACTGCACTCCCAGTCCAGTTTGCCCAGATTCCTTAGCATGCTATGTTCAGCAGGGTTGGCAATGAGGCTATCCCTTTTGAATATAGCGGGCTATTGGGTCCGGGCTAATTTAGCATGCCGGGCAGTACTAATTAGGCCCCGGGGCAAAGTTTTGAATATCTGGCCCCCAGTGTCTTAAGCACAGTTTAAATGCTAGATATGCATTGTTTATGTTGTCAGTCATTTTTTCCATTCTGTATGTGTGATTTATTAATTCTCTCCAGGTGGAGAACTGGGGTGTGGTAGATGTCAACCATAATTTTATTTTTTTTTTGCCATCACCATCAATATGTTAAAGAGTTTTCTGATGTTTGAGTCTCTGCACCCTCAGGAGCATCTAAAAACAGAACCATGTGTGCTGTTATATCCATTACTCCCCCAAGAGCTGCAGTACTATATTTCCTCTAGTAGGAGGTTGTGAGTGTCAGGTGGTATTTAGCCTGTCTGTCGAGGGTGGTAAAGTAGCATTTAACCAACATCCAAGAATACTCCCACCATATATAGGAAGTTGTAACACTGTGAATGTGTTTTTGACAATATTCCCATTTGCGGTCTGTAAGCACAGTGACTAAGTCTCTTTCCCAGACCTGTCTGACATGTAATACTGTCATTCTCTGGGCCAGAATCAAAGCTTGATACAATCTGAAGATCAGATGTCTGGTTGATGTACATGTATAATGAGCTGTATCAAAGAAGGGGTCTCTTGTTCTGGGGGGGGGAGCTCTCACTAAGGGTCGGACAAAGTATTGCACTTTCAGGTACATAAAAAAATGTGTCTATGGAAGAGCATATGTAAGCAAAAACCCATGACATAGTATGGGGTTATTGGGGATTTATTAACATCCTGGGTGAGTTGTGAGGCACGAGGCCACAGGCTGAGTGTCCTCAAAGCACCCGGGGTGCTGATTAATCCTCAAGAACCCCATGCACTGGAGTGGATTATTGTGCTTCTAACATGGGTTATGTCCAAAACATAGAAAGGGTTTTATATTGTGTTTAAAGACCAAAAAATGTACTGTATCCTACCACATTGCAAAATAGTCCCTCATAAGTAATGCAGTCTGCATTGCTGTTATGCACATAGAAATGTCACACATACAGTACTGACATGATTTGTGACATTTGCTGTGCATAGCACTGTCTCCTACCTTGCTTACCACCTGCAGTTTATGTCCTCCCCCCAGTGAGTGGCAAGTGTACAGGACAATGCAGGACTGCTGTATGGGAATGGTATGTCCTGCTCTGTTCTGAGGATTATACCTCTATCTGATACACATACTCAGCCACAGAGCTGTCAGACATGCTGCTGACACAGACACAGCACAGCTGGTGAAGACACACATATACCCCCGGAACAGGAATGCTCTGCTCAATGTCTCCGCTGCAGTCCCCCTCTCTCTCTCTCTCTCTTTCTCTCTCTCGCTCGCTAGCTCTCTTTCTGAGACTCCTGGTATCAGTAACAGCAGTGTCTGTCACATGGAGATAATAGCACTGCCATCCAACAGCATCGTGGCCATAATTACAGCACAGCAATCAAGTATGATCTTGGAGGTAACTGCAGCCCGTGGATGGAACATGGCTTGGAAATACGGTAGTACTGGTCTGATCAGCCCCTGTTGGAGGCTGACTGAGGGACAATTATTGTACCTTTTGGAACCAATGATAGATTTGGTGATACAGAGGAGCAGCCCTCTTGTCTTGACATCGCAAAGAGGTCTGCAGACAGGCTGCGCATAAAGAACCAAACCCTACTGAACCTGACAAGGACAATAACCACACATGGATGGAAACCAGAAGAGAACTATTGCAATATAGGTCCGGTCAGTTTCTATCAGTGCCCGGAAGTCTCCTGTACCGGGAGTAGCTGGGTTTGGGGCAGGATAGTGAGGGGCAATGCTCGTCTTGTAGATCCCCCTGTTTCAAAGCCAGCAGCATAGAGAAAATAATTTGTCTCCCTGACCCGCACAGAGACAAACAGCCCATGTTTGCTACCGAGGATAGTGGGATTTGGTACTGGGACAGTGAAGAAGAGCTATCCCCTAGTAGATGCTGGAGTCTGACCACCTGCAGTTTAGACAGGGTCAACAGGAGATGGTTTTCCTTATGCAGATCCCGGAGTTCATTTGTCAGAAGTAGAGAATAATCCTTCTCAGAGGTGACCCACATGGGGATGCACAGGCCACAGTACTCCAGATGTGGTCTTACATGCCATATCTGGTACCAGCTACAGTGAGGGATATTTTCTCTCTTATAATTCCTGGAATTTGAATGCCACTATACAGTCAATAATCAGTGGCCCACATGGGTACAGAAATACTTCCAACATAGGCAGACACAGACAGATTCAGGTAGACTGAGGGCAGAGCACAAATTGTTCACTCCCACTTGCTGTCTCCCTACTTTACACAGCTGCCAGTCAGTTTTGGTTTTCCCTACAGGTAACAAGACCTGGGGGCAGATCTCCTGAGTTGCTCCACGGAATCATGGATTAAAAAGGGCATTTACTCCATGGCTTGGTACTGCTCCTACACCAATCGGGTTGCACGTTTCTGTCAACCTATGTTGTAAGCTCCTTTAAGATGATGGTAGCAGGCACCAAACAGGAAAGGGATCTTGGGGTTATCATCTCTGATGACCTCAAGGTAGGGAAACAGTGTGACAAGGCAGCAGGTAAAGCAAATAGGATGCTGGGATGTGTAGGCAGAGGCATCACCAGCAGGAAAAGGGAGGTCATAATTCCGCTATACAAGACACTAGTGAGGCCCCACCTGGAGTACAGTGTACAGTTCTGGAGACCATACCTACGTAAGGACACAGACAGGGTAGAGAAGGTTCAGAGGAGGGCAACAAAGATGGTGCATGGATTGCATCACAAGTCCTAGGAAGACAGGTTGAAGGAACTGAACATGTACTCCCTGGAGGAGAGGAGGGAGAGGAGATATGATAGAGACATACAAGTATCTCACAGGAGGAACAGGTGCAGCAATACAGTATTTTAAGCGAAAAAGATGTTCCAGGACTAGATGGCATGGGATGAAGTTGGAGGAGGACGATTCAGAGGAAACATGAGGAAGAATTTCTTCACAGAATGGGTGGTGGACAAGTGGAACACCCTGCCAGAGGAAGTGGTGGGGCTGAAACAATCACGGGATTTAAGAATGCATGGGATAGACATAAAGGAATTCTGGAGGTCAGGGGTAAGGGGCAACAGACTTCTAGGAAAACATAAACTGAACTTACAAGCTCAAATGGGCAGACTGGGTGGGCCATAGGCCCTCATCTGCCGTCACTGTCTATGTATCTATGTAGGTTATTTTTTTTCTTTCATACTACTTCTAAGGGGCTAGCAGAGTATTGTTTTGGGGTTGTTGGAATTTTGAAACCTATTTTGATGTGTTGTAAGTGGGCTGATTTGTCTTGTTGTTTCACTTGGTAGCAGGCTGAGCTTTTCTTACTTCTTAAAAAGGGCTAGCAGGGAACTGTTTAGGAGCTGCTGAAACTTTGAAACCTATTTTGGTGTGCTTTAAGTGGGCTGTCATTTCTTTAAATTGGAGGCCTGTTCCTTCTGATTATTCTGATTTCAAACCTATTTGGTGTGCTTTTATTGGGACTGTTTCTTTGAATTGGAAATTGGAAACCTATATCTAATTTCAAGCCTATTTTGGTGTGTTGTTGGTGAGGCTGTTTTTTATCAGCCCTATTTTTTGTGCTTTTAGTGGAGTTGTGATTGTTTTTTGCTGTCTTCAGTAGCTTTAACGTTTAGTATATAGAAGAGAAAGGGTGCTAACTGTCTGGCCAGGGGCCTCAGCTACCTGACTGTTTCTGGAATGCGCAGACTAGTCCCATTCTCGCTGCCCCTTCACCACACCCACCCCAGGTATGTAATTTCCTTTATACCAGGGGTTCTGACATCACTTCCCCAAAAGGGCAAAGGACATGCACCTGTCATAGCAGAAGCAGACATCCAGGAAAGGAACAGCAGTGAGTGAAGAGGTGACTGTTATCTCAGTGGAAGGGAAGTAACTGCAACACAAGGAACTTTCATTGTTACCTGTTTGCATTGGTGTTTGCATTGTGGAAAGGAGGGGTAAGAGTTAGAAAGAGGCTGTACAATAGTTGCTTAGTTTCTTTTTGGGTGTGGACAGGAGGGATAGGAACATACATAGCAGTTGCTCAATCTATCTAAAGTGTATGACAAAGGGGGTAAGGGAAATTGAGAAAAGGAGAAGAATGTTTTGCAATGATAGAGGGGGAGAGGAGAGACTTGGGGGAGAGTTGGGTATCCTTCATCTGGAAGTGTGGGGGGTCACTGGTGGGCAACAAGAGCACTGGGTAGGGTGGTAGGCTGCAATAACTGCAGTGCGCCAGTCTTTCTAAAAGTTGTGTGGAGGGTAGGGGGATGTTTAGTGTGCAACCAAATAGAGAAACTTGGAAAGGAGATTGAGGGTCTGCAGAAGAAACTAAGACAGGCAAGGGAGACTAGAGGAGGTTATAGCCCAACACTGAAGGGAAGGAGGGCAATTTGGGCCAACAGAGGGGAGAAGAGGGTCAGAAGAAGGGAAGCAGAGACGGGGGTCCCAGGCCAAGAAGAATGGTGTCAGGGGAAACCAGGTCAAGGGGAAAAAAGACAGCCAGGAGGAGAAAGGGACTTATGAGGGGAGGAGGAGAAGTGGCAACAGTCATGGAGTCAAAAGGAGGGAACAGGCTACTATGAGGGGAGAGGAAGTGGGTATTGGAGAAGGGTCTTCAGAAAACTATTTTACAGTACTAGAGAGGAAGGAGGAGGAGGAGGAGGGAGGTGATGAAATTGGAGGAGTAACTGATAGATGTCTGGATGAAACTGGAGTGGGAGGAAGTTCTGCTGGGGGAATTACAATGGGGCAGAATGGGGAACTACTGTGCAGGAGGAAGAGGAAGAGCTGGAGTGAGAGGTGAGGAGAAAGGGAAGCAAGCAGTTAGTAAGAGGGGTGAAATCTTAGTACTGGGTGACTCAATACTAAGAGGAGTCAGGTGGGCTAGCAAAGGGGAGAGGCATAGTCGCATTTGGGTGGAGGCCATGCCGGGAATGACAGCGGAAAGGGTGGGACAATCTGTTCTAAAATATGCTAGAAGGGGTAGGAACAAGCCTCATTTAATTATACTTTTGGGGATGAATGACCTGGCTGACAAGACGGTAACTATAGTCCAGAGGAGGTTTGAGGAACTAGGACAATTATGTGAGGGGGCAGGAAGATCAGTAACTTTCTCAGAGATACTTCCATTGCTCAGGGTAAGCATAGCAAGAAAGCTGAAAATAGAGGAATTTAATGGATGTCTAAGAACCTCGTGTCATGCTAAAGGGTATGGGCTGGTGGGGGGACCTGGGAGGACAGTAGTCTCTATGCCAAGGATAGACTACACTTGAGTGCAGAGGGAAAGAAAGTGTTGAAACAGAGGATGGAGGAGTACACAGAGGAAGTTGGGAATTTAAACTAGGAGCAGGGGGGTGGCAAATGGGCAAGGGATATGCAGAGACCACAGATTGGAAAGCAATATGAGCTTACCCCCCATACCGGTGACAAAGGACAAAGGGCAAGTACTACTGGCGATGCTAGTAAAGAAGGGCAGGATGGGGAGGGAGGGGTGGAAGGTGGTCACCCTGAATGCTAGGGGGAAGAAAACTGCAGAGCTACAGACTCATGGCAGAGGGAGAGGTGGACATTGTAGCCATCACAGAAACATGGGCCACTGAATACAATGACTGGGACCTGTCGATATTAGGGTGCATGTTATTTTGTAGGGATAGAGTGATTGGGAAAGGAGGGGGGGTGGCACTATATGTGATGGAAGGACTGAGGTGTGTACGGGGGGAAGGGGAGGAGGGTAGCACGGAGTCATTATGGGTGCAAATCCAGGATTCCAAGAACAGGACTCTCAGGATGGGAGTGGTGTACAGGCCGCCATGCCAGAGAGAGGAGTTAGACAGGGAACTAACGGGACAGATCAGGAGGACCTGCGAGAAGCATAGTGTGATGTTTGTGGGAGACTTCAACATGCCAGGAGTGTATTGAAGTATCCCAACTACCAGGAATAGAAGGGAGCAGGTACTGCTGGATGCCTTCCAGGACAGCTTCCTGATGTAAATAGTCAGTGAACCAACCAGGTTGGGGAATATCCTTGACCTTGTGCTGGCAAATGGGGAGTTTGTGAGGGAACTTAGGGTGGAAGAACCACTGGCGAGGAGTAACCACCACTCAGTATGGCTCACATTAGATATGGGTAAGGAAGGAGTGGAATCTGGCACAAGGGTGCTGGACTTTGGGAGGCCTGATTTAGGGAGGATGGGGGTTGGGGTACCTGGCCAGAATTCAACCCAGTATGGGCGCTAACCAGAGGTGGGAGCTCATATAGCTGGGGATAGTGGAGGCAACCAGAACCTGCAGCAAGGCCCAGAGCAAGAAGTCTAGGGCTAAGAAACCGAGCTGGGTGAGCAGGGAGGTCATGAAAAAGGTAAGGAGGAGAAAAAGAGCTGCCTCTAGTACGTACAAGGAAAACAGGGACAGGGGAGGAGTACCTGAAGGAATCAAAGAAGGTGACAAGGGCAGTAAGGGCAGCCAAGACATCTATGGAGCTCAGGCTGGCACAGGGCATTAAGAAGGGGGAGAAGGACTTCTTCAGGTACATCAGGGAGAAAAGGAACTGTAAGGTCCATATAGTAAGGATTAGGAAGGAGGGGGGTTGGGTGGAAGCAGGGGGTGATAAGGCAGAAGCACTAAATGATTACTTCTGCCGGTATCTACTAAGGAGAAGAAGGGTGATATCCAAGGGGAGGGAGGGAAGAAAGCAGGGGAGGGGCGACAGATGGGGAAATCATGGAGGGCAGGGTTCTGGAGGGTTTGAGGGCACTGAGGGTGGACAAGGCACCAGGCTCAGATAGCATTCACTCCAGGGTACTGAAGGAGCTGGCAGAGGTCCTGGCGGGACCTTTGGCAGACCTGTGTACCTCAGGATTGGAGGATAGCTCATGTGGTGCCCCTCCACAGGAGCAGCCCCGAGGATGAACCGCAGAACTACAGACCGGTGAGCCTCACATCCATCGTGGGTAAGCTGATGGAGACTATCCTGAAGGAGAGGCTGGTGGCCCTCCTGGAGGCCAAAGGACTACAGGACAGCGGACAACATGGCTTTGTATGTGTCAGATCCTGCCAAACCAACCTGGTGGAGTTCTATGACTGGGTTACTAGACAATTGGACGATGGCCATGCAGTGGATGTCCTGTACCTGGACTTCAGTAAGGCGTTTGACTCTGTGCCACATGGGAGGCTGGGAAGTAAGTTGGGAGGCACAGGGGTGGGTGCAAAGCTGGTGAGATGGGCAGGGAACTGGCTTCAGGGAAGGCAACAGAGGGTGGTGGTGGGTGGGGAGCTTTCATTCCCAAGGGTAGTGATAAGCAATGTTCCACAGGGCTCTGTGTTGGGACTAGTGTTTGGGATATTCATTGCAGACATATCATTGGGCATCAATTCTTTTCTTTTCAGTTCTTGATCTGGTGCTCACAGATAGGGAACATGTACAGGAAATAATGGTCAGGGAGCCACTGGGATGAAGTGACCATTGCACAGTGTGGTTCCAGTTGGATATGGGCAGCAAAAGCATCCCGACTAAGACCAAAATCTTGGCTTTCAGGAGGGCGGACTTCAGGAAAACGGGCAAAGTGCTAGGGAACCATCTGGTGGGCATCAGAGCAGACATGGAGGTGGACCAAATGTGGTCCATCATTAAGGAAGGAATACTGGTTGCCACAGATGAGTGCATTAGGCTTGGGGTAAGAACACAAGGGCCAAAGCGCCCAGCTGATTCATTTCTGGGGTTGCCCAGGCAGTAAGGGAAGAGAGGTTGGCTTATAGAAAATTCAGGAAGACCAAGAGAGAGGTGGATAGGGAAAATTACCTAAGGTTGGCTAGTGAGGCAAGTAAGAAAGTCAGGTGAGCAAAGGCACAGAAGGAGCTGCAGATAGCTGAAGGAATTAGGAAGGGGAGAAGGCTTTCTTTTATATATAAGTGAGAAAAGGGACAAGAAGGAAGGGACTGTTAGGCTTAAGAAAGGGGTGGAGTGGGTGGAGGATAATGGGGGAAAAGCAGAGACACTAAATGAATACTTCTGTTCCGTCTTCACCAGGGAGAAGGACGGACCAGTGCCTTCAGGAGGGAAAAGAGGAGCAGGGGGGCAGGGAACACAGATGTAGTGATAGAGGAGGACAGAGTGAGGGAGGGGCTGCTGGCATTGAAGGTGGAGAAATCACCAGGCCCGGACGGAGTACATCCAAGGGTACTAAAGGAACTGGCTGAGTAGCTGGCAGGGCCACTGGCAGACCTATTTAATAGTTCACTAGAGACAGGCGTAGTACCGCAGGACTGGAGAACAGCACATGTAGTGCCGCTCCACAAAAGCGGTCCCAAGCATAACCCAGGGAATTACAAACCAGTCAGTCTGACCGCCATTGTGGGCAAGCACATGATGACCATACTAAAGGAAAGGTTGGTGGAATATCTAAATGAGCATGGTCTCCAGGATGAGAGGCAGCATTGGTTCGTGGGAGAGACTGTGTCAAACAAATCTGATTGACTTCTTTGACTGTGACAGTAGACAGGGGCTAAGCAGTAGACATCCCCTATCTTGATTTTAGCAAGGCCTTTGACTCTGTGCCCCACAAAAGGTTGATCAGGAAGTTGGTGGATCTTGGGGCTGGGGAAAAGATGGCCAGATGGGTGGAAAACTGGCTGAAGGACAGAACCCAGAAGGTGGTTGTGGGGGGAGTGTTATCTGGTACAAGACAGGTAACCAGTGGGGTCCCACAGGGCTTGATGCTAGGGCCGGTGTTGTTCAATGTCATCATCAGTGACGTTGGAGATGGCATTAAGGGCAAAATGTGCCTATTCGTGGATGACACCAAGCTCTGTGGGAGAGTGGACACAGCTGAAGGGACACAGGACCTACAGGAAGATCTGGAAAAGCTATGGAGGTGGTCCAGGACCTGGCGGCTTGACTTCAATGCCGAGAAATGCAAAGTTATGCATACTGGATCCAAGAATCCTAGGACAGAGTACTACCTGGGTGGAGTCCAAGTATCTGCATCAGAGGAGGAGGAGAAGGACCTGGGAGTCATGATCACTGGTGACCTGAAGCACTCCACACCATGCAAGAAAGCAGCAGCAAAAGCAAACAAGATGCTCGGATGCATATCTAGGAGGATCAGTAGTAGGAGAGAGGAGGTTATACTACCCTTGTACAGGTCACTGGTAAGGCCGCATCTAGAGTATGGAGTTCAGTACTGGTGCCCACACCTCAAAAAGGACATTAACCTGCTGGAGAAGGTCCAGAGGAGGGCTACAAAGATGACAGCTGGTCAGCAGGGTAAGGCATACGAGGAGAGGTTGAGGGCACTGAATGTGTACTCCCTGGAAGACAGAAGTGAGAGAGGAGACATGCTTGGGACCTTCAAGTACTTGAAAGGGATAAATAAGGTTGATAAGGAGAGTCTCTTTAAGCTGAGTGGCAACCATTACACAAAGAGGCACAGTCTTAAGCGGGAAGGTGGGAGGTTTAGGAGGGAGGTCAGGAAGCACTTCTTTACAGAGAGGGTGGTGGGCACTTGGAATGTGCAGCCATAAGAGGCAATCTCATTGAAGACAGTGGGCAGCTTCAAGAGAGGCTGGGACAGGTATGGGGGAGGCTAAGGGTCATGGGTAGGAAGGATGGGAGGAGTGGGGAGGGAGGAGAGGGACATTAGCTCAAGCTGTGGATCCTGCAACACGAGCAGACTTGACAGACCAAATGGCCTTCTTCTGCTGGCTTCTTCATATGTTCATATGTATCAAGAGCAAGACCAGTCTGTTTGCTGATGACACCAAGATGGGAGCAGAGGTGGACAACCTAGGGGGATGGCAGGGGTTGCAGGATGATCTGGCAAAGCTGGAAACCTGGTCAGACACCTGGCAACTGGGGTTCAATGCCCAAAAGTGCAAGGTGCTGCATTTTCGGGTGACAAGCCCAAGGAGGCATTACCAGCTGGGGGGAGTGCAGCAAGCAGAGACAGAGGAGAAGGATCTGGGGATGCACATTACAGGGTCAATGAACTTGGCACAATGTAGCAAGGCAGCTGCAAAGGCCAACAAAATGCTGGGTTGCATTGCAAAGGGTATATCCTCGAGGAGGGGGGAGGTGATTCTGCCACTGTATAGATCATTAGTTAGACCACACCTGGAGTACTGCATGCAGTACTGGCTCCCGTATCTGAAGAGGGATATTAAGTTACTGGAGGGAGTGCAGCGCAGTGTGATAAAGATGATCAAGGAGCTTGGGGACTTACCGTACAAGAGGAGGCTGAGGGAATTGAACGCGTACTCGCTGGAGGACAGGAGGGACGGGGGATATGATTGAAACCTTCAAGTACATGAAAGGAACAAACAAGACAGGTAAGGAGGAGCTGTTCAAAATAAGAAAGGGGAGGGGAGGGACATCTGGGGCCATGATATGAGACTGGAGGAACGAAGGTTCAGGAGAGAGATGAGGAGACACTTTTTTATGGAGAGGGTGGTAGCTGGGTGGAAAGCGTTACCGGAAGAAGTGGTATCCAGTAGAACAGTGGACTGCTTCAAAAGGGGCTGAGACAAGGCAAGGGGAGGGTCAATGGAGGGGAAGGGAGGGGCAGCTGCAGAATAAGGGGTGCTAGCTGCACATTCAAGTAGACTTGATAGACTGCAAGGCCTTTAACTGCTGGCAAATTTTGTATGTTTGTATCATTAAATGTACAAAAATCCCTGTCCTGCATAAATTGAAAAATAAAATGAAGTCCCAGCTGTTCCCATATTTTGTGTCCTCTATGTATACTAGCTGATGGAAACTCATTGTTGTAAGGGAGAGAGGAAATTAGAAGTCTGTGGGTGCTAAATCCAGCCGTGCTCAGAATCCCGTATGAAATGTTAATAACTGACCTAGTATAAGGGTTAATTATGAACTGGCGATCGTAAATACACCAGTCTGATTGGCTGAAAGCTCTTTGAAGCCGTGATGATATCAAGCTACATCATTACAGCTTCAAAAAAGCTCCGGTGCCACCAGCCTCCTTACTAAGCCATATTAACAAACTCCTCCGACCCTAAATGCTCGCCTGTAGATTTTTCAAACCGGGTAGCAATGGTGAACATCTGGTTTACGCAGGAGCACGTAAGTAATTACTCGAAAGCCTCACAAAATGTCCAGCTATTTTAAAACTAAGCCTTATCTGAACTCTAATTCAATTCTTTACACAGTGCCCAGCGAACATGTTTCTCACCCGCTGAAGCACGCGCTCGTTTCAAAACGGCAGCGGCAGTGGCAACACTTGCTACACTTAGTGAACTCGTCCTCACTCCCGTTGCTTCCAAATCCTTAGTTATCGATCAGCAGCGTAATTTTTCTTTCATTTACTAAACCTCACTCGGCATGTCTGAGTCCATCGCTCAGTACCGCATTTATCGGGAGACCAGGGACCACGGACGACACACAGAGACTGCAAATACCATGGCAGAGTAGCAGCTTCACACACTAACAGAGCTCAGTCACCATGTAGCAGCAGCACCATCTGCTGGAGAAAGTAGAAACTGTGCACTTTTTAATTAAAAGGTATACTTCCACATCACAAATACAATAAAAAAAGTATTTAAACATTTTTTTAAATAAATGAACTGAAACTTTAAGCAGTTCATAATAGCAATAAGTCCTCCAGGGTGTGGAATATGGTGATATTGTCGCTTCTGGATGGTTGGACGCACTCGGCCTGCGGCCTCGTGCCCAACCACCCGAGGCATGACGATATCCCACGATATACCACACCCTGTCGTGCTTTATTGCTTAATTCTAACATGGGTTGGCAGAAATGCACAACCCGATTGGTATAGGAGCAGTATGGAGCCATGGATTAAATACTCTATTTTTTTTTCCCAATTGTTTAACCAGGTGAGACACACTAAGCAGTGTCAGTGGCTCAGTAGATAACACACTCGCCTCTGAGGCCGGGAGATCAGAGGGCTGTGGGTTCAGTTCCTACATCTGGCACTTGGGTTAATATCCCAGTACTGATACTGTAGTGCAGCATGAGAGGGGTGCTGCACTTCTGAGGTGCAGTCTTTCGGATGAGACGTTAAACCGAGGTCCCATCTGCCTGGATTGGTGGTAGTTCAGGTGGATGTTAAAGATCCCATGGCACTTATCGAAAAGAGTAGGGTAATTTCCCCAGTGTCCTGGCCAAATTTCCCTCATTCACTAAAAATACCACCAACAGCTTAATCTGGTTCAAAGTCAGTTGGCATTCATCTATTCCCTTCCCGGGTTGTGCCTGAAAATAGGCAGGATTGTCTAGTGCACTTACCCGGTCAACAAAAACCAAAATTAAAAAAAGCTGAAAGCTTGTTTACAGGTGCAACCTGGGAGCACAGAGAAGTTAAGTGACTTGCTCAGGGTCACACAGTATGCAAGTGGGGGCTGTGGGATTCAAACCCAGGACTCCAGATTTACAGCTCAGAGCCTTAAACCACTGCGCTATACTGCCTCCCATGGTTCTGTGGAGTGACTGAGGAGATCTGCCCCTGTGTCTCGTTACCTGCAGGGAAAACCAAAACTGAGTGGCAGCCATATAAAATAGGGAGATAGCGAGTGGGAGTGACTAATTTGTGCTCCGTCCTCGATCTCCATGAATCTGCCTCTGTCTGTGTTGGAAGTATTTCTGTCCCCATGCAGGCCATTGATTGACTCAATAGTGGCATTCAAACTCTGGGAATTATAAGAGAGAAAATATCCCTCACTGTCGCTGGTACCAGATGTGGCCTGTCTGTCCCCATGCAGGTTACTTCTGAGAAGGATTATTCTCTACTGCTGACAAATGAACTCTGGGATCTGCATAAGGAAAACCATCTCTTGTCGACCCTGTCTAAACTGCAGGGGGTCAAACTCCAGTATCTACTAGGGGACAACTCTTCCTCACTGTCCCAGTTCCAAATCCCACTGTCCTCAGTAGCAAACACTGGCTGTTTGTCTCTATGTTGGTCAGCGAGACATTATTCTCTCTATACTGCTGACTTTGAAATGGGGGGGATCTGCAAGAAGAGCACTGTCCCTCACTATCCTGCCCCAAGCCCAGCTACTCCTGGTACCAGAAACTTCCGGGCACTGATAGAAATTGACCAGACCTATACTGCAATAGTTCTCTTCTGGTTTCCATCCATGTGTGGTGATTGTCCTTTCCAGGTTTGGTGGGGTTCGGTTATCTGTGCGCACCCTGTCTGCAGAGTTCTTTGTGATGTCAGGACAAGAGGTCTGATCCTCACTATCACCAAATCCGTCATTGGTTCCGAAAGGTATCTGTCCCTCAGTCAGCCTCTGACAGGTACTGATCGGACTAGTACTGCTGTAGTTCTGAGCCCTGTTCCATACCTGGGCTGCGATTACCTCCAGAAAGATGCTTAATCGCTGTGCTGTAATTATGGCTACAATGATATTGCATGGCAGTGCTATTATCTCCATGTGACAGGCTCTTCCGTTACTGATACTGGGAGTCTCAGACAGAGAGAGAGAGAGACAGAGCGAGTGAGAGAGGCACTGCAGTAGGGACATTGAGCAGAGCATTCCTTTTCTGGCTATATGTGTGTGTCTTCACTAGCTGTGCTGTATCTGTGTGTCTGTGTCAGCAACATATCCAATAGCTCTGTGTGTGGGTGTGTGTATCATCGAGAGGTGCGATTCTCAGAACTGTGGGAAAAATGTGTGAGCTGGAGAAACGGAGCAGGACATACCATTCCCATACAACAGTCCTGCATTGTCCTGTACACTTGCCACTCGTTCTGGGGGGATAAGCTACAGGTGGTAGGCAAGGTAAGACACAGTGCTATGCACAGCAAATGTCACAAATCATGTCAGTGATGTATGTATGACATTTCTATGTGCATAACAGCAATGCAGGCTGCATTACTTATGAGGGACTATTTTGCAATGTGGCAGGATACAGAACCTTTTTTCAGTCTTTAAACATGAGAAAACACCCTTTCTGTGGGTTTTCCTGTGTTTTGGACATAACCCATGATATAAGCGCAATAACCCACTCCAGGGTATAGGGTAATTGGGGATTAATCAACACCCCAGGTGTGTTGTGAGGCACGGGGCCGCAGGCCGAGTGTCCTCACAGCACCTGGGGTGTTGATTAATCCCCAATAACCCAATACCCTGTTGTGGGTTATTGCTTACCTACTGGGGGCTCCTCCCTCCTTTGTGACATGGTAAACAGTACCAGTGGGAGATGCAGCATGTTTCCCTCTATAATAGGGACTTCCAGTGCATGCTGTAATTACCTGTTGTCTACTACAAGACAATACGTATTTGCACCGCAGCATGATAGATTTGTAAATGTGGCAGGAAGAGACCACCTTGTGCCTTGGGGAGATAAAGTACTGAGATACGAACCTTTTGTCTTTTCCCTTGCCGTAAGTATCTAGATATTAACTTTTGCCACTGTCTAAAATAAGAAATCTGTGGTGCAAGTGTGACCATTTGAACTAGATGCAATAGCCTTGGGAGTAAATTCATGCACACACTATCTGCTCTTTGAATCAAGGTAGGGGCAGTTTAGACCAGGTTGTGACACCTTTATGAAGTACTTATGTAACCCGGGCGGCCACAACTACCAGGTGGGAGTCTCCGGGCGTTGGGTTGGTGTTATTTTTTGTGTTATTAACGCTGTGCGGTGCCTCCATTATGTAACCCCCTCCTGGGACCTGGGCTCGGGGAGAAAACTGTCACTCGGTATGTTGGCTAGGTTTGGCTACTCTGCACTGGGGTAGCCAAGTATTCTGGACACAGGAAGCAATAACTGAATGTCCATACAAGGAGTTGGGATTCTAAAGAGTGGCTTTTATTCACAACAAAAAGGAACAATAAAGCATAGACGGACCCCCATGGGGCTACACTCCTGGTAATGCAGATTTCTTCTGAACAGATACACATCTTCTTAAATCTTAAACCCTTGGGTTTAGCAACACACAGGGCACTCGGCCCGGACTTGACTCTTCTCTGGTTTCCCTGGCTCGGCTCCCTTGCCAGCCCTTGAACTACTTATCCATTTATCATGGAGATTTAATGGTGGCTCCCTATTCCACCCATGAGCACTTCTGGCTCCATCAGGGAATCTTCTTTAAACAATCCCACGTCTGGGTACTTTCCTCAGGCACTGGCCAAGTACCTGAGAGAAAGCAATAGGTGTTCTAAAGCGAACTCGTAGAGGTGACTCTGGTCATGCCAGATGGGGGGGTCTCCCACCTCTTGCTCCCATAAATCATACCTGGCCATTCCTCTGGACTTTAACACCTCATCTCTGAAAACACTTAACTTTGTAGATTCTCTATAAATGTATGTCACATTTAATCTACTGTTTCTTCCATCCCACATGTGCTGAACTTGAAGCATACTTAATGAGTGGCTCTGTCCATTCCTCTAGTCCCCCACAGAGTTAAGCAGTCCACTTCCCACAACTTTTAAAACTGTACTTGGCAGTCTTTTCCTGACCCCACAGTAGCAGTCACTTAGGATCAACTTGTTACAGGTGAAAACACATTGGCCCTTTAGCAGAGCAAACTCACCCCTTGGTTACAGGTGCCCCACAGGCTTTTTCTCTTCCGAAACAATGAAACTTCCAGGTGCCTCAGCACAAATCCTCCCAGGCAGCTTCTTTTTCTACTAGCCGAGCCAGGAAAATTGCCCCAGAAGCAGGCTGATTCCCTTCCCCCACCCCCGCAGGGATGGGGCACTGAAACTTTGGATAGCGATCTCCACCACTTCAAACAGGCACTGTTGTGTTCCTCTTGAGGTGAGAACACACACCTAAACTAAAAAATATAGCTCTCTGGCAGAGCTAAGGGCTCTGAGGGCCTGCAGCTGCAGCACACCTCTTCTCTCTACTGAGCCCACATACTGACTACTACTGATTACTTCACATCCTCCCAACATTCTATCCTAACTTCCCTAGCTGTAACATTCCAAAGTGGCTTGTGCAGCTGCGACAGTTCTAAAATGATGTCATCCCTCAGTTTCAGCTGAGACTGAGAACAGAGTGAGACAGTGTGAAATCCATTTAAATGGAATTTCACAAGCTGCTTTCCCTGCCTGCCACTAGGTCTAACTGGGATTCTTGTAACCCCAGGTAACAGGGGGGGTTACACTTAGTTTAAAGGAAAGCAGCACAAAACAGTGGAGACAATCACCAGGGCTGCAAAAATGCCCATTTAAAACAACCTATAAGGTTTAAACTGAATTCAGCTAACCTTTCTCCAGATATTTAGCTTTTTAATCTTGCTCCTTGAGGTGCCATGTCAAAAGTGCCGCCGCAACGGAAGACGGAGTGTGCCCCTGGCATCCTGTCCTGTGCTGGAAGGCTCATAAAAATGACGAGCGAAGTGCATCTACCCGGGAGAAAAAGAAACATTGTGGCATGTAGAAGTATGTTAACTAAACCTCTACAACCAATTCCCAGTGAAAACGGAGCTGTGTAATGTACTTTAAATCATTATGAAAGTTGCAGCTCTGAGTTCGGTCATGTGCAGTAGCACTATGGTCTTAGTCTCATAGTTAACTGTATCCATACGTGCAACCACGTTATAAGGCGTTGGCTACTTCATTAACAGTTTGTTTTCTGTAGTGGGTAACAGTAACAAGACCTTTTCACATGGCTCAAAACCTTTTTCTTTTACCCCATGGTCATAATATACTTTCTGCTGTTTTTGGACTTCTTCCAGATTACAGTGGGTAATTTCCACATATTTTGCCAGTTTGTTTTTCAGTACTCACATATAAGATGGAATAGATTCTTTCTGACTGGGGTTATCTTCCCATGTTTCTTTTATTACATCTAGTGGCCCTCTACAGTAGGTTGCCTACCATACAGTATTTCACAGGGTAAAACAAGCATTTGTCAATGCCGAATGTTTGCTTGCTGGCATTGGCATTGATAGTGTAGGAGTTAGAGAGCTGCATAATAGGAATGGCAGTGACGTATTGAGCTGAAGCCAACCCCACCACCACCCTGCAGAGACTGACAGGCACTGGGGTGTGCCTTTGGGTCGTCAGGCATAATGGCCACGCCATTTCACCACACCCTACACTGCAGACACTGACAGGTGTCACGGTGTGCTTAGGGTCTTTGGCCCTTTGCTCACCCCATTCCATCAGGAAATCGGTGAGGCGGGTCTCATTATAGGAGAATAGGGTGAACTTTGGGCGAAGAGTCCAAAGCACACCTCGATGCCTCTCACTGGCTGCAGGGTATGAATGGTATGAGCATTACAGGTGAGAATCCCAAGTCACACCCCCCGATGCATTCAATCTCTACAGGCTGGGGCGTTATGGTCGGAAACCCTAACGCCTCAGGCGTTCGTTGGCATTTTCCCTCCAAATTTTCAACAGGATTTTTTTGTGACCCCCTCCTACCTTATGAACAGTGGCAATATCAGTTTGTTAGCCGAAAGCTGATTTCGCACAGCGACTACGCCATTTGGCACCACAGGTGCGAAAACACATTTCTAACAGGATGTGAAAAATGACAGCTGTACTGTTCATGGGGAGGTACAAAAAATGACGATGCTGAAATTCTGCAGAGAAAATATAAAAAAAAACTGGTGAAGTCACGATTGTGCATAGAAAATGCGCAATGCACACCCATAATGCAATTAGTTTGGGGATTTTTTACAGCAGATTGTCAACACAGGGATTTTGGAACCTCTGCTCAATAACAGTGTCACTATGATTTTCTTAATCTGTCCCGAACAGTAATTTCCAACAGCAACCATGTATTTCTGCGTTGGAAGTGCGAAAACACATTTTGGCCATGGTGTGAAAAATGACAGCTGTACTGTTCATAAGGAAGTGTAGAAAAATGCCAGTGGTGAAAATCTGGACTGAAAATATTAGAAATCCATGAAGTTACAAGGGTGCGTGGAAACTGTGCAATGGTTGCTTGTAACACAGTCATTTTATGGACTTTTTTCACCAAATTTTTAACATAGCCATTTTAACACCTCTGCTCATGAACAGTGTCACTGTGATTTTCTTAATCTGTCCCAAACATTGATTTACATGCGCCAACTAGCCAATGTATAAGCATATGGGGAAACATGTTTTGGGTGAGATGTGAAAAATGACAGCTGTTCTGCTCATAAGGAGGTGTTGTAAAATGGCAATGTTGAAAATCTGGAGTGAAAATAATGAAAAGTCGCAAACTTACGAGCATGTGTAGGAACAGCGCAACGCATGCACGTAAAACAGTCATTTTTGGGAATTTTTTTTACCAAATTTTCAATATAGAGTTTTTGGGCCTACCTCATGAAATGTGACACTGTCGTTTCGTAAATCAGTCCTGAAAGGTGGTTCCGCGCAGTGACCGCGAAATCACCTTTCGGGGCCGATTAATGCCATGACAGTGACAGAATTCATGAGGAGGGGTCCCAAAAACCCCATGTTGAAAATTTGGTGAAAAAATTCCCCAAAATGCCCGAGATATGCACTAAAGTTGAAAAAACCTATTTATTACATTATACTGCTTATAAGCATTTCCTCAGTTTGCGGTCGTTTTTAAAGAGTGCAGACGTGTTCCCGTCCACCAAGATGCGTCGCGCCAGACCCTGAGGTAAGTATGGGGTGAAGTGGGGGTGTGGGGAGGTGGATGCACAGTGGGTGGGCACGGGTGGGGAGGGTCAGGACAGTCAGCGAGGGAAGGTTTTTCTTTCAGTTTTTTTTTTCACTTAGATGACGCGGGACTTGTGCCATGCTGGGATGGGCTCCCAGCGTGGCAGCTGGAAGGCTGTTTGGGGGGGTGTGGAGCTCATGGGGGATTGGGCACACCCGTCGCCCATAGGAACTGTTGCCATGCTGGGGTGGGCTCCCAGCGTGGCACCCGATAGTCTCTTAGGGGGGAGGGAAACAATGGAGCCAATGGGGGATTGGGCACCCCGGCCATACAGACTGTTGCCACGCTGGGGTGGGCTCCCAGCGTGGCACCTGGAACTCTGTTGGGGGGGAGCACAGCACAGCCTACGGGGATTGGGCACCCCTGTCGGCTATACAGTGTGTGCGTGGGGGGGGGTACATGAGCACACAATATGCATGAGTGTGTGTGTGTGGGAGGTGCGCATGAGCACGCAATATCTTATCGCTGCTCACTGAAGCGTAGCCCTCCCTTTCAACTGTACGGCACTGCATTTTGAACTGCTGTCATAGACAGCTGCAGCATTCATTGGTGAACGGTGGCCGTGCTTGCAAACACACTGACTGAATTGGAAGACGGGTGCCACACCTCCGAAAACTCGGATGATGGCACTATGTTTCTTGCACATGCGTGCAAGCAAACATAAAAACTGTTGATGCTTATGGCACTTCTGTGTAAGTAAAAAGCAGGTGAGGTAGATAGATATTGGCTGCAGTCTTTCCTTTTGCCTTTTACAGACCTTTTTAATATTCATCTTAGGATATGACCACTTTAGGATTTTAATCACTCTAACTCTGAGCAGACTGCTTTCTCTTACTGCCTTCCCTGTATCTGGAGCTCTCCCCCCCCCGCTCAGTCTATCTCCTTTGTTCCACTCCTAGATGCACTCTCTCTCTCTCTCTCCTCCCCTTCCCCTGCCACGTATCTAGTCGCTCTGGTGCAGTTTCTCCTCCCTCTCCATCTCTCCCTTTTCTGTCTCCTCCCTCTCCCATTCCACCCCTCTCACTTCCTACTCCTTCTATTGCCCAAATCCCCTCTGCTGCCCCCCCTCCTGTTACTGCTTCAATTTAGTTTCTCACAGCACAAGCCTATGTTGCATCCTTGTTAACTGCTGTAAAATTAGCTTGTCAGTTGTTAGATGCAGTAACACCCTGTGCTACCTGGCTCATCGTAACACCTCCACCTAGTATCTTTGTTCTTCTTTTTTTATTTTCTTATTTTTGCTCCAGATCCCCCTTATCCTCTGACCCGTCACTGCCCGCCGCTCCCATACCCAGACTTGCCCCCCTGGGCAGGGATGCTGGGGGGGGCTACCCCTCCCAACGGACATCATTAGCAAGTCTCAGCTTACCCCTCTGGGTCAGGGCCACGGGAGTGAGACCCTCCTAGCGGATGTTGGAGGCAGTGGGCAGCAGAGCGGGACAGGCCGTCATGCCGGGGGACTGGCTTTTTTGTGAGTGCTTTGCTCCCCGGGGGACAGGGATGTGCAATGACGACCAGCGTCTGCTCTGCCCCCCAATCATAACAGCGCCAGTCGCAGTGGTACCCTCAGCCTCTGCCAGGGGTTAATAGGGTGCTGGACACACTTTCCCTCCCTCCCTCCCCCAGAGGAGGAGAGTAGTCCCTAGGATGCTCGATCCTTCTCCCCTGGCTGGCCTCCAACTCTCAGGTCCATTCCTGAACTCGGGTTGTCGGTGTTGCAAGCGGATATCCAGCAGCTGCGCTGGCAGGCTGGACAGTATCTTTGTTTTACTAGTATAGAATGCTCCCTTGTTTATATTTTGTATCTATGTATATATTTTGCATCCATATAATAATATTGTGATTGTACACTGTAGTCGCCTACTGACTTATTTAATTGTTATATTACTCCCTACTCCCCTTTCCCCGTGTCACATCTGCAAATAAGCCTCGGCTCAGTGTGCCTCTCCTGGTCATCAAACTTAAAATAAAGCAAAAAAATAAATTATAGCAGTTACACAGGGTATCTAGTAGTCAGTACAGCTCCTTCACCAATGCAGCATCAAAATTACTGTCCTGATCAGTAATAGTCTGTTTAGGTATGCCCACTCTGCTGAAAATGTTTGCAAGCCCTGCTGCCACTTTTGGGACTGTGGCAGTACACATTGGAATTGTCTTTGGATATGGTCAAAACAACTGGGCCAGATGGAGTACATCCAAAAGTATTGCAATGGTATTGAGGGAGCTCAAGGAAATACTGGCTGCATTCTGGCAGTTAACAATTTAACAGCTGATTGGAACAGGGGTGGTTCTGGAGGACTTGGGAGGGTGGATATAGTTCCACTACACAAAAGTGGTAGCAGGGAGGAGGCTGGCATTTACAGGCAGTCATCCTGACATTTGTGGCGAGAAAGTCAATGGAATCACTGCTGAAGGAAAGGATTGTGGAATATAATGAATCCAACTGGTTACAAGACCCGAGGCAGCATGGATTCACAGAATGCAGGTCATGTCAAATGATCTGATAGATTTCTTTGACTGGGTGACCAATGAACTAGATCAGGCTGGAGTGGTGGATGTGGCCTACCTAGATTTCAGTAAGGCATTCAACACCATTCCACATGGACTAGTAAGCAAGCTGGGTAGCTTATGACTGGAGTGAGTCCAAAGGTGGTAAACTGGATAAGAAATTGGTTAGGGGATAGGTGTCAGAGGATGGTGGTAAATGGAGTTCACTCCGAGGAAGATAGGGTGGCTAATGGGGTGCCTCAGGGATCAGTGTTGGGACCGGTCCTCTTTAATGCATGAATGCATGGGATAGGCATAAGGGAACCCTAAAGGTAGGGAAGGCGGGTGCAGAGATTAAGTAGGGTCTGTGGTGTTCTAGTAGATAGCGAAAGCGGGCAGAGCACTTTGTAATGTTTATACATTTGTGTTAGTGGCATACCTGTTCTAAATTGTTCTAATTCCTGTCACCTTGTTACCCCAATTGTGTGATCCTTTGCTGTTTTGCCTACCGTTGTACCTCCTTATGTATCTGTTCTGAACTGGATGCTTGTGAAAACAGGCAATTTTGCTCACAAGCCTTTCCAGTATAATTGATAAACTGAAACTGATCCCACCTAGAGTACTGTGTCCAGTTCTGCGAACCACATCTCCAGAAGAACATAAACAGAATGGAGATGGTTCAGACAATGGCAACTAAAATGGTGCAGGGTCTGCACCAAAGCCTGTATGAGAAGAAACTAAAGGACCTCAACAGGTAGATCAGAGGGCTGTGGGTTCAGTTCCCACATCTGGCACTTGGGTTAATATCCCAATACTGACACTGTAGTGCAGCATGAGAGGGGTGCTGCACTTCTGAGGTGCCGTCTTTCGGATGAGACGTTAAACCGAGGTCCCATCTGCCTGTTCTGGTAGTAGTTCAGGTGGAAGTTAAAGATCCCATTGCACTTATCAAAAAGAGCAGGGGAAATTTTTATTAGAGAATCAAAAACAAAATACAAAATAAGATCATCAAACAAGTACATAGGCAAAAAACAATGATAAATACAAAACAGGCAAGGAACAAAGCATATAAAGTTAAATATGTAAGTGAAACACCAAACAATTAAGCGCAAGAGAGGAAAGAAGACCAAACCTAACCCATCCAACTAACATTATTTCATAAATGAGATCCCACTTCAGACCCCAAAGTGCGAAATTCATACTCATATAGTGAATCCAATTCACTCTGTATTTGAAACAAAATTTCCTGTAATTGAACAGTCTTATTCTGAAGACATCTCAAACATCTTGCTTGCCAGATATACCATTTGATACAGGCCAGAACCACAATAATTGTACTTTGAGTCCATATGTTCCAGTCTGCCGGAATCTGTCCCAAAATTAAAACATTATAAGTCATAAAACTAAAAAGAGGTACATTCCACCAATTGGCCAATGTGGACCAAAATCCTTGAACATATGTCGTATAGTTTCCAGATGACCTTGACAAGCTAGTTCAGAACAATACCTATCCCCCAACTCTTTACGTTTTTGATTATTCTTCACATTGAGCTTCTGATGCCCTCAGAGCCATATCATATCTTGGCATTTTTTTCCGAATTCTAGGCTCTATAATACTGGCTATCAATAAAGCAGTATCCACAATATCAGGAACTTGAAATAAAGGATCTCTAAATAGCAGAAATCAACTACATGTCTATAAAATGATTTTTTCTCATGTGAAATAAACCATAAAAGCTCTATTTTCCACATTCTTATATATTTGAGTGTAATTCTAACATACTCAGGTAGAAATTTTTCTGATGAATGCCATTTCCCCCTACCCCAGGCCGTCAAAAATTCCTTTCCCCATAACTTCATACACAAAGATCCCATATCTTCACTAACAACATAGGCCTAACTGTACTATAAAAAAAATTACCAAACAAGTAGACTAGTGGTTGAACCATATTAAGACCTCCTGACTTCCAAGTTCTATAGGTATGAGCCCATTTAACTGGGTTCAATCGGCTTCCCCATAACAATAAAAAAAAAAGGCCCATTATTTTAGAATGCATACTGAAAGGGAGTGGAAACACATGTGAAACATAAAAAAATCAGAGTTATATATGTTCGAAGAAGAAACACCCTTTTTTCCGTGACATCTTCCAAGACTGCCATCTAGTAACTTTCTGCTTGGCTATGTCAAAAACCATATCCCAATTGCATTGTAATGCAGTGGTCATACCATAGTATATACCTAGCAGTTTTATATTAGTGGTAACGACAGGTATAACAAAATCTTACGGAACCAAAGCCGTGCCCAAAACCAATATCCGACTCTTCTCAAGATTAATCCTGATACCTGTAAATGGTTGCAACTCCTGAAGGTCTTGAAGAACCCTTTTCCTGAATCTAAGTTCGCCACTGCAAATACACAATCATCTGCATAGGCTAGCAACTTTTTAAAAGTGCAGCCAGTTGTAGTAACAGGTAGTACCTGAGAATCCACATCAATTCATCTTAGAACAAGATCAAGGCCAAAAACAAACAACAGAGGACACCCCTGTCGAACTCCAATATTAAGATGAACAGGGATGCCCATATGACCATTCACTAAGGGAGTAATTAGAGCCGAGGAATACAACGTTTTCAATAAACTTAAAAACAAATCTGGTATACCATGAATGTGTAAAACATCCCATATATGTTCCTGCTGAATAGCATCAAATGCTGTAGCTTGGTCTAATTACATAAGATAACCAGTTAAGTTATGGGATAACCCCTGCTCTACTAACTCCCTAATATAAATCAAGTTATGCACAATATTCCTACCTGGGACTGCACATGTTTGTGTGGAAAAAAAGCAGACTCTGTGCCACCTTTGAAAGCCGACTTGTCAAGATTGTTGCCAAAATCTTATAATCTGAAGTCAAAAGACTTAAAGGTTTCCAGTTTTTTAACAGCTGTGGGTCACCTTTTTTAAAATGAAATATCATTATATCTTTACACATACTAGGAGGAAGCCTATTTTCAAACCAAAGAGAGGTAAAAAGGGCACGTAACCATGGAAGTTATAGTTCTAAATACTTTTTATAAAACTCATTTGGAATACCATCAATGCCAGGGGTGGTACGCACAGATAATTTACTAACAGCCAATTTAATTTCAGAGTTATCAGTAGGGGCCACCAAAGCTGTCAGCTCTTCAGCCAATAAATGAGGAATGTCTAGATTGTGAAGAAACGTACTAGGCAAGGCTGGGGCAACATCCTGAAATGTAGACCGTACATAAGATTGCACAACTCTACATATTCCTCCAACATCTTGCACCACAGTACCATCACTGTCTTTTAAAGCAGTAAAACCATATTTTTCAGAACTCCGTAACTGGAGATCATATGGGTTGACTTGTTGTTTAGTACCCTTAAGCAAATATTTTTGTTGATAAAAACATTTTTCTTCTCTGAGTTTTAGAAAATCACACATTTTGTTTTTGATTTCCTTAAGCTTAGTTACTACTGATCTATCCATGAGAGATACCGGAGTCAGCAATTTCAGATACTGTGCCCTGTAACTCAAACATGTTAAATAATGATTTCTAGCTTTACATTTTGAAATGTGCAAAAACAACAATTTCAAATCCACTTTTATATTCTCCCACCATTCTATAGGGCTGTGATATAGAAAATAAAGATCCATTCGAGCAGTAAAAAAAAACTTTCATCTCTTCATCTGTGATAACTTCATGCAAAACAGCAACATTCAATTTTCAATAGGCACGACCTATCACATGTATCTGATAAGAACCTATACGGAACTTTACTATTACATGGTCAGAAGTCTCCATTGGTAAAATTATCACTTCAGAACAAGCAAGTCTCTTAGACACAAACCAATAATCGATTTGAGAAGACAAAACCCCCTTAAAAAAAGTATGTTGAGGGGATGTTTGCAAAACATCATACACATCTGCCAATTCACTATTGTGTAGTACATCACGAAGCATATTTGTATCACAGAAAACCTTCTGCGTAGCCCTTCCCCAATCCCTGGCTGCTAATCCACAGTCTTCTTAAATAAAGCTGACCTATCCGCTTTAAGTTGAGGTGCATATATATTTAGTATGTGATAAGTGCAATTTGAAAGAACTAGATCCACCATCATGGCTCACCCTGGCATAATATCAGAACTTTCAAAATGTTAACATTGATACCAGAAAAAAGGATACCCACCCCCATCACAAGTATCCTCCCCCAAAGACCATAAAGAGACACCCCTCCTCCAGTCTCTTTCAGCTTCTTTTAACTGTGTCAAAAAATGTATCCTGGTATCTTGAAGAAAAATAATGTATCTTTCCTGCAAACTAGCAAAGTTAATCTTCTTCCTATGAGAAGATTTTATACTATTAACATTAACAGTAAGAAAAACAACACCTTCTGCCATTCCAGATATGTGAGAGAGAAAAAAGGTCCAGAAAAATACTAGGACCAGACATTTTCAGTATTATGAAATAAAGAAAAGTAACTGTTCACTTTCATTTCTTTCTTTTCTTTGGTTTAGGTTTATCACACACCCCTAGGTCTGGGGCCACCTCAGCATGCGAGGGGGTCACAGAAGATATGTCTGACTCTAAACCATCCTCTTCACCATCCTGTTCAGACAAAAGGGCGTATGAATTCTGTAAGGGGAGTAAATCAGATTCAACTTGACCATCCAGAGTAGCTTTACTGGACTTAGACCGGGTCACCCTATGGAAAATTGACTCTTGTTGCACTTCAGGAGGAGGCATACAAGCAGCACCCTCAGGTACGATAGGAACCTCTAATTCTATGCCAGAAACAACAATGTCTCCATGGTTAGAGGCTGTAGGTACTAATGTGACCCCCTGTGGGGTGGAAACAGATGTCCGTGTAGGCTCTGCTACAGATGAGTCTGTTACTATGGGGTCAGTAGGCCCAGTATTCATATCCAATGGAGTCGACTCTGGAAGCACTACAGGAGCTTCTGGTGAGGCAGAAGGCTGCAAGGGAGGGATCAAAGGGGAAGCCTGGGAACGGGTAATCAGGTCATGCATTTTCTCACCTTCCTTCTGAGCTGTGGCCACATAAACATCTTGCTCCGCCCGAAGAGCCAGGTTAGCATTATTATGAGAAGCCCAAGAACACGTATGGAACATGTGACCAAGTTCTTCACTCAGATTGCATTTAGGAGAATTCCTGCAATGAACACCCACATGCCCCAAGGCTCCACAGAGACCAAATTTCTGCTGATCGCAGACATTACTAAGATGTTCCGATGCACCACATTTATAGCAGGTGCGTGGCTGTCTGGGATAAAATATCACACCCCTATCACTTCCCAAGAAAAAACAATTAGGTAGATGTTTCGTCAAGCCATTTTCTAAGCGTAAATCCACCAGAAATCTCCAACCCCCAGTCCAGAGACATTCCTCATCCAGAATAGGTTCTGGTTGACCCTTAATAGTACAATGCTGCTGAAGCCAATAGAAAATATTGATCACATTGACCCCCTCATTACGGAACATTACTGTAATTTTTTTTGAGACAGGTTTAATTAGTGGAATGGCCATAAAAGATTTCCACAGTGGGGTATGTTTAAGAGACTGAAATTGCTTCCAGAACCTATCAAGACCTGCAGCATGTTTAAAACTAATGTCAAATACAGAGTTCCCAGGCATATGGATCAATGCATAGATCTCGTAAGCATAAAATTTTCATACTGCCTTTCAATAAATCTTTCCCAACAAACCATCTATTAGGGACCTCTGCCAGAGGGCCCCTAAATTTTAGATGTACAGCATTCCTCCTTACTGATGGCTCAGCTTAAGGTCCAAACGTGGCAGGGAACAACTGTTCCTTAACTCCTGCATGCCAAATTGAAGAGGTAGTGTTCATAGCAGGTTCCTGTTCCGGGGAGTCTGTACCGGGGTAGAGGGAGAAAACTGTGGTATAATAGGCTGACATTCCCCCAAGTCCACAGTGGAGGGGGGCACTGGTTCTGACCCCTCTCCCTCCAACCGTTTTATATCACTCAATATAGTATCCACTACTATGTTAGAAGAAGCCTGGGACCCCTCTACAGGGAGACCTTGACCAGGAGGAATTGTAGCAGAGGTGGTTAAATGAGACACAAGAGTGGAGTTATCCTCCGAGACAGCCTTGGGCAAGGAGCTAACGTTCGCATCTCACCCTCTCCCAACCGGTGATTTCACCCACCCTGCAGCCCCCAATGCCTGGGAAACCCAATCCACTGAGGCAGGGGTCTCTCCCTCAGGCAGAGGAACATTCATGGAACCCTGTAAAGAAGAATCATCAGGAGTTTCATCCGAAATGGCATTCACAGACTGCTTTCCAGAAGTCAGCAACACAGTACTAATTCGATTGGGAACCGCAGTAACAACAGAAGCTAGTGGGGCAGAATTTACAGAGTCATTCAGGGGAGAGAATAGGCCATCCCCAGCACAAGTACACAGAGGAGTTCCAGACCTTGAATCTCGGCATTCACTGGGCATTAGTGAAACCGAGAGGTCTAAATCAAAAGTACTTACAGTACTGTGGTCCCAGGCAAATTCAAGGAGGAAATCAAAGCTTCGGACACTGCCGGCATCTTTCCGGAAAGTTTTCCAGACATTTCGACCGACACCCGACTCTCATTCAAGTTAGATCATATCACTTCCTGTTCCTGTACTTCCATGCTGTCCTCTCGGGCACACTCCAAATCTTGCAATAATTGGTTCCTCAGTGCAAGGAACCAACGCTCTTCCTCAGCAATCCATTGCTGAATAACTGCCACACTATGAGTACCTTCCATCACTAAAGCCTCTGACCAATCGTCGGGGGGACCCATTGAAGTACAAACCTGAACCACCTCATCAGTCAGCTTTTCCTCCGTTCCATGTTCTGTAGTTATACCGATCACAGCGAGTATCGGGGGGCCGAGGAGGTGATCAGCACCTCGACCTCCCACACGCCCACTCTTCTCGGAGTCCTGAGTCACACTGAACATGTAACTCCTGCTCGCAGCGCACTCTGTCAAAAAGAGTAGGGGTTTTTATTAAACTGAAAAGTAAACCATAAACACAATGTGATACAACTCACAAAAATGATTACAAAACATGGGGAAACATAAAAAAGTGTTATGGTATACATTAAGAAACAGTTTTTAAAGGGTCACAATAGTACAAAATCCTAAACCTCCATTAACAGGAGTAGGGAAAATCAACATAACTTGAAAAGTAAAACACATTTGAACTCGTGATACAGTTCACAAGATAAATCTAAATTAAAAGAAAAGGAAACACCGACAGTATAACCTATATTTGTAAGTAGTTACAGTATATATTATTAAATTAAAGGCACCTTAAGGTGTACAGAAAGTCACAACCAAACCACAGAGTCCCATCTGGATTTAAATAAAGGTGATGAAACATTATGCAGATCATGAAGTCGAAAATTCTTCATAGCAGTATCCACCAAATGGAACAATTCCTATGTAGAAAAGAGACATTGCTGAATAGTGAGCCAGCAGCGGACAAACCAAATATAAAATTTAAAACACACAAGAAATAACCACATAGTAACCCTATCGTGTTTAGTCCACAAAAAGAGTAAAATACCTACACACAATATTTCTGTGGTTAACTGAAAAAAAGGAGATGTTGGCCACTTAGCTTGGACAGTACTCCAAAATTCTATAATAAATGGGCATTCAAAAAAAAAATGTTCCATGGTCTCAATTATATGAGAGCAAGTTTCTCTTGGACAATATCATTACGAAATCTGTTTATGTTTCAAATTTCCTCTAACATTGTTTTCTATAAAGGGACAACCACAACACATCTCACATATTACGGGGTATCCGAGGGGAAGTCAGCATATTACCAATTGCCAAACGTTGATGTGGAGCATAAATATCAAATGGGGCTATATCTTGAAAATATCGTTGTGTTATAAATGCATACAATTCCTTTCTGGAAAATTGGATAAAGGAAACTTTGGAAATTGCCCATAATTTTATTTTCCCAAAACATACTCTCATAGTGGGAGAAAGAGCAGCTATAGACCGTTGTCTAGGGACTGGTGCGTTCTCTGGCCGAATAGATACCATCTCCCCCACTGAATCCTGAAGCCATGATGTCCAAAATTTGGGAATTCTATTAATTATAGGCCGTAGATTTGTATACAGAAACATAGTAAAAAAAAAAAAAATTACAGGTTGAATCATATTTAAACCTCCCTGGTTACAATCTCATAGCAGTAAACTACGTTTTATAGGGTTTAATCTGCTACCCCAAATGCATGAAAAAAAAAAACAACTATAAATCTGTGTTTCCAAACTCAAGGGGAGACTAAAAACTGAGCTTAAATATAAAAACAGGGGTAACAAAAAGGTTTTAACTATAAAAACCCTCTTTAATTTGGATAACCGCCACTTAGTCCATATGTCTACCTTAGCTTGGGCTTCCTGTAATTTAATTTTCCAATTGATATAATCCAAATCACCCTCTCCAAAATGCATGCCAAGAATTGAACAGGTTTCCCGTACAACTGTAATACCTATTACATGTGCAACTGAGATATCTAAAACTTGAAGGGGTATACAGTTACACTTAGTATAATTTACAACAGCACCTGTACATAAAGAAAATTCATGCAAAACTATTTCTAAGCAATGTGCAGAAGGGATGTCACTGATAATAAAACAAATATCATCCGATATGCTGTACATTTAATTTCGGGGTCACTACTAGAAAATGAAACGCCATGTATATCAGAAGAAGCGTGTACAGTTCTAATTAATGAGTCCAATGTAAATAAGTACAAAAGTGCACTTAAGAGACAACCTTGACGCACACCCCTTAAAACCGGAAACATTTTACCCAACCAACCATTACAGTAAGCTTGGGCTGTAGCCTGAGCATAACACGTCCATAACCATTGTACAAAGATGTATGGAATACCATAGGATTCCAGGCAGTCCCATAAATATGTATGCCTCACATTATCAAAAGCCTTAGCCTGATCCATACTAAATATTAAACCTGTGAGTTCCCCAGATAACATAGGAAAACATAGAAACATAGATTTTGACGGCAGATAAGGACCGCTTGGCCCACCCAGTCTGCCCATTTCCCTACCTATTGGATAAGCTGCAGATCCTAGTTAACCAGCAGCCTACTTCTTCCTACCCCCACCCCCTAGAATTGCCTTATGACTGTCCCATGCATGCTTGAATTCCACCACTGTTTTTGACTCCACAACCTCCTCCGGAAGGCCATTCCATGCATCCACAACCCTCTCTGTGAAAAAATACTTCCTTAAATTACCTCTGAGCCACCCCCCTTCTATCTTCAAATTGTGCCCCCTTGTTCTTGCACACCTCTTTTTTTGAAAGATGCTACCCTCTTGGACTTTGTTGATTCCCTTGAGATACTTGAAAGTTTCTATCATGTCCCCCCTCTCTCTCCTTTCCTCGAGGCTATACATATTCAGCTCCTTAAGTCTCTCTTCATATGTCTTCCGGTGCAGGCCCTGCACCATTTTAGTTGCCCTCCTCTGGACAGCCTCCATCCTGTCTATATCCTTGCGGAGATTGGGTCTCCAGAACTGCACGCAGTACTCCAGATGGGGGTCTCACCAACTGTCTGTACAGAGGGATAATAACTTCTTGTTTTCTACTGGTGATGCCTCTCCCTATGCATCCCAGTATCCCCAACCCTCCTTGCTGCCCTCTCACATTGCTTGCCCACCTTTAGGTCATCTGATATGACTACCCCCAGGTCCCTTTCCATTTTTGTTGTTGTTAGTATCTCACCCCCCATTGTGTACTCTTCCCCTGGGTTTTTGTTTCCCAGGTGCATTACCTTGCACTTCTTAGCATTGAATCTAAGCTGCCATACATTTGACCATTCCTCTAACCTTGCCAAGTCCCTTCTTATCCTTTCCACCCCACCTTGTGCATCAATTCTGTTGCAGATCTTTGTGTCATCTGCAAAGAGACATACTAATTTTGCTTATCAGAGGCAGCAAAAATATATGTCCTTTTTGCATAATTTCACAGAGAAGGATCAAATTGTCAGTAATGCGCCTATCAGGAATTGAACAAGTTTGGGAAGGATGTAATAAAAACTCAGCATGTACCAATAGTCGGTTGTTCAAAATTTTTGTCAAAATTTTAAAATCCGTGTTCAACAATGTAAGAGGTCTCCAATTCGACAAGTCTCCTCGATCCCCTTTTTTATATAAAAAAAACCCACCAAACCTCCATACGTACTAGAAGGAAAAATTCCCATAAGTAAAGCATCATTCAACATCATAGTAAATTCTGATAATAAAATAGAAAAAATAATTTTGTATAACTCATATGAAAGGCCATCCAAGCCTGGGGCTGAGCGAGACTTCGTTTGAGAGAAGGCAGTGGTGACTTCCAATGGGATGATGTCTGAAACCAACATCCATTTATTATGAACAGATAACTGGGGCAACACACACTGAGCCAACCAAGGGACATGTGAAACCACAGGCGTTTCAGGTGGACTAAACAAATATTGTATATGGGACTCCACAGCTGAAAGAATATCTTTTGTTTTTGTGCATCTCTGCCCATATTGATTTTTAACTATTGACATATATTTTTGCTGCCTCTGATAAGCAAAAAAAATGAGAAGCATTCATAAAGGTTTTATCCCCTTGAGTCCCAAATCATCTTTCAGTCTCCAAGGATTTAGCCCGATCAAATTGTATTTTGTTCAATCGTTCTTGAAGTGTATATAAAGTGGAGAGAATAGAAACATCCCCTTGTGCTGCTTGAAAATGTGCGTCTAGAAATTGTGCCCTAAAAAGGGCATATTCATCGGTTTTATATTTACCATTAATTTTACCAATACATGAAAAATAAAGTTGGATATCCTGTTTAGTATCTATCCACCAATCTCGAGAACAATCATTGAGGCAAAAAAATGATTTCCTAGCATTTAATAAAGCCAGAAAACCATCCTCAACTGTAGGAATAAGCAGTAAGTCTAAATTTAATCTCTAGTAACCTGGACCACGATGCACCCTTGTATGACTGGAAACCATAACCTCTATAATGGCATGATCAGAAGGTGTCACAGGAATAGTTTTAGTATGAATAACATTCAAGGAATCAGAGAGAAACCGAAAATCAATACGGGTAGCTTTAGTACCCTGGAAAAATGTTTTAGCAGGTGGAACTTTAGCTGCCATAACATCTTGTAAACCAGATTGTGCCAATAGGTCATTAAGACAATGAGCATCACAAAAAATTTTGTTTGTGCAAAGGCCACAATCTTTCTGATATCTACTGCAATTAAAGTCTCCACCCAGAAAAATATGTCGTGATGTAAAGAAATATGGCAAAATTAATTTGAAGAGACCAACTCTGTCAAATTTCGTCTGTGGGGCATACACTTTTATGAAATGCCCCTGTAATCCATTCACTCCTAAATCTAACATCAAAACATGCCCAGGATAGAGATCTACCAGGTGAATTAATTTAGCCTTTGGAGTATTCACAGTAATACCAACGCCACTGCATAATACATCAGCCAGGGACCAATATGTAATTCCCCACCTCCAACCAACCGTTGCCGTATTCACATCTTTCCTGGAATATAAACGGGTATCCTGGAGGAATACCACATCATAATCTTCGTTTTCAAATAAAGAATAAATCAACAACCTCTTCCTCTCTGACTGAATACTGTTAACATTCAGAGAGGCCACAGAACGATTATAAGACACAGACATATACAGAAAAAGAAAAAAGAAAATAAACACCAATGCAAAAATATCCAAATGAACATAACAATTTTCTTAAACAAGCCAACCTAAAAAAATCACCATTTTTTTTGTAGATTTCTTCATCCCTAACTTAGTCCTTTTTTTTTTCCCCCAGTATCTGGTTGCTCCAGGGGCTGGTCAACATCAGAGGCACCCTCTGGTTGAGATGAGAGAACCGAGGTAGAATCAGACTCGGTTCCACCGTCATCCAGAAGTACCTGGTAGTTGTTTTGTAAAACCAAGGGTTCAGTATCCGACACAGGTTTCTCCACACCCCGAGAATGAAGACTACGGCACCTAGTGGAAACCACTGTAAAATCCCCTTCAGAAGGCATAGGTGGGGGCATAGGATCTACTGATATAGGGGTTACAACAGTGGATGCTACAGGAGGCAGAGAGGCCAGCACAGGAGCTGGGTCTACAACAGACATATCAGCTTCAGTAAAAATCTGTACCTGGGGCTGCTCCTGTACCCGAAACGTTTGTGGTCTCGCCCGTTCGGTGGGAGGAAGGCCGTTGTCTCAATACAGCCTTAACCGCAGTATTAATATAAAAATCATGTATACAAAAATCCCCATTTGATTTATTTTGGGCTGCAAAAGGGCAGTCAATGAAAGCATGAGCATCCTCACTAAGAGAACATTTCACTGGGTGATGGCAATCAGTAAAAACATGTCCCCTTCCACCACACTGCACACACTTCACAATATCACAGGTCCTACTAAAGTGCCTAGGAGAACCACATTTGTAACAATGCCGTAGTTGGCCTGTGTAGAATATAAAACCTTTATCCCTACCCAGGTAAAAACAACTCGGCAAATGCTGTAAGCCATCCTCTGTCTGTAGTAAATTAATTTTATACCTCCACCCTCCATTCCAATACCCCTCAGAATCCAATATGGGCTCTGGGTTACCCTGGAGCGTACATTTGTGTTCTAACCAATATGTAATGTCTTTGACGTTTACCCTCTCATTCCTAAATAATACAGTTATAACTTTAAAGGATTGTTTTGTCAGTGGAATCGCCTGAAAATGAGACCAAACAGGGTTAGTTTTAAGTAAAGCATATTTCATCCAAAATCTATTCAATAAATCAGGGGTGCCAAAGCTAATATCATACGTGTTGTCCCCAGGGGAGTGAATAAGAGCATAAACTTCACCCGGAGAAAAACCCAATAACTGTTTAATCAAAACTTTTTCAACATAAAATCGGTCAGGCATAGCTTCAGTAGTTCCCAAAAACCGTAAGCGAACTGCATTCCGTCGTTTAGCCAGTGTCACTGGTTTCTTAAATAGACTAGCAAATGTAGCAGGAGGCACTGGCAAACCATTAGATTCTTTGTTATGTTCAACAGTCAACCCAGCCATCCCCATACTGTCTCCTGTGGCCTGAGTCGTCGTAAGGTGCGAATAACTAAGGGGGGAGAAAGAAATTAAGCCGTCAACGAGAACAGAGTCCTGAGATGCAATGTTTGTATTCTGTAAGGAATCAGGGCTCACCACTTTTGAGGTGGCTCCAGAGGCAGGAAGCGCTGTTTCCCGTACCAAAACATCAGCGGGCAGGGGATCTTGTTGAATGGAAAACTCCTCCAAAGGAGTATATGCAGATGCTGATGGCTCTCTCACCCCAGGAACCCCCAGAATTGGGATCTCAGGGTCAGCGACCCAAACGCCAGTTTCAGACCTTATCCAGCCTGCCTGCTGTAAAGCCCACTGAGGGGACCATGTATCTCCCAAAGAAGACATCTGGGGTGGGGGCAAATCCTCACTTTGTGTATTAGAATAACTTCTTAACACTTTATTAGTGTTACCTGGAGGGCCCGAAGGGGAATCCAATTCGGGCGCTTGCGTTTCTTTTCCTCCTCCACGGAAAGCTGAGCTTGCCGGTAGTCTGCTAGAGTGAGCTCCAAAACCTGACGCTGATTTCTAGTCATGTAGCAACAACCAAAGAGGAAGACGCTGACTGGTCCTGAGGCACCATAGAAAGAACATCCTCTGATAGACTCAAAACTGGATTCACAGGCTCCGCCGATAAACTGGGCCCTCACCCGGTTTTTCATTACTGATGACTCCTGCATCATGAAACGGGGATGCCTGCAGCGAGGATATATGTACGTTAAGCTGGCCATCTCGTGAATGCATTCCAGCCGTACCTTCCCCCTCGCAAACTGATTCTTGCAAATACACAGCAACCGTTTGACCTCCACTGCTGTCAGCCGCCATCTTGGTCCCGCAGGAAAAAGGTTCCCCCTACTCACAGGAAGCAAGAGTAAGGGAATTTCCCCGGTGTCCTGGCCAAATTTCCACCATTCACTAAAAATACCACCAACAGCTTAATCTGGTTCAAGGTCAGTTGGCATTCACCTGTATCCCCCTCCCCCGGGTCATGCCCAAAAATAGGCAGAATTTGTCTTGTGCACTTACCCGGTCAACAAAAACTAAATAAATAAATAAATGTACACCCTGGAACAGAGGAGGGAGAGGGAGAAATATGATAGAGACCTTTAAATACTTCATGGGAGAAAATATGATACAGGAGGGAAGCCTTGTTCAGAAGAAAGGGTGCTCTAGGGCAAGGGGACATGCTTTGAAGCTGGAGGAGGTAGATTCAGGAGAGATTTGAGGGAGTACTTCTTCACAGAAAGAGTTGAGGATTCCTGGAACAGCCTTCCACTGGAGGTGGTGGGGTCTAGTACAGTGGTGGGGTTCAAGAATGCATGGAATAGGCACAAGGGAATGACAGTGGAAAGGAAGGAGGAGTGGGGGAAAGAGCTGTAGATTGGGCACAGTCTGCGGTAATAGTGTAGGTAAGGAGAAATGGGCAGACTAGATGGGCCAAATGGTCCTTATCTGCCATCAAATTCTCTGTTTCTATTGAGTAGCATAGTCACATACTACCAAAATGAATCAATTACCCTTTTTACTTTTGTCTAAGAGTCCAAATCCATCAATTGCAATTCTCTCAAAAGATACATCTATCAAGGGTAGGGGCACCAGGGGTACCTTGCCTTTTTAGTCACTGGGGCTACTTTCTGACATTCACCACAAAAATTGCAATAGGCAGCAACATCCTCATGAATCCCAGGCCAGTAAAATTTGTACAACAATCTGGCTAAGGTGCAGTCCCTCCCCAAGTGGCTAGCCATAGGGCTATTTGCTATCTGTCACAATGCAGTTGTATGCTTCTTTGTATGACCAGTTTTTCTAGCGTTTCCTGCATCTGAGGATTAACCCACATTCTGTACAGTAGCCCATTACATTTTTAAACACTGGTTCACTCTGTTTTTGTTTCACCCAAGCTTCTTAAAATAACCTTGGAGAGAAACATTGTTAGTTTCCATAGAAACAAAATCACAAACAGTTCTGTTTAGTTTCAGCATTTTCATGCATCAGTTCCTTATGTCCATCAGTTTTTTCTTGCCACTGTTTTTTTCAGGCATCTTCTTTCTTTCCTGGACTTCTGGACCTTGGAGCTGGGTTCAGACAAGTCCAGATTAGTCACCAGAAGGAAAAGAGTCCTAGATTTCTGTTGCCTGTTCTCTTATTATCACAGCTGCTGAAGCAGCAGGGTTTACTCCCTCCGTGATTAACTTAGCAAATCCTGGAAAGTCATTTCCAGTAATCACAGGTGTAGGTAACATTGGTACTATACCCACTTTCATTTGGTGTGACACCCTATTAATGTTCAGAGTCACTTGGGTGGTGGGATAGTATAGAGTGTCCCTGTGGATGCAGATGACCCAAGTACCTTGTTATTTTGCACAGTCTTTCCCCAGAACTTCAACATGCACTGTGGTCTGTCTGCTTCCTGAATCTATAAGTCCCATCACAGTCTTATCTCCTACCTTGACATTTGTTAAATATTTGCCCCAATTTGCTAAGGCCAAATTTGCTCCAGTGTTACTTACCATCCTTATTTTATGGCGGTTTCTTGCAATAAGGCCTGGCTTATTACAGCCTAGAGGTTAGAGGAATGAGGTGTGAACGAGCTTGGTACATCCAGCAGACCAGACCCAAGTTTGATTCTCACAACCTCCACTTGCATACTGTGTGACTCTGAGCAAGTCTCTTAACCGCTCAGTGCTCCCAGGTCGCCCCTGAAAACAGGCACTTGTGCCTAGTGGGCCTTAACCGGTTACCAAAGACAAAATAATAAAAAATAAATAATATACTGTAGTAATACATCCTCCAGAGCCACTTGTTGTGGGATAAGAGTGGTTTCACACGTGTTCTGCTCAAGACAGAACAGCGAAGAGAAGCTGAGCTGTTTTGGCTGGAGCAAAACATAAACTGACATCATAGAAGCCGGGTTTATAACATTTCTGGTGGGGCTCAGGAGTCAGGAGTCAAGCCTCGTCCCCTGGCCCAGGGTCAGAGGTGAAGCACTGGGGTTCTAGGGGTCAAAGCCCCAGACCCATGGACTGGGGGTCAGAGATCAATCCCACAACCACCTGGGGTCTATGGGAGCAGAGCATCTTGTATCATAATGTGGGGGTCTTCGTGTTAAGTCCCTATCCCCTGATACAACAGTAGACCTGAAATATTCCTACATATTCCTACATAGAATACCACACCTGTAGTAATGCCTACTTGATTTGGTAGCTAGTTGTGATGTAACCATGGCAACCAGATTCAAGAGAGCTGCATCTCTGTAGACCTAGTCTGTTTTTGAACTGGAAATACAAAAAGGTTTTCCGAAGGTCACTTCATTCTTGTCTTATTATTCTGTTCTGTGCATCAAAAGGTGGAGCACACTTTAGCACACAGGGTTGAATTATAGACAGTAAGGTTTGAATAAATCACTGTCTCTAGCAAGTGCTGGGTGACAAATGCATGGACTAGATTTACAAAGAGCAGCAAAAATTTGTCATGGGCAGCAACTACCCTTACAGTATTCCGTCTGGTAGTTATCCACACTTAGAATTTTTTATGGAATGGAATGACTGCCATGAGATCATATAGCAAAATGACTCCTAGTAAACCACAAGGGTGTCTTCAACTCCCAGATCTCAAACTTTAATATTTAGTTTCCAGGGCTAGCCAGTTCTCATGGTGGAAAGATGTGACTGGGGACCAATATGAAATAGGTACAAACCACAGTGGCAGGTCATGGAAAGTGACCTATGCTCCAGTCCAAGACAGGCATAAATATCAGAGACCTGCTTAATGTACCCCAAGGTTGTTAGTAGGATTTTTACAAGTGGGTTCTTTTTTTGGAGTCTGACTTCTTCAAAAAAGCCGGGGGTCTGGGGGCTGCCAGGTCCCCAGAAGCCCAAGGGTTCTATATGCTCTGTGGTGCATTTTCTGGCTTATTGTGAAGCTAAATAACTCCTATCTTAGCTCTCCTCTACCCCTTGCTCTAAACTTATGCATTGTCTGGCTGCAGGTTGAATACATACTTGTATTCTTTACATGAGGCTAGCAAAATGCTGATATTGTCATACAAGTGATATATTTATTGCCTGCAGTTGTCACCTGCTGGCTTGACATAGGCCAGGCAATGAATGCTAGCATTTTTCTTCCACAGGTACAGAACAGAAGTATTTATTCACCCTGTAGCCAGCCAGACAATAAGGATTTGGGTGCTGGTAGGCCCTAACCAGGATTTTCTCAAGTGTTGTTCCTTTTTTTTTGGTTTAAATAGACTGTTACTCCTTACAAGTCCTGGGGGTCTGGGGGGCCATCAGGCCCCCAGCGGTTCTAGATGCTCTGTGGTGCATTTCCTGGCTTATTTTGATGCTACATAACTCCTATCTTAGCTCTACTCTACCCCCTTGCTCTAAAATGATGATGTGTCTGGCTGCAGGGTGAATACATACTATTCTGTATGTGAGTTTAGCAAAATGCTGATTTTAAGTATAACTGATACATACATTGATTGCAGCCATCACCTGTTGTCTTAACATAGGCCAGGCTAATGTCAGCATTTTGCTAACCTTGCTTACAGAACTGAAGCATGATTTTACCCTGCAGCCACCAACCAGCCAGATATTAGGGGTCTGGGGGAGGCTAGGCCCAGAGAAGCCCTGGGTTACTGTGGTTCATTAAAGGAATAATACACGACAGGGTGTGTGTCATGCAACTAATCACCCCAGAAGTGACATTATCCCAGCACTACACACACCCTGGATTGCATTATTCCTATTATACAATGGCTTGTTGTTATATATAAAATAAAAATATAATTTCAAAGAATGTTTTTATTAGTGTGGAAAAATATTTTTGTTTCTTAAGAGGAGATGCTTAAAAAAGAGTTTCTTAAGAGGAGATGCTTAAAAAAGAGCTGCTCCATAATGATGGCACTAGGCCTGTGATATTATGCTGGCAACATCACACCTGTGATGTTATGCTGGGATAACATCACAGGTTCAGCCACAGACTGACCAATCAGAATCCAGGAAATTTTCTTGCCATTGTATAATTTGTGATTAACTGTAAAGCTTAATAAGTCATCTGTCATCTCTCTATCACTCCTGGCTGTCAGGAGAGTTACTATCCATGTGGCTCACAACTTACTGATAATATATTCCTTACCTGAGGATAGCCAGGGTCAGTGTACTGACCACCATTTTACTCATGCTAATATAAGCCCTGCCCATTAGTTTTTTCATTTGACCCTTACTTTTTCTACCCAATGGCTGAATTATTCCATCAAGATAAATGTCTGAAATGAACACCGAATATGTATCTGGGTAGACTAGCACTAGGATTTTACAGTGACTTGCCCAATGTTACAGTGTTTGGCTCTGGATGAAAACTTTATCCCTAGTTCACAAGCTGGTGTGCTTAAACCATGATTGCCTACCTTGTTTAAACAGTGACAGACCCCCTGTAGCTAGATCACAGGGCTGGACACAAAAAAGGAACCTGTAGGAGCTAAGGATTTGTAGTACTTTGACTTTGTTGCAGAAAAATATCTACACATAATACAGGGCAAAAGATTACTTCAGCATCCTAATCCACACACCTGTTTTGACCCATAAAGCAAATGCAGAACTGCAGCAAAACAATTATCTATACACAACAGGCCAGAAAAAACAAGCATTTGTCAATGCCGAATGTTGCTTGCTGCTATGTGCTGTTTAGGTATTTGGAAGTCATTGGAGTGCAAATATTGAAAATTTGCGAACTTACGAGCGTGCGTAGGAACTGCGCAACGCACGCTCGTAAAACAGTCATTTTTAGGAATTTTTTCACCAAATTTTCAACATAGCCATTTTAAGACCTCTGCTCATGAACAGTGTCACTGTGATTTTGTTAATGTGTCCCGTACATTGATTTCGCACACCGACTGCGCCATTCTGTGCTACCTGGGCAGAAACACATTTTGGGTGAGATGTGAAAAATGACAGCTGTACTACTCATAAGAAGGTGTGGTAAAATGGCAATGTTGAAAATCTGGAGTGAAAATATTGAAATTCCTGAACTTACGAGCCTGCGTAGGAACTGCATAGCATGCCTTTCGTAAAACAGTCATTTTGGAATTTTGCGCAAATTTTCAACATGGGGTTTTGGGACCCTTCTCATGAATGATGTCACTGTGATGGTGGTATTCAGGCCTGAAGGGTGATTTTGCAGTCACTGCGCAGTCACTGCGTGAAATCACCCTTCGGGCCCGAATAACGCCACAACAGTGACATCATTCATGAGAAGGGATCCCAAAAACCCCATGTTGAAAATTTGGTGCAAAAATTCCCCAAAATGCCTGAGATATGCAACAAAGTTGAAACCCCCCTATCTAGGCCATTATACAGCTTACCGGCATTTCCTCAGTTCGCGGTCGGCTTTTTCCCGGTCCACCGAAGATCGTCGCGCCGGAGTCCGGAGGTAAGTATGGGGTGAGGGGGGTGTGGGGAGGCTGGGTGCACAGTGGGTGGGTGCGGGTTGTGGGAGTGGGGTCGGAGACGCTCCGCGGGACCGTTTCGTTTTCAGGTTAAAACAAAAAAAAAGAGCGTTGTGGGACAGTTTGCCATGCTGGGGTGGGCTCCCAGTGTGGCACAAGAACGATTGGTGGGGGTGTTCAGCGGCGGAGATTGGGCACCCCGTCGGCCAAGGACTCATTGCCACGCTGGGGTGGGCTCCCAGTGTGGCACCTACATTGGGGGGGGGCAGCGACAGCAGCTCAGCCGGTGGGGTTGGGCACCCTGTCGGCTGCGCAGTAAGTGTGGGGGCACGACGCCTGTGTGTGTGGGGGAGCTATGCTCAGTGGGCTTCTTATTCTGCTCACTGAAGCGTAGCCCCTTTCAATCAGATGCCACTGCATTTTGGAGAGTGTCATAGACAGCTCCAAAATGCATTGGCTTACAGGGGCCGCGCCTGCCAGCACACTGCCTGAATTGGAGGAGGAGGTGACACACCTCCGAAATCTCCGATGATGGCACTATATTTCTTGCACATGCGTGCAAGCAACATAAAAATACATCAGACATTTGCTCAGCTGCAGTTGGACTCAGACTTACTGTGCAAAATGCAGGCAGCCACATGGAGGAGTTCAGTCTTTATTTCCCTTAGCTTTTGCTGCAGACTGAAGTCTGGATGAGCAAAGATTGAAGCCACACAGGATGAGCTCTAGAGCCCAATATTTTTGTATAAGGAAGAAGATTTCACATTCTTATTGTTAGCCCCTTTTACAGAGATTGCTGGACCATGACCAAAATTTCAGGCAGCCAGGAATGATCATCTCTGTAGAGCTTAAAAAAACAACATTTTCACAAACTCTAAACAAGATTAATTGCAAAGAAGTGCAACATTATGCACCTAGGAAACAAAAACCCAGGTGAAGAATACACAATGGAGGTGGGGGTTGGGGGGGTACCAAGAACAACACAAATATGGGAAGGGACCTGTAGTCACACCAGATGACCTAAAGGTAGCCAAGCAATGTGAGAAGGCAATAAGGAGGGTTGGGGGAAATTGGAATGCATAGGGAGAGGCACCACCAGTATAAAACACTTCTGGAGACCCCATCTCCGCAATAACAGACAGTATGGAGACAGTCCAGAAAAGGGTAACTAAAATGATTCTCAGGGAATATGAACATACGAATATGCCAGCAGAAACAGACCATACATTCTACTAGTCAAAAGTCGACTTCAGCACTGCCAGCCTTTTTTAATTGAATGTTCACAATGCTTGCATCCAGTTTGTGCACCCCCCAGGTTTTCCACCATCCTGTTAGCACTGGGCAAGAACTTTGTAGTCAGATATCAAATTCAGTCATCTCACAGTGCTCTCTCTCTCCAGGCAGTTTGGCACTTTAACCATTAAAATTCGATTTGTTTTAAACTCATCCAGACACCCACCCCCAGCAGCTGAAAGCAAGCCCCCCATAAATTGAATACGCCATAAAAATCAAAGGTTTGGTCAGCCACACCTCTTTAAACCATTACAATAAAAATTACATCCTTTTTTCCACCCACTTGTCCAGACCCCCACCCCCAGCAGCTGAAAGTGAACCTCTGATGAACAAGCTATAAAGAAATCAATTGGTCAGACACCGATTTTCTCCATTTTTCAATGCAGGCAGTAACTTGGCACTTGTTCTCTTCTCTCCACCCCCCCCCACCCCATCTCCACCAAGAAGGAACTTCACTAATTCTGTAAACACTGTAGGACACCAACTGTATGCACATCCCAACTGGGAACTCCGTGTGCATATGTAAGCTGTAACATAACCTTATAATCTTCTAAAAACAAAACCCATTTTACCTATTCCAACTCATATGGAGCAACCAGAATTTCAAAATATAAAACATTTATTTGATAGCCATTTCTGGGTAGGGCCTCTTAGCTCATTAAATCACTGGAAGATGATAATACTCTTATCAGATGACATGCTCAGAGAAACATGGATGTATTCCAAGTTCTCAAGCTCCAGCATGTTATGGCTACCACATTTAGTCCAAGACCATGAGTCTGCACTACATAGATATTGAGGCAAACGGTAAACTATATGGTGTAGCAAGGGAGGCAAAGGGATGCATCATTCAATGTCCATGTTGTACAGAAAAAATGCAAAATTATTTCACCCCTAACAGACCACTGGCTGCCCATACTTCAAGTGTTTCCCGAATTAGATGATCAGGAGATGTGAGTGGGCAGAGGCTAAGCTTCAGATGTCCTATTAAACTGCTCGTTCTCCACGTGTTCCTCCATGTTATGGCCTGATTCCCTGGGTCAATAAATGTTTATCAGGTTCTCTTTTCATCAGATAATGAGATTTGGCCACAACACACAGTTGATTCCTTTGGCTCCCTAGAAACACTGCAGGAGGAACGAGGGTCTGCTCGTAAAGTTAATTTTAGTTCTGACCCAATGCCGGAAAGTATAATGCCTACCACCACTCTGCCCCCCACCCCCCAAAAAACAAAGAAAACACATATTCGAGGATTGTCACCCAGATCTCTAAACCCAAAATTCATTCTACCACCGCAATAAAAATAAATAAATGAACCTTTGCCCCTTTCTGACTGGAATAGCTGTCTGCACCTCCACTTCAGTGCTACTTAACATGATAATGATAAAAATAATCATTTACATCTCTCTTAACCCCTTGTCTCATAAAACAGGGAGGGACACGGCTTAAAAATCAGGGACATAGCTTAAAAACTGGCGATATCATGTCAGGATGCTGTTGGGAGTTAGTGTAAAATGCATTTTCTGAGATAACAAGTCTGTAACTAATGGCTGACATTAGTTTATGTATGCAATAAGATATGACAGGGTGTGCATGGAACACATTTTACCGTACGGCCAGGGGCATATTAAGGCATGAGGCCCCTGGCTGAGTGTCTTTAGCCCCTGGCGTGCAGAAAAAAATGTTCCATGTACACCCTGGAGTGTCTTAATATGCTTATAAAGTGGGTTCTTACTTTTTCTTACTTTGAAAAGTTAAAAGATCATGCTTATATGTAGAAAAAAACTGCTATTCTATGATAAAATGGTCCTTCCGCCAACACTGTTTAATATTGATGAGCTCATTTGCATATGGGGATTTAGTAAAATAACAAGGAGCTAAGCTTTCTCTCTGGCTGCACTGACTCTCTGGCCTAAAGGGTGACTGTGTTTTCTAGGGGATCCATATGAAAATCCCGACACACATTATCCAAACTTCATAATCCCGTCAACAAAATCCTGAAAGTACAAATGCCCGACTTTAATTTGCACTTCACGAGGAGCACGAAGAAAATGGCATTATACAAACATCAAACATCAGTTTCAGTATTGCGGCACTTACTTCACAAGTTGCTCCAATCGCTGCTTGAAGATTCCGTAGTCTCTTTGCTGGGTTGAGGTACTGTGGAGAAACGGAGCTCAGTGGGTGGGAGGAGCTGGGGCTGTGGAGCTGGCTGCGGAGGTACTGTGCTGCAAGATAAGGGTTCGGTTGGGGGATTGCAGTTTTGTCACCATGTCAGCTCTCATTAATGACCCCAGCTGAACTTCCATGCGGTTTTGTTACCAGGCAGTCACAAGTAGTTTGCACTTTGCGAGGAGCACGAAGAAAATGGGGGCATTATATAAACACATCGGGCAGCAGTTACTTACGCTTTCATGAAGGTGCCTCTGAGAAAATGTGGTGTGTGTGTTGGGATTTTTGAAGTCGGGCAATGAATATGTCTAGTTGTACAAACAAAGGATAATGAAATGGATAGGCTACATCCAAGTAGGTTTTCTTCGTGATGGGCAAATAGAAAGATGGCTGACAGTAAAAATGCCAGCGTCCTATAGCTTATGGATATTGGCCTTTTTACTGCCAGCTCTTTTTTTTACCCATACATGGAACATATTTCATGCATGGGGAGGTAGCCATTAGATTGTTGGATTTAGCCTATCCATTTTATAAGTTTACAATCCCCAGTTTGCGGGCAGCAACGTGACTCATGTCATGGCTCTTGATGGCAGCAGCTGGCAGCTGCCAGCTGCACCTGCTCACTCGCCAGTCACCTCAGGTGGGCCCTCTCCCTCTCAGACTGGAATCACACCAGCTGCCCCCCCGGACCACCACACACCGACCAGACAAGACACCACCACCTCACCTCTTGTCTGTTGCTGCTGGCTGCTCTTCTCTCTTTCTGGAGACCCGGACTCCTGACTGTCACCAACGCACCATGACCCAACTCCAAACCTGGCCACTAGAACTAGAAGCTGAAAGGTTGCTTGCTGTTGCTTTGCTGACCGGCCCCCGCCCGTCACTCCTCTTGTCGTGAACTCGTCGACTGTTGCCTTACTCATCTCTCGCTCCCTGGCTCACCTTGCTGCATGCCGCCTTATAACACCAAGATGCAGGCGTATGGCGCCTAATAAGTCCTCCCCCTGGCCAATCACGGTGCTTCAACGCTGGCAAATTGAAGAATGACACCAGCTGCCAACCAACCAGAAGCAGACAGAGTGTCACAACAACAATGATTGGGTGGGGGGGTCAACAAGTAAAAGGTGCAAATTTTAAATAATGTGCCAGTGCCGTGCCCACTGCCAGCAAATTAAATGCGGGGGGGGCCACGAATCATGCCGGCAGCCGGCGCGGTTCACCGACTCACAGCAGCAGAAGGCACACGTGAACAGTGAGCCACAATTAAGGGGGAAAAGTCAGCAGCATTGGAAAATATTGCTGGGGCTCAGCCCAGCTCAATAAATAGTGATGGGGCCAATGCCTCTCAGGCCCATACAACCCAGCGCCTATGGCTGACATTGTATCTCTTCTCTGTACCTCTAGACACTGAATTTCCTTTTCGCTGTTTTTCAATCTCTCTTTGTTGTATAGCCCATCATTTTAAGAAGGTAGACATGCTTTCAGGTTCTGTTCCTGACTGTTCTTCATCTTTCATCACTGCTGTCAGCTGAGTCTCAGTTTGGACTTTTGTTTCTGCTTCTAGTTTGGCTGCCATTCTTCTGGTAATCACTCCTGGGCTTGCTGTTGCAGGATCCATACCTTTCTTCTATTTTTCCCTGGAATCAGGTCTACTACCCATGCACACAACTCCTGGGGTAGAGTATGCACAGCATAAGTCCCACTTTGTCTGACTCCAACTGCCATAGGGGCATTGGTCAGGAATAATAGGCAAACCAGGAGAAGTTATACAATTTGCAAGTGGCATTTTATTGTAATCAATAACAAAAAATAAAAATAAAACATTGTACAGGATAGCTCGTCATATAGGTATCACAAAGAAAGTCCCACATCTGAGAGTCTCTCTTTATCTCTCCATTGAAATCTCAGTCGCTCTCTAAACAAGACATTGCTCACTTTTTACAAGATGTCTTTTCCTGGCAGTTTAAATTCTGCATCCTGATTTTGTAAGTTTCATCTTCTATTTCTCACAAAATATATCAGCTGTTTGTTAATTTCCTTCCTGTAGCTAGCCTGAAGAGTATATCTAATCTTTAACAGGTGCAACAAAATACAGCACTCTGTCTCAGAGATGATTTCCTTTTGACAATTCTGTTATTAAGCTTATGGAGGTCAAACACATCTCAAAGTCAACCCCCTGTATTGCAGATTGGTATCTTTTTAAGAACCCCAAATAGCTTTCTGCAACATTTGCAATCCAAGGAATCCTAGTTTCACATAAAGATTCACATATACAGTATGTTTTTTTTACCACAGAGAAACAAGGGGAGAAAGAAAGATTAGAAACAGCAAGTGAATGAAAGGAGATAACTGGGGAAATTGTGGGATCTTTGGAGTGCCCACTTCCTAGGTGCCACAAGAAAGAACTGATTGCACAATCAGACTGGCAAGAGACAGACAAATGAAAGAATAAGAGAGGACAAAATAGACTGAGGTTTTTGTAACTCTCTCTGCATAATAAATGGGACATGGTCATACCCAACCCTATCACAGTGTCCCCTGAAGTCTCCCAAAAGACAAGGATGAAATTTGAAGTATAAAGTGCTTTCCAAGGGGTGTGCCTGTGTGGTGTCTTTTGAACCAGAGGCTGCCATTTCACTGTGTTTCAGTGCCTTTGTTTGGCAAGCATCATACAAAATCTCTAATAACTTTGGCAATTCTGGTTATATTGCCCTGAAAATCTGCATACATGTTTCCTAAGGTGTTCACTAAATACCACTGGAAGCACAAGCCACCTTTGAAAATGTGAATGAACCATTATGGCCACCTACAGTAGGAACTGACACAGCATCTAAGTAGCAGCATCTCTGCAGCACAAAGCAGTGGTCACATCACTGGTGGCTGCAAAATGCTGCAATAACGTGACACATGAAACAGCAGAAGAGAACATGATACTGGACACAACTGTATGTGACATCACATGGCACAACAGATAAAGCTCTCACTCTAACACAATGTCACAGTGGTACAGAGGTAGCTGTCTGGGTCTTGCAGATCATGATGGTGGTAGCTGTATTGGAGATGCTTGCTGGGCTCCAAGTTCCATTGTGATTGGTCTAGTACTTTGGTGGTGGTGACCCGTAACTCATGAGTATTGATGTCCTAGAAGGGTGGAGTTTGGTGAGTCTGCTGATGTGGCATTATTGGTTACTCATCTGTCAGCTGGGGTGGATTTTGAGGATATTTGACAACCTTTTGGCTAGTGCAGTCAGGGGTGGTTGGCTGGATTCTGGAGTGGAATTACGTTCACTTAAATCATTGCTCTGTTAGTATTTACTGAAGTTGCAAGTGCTTGTATCCCTGGTTCCGCATATAACTTTATTCTGTTCTTTTTTTCACACATTGTAGCTTGTTGGCCATCCAACTCACCACTGATGCCTTTTTCAGGTATCCCTGGTGTCCCCTACCCCAAACTTAACTCCCTCTGCTGTTGCACCAGTGAGGATCTACATTGGGAGAGGTCAGAGGTCTCAGGATTGCTGTCATGTACAGTGACCAGGGCACATTTCTTTGTCCCTATTTTTCTTTCTCCCATTCCCCACCTGGCAGACATGACATGGCATGGGCCAATAAGATGCTGCATGCACTCAATGCCACCCAGCCTCCAGTAGCATGTGACAAGGTAGTGACTCATGTTGTTCCCCATTTCCAGAAGGAGGAGAGCCATTAATGGATGTTGAGTTCTCCTTCCCTGCACAGTCCCCAAGTGACCTGGGCTCATTTCCCAACCCGGCTCACCAGCGTGGTGGCAGGTGAGACACCCAGCACCTCAACACTCCATGCCACTGTGCCGGCTGCCAGAGTGCTATAATGGAGAACTTTTGGTTTTGCCTGCCAGTTACAGATCTCTTGAATTTTAAAGTCTATGGGGGTTGCTCATCTTGGTAACTGATAGACCATGTATCTCTGTGTTTTGTGGCCCATCATGGAGCAAGTTTGTCACAGAAATTGGTTGGATCATTTACCAATACTAAGTCCTCTGGCTTATAAGAACAATAAGTCAGATTCTTGCCATACAGAACTTTCTGCTAATATCTCACTGGATTGCAGCAGGTGACACCTCTTGGAATGCTTTCTGTGTAGTCATTTCAGAGAATTAGCATACTCTGCTGTTATTCTAAGTTTAGAACAAGTCAATGCTACTATGGACTGATGAAGGACTTTAAATGTTAGATGTGCTTCCTGGCCATTGGACTGAAAACCAGTGCTGGAATGAGTTGTTGTACTGTGGGCCATCTCAGTTTGCTGGAGGTGATCATCCCATTTAGTCCCCTATTAAAAGCAGCTTTATAAGTTGATCTGTTGTGGTCTTGCTGTTGCGTTCCATGAGACCATCATACTGAGGGGGATATTGAGTAGTACACTGTTTCTTGATATTGGGGAAACTACACTGATCCTTGAAAAGTTCATATTTGAATTGTCTATAATGACCAGAGTGCAAGGCCTCAGGTGTTTCATGTAGAGCAGGAGTTCTCACACTTTGTCATAGTGAGCCTCGCCCAAGCCTTGGAAAAGATCTTGAGCCTCCCCCTAATATAGAAATAATTTTGGGCCTCCCCATAGTTAGAACTACTATCATACTTTGCACATTACAGGAAGAATACAATGAAGTGCATTTGAGTAGCTGAGTTTATTCTCATTTTATTGAACTTATTATTCTCCCTCTCTATAACCCCCCACCCCAGCAGCCTGCTCACTCCACACTTCTGACCCTATTTAACCCTCATTGCAGTACCTCCATGAGTCAGACTGTTTTCTTTGGCAGTTTTACCCTGCTCTTAAACACCTTCTCGGGGACCATTTTGCTCCCTCCTGGCCTTGCTCCTAGTATCTCTCTGTTATTTATTTATTTTTTATTTAGTTGTTTAACCAGGTATAGCACACTAAGCTGAAAGCTTTTTTACAGGAGCGACCTGGGAGCACAAGGAGGTTAAGTGACTTGCTCAAGGTCACACAGTATGCAAGTGGAAGCTGTGGGATTTAAACCCAGGTCTGTTCTGCTGGATGTCGCTAGATTTGCAGCTCAGAGCCTTAGACCACTGCGCTATACTGCCTCCTGTTTAGCCTTTGTATTTGTGCTTTTCTGCAGCTAATATAATGGGTCAGTTGTTACCTTGTTCCTATTCATTTGCATTATTTTGCATTTTGTTTTGCAGAGTTTCCAAGAATTGTGTTTCCTCCATTCAGCTTCCCCCCATGTCATACCAGGAAACAAGTGTTTGTTGAGCGTGTTTTTCCTGGTAACCATTTTGTATATAAATTTGCATGCCATTATTCGCATTCAGTTTGCTGCATCCTTTCACACAAAGCATCCAAAAGTTGACATTTAAATATAGTACATTTTAAGGCTTGCTTGAGCCTCCCCTGGAACAGGTTGGGGCCTCCCCTGGGAGGCTAGCCTCACCATTTGAAAAACCTTGATGTAGAGGGATATACCTTTTAAATATGTATCTTACCACAAACATCGCAGATTGTTCTCTCAATGGATACAGGTTTATAAACTGTGCCATGATCCATCACAATCAAAACAGTGATTTTCAGTCACTTTTTTTTTCTTTCTCCTTTTGGACTGTGCATCAGTGCTCTGGCAGAAAGTATTGGGGTCCCCCCATCCTCTTTTTAAGCCCTCTACTGTGTGTACACTCATAACTCTTGGATATTGGATGTTGTGATCCTTCTCTGCTAAAGATGCTTGTTGTTTTTGTTTGTTGTGGCTGTTTTTTTTTTATTAAATAAGCAATACTTAATACAAATTATTAACTAAAAAAAACAGTGATTTTACCCATTTTGGAACTAGGCTGTTCTGTCAAAGCAGCTTCAACCATTTGGAGGGTTGAGTAAGTGCAATGGGTATCACAGGAACAAAAGCAGGAAATTGACAGCACAAATGAGACACCAGGAAACAGTATTTTGTAGGTATGTATATATGTATGCAGTGTTTATTTACCAGGTATGTGCACTGGACAATCAAAAGCCAGTTTTCAGGCATGACTTGGAAGGATTACAGCAGAGTTATCAATAGAATAGTACTAAAGTGCAAAGCACCCATAGAAGAATGTCACACAGAAATGCTTACTTGATAAAAAATAAACCGATTTCCTGAAGAAGCTCGGCCCGACCTGAGCGAAATGTTAGTATTGCGCAGTGGCAACCGTGATGTAATTCTGCTGCACCTACCAGTTGATTGCTGTGATCCATATGGGTGAAGGATGTGGACTGCCACATATTTATGAACAATACAGTTTATTTTTTTATCAAGTAACCGTTTCTGTGTGACATTCTTCTATGGGTGCTTTGCTCTTTTATACTGTTCTAACCTTATGGGATGTAGCACCCGCAGTATCATTGCCTGGTGCTTTGCTTACCTGCACAAGTAGAGTTATCAATATAATATTAACGGTGACATCAAATACGTACATGAGGTATTGGCCGAGGGATACAAATACAGATACATTATCAAAAATGTAGGAGTACAGCACAATTTATAATAAATAAGGAAGCAAATGCAGACAAGTAGTAGAGCACCATAAAATGTTGCCATGGGACTTATGCAACTTTGAAGGTACCAAAGATATCTACTATGGAAGGAATATATTGATGGGGAAAGTTGAAGCTCAGACAGAACAGAATTCCACAGCCTAGGGGCAAAATAGGAGAAGGCTTTGTCCCCTAATTTTATGTGCATTGTAGTACTAGTCAACAGGGCATGCCAGATAGATCTAAAGGGTTAAAGCAGTATGAGCAGGTTGAGAGAGAGAGATGCAACAGATGAGGGCAGTTGATTATGCATAACAGATACCACCCAAAGTGTAATCACATAAGGATGGGGGGGGGGGGGGCAGCCAAGCTTGGACATGACAATTGAAGGTCAAGGCACAATGACTGATGTTATATGTCATGTCCCATTTATGTAAAGTGGATTTGGCAGATGCCAAGAAAACTGTTATTCCATAGAGGAGTTCAGGCAAGAGAATACCACGAGCTATGGCGAAGCAGGATTTGAGGATACATTTGTGACTGACCTTATATAAGAGCCCTAATCTGGAACTGACAGTTTTGCAAATCGTGCAACATGCAGTGAAAACTGAAGGGAAAGGTCAAGTACGACACTTACATACTTGAAGAATGGGACAGTGGCAAGGAAGGTTCTGGTATCACATAATAATACCGATCCAAAATGAGCAACTATGAAAATAGCTGGTTATTTTGGGTGCTATTATTCTGGGCTACTCTGCAGAATAGCAAGGGTATAGGACAGCAACTATGGGGAAGGGCGAATGGAAGGGGGTAATGGCGAGGGAAAGGGGAGGGACAGGGAAGGGGTGTCAGGGACTGGAGTACCTGCTGCTGCTGAGCTAGCCATGTGGCATGGTGGTGTGGGAGGCTAGCTCTGGCAAAGCAGGTACTGGGTTTGGGACTGGGAGTGGGTTACATTTTGCTGCAGCTGTGAGCTGTGGCACTTAATTTTTTCCTGACATCCGGATTTTGCCCCCTTCCTGACATGCACCCCCTGGAGTTGAGAATCCTAATTCTGGGGGGTGCGGTGGTCAAAGCCCCCTCCCCCCGCAAAAACACTTTTTTCATATCCGGATGTTGGGTCACCTTAAAGTGTATATCTCTGATTTGCTTTTCGGCGATATACACTCACCATAATAGCAATCACTACAAGAGACAGATAAAGTGAATGGGTAACTCTTTAATCTTGAGGATGAACAAAAAAACATAGCCTGGGATTTAGATATGTCCAGGAGGAGTTTTATTTACATTTAGTGAGCTCTGAGCAGTCTAGAGGTCCAAGGCCAGGTGCATTTTGATGTTAGCATTGTTACTGGCACTAAAGAACAGAACAAAGTTATCCGCATAACAGATGGTATACTGTGGGAAAGACAACGATGGATGGAGTTAATGTGTAGAGAGAAGAGGAAAGGCCCATGAATTGACTCCTGAAGGACCACTACTGTGGTAGGGGCAGGCTCAGAGTGGGAGGACCCAAGCTTGACTCCCTGGCACCTGTTAGCCAAATTGTTTTTGAACCAGGAAAGTGTCATGGGGGAGATAACCAGGGAGGAAGCTTCACACAAAGTAAGGAGTGGTTAACCATGTCAAAGGTCTTGGCTAGGTCTATGAAAACTGCCCCAGTGTAATCACCCCTATCGACTGCAGTGGCAATATTTGTGGTAAGTACTAGAAGGGTAGCAGTGGTACTGTGGCCCCTATAGAATCCATGCTGCATAGGAGATAGGGATTGTTAGGAGCACAGTCCCATGTACTGAGTGAATAACACTTAAGTGAGCAAAAATAAAAATAAAATGTTCAAACAAACAGTCCAGACTTTAAATATGTACTCCGTTAACAAGACAGATGAATTCAGGATGAGACTTCAACATGGACTTCAATATACATCAAGAAACGCTTTCAGATTTCAGATTAGGGACTTCCTTTCATCTTTGCTAATTACCCAAAGTCAACTACAGCTAATGAGGGTCATTTTAGGCAGGAAGCTGCAACCGACAGGAATCTCTCAGGACAACAGCCAGGCTGCAGACCTCTCCATCAAGACGCCCTTCAGAGACTTTAGGATGGTGCTATTAATTTACACGTACAACAGATGGAATTCTGCCCATAACATAACAGGGTGGATCTGTTCGCTCCACCAGAGTGATTTCTAGAATGAAGAGAAGAGCAGCTTTTTGTGGGAGTCAGCTCAGAAGACTCCTCCCATGGGGGGCTCTCAATCCCACCTCCATTCATAATTAGCAGGATAAATGCACACAGAACTACAGAAACAGTGCATGAACAGCAACAGTCAGTGCATTGAAACATATCACATTTAGACGCAAAAAGGCTTTTAGACACAATAAACCTCATAAATTGGCTAATTGCCTACTTTGCATATTGGCCCCACCTCCCTTAATTTGGGGCTCATCTGAGTGAGGTTTTCCAGTACTCACAGGTCCTCCTGTATAAGGGGGACAGGTCAGCCTGCCAGCTCCGATACAGAGAATACAGAAGTGTGTGGCTGGAGCAGCTCACAGCTCAGAGAACAGCAGCTCACAGCTCAGAGAACACAGGCCACCACTATAAGTAAGGGAAAACATACATACTTCTATTCTAGATTCCCTTATTTTGCCTACAGGAACATTACAGACATGCTGAAGTCAGCGAGGGAATGCAGTTTAATGATACTTTAACTTTCTCTTTTCATCTAGAAAGTGTTTTATATGCAAGCAGCCCATTGAGAATTCCTGTTTCTTCCTGAGTTTTGCTTCCCCTTTTTATCTCAAAGGTACACCAGTGAGATTGAAACAGATTAAAACAGCTTTACTACAATAGTGTTTTTAAATGCAGCAGTTTTTCGTATTACTTAAAGTGAGTATTTGTATAACAACAAGATTACGAAAGAATACTTTCCACTTTGCAAAGTGGATCGCAGCCTAATAGGACACAGAGCAGGGCACAATATCCATTACACTCAGCCCTTCCTAGCATTGTTCCTGCCTCCACGGCTGCACGCAGAAGCAGGTTACAGGAGGCTTGTGCATAGCACCAGGGAGCATGCAACAGCTCCAGCCACAGAAACAGGTGTGCACACGGCGCCGTGATGTGCGGAAATGCCTCCAGTTCCAGGGGTGAGTTTCTAAACACAGAACCACAGCATAAAGAGCAGCCGTGACTAACAAACAGCTGAGTCTTGAACACTGGTGGCACTTGCTGCTTTACAGGCTTTTACTTAGCTGACTAAAACAGGAAGCCAAGGAGAATTGCTAATAACAGCTACACATACATTATTTTGCTTGATACAGCTGTAATGCACACCTTTCAACTGTCACTGATTATGAGAGGCGTCCCTAATTTTAATCCTCAAATTTGCTCTGTCCCTGATGGAAAAGTTGCTTTCCACACAGAGAATGTGTTGTAAAATCAGTTTTTAAAGCAGAAATTTATACTAGTCCAACATCTAAAATGATCGCTGTACAGGGAAACACAATGATTTCCACAGTATTCCCAGCTTGTATCTCCGTGTTTGAGGATGTATCCCTCATTTTCAGTGTCTGTGTCCCTCGCTTGAGCGACAGAAGGTTGAGAGGTGTGCTGTAATGAAAGGGCGAAACAGGGATGTTTACTCATATAAAAGGGCAAACATAGATAAATAAATATAAACATTACTTTTTCCCCCTCACATCCTAATGTGGTGCTCGCTATGGTGACACTAGCTGAACCACGATGAAGCTTTGCAGCCATAAGAAGGCTGGGAAGAATGCGGTTATTTAAACACAGAAGTGGGTTAATAGTGCCTCCTCCAAAAGAAGTGCATCTCTTAGCATAACTGCATCTTTAAAGGGGCATACCAGAATAACCACACTTAATTCATATTGTAGTATTAAGCAAATGTAATAGCGAGTTATAGATATAGCTGTGGCTGCCTAACAGAGGGGTAACTTTACAGAAAGAATGCTTTGCTTAATTATGTGCACCTTAAAGGAGCAAGCAAGGATTTACCCCGACGATTTCTTATGGCTTTTAAACAAGGGGATCAGAACAGCACATAACATTGCATGAGTGCAGCACACTGCTTTTACACAGTAACATGCTATGAACCAGGCAGCATAACAAACTTGGCTTTAGACTTTACTTTTGTGATCACAGGCACATGCACTACCATGTAACAAGACGTGGCACGGGCTGCATGGAAAAGGAGGGACAGGAAAGAATAAAGAGAAAAACAGAAGGACACACAAGATAGATACAGCGATAAGCCTAGGCATATGGGGAGATACCCAGATAGTGGACACCCATCCACATAAACTCCAAGCAGACAGTTCATGACCATAAGATGGAAAATAGAGTCACAGATTTCCCCTTTCTATCTCAAAGGTACAACAGTGAGATTGAAACAGGTTAAAACAGCTTTACTACAATAGTGTTTTTAAATGCAGCAGTTTTTTGTATTACTTAAATTGAGTATTTGTATAATAACAAGATTAAGAAAGAATACCTTCCACTTTGCAAAGTGGATTGCAGTCTAGTAGAACACAAAGCAGGGCAGAATATCCATTACACTCATCCCTTCCTAGCTTTGTTCCTGCCTCCACGGCTGCACGCAGAAGCAGGTTACAGGAGGCTTATGCATAGCACCAGGGAGCATGCAACAGCTCCAGCCACAGAAACAGGTGTGCACACGGCGCCATGATGTGCGGAAATGCCTTCAGTTCCAGGGGCAAGTTTCTAAACACAGAACTACAGCATAAAGAGCAGCCATGACTAACAAACAGCTGAGTCTTGAACACTGGTGGCACTTGCTGCTTTACAGGCTTTTACTTAGCTGACTAAAACAGGAAACTGCTAATAACAGCTACAAATACATTCTTTTGCTGGATACAGCTTTGTAACATGGCATTAACAGTAGTGTAGAAATAGTCACAAGTAATTGGTGGAAAGAGATCAGATGACTGAAACGTAGCTGTGCATTAATTCCTTAGATATGCATGGCAATGTGGTGTACTCACAGAAGGAAGTGGAAAGTGCATCGTGTTCACATCGGGACCGTGCGTTTTTGAACACAAACAGAAACAAGGAGCACTGTGCTTGTTGTAATTGTTGACTGTGTCTCACCTATAGGTGGCGCTTGGGAAGTACTGCTGCATAGCAGTGGTTATTAAGTGCCTTAGGAAGTCGTTGTCGGAATAGGTGAAGCAGTCCGACCAATAGGTGGCGTGACCGGGCACTCATGACAATGTCTGAGAAGGCAGTACAGCCACCATCGGTGAGCTGATAATGTTGGGCAACTGTGACATTGGGAAGTAGTTACTGCAGTCCACATAAGGTACATTGAAATATTGTTGTTTCCCATCCACCCACCCTGTTGACACTGTGTTAATCGCCGCAAATGTGCAATGTGTGCAACAGAGAAAGTCAGCAGCATTTGAAAGTACTTAGTGCAGTGCAGATAAGGAAAAGTGAAGTATTGTTGTTTCCCACCCATGTACCCACCCGGTTGACACCGTGCTAATCGCCACAAATGTGCAATGTTTGCAACAGAATAATGCAGCACTAACTGACGGAGAGGAATGTGGTATTACAGATTGTGGGAACCTAGCCTTTGACAGTATGTGTTAGGTGTGCCACCTATTGGTCAGAATTGGCTAAATTTATTGCCAAATTAGAACAATGTTATACATGTCTCCAACAATGCAGTACTGAGATACATGAATGCGAGGTAGGAACAAAGGGGAACACAGTAGAACTGTTGATTCGAAGTATGATTTTTTAACATGTAATGAGCATTTAATGTGTATGTTCATACAGAATACAAACTTGTGACATATAATAAATTGGTAGGCTTGGTAGGCACTATATTAATGCATGTGCGGTGTGCAACGTGCATATTTACAAAGACATACAGCTTAGAAGTCAACCATGTTTTCTCAAGTAAAATTATTGTTTCTGCACATATTTGTTTCATTGTAAGTGAAAGAATAGTAAACTTGCACTTGCCATGTTACAAGCGTATTGAGCCACTCGAAAGGAGGCATTTATAAGGAATGAATGCATGGTTGGGTGGTTGGAGCACTTGGTCTTCAGCCTCGTGCACCAACCCCCCCCAACCATGCATTAATTCCTTGTAAATGCCGCCTTTCTCATGGCTTAATGCTTACGTAATGCATAACTTCTCAACTGTTCCTGATTATGATTGACGATCCTAATTTTACACCTCAAATTTGCTCTGTCCCCTATTTGTCCCTTATGGAAAAGCTGCTTTCCACACAGAGAATGTGTTGTAAATTCAGTTTTTAAAACAGAAATGTGTAGTATTCCAAATTCTAAAATAAACGTTGTACAGTTAAACACAGTGATTTCCACAGCAGTATCTCTTTAATCAGATGGCTGCTCGAGATCATCTCTGGCATGAAGCTCATGCCACTGGGAACCTCTCTGACTGGGAGAGGTACAAAGTGGCTAGGAACAACTGCACTCGTGCAATTCACCTTGCTAAATCTGATTATTACAAAACTGTGTTTACTGACACATGGGGTAACAGTAGGAATTTTTGGGAGAACATCAAGGAACTGACTGGCAAGCCCAACAAAACTCCACCCTCACTTATCAACATCAATGGGTTTTCCAACCAGGATCCACAACAAATTGCTGACATATTTAAAAATGTCTTCCCAGACCTGAGTGGTGTCCTTCCCCCTGACTTCTTCTCTAACACCCCCCCCTACACCTGGAACCCCTAATAGATCCCATAGAGTTATGACTACTCCCAACCCCCCCTCTACTTTAGGACGGTTTCGGCCAAAGCAACAAAAAAGTACCTCCTTTGGGTCCTTAAAGAGGAACTTTCATAATGGTCAAAAAGTTACTGCTTATAGTCATTATATGCGACTTGAAAAGGTGTGTGTATTTGTTATTTTTGGCCAAGGTTTACTCTGCCTTCCATAATTTGGATTTGTTTTTGAGCCCTGCTGCACTTGCCTTTGCTGTTCAGCTGCTGGGCTGCTAATTCCTGATGACATCACTGTAGGGTAGAGGAGTGACTCACACTGTGCAGTACCATGCAGTCCCAATAATGTGGTAAGGGAAACCTACCAGTACTCAGTGTACATACTGTGTTTCCTCTTCCCCAAGACACCCTGTTAGAAATGCATTATGCCAAAATCCAAATGCCTTGTCAGTATGTTTTTTTTTTGTGTGTGTGTGAAATTTGACTCTGCCCTACAGTGATGTCAGCAGTACAACCCTGGGCCCACAGCAACACCAGGTTTGTTATAGAAGCTCTGGAATGCCCTGAAGTTTTTAGCAGCTCGGAATGCAAAAACTAACTGCAGCAGACAGTACTGAAATAAAATTCCAGAATCAATGCAAGAAGGGGTAATTGTGTACGTGTACCAATTGCAGCCAAACTGTAATCTGTGATTCTCACTGATGTACAGGCTTTTGATAAGACTGTTAGGTGCTCATATTTGTTTATCCTGCTGATAAAAAAAAAAAAATCGTTGTTAGCATAGCTAGTTTCCCGCTGTTTCGCCCAGCCAGACTCTTTTTTTCTTACCTCTCCTTTCTTTGTCTCCCTCCGCCAGCAGTCCTCCGCTGACGCTTGCCTGAGGTCTGTGCCCCCCCCCCGATTTAGTTAATCTTTCCTTGGGCATAACCCCTTTGTTTTATTACAAATTATTTAACCTTCCCACCAAGTCCCCAGGTTCCTATATCTGACCTCTGTCCCTTTCTCTGCAGGCTCCTGCCTGCTTGGGCAAGCACCGCATCCTTGCGGCTGCCTTCAATTGAGCTGCCCGCTGACTACTGCGACAAGACTGGGAGCCCGCCTGCTGACACCCGCCCAATGCTCTCCAAGCCCAGGTAATTACCAAAGGCAGCTCTTCAGCCCTTCGCTCTGCTGCAGTGAAGATTTTTGGCCCTCCCCGCCACCCCTACCCCCACCCCCACCACTCATTAAATCCATCCTAACCACTCCTCCTACTGCACACCTCCTCCCATTGGCCGTCTCACCCCACACAAATTTAAAGCTGCAGTATACCTCCTAGAGTGCTGTCCTACCCTTCTACCAGGACTACCTTTCTGGCGGCAACTCATTTGGTCCTTAGCAGTCCCAAACCCCGTACCTTTACCACTCCCTCCTCTCTCCCTTCCTAAGGCTGACCTCTCTAATTTCCTCCTGCTACTTCCCGTTGTCACCTACTCTCTCACGGAAACATGAAGCTGGCACTGCCTATATTATGGGCCATCTCCCTAACTGCTGCGCTGGTACTGTCTGACTTCTGTGCTATGGTGTTGGCCCATAACCAACAGCGCCTCTCCTTCCTCTCCTTCCCCTCTCCCCACTGTCTCACCCCTTTTCACTCTTTACTGAGAATAAGTCCACCATGGGGTACATCTCTCTCATGTTCCTCACTAAAGTGGAATGCCGCCTCCATGGTCACTACCTGGCTAACCTCTCCTGGTCTCCCACTATTCCCTCCTGCCCATATATTCTCCTACTATTACTACTCTCCCTTGCTGGGGACACTGAGTGCAACCCTGGCCTAACTAACTCCCACATCACCCCCTCCTCCAGCATCTGGACTAACACCCATGATCTTAAACTTGCACATATCAATATCTGCAGCCTTCCGTCCAAATTCACCAACCTTGAGGCATGGACTGCACTCCACAAGCCCCATATTCTGGGACTCACAGAAACATGGCTAAAGCTACACCACATTGAAAACACCTTCCAACTACCTGGCTACTCCAACCTACACCTCAACAGGCCAACCAGGAAAAAAGGCAGCAGTGTGGCCCTGTTCTTTGGGGAATCCCTCGCAGCCAGCATCATCCTACACTCTGACCATTCCTCCCCTAGTGAATGGCTACTTTCCGAACTGACCCTGGAATCCTGCAAGAAACTCTATATTGGCTGCTGCTACAACCCTCCTAGGATCAGAACCACAGGACTTACCAGTTTTCTTCAGGGCCTGAGCTCTCCAATTCCCCATACGGAATCTATTTTTCTTGGTGACTTTAATCTAAATTGGCTGAGCTGCCACCAGCCTGACTATGTATCCCTGTTAAAGCAGCACAGTCTGGTGCAGGCGATTACTTTCCCCACCAGACTTAATCCCCGTACAGCCACTCAGACTCTACTGAACTGAATCCTCATAAACAGGGAGGACCGAGCATTGCACGCTGGCACCATGGCTGATTCCATAAGCGATCACTCACCAAACTATCTCCTCTGGTTTTCCAAACTAAAGTGCCCCCCGCCCAAATATCTATCTTTCAGAAATTTCAGCTGCCCATAAACCACAAATCTCCTTGAGGAGACCCGGTCCTTAGACTTGTCCATGCTTCTTTCTCTTTCTGATGCAGCCACAGCGGTTTCCACATTCATCCAGACTCTACTAGCCCTCCAGGACCACTTCTTCCCTGTCACTACCAGATGGGTTAGGATGGGTGCTCGCATTGGGTCTCCAAAGATTTCCTAACCCTTATGAAGGCCAGAGACCAAACCTGGTCCACTTTCAAAGCATCCCCCTCTCCTGTGCTCTGAGATGCTTACAGTCGTATGAGGAACAAATGTAAACAACAGACCAAATCTCTTTAACAGACCCACTTCTGCAATCTACAAAAGGCCAACCTGGGGGACCCTAGAAAATTCTGGGATTCAATTAGCTCCCTCCTAAACCCCCGCTCAAGCAATACTGCACCACATCTAAATTCCCAGGACGGGCTGCTTACCGACCCTCACAATGTGGCCAGTGTCTTCAATTGTAAGTTCACCAACCTATCCATGTACCTAAATAAACTGTGAACTGACCAACCACAAAGCCCAGCCCTTATATATGATCCACTGTCATCCTCCTCCAGCTCAGCCAATCACCCGCAAACACCACCTTTCTATTTTAAAGCCCTCTCCACACATGACACAATTAACTTCTCAAAAGTCTACCTGACCACAGCTCCCCTGGAGCTGATAGCCTATCTCCAGTCTTCCTCAAGCTGATCTCTCCAGCTATCACCAAGCCACTCACCTTCATCTTTAACCTTGCCCTTTGCACCTTCTCCATGACTGACCCATGGAAGATAGCTAAGGTAATCCCCATTCTCAAATTTGGTGACCCCGAATCCACCGATAATTATTGCCTGATCTCTATCCTCCCATGTCTGAGTAAACTACTCGAGAGAGCAGTACACAATCAACTCGCTGAGTACATAGGCAAATACAGCCTCCTATGCAACCTACAGCACGGTTTTTACAAAAATCATTCCACCGCCCCTGCCGTTGCCCTTCTGACCAACCACATCCTCTCTAACATGGATAATGGTAAAGCCACCATGGCAGTTTTTCGTCGACCTCTCGAAGGCTTCTGACATGGTTAACCATGCTCTCCTTACCTCCAAGCTTAGCCTCCTTAGTTGTTCTCAGAAAGTTACAAACTGGTTCACCAACTACCTTACTGGCCGCTCACAATTCGTGTGTATTGTAAAAACCTGCTCACCCACACTGCCTGTCTCTGTGGGGGTCCTTCAAGGCTCAATCCTGGGTCCCCTTCTTTTCTTCTTATTAGTCAACTCACTTCCCTCTGACTGCCTCAACTGTCATTCTCTCCTGTATGCCTATGACCTTGTCCTCTTCCACAGGGACAAATCCACGGCCGCGATCTCCTCAGTCCTCTCACACAACTATGCTGTGGCCCACAACTGGTTTTCAAAAAAACTCCTCTTCAGGGTTTTAAATAATTGATTAGCAGTTTTTTCTTGGGACAATGCTAACTGTACAGAAAGTATTTATATAGGTTTTCTAGAAGTGTTATGTTTGTTAAACACAGTGAGGCAAGTGCTATGCACTTTCACAATGTTTCAGCACTTTTATGAGCAAAACGCTAATCAATTTTTGGAGTTAAATAAAACCCTGCTCTTAGTTAATGCCAAAAAAATGAAATCCATGCTGTTTGGATCAAAACCCTTCCTTTCCAAATCTAAAAAACACGCCCCCTTAAGTATTCTCTCCCCAGATGGCCCAGCCCTAAAAGACGTCAACACCTACAAATACTTAGGAGTTCTGCTCGACCCCTCCCTTACCTTCGCTGAGCATACAAATTCCCTAGTCAGAAGGTTGCATCAGAAGTTAGGTGCCGCCTATAGATTCAGGCAGTACCTTAACCTGAAGCCAGACTAGCCATCGTCCAAGGTAATCTTCTCCCTATTCTAGACTACTGTTCTCCAATATATGCCAGGACCTCTACTACTGTCATGGCCAAACTCTCCACTGCCTACAACATTACCTGTCGCTTTTCTTTATCGGCCCCATTCTCCACCCACCACTGCACCCTCTATAATACCCCTGGATGGCTACCGCTGCAAGGTTGCTTCGATCTAGCCCTCTGCTACATGGTGGACATCATCATCCGCATGGGTCTAGACTACCCTCTAACTGCCCTCCTGAACACCTGTACTCTCCACTGCAGCCTCCACTCTAATGGTACTCCCCCTCTAGCTGTTCCTATGGTATCCACCAACATGGGTAACAGAGCTTGGCCTGCAGCTGCCCCCTTGAAGTGGAACAAACTGCCAGCTGAATCCTGCTCCATCAACACTCACTCCAGCTTCAAGTCCCACCTCAAAATCTGTCTCCTGGGAAATTCCTCTTTCCACTGCTCCCAGAGGTTACCCACCTACCCACACTAGACAACTCCCTAGCCTACAACTGTGACCTTCTTGCCTTGTTTATATTGTATATTTACTGTATATGTAACTTCCTTGCCTTGTATATATTGTATATTTACTGCATATTTTCTGTACTACATGCCCACTGGACTTATGTATCATAGCTTGTACATTGTGCTTACGATTGTTGTTTTTGTATCAAATCTCTTTCATGTGATATATCTGTAACCTTGTATTCACTGTTACCCACTAGACTTATGTATCATACCTGTACATTGTGCTTACTATTGTTGCTTTGTATATAATCTTCTCCATGTGCAATATTGTTACCTTGTATTCACTGTCACCCTGTGCAATGTGTTATGGCCCGGGTCGTGCCTGAAAATGCTCCCTGGGATCAGTGCACTCACCCGGTTATCAAAGTCATAAAGAAATGCATGAAAGTCAAAATGACTGGTGAAGGTCCTCTTTAACAGATCACAGATCATGCTACAGAGTGATTCCCTCGATCTAAAACTTCTCCGCCTTGCACTAGATGCTCTACTACTACCCCTCACCAGGATTTTCAATCTGTCCATCTGCCTAGGTCAGTTCCCTCTCTTGCGGAAGGTAGCCATAGTTACCCCTGTCTACAAGAGTGGAGACAAGACCTTGCACTCCAACTACCATCAGATCTCTGTACTTCCTCCCCTCTCCAAAGTGCTTGAATGTATAGTTTCTGGTTCCCTGTCCAAATAAAACACTCAATGTCCGCAGCAACATGGGTTTAGAAAAAAAATCATAGCACCGCTACCGCACTTCTTGAATATACTACATTTACTCACTGAGCACTTGACCATGGCCACCTGTTTGGGTCCATCTACATTGACCTAACTAAAGCATTCAACATGGTAAACCATTCCCTACTTACTGAGTCTCTCCCCATCCAGTTACCTCCTGGTTTCAGAACTACCTTGCTGGCAGAATGCAACGGGTGAAAATTAGGGGCGCCCTCTCCACCTCCCATCCTGTGCTCTCCAGTATACCACAAGATTCCATTCTTGGCCCCCTTTTTTTTAGTCTCTTCCTCAATTCCCTCCCCTAGGCCTGCCCTAGTCAACTACTCCTCTACGCGGATGATGCCATCTTATTCATGAGCCAGCCAGACCCCTCCCTCCTTACTAGACAGTTGCAGTACAGCTTTGCCTTACTCGAGTCCTGATTTACAGAACATAAGTTAATATTGAACTATAAAAAGACCAAAGTGATGTTATTTGCAAATTCTCACAACAAGCATAAGTCAGCACAACTCATCATCCTTAACAACTGTCGTGATCCTATGGAGCAAGTACACAACTTCAGGTACTTAGGCATTACACTTGACAGCACCTTATCCTTTAATGACCATATAAACATCATTTCTAGAGCTGTCAATACTCAAATAGGGCTCCTTTACAGACACCATCACAGCCTTACCCCTGATGCACTCCGTCTTGCTGTCAACAGCTCTGTCCTCTTTCTTGTACACTACGGGCTAGTCATTTATGGAACAGCTACTGACGCTTCACTTAAACGTCTTAAGGGTGCCCTCAATAAGGCCTGCCGGATAGTTTCTGGGACTCACAGTTACACCCACACCTGCGATCTGTATACCCAAACCTGCTAGCTGAATCTTAGTGGCAGGATCATATACCAGATCTGCGTAACAGGTAAGAAGATCTATCTGGGTCTAACCCCTCCAACAACACAACACCTCCTTACCCCAGTAACCAATCCTTAAAGGACGAGAAGCGCAACTAGACCTACCTATCAGGCCTCATTCTGTTGGACTAATCAAGCGCAGCAGGCCTTTCTCTACAGAGTTCCCACCTGGCTAGCTGAGCTCTTCCTTGATGTACAAACTGCCTTCAAGTTAGGGCAGTTTAAATGCAACCTCAGACAGTACCTTCTTTCTCTCAACTGCTGCGACTGCCCAACTTAAGATACTTCACACTCATGTATCCCCTCATTTTCTGGCTGAACAGCTGCCACTTTTCCCACCCCTCCCCAACCCCCTCTCCCTAGGTACCTCTCTCTTGATGTGGTTCCTCTCTACTTCACCTCACTCTGTAGCTCCTGAACCCTGATTTCCACCTATTCCACCTCCTCCCTCTTTCACTGCTCCTTTTTACTTGTCTTATCTGACCTATGTTAACCTATTGACTTCGACAAAGTGATTCTTGATTGCCTATTATCACATACTAACACATTACTGTATTTTATCTTAGCTTTTACTCTGGTATCTATTTTTGGTTCTTATTTGCCAAATTTAAGTATGCCAAGTATGGCAGCTAGGATTCAATGCAAAGAAGTGCAAAATAATGCACCTGGGAAACAAGAACCCAGGGGAAGAATACACAATGGGTGGGGAGGTAATAACAACAACAAAAAAGGAAAGGGACCTGGGGGTAATCATATCAGATGACCTTAAGGTTAGCAAGCAATGTGAGAAGGCAGTAGGGATGGCTGGGGGTATACTGGGATGTATGGGAGAGGCATCAGCAGCAGAAAACAGGAAGTTGTTATCCCTCTGTACAGACAGTTGGTGAGACCCCATCTGGAGTACTGTGTCCAATTCTGAGACCCCATCTCCTCAAGGACATAGACAGGATAGAGGTAGTCAGAGGAGGGCAACTAAAATGGTGCAGGGTCTGCAAGAGAAGCCGTATGAGGAGAGACTAAGGAGCTTAATATGTATACCCTTGAGGAAAGAAGGGAGAGGGGACATGATAGAAACTTTTAAGTACCTCAGTGGAATCAACAAAGTCCAAGAGGGTAGCATCTTTCAGAAAAAGAGACATCGAGAACAAGGAACACAATTTAAAGATAGAAGGAGGCGGTTCAGGGGCAATGTGAGAAGTATTATTTCAGAGAGAGGGTAGTGGATGCATGGAACAGCCTTCCTGAGGAGGTTGTGGGGTCTAAAACTGTGGGAGAATTCAAGAATGCATGGGACAGACATAAGGCAATTCTCGTGGGGGGTAGGATGAAATAGGCTGTTGGTTAACTAGGACCTGCGGCCTATCCTGTAGGTAGGGAAATGGGCAGACTAGATGGGCCAAGCAGTCCTTATCTGCTGTCAAAGTCTATGTTTCTATGTTTCTATGTTAACATATTCTGCTATAATGACTACTCTGATTGTTTTTCATTCTTTTGTTATAACCATGCCATGTTTTTGTTACATTGTTGTATTTAGCTAATTTGCATGATTTCTTTTGGATGTGGAACCTTTGTAAATGAGTCTCTGACTCAAATGTATGTCAAATTCTAAGACTGTAATAAATAAATAAACAGACAGCAGGGAAAGAGAAAAAGAAAGCAAAAACTGCAGTCAGTCATAGCACCAAAATGGTGGTGTGGTTGTGGGGTTACCTCCCTTACAGGGTGGTGACAATTTTTTCAAGAACTTTATTTAGTAAGGTTAATAGTGATAGGCTTACAGTGGCTGATATGGTCAGGGTTACATTTCTTAAAGACAGGGACAACATGAGATCATTTCCAAAGGTCAGGCACAACCTCCGTAGAGAAGAATAAACTTATTATTTTGTTTATCGGTTAAGCAAGTTCATTTGTAGCGATCCTAAGGAGTCTGGGTTCAAGACCATCTGAGCCAGCAGATTTTTATTCAGGGATCTGTTTGAGGAGTTTGTAGATTATCAGAGATAGTTGCAACTTTATAATAAAAGGTACTTACTGTCACAACCCCACTCAGCAAGTCAGGCCCACTGCTCCCATAGTGCCAACCTCCGAGTGCAGTATTGTGAACAGGGTAACCCTCCTGTCTGTTTTTGTGGGTCCGAATCACCTTTGGTCTCAAGTTCTGGAGGGATTCAAACTGTGAACCTTCTGCTAGCATACCCAAATGTACAGGCTCAGATAATTCTGCCCTTCGGGGAAATGGCAGATATCTTTCGCCAAGAGCACCTAACCAGGTATACAAAATGAACCCTTAAAAACTCTATGAAAGACCGTAGATAAATTCTTATCTTTTCCCAGTTTGGTATACCATTAAGCTTATGAACAGTGTTGTCAAAATCTTAACCATCCATGCATCACAGGCAAAAAAGGAAGGACTTGGAAGACATTGGCAGTCTCTTTAAAATAAGAGGCTTTACTTAAAATGAATAAAATATGTAAAATGTAACCACAGAACAATATTTCACAAAACATACAATCACTTAAAAGAACAAGGTAAAATACAAATATAAACTCCTAGCACAATACACTTAGACTTGTCTATCTAATGTATACCTTCTTACAGTGATTTAGTTAGCTGTTATTTCAAGAGAGTCCAAACAGGAATGTGTCGGTAAGTGGAAATAAAGAATACAGTTTAAACCCTGTGTCTCCACCCATTCTATGATACCACCTAGCTCCTCCTTTTAAAATATAAAAAAGTATACAATCAGGATGTCTTATCACTCAGGAGGTAAATTAAATAAGGTAACATCAGCAAAAACTCATTTCTCAATATGACTCTTTGATCTCGAGTCTTTCCTTTGATCTAGTGTGCCCTCCTGCCCTTCAAAGACATCACAGAACTTTTACAACTCTGCAGTTTTCTCACCTAGCTGCAATATAGTTTTTTTAGCACCAGTTCAAATTAACTGCCCTTCCTGAGGACGTCATAAAATGGATATTTTACTTCCTGGCTTCAAGCAACACAGATCCTAAACAAGGCTATAAAATGTGAACCCTTGGAAGTTAATCACATCACAGAGATCTTCGGTTTAACATATCCTGTCCTTTGAACTGAAACTTGGGAGGGGGAGGGGGTTATCCCAGGAGCACAGGATGTCTCATGAGAGACACTCAATAACACATTTTTATATTACAAAATCATAGAGCAATCAGAACCAGCAGTCCAAGTGTCACACTTACTACAAGAAGAGTATTTAATCATAAATTGGCATTTCAGTCATACAGCATTTCATCTTGCAAGACCCATTCAAACAAGCAATTCAACATGTAAATGTGCCTCTCAGTGAGATGCTTACTCCTAGGGCACATTGCCCTGCATGGAGCTTTGACAGGGGGTCTCTGGAATTAAATGCACTTTGTTTCCTGGTGTTTAGGTTGTGCAGCAAAATCAAACCACACAAGGATGAGGCTTCTGGACTTCAGGAGGCAGATAAAAAATGGGTAACTGCCTCAGGGACTACCTAGTGGGGGGGGAATGACCTGGGTGAGTTGAAAGAATAATGGGCGAAGCTAAGGGAGGGCATAGTGAAGGCAATGGACCTCCATGCAAAGCAAGTGAACACAAGCAAGAGGAGAAAGAGGCCACTATGGTTCTTGAAAGAAGTGGCTGAAAAGATAAAGCCTAAAAGGGTAGCATTCAGAAGGCATAAAGAGATGCAGAGGGAGGATGATGCAGAGGTGTATCAGGAGAAACAGAGGGAGGCAGGGTAAGCAGTAAGGAGCATAACTGTGTAAAATGAGACGAGAGTAGCCCAGGGGGTAACTAAAGGGGACAAAACATTTTTTAGGTATGTTATGTAAGTGATGGGCTGGTCTAGTGGCACTGAGGGTTGAGGGGCTGGATGCCACACCTCGCGCCACACCAGTGACCCAGGGTCAGGAGCGTCCTTAGGTGCTGGAGGTCAGCTGGGAGGGAGGAGGAGGATTGAGCATCCCAGGGACTGCTCTTCTCCTCCGGGGTGGGTGGGAAGGGATGACCATGGATGTGCTTGCTCCTGGCAGTGACTGGGGGTTGGTGCAGGTTGCAGCCCACTGGGGGGTCAATGCGGGCTGACTCCAGATGTGCTGTGTGTGGATGCGTGCATGGAACATCCTTGGCATCATTGCACTCCTGCGTTGTGGGGGGGGGACACAAGAAGGAAAAATCCTCCCTGTGCATTTGAAGGTGGTCCGCTGGCGTCATAGCAGATGCACCCAAGTCAGCTCCCCTAGTGCTCACCTGGGCTTCCGTGGTGAGCGGTGTAAGTCCCTACCGTGATGTGACTGGGAGGGGTGGGGCATAGGGGTCAAGTTCTGGCTGTGGCTGGGGTAGGAGCCAAAAGAGAGAGCCAGAAAGGAGGGGGAACCATAGTTACAACCCTCTCAGCCGAGAAGAACTAAAATAATATAAGATATACTGTAAGTGATAACAGGAAGACCAAAGTAGGGACTGTATGGTTAAGAAAGGAAAGGGGGATATGCAGAGTAGGACCAGGAGAAGGCAGATATCCTGAACAAATATTTATATTCAGTGTTCAGAGAGGAAGGAAAAGGGGAGTAGCCACACAAAAGCAGTAGGAGCATTGGAGGGAGGAAGGTAGACACTAGTTCTTTTTTCAAAGGATAGAGTCCTGAATGGACTGGAAAATTTGAAAGTGGACAAAGATATGAGGCCAGACAGAGTGCATCCAAGGGTATTAAGGAAGCTCAGGGACTACTAGCCACACCTGTGACAATCCTATTTAACATCTCACTGGAAATAGGAGTGGTTTCGGAGGACTGGAGAAGGGCAGATGACAAAAGTGGTAGCAGGGAGGAGACTGGCAACTATGGACCACTCAGCCTGACTTCGGTGGTGGAGAAGTTAATTTATTTTATACATCAAAATGATTCACCAGGAGGGCACACTGAACAACAAGTTTCTCGTCTCACGGTGCGACCTGGGGGGAGAGGTTACATAGGGTTGTGAAGGATGATCAGTTACAATAGTATGTGGGTAGTACACATAATACAATATTGTAAGATTGTGCAACAGTAGGAACACAAGGTATTGTTCAATAAACAGTAGTGGAACATTGGGTAAATTACGATACATGTCCAAAATCATACAAAAGAACATATAAACGTAAACATAATTGTATAGAGAGACGGAAAAAAGGTGAACCCCGCCTTTAACTTGGGAATATGCCACAATTGCGGCAATCCCTAAACCAAGTGGGAACAAATTAGAACCATTAGCCTATCGCCCGATATCCATACTAAACACAGATTATAAAATCTATATGGCCATCTGGGCAGCTAGAATAGAAAATATCCTTCCAACATTAATACACCTAGATCAAGCCGTTTTATAAAATATAGGTCCACAACAGACAATATCAGAACATCCCTAATTTTAGTAGAATATATCCAAACCCGAAAAGATACCAGCTGCTTTTATAAGCCTAGACACAGAAAAAGCATTTGATCGTGTCTATTGGCCCTTTTTATGGGATACACTTAGGGCCTTTGGATTTCCAGACTCATTTTTGCAATGGTTAGGCCAAATATCTCTTTCTTCTAAAGCATATGTGCGTATTAATGGGTAACTCTTTTCACCAATCTCTTTGCATCAAGGAACAAGACAGGGTTGTCTACTTCCCCCCTACTGTTTGTACTATATATTGAACCCTTAGCTACAGCAATAATAACACCAAAAAAATAGAAGGTATCCCTATGCAACAAAATGAATACAAGACCAGTCTCTTCGCCAATGACATTCTCCTCTCTCTGTTGTCTCCCTCAGAGTCAATCATAGAGACATGAAAAATTCTAACAAGATTTGAAGAATTGGCTGGCTTCAAATTAAATATATCCAAAACAAAAGCGCTCCTCTGTAATTACACCCCCCCAAATACTTTAAAATGAAGTTTATCTATTAAATGGCACTCCACTAAAATAAAATATCTAGGCATAAATATATCCCAAAACCTGCAAGTAATTGAACTAATCAATTATGAACCTATTTCTATCTCGATAAAGAAGGAATTAGATAGGTGGATGCATCTTCCACTCTCCCTATTCCAACGAATTGAAACAATCCGAATGAATGTCTTACCTCTGTTATTGTATCTGTTCCAGAACTTTCCATATTTCCCATCATTATATTACTTTAAATCAGGGAACAACATGATATCAACATTTGTGTGGAACGAACAAAAACCACGAATTCGGCTTTCAGTATTAAAATTATCCTTGGCCCAAGGTGGAACTAACCTCCCAGACCTTAAAAGATATGCTGAGGCAGCATTTCTTCGAATACCACTTCTCTGGCTCTCAGAACAATTTGACTCCCTCTGGAAGAAGTTAGAATTTCACCTGAATGACATGAACAACATAAAAAAAATAATATTTTCTTCCCCCGGGAGGTCTCCTCCCATAAAGGACTTTGCGGAAATTACTTCACAAGTTTTAAAAATTTGGTTCCAAATACATGGCAAACAGCCACTTCAGCTAATCTATGAATATTGTAAGGTCATTTCAGAAGATGAACTCTTTAGTCCATCTAACAATGATTTGACTTTCCCTCGGTGGCGAAGACTAGGATTGGAACAGGTGTTTCAGTTCCTGGGTCCCAGTGGGATATTATCATTTGAAGATCTAAGACTGAAATTCAATCTGTCAAATGCTGATCACTTTAGATACTTTCAAATTAGAAATCATATATTATGAAACCGAATCATTCAGGTGAAACTGACTCCCCCAATCCCTCCCCTCCTAAAATTATTCTCTGACCATTCCCTGGGACACTATTGGAACCATTTAATCGGAAACCTAAACAAAATTATGCGAGACCCAACTAAAGAATCAACCAGTTCAATATTGATAAGTTGGAACAGGGATTTGGATCGTGATGTGTCCAAAGAGGCTTGGTCCTCTGCAGCTCTTCGAGCGGTCAAAATTACTCAATCATACATCTGGAAAGAATATTCATGGAAGTGTAGGTCCAGGTTTTTCAGGTCACCGGCCCAGTTGACAAAGTACCTTCCGATTGAATATGGGGTTTTCTGGAGGGGGTGTGGGTGTAGGATGGCCGATATTGCACATATCATGTGGCAGTGTCCACTCTTGATGCCTTACTGGATAAATTTGCAAAGAGAAATGGTGGACAGTCTGGGAGAGAATATTGAACTTACAGCTGAAATGCTACTACTGGCTATCTACCTGGACCATTCCCCCCATGGACAAAATCCCTGCTACCTATTTTTTTGCTGGCTGCTAAAAAGTCTCTTACAAAAAATGGATGACCCAAGACATTCCTACCATACAATACTGGAGATGAATAATCATATCAATATATCACATGGAAAATATTACTGCTAAAATTAATAACCAGTCTCAGAAGTTTATTCGTCTTTGGCAGAGATGGGCGATTCACCAAGCAGGAGTGGAACCAGATTTCTGCCCATAGTGGAATAGAGGGGGTGGAGTGGAGGAGAATGAGATTTGGAAATAATAAACTGCAAACTTTTTAATAACTGTAAGGAATATTGGACTTTATTAGAACAAGATTGTATTAAATACAAATATCTCTATTTCATATTAATCACATGATATCTGAAGAATAGAAAAACTGAAGTATGTACCAGAATGTCAAAGACTGTAAAATGTCTCCTAATATAAAAGAAAATCTCAATAAATAAAAAAAAAGAACATGTAAACGTACAAAACAGTAATAATGCGATAAGACCATTTATTATAGTGCATGAGTGTACCAGGAGCTGGCTCGAGGTATTATGCAAGTGCTGTTGGAGTAAAAAGGATGGGGTTAGATTATGCACACTGGTGACCCAGAAGGGCAGATGGAGAAGAGAGGAGGAGAGGCAAGAACTGAATATGAGGAGAAGGGGTAGCCATTTCATGATTTCCCCCTTCAGGATGTTGAGAACCCTGCCGGGGGAGGGGGGTCATGGTAGGAAGGAAGAAACTGGGGATCGGTATTAAGGTGAGTTAAAGCAGGAACAGCTGAAGGAAAGGTAATTGTGTAGGGTAGAGATAAGGGAGTAGTTGGAGGAGGAGTGTTGTATTTCAGGGGGGAGGGAATTCCAGATTTTCGGAAAACGATGGGTGAAACCAGTCTGACCGATGAGGGTGGAGCGGCGAGGGACCGTCAAGGTGCGGGGGTTATTTATCTGAAAGAATGGGTGGGGGGAGGTGGAGTAGAGAGAGAGGGAGGATATGAGATAAGAGAGAAGCTCCCTGAACCAGAATTTGGAGATTAGTTTGGGACAGTGAGATGCATCTGTGAGATAGTGGAAGGAAGGTTAGAGAGCGATAGAGTTCACAGTGGTGGGAGCAGGAAGGGGAGTTGATAGCAAAGCGGCAGAAGGAGTTAAAGAGAGTTAATGAAGACACTGTTAGATGAAAGGATTGTGGAGCATGTTGAATCTAGTGGGTTACAGGGCCTGAGGCAGCATGGATTCATGGGGTTGGGAGAAGCGGTCATGTCGAACAAATCTGATAAGATTTCTTTGACTGGGGACCAGGGAAATAGGTTAGGGTGGAGCGGTAGATGTAGCCTACCTACATTTCAATAAGGCCTTCAACACCGTTTCACGCAGGAGACTCGTAAGGAATCTGAGCAGCTTAGGGGTGGGTCAAAAGGTGGCAAACTGGGTAAGAAACTGATTAAGGGACAGGAGGATGGTGGTAAATGGAGTTCACTCCAGGGAAGGGAAGGTGACCAGTGGGGTGCCTCAGGGCTCAGTACTGGGACTGGTCCTTTTTAATGTCTTTATGAGTGACATTGCAGATGGGCTGGGAGAGAAGATCTGCCTATTTGTGGATGGCACCACAATCTGCAAAAAGGTAGACACTCCAGAGGGATGGAAAGAATGTGCAAAGACCTGAGAAACGTGAGGCGTGACCAAAGGTACTGCAGCTGGGTTTCAATGTGAAAAGTGCTAGTTCATGCACTTAGGGCCCAGAGGCCCAGAAGCAGAGTACAAAATGGGAGAAGAGGTAGTGAAAATCCCCAAACAGGAAAGAGACGTGGGGGTGCTATAGCTGATGACCTAAAGGTGGCAAGGCAATGTGACAAGGCAGTTGGGAGGGCTAGTGGGATGTTGGGGTCCATAGGAAGGGGTAGCACCAGTACAAGGAGGGAAGTAATGTTGCCTGTGTATAGATTGCTTGTGAGATCTCAACCAGAGTACCGTGGCCAGTTCTAGAGATCACATCTCCAGAAGGACATAGAGTGGAGGCTGTCCAGAGGAGGGCAACCAATGTGGTGCAGGGTCTGCATCAGAAGCTCTATGATGAGAGATTAAAGGACCTCAATATATACACACTGGAAAAGAGGAGGGGGGGGGGATACAATAAAGATCTTTGAATACTTCCCGGAGTAAATAAGGTACAGTAAGGGAGTATTTTTCGAAAAAAAGATGCTCAAGAACAAGGAGACATACAATGAAACTGAGGGGTAGATTCAGGAGCGATGTGAGGAAGTACTTTTTTTTTTACTTTCTATTTTTGTCCCCCATTTTTGCTGCCAGCTGCCAGGATCTCCTTCCACCTACCGAAGCCCTTATATCCAACGCAGGAGTCTTTTGGTGGTCCTACCCTTCCCAGCCTTACTTTCCCTGGATACCCTGACTGTAACCCATGGCTTATCCCCCACAGACTGGACCACCTGCTTCCCCCAAGTCAGGAAGAGATACTTCACTCAACAGTTGGGGCCCAAGAGGAGGAGGAGCTGGCGAGGTGTGGGAGGAGTCGAAGTGACCCTGCTGTGGGGGGGGGTGCTGGATGGCTTCATCTGCCCGATGCTGCTGGGGTTATTTTATCCCCTGCTAAGCCTGCCCCTTATCCCATCCCAGGGTATGTTCCTGAGGGGTGACCCAGCATCTGCCTATTAGGGCCATCAGAAGGAGAAGTATGTCCCTCCCTACCTTTAGAACTCCCCTGCTGGCCCCACTCAGTGTCAGTGGCTCAGCAGGTAGTACACTCACCTCTGAGGCCGGGAGATCAGAACGCTGTGGGTTCTATCCCCACACTGGCGTTCCAGTTAAATCCCAATACTGACACTCCAGTGCAGCATAAAGGGGTGCTGCACTCCTGAGGTGCCATGTTTCGGATGAGACGTTAAACCGAGGTCCCATCTGCCTGTTCTAGTGGTAGTTCAGATGGGTGTTAAAGATCCCATGGCACTTCTCAAAAAGAGTACAGGAAATTTTTATTGTAATTCAAAACAAATCAAAAAAAGGTTCCCTTCTTTATACATAATAACAGTAGTCATGTAGCAATAACAAAAAGCAAATACATCAAAAAGGAACAAAACAAACACCATCGATCTAACTAAGAAAGAAAATCAGCACAAAAAATACTTCTATATCTTGTAACTTAAGCAAAAAAAACACTTCTTACAGAATTACTTATACAAAAAGCAGACTCATGAAATAATGCAATTCTCATTTCCTCACCCAATATGTTATCTGCACACTTCACAACCCACCCACTCAGTACCGTCCCATAATTGTGCACAAAGATATTCCCCCAATTTATTTTTCTCAGCTATGAATATTGCATCCAATTCTGCCTGAAGTTGAAACAATACATCATTCAAGGCAACCTCCTCCCCTTGTAAGAACCTCCGACATCTCACATGCCATATTTAAGACATGGCAAGATAACAAAAAACGTAGACTTCTTCCATCTCTGCTATGGCCCTGTAAGTTGACCATATACCAATATTTCATTTTTTTTTTTTATTTATTCAAATTTCAGAATTACAATCCTTTGAGTCGAAGACTCCTTTGCAAAGGCTCCACATCAGTACATACATACATACACAGCTTAGAGACACTTTGTACATTGCTTACTAGGCAAAGATTACATTAAGACAAATTATTCATGGTTACTCTGTACAGGTTAATTTTCAAGGCTAGTATTACATTGCTTTATTGGGTTCTCTAGGGTTGTTTATGGACCCTGGGTCATTGCAGGGGAGAGGGACTGGGTCCAGGTTTGAGGCCATCTCCAATACAGGAGTATGGGTTTATCAGCATCATTAGATTTTTTGTTGGCCTTGGTGTGGAGCTCAGGGAAATGCTAGCTTACAGACACCTACCATGTTAGGGAGGACTGGTTGTTACAGCCACAGATCTCTGAGTCAAGGAGAAATCTCTTGATACCATTTTTGAATAGGCCAAGGCTAGGGGCCTGGGAGATGGTGGAGGGAAGTTTATTTAGCCAGAGTGGAGCACGATACCGGAAAGACCTTTGTCCTATGGCAGTTCTGCAGTGAGGGACTAGGAGCGCGGTGTTGGCCTGGTGCCTAGGGGTGCTCCTGTGGGGGTAGGTTGGATGAGGGGGTGGAGGCCCTTGGGAGCAAGATTCATTTGGATCTTTTTTGCTAGGAGGCAAGTGTGGTACATTAGTCTGCCTTCAAAGGTCAGCCAGTCTGCTTGCTTATAGAGCTCACACGTATGGATTAATCTATCGCTGCTTGTAACCAGTCTGCAGGCTTTATTGAGAGCTAGTTTGATGCTGTTTAGGGCTGTGTTGTCAGCCATGCCGTAGATTATTATGCCATAATCAAGCACGGAGAGGACTGAGCTGGTTACCGCCAGCCTTAGTGCCTGGGGTGGGAGGCAGTGTTTGTGTCTTTATAATATCCCGAGCCGGATGTTTGCAGAGGTGGAGTGGTACTTAATGTGTATGTGGTACGTTAGTGATGTGTCCAGAGTGATGCCCAGGTATTTAAAGTTAGGGACTTGTTCTATGTGGGTGCCCTGAGAAGTTAAGATTGATAGCAGGGCATTACTGTTAGGGTTTTGACGGTGTGCAAAGATCATAGATTTAGTCTTGTTGTAGTTAAGTAGTAATCGATGATCAGAAAACCAGGATTCTAGTTCTGTAAAGCTGCCCTGCAGGAAATTTTGTAGAGAGTTTGAATTGGGGTGTTTCCAGTATACTACTGTGTCGTCAGCATAGAGCAATAGTTTACCACTGCAGTCCAGCAGGAGGGAGTTTAGATAGAGAGTGAACAATAGAGGCCCTAATATCGACCCTTGGGGGACTCCTGTATGAACAGGTTGCATAGCTGAGAGGGTGGTGTTGATTTTGACTTGTTGTGTCTGGTCAATGAGATAGTTATTGAACCAGGAGATTGTTTCTTGGGTGAGATGGAGGGAGGGGAGAGAGTGGATAAGGAGTGAGTGGCTGACGGTGTCGAAAGCTTTGGTCAGATCCACGAAGATTGCACCTGCTACAGACCCCTGTTCCAACACTTCATGTATATAAGAGGTGAATTGGAGAAGGGCAGTGGTAGTGCTGTGTCCCGCCCTGAACCCGTGCTGTTCTTGACACAGTAGGTTGTGTTTGTTCAGGTATTCGGTGAGCTGGTCTGCTACAATTCTTTTGAGTGCTTTAGAGAGGGGGGAATGATTGTTATGGGCCTATAGTTGCCAGGGTCAGTTGGAGCACCCTTTTTTAGGATAGGTGAGATAATTCCTCTTTTCCAGAGGGATGGGAATTGACCTAAGTGCAAGGAGCAGTTTAGTATTTTGGTAAGGTGAGGCAGGGTCACATCTAGAGTGAATCTGAGTATTTTAAGGTCTAGGGAGTTGCTACTGAACCGAGAGTTGCGGAGGGCTTTGGACAGGTAGTGTTCAGCCTCGTTGCAGGAGATGGATCTTAGCTGGAAGGGAGGGAGAGTACTAGTGGTGGAGATGATAGGGTGGTCATTTGGGATGGGGTCAAAGAAGTGTTGGGGTAGGATGTGGCTAAGATCAGAGAAGGAATTGTTCAGGACATTAGCTATGGTGGCTGGGTCCTGGGAGAGGGCTTCTTGGTGCAGAATTTGTGAAGAGGTAGGGGAAATGGTTTTCCTGCAGAGTTCCTTGACATTGCTCCAGAATTTATTCCCGATCCCCATGAGGAGGTGAGCACTTGGTTATAGTAAGTAGACTTAGCTAGCTGAATGGCCCAGGTACACTTGTTTCTTGTCTGTCGTGGGGAAGTTAGGAGTTCACTGCCCTATGCCAGAGGTTATCTCTGTAGTGCATCTGTTCAAGGATGGCCCGAGAGATCCAAGGAGTTTCTCAATTTTTAGTAACCTGTTTTTTGAAAGGGGCAAATATGTCACAGGCAGTGTTAAATATTTTGATAAAGGAGGTGAGGGTGGCATCAACGGACTTGGCAGTGTGAATAGGTGGCCAGTCGCGGGAGGAGAGATAGTGTTTAAGGCGAGAGAGGGAACCTTTTTTGAGGTGCCTCAGGATGGAAATTCTAGGTTGGTTGGTAGATATTTTATTTGACCAGCAGCAGGAGATGGGCGAGTGGTTACTTAGTACGTCAGGGAGCACTTTAACTTTGGAGAGATGGTTGGGTAGATTTGTGAAAATGAGGTCAATAAGGGAGGAGGTTCCTGACCTGGGATCCTGCCTGGTGGGAGACTGGACAACCTGGGCAAGGTCATAGGCTAGGGCTGTATGTTTGAACGTGGCTGCTGCTGGGGATAGCCGATTTACATTGAAGTCCCCCATTATAATCAGTTCGCTCCTGGGGGGAGATGGGTGATACTGGTCAAGATGGAGTCAAAGGCTAGCTTCTGGTTAGAGGGGGGATGTAGACAGACATTATGTACAGCGGTTTCCCTGGGTTGCCAATGATGACTTTGATTGTAATGGATTGGGCACCATGAGTTGGCGAGGGCAGAGGAACAGAGAGGGGCTGAGGTGCGGTTTTAGCATATATGGCACACCCCACTTCTCTCTTGCCTGTTCTGTCTGCCCTGAAGATGGAGTAGTCATTAAGGGAGACTGAGGCATCCGGGATTTTGTTGGAGAGCCAGGTCTCAGATAAGGCCAGGATGTTAGGGGAGTACTGGGTGATCCATGCCTGCAGCTGTGTGAATTTCCTAGGCAGGCTACAGATGTTGAGGGATGCCAGTAGTAAACCCGTCTGCCCATGCCCCATGGGAACATTAGACGCTGTTGGTCCAGAATTAGGGTGTACATTGCCGGAGATTAGCAGGAGGAGGAAGAGAGCATGCAGGAGGGCAGTTCTCAGGATCAGTTTGGAAAGAGAGGTACGGGAGCATGGATTAGTGGAGCATTTGCTAAGCCCGGTTGGTATGGGGATGGAGCAGACTAGTTGTGCTAATTGGGCTTGAGATAGGCCATGATGGAGGCTGTGTAGTGTGTGCATGCATGTGGGTGGTTGTGCATGCGCCACTAAGGACCTGTTAATGGTGCAGCTTACACTGGAGGTGAAATTAGTGAAGAGTAGAGCAGGGGAGATTGAGTTTGGGTGATGAGATGAGGTTACGTGACTGAGGGAGTGTGTGGTTAGGCAGCTGTAACTGTTCATGGAGTGGGTTTTACCTACAGGGGGAGTGGGGTGGTAATTAGTGAAAAGTGTTAGGATTATGATGATGTTGAATAAGGTACAGAGGATGCAAGTCATGTTGCTAGTATAGGGAGTTTCTACTTGTGGAAGGAAATGAGAGGGAGCTCTCTAGTGTTCAACTAATATAGGCTGCAAATGGCAAAGCTGACTGATTGGTTTTTGCACGATCATGTGATCCTTGCTATAAAGCCCGATGTTGACCAAGGGTAGTGGTGGGGGCAGCGGGGATCATTATACGCAGCAAACAGTATCTGCAGCTGGGGATCCACCAGTTTGGTTCGTACCTGGTGCTCGTTTTTGGATCCGTCTATGTGGGGGAAGATTGCAGGACACCCTCATGACCTCAGGGATTCGGCCCAGCTGGTGCTCGTTTTTGGCTCTGTCAATGTGGGGGAGGGTTGCAGGACACCCTCAAGACCTTAGGGATTTGGCCCAGCTGTCATATCTGTGAAGCAAGTGGCATTCCAGAAAGTAGTTAACTGTGATCAAAAAGGTCGTATAAAAGAGCATTCAAAAAATAAATGAGACATTGTCTCTACTTGCTCTAAACAGTGTGGCGCTAAGCGTAATCTCTATTGTACCAACTTGTGTTTGTGATTACTACGCACATTAAGTCTGTCATGTTCACAAATCCACATAGTATCATGCATTTTTGGGGGAATTTGGGGTTCCAACATGCTCCCTAATAATAATGAAACATCTATTGTGGCTGTAACTTTAAAGATCGGCTCTTCATAATACCATTTCTCTGCAGTAGTGTTATAGAACTGCTTATGGTTAACACCTATAAACCAGCTAAGTTCTATCTTCCATGATCTAATGTATTTTAAACAAACCTGGGTGTGCTGAGGCAACAATTTCTCCCCCCCACCACCACTTTCCCTTCCCCAGGCCATAAGGTAATCTACCTCTCTATCTCTCTATCTATCCATAAGGACAGTGATGGGGACAAAAGGGGTAAGGCCATCAAGAAATGGAGGGTAATGAGTACCAACGCCCATAGTCTGGGCAACAAGCTCCCTGAACTGGTGGCCTGATGGCAGAGGGATGCCTGGATATCATAGCAGTCACAGAAACATGGTACACAGAGAACCATGACTGGGATGTTAGCATACCAGGGTACACAACCCACAGGAGAGACAGGGAGGGCAGAAGGGGGGGAGTAGCTCTATATGTAAGGGAAGGGATAAAAGCAACTGAATGAAAGAGTAAACAGGGAGGAGAGGAGGCACTGTGGGTCACCTTAGAGACTGGAAATGGCACCACAATCCGCACAGGGGTTGTATACAGACCCCCATGTCAGGGGGAGGGAATGGACAAGGATATGATAGAAGACATACTTAGGATGGCAGAGAAAGGGGAGATACTGTTGATGGGGGACCTTAATATGCCAGATGTTAACTGCAGCACCTTTGCTGCAGCCACATCCAAAAGCAGGGCCATTCTTGATGCCCTTCAGGTGGCATGCCTCAGACAGCTAGTTTTGGAACCTACTCGCAAGGGAGCAATCTTAGACCTCATACTCTCACATGGGGACAGTGAGAGGATCTCAGAACTAGAAGTGGGTAGCCATTTGGGAACAAGTGACCACCAAACAGTGTGGTTCACAATAAACTCAGCTACAGAGTCAAGCCATACAAAAGTGAGAGTTCTGGACTTCAGGAGGGCTGACTTTGGCAAGATGGGAGAGTGCCTTAGAAAAGCACTAGCAAACAGGCTAGAAGAGGGGGTGGAGCAACAGTGGAAATGTCAAAACTGCCATCACAGAGCAACAAGCCTTTGTGTGATGCAAATAAACAAATCAAGTGAAAGAAAAAGCCACTATGGTTCTCAAAAGAGGTGGAGGAAGGTTAGGAGAAAATATAGCATTTAGGAAGTATAAGAAAACACAGAAGGAGTAGGACAGGGAACTGTACCAGTTAAGGAGAAGGAAGCAGGAGGGTTGTCAGAATAGCAAAGGCACAAACTGAGGAAAAGATAGCTAACTCGGTTAAGAAGGGGATAAAACCTTTATAGGTATATCAGGGAGTGTAGAAAGACAAAGGAGGGATAGTAAGCTGAATAGAATGGATGGTGGGTGGAGAGTGACAGTGAAAAAGCAGGGATACTGAATGAATACTTCTGTTCAGTATTTACAAAGAGGAAGTGGGGAGGTGCCTAATCCAACTAACAGAAGCACTCTGGGGGCGATCCCAGTCCTTTCATAGAAGAAAGGGTTCTGAAAGAACTCCTAAAACTGAAGGTGGACAAAGCAATGGGGCCAGATGGAATTCACCCCAGAATTCTAAAAGAATTAAGCAGAGAACTAGTGACACCACTGACTACTCTTTTTAAAAACTATGGGAGGATGGTGTGGTACCAGAGGACTGGAAGAAGGCTGATGTGATTCCCCTTCACAAAAGTGGGACCAAGACAGAGGCAGGAAACTACAGACTTGTCAGTTTGACCTCTGTGGTAGGGAAAGTGATGGAATCACTTTTGAAGGAAAGACTTTTTGAGTACCTAGAGGCCAGTGGGACACAGGACCAGAGGCAGCATGGGTTCACTGCGGGAAGGTCATGTCAGACGAATCTAATTGATTTCTTTGTTTGGGTGACCAAAGTAGTAGACCAGGGAGGGGCTGTGGACATGGCCTACCTAGACTTTGGCAAGGCATTTGACACAGTCCCACACAAAAGATTAGTAGTCAAATTAACCAGCCTGGGATTGGGTCCCAGGGTGGTAGCCCGGGTAAAATGCTGGCAGAACAACAGGACAAAGAAGGTAATTTGTAAATGGAGTCCACTCTGAAGAAAGAGGAGTTACTAGTGGGGTACCGCAGGGTTCAGTACTGGGTCCAATCCTTTTTAATGTCTTTATAAGTGACATTGCAGAGGGACTGGAAGGAAAAGTATACCTCTTTGCAGATGACACAAAGATCTGCAACAGGGTTGATACACAAGGAGGCGTGGAAAGGATGACAAGGGAATTGGCAAGGTTGGAGGAATGATCATAAGTATGGCAGCTTGGATTCAATGCAAAGAAGTGCAAAGTAATGCACCTGGGAAACAAAGACCCAGGAGAAGATTACACAATGGGGGTGGGGGATAGTAACAACAATAAAAATGGAAAGGGACCTGGGGGTAATCATAACAGATGATCTTAAGGTTGGCAAGCAACGTGAGAAGGCGGTAGGGAGGGCTGGGGGGATACTGGGATGTATAGGGAGAGGTATCACCAGCAGAAAACAGGAAGTTGTTATGCCCCTGTACAGACAGTTGGTGAGACCCCATCTGGAGTACTGCGTCCAGTTCTGGAGACCCCATCTCCGCGAGGACATAGACAGGATGGAGGCGGTTCAGAGGAGGGCAACTAAAATGGTGCAGTGTCTGCAAGAGAAGCCATACAACAAGAGACTAAAGGGGCTTAATATGTATACCCTTGAGGAAAGGACGGAGAAGGGGGACATGATAGAAATGTTTAAGTACCTCAGTGGAATCAACAAAGTCCAAGAGGGTAGCATCATTCAGAAAAAGAGATGTGCAAGAATAAGGGGACCCAATTTGAAGATAGAGGGGGGACAGCTCAGGGGCAATGTGAGGAATCATTTTTTCACAGAGAGGGTGGTGGACGCATGCAACAGCCTTCCTGAGGATGTTGTGGGGTCGAAAACTGTGGGAGAATTCAAGAATGTATGGGACAGACACAAGGCAATTTGTGTGGTGGGTAGGAAGAAATAGGCTGTTGGTTAAATAGGATCTGCAGCTTATCCTCTAGGTAGGGAAATGGGCAGACAAGGTGCCCAAGCAGTCCTTATCTGCTGTCAAAGTTTATGTTTCTATGTTTCCCATAACTTCATTACATTCGTCCCCACCCCCACCCTAAAACTAAGGGCCGAATGTTAGCATAAAAATAGTTTCCAAACAAAAATACTAGGGGGTGCAACATATTTAGTCCTCCATCCTTCCATGCTCTATAAGTATGACTTCTCTTCACATGATTCAAACGGCTACCCCATAGTAAGGTAAAAAACGATCCCATTACTTTTGAATGCATACCAAAAGGAAGAAGAAACGCCTGTGAGATATACACAAATAGTGGTGCTATAAATGCTCTCAGCGGGTAAATCCTCTTCATCCTGGTCATTTTTTCCCCATGCTTTCTATTTTGTGATTTTACTATGGGCTGCATAAACATCATTCCAATTACTCTGTACCGCTTCCTGAGTCCCAAAATATACCGCATATATCTTATTCTCGTCCTTTCTAATGGGTATCACAAAATCCATATCTTCCTGTGTCTTTTCCAAAGCCAAAGCCTGGCTCTTCTCTTTATTAATCTGAATACCTGTTACAGTACAGTGTTCCTCAAATACTTCCAGAGCTTGTAGCCCAGACGCCAAATCAGCTACCAGCAAAACACAATCTTCTGCATAAGCAGTAACCTTTGCACATTCCATCCCTGTAACATGATGAATAGGTAGGACTAGTTTCTTTGCCTCCAAAGCCCTTAAAAAGGGGTCCAGCCCAAAAATATACAGCAAAGGGCTTAGCGGACAGCCCTGTCACACCCCATTCTTTATGTACATTAGGATTCCAAGGTACCCATTTATCATTGGCTGTACTTGCGTTCCTTTATATAGTATATGTATCATTTCTATAAAACCTTCTGGAATACTATACCTTGCTAACAGATTCCATATATAGTCATGTTTCACAGCATCAAAGGCAGACTTCTGATCTACAATAAATATATACCCATCCCAAATTCTGCAGCAACCCCTGCTACACCACCTCTCACAAAAAAAAATCAAGTTCTACGTTATACACTGCCCAGGGATAGCACATGTCTGCACTTCCAAAATGATGTCCTTAGCCACATTTGCCAACCTTACTGTTAAAATGTTTGCCAAAATTTTATAGTCAGTGTTTAACAGACTTAAAGGTCTCCAGTTATTAATATCCCTTCGAGTCCCTTTTTTTATACAGAAAAACCATTATTCCTTCCTTCATACTAGAACCCATCTCTCCCACTCTCTATATAGCCAGGTACACTTCAAGTAAAATAGGGGATATTTGGTCGACAAACTCTTATAAAACTGATATGGTATCCCATCACTACCAGGAGATTTATTTAATGATAATTTACCTGTAGCTGCTCTGACTTCGAATTCCGTTATTGATTCCAAAAGCTGCTCCTTCATAGTCTCGGTTAGCTGGGGAAAGTACAATTGATCCATGAAATTATCCAGACTCTGTGTGTCCCCCCCACCTGAAATTTATCCTGAATATATTGCTGCACCACCTGTTGCATGGAAAAACTATCAGAAACTACAGTGCCATCTGACTGTTGTAATGAAGTCATTAGTCTCATTCTTCAAGGGCTTGCAGTGATCGGCAGGAGGAAACAAACACCTGTGTTGCCTGGTTTGACTTTGGTAGGCCGGAGTTCATGGATATTGTGAGGATTGTCCAGATTGTACGTCCAACCAGCTGTAGTTTGGATCCAGGCCCTACGCCTCTATTATTAAGTTGAGTAGATACTATCTGTCCGACCATTGCTGAAATTGTTTGGAAATCTCTGGAGCAAGGGATCTTTCTGATCCCCTAAAAAGAGGCGGTCGATCGACCACTCCTAAAAAACCTTCATTGAACCCGAACTGTCCAGCTAACTACAGACCTGTCTCTAACCTACCCTTTTTGGGTAAGGTTATTGAAAAGATGGTTGCACTGCAACTGGACGACCATATTACAAATCACAATGTCTATGATACTCTCCAATCAGGATTTAGTAAAAGACATAGTACTGAGACCGCTCTTGTCTGGGTTCTAAATGATCTCCTGATAGCGAGAGATTGAAAGGCGTGTACTATTTCAGTCCTTCTTGATCTCTCTGCAGCATTCGACACTGTGGACCATGGTGTGCTTTTGGAACGTCTGCGGCTTTACTGTGGACTGTCTGGTACAGTTCTGCAGTGGTTTCAATCTTTTCTCACGGGGCGGAGACAGAGGGTTATCACCGGAATTTATTCCTCTGATACCTTCTCTCTCTGCCCTGTGGGGTCTCTGGCAGTGCTCCATTTTAGCACCCATGTTGTTCGCTGTCTATATGCTGCCATTGGGAGACATTATTAGCAGTACAGTTTGTTCACTGCTATGCAGATGATACCCAGCTGTATTTGTCTTTAGTCCCGGACAGGAAGGTGCAGTCTCTATACTTAACAGCTGTCTATCCGAGATCAAGGATTGGATGAGTGCCAGCTGGCTAAGGTTAAACCTGGATAAGACTGAGGTGTTGGTGGTGGACCCAGGTCGCCTTGAGGTGGGTTGTAGGGCTGGGCTTCCTTCGGGCATATGGATCGATGGTGCCCAGCTCTCAACCTCAGACCGGGTGCGTAACCTGGGCGATATTATTGACGATGGTTTGACCCTGAAGTTTCAGGTGTCATCCATTGTCAAATCTTCCTTTTATCACCTTAGGAATATCACTCAGGTGAAACAGCTGGTTCCTCAGGCTGACCTTCTGGTATTGGTCCATGCCTTTGTTACTTCTCGCCTTGATTACTGCAATGCCCTGTACCTAGGGCTACCAGGGGTTGATATCCACTGCTTGCAGCTGGTGCAGAATGCAGCAGCCAGGCTTCTGACTGGGACATCTATGAGAAGTCATATTACGCCTGTGCTGCGCGAACTGCACTGGCTGCCGGTTCAGTGGCGGATCACCTTTAAGGTCGGGTTACTGACCTATAAAGCCCTACACGAACAGGGACCGCGGTATCTTCAAGATCTTCTTGTTCCCTACTGTCCCTCTCGCTCAGCTCCGCTCCACCGACGAGGGATTGCTAGAGGTTCCCAGGGTCCGTTTAAAAACTTCTGGAGCTCGGGCTTTTTCTTATGCTGCCCCTACCCTGTGGAACTATCTACCTCGTCGGATACGAGGCTGCCTGACTGTTGAGAGTTTTAAGTTAGAATTGAAAACTTATTTATTTAAACAGGCATATGGAGAGTGATTTTATTGTAATCATATTATTGTTGTTGTATGTTATATGTATGTATTTAAATTGTTTATTTGTACAGCGCTTTGGGTTCGAAAAGCGCTTAAAAAATAAATTTTTACTTTACTTTACTTACTTTACTTTTTACTGTACTTTACTTTTACTTTACTTACTTACTTTACTTACTTTACTTTTACTTACTTTTACTTTACTTACTTACTTTACTTTTTACTGTACTTTACTTTTACTTTACTTACTTACTTTACTTACTTTACTTTTTACTGTACTTTACTTTTACTTTACTTACTTACTTTACTTTTTACTGTACTTTACTTTTACTTTACTTACTTACTTTACTTTAACTTACTTTTACTTTACTTTACTTTACTTACTTACTTACTCTGCCCCAATCTACAGTATCTTCCAGGCTATCATATGAATTCACATGAGCTTTTGTTCCATGGACACTAAATTTCTGGTTAAATGCCTTTGTATGTTCTTGCATCAGGTGATAGTTATACATCTCAGCTTTAATCTCCCCTATCCACCCTGTATGGTCTACTCCAGTTTCTTTCATCTGCTTAACCAGTTTCAAAAGTTTAGCCCACAATCCTAAATACTGGATATATTTCCCTTTTGCAACTTTAGTAGCTGTTTTAATAAACAGATCTTTTTTTATTTTTATTTTTTTTTACTTTCTATTTTTCTGCACCTCTACTGTCTCCTAACCTCCACTCCTTCAGACCACCAAGGTGCTCTGCTTCCTAACTTTTCATGGCCTGGATTGCCCCCAGGGCGGGGCAAGGAGGGAACCCTCCTAACCCTCCTCTACCCCCTGAGTGATCGAGCTGCGTACAGCAGAGTCTGCCCCTTCCTAGTCGGCGGGTGGGGAAGCAGGCAACGGCGGTCATCATCTAGGAGGATTTGGAGATGTTTTTCCTCCTTTTCCCCTAGACAGCCCGACATGCAATGATGTCAATGCACTGACGTGCAGACGTCTGCCGGCTCTCCTCCCATGTTAATGCCTGCACCTGCTGATCACCCAGCCTCCACTGGGTGTCACTGCAGTGCGGCGCATATCCCTAAACCACCCCGAAAAAGGAAGGAGAGCTGTCATAGGACGCTCAATCCTTCCTTCCCCCTGCCAGCCCCCGGTGACCTAAGTCCATTCTCGAACCTGGGTCACCGGTGCTGCACGAAGTGTGGTGTCCAGTGTCTCAACCTTGAGTGCCACCAGGCTGGCTATATAAACAGCTCTTTTAAATCTCTTTTAGTGTCCTCCCACCAGTCTATTGGGCTATCATATAAAAACCTAATCTTGCATCGAGAGTCAGGTTGTATTAGAATATCTCTTTTATGCGAATCTATGTGCAAAAGGGAAATGTTCAGTTTCTAGTATCCCCTACCCATAGTAACATTTTGCCTAGACCCTAATGTTACCTTAACTGCAAAGTGATCCAAGGTTTCCACCAGGACCACTGAAGCTGATACACTCTGCAATCTTTCTGATAAAAAACAGAAATCTATCCTGGTTGACAGCTTTCCTTTATAGAAAGTATGAACAGGAGTGTCACCAATCATGTTATACACATCTTTAAATTTGCTCCTGGTGGCCATTTTGTGTTGGATCTAGCAATAGATGGTTCCAACGCCATATGGTGCCTATGAAAACAAATGTGTTTTTAAATAGATAGTTGGTCAAAATGCCCTGCAACAGATTAGTGTCACAATACACTTTTCCCACTTTCCTACCCCAATCCCAATTAGTCAATCCACAATTAAAATCACCCCCCATAATATAACTTTAGAGTTGTCTAAAAAAAGTTCTATTTGCCTCAGTAAGGCTGTTCTCTCAGCTTTTGCTTGAGGGACATAAATATTTATGAGTCTATATGCAGTTTCAGCAATCACTACATCCATTAACAACACCCTACTAGGAGGTGCTTCTTCACTAAGAGGGTGGTAGAGCCATGGAATGCGCTGCCCAGGGGGCTGGTGGAGGCAGAGATGGTGGAGGGGTTCAAGAGGGGGTGGGAGAGGTACAAGGGAAGGGTTCTGGATGCAAAGTCCTGTGCAGTGGGAATATCCTGGACTGGGAAGGGAGAAGCCAGAGAGGATGAGGGGGGCAGCAAGATCAGCTCCCAGGGTGGGGGCTGACCAAATGAGCAGACACGAAAGACCGTTAGGCCTATTCTGCTGGCATTTTAGTATGTTAGTATGTTAGTATATACACTATATCTATATGATACCTACTAAAGATAGGCCCTGAAGGCCCAAACAACATTTGATAATCCATTTTTGAAAATTGGGGCTCATTCCAATCCTCTGACAATAACTCCCAAAAGGGAGTAATATATGCACACTCAATTCATTTATTCATTACAAATTGGGTTTACAACCTTTGAGTCAGAGACTCATTTACAAAGGCACCTCGTGCGGGGGGGGGGGGCAAACATCAAGACAGTTATTACAGTGCAGATTAAAACAGAAGATAACATTACAAGTGCAGTAAAAGGAACATTTAACATAGATACGCTTAGGTTACATAATGTAGTAGTTTATGTGTTACTTAGGTTACATAATGTTACAAAATTGTGAGTTACAGTTATGGATATAGTAGGTCCTCAGAGAAGACAGTGGGTTACATCCCTGTTTGGACCTAGTAGGGAAGGAGTAGGTCTGGGGGAGGGAGAGGCTGTCCAGTGGACATTGTCGAGCCAGGGGGCAAGGCAGGCGGGAACCACAGGTTACAACAGGGGGTTAATTGCACCTACAACAGTGGGTATTAAAGATATGGTTCTGAAGGGCTGTTTTGAAGGAGCCAATTTTTGGCAAGTCCAAGATGCAGCTAGTGAGGGAGCTGAACCAGGTGGGGGCTCGGTAGAGGAAGGATCCCTGGGCAAGATAGGTCTTGGTTCTGGGCACCTTGAAAGTGGCCTTAACAGAGCTATGGATGGTGACAGATGAAGATGGCTGCTGTAGGGAGGTGGATACCCCCGAGGGGGGGGGAGTCCTAGCAGAGATTTCTTAGCAAGAAGGCAGGTCTGGTACAGCAGTCACTCCTCAAAGTTGAGCAGATTGCTGGTAGTATAGAGAAGGCAGGTGTGAGTACGGCTGGGGGCACCAGTCAGGAGCCTACAGGCCTTATTGATGGAGAGTTGGATTTTGGAGAGGGCACTGTTGTCAGCTGCAGCGTTGATGGGCAAGCCATAGTCCACAAGGGACAAGACAGAGGAGGCGATGGCCAGCCTGAGGGAAACCTGAGGCAGGCAGTCCCTGTACCGGTATAGCAGGCCAATCCAAGTGTTAATGGTGGCTGACAGGGCATTAATGTGGGTGTGGAAGGAGAGGGCAGTATCGAACATGATGCCTAGGTACTTGTATGTGGTCACTTGTTCTAACGGGTGCAGAGTGCTGGGAATAATCAAGAGGGGAGAATTTTTAGCTTTATTTTGGTGGTGGGAGAAGAGCATTGATTTGGTTTTCTTTAGGTTGATGACCAGTCTGTGGTCTCCGAACTACCTTTTGGCTTGGTTGTAAGCTTGCTGGAGGGATAATTGGAGGGAGGTGGGATTGGGATGTGAGGCAACAAGGACTGCATCGTCGGCGTAGAGGAGCATTTTACCAGTACATGAACTGGGGAGGGTGTTGAGGTAGAGACTAAAAAGTATTGGACCCAGGATGGAGCCCTGAGGGACCCCGGAGCGAATAGGAAGAGTGCTGGAGAGGGAGCCACTGATCTAGACACGCTGGGATCTAGCAGAGAGGTAGCTACAGAACCAGGAAATGGGACCACCAGAGAAGCAAAGTTGGTGGAGAGAGTCGAGTAGAAGGGGATGACAGACAGTGTCAAACGCCTTGGAAAGGACAATGAACACTGCTCCTGAGTCCTGCAAGGCTGCCAGAGTCGAGAGCAGCATGCAGATGTTGGTAGAATTCCAGGAGAACCGTGGTTGTACTGTGTCCTGGGTGGAAACCGTGCTGCTCTGGGCACATAATGTCATACTTGGTTAGGTATTCAGAGAGCTGGATCAACACCACTTTTTCAAGGGCTTTAGAGAGTGGGGGGAGGATGGAGATGGGCTGGTAATTGTTGGGGGTGGATCGGTCCCCACTCTTATGTATGGGTGTGATTTCAGCAGTTTTCCAAGCACTTGGGAACTGACCCAGGCATAGAGACCGGTTTAGAAGGTCAGTCAGGGGGACTAGGACTTTGTCCAAGACCATATGGAGGATCCTGGAGTGGAGGGGGTCACTGCTGGGTTATTGTTGCCTAAGACTTTTAGCAGGTGTGGCCTGGCTTCTTGGGGGATAGGGTGCACAGGTAGAATGGTGGGCAATGCAGGACTGGAGGGAGAGAGGTGGGGATTGGGTCAAAGAAGCTGCTGGGGAGGACCGAGCTTAGGTCAGAGAAGGCAGCGTTAAGGCAATCGGCTATGAGGAGTGGATCTGTGGTGGGGGTGCCATTGATGGAGCGCTGAAATGGTGGGGGGAGTGGGACTTCCTATTTAGCACTTTCATATTATCCCAGAAGGTCAGAGTTGAACCCCAAGTGGAAGGGAGGGTGGTCTGGTAGTGCTCTGCCTTGGCCTGCCTAATGGTCTAAGTGCATTTATTGCATTCTGCGTTGTAGGCCTGTGTGTCAGACGCCTTTCCAGATTCTACAGCAATGTGCCAGAGATTATCTCTGTTTTTGTGTCTCTGGAGGAGGGGTGGGGTGATCCATGGGGCATTGCATTTTTTGGAGCGGATCCTGGTGAGGGGGGCGAAAAGGTCACAAGCCTTACAGAAGGCATTTGTGAAGTGGTCAAGAGCTGAGTCAATGTCAGGGGTGCGCTGGATAGGAGACCAGTCTAGCTGGGCTAGGTGTTGTTTTAATTTTCTGAGGCTGCCGGGGCATAAATGGCAGTGTAGAGTGTGTAAGTGTTGCTGCGTTTCTAGTGTATTCCCACAATTATACCTGGGACAGTATCTCTCATCATGCTGCTTGTGCTTATTGTTACCCTTTACACTTAAACGACCATAATTACTCAACCAAACACAATCCCAGGCAAAGGACAGAATCGCAGGATTAGATAACGGAGCCAAAATTACCGTAATCTGAAAAATAGGGCAACCAGGAAATTCCAGTACTGAGTTATATTCGGCCGATAATATTGCCCTATACAGTATATGGATTTCCTATCCATTGTCTGGAGCTGTCCCACTGTAATACCCCACTTCAAAGCAGCTTTTATGCTGTCCAGCCCATACCTTGGCATATTCACTATACTATTCAAACCTCTGGGCTTTTTTAAGTCCCCAAGGCCCAAGACAAGGTAAGAGCTATGTCTCCCACTGAACTTTTCCAAAAGAGTACCCCGGTTTTAGTACTCAACTAAAATTGTAAGTAAAAAAGATACTCAAATAAAAAGCCATTGGATGGATCATATTTGTTCCTCCCTGAGAAACAGGCCAATAGGTGAATTCCCTTTTCATCGGGTTCAATCTAGACCCTCAAAAGCCTGGAAGAACACACTATATAGAGCAATCACCACCTCTTGGGGAGGGGGAAAAATATAACTAAGGTATAAGAAAATTGGTAGTAAAAGAGTTTTTATTAAGACAACCCTTTTTTTCTTGGACAGCTGTAGCCCCTTCCAACCACCCGCTAACCTATTTGCCCTTCCTAACATTTTTCCCAATTTGGAATAGCAATTTCACCTGGACCATAATCAATACCTAAAATAGTAATAGGTTCTGCTTCCACCTGAACCCCTGCAATTTGTCTGTCCAGAGGGACAGGGTGTTCCCAACTATAACACAGTTACTCTTAAAAAAAATAATTTTAGAGCCAGAAATAACTGAGTTTTCCTCTAATAATGCAGTCAGCATGTGTGTTGCAACTGTGGACGCCATAGTCAAGACCAAGTCATCCGCATAGGCCAAAACTTTTATTGCCAGTGCACTTGGTGTCACTACTATCCCTTCCAATTCCTCCAGGACTATTAATTTACAAATTAAAATGTCTATTCCAAATGCATATAGAAGGGAGCTCAACAGGCATCCCTGCCGAACCCCTCTGTAGACCTTAATATGTCTGCCATACCACCTGTTCACATTGGGCACAATAGTGGTCCCTTGGTTCATGTCCTGTATCCACTTAACAAACATATTTGAAACCCCATACGCTTTCAAAACTGAAAAAAGGAAAGCCTGGGAAAGTCTATCAAAGTCTATCGAAGGCCTTCTCCTGGTCAAGGCCCAACATATACCCTTGCAAATCATCTAATTCCCCTCTACTAAAAATCTCCCATAGTAAAATCAAGTTATCTTGCTGTCTGCGCCCTGGAATAGCACACGATTGAGCAGGACTTAAGTAACCCAAAATTTTAGAAAGTCTAGCTAACAAAATTTTACTTAGTATTTTTAAATTTGTGTTTAGCAGACTCAGTGTACGCCAGTTGTTAATGTCTGACCTATCTCTTTTTTGAATTAAAACTAAAATTGCTTCCTGCATGGCAGCTCCATATTCCCCAATAGCCAAAATTTGATTAAACAGAATAACTGGGTCCGGAGCCAAATCCTCAATATACTTTTTGTAAAACCCTGAACTCAACTCATCTGTGCCAGGGGCAGACAGTGAGGGTAATTGGGATATAGCTAACTTAACCTCTTCCAGAGATACTGCAGAGGTCAATGTTGCCACATCCCATTCTGCCACCTGAGGGAGCTCTAATGCTTCTAAGTGATCATGAAAGGGAGGTGGATGACCGAAAAGACCTTCAGTATACTTCTCCACCACTTTCAATAATTCCTGTGGGCAGTGTACCTGCTGTCCCGTGCTTGATGTGAGGCCCTTGATAACCCTACTGTCCACCCTGTTCTTGCATTCCTTATAGGGGTCCAAGGAATGTTTATGAACCTTAGTACCAAATCTGAGTTCCTGATTTAAGGATTTTGCTCTGTTGTACTGAAGCTCCATCCTTTCTTTCTTGGTGTTACTAATTAAAAAGCCTCAATCGTGCGTGGTGCTTTCAGATTGAGAAACCAGGTGCTGCAAATATTGGCTAAGCCGCAAATAATGCAGGTAATCTTTATTTGCTACCTGCTGAGATCTCTGTTGAACAATGCTCCGGACTATTGCTTTTGTGTCCTCCCACCAGTCTTGTACCTTTCTCATAAAGCTCTACCACAGAGATCCTAGCTGTCCAATGTTGTTCCCAAATTGTATCCATCCCCGGATCTTCGAAAAGGGACTCGTTAAGCCTCCATTTATTCTTTTTTACAGCGGGGGGCAGAGTCCCAAGATGTACTGGTTGTCAATGCCACGTGGTCAGAAAATTCAAAAGGGTAAGTAGAAACTTCTAGAATCTCTACAACTGTGGATTTACTGTAAATATAAAATCAATACGTGTCTTAAGTTGCCCTCTAAAGAAAGTAAACCCCACTGTAGGATGTAATTTCCTATACACATCTATCAAACCGGCAGTATCAATTATCTGTTTTAATGTAGAGGAATCACAATACATTTTATTAGTTTGTAAACCTCTATCCATTCTACTTCACCCACAGTTAAAGTCCCCCAACCATATTAAGAGTCTAGAAGAATGTAAAAAGGGCTGCACCTGTTTAAATAAAGCCACCCTCTGTGCTTTAGTTTGGGGAGCGTAAATCGCAATAAGGTGAAATCTCACTGTTAAAAAGGAAAGGTCAAGCAATACGGCCCTTCCAGGATGAATATCTACTAATCTTGCACCTGAGAATCGGGGATTTGCTAAGAGAATACCTATCCCATCACAAGTTTCTTTACCAGTTGACCAAAAGGAAGGCCCCAGAGTCCATTTCTTGGCTGACTGTTGAAGCTCAAAGTGGGTCTTTACCCTAGTATTCTGTATGCATATTACATCACTCTTAACATTTTTCAGAAAAAATAAAGCACCATTACGCTTTCTTTCACCTTTTATGCTATTTACAGCATGTTAAGAGTGGTAATGGTGAGTGAATGCATAAAGATAATGAGGAAATAAATATGAATCCCATCACTAACAACAAAGAAAGTTTAAGGGGTCTTGTTAATGTTCCGTCTCCTAATTCTTTTAGCTATGCAGCCCTCCATCCCCTCTTCAGTATCAGTAGTAGACGCAATCAAGGAGATATCCATACCTTCCTCATCAGTGTCTCCATCCTGGCTATCACTAGCAAGGGGTCCAAACTGGTTTCCTAATTTAAGGGGGGCCCTCCACCCCTATCTTTTACAGGAGGAGGTTGTGGCATTCTCTTCCCCAGCCTATTCCTTTTCTTTTGTGCCACAACTTTGAACGGAGGTTCCTTTTCACCTGGGGGGGATTTCATTCCCTGAACACCCCACATCTGGAGATGACTGCTGAATATCCTCTACCCGAGGAACAACCTGAGGAATGTCTGTAGTAAGAGGGGTGACTGTTCCTACATCCACCACTGTCTGGGTGCGGGGTGGGGAATCTGGACGATGTGCCTCCTGTGCTGCACACTGAGGTGCAACCCTTTTAGCCTGCTGATGTTGGGCCCGGTTAATACGTCCTTTGTGTGAGGGGCAATCCTCCCTATTGTGAGATGCCAAAGGGCATTTCCCATATGCACGACCAGTTTGTTCACATAGGTTACACTTGAAAAGGTTTAGACAAGATACTGCCAAATGGCCGTGTTCCAAGCAGTGGTTACAGCGTGGGGTGTCACATGCTGAGCTTAGATGCAACCTTGACCCACACTTAAAACAGGAACTAGGCTGCCCGCTATAAAATATTGACCCTCAATCTTTTCCTAGAAAAAAAGAACTTGGTAAATGTACCGGTCCTGTGTTAGTAGAAATCAGCTTCACCTTTGTTTTCCAGCTCCCATCCCAGATTTGTTCACTATCCAAGTTGGGAACTGGTCACTCCAAAATTTCACACCTTTGTCTCAACCAGAATAAAATGTCTTCAACATTTACACCCTCATTTCTGAACAATATATTGATGGTTTTAACCAGAGGTTTAGTCAACGGAACTGCATAGGATGGGATCCATGCTTGCAGGAGTGGCTTTTTTTTTTAGTTTCTGATATACCTCCCAAAAATGATTCAAACTGGAGACATTTTTGAAACAGATGTCATAGTTACCACTGCCCAAACTAATTAAGGCAAAAATTTCTGATGAAAAAAACTTAATGGAAGTTTTTAACAACACTCTAGCAATATGTACCCTATCCGGGGGGTTTCTAATCCCCCTTTATACAGTAGGTGTACTGCATTACGCTGTGGAGCAGGTTCACCTCTACTAGCAAACAAATCTGATAATTTAAATAGGGGGGTCCAGAGACCTCCCTTGCTGCACATTTTGTTGTGCCTGAGGCCTAGGCCCAAGGTGAGCCACCTCCTCCCTATCTTGCTCATTACTAATTGGGGCATCCCCCATACCTGTGATCACATTACTAGATACACTCTGCCCAGTATCAGGCACAATATCATTACAGTTATTAGATGCAGTGTTTATATAATTACCTTGGGGTATGATGGAGCTCATCTCCTGTTCTGCATTGGTGGCCACTGAGGTAGAAGCAGTCGAAACCATACATTGATACAAAGTATCTGTTGGATCTGGGGTCCATTGTCCATTCTGCCCCTGTATCTAGCCGGCGTCCACAGGAGCTAATTCCAGGGACCAATTACCGGGCCTTATTCCGGCTGTTCCTGATGAAATAGAGGGCCGGTCCTCTTGCTCAACAACCTGGTCATTCCAATCTTTCGGGTTCTTTCTGTCTTTAAAGGAGTAAGACTGTACTCCAACCCCAGGTAATGCCTCTTGCAGCGTGCAATCCTGCTGCATAGCATGGGCCTGCTTCCCAACTCCAAGACGTTGTTTGTTACTTTTCCCTTCTTTCTTTTGTGATTTAACTGCCAGTTGCTCTATTTCCTGCGGCTGTGGGCACACAGAGATTCTCTCCGTTTCACTGCCAGCCGCATCCCTTTGCATACAAGTTACCACCTCTTCACTGAAATCTTGTCTTGCAATGTTCAGTCCAGCACTTTCGGGCTGAAGTGGTGAGTTATTACATGTCTGGCCCTGGAGTCCCTTAACCGCTGAGCTGTTAGTTTTAACAGCTGCTCGCTCAGACAACTCCTGCAGTGCTGCTTCTAATTTCAGCGCTTGCTGCAAACATTTTTCTTTCTCAGCCAATAATTGACGATGCTGCTCACCCTGTGAAGAGGGCCCTTCAGAGTTCGCTTGCTGCTCCACATCCATACTTTCATTCATTCACATGTCTGGATTCACTGGACTGACTACTCCTTGCATTTCTTCACCTTCACTAAAGCCAGCAACTGTCATCGCTAAATCAACGGCTTCCTGAGTAAATAAGACAGGAGGAGAGGCCTTCACCCTGTCCCAGGCACATCCATCTTCCCTGCCACATCAGCACTTCCTCCTCCATCCGGCTCCAAACTGGGCTCCTCCATCCTGCTCCCAGAAAGTCAAGCCCCCTGCTGGCAGAGTAAGGGAATTTCCCCGGTGCCCTGGCCATATTTCCCCCATTAACTAAAAATACCACCAACAGCTTAATCTGGTTCAAGTTCAGCTGGTATTCATCTGTATCCCCCTCCGTCGTGCCTGAAATGGGCAGAATTTGTCTAGTGCACTTACCCGGTCAACAGAAACTAAATAAATATAAAATAGGCCATGCCTCCACAGCTCTTGCCAGGTGAGTAGGTGCATGCCAACATGAAGTCACACCACAGGGACGACTTATTCCTTCCCACATGACATCCCCCTTCCTCCTGGGCCACCAGGGGGCAGTCATGTAACAGAAGGAGATGCCCAATCCTGCCTCACAGGTTGGCACCAGACATCCCAGGCTCGTGGTGTGAACCTGGGTAATCTGGATGGCAAGTGGTATTTCTACCGCTGTGCTAGCCAGCTGGCAGGAAGTACTTCTTCACAGAAAGAGTGGTGAGTGCCTGGAACTGTCTTCCAGCAGAGGTGGAGGGGACGAAAACAGTTTCTATGTTTCTATTGTGCAGCTGATTTTCCTTTGTTGTTTTGGGGCTAGCCATCCTTTTGGTGTGCTCCATGCAGCTTTGCAAGCATGGTCTCCATTTTGTGTTTTGCCTGGGTATCAAAGGAGCCTGGTAATAAGGTATGGATCTTTGAGACTGACAAGCTAGGCACTGTTAGTAATATTAGGAAATATCAAATGATTGAATGAATTGGTAATGACATGCTAACTGTTATAGCTGATTGGATGACCTCACTGGCCACTAACTTTCTGTATCCTTTGTTTGGGTGATGGGGGTAGAAGAGTGCTGGGTGCCAGTGAATGTTAGGGTGTGAGTGTAAATAGTGATGAGACACCAGCTAGTACGTATTTGAATAAGACTAGGATGGGAACAGAAATTGGGATTATTCAGCACTGGGATGGCAGAAATTTTTTTTATTAAAATTAAATGCAGCTTCACTGAGGGAGAGAGGTGGGTGGTATGAGGGTAAGGGTAAGAAGTATTTTAACTGGTGGTATGGGAGGGGTACTCTTATGATACGCAAGGGTGGGTATATTCTTTTTTAATGACAGTCACACACAGACAAAACTATGTATAGTGGCACTTTGCTGTTGAAGGTGCCACTGTGTAGTTTTTGACTGGAAACACTATGAGAAGTGGTGCCTGCACGTGCAAAGTGCCACTACATGTGGTCTCCTGGTGATGTGCCTACATCACCAGGCAGAGAACTAGGCAAAGTAGAACTTTGTGCTTGGCAAAGGTGGCCCACTACTCATAATGCTACAGGTAGCATAGTTTAAAAACTTTGCATGCAGCTAATGGCAAACTTGGTGACCCAGTAATCCATCCCTTACTTCCAGATGGTCAAATTCATGTCACAGCTAACATACTAACATACTATTTGCCAGCAGATTAGGCCTTACGGTCTATCGAGTCTGCTTGAACTTTAGATCCTTAGTTGGGTGCCGAGACCCTCCCATCCCTTGTGCTCCAGAAACCCGTATCATCCATCCCCACCCCCCTGGGACAGGACATCATCTGATACATCCACTTTCTGTGTCTGTCCCATCCTCTCTGAAGCCCTCCACTGTGGATCTCTGAACTAGCTCACCAGGCAGTGCATTCCAAGGGTCCACCACCTGCTCAGTGAAAACCCTCCTCTTTTACCCTTACCCTTCCACCTTCCAACTTCAAACCATGCCCTCTGGTGATGCCTCCCTGCTTTAGTCTAAAGATCCCCTCCATGTTTACCCTATGTATTCCTTTGAGGTACTTGAAGACCTCAATCATGTCCCCCTGCCTCTCCTCTCCTCCAGTGAAAACAGGCAGAGCTCCTTAAGTCTGTCCTCATACGTCAAATCCCCTAGCCCTCGTATCATCTTTGTTGCCCTCCTCTGTACCCTCTCTAGGAGCTGTATGTCCCTCTTTAAGTGTGGTCTCCAGTACTGTACACAGTACTCAAGGTGTGGTCTAACCAGTCCATTGTACAGCGGCAGAATCACTTCCTTGCTCCTAGAGGTGATCCCCTACATGCATCCCAACATCCTGTTTGCCTTGCTAGCCGCTCTCCTGCACTGCTCAGAGTTATTCATACATGCATCCACCATGACCCCTAGGTCTTTTTCCCTATTGAGGCCTCCAGCCTCCCCTCCCAGGGTGTACCTGTGTTTAGGTTTCCCGACCAAGATGCACACCTTGCACTTGGTGATATTGAAATTTAATTTCCATGTGTGAGCCCAGCTTTTCAGTGTGTCCAGGTCCCTTGCAGGGCCAACCTCCCTCTTCTCCCTCAACTACTGCTCCCATCTTGGAGTCATCATGAAGAGACTCATTTCACACCCTATACCCTCCCTGATGTCCGATATGTATGCATTAAACAGGATCGGACCCAGGACCGAGCTCCTGCGGTGCCCACTACCAACCTCTCTAGGGTTCGAGGCTCCCCACAGACCACTACTCTCTGAGTGCGTCCAGCTAGCCAGTTTTCAATCCATCTGACCATCAAGGGCCTACCTAACCCCATCAGTTTCTCCACAGACCATTGTGGGGACAGAGTCAAACGCCTTGCTGAAGTCCAAGAATAATACATCCACAGGCTTACCCTGTCCAGTTCTGATGTTACCCATTCATAGAACTCCACAAGGTTGGTTTGACATGATCTACCTGGCACAAACCCATGTTGCCGACTATCCAGACCTCCACCTCCTCCAAGTACACCCCAATCGTTCCTTTAGTATACTCTCCAATAATTTTCCCACCACGAGGTCAAACTGATGGGTCTATAGTTACCTGGTACTTCCCTCGACCCCCCTTTGTGGTTGGTACCACATGTGCCTCTAGCCAATCCCTAGGTCCCTCCTGTCTCAAGTGACCTGCTGAAAGCTCCGCCAGGTGCAGCCAGTATATCCGCCAATTCCCATAGTACTCTGGATGAATGCCATCCAGCCCAGGAGATTTGTCTTTCTTTAGGGCCTTGAGGGCTAACCACACCTTTTGGCAGAGATAGCATCATCCGTCCCTCCACCTTACTGGCCTTTTATCTTTATCCAGATGTGACACCCTGGGGTACCTCTCTCCCTCTTGCTCCATTTTGTTGCTCTCCTGATCCCACTTACTGATGTTTCTATCCCTTCGTGCCTTGCTTTGTAGATATCCCATCCCCTCCCTAGTGAACACAGAGGCAAAGTACTTGTTAAATACCTCTGCCTGGTCCTCGCCTCTTCCACCACCCTCCTTCTGATCTCAATCTGCTGAGATGGCCCTTAGTTTTTCTCCGCTTCCCAATGTACAGGAAGAACCCCTTTTCCCCTCCATGTATCCCCTGTGCCAGCCGCTGCTCTTTACTGGACTTTGCTCCCCTCCCCATACGGGTGACTTTTCTAGATGCAAGCTGGTACATTTCCTTATCCTATCCCTCTTGTTGTTTTATATTTTTTTGTAGGTCGCCTTCTTTCTCTGACTGCTACCTGTACCTCACTGGACCACCAGCATGGTTTATGTGACCTTGGTCCTACGTTTCAACTTAGTGCAGATCCTGACTGCCTCATGAAGTCCCGTTTTATGACCTCCCATCTCCTTTCCACACTTGTCATTGAGGTAATCCCCATCAAGTGATCCTTGAGAATATTTCCCATGCCCATGAAGTCTGCCCGCTGAAGTCCACTGCCAGTGTCCTAGATCTCACCCCCCTCCCCCATGCTTAGTTGAAACCAGACAGTATTGTGGTGCGCCCCAGTCAGGGGTCTTGTACAACCATGTCCCTTACCAGATCCCCATCTGCCAGAACCACATCCAGGACATGCCCTCCCTTGTGGGCTCCATCACATGCTGTGTTAAGAAAACATCCTGGAAGCCATCCAGCAGCCTCTGCTCCTTGGCCACCTTAGAGGACATGGTTCCCCAGTTTGTACCTGGCATATTAAGGTCCCCATCAACACCCTCCTTCCCCTTTTGGTCCCCACTGGGCAATGATGTTGTCCAGCAAACCATCCTCTAGAACCTCACTCATCCCGGGGGCCTATATGCTACACCCAGCTTGACCTTATTTCCTGCTGAGGATAGTAAGTGACCCATAAGGCCTCCACGTTTCCCTCTGCCTCTTCTACCTAGCAATTTCTATGTCATCTCTAATGAACATAGCCACTCCAACCCCTCTGCCCTCCTTTCTATCCTTCCTGAGCATAGTGTACCCCGTGCGTTTAGGTCCCAGTCATGGTTTTGTTGGCACGTTTCCGTGACCGCCACATCCACCCCGAACAGCATGGCCTGGAACTCTGGCAACTTGTTTCCCAAGCTCCTGGCATTTACTAACACCAACCCCACCCTTATCCCTGATTCTCTTTGTCGAACCCCACCCAGATTCCTTATACTTCCATCCTCCCTCTGCTCCTCCTGAAACCTCCATCCCCAATCTGTTTTCCCCTTCCCCCCTTGGGCGTGAAGGCTACTCCCCTCATCTGGAGGAGAGGGCTTCTGGTCAGCCCCTCCCTTATCCCTTCCCCCCTCACAAGTTTAAACCCCACCTTTCTTGTATGTAGTCAGCCATCCCCTGTTTAAGGACTTCCTTCCCTAATGGGGCAAGATGAAACCTGTCCTTGGCATATAGTCCCTTATCCTCCCAAACTCCATTCCAATTCCCTAACACCCCCAACCTCATTCTTCACCCACTTCCTGAGCCAGTCATTAACCTCTGTGAGCTTCATTTTTTCTCCACTGAGGCCTTTGTACTGGCAATATTCTCAAAAGGAAATGTTGCATCCATTATCCTGACAGACTCTGGCAAGTTCTTGGAACTTGCTTGGATTTCCAAAATGCTATTTCCTCTAGATCATTAGTTCCCAAATGCACAGGAAATCCGGTTTCCCTCCACAATCCCTAACCATTTCATACACCATGAACTTTGCTCTGTGCAGTGTCAGCCCAGAGATACACACTACCTTCACCTGGCTATGGGATCCACCCCCCTGTCCCTCCCACTGGATACCCCTAATCATCGAGTCTCCCAATAACAGAACCGTAACACCGCCATCATCCTTATGGTTACCTCCACTATGCCCTATCAGCCCCCCTTCCCCCCCTTTATTCATGATCTCAATGTGGGAGTCTTCCTGCCTTACTAGAGACCCCCTTGTTACCCTCCCCTTTCTGCCGCCTTGCTATTTTGCCCACTTAACTCAAACTCCTCTGAATAGGTGTCCCCTTTAACCCTCTCTTATCTGAACCATTTATCCTGGCCCTGATGGTTTTCTTTCCCCACACGCCATCCTCCCCTTGTAATAGTACCCCTGCCTCCAGAGGCTCTCTGTGGGTCCCCTTTAGCTAGGGCCCCATCCTTGGTACTGACCCCCCTGCTGAAGGGGGGCTCCTCTCCCACCTCCTTGTCTCCCAGTTTCTCTCCAATCATGCTCTCCTCTCTCATGTCTGGAATATGTTGCATCTCCCCCATTTGCTTAACATATATGTTTCCCCTTCTCCCTCTGGGACTATTTCTATCCTTTCCATTGCCGGTCTGTGATGCCCTATGGGTATCAGACTCCCTCCCCCCGGCCTCTGTATAAGTTTTCTCATTTCCACCAACCCCTCCTCCTCTAGGTTGTTAGTAGCTCAAATTTATTGCAACACTCTATGTCAGCCTCCATCAAGTAACCCGAGATTCCCCTGACTGCACCTCTAAACTGCCCTCTTCTTCCCCTCTTGCTCTGTTCACCTTAGGAGCTCCCTTCCCACAGTCTGCTGCTTTAGGCTTCGCACAACAGCCCCTCCTGACTCTTCCCCTCCACTATCTTTGTATTCAGAATGTTCACCCGTCCGCTTTCCCCTTAGCATCAACTTCCCTATCTAAGGGTCCTCTGTCCCTAATATCCCCCTCCTGCTTGCTGTAACATAACGTCCTGTAATTTCAGAGCATTGCCCCAGCCTCCCCTCAGCCCCACCCTTCTGCTGCCCATATCCACACCCTTGTATCCTTGGACCCCCCAAGCTCCCCAGCTTACTCCTTAACCAATATCCCTCCTCCTGATACAAGATAACTGTCTACAGAGTGGGCAGCCTCCCTCTCTCAGGCCCAATTTAGAATTATTGCCATCCCACAGCCTGTACAGCCTACAATCCTTCCAAAGATGCCTGCCATGGTGGAATATGGCCACCCTGTTTATCCCCCTCTGTTTATAATGGCACACCCCCTTTTCTCAGTCCCTTTCCCCTGGAATACAGTTTCTCTCTATACTGGCTGTAGTTATTTACAAACCCAATTTCAACCCCACCAATAAAGTTCCAAAGTCTCACAAACACATACAGTCCAGTGTGTTCGGTCCCACTAACAGTGTGTGTAAGCAGACATCAGGTACCGTATGATGTCACAGGCCACACCATGCTGTTGCTTCAAATTTCAGTCCTAAAACAGAAATACTCAGCCTTTCAATCCCAACCCCCAGTGGTTTTTCAGTATTTAAGAAAGCCTACAAAACAGGGTGGGTGGCAGGGCTCTTACCAAACACCAGGCAAACAACACATTTAAATTTCCCTCTAATTAACCCTGACAAACAACTGTCCCCAAATCTCAAAAAGTTACAATATCACAGCCCAAGTAACAGTTCTAATTCAGGGTAATAATTTTTACCACATAGAGCTAATTTCACTTGCAAACTATTCCAATATTTCAGTTAAAAACAGAATATAAACCCAGAGCTCTGTCCAACCAACCTACTGCTCTGAGTTCCCAAGTGAACAATGGAGGCCAGGGTAATTCCTGTTTAAAGACAAGGTAATTGCAGCTAATGTCCCTTCCCCCAAACACCAGGCAAACAACACATTTAAATTTCCCTCTAATTAACCCTGACAAACAACTGTCCCCAAACCTCAAAAAGTTACAATATCACAGCCCAAGTAACAGTTCTAATTCAGGGTAATAATTTTTACCACATAGAGCTAATTTCACTTACAAACTATTCCAATATTTCAGTTAAAAACAGAATATAAACCCAGAGCTCTGTCCAAACAACCTGCTGCTCTGAGTTCCCAAGTAGCTCCCACAGATCTAAGGATTAATTTTGGACTTGCCAATAGGGAGGTTTCCTCCACTACTCAAGGCACTGACACACCATTTTTATAGCAGGCTCTGCCCTTGAGAGGACTTAAATTCAAATCCATGGTTTACTAGAGTGTGAAGTAAGTTACTATAGATTGTACATTGTCCACAGATGTGTTTCTATTCCTTGCTGCCATGGAAGAAGAGCTAACTGACAGACTTTCTATAGTGTCTAATACCATGCTAAGGTTACTAGAACACAGTCCAAGTCAGTGTCTACTGAAGACAGTAGTATGACCTTCTAGTACAGTAGAAATAAGGACTCAGTGCATGTAATTCAGTTTCAAAGCATTATATTCTCACTTACAAAAATATCAGATCAGGCCGACTGAGGAGCCAGCTTTTCCTATGTCCCACACTATTTTTCTTCCACCTTCTGTCCTGCACATGCCAAAAAGACACTTAAGTGTTTCAAGTAACTCTGCATGTTATGCTGCCCCATAACTGCAAGGTGGAAAAATACCTATGGCACTAATACTGAAGGCACTCAGTGTCATTTTAGTTACATAATTCAATATTCACAGTAATACTAGTTATTAAGGTTTATTCCAGTTGTTCTAGCTTCTCTTTGACCATCTGTAGGACTCCCATGTTCCCTGTACTGTGCTGCTTGCTATGTTTGCTTCTACCATGCTGTACTGCTCTGATGCTTTGCCTCTTGCACTAATGTACAATTGTTTGATTATTGTATTAGTCAATTACAATGGGCCCTATGTATCATGCCAATGCACCACGTAAACCTGGCACGTAGGCATACATACATGGGAATGCCACGCAGCGGGGGTCCTGCAGATCCCTGGCAGCATTCACTAAATGTGCACTGGCCAGGTGCACCGATTCCCCAGCTGGCAGGCAGCTACATGACAAGGGTGGTCCAGGGGTAGAAGGGGGGGGTGTGCCCACACTATGTGCTATTTACAAAGGCACACAGTGTTGTGCACAGGGGGGTGTAGAAGGGCACTGGATATGGTAGGGGGAACTCTGCCACAACTGCTGTATACACCAAGCCCCATGCACACAGAAACTCTGCCCGGTCCTGGCATCAAGGTGTATACCCTTCCACATCAGAACCCCTGCCCTAGTCCCATAAGCCATCCCACCCCCAACACACATCCAAATCCTGGCCCCAGTCAAAAAAAAAAAAAGTCCAGTAAGATACAACTCCACACACACACACAAACACACACACACACACACACACATCTGTGCCCAGGCCATGGCCTGGTAAGATAGAACACCTCACCACACACACATCTGCGCCCTGGCCCTAGTCCGCATGTCAGTGGCCCCCCCTCAGGCAACCTGAACCCTATCCTGTGGGACCCTGCCCAGTACTGCACTCTTGACCATCCTGACCCCTGATCTTGGCTTCCTTGTCCCCCCATTGGTGGTCAGTGACCCCTCCACCGCCTGTGGCACCAACAACACCACCCCCATCCACTGTACCTGCAAGTCAGTGCCTTGGCAATGGATGGCAAGTGGCATATCCCTCTGTACACCAGCTCGGCCACCCGCCATCCAACTGATGCTGGAAGCCCAAGGGACTGGGGGTCAGAGGTTGGTTAAGATGTGCAGTACTGGGCAGGGTCCACCAGGAGGGGGATCTGGTTGCAGGGTGGTGGAGTCACTGACATGCGGACTGGGGCCAGGGCACAGATATGTGTGTGGGGTGTTCTATCTTACCAGACAAGGCTCAGGCAAATATGTGAGTGTGGGGGTGTTTTATCTTACCGGACCAGACCGGGGTACAGATGTGCTTGGGGGGGTGTTCTATCTTGCTGGACTGGGGTCAGAACTCAAATGTGTGTTGGGGTGGTGGGCTGGCTTACAGCTCTGGGTGGAGACTCAGAGTTGGGGGGTACATCTGTGTGCTGGGTGAGGCATGGTGCCACGGACATGGGTATTGGACGAGGGGACCACTAAACAACATCGGCCAACTGTACTTTCCCTGGGTGCCTCAGTGTGCTATGCATGCACCTGGACCTGTGCCTTCTCGCACTCCCGCGGAACAGGGGATCCACTCTGGGACCCAGGATGGGCCTCTGACTGGCTGCCCTTCTGGGTCTGCTACTGTGCTCCATCCACCCTCTGTGATCCTGCGTGCTAGGGGGGCAGGGCCATGAACAGGTGGCCGGTGATAGTGCATACCAGCCTGTGCGTACCTGTCCGCAGGCACAGAGCTATGCAGGCAAGGTATGCACCTTTGGCACTACCTTACACCCTATTAGTGCATAGGCACCATTGTTTGTATTTTTGTTTCCCTTATTGCCTTTCTGCCCCTGACCAGGGCGCACAGCTCCACTGGTTCTTCTGAACCCGGCCCCTGGATGGACGGCATCTCCAGAGCTACCGCCTGAGACCGCAAGCCCAGCCACAAGGTCCGAAGAGCTGCTGCCTTTCTGCCCCTGACCAGGGTGCACAGCTCCACCAGTTCTTCTGGACCCAGCCCCCAGACGGACGGCATCCCTGGAGCCACTGCCTGAGACCGCAAGCCCAGCCACAAGGCCTGAAGAGGTACGGCTGCTAAACAACCAATTGGAAACTGAGTACTTCCTCTGGCTACGGTCTGATTGGGCAATTCCCTCTCCCAGTCTGTTTACCTCCTGGTGCTTTTTAAACTGCTTTTTACTACTTGAATCTGTACCTAAGAGTCCTGAAATTGCTTTTGCTGCTTGAATCTGTACCTAAGAGACTGTAATTACTGCTGAAAAAAGCAGAAAATTGTTAAACTCTTCATTTTAGAGCTGATTACAGTGATAAGTGTTTACAGCCCTTTCCTGAATATCTCCTCGCTGTAAGCCCCTCTGGCGCCTCTTCCCTTTGTCTTGCTAAATTCTCCTGCTGTGACTGTCTGCCACCCAGCCGTCAGCCAGCACTTAAATTCCTCTGTTTTCTCTCTCTCCTGTAGCTGCTGCCTTTCTGCCCCTGACCAGGGCACACAGCTCCACCAGTTCTTCTGGACCCAGCCCCCAGATGGATTGCATCTCGGGAGCGCGTCCGAGACTGCAAGCCCGGCCACAAGGCCTGAAGAGGTCATGGCTGCTACACACCCACCTGCGCCGCTGCAGCTCCTCCACCCACCCCCCGCCTATCTCAACTATTTTATTTATAGCTGCGGCAAGTCACATGAGCAGAAATTAAGTAACAGTCTACTTCTCCATTGGCTCCTTATAATCTCTCACCACTAGATGGACACGGTAACCCTTTTATCTCCTGCCACTATGCCTTCCTATAGCATGCGCTTGCCTTACCCACACCACCTACTCTTGGTGATATGGATTAGCGCCTTCCTAGGGACGACAGGTACGCCTGCTTCTCTGGTCACATACCCAGTTACTCACCCAGAAGCACCCACAGTAAACTACATAGGAACGATACCACACACCATGACTCTTCGCCACACTAAACACCCGCACTACCCCTCCCAACCATGCACCACCCTTACCTGCCTGCCTGATCTACTGATCACGCTGCTCAATATATCTTCAACTGCACCCTGCAATGTACAGCTACATGGATGCCATGCTCGATGCATCCCAGCAACCTATAATTACCGAAAAGCTAGATTCCTCGTTCTCCTGCTTCTCCTCCTGCTAGCTGGTGATGTCCACCCCAACCCTGGTCCCCCTACAACGAACTCTTCTACCACCCTTCACACACCCTCCACTCCCCTAGCTCTCCCGAATGGCCTTAAAATTATCCACCTAAATGCCCGCAGCCTTAACAACAAGCTACCCTTACTGCAGGTCATGGTCCTCAAGTATAAATCTGACATCATCATCATCTCTGAAACTTGGCTCTCGGACCATATCACGGACCTAGAAGTCCTTATACCTGGATTCACTACAAGTAGAATGGACAGACAAGGAAGAGGTGGTGGAGTGGTGATCTATGTCTCTGCCTCCCTACAACACACAGTCATGTTGAAAGTCACTTCTCCCTCCTCACATGAAGCTATCCTCCTCAGCGTAAAGCTTCCATACTCCTGCCCTCTATTTGTCGCAGGAATATACTGCCATCTGGGATAACCCTCCTCCCAAGTCACAGATCTGATCAAGAAAAAAATAACAGCCCTTGTCCACTCTGGTGAGCTGTACATACTGGGTGACCCTAACAAAAATTGGCTCTCTAACACACTAGCCAAAACTCGCTCCGACATTGAGTCACTAAACCTGACTCAACTAATACAGGAACCTACTCGCATGAACCACAGAACAAATAACCATTCTCTTCTGGACCTAGTCCTCACGTCACACCCCCACAGGGTCAAGGCTGCTGGCCTACTACCTGATGCATTAAGTGACCATCATCCCGTATACATGGTTCGCAAAATACACAGGCAAAAAATAACACACAAGGTCCTCTTAACACGCACCTACTCCTCCCTAGACACTCCACCTCTGCACCATGACCTCACCAACACTGACTGGTCCCCACTTGCCATCTGCACCACTATGGCTCTCCAACCGTTCTGCGATAAATTACTCCATATTTGGAACCAACATGATCTGCTGTATAAAATCAGAGCCCGGGGAAACCACCTGCCCTGGGTAACCCCTGAGCTTCTATCCTGTCAAAGAGCCCGTGACACTGCTTGGCATAAGCATAAGGTAACCAAATGTCCCAGAGACCTCCAACAATACAAGGAGCTTTAAAATAAGTGCACCAAAGCTATCCAGCTGGCCAAATCTGAACACTACCAGGCTAACTTCCATGCCAACACAAACAAACCTTCCAAATTCTGGAAAGTTGTCCAGTCCCTCTTTTCCCCATCCACCAAGCCTCCCACTCCTACCATTAGGCAAAATCTCTCTGACATCTTTGATCCATTGGCAGTCGCTGACTGCTTAACTCCCATTTCACGTCCTGCACTGCAATGCTTCAAACGGCCCCCCGATGCACTTACACTCCATCACAGGCCCGCCCCCGCTCCCTGCTTCCCCCTCCTCTACTCTGCCCGCTCCCCCTCCTCCTACCTCTTTCTCCTTCACACATATCTCCCTTGCTGCTGCATTCCAAGCCCTGCAGTCTATCAACCCTGCTAAAGGCTCCTCCCCAGATGGCCTGGACCCCAAGCTTCTCTCTCTGTCTGCTCCCGCCATAGCCTATCCTATATCCATCTTGCTCAACCTCTCCTTTGTCTCTTCCACTGTCCCTGCAGCTTGGAAACATGCTACAGTTCTACCACTCCCCAAAGGGGGAGATCCCTCCTTCCCTAGTAACTACCATCCTATCTCTCTCCTTCCCACTCTGGCTGAGCTCCAGGAGCATATAGTGCTTGAACAACTCTCCTCCTACATTACTGACTCCTCCTTCCTCACTCCATTCCAAGCTGGCTTTAGAAAACACCACTCCAATGCCACCTTGCTCTTATGCCTGACTGACACTATCGCCTCGGGCATGGACAAAGGCCATATAACCTCAGCTATTTTTATTGACCTGGCCAAGGCCTTTGACATGGTCTCCCACCCTATACTCCTATCCTGCCTCAGGACCGCTGGTCTCTCCCCTAATGCCACTGAATGGTTCAAATCCTATTTGTCGGGTAGAACTCAATCTGTTCGCATAGCTGGTGCCATCTCCTCTCCCCTCCCCATTACCACGGGAGTTCCCCAGGGATCGATACTTGGACCACTCCTTTTCTCAATCTTCCTCAATGACCTCCCTCAGGTCTGCTTATCATCTGACATACACATGTATGCAGATGACACTGTGCTGTTCACAACTGGTAATTCGGTCACTGATGTCACTGCCAGGCTTCAACTAGATTTCAAAAAGGTACAACAATGGCTAAGCGAGCACCACCTCTTCCTAAACTCAAAGAAAACAGTCTCCATGACATTCAACTAGGCAGAGGCTGGCAAGACTTCCCTCCTTACCCACCTTCCTCACCATAGATGGAACTGTATTAGAAGACACCGCTTCCTTCTGCTACCTAGGAGTTTGGCTCGATAGGAACCTAAACTTCTCCATCCACATTGATACTATCCTAAAGAAACTCCGGCCTAAGCTAGGAGCCCTCTACTATAGCAGGAGTAGTATCCTTCATCTGGCTAGGCAGGAATTGGTACATAAAATGATACTGCCAACCTTCGACTATTGTAATGTCGTATAGGGAGCTGCCCCCCAATCTTCCTTATCCAGGCTCGAACCTCTCTACAACTCCTTCTGCCGGTTTGCCATAGATGCCCCTGCTCTGACACATCACTGCACCCTCTACCGCTCCCTAAATTTTCCATCTATTGCCAAAAGGAGAACACTCCACGCGGCAAAGTTTACCTCTAAATTCTGGCTAGGTTCGCTCCCATCATACCTAGCATACTCATATCTACCACTCACCCATCCAAATACACCCTCCGGTCTGAGGACACCCGCTTGCTGAATATACCTTACAGAAATACTTCATCTGGCCCATCGGCATTCTTCTATTGCATACCAAAGCTCTGGAACCAACTGCCAACCCAAATCCGCCACTCCTCCTCAGCCTACTCCCTCTCTTCAGCCCTAGCAAACTACCTAGTGACGAACTACAACTGCACCTAGCCCCTGTGGCCCTGCCAAACCTGCTGGTATTATACCTCCCCCTACCTCCAACTGGGCTACATGTGCATATGCCTATCCCAAATCCCTCATGCAAGCCTGCATTTTTTTTCTCTAACTTAGAGCTTCCTTCACCTCTACTTCCCACCCCCTCGTCCATCTCTACTATCCCCACGTCAGTCACTCAAATGTGTACTAATCTAGAAATGTTGTTTTAGCCATTGTTTGATTGTAAACTGTTCAGTTCTGCTCGTATATATATTGTTAACCTAGCTGCTATGTATGTATCATGTTATATTACTCTTTGTCCCAATCCCCTTCCCTCAGGACGTACCGTGAGACGAGCTTCTTGCTCAGTGTAACCTTCCAGGTGAAACATTTCAATAAATAAATAAATATAATTCACTTCCCCATGACTCCTCCAGAAATAAGCTGTTCTCAACTCGGTAGGCTTTTCCTGGTCAAACTTTTCAATACATAAATCAATACAGCGATAAATTAATCAATCAATCAATTATAATTGAAGCATTTGTTTATCAGGACAACCTCATAAAATGGAATCATCTAATTCTGTGAAGATCCCAAAACAGAAGACAAGCAAACAGTTGTTCCAAACATATAATGCTTCACAAGATGGAGTGCAGTCATGTACAATGAGACAGATGTATATCTTTTTAAATATACATACAAATTCTATGCAAAACCTTGAAGAATCAGGCAACTGGTGGTCAAGATGATAATGAGATATGGTTTAGGCTAGGAGACAGAGTTCCTGTTTCTCCACCAAATCTTGGTCTCTGCTTAATTTTTTGGGGTTTTGTAAATATGCTGGTTACTCTGACAAAATGTTAAATCAGTATACCTACTTTTTTGTTTGTAATTTTATTTGTTTTGGTTGTGGCAAGACTGTATGAACAATTAGTTTAAGAAACAATAAAAATAAATTCTTATTAAAATAAATTCTTATTAAGTAGTTTGAGATAATACCCTGGGCTTTATTTATTTATTTATTTTTTTAATACGTCTTTTTGCCCCGGACTGCCACCTTCGTCTGCTCTTCCGGTCCTCGTGCGGGCAACCTTCAAGCCCCATCTTCTGCTCCTACCACTATCATGGTCAGTGGGTATCCACAAGGTGTGGGGGCCTAAAGTACCAGCGGTCATCATACAGGTGGCCCAGGTGACACAGAGTTTTCCATTTTTCTCCCCATTCCCCCTACTGTATGCCCTCCAACATTCTTGGTGCTGGGCCATGCCCCATCAGACCTTGCAGGCACGCAGCAATATGTCCCTTTATTTATTTGAAAGTTTCACCAGGAAGACATACTGAGCAAATTGCTCATTTCCAGATGTGTCTTGGGGGAGAGGATAAGGCATTACAGCAGAATAATGAGGTTAACAATAGGCAATAAGTGCTACATCATACAGTAGGTTACATGGAGTTAACATTAAACATCTAAATGCAGTAGATTCAGCTGCAGGGGGATAGCCTGCTGACATACAAGCAGGGATAACAATGATTGCAGTGACGACAGCTATTACTTGATGATCTCACACAGTTTTACACAGTAAGTGCATGCACTGGTAAATTTGGCTAACAGTGCATGTCAAGTTAGGGAGGAACAGACATCCCTTTGGAGGACATAAGCTCCTTGGCTTACTGCAGGGGTCACTACTATGGTCCCACCCCACTCCCTGACTGGGAACACTGTCACTTGGCTGTTCCACCATAGCCCCCATGTCACTTGACCCAGGTCCCAAGTTTGCTCCTGAGTCCAGGTTGCCGGTGTAAAGTGCAACATATTACCCACTCGGCTATCAGGCAGCCCTTGAGTTTTATAATTTTATTATAATGCCATATCAAAATATATTAAGATGAATGAATACATGAGTAAACAAATAAACGTTTTGAAGTTGCAATTTATGTGCAGAAGTGGCTAGTATATAAACACAGGTCACAGGATAAGAACACAGTTTAAAACACACATATGAAGATATTGTGCCTATGTGAGTAAGAAAGGAAGGGGTTAAAATTTCCAAAAGGCTAAAACTAGGAAAATAGGGCTCAATTCATGGATGTGTTTTTCTCCATGATGCCTGGCACTGAGACTCCTAACAGATAAAACCAAACAGCTAGAATGCAACAGGTTACATCTAAATCAAGAGGACAAAGCTGTCTGATAATGGCAGTTTGCAAAACATTTAAACAGAACTAAATGCATAAAGACAGTGTTGGGTAAGTTAATTCTTCTATTACTTTCTATTTGTTTTAGAAACTTGATTTAGGAAGCTATGTGCAGTCACTAGCAAGGATGGAGAAGTACTAGAAAAACTAATACACCTGACAGTTACAGTTACTTATTTCTTTTTATACAAAAACAATAAATAACGATAACAGATAACATTTATTTGAAAGTAACAGGTTAGTTACTAGTTATTTTCAAATAAATGTAATCAGTTACAATTACGTATTACTTTTGTATAAAAAGACATAAGTAATTGTAACTGTAAGGTGTATTACTTTTTCCAGTACTTCTCCATCCTTGCTAGTGACTGCACAGAGCTTTCTGGAACGAGTTTCCAAAAGTAATAGAAAAAGTAACTTACCCAACACTGCATAAAGACAACTGAGAAGAGATTTTCATATGTGATATAAGAATGCCAAAGGCTATAATCACATATTTTATACCCCCTTGTAAAGAACATTTGTAGCTATCAGAGGGCATATGATATAAGTCTGTAGGATCTCCAAAAACATAATTACAGAAGAAAATGCTCTTCTCCCAAAGTATGAATCACGCAGAATTATGATTTATACCATTCAAGAGCTCTTATTATGACTGCAATGAGACTGTATCTTTCATAACATGTATTTCGAATGTTTTATGAAGATACAGTATGTGAACTGATAAAATAAGCAAACATTTAAAACTTTCTGAATGGGGTGGAAATACCCACCGTTAGAAAATGTCTTGAAGTGATGAACGAAAGTAATACTCACAAACATGTAACAAGTCTTCAACCATTGGATGGAGATTAAGAAACAACCTACAGTATGTATCTCAAAAAGGGGTCTGGCTTTAGCCAGCTTTAATTTTGCACCAGACTGCTAAACAGAAAGAACAGCAGAAAGGGCAGAAGACATGAAACTTAAAGAGCAGGAAGAAAGCAGCTGAAGCCCATAAGAAGACAGGAAACTGAGAAACAGAGTGACCAGCTGTTCCATTGGTGGTGATATAAGAGCTTAGACACTCCAGGAAGCTTCATCATAGGGATACCTTCTGAAAACCAGAACAAAGTAATTTTTCTCTAAAGATTTTTCCAATCCTGCAACCTAAAGAGATGAAAGCAGTCACAGATACAGACTTCAAACCAGTGACAGCGCTAGGAGTTTTAAAACACGGGTCAAATTAGACCCACTGGTATACAAAATGTGGGTCAAAATGAGAAACAGCTGGGTCAAAACCTAATCACAAGTACAAATTTCATCAGTACAGAAACTTAAATTTGTCAAGGGAAAATACTTTTCTATTGTTTACTTTTCTGTCTTTTGGCTATTGTTACAGACAGGTGCACCACTTTGGACCCATCTGGAAACTGGGTCATTTCTGGGCAAGCTGCAACTTTTTCCCTTTTTGTCCTATCTAGCGCTGTCCCTGCTTCAAACCATTAATAATTAAAAAGTGCAAATGGTGCCACTTATATATACATAGTCCTCTTATTTAAAGTAGTCCATTTATTCAAAGAGATTTTCCTAGCATGGAAAGAAGGGTGAGGTACAGAAAGGCTATTACTCATAATAGGGTTTATGCACCATTGTGTGGCTTGCCTACGTGCAACGGATCAATGAGTGATGCACAGTGACAATGCTGTACGCTTACAGGCCCCACGGACTGATGTGTGCATGCATGGAAGGGATGCACATCCCTTCTGCACTGGATCCCCCAGCTGGTTGTAAAGCTACATGTGTGGCTGGTCTGAAGGCATATTTATGGGTGTGCCCACACTCCATGCATTCACAAAGGCATGGAGTGCTGGGCAAAGGGAACATATGATATGTAGGTGGGGACCCTGCTGTATCCGTTGTGTGACCCCCTCTGGATTTTGACTGCCAGCTACAGCAGACACAACCACCCCCTTCCATGCTGCCCCAGTCATCTGAGCAGACAGGTAGGGCTGGGGGCAGTCATTCAGGCACTTGTGCATATACATTCAATTTAACCTTCCCACAATCCCCTGCTTGTGCACAGGGAATCCACTCAGGGACCAAGGACGGGCATCTGTTTTGATGCCTGCCTTTGTCCCTTAATCCAACCCCCATGCAGCAGCATGCTGGGGGTGGGACTGCAGATATGCCCTCAAGAAGAATGCGATAGAGCATACCATGCACTCTGCACCTGTCTGCAGGTCTGGAGCTTTGCAGGCTGGGTATGCGTGAACTGAAACATAGAAACATAGAAACATAGAGTTTGATGGCAGATAAGGACCACTTGGCCCACCCAGTCTGCACATTTCCCTACCTATTGGATAAGCTACAGATTCTAGTTAACCAACAGCCTACTTCCCAAACCACTTCAATTATAATTGCCTTTATGTTCGCCCATGTATGTTCCGAATTCCCCACTGTTTTAGACCCCACAACCTCTCCAGGAAGGCGTGTTCCATGCGTCCACCACTCTCTCCGTGAAAAGAATTTCCTCACATTACCCCTGGAGCCGTCCCACTCTAACTTTAAATTGTGTCCCTTGTTCTTACACATCTCTTTTCTGAAAGATGCTATCCTCCTGGACTTTGTTGATTCCCTTGAGGTACTTAAAAGTTTCTATCATATCCCCCATCCCTCCTTTTTATCAAGGGTATACATATTAAGCTCTCTCAGTCTCTCTTCATATGGTTTCTGATGTAGACCCTGCACCATTTTAGTTGCCCTCCTCTGGACTGCTTCCATCCTGTCTATGTCCTTGCATAGATGAGGTCTCCAAAACTGCACACAGTACTCCAGATGGGGTCTCACCAACTGTCTGTACAGAGGGATAACCACTTCTCTTTTTCTACTTGTGATGCCCCTCCCTATGCATCCCAGCATCCCCCTGGCTCTCCTTACTGACTTCTCACATTGCTTACCCTTTAGGTCATCTGATATGACTACACCCAGATCCCTTTCCATTATTGTTGTTGTTAGTACCGCCCCTGCTATTGTGTACTCTTCTCCTGAATTTTTATTTCCCAGGTGCATTACTTTGCACTTCTTTGCATTGAATCTACTGTAAGTTGGCATATGTCTGACCATTCCTCCAACCTTGCCAAGTCTCTTCTCATCCTTTCTACCCCCCCTTGTGTATCAACTCTGTTACAGATCTTTGTGTAATCTGCAAAGAGGCATACCTTTCCTTCCAGACCCTCTGCAATGTCACCTATAAAGATGTTAAAGAGGACTGGACCCAGTACTGAGCCCTGAGGTCCTCCACTAGTAACCCCCCTTTCTTCAGAATGTGTTCCATTCACTATCACCTTCTGTGTCCTGTTGTGCAGCCAGTTTGCTACCCAGGCTACCACCCTGGGACCCACTCCCAGGCTGGCTAACTTGATTATTAATCCTTTGTGGGGGACTGTGTCAAATGCCTTGCTAAAGTCTAGGTAGGCCATATCCACAGCCCCTCCCTGGTCTATTACTTTGGTCACCCAGTCAAAGAAATCGATTAGATTCATCTGACATGACCTTCCTGCTGTGAATCCATGCTGCTTTGGGTCCTGTACCCCGCTGGCCTCTAGCTACTGAACAATTCTTTTTTTTCAGAAGTAATTCCATCATTTTCCCTACCACTGAGGTCAAACTAACAGGTCTGTAGTTTCCTGCTTCTACCTTGCTCCCACTTTTGTGAAGGGGAATCACATCTGCCCTCCTCCAGTCCTCAGGTACCACCCCATCTTCCCATAATTTGTTAAAAAGTGTGGTTAGTGGTGTCACTAGGTCCTCCCTTAGCTCTTTTAGGATTCTAGGGTGAATCCCATCAGGCCCCATTGCTTTGTCCACCTTGAGTCTTAGGAGTTCTTTCAAGATTCTTTGTTCTGTAAATGGACTGGCATCAACCCCCCTACCCAGAGTGCTTCTACTGTTTGGTTTAGGTAACTCCTCCTCTTCTTCTTTTGTGAATACTGAGCAAAAGCATTCATTCAGTAGCTCTGCCTTTTCACTGTCTCCCTCTGCCCACCTCCCCTCTCCTTTATTAATCTTCACTATCCCTCCCTTAACCTTTCTATGCTTCCTAATGTACCTATAAAAGGTTTTATCCCCCTTCTTAACTGAGTTGGCTATCTTTTCCTCGGTTTGGGCCTTTGCTTTTCTGACTGCCTTTCCCACTTCTTTCTGCTTTAATTGATACAGTTCCCTGTCGTGCTCCGTCTGTGATTCCTTATACTCTTTGAATGCAGCCTTTTTCTCCTTAACCTTCCCTGACACCTCTTTTGAGAACCATAGTGTTTTTTTATTCCGCTTTGTTTTCTTTATTTGTTTCACACAAAGGCTTGTTTATTTTTTATTTTTTTATTTTACTGTAAATTCGGAATTACAAACCTTTGAGTCAAAGACTCTTTTGCAAAGGCTCCACGTCGGTTACAGAGGGTGGAGGGGGGAACACGAGTTGGGGGAAGACAGACGGAACAGGCAAATTATATACAAGCACAAATTATTTACAGATTTATGTACAATCACATTTTAGTAACATTAGCTCTCCGGTGGTTACAGAGGGTGGAGAGACATATGACAGTAAAGGCAATGGAAGGCAACTTTCAATACATAATAAACAAGTGGTATTACTGAATTAATTGTCGGTATGATGGCAGAGAGACTTTTTTTTCTCTGGTTTGGGCAGGTAGGAGACATACCTGTGACCCCTGGGTTGAGCATGGGGAGACTTGTTGCCTCCATGATGGCAGTTTTGATTTTTCTCCATTGTTCTTCCACCCCTCCTTTTTGGCCATTTGCTAATGCATTCCTCAGGTATTCACCCATTATGCCAAAGTCAGCCCTTCTAAAGTCCAGTATCCTTGTCTTTATATGGCTTGTCTCCATGGTTGTGTTTATTGTGAAGCACATTGTGCAGTGGTCGCTTGTTCCCAGATGTCTACTGACTTCTAAATTTGTGATCCTCTCTCCATTTGAGAGTACCAGGTCTAATATTGCTCCCTCCTGAGTGGGTTCCACCAGTAGCTGTCTAAGGCATGCCCCCTGTAGGGCATTGAGAATGACCCTGCTCTTGGATGTGGCTGCAGTCCATGTAGTCCAGTTAGCATCTGGCATATTCAGGTCCCCCATACATAGATACATAGATACATAGACAGTGTCGGCAGATAAGGGCCTATGGCCCACCTAGTCTGCCCATTTGAGCTTGTAAGTTCAGTTTGTTTTCCTAGAAGTCTATTTCCCCTTACCCCTGACCTCTAAAATTCCTTTTATGTCTATCCCATGTGTTCTTAAATCCGTGATTGTTTCAGCCCCACCACTTCCTCTGGCAGGGTGTTCCACTTGTCCACCACCCGCTCTGTGAAGAAATTCTTTCTCATGTTTCCTCTGAATCGCCCTCCCTCCAACTTCAGCCCATGCCCTCTAGTCCTGAAACATCTTTTCGCTTAAAATAGTGTTTTCCTGCACCCTGTTCCTCCCTGTAAGATACTTGTATGTCTCTATCATATCCCTCTCTCCTCCTCTCCTCCAGGAGTACATGTTCAGTTCCTTCAACCTGTCTTCATAGGACTTGTGATGCAACCCATGCACCATCTTTGTTGCCCTCCTCTGAACCTTCTCTACCCTGTCTCATGTCCTTACGTATGTATGGTCTCCAGAACTGTACACTGTACTCCAGGTGGGGCCTCACTAGTGTCTTGTATAGCGGAATTATGACCTCCCATTTCCTGCTGGTGATGCCCCTGCCTATACATCCCAGCATCCTATTTGCTTTACCTGATGCCTTGTCACACTGTTTCCTACCTTGAGGTCATCAGAATGACAACCCCAAGATCCCTTTCCTGCTTGGTGCATGCTATATCCTCACCCCCCAACTGATATATTGTGCCAGGGTTTTTGTGCCCCATATGCATTATCTTGCACTTCTTTGCATTGAATTTCAACTGCCAAACCCTTGACCATTCTTCAAGTTTCTGCAGGTCCCTTCTCATTCTGTCTACACCCTCTGGTGTGTCTACTCTGTTACAGATCAACAGTATCTCCCCTTTTTCAGCCATTTTGAGACTGCCCTCTATCATTTTCTTGTCCATTTCCTCCCCTTGAGACGGGGGTCTGTATACAACCCCTGTGCGGATTGTGATGCCATTCCCTGTCTCCAAGGTGACCCAGAGTTCCTCTTGTCCTCCCCCTTTACTTTTTAGTTCTGTAGCTTTGATCCCTTCTCTTATGTAGAGAGCTATTCCACCTCCTCTTTTACCCTGCCTGTCCCTTCTGTAGATTGTGTACCCTGGTATGTTGACATCCCAGTCATGGTTCTCCGTGTACCATGTTTTTGTGACTGCCACAATATCCAAGTGTTCCTCTTCCATCAGGGCTACTAGCTCTGGAAGCTTGTTTCCCAGACTACAGGCATTGGTACTCATTGCCCTCCATTTAATGTTGGCTTTATCCTTTTTTACCCCATCACTGCTCTTATTGCCCTTGTCCATTTTTCCATTTACCCCTGTCCTGCCCTCTGTCAAGCTCTGTACCTCAGTGTTTACCCTACTACCTGCCATGTTTTGTGGGGGGGGAGGCTTTAACTTTCCTGTTTCCTATCAGCACCTCCCCCCTTGGCTAGTTTAAAAGCTTGCCAAGGAAGCCTTTAAACCTGTCACCTAGGAGCATGTTTCCCTTCCTGGACAGATGCAGACCATCATGCCAGTATTGACCTTCATCTCTCCAGGTGGACCCCCAGTCCCCAATGAAGCTAAAGCCCTGTGCTCTGCACCATTTTTGCAACCATTCATTAAACTGCATGGTGTGCAGTACCCTAGCCTCACCCCTTCCATAGAGTGGCAGCACCTCTGAGAAGGTTACCGTGCTTGCTACCCATCTGAGGCCCCTCCCCAACTCCACAAATTCATCCTGCACTGCACTGATCTCATGCCTAGCTAGGTCATTTGTCCCGAGGTGGACAATGATATCTAGTTTCCTCTCCTGTGATGCTGCTTCTGCAATCCTGAGGATCTGCTTCCTGTCCCTCCAAGCCATGGCACCAGGCAGGCACCTTACTTCCCTCTCCTCTCCCTTCCCAAGGTCTACACCCCTAACAACTGAGTCCCCTATCAGAAGCTGTTTCTTTCCCCAGTGGTGTCCCTTGCCACTCTTTTGTGAGTCTCCCTTGTGGATGTCCCCAGCATTCTTCTTGGTCTCCAATGAGGGTGTCATCATAGAGGAACCTTGATTTGCCAGACTGACATGATTTGCTTAGAGGTACAACTTGGGGGCTACGCCTCTGTTTCACCACCCTCACCCTCCCAGAACCTACTGTGGTCCATCTGCTCTTCACACATGGCAACCTCTGAGGCAGTGGTTGTGGAACTGGTGCTCTTTGGGTGGGGGAGGCCTCCTTAGTCCCTGTGCATACCCAACCCACGTTGATACATAGTCCCCAATATTATTAAATAGGTATACACTCTGTGATATTTTGAGAACTTTCTATACCTCTGAAACCTAAAGTGATCGGTATTATCTAACAAAATACAATTTTATTTCATTTATTTGAAATTTGGTAACTGGAGTGCCAGCCCACTGGTACAGCGGCAAGGCATCCGCATGCTATGCTGATGTTCTGGGTTTGGGAATGGACCCAGGAAGTCGGAGGGCCAGCTGGAAGGAGAAGGATTAAGTGTTCGATGGTCTTCTTTCCTTTTCCAGGGGAGGGGGTGCATGTCTGGCACAATAGCGGCTCCTGGTACCCAGAGTTACAGGAGGTGGGACAGATGTAGGGGCTTGCTCCACTGACGTCATTACACATCCCACCTCCAAGGGGGAATATTGCAGCATCCAGAAAAATCCAGTTCCCCCAAGCCATGAAGCCCCCACTTGCTTCTGCTCCTGTTGCCCTTTCATGTTAACCAAGGGGATCCCACTCCTGTAGCCCCACCTGGGGGGTAAGCCAGGGCTTGCCTAGTATTGTCCATTCGGGGGTACCCGCCAGGGCAGACTATTCCCAGGCATGGCAGGGTGGAGTGGAGTGGAGCAGGGGCTGAGTCCTCTGAGAGAGCTGGGAAGGGGGGGATCAGGCCAAAAAAAAAGAACATTGGTAACTGGGAGAGGCACACTGAATAGAGGCTTACTTCCAGGTGTGACCCGGGGGGGGGAGGTGGGAGTGTAAAATAATTCATAACAACAATTCAGTCAAACAGCACTGAGTAAGAGGGATGGTACAAACAATATAGATATTAAGACACAGTGAATAAAGTGCAGTTACAGCTCAATAATAATCACATATACAAGCGCAAAGGAAAAGTGGCAGCAAGACTTACTGACAACATGTATGTGAATAGTGGGATGAGTTATTGCCTAGCTTCATAGAGGGTGGAGAAAGAGGTTGTGTGGTAGTACACCAGAAGTCAGGTAGTGGGGACCCTAATAACTGACATACTGAGGGCGGTAGAGGCTCAAGCCACGGAAATGTTAGGAGGAAGGGTAGCAGGAACAGATGGGGTGGGGTTGGAGTATCAACTAGTGCCTGAGGAAGTCTGAGGCGAGGTGGAGGAAGGAAGGATGTTGGTTCCAGGGTGAGGGAAGTCAATAGGAGAAGGCAGATTGCTCAGCAGTGGAGTGGGAGTGGGGAATAGCAAAAGTACGATGTTCTCCGGAAAAGAGGGAACAAGATGTAGGTGATTCTTGGGAGAAGAGAGATACGAGGTAGGAGGAAAGGAAGTCAAACCAATATTTGGACATGAAAGAGGTACAGCAAGCCTGGTGATGTGAAGGAAGAGGAAGGATGGTTAGGGAGAAATAGAAGGTGCAATGGCTGGTACAAGGGGGTTGGGGAGTTTGTAGTAAAGTAGCAGAAAGAGTGACAGAGGGTAACCAGTCGGGTGAAGGAAGTGGAAGGGGCAGTGCCAAAGACCACATCCATGTAGTCGAAGACAGAGAACACCTTCTGGGAACAAGGTCCCAGCGGACATGCAGAGATTAACAGTCTTTGTTGTGTTATGGGGCACTGAGCTTGGGATGGAGTTTTGCTTGGATGACATTGATGGAAGCTAAGACGTTAAGCTAACTGTGTAGCCACACACCAAGGTACTTGACATGTTTTAGTTTGCAACATTGTTTACTGTAGTTTGTGTTTTTGCTATGTAGGTTTAGATTTTCTGTAATGAGAACTTTACACAATCTTTTTCCATTTTAAATAAAGCTTATTTTCATACCATATCTTGGTGACAAGTGCAAGGCCCAGTTCATATGAGAACTTTTTACTATTCTTTAGACTGTAGGTGAATATAAAGGAGCCATAATATTAAAACAATTCTGAGTAATTTTCTTATAATTCCTTATCAATCAAAAGTGAGATATTTTGCTTGAAGGTTCCAGTCTGAAGTTAAAACAAGATGCTTTGGTGGTCTGGTGTACTTTGAGCTATAAAATCCCACAGGCTAGGGAAGTAATCAAAACACACTCACTGGATATGCTCTCACTTAGTTACAATGCTGTTTCAGATGTACTTTCAACAATCAAGTCATGTCTTCCAAATGCACCTTGAGAGAGACCCTGAACAGATCAGAAAAAAAAAAACATCAAAAGAAAGAAGATTCCAAATCAAAAACAAAAAAAAGACCAGAGGCTTAATCGTTTTTCCCTTTTGAATATAAACTCTCAGGGATGCCACCTCTGCTGTCTAAGCCAACATAAACTCTGAGCCCCCCAGCTTCCAAACACGAGTCTCTGAAACATTTGAAAAAATGTCAGCGATTACTGAAATTGACAAAGCAAAGATAATATTGTCTGCACCGTAGTACCTGTCTTTTGAGACACTAAGGACAACAATAGTGACAAGGCACCAGCTTCTGTGGTGGCAGTGGTCGTTAAATTTCAAGAAACGATGGCAAAGTTAAATCCTGTATCTTTTGTAAGTAGCAAATCAGTATTAGGGGGTGAGGAGAAGGAGAAAGAATGTTGTGTTCCAGATAATTGCAAAGCTACGCAAACTTGGGAGGATATGGTTTCTCAAGGAAATAGCTCAGTATTGCTGACCAAAACAAATATAATAGGTCACAAAGTGTTCAGCAAAAAACAGAATATTGGTCACTATGAGGATAACCATTTTTTTTTTTTGCTGACTTTTCCATTAGCAGATTATATCTTCTAGCCACTAGAGGGCCATATCTCTGGTAGGAGTGAAATTTACCATTAGCAGGTTATACACGGCTGCCACTAGGGGTTCCTATCCTATCTGGCACATCACACAGTCTGTTCCCCAGCTGTTATCATCACAACTCTGTGTACATTTGCCGGCTTCCTCTGCCTCCTTCGAAAACAGAGCTACATGCGAGCTCTTCCTCCTATGAACATGGGCTATGTCCACTTCCTCCAATCCCTCTCTTTCATACTGCTGTTGATTCTAAGCAATGGCACTTCACAAAGTGATATGACGGTTCCCCTATACCTTACTGCTTTTGAGCATAATCTCAATTATGACTCCTGCTTTATCACAGGTAATTTTAAACTGTTAACCAATGGTCACTGGTCCAGCCACTGGCTCCTGCTGCCTCCACAGGGGTGGCTTACCACTGGGGTTCCTGCCTCATACCCCACCCTAATTACTTCACTTAAGCTCATGGTACTGCACTTGGAACACAGAAGGTGCCTCAGCCCTAGAAGATCCAATAAGCTGTTTTACAAACAACTTAAAGGAAGCTTGCTCAGAAACTTTTACTGCTTATGTCAGGCAACGTTCACCTTAACCCTGGCCCTGCTGGACCTGTGTCCACACACAACTGCCCTAAAAAAGGATCTATTAAGTTGGCAACTGTCAACATCTGCAGCTTGCAGACTAAATTGGATAACCTCCAGGTATGGATTTCGAAACATAGCCCTGACATTCTGTCAGTGGTGAAATGTGGCTTTCCCAAATGTTCCTGACTCTGCAGTTGCTCTACCTGGGTATACCCTTTACTGGGTGGATAGGCTCACCAAGCGAGGTGGTGGCTGTGCCATCTACCTGAAAGACACTTAAAGGATATGCCCTGCCTATGGCCAATCTGGGCTGCATGGCCCAGGTGCTAACCATTAAAGTACTGCGTAGGGCCCAAAATAAAGCTTTGACAGTAATCTCTGCCTATGTGCCTCCAAAAGACAATAGGACAGACTTCCACAGCTTAATGTATTACATTCATAGCCTCAACCACAAATCTGAAACTTTAGTACTGGGTGACTTAAATGTCAACTGGTTATCTGCTAGTGCTTCTCCATACAAAGATGCTATCTCGCCACTCCACCTTGCCCAACTTGTTACACCTCCAACAAGGACTAACTATAAGATGGGAACAAGTACCCTTCTGGACCTGATACTCTCCAACGTGGCAGTACATCCAGATTCTATGAGTGACCACTCCCATTTCCTGTAGTTGGTCCTATAAATTCTGCAAGCCCCCATCTCTGACTATCTATAGTAGCTTGTTAAAATGTGGACATCTGAAACATTTAAAAAAATGACCTAAGCAACATTGACTGGTCCCCCCTTGCTGCCTTTGATAGCATCAACCTGGCACTGAATTATTTCATAAAACAATTGAACAGTGCCTGTGATACCCATACTCCCATTAAGAAAATGAAAGTCTGTGGCACTGTAAACCCCTGGATTACACCAGAACTCATTACTATGATAAAGCACAGAGATCACCTCTGGCACTGTGCCAGGGTGTCAGGCAAACAAGCAGATGTTCAGGGATACAAGAAGGTGAGGAACGTCTGTACACATGAAATTTGTACCATGAAATCCAAACATCATAGGGAAATGCTCGCCAGTACCTGGGGAAACAGCAAAAACTTCTGGAGCAACATAGAAGATGTCACCGGGAAAGGCTCTAAGGTCTCACCCTCCATGCTCAATATTGATGGAATTCCAACTCTGGACCCGCTAACCATAGCAAACACATTCAACAATGCATTCACAGACCTATCCAGTGTCCTCCCTTTAGACGTCTTCATGGATAATGACTCACCCAGTACCTACTGTCCTGCTAATAACCCCATTGAACCACCTCCTTTTTCTTCAAAACAGTCTCAGCATGAATGGCCAGTAAATACCTTATGAAAGTGTTAGGTAAATCACGGCATAGCAGTGACTCACTGGATCTTAAGCTCATAGGTCTCACTCTTCAGTAAGTGCTGATGCCACTCACTAAGATCATCAATCTATCACTACAACTCACGCAATTCCCTCAAGTTTGGAAATCAGCATTAGTCACCCTGGTGCACAAGAGTGGAGACAGGACCCATCATGCAAATTACAGACCCATATCTATCCTCCCACCAATATCCGAGGCACTTGATTTCATTCTTGCTGACCAACTGGTGGACTACCTTGAAAAATACTCTATCCATTGCCCACAGCAACACGCGTTCTGGAAGGGGCACAGCACCACCTTGGCCCTGATGGAATTCACTGGCTTTATTTATCAATCTCTGGATCAGGGCACCTTAGTAGGAGCTGCCTTCATAGACCTCACTAAGGCTTTCAATACTGTCCATCACTCAGTACTCCTCCAACAGCTTACTGCTACTGGCCACTTCTCTGACACAACACTTTGGTTCAAAAGCTATCTTGAAGACTGCTCTCAACGGGGGAAAATAGCCATCGTCATATCTAACTGACAGCCCGTCCGCTTTGGCGTGCCACAGGGCTCAATCCTGGGCCACTCCTATTCAACATCTTCCTTAATAACCTACCTCATTTCTGCCACCAAAGGATCCTCCTCGCTGCATACAATGCGGTCATCTACTCCAGCAGCCATGACCCCAAGCAACTGTAACTTCACCTTCAGAGTGGGTTTATGGAAGTGGAGGACTGGTTCTCTAAACATAAACTGATCCTCAACTACAAGAAAACTAAGGTAATGATGTTCAGCAACACCTAAAACAAGCACAAATCCTGAACACTTGCCATCAGAAACTATCTTGGAGTCCCTCTTGAACAAATACCACATTTCAGATACCTGGGGGTCACCTTAGACAGCTGTATGTCTTATACTAAACATATAGATAATGTAGCCAGGGCTATCAATATCAAGACTGGGCTCATACAAAGACATAAACACTGCTTACTCCAGAAGCCCTCTGATTTGCTGTATATAGTTTCATCATATCCATTGTAGACTATGTTGTAATCTATGGAGCAGTCCCCATGTCTTCATTGCGTAGGATATCCATTGCTGTGAACAAGGCATGCAGTCTATTTCTGGAATCCACACGTTTCACCCACAGCTGTGATTTTTACGCTGAGACTGGTTGGCTACAGCTCTCCAGGAGGATCCAATACCAAACCTGTCTTTCAGTGAAAAAAGCACTTCTCAGCCTCCTGCACCAGGAACTGCAAGCCTGCTAAGCCCCCATTGTAGTTCACAGCATACGCAAAGCTCGAACAGCCATCATCTCCATGTTCCTAGATGCTAGACAGCCCGGGGGCAATGCTGATTTGCCTACAGAGCACCTCACTGATTTAATACTCTTCATAGTGATAAAACTACCCTACCTAAATTGGGACCATTCAAACTGAAGTTACGCCAACATCTCATAGCCAACAGTTATTGTGACTGCTTCACCTGAGACTCCCATCTACTAGCACTCAATCTTCTCCTCACAACTGGATAACCCTGTATCTCTGCTGTTACCTCTATAACTCCAAGGCTACCCCCCTTTTTGTACTTTGACAAAGCACCTGGCTACCCCGTCCATCTCACCTCTACCCCTCCCACACCAGCTTGACAAGGCCTATGGCTGCCACTTCCTACCTTTCTTACCACCCTGTCCACCTCACCCCCCCTTCCCCACCCCCCCCACACCAGCTTGACAAGGCCTATGGCTGCCACCTCCTACCTTTCTTAACCCCTCCGTCCACCTCACCCCCTGTCCCTACCCACCCTACACCAGCTTGACAAGGCCTATGGCTGCCCTTACTTCCTTCTTTTCTTCCATCTTTATCCTTCCCCCTCTCATCTACATTGTCCTCCTATTAGAATGATACAATTGCGTATAGATACATATGTAACCCCTAGTTGGCACTATCCCAAGGGCTACTACCCCTGCCTGCTTGGCTACTAACAGGTTAAGAGGCCTGAATTCTAAAATGGGTGCTTCCACCCAAAGGTCTGGGTTAGTTGTGGCTAGTCTAACCAGGTCACAGCCCTCTGGGACACTGCAACCCCTCTTTTCTCCCACTAGTGGCCCACACCGTTCACAACAGTGACTTTCCCAATACCCCAGATATGGAAAAACACATGCACTTGTACTTGGCACTCACCCCAGGACTGTTTCCTCCAGCTTGACTCTGGGGACCCCCTGTAAAATAAGGTGATGCAGTACGATAGCCACAATACAATACTTTCAGCATAAACTGACACCACAGTCAATGTAAATTTGCAGAAACAAACATCTGATTTATTCAGGGGAGCTGTAACAAGGAGGGAGGGGGGGGATCAGGTTAATTAGCTTAAACACATTAATAATCACAGTACTGTGCATGTACTTAGAGTCCCAATAGTCAAAACTCTTTGGGTACCCAGGATGGTAAAAAAGGGCTAGCCAGGTCCATTGCAGCTGGTTGGGGCCCTGTGGTGGAAAAAAGAACATGCACACACAATTTGTAATCCGGAGCCAGATGGCTCAGTTCTTGGAAAGAAAATCACAAACAGTCAGATGACACAATGTGATTATTAAAAGTTGCAGGGAGCTACCCTGGTAATTACTCACGATACCCAGGCTAAACACAGGAGGGCTGATGGCTGAACTCTCTGGATTGCCAGAGGAAGCTTGGCCCCTCGACAATGGATCTTTCTGTGCAGCAAGGTAGTGAGGCAAGACCCTCGTGGCAGGGCCTATCAGTGCCAAGCAGCACGGATTCAGACCAATTCTTGCTGGGAAAACTGCTTCCAGCACCAGCACACAGTTTACAGCAAGTGGGGAAACTAGATCGCGATCCCCTTCCAGCGCATAGCACATTTATATGTAAAAGAAAGCTTACTGTACCAGGCAGGTGACTCCTCGGTCCCGATCGCAAAACTCACTGCAATTACCTGGGAGCACTACAGTAGCTAAAGTCCTGACAGGCCAATCACTTTCAGCAAAATCTTTGGTCTTCTACAGAGTAAGCCTGGTCCCAACAGTAGCAACTTGCTTTTTCCTCACAATTTCGGATTCAGTCTGAAAACACATTTTTCTCTCTCTTTCTCTTCTTCTCACAACGGCAAGCAGGCCAAGATTTGGGCCTCACATGCACCTTCCAAGCGAACTACCATGCCGCTCGAACAGAGCAGAGCTGAGCTCCTTCACTCTTCACTCTCAACTTGGATCTAATCTGCGAACAACAGTTCAGGGCATTTCCTTTAGATCCACAAGAGTTCAGTTGGTTGGTTCAGTTGTCAGTCAGAGCAGGGCTCTCTCCACAGGTGCAAAAAGGCACCAAGGATCCAAAACTACATTTCACAGAGTCTCACTCCAATTAGTCCCCTTTCAACAGGCTCCAGATGAGAGACCTAGTCCCGACTGGCCCAAAGCAAGCTCCATTTTAGAGTCCTCACATACCGATTGGTCCAACTCGGCAGTCCGGGACCAAAATGGGGAAGCAGATCAGAAACAGTTTGTGCTGCACGAGAAGCAGGTTAGACAAACTACATTTTCACTAATGCTCTGCATTTCTTCCCAGAATTAGTTACATCTTTCAGGAGTGTTCACTGTGCCCACTTAGTGACGGCAGAAATGGAGCATATAGCCAGCAGTTCAGGCAGGACTTGGACATAAACGCACACAGTTCCCCCATTCAAACTAATTATGTCTGCAAACAGACAGCTCTTAAAGAGACAGTACTTAGAGGCTTTTAAAACCACTCACTGGGAATCACATTTAAATGGCGTAGACGCCGAACACCTCCAGGCTCTGAGCAATTAGGCAAGCTTTTGGAAGACTTTTGGGAACCCCCATTTGCAGAGGGGGTTACACATATATATTTGCTCACTTTATTTTACTGTTTTGGAAACATTGTACTCTTACCCCTTTATATGTTTTGTCTCCCCTCCCCACTGATGTGGAACCTTTGTAAATGAGTGGACTGTGCTCAGAGGTATTGCAATCTCAAGAATGAATAAATAAAATAAAAACAAAAAGATCATCCCAAAGGGAAAACAAACTCTAGCAAGAGCTAATACGGCTGCAAAATGATGGTATTGGGGGCAGTGAGAAATGTGTAAATTAGCAATTTTTGCATTAACCACTGAGCCACCTAACTGCACCTTATAATTTTGGTGATATATACACACACACACACACACTGACTAATACATATACACACATATATGCATATATATTCTAGTGTAATATAGCAGTACACTGTCTATACAAATTTTTACAGATTAAAAGAAATGACACTGAGGGACACTTTTCTTCTTTTCAGGCTTTGAGGAACATTGGAGGATTGGGAGTTGCCACTAGACAACTCATTTAAATCAGCAATAACATGCATAAGGCTGAAACTGATCTAGACAGTGGGGGGAATGTAGACTAGCAATTTCTGCACTAACCACTAAGCGACCTAACTGCACTTTCTAATTGTTGTCACACACACACACACACACACACACACACACACACACACACACACACACACACTGGCTAATTCTTATACACATATATATTGCAGTATAACATAGCAGTGCTCTGTCTACACACTGAGTGCATTGCCACACACACTCTAATACACATGCACTGCCTTATATGACATTTATTTACTTATACATCTAACCCTAACTTTTACTGTATTCAAGATAAACACTGCGATTTGCACTAACTCAGTGTACTAATCTACAGCATGACTGAGTAACTAAGGTAGTGGACCAGGGAGGTGTGGTGGATGTGGCCTATCTGGACTTCAGAAAGGCTTTTGAGACCATCCCCCATAGAAGGCTAATTAACAAACTGCACAGGCTAGGGGTGGATCCTAAAATAGTTCTGTGGGTGGACAACTGACTGAATGGCAGGAGTCAGAGGGCTGTGGTAAAAAGGGAGTACTCTGGAGAGGGAGAAATGATGAGCAGGGTGCCACACGAGTCGGTGTTCGGGCCAGTCCTCTTCAATGTCTTTACTGGGAACATTGCTGAGGGACTGGAGGAGAAGGTATACTTCTTCACAGATGACAGAAAAGTATGCAACGGGGTGGACACAGAAGGAGGTCTTGAAAGAATGAGGGAGAACCTTAAAATACTGGGGAAATGGTCTGAAGAATGGCAGATGGGATTCGATACAAAGAAGTTCAGGATCATGTACGTAGGGCACAAGAACCCAGGGGCAAAGTATGAACTAGGTGGGGAGGTACCGACAGTCACAAAGCAGGAAAGGGACCTGGGAGTTATCATCTCAGAGGACCCAAGAGAAACTAGGCAGTGTGATAAGACAGCTAGAAAGGCTATCCAGATGCTTGGATGCATAGGGAGGGGTATCGTGAGTAAAAAGAAGGAGGTCATCTTGACCCTGTATAAGACACTTGTTAGAGACCGCACTTGAAATACTGTGTCCAGTTCTGGAGGCCCCATCTGAGAAAGAACATAGACAGAGTGGTGGCAGTGCAGTAGAGGGCAACTAAAATGCTGCAGTGCCTGCAGGATAAGACCCATGAGGAAAGACTAAAGGAGTTAAATATGTATTCCCTGGAGGAAGGGGGCATGACTGAGACATACCAATACATCACCAGTATAAACAGAGTGCGGGAAGGAAGCACCTTCCAAGGTAAAAGATGCTTCAAGTCAAGGGGGCACAAGAGGGGGGGAATGCTCAGGGGACATGTGAGAAAATATTATTTCACTGAGAGGTTGGTAGATGCCTGGAATAGCCTACCAGAGGGGGTGGTAGGGGCTAAAATGGTCACAGAATTTAAGAAGGAGTGAAGTGAATTAGGTTAACTGTCTGTACTGAAAATATTTTTTTTTATGTTTAAAGAGTGGTATGATGAATTACGTGTTGTTGTTTTTTTCTGTTTATCCCCCTCCTACACCCTGTTGGCACCGCATCCTAGGGAGATCCTCGGAGTCTACCCCTGCATGCCACCTTACCTGGGTCTGTCGCTGGTACTCCATGGAGCCCCAGTTTGCCCCCCGGGTGGGGACGAGGCGGTGCTCCTACACCCCGACAATCAACTTTCGTCAGTCTAGGTGGCCCGGTAGGTGGCTGCAGATTAGGGCTAGCTCCCAGAACTCCATCTCCTCGGGGCTGGCAGGCATTTTCCTCCTGGTTTTCTCCATACACACACACACACACACACACACACACACAGAGTGCCCTGATGTCAAGGCGCAGTGTGCCGATGTCCACTGCGTGCCTGTGGCCAGCCTTTCCCTGCAGGCAGGGCTTGCTGCACCTTGAGCCTCTGCTCAGGGTCAGGCAAGTGGCGAGCAAAGGCCCCCTCCCTTCCCCTGGAGAAGGCGAGCTGTCGTGGGACGTTCAAGCCTATCTTCCCTGGCCGGCCCACCAACGACCCGAGTCTGCTCCCGAACCTGGGTCGCTGGCATCACAAGCGGAAATCCAGCCACTGCACTGCAGGCCAGCTGAGCTACATGTTTTTCTTTTGTGATAGCATATAGCATAGTAACAAAGTGACTTCCTAACCAACTTGGCTCAGGTAATTATTTGTATTTGTGTCTGGCGAAGGTTTTGATATACTGTAGCATTTTAAAATGAACTCATTTTGCAGACAACTGTGTGGCCATTAAGTTTTAATAACATGTTTTGGTGATTTTGCAGTGTTCATATTGATATTTAGGAGCATAATTTAATATATGTTTATGCACACAGATTTTTTGGAAAAAATGTTTAAAGAAAGCAGAACAGGAAGTGCAAACATTGTGGAACTATTAAGGTAATGTGGAGACTATTTCACTCCATATTACAATTGAGTCTGGCAGTATAGCCTAGAGGTTAATGAGCTATGAATGAGCTTGTAAAATCCAACGGACCTGGGTTTCTTTCTTACAACCTCCACTTGCATACTGTGTGACTATCAGCAAGTCACCTAACCACCCCAGTGCTCCTAGGTTGCCCTTGAAAACAGGAATGTGTGCCTAGTTGGCCTAACCCAGCTACCAAAAGAATAAAAAAATGATTATATGAATTATTTTGTGAGGTAGGTTAGCAGTGAGTATTATGTGAGCTTCAGTCAATTTCCTGATGAAAAGGTCTTTATGATCTCAAAATGTTGCCTGGTTTTGAATAAAGAATATTGGCTGATGAAAAATAAAACTATATATTTCATGTGAATGTTGGTCTCTGATATGAATTCTCAGTTATGCTTAAGTTTCTGTCTGGCCTGTCTCAGGCCTTTTAACATAGCATCTGAAATCTGAAACCACCTTACTGTCTCTCAATTACCCTTTATGCCTGGGAAAACCTGAGTGACTTGACATGTTTATGAGCCTATGAATATTTCTTCAAAGATAATTTTAGCCAGATTGAAGCTTAGCACAAAAAGTAGTGCTTTGAAACTCTCTTCAGCAGACTGCTACAATTATTTAGCATACTGAAAACATAAAACCTCCAATATTATTTAGTCCTTTAGGAAACTGGAGGGCTCCCTTTTTCTACTGAAATAGCAAAACAACTGCAGGACTCTGCCCACTGCATCCATGATAACAGACAGAATGTCTTCACTAGAAACCATGACTCATCTGCCTTATAAGGTAATGACTTTTTCTCTGCTGCAGTGTAAGCCCCCTCCTCAATGATTAATTTACTGCTTCCACCCTGCTGGAACTATGTAACCTGAGGGCATTCAGTACAGAAAGAGAATAATAGTAATACAGAACTGCCTTTCTAGGTTAAAGAATTACTGACCAAAATGCTATGGATCAAGAACAAATTATGCACAGTTGGAACAGTTAGGATGGAGCTAGAGAAAACAAGCTACAGTCAAAATCCTAGAAATGGAAAACTCACAAATAAAAGGGAGGCAAACTGAGGTGGGAAAAAAAGGATAGCTATACTTGACGATGATTTGCTAATTTAACAGCTACACAGAAAAAAACAATGACTGCAGAAAAAGGCAATTGGTCCATCCAGTCTGCCCATAAACCCTAACAAACTCAGGACCTATTGTCCATGCAGGATTCTAACCCACATTATACCACGGTCCTCGGAGAGCAACCAATCAGAACAGCAGATTGGCACCTTACCTCCGTTGTAAATCCTCTGATAATCACCGCAAAAGGTGCCAGCCAGCTGCATATTAAAAAAACAATCCGCCCCTGAAATCACGTAACTGTAGCTGCCATCTTCTTTCCCCGCTAAATGCAAATCAGCACGGCACCCCCCCCCAGCCTTCTCCCACAGCTCATGAAACATTTAAAAAAAACTGCCTGGCATAAACACAAATTCCACTCTTGCATTTCTCCAAAAAGTAACTGCAGCTTAAAAAACATGTGGCAAACCTTTTGAAATATATCCCTGTAATGCTTGCTCCCTCCGAATTCCATCACTCTCGCTGCACCACAAGTATGCTTCCGGTCTCCCAGTGCCTCGCTCATACCTCCTGCCTGCTGCAGTGTCACATTCAGACCACCGTCATCTTCACAGTGTTAGTGACAAAACTCCATATTCCCATATAACAAACAATAAAATTCCACGTGTCACAAGGTTTTTTTTCTTGCCAAAAACTTGTACCCTGAGGCAGCAGTTCAAACACGGCAGCTCTTAGTGTTAGCATTCCTGCGCGCACCACACAAACTGCCTGCTCCTACCTAATATCGCGCTGTCTCCAACACAAACTGTAAGCAAAAACCCAAACAGCACATAATGGCATACTATGTAGTTTTATACACGGGAGGGAGAGCCTGTATTAGAAACTGTGCAGTGCCTGAAAGGGGGGCGGGGAGGACAGTGGGGGTGAAGCTGCATTACAAGCTGCACAGCACATCTTCTGCCTAGCAACAGGGCACTATTTACTATAGAGTAAGAATATCTCACATTAAAATCAATAAAAAACATTTTTTTTTACTTTTTTAATATCATTTTTTTATATTTTTACTTCTCTCCCATAATATAATCGCAATAAGCTACTCAGGGGTGTGGGTTATCGGGGGATTTACCACGGCTGGTGAGGATTTACCCACTCGGCTGCGCCTCATGGGCAAACCACGCCAGCCATGGTAAATCCCCTGATAACCCACACCCCCTCGTGGCTTATTGCTTAATTATACTGCTGTAACCATTACATACTAGGTGCTATACTACAGTCATCACTACCAAAATAGGAAACTGCACTGCTGAATAAGAAAAATTTAGGTTAACTTTATAGTCTACCCAGAATTCCTTGTTGTTGCATGTAAATCAGCATATTAGCTGTTATACTGCTGTAACCATTACCAAATAAGAGTTAAATAATTTAAGAAAAGGGGACTACCGTTTTCAAAAAAGGAGTCATTGTATAATAGCAGTAATGCACTCCAGGGTGTGTGTTGTGCTCTCAAGTGTTGGATGTACTCAGCCTGCAGCCTTGTGCCCAACCACCCGAGGCGTGATGTTATTCTAGCACAACACACACCATGTCATGCATTATTGCTTAACTATGCTCTCCCCACACTGCCACCACCCTGAGCTACCAGGAAGTCCTATAAACTACAAAATTAAATAATTGAACTACAGAAAAAAATACATTTTGAAACATGTGCTGAGACTACAGAGTAATTTTGATAATGTTGAAGATTGGTTCCATATGCACAAGTTAGTCATGAATTACAAAAAGACTAAAACTATGCTGTTCTCCAGCTCCCAAAATAGGCATAGATCTTATCCTCTTACCATCACTAACAAAGAGGGCGCTCTCCTGGAGCTAGATCAGCTCTTTAAATACCCGGGGATCACGATTGGTAGTACAATGACCTATTCCTATCACATTGACAACTTAGCTAAGGCTGTAAACACTCGCATTTGGCTGCTTTACAGGCATAAGCATTGCCTGACCCCATTGGCCCTCAATATGGCCATTCATCACTCTTATGTCTCGCTCATAGATGACTTTTTAAGGAGAAAATTAAATAGAGAGCATATGGACTTGAAGTTCATTGATTTGCAGACAATAAAAATGCCATTAAGCTCTATTAACACCACAGAGTTCGTAAAGCCATATGCAGAAATTGATTGGCTCCTTTTATAAACAGGAGTCCATAATTCTTGATTTTTTAACACAGACAAAATTAGACAAAGGATAAAAAGCTCCCTTTATATTTGTGTGGTCCCGAAATATCTCACAGAGCATTTCAGCATGAAATCCAGTAGCGTAATTAAATAACACACGACAATTCAGTCCAGAGGCTTAGCCCCACTACCACTGATCATTATTATTATTACTATTACTGATTTACCTCCTATTGGCCTTCATTCCAAGCGATCCAAATATTTGGCTCCAACACTAGAAGTCCCATGGCTTGAAACTCACATATCAAAAAAGAGTTCTCTGCATGTCACTAGGCCGTTAAAAAATTAATATAATATAATGCTGCATCCCAACACTGATCAGGGCATATATATAGGTGTAACCCCCCTACAAATGGGGGTTCCTCAAGTGTCTTCCTGGGCTAGCCTAATGCCCACTGCTAGGTGAGTGCCCTGTTAGTCTTCGTGTCTGTCTCTTTAAGAGACATTATTTTTGTAGTATATAATTAATCTGGGTAGGAGCCGAGTGTTTCCAGGCTCGAGTCCCACATGGGCTGCAGTGTTTTTGCTTCCTTCTGCCATCGCTAGTTGCGCAGAGGGAGCTTTATTAGAATCTGTGACTGTTTGCAGGTTATCTGCTGTAGTAGTAATAATATTGCAGTTTGTCTAACCTGCCTTCCTTTGCAGCATGGACTTTCTGTATTGCACCACCATCTGGGTTCTGGACTGCCAGTCTGGGCCAGTCAGTACCTTCGGAGACCCTAAAATGGAGTCTGTCCCCAGGGGTCTTGTGGGAGTGAATTTCCGTAGGAATTGTAATTTTTTCATTTTGGTGCCTAAATGAACCTGGAGGGGGGTCCCTTGCTGTGACAGACAGATGGATCAACCAACCAAACCTTTTGGATCTCAGAGGAAATTCCCCAGAACTTCCTGCAGCAAAGTCAGTGTGAGTCTGGAGTGGAAAGAGGGAACAGCTCAAGTGATTCGAGCATCTGCTCCTGCATGGTTCACAGGGGACATCAGTGGAAAGGCTGATTATGGCCTGCCTGCTACCATCCTTCCAAGTGAAGAGACTGTGAGCTGAAATCTGACTTCATCCAAAATTGTAGTTTTGCGATCGGAACCTGAATTGTGACAAATTGAATTTGTCCTGAAGTGGACTGAAGGTTTTCCTCGGTGTGATCGGCCTGTCAGTACTTGAGACTGCCGCAGAGCATACGGTTTGCGCAGAGACACTATGAATTGCAACTGGACTGTCATCCGAACTGTGGTATTTACTAGCTTTTACTATAAGTGTGCTGATTGTGGAATGTGGGTTGCGATTTGGGTCCCCACCTTGCTTAATGTGTCACGCTTGCTGAAAGCTACCTCCAGCACTTCACCAGACTGAATAAAAACTGTTTACCTGGTCTGGGCCTTGTCATCCCTGCCCAGACAGCCACTCACGCAGCACAGAATCAACCAACGAGAGACCCGCCTGGGGATTCAACTTCCTGCTCACACCAACGTACAGGATCGACCCCACGGTGCTTTGTGTGGGCCCTGCTTCTCCTGGCAATTCAGTTTTTCCTCCTGAGGTCTCCATTTCGTCCATCCTGTATCTTGTACTGGGTAGCATGAGTAAACACCAGGGTAGCTCCCTGCAACAAAGCTCAAATCAAACTGTGTCAACTGACTTAATTGTTGTTGCTAATCATTTCAGACTGAGCTATCTGGCTCCAGATTACAAATTAAGGGTTAAAATTCATGTTGTGTTTTTCTTTCTTCCTAAGGGCCCCAACAACAGCTTCAACACGAGCCTACCCCGGGCAAAGCTTCAGGCTAGCCTGTAGTCCCAACTGAGTAGGGACCTTTCAGTGCATGCTTTATAACCTGAATCTTTTCAGTCTCAAATCAACCACTAATTACTGCCTCTCCCTTGTTCACATTCCCCTAATAAATCAGATCGAAATCTTTTTGCATCTAATCTGGTTGTGGTGCACCTCTGTATTGAAAGTACTGTGATAGTGCTGCTTACTGTTACAGGCCTTGTTTTACAGGGGGTCTCCAGGGCTGTTCCAGCCAATCCATCCCTGGTGGTAAGTGTGGTACAAGAGGGCTTAACAGTGCATTCCAGTGTGTATTGGGATTGTGATATGTCAGACTTGCTTTGGCCACTAGAGGGGAAAGGGGGGGAGGATCAGTGTCCCGGAGGGCTGTACCCAGAGCAGTCACACTGCCATTAACCCTGTCCTATGGGTGGAGGTACCCTTTTCACGAGCTGAGGCCCCTCAACCTGCAGTTAGTCACGCAGGCAGGGGTAGTATCCCTTGGGATAGTACCACCCTGGGGTTACATAAGTTTATCAGTAGGGCTGATAGGAACCGAGGTCCTCCCTTATCCTGTACGGAGAGTCCGTAGAGGTTCAATTTTAATTTCAATGAGGGCATTGATCAGAGCAGCCATACAACAGGCCAGTGCTCTCAATGAATTTGATGCAAATAGTAGAATGAAATCAAAGCAGTACCTCTTATATAGAGGACCTTAAGACCAGACCCTGCAGTCAGGTGTATCTTTTGATCTCACCATAAATTTCCAGTGAATGATTTCTTCCTTATCTGTTTGCCGACAATTTGATTCTCCACCGACTTTTCTGAGGGATCATTCAAACTCTGGGCCAAGGAGGCAATCCATCATAAACCTCTTCAGCTCTCTACAGTATCTCTGTCTGAAGTGCTTCTTCAGCATTTTCTTTTTCTTCATTCTTCAATAGTAGTTCTGGGTATACCATGTACCAGTTAAGACAAAGTGGGAAAAGCACTCCTCTAAGTGTGGTAAATTCAGTTTTACAACATACATAAAAACCCTGACCCTCTTGCAACGGTAACGTACATTTAAAGCAGCAGTACTAGGGGGAAAAAAAACTACGCTTTTTTGACAGTTTGTTCCCTGTGCCCTGCTAATCATATACCTGGTACTCTTTCTCACTGGCATTGTACCACCGCCCAGTAATTTGCTCGGTTATTCTCCACTTTTGTTTACATTTCTGCCACTAGGCATGCTGTACTGGAACTCCCTCTGCTGCCAACTGCACATGTGAATGACTTGCAGGGACATCAGGAATGGTCAGCAGAGGGTCCCTGTGCTGTTGTCAAAAGATGTGATGTGACCTGTAGAAAAAGCGCACGGAAAATTAGTCAGCCACCATATTTGTTGTAGCGCTACAACACTTCAAATAAATTGCAAATATCTAAAAAACTGAAAGACTGGAAAAAAACATTTACAGGTATGGAAATTGGAACTTTGGCTGCATGCTTACAACCGAAAAACAGAATTTTGATAGGTCACTTCCTGATTTCGTAGTACTGCTGCTTTAATAGGCTTAAACAGGCCTGTCGAGACATACAGTGCCACTGCAATTTCAGTGTCCTCTTTACTTCACAAAGGCACCATGTTCCCAGTGTGAATTACAGTGAAACCTCGATTGTCCAGATAATCGATTATCCGGATAACCAATTTTTGGGCTGTCATGTCTGTCACAACTACTGTTGCCCGGTAAAGCCTCTGAATAGACACTTACACTGTGTCATAGTACAAATCCCTTTAATTTTGGTGTAAAAAGATAAAATACAGATAAATACAAAATAAACACATCATTGTACAGCGATCATGTACCAAAGGTACGTTGCTTTCTGCAGCTGTTCGTCTTCAGGTTTCTTTAAGTTCTTTCTTTTTTTTAATGCATTCTGGTCCTCTACAGTTGAAGCATGACACAGGATTCTTTCTTGGCTTGCTTTGATGTCTGAAACATGCTGCTTGCTGATGCCAATACGAAGCAGCAATGTCAACTGATTTTTCCCTCTCTATTGAGTCTCTCCAGGATAAGCATTTTTTCATTCAGTGGGATGATTTTTCTTTTACGCCTTACGTCGCTTGCCTTAGTGAAGTATTGCATGAGACATCCATTGTGGACAAGAGCAACAGAGGACAGTAACGTGCTGCCGAGAGGAACAGTGGTTTTAACATTGGTTTTAAACATTTTAATTAAGTACTTGATTACTGGATTACTTGATTGCTTAACACTGGTCTATTTAGTCATGCCACTACAAGTAACTGGCAAGCACCTGTGTACAATCATTAATCTGCGTTCGCACCTCATTCCTGGGCAATCTAGGTAATCATTAAAATTAGATTTTGGATGTAGTACTGGAACTTGAAATTTGAGTTTGCGTAGCTAGACACTGTAGATAGTGCTGAAACTCGGGACCAGTCGCAAAGTCTGCTGAATCGAATAATCCGGATAATCTAGGTCTTACTGTACTTTAAAATCCACCTCAGGCCATTAGAATTCTCAGGCTCTGACGATTCATAGTGCCCAAAACAGTTAAGCAATGCAGGTAAAGGCAAGACATTGACCACCTCCTGCAAACACGGCTGGACCCCCCGTTGTCTGTCTGCCAAGGGCTCAGTGACCAGTAAAAGCAAAACATTACATAAAATTCCACAAAATCACCAAACACCCAGAAGAGCTTGGGACTACAGAGAGCGAAGCATGGCAGCGAGATTCATTCTGGCAGCTGATGGAGTAGGCAGAGGATGAGTGCCGGATTTGAAGGGGGAGGGAATTCCAAATTTTTGGGAGGCAGTGAGAGTAACTGGATTGGCCGATTTGGGTGGATCTGCGGGGGACTACCAGGGTGCGGGAGTTGGTTGATCTAAGGGAATGGGAGGATGGGGGGGGTATAATAAAGGAGGAGGAGGTGAGATAGGAAGGGAGCTCACCCAACCAGTGCTTGGAGATGAATTTAGCACAGTGGGAGAGTCGCCTATTTGTAAAAGAGGGGAAGAATAAGGCACTATAAAGATCACAGTGGTGGGTGCAAGGGGGGCATCCAGGGCAAAGTGGCAACATTCTAGGCTGAAACCATGTTGATAATACTTCAGGTGGTTTGGTTCTGGCCTACAGGAACAGCAGTAGTGCTACCACTTGCGATGCCAATGATCCATGTTTGGGAGCGAACCCAGCGCCATCAGAGGCCAGCTGGGGTGGGGGGAGAAGGCTGAGCATCTGATAGACTGCTTGCCTTCTCCAAGGAAGGATCTGGTGCCCGGCAACATACCGACCCCTAGTGACAGCTAGCGGTAGATGAGCCAGGGGCCAGTGCTGTGGCTGGGGATTGGTGGAGGTGGCAGACGTCTACACATTGGGGAAGGAATGCACCCCACCATGCACTGATGTTATTGCACATCCACCTCCACCAGGGGTAACCTTAAGATAGAAAACCCCTTGGATGAACAGAATGATGGCAGGGATCCCTGCCAGCACCACCTCTGCTGTGCCATGAGCCACTGTCCACTGGAGTAGCATCTCAATCCCCCCCACGCCATGCCACGCAGAGGGGAGCCCCACCATGGGGATGAGGTCAACCTAGTTTCCCGGGGATGAGGTGAGTTCCAGCAGGGACAGCAAATGGGGGTGAACCTGAATGGGACTTAGCAGGTAGATGTGGGGTATATCCTCAGCTGACCAAAGGAGCAAAAACAGAGTTAAAAAAAATACTTCAGGTGGACTGTAAAAGGATTGCTGAATAGAGGTCTCCTCCACATGGGAGAATTTTGTTTACCTTGTTTGCTCACCTTTAAGGCCCTACACAGCCTGGACCCTGGTTACCTGAAGGACCTTCTTACACCTGCAGTCTCAGTCCGCTCCCTCTGCTCCTCCTTTAGAAGCCTACTCATGATTCCCAGGATGAAGTTAAGAACAGCTGGTGACAGCGCATTTAGTGTCACCGCCCCCGTCCTGTGGAATTCGCTTTCCTCAGCTGTTAGGGAGGCCCTTTCTGTGGAGGTATTTAAAGCCCGCCTCATGGCCTTCCCAGACTGTGTTTTATAGCCCTTACCTGTTTCTCAGAATTTTATGCTTAAGTTAGCCTTTGGCTATTCTGAGTTTAGTTGCTGCTGTTGAGTGTAGTATTTATACAAACTCCTGTTTTAATTGTTGGAATAGTGTATATTTATGTTCAACAACATGTATTTATTACGATTTATTGTATGAAATTTTAATATGTTCGGTGCCCAGAGCCTCCGGGATGGGCATTTCTTAAATAAAATTTGCCTTGCCTTGTTAATAATGCAGTAGAACAGGACACAAATCCAGCCTGACTCACCTGTCCACATGGTGTTCTTCCTTACATTCACACATCAGTAATCACATTGCTAAATGCGAGTGTTACTTATAGACAGGCTAATACTTCACAGTTTTTCAATCACCCTTAAGAAATTTCTATGAATGTGCATCAATCATGTCTCACTTAGCTAGGACAATTCATTTAAAAATAGATTTTGCCATTCCCAAGCATTAATATTTATTGATAAATCAAATAATAATTACTTACTGGAATGATGAGCTCTGGACTCCAGGCGGAGGCCTTTCAGACAGCTTACAGATGCCTTTCACACATGACCCATACTTACAAAATTAATTATTTTTAATTCCCAGAAGTCATTTTTTGAATTCAGTCTCGCACATTAGGCAGGATGTTTTTTTCTCAGTTACAATTTTTTTTTTGTCCCATTTATACTGTCTGTCACCAATTCCCAAACAGAGCAGCAGCCTGCGGGGAGCTGTACATTTTTTTACATTAATTTTAGCCTCGGTGATCTCTGCCATGCATCTTGGACAGAATGTTACACTGGTGTATGCCACGGTAACAGGAAGGAACAGCTCTCTCAGCATTTGTGTACCTCATTATAGCCAGAAATGACATCATGATAGATGGGTGGAGGTAGAGCGTACCCAGGGAGGACCAGATCAAGAATAAAGGAGGAAACACTCTATTATTATTATTGTAAAGAATGATGGCAGGAGAAGTGTTTGAAAATGGGAGAATTTAACTCTCAGGGCTGTGGAGCACATTGAATAATCATGCTGCATTTAGCAGATAACCATTTTGCTCCCATTTTCCCACCACTGTTATGCATCACAAAACCAGAATATTCTATTTGTCAGTCTGCTAAAAATAGGTCCCACCAAATAATCTTATTTTTTTTAACACGATATTTTATTTATTTGTTTACATAAAACAATACAATACAGTCTCTACTCATGCCAGACAATTACAAAACAGAATACAGGCTCTGTCAATGTGGAAAATAGATACAGGAGGCCCAATCTTCAAAGCATCAGAAATGACGCAAGATGCTTGCCTTAAAGAGAAATGATGCAAGGGGCTCACTGTGTCCCACCTTGGCCCATTCCTGATTTTATAACACAGCCTGTGCCCATTGGGGGACTGCCTGTGCCAGCTGAGCTTGTAATGGATGCACTGCACTATGCTTTGGTGGAAGGGGGCTTGTGCCAGGGCTGCACTGCAGTATTCCCGAAAATGGGATTTTATAATCCCCCCAAAGGGTGCACAGACCACTACAGTTAGACCAGTTAGTCTAACAACCTGTGTGCCACCCCTGGAGTCATTGTTGGGTGGGAGGTGAACCTGTGGCCCCCGTTGGAGGGTCACCCTGCAGTTTCCCATGCCTGCATAGCACCTGGACACTAGCCAAACCACCAGTGGAGTGGGCGGCGGTATCCCACTGTGGCAGGTGGGTGCCCTCAGTGTCCCCTCCCCATGGTGCCAGGCATGCAATTGCCCCTATGAACCTGCACTGGCACTGTGATGGCCATGCACTGTCCCCATCAGGAGTATGTTGCCACCCCCTCCTTCCATCCTGACCTATCCTGCCCTCCACAATCCCTTCTGCCCTCCATGACCCTGCCAGCCACCTCGGCGAACAGCATAGCGGGTCTCCATCACTGGCCGCTGATGCTGCGTGACTACCCTATAGCTTGCTGCAATCCCTTCCCATATGCTCTGTGTTTGGTGCATAGGAGCAGTTGCGGCAACTCCTATTAGAAAATTCAGTGCAGGGTCCCTGGCGCACTGGTGATAGACGCAAGCTTCTGTTTGCCCCAGCTTGCGTCAATCTAAGGGCCATATTGAAATACTGGCCCAGGGAGTCTAAGCAATATGGTTTATCTAAAAAGTGAGAGAGTTCCCAGAACACATTCTGTGTAAGGTAACAACATAGGCTGCATGGTACAAAACTATAGGAGTCACTGTGCACATTTATATAAGAAAATCCAACACGTAGCATTTAACCTCAGCATTAGTCAGTTGATGTGACTCCTTACTAAATATATATACATTTATATAAGTAGCACATTTAAAAAAAATGCTCTATCATAGTTATAAGCAGAGGCATGCACAGACTCCATAAACAAAAGGGGCCAGTAGCATAATGGATAGTCTTTAGTGCTGGAGGGTCTGGGGGCATGCTCTATCAGGAATAGTTTTTCTAAAGACATTGCAAATGGTACATTGTTATGCATTTTAAAGCTCCAGTAATGCTGCCAGCCTCTTCTTTCAAAAATGCTTATTTTTCAATTTTCAAGATAGCCACTTTACTTTACATTTTTTTATTTTCAGTTTTTTTTGAAAGATACACATTTTATCCTGTCTGCAACCAAAACATTGCACTACACAGTAAGAGCATCAGTCTGTACAGCTCTGCATTACATTCACACACTGCTAGAAAACTAACCTCTGTAGATTGCCAAATGCTCCTAGAAGAGGTGCTAATTGGGTGGTGATGCTGTCCTTTACAAATCTGATCCAGGATTGGGTCGGCATTTGTGCCACTGCTTCAACCAAGTCTGCCTCGTCTGATCACATAAACATGATCTTGTGCAAAATCATTTTTTTAAATTTTATTTGTACTTGTTTATCAGGAAAGGTTGAATGGGCCACAAAGTCTCATTTTTAGTTATGCCACTAGTGCCGACACTCTAATAGAGATCTTATGGTTGTGAAAGACTACAAAATTTCCCAGTGCAGGCACGGTGCCAATGTCACTCCCATCCACAACCCAGAAATGAGTCACTCTGTCAACTTTTATTTGAAGTCACTGACACTGTAGTAAGTGCAACAGCCTGCTAGCCAATATTAGTGACATAGGAATGCTGGACATCAGGGGCCTAACAGGGAGAGCCATAGCCAGGGTTGGCTCCCACACTGTGCATGCCCATGTCTATAAGAGTAAACATACTTTAACATTAAAGAATACAAGATCACTACTTGCAACCTTGAAATGAACTGCATGACTTTACCAAAGGGGCACCAGAGGTTTATGACACTCTTTAATTAATAAGTACATAGAAAGAACAGTAACCAACGTAACGACAGCTCTACCGCTTTACCTTTTTCAACAGATTAATGCCATATGGCAGGTGCCACTTTGTCATAACTTCTTGCACCATAAAAACTGGATAGTCATTTACTAACATTTATAGGCAAGGCAAGGCAGCTTTTATTTATATGGCACCCATTCTCTGAGGCTCTGGGCACCTAACAACAAGAAAGTACAGGTCATTTTATTTTATTTAGTTTTTGTTGACCGGGTAAGTGCACTAGACAAACCCTGCCTATTTTCAGGCACGACCCGGGGAAGGGGATACAGATGAACGTCAACTGACCCAGATTAAGCTGTTGGTGGTATTTTTAGTGAATAAAAACACAAATTAAATAATGGCTAGAATTCATAATCACAGATGAAAAAAATATATCTATATGTAAATAATCACAGTATTAAAATATATATTAGGGTAACTCGTACAGTCGTGCAGGGAGATTTATTCCAGAAAAGGCCAGGCAGAAGAGGTGGGCCTTTAGCCTCTGCTTCAACACCTCAATCAAGGGAGCCTCCCAGACTGCAGGTGGCGGTGAATTCCACAGGGTCAGCCCAGCTACGCTAAAAGCGTGATCTCCCAATGTTTTGAGCCAAACCCTGGGAACATCCAGGAGGCCCCTTGATAAGAAGCAGAGGGAGCAGACAGAAGTTGCAGGATTTCAGGAGCATAGTCAAGTAGCTAGGACCCAGTCCATATAGGGCCTTGAAGGTGAGCAAGTCCACTTTGAAAAGGACCCTCCACCTTACCGGCAGCCAGTGCAGTCAGCCAGTACAGTGCACGCAGAACCTTGGTCACATGACTAGACCTAGACAGACCTGTCAGTAACCGGTCTGCTGTGTCCTGCACCAGCTGCAGTCTGCAAAGGGTCCCTCTCATGATCCCAAAGTATAGAGAGTTACAGTAGTTGAGTCTAGAGGTAACAAAGTCATGCACTAGAGTCAGCAGGTCTTCAGGCAGAAGGAGGGACTTGATCCTGGAGATATTCCTTAAGTGGTAAAAAACACTTTTGACAACAGATGATACCTGATCTTTGAGCATCAGTCTGCTATCTAGGATTACACCAAGATCACGAACCCTTGGGGAAGCCACCAATGGAGCAGATCCCAGGAAAAGACCTGTGTCAGCACCAGGTAGCAACTCATCATGTCTATGACCCATCTCGACTACCAACACCTCCGTCTTATCGGGGTTCAGTCACTACCAGCTGGAGGACATCCAGTCATTGATTTTAGCCAGACAGATGTAATTATGTGATTATAAAATGAGTGTAACCCCCTACAAATGGGTGTTCCCGAAAAGTCTTCCTTGAGCTTGCCTAAATGCTCACTGCCAGGCTGGTGCCTGTGTTTTAGCAGTTTAAATGTGATTGCCAGAGAGTGCCTGTATAGCCTCTGTGTACTGTCTCTTTAAGAGCTGCCTGGATTGCAGTCATAAGTAATCTGAGAGGGAGCTCTGTTGAAAGATGTAACTATTTGCTGAAAATCATTTAGAGTGATAATGGTAATGTAGTTTGTCTAACCTGCCTTCTTTGCAGCAAGGACTGTTTTGTTTGTCTCCACTATATTGGTCCTGGACTGCTGAATTGGACTAGTCTGTACTGGTGGAACCTGAAGTGAAGTCAGACTGCTGGAGCTGTCTGGAGTTAAAATCTGTAGGAATTGTAGTTTTGGGCTTTTGGTGCCTTTTTTGCACTTGAAGGGGGAGCTCCTGTTGTGACTGACAGATGAATCAGCCAACCAAACCTTTTGGATGCTGGGGAAATTCCCAGGCTTGCTGTAGTTTGGGTCAGATCCAAGTTGGGAGTTGAAGAGGCAAGAGCTTGAGACAGTCAAGCAGCCATCTGAGTAGTTTTGAGTGGGAGAACTACAGAAAGGCCTGAGTTGTGGCTTGAATGTCTACCTGCTTCCCCTGAGAGGGAGAGGAAAGAATTATTTTGGACTAAATCCAAGTTTGTGAGAACGAAGTAAGCCACTTATTTTTTACCAGGCTCATACCTGAAGAAGAACGAAGATTTTGCTGAATGCGATCGGCCTGTCAGGATTTCCAGCTGCTTTTGAATCCCCGGTTTGTGCAGGGACTTTGCGATTGTGACCGGAGAGTGGTTTGCCCGGTACAGTAGAATTTACTTACATGGAAATGTGCTGTGAGTTGTTAGTGGGTCGTAATTTGGTTCCCCACTGTGTGAACTGTGTTCTGCTTGCTGGAAGGTGTATCCAGCCAAAAATGGACTGTATCCGAATTTGTCTCCATTTGGCCGGGGCCTTGCCACACTGGCTCAGCCAGACTACCCACTGCACAGAGAAAGCCATCAATGAGAGACTTGCCTGGGGATCAACCCCCTGCTCCACGCTTGAACAGGAATGACGCCTCGGCGATTCATGTGGGCCCTGCTTCTCCTAGCACTCCAGATTAACCACCTGCTGTCTTGATTTTCATCCAGCCTGTGTCCAGTCTTGGGTATCATGAGTAAGCATCAGGGTATCTCCCTGTAACAACAGCCTAATCTAAAAGTATGTCATCTGATTGTCTTGTTGTTTTCTTTTCATGAACTGAGCCCTCTGGCTCCGGATTACAAATAGTGTGTGTTGTGCATGTTGTTTTCTTCCATCACAGGGCCCCAACCAGCTGCAACGTTCCTGGCTAGCCCACCATTCTCCATCTGGGTACCCAGAGTGTGTGACTGTTTATGAGCCCTGAAGTGCATGCATAACTGTTGGACTGATATAGCCTTTAAGCAAATTAACCTGATTATGCCCCTCCCTTGTTCAAGTCCCTTAAATAAATCAGATCTAACTCTTTTTTGCATTTACCCTGACTGTGGTTCCAGTTTGTGCAAGAGTACTGTACTACTGTTATTTGCTGTGTATAACCTTGTTTTCAAATCAATCAAATCAAAAATCTTTATTTATTACATGGGGTCCCCAGGGCCAGGCAAGAGGAGAGCCCTGGTGGTAAGTGCAAACAGTGTGGGTACTTGTGTGGTGTATTGGGGTATTGTGAAAGTGATTATTGTGTATTGTTCCTTCCACTAGTAAGGAAAGAGGGGGGTTACAGTGTCCCGGAGAGCTGTGCCCAGGTTAGCTTGACCACTACCAACCCTGACCTCCAGGTGGAGGCACCCGTTTCAGAACTCAGGCCCCGTAACCTGCTACTAGCCAAGCAGGCAGGGGTAGTAGCCCTTGGGATAGCACCACCTAGGGGTTGCATGGGTATTAACAGTTCTGAGTCCTGATTGGCTGAGAGGATGTTCCAGCTATATATTTTCTTTTTAATAAACCATGGGGGAAAAAAGGAGCCATTCTTATTTGCCTTTTTACTCAGGGAAATCCAGGAGCCATTACTTATCCTCTCCAAAATAATGAATGTTGCCGCCAATTTTTTCACAGTGAGCTGCCCCTGCTTTCATCAGTTCCACTCCAAAAATCTCCAAAAAGAAGCATTTAAAAAAAAAAAAAGGGACGCAATTATATACTAAAACAATCCCTGTATCTCTCTTTCTCTCCTGACCTGCTTTCCTCACTCAACTTGCTGGAGCTCTGTTGCTCTCGTCTCAACCGACAGAGAGTCAGACTGCCAGCACTTTTGCAAAAGATGCAACTGCAGGTGGTAGTGTGCTGCTGGCAAGACCATAAGAAAATCTCAATCTTGCTGGCGGCCTTGCAACCTGCAGCAGTCGAAATGTAACAGCTCACTTTTGCTTGCTTTGATTTCATGGATTATGAACAATGTTTATATAAAATGACATGATACAGCAGGAGTACCACACTCATGTACAAAATTCATATAGCGCTGGTTTGCTTGCGGCAACATTAAAATGGAGGGACTATTGTGCACCTCACAGTGACAATCTTTTAATATTTTACATTTTTTTTAAAGTTGGCTATTTCTCAACATATACCCATTTTGGAAGTGCAATAACACACTCCGGGGTGTGGGTTATGCTAAGATAAATGTACTTCAGCGATCAGTAAGGCTCTCAGCCGGAAGCCTCATGCCTCACTACATTCCTAGGCATGTGTTTATTAGACCGTAACCCCCATCCCGTCATGTGTTACTGCTCTCTCCGTTTGCCTTTTACAACAAAGTAATGGCAAGAAGCAGGTGTCATTTTGTCATAATGTCTTGCATCGTAAAAACTAGACAATCATTTTATAACATGTAACCCTCCCAAAACTGTGCAGGGAACATAGAAACATAGAATCTGTCGGCAGATTAAGACTTGATGGCCCACCTACTATGCCCCATTTTCCCTACCTATAGTGTCACCACTGACCCTACTTGGTCTCTGGTCCCCCCTCCACTGCTAAGAGATCCCTCTGTGTCTGTCCCATGTGTTCTTGAACTCTGTTACCATTTCTGCCCCCACCACTTCCACTGGTAAGCTATTCCATGCATCCACCACTCTCTCTGTGAAGAAGTACTTCCTCACATTTCCTCTGAGCCTCCCCCCCTTCTAACTTCATAGCATGACCCTTGTCCTTGAGCATCTTTTTCTGTGGAAACTGCTTCCCTCCTGTACCTTGTTTTTACCTGTGAGATATTTGAATGTCTCTATCATACCTCCCCTTTCCCTTCTTTCCTCCAGGGGGTACATGTTAAGTTCCTTGAGCCTTACGCCATAGAGCTTTTCATGCAGGCCATGTACCATTCTGGTTGCCCTCCATTGTACTGCCTCCACCCTCTCTATGTCTTTACAAAGGTGGGGCCTCCAGAACTGTACACAGTACTCAAAGTGCGACCTAACCTTTGATCTGTACAGGGACATTATTACCTCTCTCCTTCTGCTGGTGACTCCCTTCCTATGTGTCGTCGAGGCACAGGTCAGGAAACATAGGGAAGACTAGGAGCAGTTGTAGAATTCACCAAAACATTTATTTACAGTAGCAGTAACATAACAAAATAAACTATAATAACTGTACAGAGGAGAAATAAAATAAAATCTTCCTTCGGTCTCTGTGTCCCTTTTTCTTGTAATCTATCTTGCAGTAGCAGCTAAGCTCTTTTATAAGTCTTTTCAACCCCCATCTTTAGCAAACATCCTGTTCTTGTAAGTTTCAGGAGCTGCTGGAACACGGTATCCTTTTTGAGGTCCCTACAACATTTGCAAAAGGCTCAACATTTGCACTCAAGTAACCACTAGAGTTTACGATCATCTCAAATTGTAAAAAAAAAATATATATATATATATATATATATATATATATATATATTTCAACAGTAATACTGTATATTTTCCAAACAAAAGTGATCCCATTATCGGTTACATTTTCATACAATGATCTGCACATATTTTTGTATTAGCAAATATGCAAGGGAGGAAAAACAGACAGCAAGAGAAAACTGAGAGACAGTGAGAGGCAAAGAATTGCTAGACTGTTCGGGTTGATCAAGTCCGAGGTCTCACAGGAAAATTGGGTTGCGCAACCAGAGAAGAGACAGAAACGGAAAGATCCTTGCATTTAAACACTTTCTGCATAACAAATGGGACGGGGTCCTATTCTACCCTGTCACACTATGCAACCTAGCATCCTTCCAGCCTTCCCCACTGCTTTGCTATCTTCAGGTCATCAGAAATGATCACCCCAGGTCCTGTTCCTACTTTGTAACTGGTAATACAGTTTCCGTGCCTTGTACATGGGATTCTATCCAATGGAAGATGAATGTACCTGCACTGTTACCTATGTTACCACTGTTACCACATTTTAGAGCTTCTCTGTTTAGCCCAACTTATAAACATTGTAATTGTTTTGGACGGTCATTTCTATTTTACCCATGAGATGATGCTGGCTTATCTGACTGCTTATTTTTAAACTATGACTTGGAACTATATGTGATTTAGACTCTGTATTATGTATTTATGTCTATTTGTTAGTTTTAGTATTTGGATGCAATTGTAAATGAGAAAATCCCCTCTCAATTTGCCATTCAATCAAATTAATAATGATGCGATGATGCTGATGATAATACCTCTCCTCCTAGTTGGTATGTTGGCCCTGGGTTCTTATGCCCCAAGTGCATTATTTTGCACTTCTTTGCATTAAAACCCAGCTGCCAAGCCCTTGATCATTCTTCCAACTTTTCTAGATCACGTCTCATTTTTTCCACTCCTCCTGGTGTGTCTACTCTGTTGCAGATTTTTGTGTCATCTGCGAACAGGCATACTGTCCCTTCCAGCCTTTCTGCAATGTCACTGATGAAGGCATTGAAGAGGACCTGCCCTATTACTGATCCCTGTGGTACTCCACCCATTTTACTACCTTAGGTATAAATCAGCAAGATAATAAAACAAACAGTGAAGATTAGAATTTGAAGGCTGGCCTGCCGATTCAGGAAAAGCACTATGCTTTTGGTGCTATTAGGCGTGAACCCAGAGCTTCGGAGGATTGGCCACAGGGAGGAAGACTGAGCATCCGGCAGACAGTTCTCCTCCTCCTCTGTGTGGGGTGGGTCCAGACTCTCGGCAATATCTTGATGCCTTGCATGGCCAGGGTTTGGTGCACCATGGAGTCTATGCAGGGTGGGTATTGGTGGTGTTGTGGGCATCAGCACATAGCGTACAGGAGAGTGCGCTGACTGTCATGGATGTCGTTGCACATCCCATCACCAGGGGCAACCAAGCCAGAAAAACACCCTCAGCTAAGCAGCGTGATTTTGAGCTCCTGACTCTCACTCTCTTCGATCTACCTGGATTAGCATATTCACTCTTCCTTTCTTGCTCCCTCAGGGGGGCTCACCTTGCAGGTAAAAGTGGGCCCCGAGGGGGGGTTAGTGTGGCTGAAGGCCACACAAAGGATGATATGGGGTAAATCTCATCAACTCAGGGAGTGAAAATAGAATAAAAAAAAAAATAGAATTTGGATCCTCCACCCCCAGCTCAGGGTGCATACGCACTGGCAGAACAGTAGCATGCGTTTCAGCTGAACTCCTAGTCATGAGCTTGGCTCACAGTCTGGGAATATCAGGGCAAACACTCCAGTTGGGTTGTAAGATAAAAACTTTTTATTGAAGACCAGAGATGAGCAGTATCTTTCATCTCTGGTCTTCAATAATGAGTTTTATCATACAACACAACTGGGGTGTTTGCCCTGATATTTCCAGACTGTGACCTGAGCTTTTTGTGAGTACCTGCAATGGTTTTCTTGCTTGCTCACCAGTATTACAATTTTTTGCTGCCTGTGAGACAAGTAACTCTTAACTGTATTATAAAACACAAGCTGAAAATGGAGAATTCTGATTGGCAGACATCATTCTAAAAAGGTTATATTAATGACTGGAAATCCATCTGAGGTTTGACCATTGGGTCATCAGATGGACGAATGGAAGTACTATACATGTCTATGCCAGTGACCTGGGTTTGGATGTAGATTAAGGGAGCTGGAACCCTAGTGGCCAGGGTTGGGGAGTGCTGCCGCTGGCAGTGCTAGCCAGCTAAGGTGGGGACAGTGGGCACCCAGCAACACAGCAGCCCCTTGTGGTGGGCCAGGAAGCCTACTCCCATGCGAGGTGTGGTGCCGGCACTGAGAACATGCTCTTCATCCAGAACCACTGGACGGCTGACCCATGTCACGGGATGGAGGGTGGTAAGGAAAAAAATTGGGTTTAAACCCCAGCTGCCATCTGAATGACAGCAGGGCCTGGACAGTGTATATTCCTGAACACAGGGTATATTGCTGCTGATGAATGCAGCTCATATAAAATCTTTGTAGTAAATAAAAAAAAAGAAATTTCAGCCATAAAAACATTTATTAAACAAATATAAAAACTACTTAGTTTAATAATGCATTAAGGCACTCTGAGGGTTGGATTACCTTTGTGAATTTAACCCTGGAGCATAAGCTACTCAGCTTCACCTCATACCTTGTAATCCCCCAGGGTTAGTTTAATGGACAGTAATCCAACTCCTAGTCATGCCTTAGTGCGTAATTATACTGCACTGTACACGGCTTCAGTTTAATTGTACACTTAATTAAAAAACACAAAATGCTAATATGGTTTTGACAGACAGTTCATTTGCCTCTCTTTGTCATTATAATAATTAGCTTTTATGATGGTGAGTAAAACTGCTGTAATCTATGTCACACAATCATTTCCTTTGCTCATGATTTAAATGGAGGTTTAGAATTTGTGCCCTGGTAACAAACCATGGGTCCAACAGCGCTCCCCCATCTAACTTGGTGTTCTTCTCTTGAGTTAGTGTTCCTGTGGCCAACTATGACTAAGAATTAACGTAACCATGGGTGGGATCCATCTAGTGAATAAATAGTCTATAATTGCACTTCTACAGCATTTTCCCTAGAGATATTTCTTTGTGAAAACATTTGGTTAGAACAGCTATCTTTCCTTTGCAAAAGATCAGTGTACAGTGATTAGTATCCAAGCTAAGGAAGGGAGTTTGTGACTTTCCGTGGCATCCATCCAGTGAAATGGCATTCATAGCTAAATGTAGCAGCATGTTTATCTGCTACATGCTGTAATTTTAAAGAGCTCTTACAGGTAATCTAATTAAGTAAACATTGCTGCAAGAGTTTAAAGTGCATACTTGCAAACTCAAAAGTCGTGTCATTGCAGGTGAAGTCTAGACCATTCAGAATCCAGGACAATAATCTTTGGGCAGCATACTGAAAGCACTCACAAACACCCTCACAAAATCATCTGTGTGCTCACAATGGAGTGAGCATCTATGACTGTACAGCAGGTACATTCAGACAGTCAAAATGCAACATTTACAAGCACAAACAGAGGTTGAATATACATGTAACCCCTAGGTGGAGCTATCCCTTGGGCTACTACCCCTGCCTGCTTGGCAAGTAACAGGTTGAGGGGCCTAGGTTCAGTGACAGGTGCCTCCACCCAAAGGTCAGGGCTGGTTGTGACTAATCTAACCAGGTGACAGACCTCTGGGACACTGTGACCCCCCCTTTGTTCCCGCTAGTGGCCCACACAATACACAATGAGTACCTGCACAATTAACACTTACCACCAGGGTCGATTTCTCCAGTTTGACTCCGAGGACCCCCTATAAAACAAGGTTAGGCAGCACAAATGATAACAGTACAGTACCCCAATACAAACGGAAACTACAGTCAGTTTAAAGGCAGAAACAGTAAGATCTGATTTATTTGAGGGGGTTTTAACAAGGACAGGGGCAATCAGGTTAATTAGCTTACTCTCTATAATAATCACACGGTTATGCATGCAGAACAGAATTCCCCCACACTGTCACACACACACTAGGTACCCAGGTAAGAAGTCAGTTGGGCTAGCCAGGATAGTTGCCTGGGATAGACCGGCGTTGCAGCTGAGTGGGGCCCTGTGATGGAAAAAACAACATGCACACCAATAATTTGTAATCCGGAGCCAAAGGGCTCAGTTCGTGGAAAGAAAAGCACAAACTAATCAGATGACACACTTTGATTAAATAGAAGTTGCAGGGAGCTACCCTGATATTTACTCACGGTACCCTGGCTAAACACAGGAGGGCTGATGGCTGACTTGCTGGTTTGGCAGAGGAAGCTGGGCCCCTCGACGATGGATCTTCTGTGCAGCAGGGTAGTGAGGCAAGACCCTTGTGGCAGGGCCTATCTGCATCAGGCAGCACAGATTCAGTCCGATTCTTGCTGAGAAAACAACTTCCAGCACTAGCACACAGTCTACAGGAAATGGGGAACTCAGATCGAGATCCCCTTCCAGCACATAGCACATTCATATGTAAAGAAAGTTTACTGTACCAGGCAAATGACTCCTCGGTCCCGATCACAAAAATCACTGCTAAACCTGGGAACACTTCAGTAGCTAGAGTTCTGACAGGCCGATCGCTTTCAGCAAAATCTTTGGTCTTCTACAGGGTGAGCCTGGTTATAAATCAGCAGCTTGCTTTGTTTTCTGCAGATACAGATTCAGTCCGAAAAAGTCCTCTTCTCTCTCTCTCAGGGCAGATAGCAGGCTAGTAGGCCAGGAATCAGGCCTTCCATGGTTCTCCCGCGTGAACTACGCCACAAATGGCCACTCAAACACACAGTGGTGCTGTTCCTTCAGCTTCCAACTCGAATCTGGCTTGCCAGCAGACAGCTCAGGGGCTTTCATTCAGATCCAAAAGGTTCGGTTGGTCGGTTCAGTTGTCAGTCACAGCAGGGCTCCCTCTATAATTGCAAAAAGGCGCCAACAGTCCAAAAACTACAACTCCCAGAGTTTCACTCCATACAGCCCCATGTCAGCAGGCTCCATTTGAGAGTCCCAGGTACTGATTGGTCCCATTCGGCAGTCTGGAACCAAAATGGTGGAGCTAAACAGAAACAGTCCTTGCTGTAAGAAGGCAGGTTAGAACAAACTACATTTTTATTACTATTTAAACGATCTACCAGCAATCAGTTACATCTTTCAAAAGGGCTCACTCTGCACATTTAGCGATGGCAGAAACGGAGCGATTATTCAGCAGCCCGGGCGGGACTCAGGCATAGAAACACACAGTCCCCCCAGTCAAATTAATTAGGACTGCAAGCAGGCAGCACTTAAAGAGACAGTACATGGAGGCTTTAAAAGCACTCACTGGCAATCACTTTTAAACAGCTTAGGCGCCGAACACCAACCAGGCTGTGAGCAATTAGGCAAGCTCTTGGAAGACTTTTGGGAACCCTCATTTGTAGGGGGGGTTACATACACACCTGTAAGAGACAGCTGGCACAAACTCTTAAGTCACTTGTAAAACCTACCATGTGACCAAACTCACAAAACAGGGGGTCCCTATTGTGAGCAAGCACCCGAAAGCCATTTTCACATTTGTAAGCACAAACCATCTGTTTGCCAGTCACAAACTGGTTTGCATAGAAATAGAGGTTTGTGGACAGAAAAAAGACTTGTGGGGCATGAAGTCTACCCGGTTTTTACCTAGATCCTTTTCAGCCTAGCAGTGGTACAGTATCTCTCTCTCTCTCGCTCTCTCTCTCTCTCACTTTATCTAGCTCCTATCTATCTATCTATCTATCTATCTATCTATCTATCTATCTATCTATCTATCTATCTATCCATCTATCTATTCCTCTATCTCTCTATCTATCTACCAGGAAGATGGACTGGATCAAAATGATCTGTTTTCAGCCATGCCTGGGGATAAGGCTTACAACAGAAGGAAGACAATACCTGTCACAATACAAAAATACAATACTAAATACAAAAAAAACTTAAATACACTTGAAAGCAAAAGAAGACAATATTCTTATGCACATAGTGTATTGACAATTTTACAACAACCACTCCACGTTACTTGTGGTTACAACTGCATAAGGTATTTGCCCGTTTGTCACAGAGGCTCAATTTAAAAACCAAACATTTTGCAAGAGGGTCTAACCCCTGATGAAATAGCTAATTTAACATCACTAGACTGTAAGTAGTGAATGAACGTTCTGCAGTTTTGGTTCTAGTAAACCTTTCGGTGTACTGCTTGACTGATGAAGTTCATGATTTAACCATATTGGACAAAAGTAACTTACCTCTGTGTACACTTGGTGTATTTTTTGTCAACACTTTTCAAACAAAATTTACTGTATTTGGAGAGATCCTTAATGAAGGTGACACCCTGTCAGGTTGGTGATAAGTCACAGTGATGAGTTTGCTTTGGCAATCTGGTTACAAATTTATTTTATATTTTGATACAATACTATCAGGCAAATTGTTAAAAAATAGAATTATATTTCAATGCTGGAAGTAAAACCTGTTTGGGTATGACTGTTCTTACATGCCTTAAGCATGAAAAGCATAGAATCTGATGGCAGAAGGAGAGCAACAGCCCATTACATCTTTCCATAAATATTCCTACCATACCCCTGGCCTAGTGCCATGATGCATTACTCAGCCCTTTCCCCCTTCTGCTTAAACACCCTCCCTGGTTCTTTCAAGTGGGAATTCAAGTCCCCTGGCCTTGTGCCATCCATGTTTGGACCTATTAAGGGTCCTTGCCCCCACAACCTCCACCCATAATTTGTTCCAAGGCTCCACCACCCTTTCAATGAATTAGAACTTCCTTATGTGCTTCTTAAATCTACTTCCCACCAGTCTCCTAGGATGCCCCCATGTGACTGCAGTTCTAGTTATAACAAACGCTTTCTCATGGTTCATCCTATTTATACCACTTAGGAACTTCTAAGTCTCTATCATGTCCCCCTCTCCCATCTGGCCTCCAGTGAGTACATGCTCTGGGCTTCAGCTGTGCCTCATAGGATCTTCCCTGCTGGCCCTGAATCTTTTTTATGACACTCTGCTGCTCAGACTCCAGCCTGATAATGTTTTTCCTCAGGTGAGAATTCCAAAACTGGGCACAGTACTCCTGGTGAGACCCCACCAGTGATCGTATAGGGGATGGGGCAGTATTATTTCACCCCTGCTGCTGTCAAAAGCCCTCCCTATACACCCCAGCATCCTAGATACCTTGCAGTAGGCCTTATTGCACCTGCTTGATTGCTTGAGTGAGTCACTGATGAAGCCTCTCAGGTTCCTCTCCTCTGCTAACGAGGACAGCTTAACCCCTGCCATTCAATACTCCATGTGATCAATGATTGCTCAGTTCCACTTTGACTAACCCCTCTCCCATTAACCCATTAACACTGACAAGCACATAGCACACCTTGTCATTCCATATTGCTCAAGTATGGGAAACTTGCAGCCACACTTCAGTGCGGATAATTGTCAGTCTGACTCCGACAGCATCAACTCTCTTTCCCAATCTGAGCACCAGTCAGTTGGAGACCATCCAGACTCTCATCTCCTCAAGGCACTGTTCTCATACCAGTACAGACTCACTCTGTTCAGGCACAAAGGAAAGCTACAGCTGGGTATTTTATTTTATTTGTTCGGAAAGTACCTTTGAGCACAAGTGCTTGTTTACAGAGATTACTTATCAGGGTTAACAAAATACAATAAAGATACAATAACAGCAGCCTCAAGCAACTCCAGTGGAGTTCAGTCTAGGCACAGTGCTAGAACAACAATAAATGTTACAAAGCAAAGCAGAGTTTACAAACAGGCAACATTCTAGTTACGTTATCTGCAGTTACAGCTGTAAAGAGTTGACAGATGTCAGGAGAGATATTTTGAACTAGGAAAACTGGGAGATTAAGCAGTTGGTTCAGCCAACCAGCAGCCCTTACTGCAAAATAGTGCTGGCCCAGCTTAGTTCTCTGGAATGGCAGTTCTTGGGCATTTCTTGACATACTTTTGGTGTTGTGCTGATTGTCAACGTGGTGGAAGCAGTGTTTTAAATGCAGGGGGTTAAGCCAAGCAGTGTCTATTTTGCTAGCAGACAAGTTTGATACTTTATTCTGTTAAGTAGAGGTAGTCAGTTAGTTAGGGTGTACAGGGAGCAGCTGTGGACATGCCTATTAACCCCTAGCATGAATCGACAGGCCTTGTTGCAGATCACCTTAATTCAGTATAGCACAGAGTCACTTGCAGCTGAGTAGATGGAGAGGCCATTATTGATGAGTGACAGAACAGAACTGGACACATTAAGGAATCTGACTTCAGCAATCAGGTTGTTGCAATTTCTATACAGGGTCCCAGTCTCCTGTTAAACATAGGTACCAGGATGTTCGCATGCAGGGCAAAACATCAGGTATCTTCTAGAATTGCCGTGAGATATCATCTGCATAACAGTGAAATCCCATGCTGTATCACCTGGTGATCTCACCTAGTGGTAACATGTATGCTGCAAACAGAATCGGAGACAGGAGAGACTCTTGAGGAACACCATAGTTTAGAACAATCAGGCTCAACAGCCAAGAGCTGATTGCAACCAACTACACCCTTCCTGACAGGAACAATCAGAACCATTTGAGAACAATATCCAACACTTCCCTGTGCTTCTTTTGTCTGTCTACTAACTCCTGGTGGTCATCAGTTTCAAAAGGCTATGACAGGATGAGGAGATTGAAAGGTATAGAGAAACCTACTAGGATGATCAGAAGTTTAGAGGAAATAAGCTGCAAGGGGAGGCCATCAGGAGGTGTCCTACCTCCTGTTCCAATAGTCGTAATACTCCTGTGCTGCGTGTTCTGTACTGGCTACCTATACAGTGGTGGATCACTTTCAAGATTGGTCTGTTGACCTATAAAGACCTGCATGAACTGGGGCCGAGTTATCTGCAAGAGCTCCTGACTCCCTACAGCCCCGGCCAGCCTCTCCGCTCATCTGACAAGGGGTTGTAAGAGGTTCCCAGAGTTCGTTTAAAAACATCTGGGGCCTGAGCATTTATGTTTGTGGCACCATCCCTGTGGAACTCTCTACCTCATCAGATAAGGGAGTGCAGGACCATGGAGAGCTTCAAAATTAACCTAAAAATGCACCTTTTCCAGCAAGCTTTTTATAATTGATATATTGAAGCTGTGGATGTTTTTAAGCAAATGCTGAATTTGTGTTTAATTTAAAATTGTTATGAAATGTTATGTATGTACAGTGCTTTGAAATACAAATTGCGCTATATCAATAAAAATATTATTATTATTTATTATTACCTAGAAAGTGTCACTATCAGAGAGCTGGCCCGATGGCACTAAGAGTTGAGGCGCTGGACGTCACACCTCGCTCCATGACAGTTAACAGGGTTTCGGAATGAGCCTGGGCTGTTGGGTGTTTGGCAGCGGGGGGAAGGTGTGGAGCAGGATTGAGCTGCCGCGAGGTGGCTCTCCTCTCCCAGGGAGGGATGAGGTGTTTCCTCGGCCCTTGACTGCCACCCGGTGGAGGACAGATGGCAGTTCGGGCCATGGGGGAGCCTGGCAATGGCCAAGAGTGGGGCAGAAGGGGCTGAGACAGTGCTCGGAGTATGTATGTGCCTCACCATGCACACACTGCCATGTTTGCCAGGGTCCCAGGAATTACGGGGAGACAATGTGCATATTTTTATTCCCAAAGAATTGTCAAACCATGGAATATACTGCCCTTAGAGGTAGCTGTGAGTGAATCAAAGCTGACATTCAAAAACAGATTGGACAGTTTTCTGTTGGACAATATGACAGACTATTACGGGTGATTGACAGAAGCAATATATGGGCTTCTAGCCTTCTGCTTCTTTCCTTTCCTACTGAATCCTAGTGAAAAACTGGGAAAAACTGTAAACTGCATATAGAAAATAAAAAAGAAAGTGTCACTAGTCATGCATCTAAAATTAGTACACATCATCTAGCAATCCCATGAAAACTCCTGGTGTAGGGTAAGAACAAAGAACTGGAGAGGTATCAGAAATGCTATCATTAAACAGTAGAATAAAACTGGGCTGTGTATTGGCTCCAATGTTGTCTTGCCATTTTGTAAATTAGTTTCCAACTCAATCGACTTAAAACTAATTCCTTCCCCCAAAGTTAGATGATAATATCATTGAGCTTCTGATGTACTGTACACTGATGAAATGATTCTTCTCTCACAGTTGACAACGGAAAAAAAACATATTGGTTCCGAAAATGTGAAGAGCTTTCACAAGTGAGCCAATTCCAATATTTGGTTATCTGGTTCTCATGGGCGGCCTTGTAAACTACAAATATACTGATTATAGATCAAGGGGGTTCTCGTGACCAATCAGATTGTTTCTTTCCCTTGCACATGAGACACTCCTTTTCTGTATAGTGTCTCTTTTATACAGTTGCCCTAGAAACGGGCACCCTTTTGTTTTGTTTTAACAATGTTGTTCACATGCAATTAATATTATACGTCTCCTATTGGGATTCTTGCAGATGTGAGCGTGGTCTCACGTACATTCTTATAGTGTCAGAACTACTCATCTTTGGTTAGTGGCTCTCACATCCTAAGAATGTGTGCAAGACCACACTTACACTCATTAGTGTACTGGAAGGAATGTATAAATACATAAGTATATAAATTAAGAATAAAATACGTTGGTGCAGTGGTGGGATTACTGCTCACCATGCCAGTTTCCTGGGTTCGAGAATGATCCCAGGATGTCACAGGTCAGCAGGGATGAGAAGGAGGAGGATGGAGCATTCCACACAATGCCCTCCTCCCCTGAGATGGAGGGCAGCACTCTCCGCTGCAGTATCATTAGCTGGGTGACCACAGGTGTTGGTGCAGATGGAGCAGCTTAAGGGAGGGAGGACATGGCTTGGCTTCGGAGTACAACCACACAATTGCATATGCATGCATGCCTTGGTTCCTTCATCAGTTGCATCCTTATAGGTTGGAGGTAACTAACTAACTAGAAAATCCCTGGAACATGGAAGCATGGCTCCTGCACACTCTGGCCCCACCACTGCCAACAGGCCTCTGTCATCTGCACTAGCCAAGGGGGGAGGCACTGATAAAGAAGCAGGGAATTCTCAGCCTCCCCCCACAAAACAGGGTAGTTAGCAAGGTAAACACCAAGGTAGACAGGTTGATAGGGAGCAGGACAGGGGTAAATGGAGAAAGAGGCAAAGGCAGTAAGGGCAGAGATGGGGCTAAAAGGGTAAGGCCATCATAAAATGGAGGGCGATGAGTACCAATGCCCATAGTCTGGGTAACAAGCTTCCTAAACTAGTAGCCTTGATGGAATAGGGACACCTGGATATCGTGGCAGTCACAGAAACATGGCACACAGAGAACCATGACTGGAATGTCAACATGCCAGGGTACACAATCTACAGGAGGGGCAGGGAGGGTAGAAGAAGAGGAGAAGTAGCTCTCTATGTAAGGGAAGGGATCAAAGCAATGGAACTAAAGAGTAAACGGGGAGGAGAGGAGGCACTGTGGGTCACCCTGGAGACAGGAAATGGCACCACAATCCGCACGGGGTTGTATACAGACCCCTGTCTCAGGGGGAGGAAATGGACAAGAAAATGATAGAAGGCATCCTTAGAATGACAGAAAAAGGGGAGATATTGTTGATGGGGGACCTGAATATGCCAGATGTTAATTGGAGCACATTAGCTGCAGCCACATCCAAGAGCGGGGTCATTTTCGATGCCCTGCAGGGAGCATGCCTCAGACAGCTAGTATTGGAACCCACTCAGGAGGGAGCAATCTTAGACCTAGTACTCTCAAAAGGGGATGGAAAGAAGATCACAGATTTAGAAGTGGGTAGCCATCTGGGAACAAGCGACCACCAAACAGTGTGATTCACGATAAACACAGCCATAGAGTCAAGCCATACAAAAGCGAAGGTACTGGACTTTAGGAGGGTTGACTTTGGCAAAATGGGTGAGTGTCTAAGGAATGAACTAGCAAATGGGCAGGAAGGAGGGGTGGAAGAACAATGGGGAGAAATCAAAACTGCCCTCACAGAGGCAACAAGCCTTTGTGTGAAGCAAATAAACAAAACAAAATGAAGTAAAAAACCACTGTGATTCTCAAAAGAGGTGGCAGGGAAGGTTAGAGAGAAAAAGATAGCATTCAGGAAGTATAAGGAAACACAGAAGGAGTAGGACAGAGAACTGTATCAGTTAAAGCAGAAGGAAGCGGAGAAGGCAGTCAGAATAGCAATGGCTCAAATTGAGGAAAAGATAGCCAGCTCAGTTAAGAAGAGAGATAAAATCTTTTATAGGTACATCAGGGAGCGGAGGAAGACCAAGGGAGGGATAGTGAGGTTTAATAAAGGGGAAGGGAGGTGGGCACAGAGTGACAGCGAAAAGGCAGAGATACTGAGTGAATACTTTTGCTCAGTATTCACAAAAGAAGAAGAAAGGGCAGTACCTGAACCAAAAATAGAAGCACTCTGGACAGGGGGCTCAATATCAGTCCATTCACAAAAGAAAGGGCCCTTAAAGAACTCCTAAAACTGAAGATAGACAAAGCAATAGGGCCTGATGGGATTCACCCAGAATTCTGAAAGAACTAAGGGGAGTCCTAGTGACACCACTGACTACCCTTTTTAACAAATCATGGTAGAATGGTATGGTACCTCAGGACTGGAAGAGGGCGGATGTGATTCTCCTTCACAAAAGTGGAAACAAAGCAGAGGCAGAAAACTACAGAGCTGTTAGTTTGACCTCAGTGGTAGGGAAAATGATGGAATCACTTCTGAAAGAAAGAATTGCTGAGTACCTAGAGGCCAGCGGGGCACAGGACCCAAGGCAGCATGGATTCACAGCGAGAAGGCCATGTCAAATGAATCCAATAGATTTCTTTGACTGGATGACCAAACTAGTAGACCAGAGAGGGGCTGTGGATATGGCCTACCTAGACTTTAGCAAGGCATTTGACACAGTCCCACATAAAAGATTAATAAACATATTAGTCAGCCTGGGAGTGGGTCCCAAGATAGTAGCCTGGGTAAACATTGGCTGGAAAATAGGACACAGAGGGTAATAGTAAATGGATTATACTTTGAAGAAAGGGTGGTTTCTAGTGGGGTACCGCAGGGTTCTGTACTGGGACTGGTCCTATTTAATGCTTTTGTAGGAGACATTGCAGAGGGGCTGAAAGGAAAAGTATGCCTCTTTGCAGACAACACAAAGATCTGCAACAGGGTTGATACACAAAGGGTGTGTGTGTGAAAAGGATGAGAAGAGACTTGGCAAGGTTGGAGGAATGGTCAAAAGTATGGCAGCTTAGATTCAATGCAAAGAAGTGCAAAGTAATGCACCTGGGAAACAAAAACCCAAGGGAGGAGTACACAATGTGGGGGGTACTAACAACAACAAAAATGGAAAGGGACCTGGGGGTAGTGATATTAGACGACCTTAAGGTAGGCAATCAATGTGAGAAGGCAGTAAAGAGGGCTGGGGGGATAATGGGATGTGTAGGGAGAGGCATCACCAGCAGAAAATAGGAAGTTGTTATCCCTCTGTACAGACAGTTGGTGAGACCCCATCTGGAGTACTGTGTGCAGTTCTGGAGACCCTATCCCAGAAGGACTTAGACAGGATGTAGGCAGTCCAGAGGAAGGCAACTAAAATGGTGCAGGGTCTGCAACAGAAGCCATATGAAGAGAGACTAAAAGAGCTTAATATACATACCCTTGAGAAAAGGAGGGAGAGGGGGATATGATAGAAACTTTCAAGTAAGTACTGCAAGGGAATCAACAAAGTCCAAGAGGGTAGCATCTTTCAGAAAAAGAGATGTGCAAGAACAAGGGGGCACAATTTGAAGATAGAGGGAGGACAGCTCAGGGGCAATGTGAGGAAGTATTTTTTCATAGAGAGGGTGGTGGACACATGGAACCACCTTCCTGAGGAGGTCATGGGGTCAAAAACAGTGTAGGAATTCAAGAATGCATGGGACAGACATAAGGCACTTATAGTGGGGGGTAGAAGGAAGTAGGCTGTTGGTTAACTAGAATCTGCAGATTATCCAATTAGGTAGGAAATGGGCAGACTAGGTGGGCCTAGTGGTCCTTATCTGCTGTCAAAGTCTATGTTTCTATGAGGGGGGCATTTCCCTGCCAGGCCCTCCAATGGAATCTACCATGGGGCAGAATGCCCTGTGGACCCCATGAGGACAGGTGAGTGCTAGAGAAGGAGGTGGAAAGGACAGGGTGGTCCACAGGTAGAGGTTGGCAACTCTGGTGACGGGATAAAAAAAACAGTCAGATCAGTAATAAAGGGTATCCTAAGAAGTTATAAAATTGGCAGACAAAAATAATTGCAGCAATAAGGATTTATAATAACTGGAGAGCATTTTCTCCCATAGGGAAACCTGGTTACAAGTCACTGTTATAACCTGCAGGTTATATTAGCGAACATGCACCAGGACTCCCTCCCTCTGCACAAGTGCTTGCTGATACTGAGCACACACACATACAGTGTCTCTTCCCTGATCCCTCCAGTGCGACCAGGACCTATTTCAGGACAGCTCTTTAAACCTTGAAAGAGTTTGCTTTGTAATTTTGACATGTGACAGTTCCAGAAGGTACACGCAGTGCTTCTAGTGCTTCAGGGTGGGGTTAAAAATGACACTTCCCACCCTGCCACTATGCATCAACTAACACAACTGCTACAAAGGCAAACAGAAGAAGAGAGGTGAGAGAGAGGGACCCGCAATGCTCTTAAAAGCACAGGGAATTAAATTTGGGTGGGGGACTTAAACACCACCACCACCAATGCTGGGTAAATGCTTTGAACAGCAGCACCATCTACTGCATGTACTGATTTTTATAATTGCTGTGTAGTATTTTCAAGGTGAGAAAATGCTACCCAGCGAGAAAACAGTACCCAGCAATTATATAAAACAATACATGGGGGGAGTGCAAAGCTCAAATTTAATGCATACCCTCAGCGTGGGATGCTTTAATAAACCCCTCAGGCTTCGCCCTCGGGGTTTATGTAGCATCCCACACCTCAGGTGTGCATTAAATTCTCATTATGCACTCTCCCCATAATTATTATTCTATATGTATATTATTCTATATGTAAGGCAAAAGCGTATTACTGGCTGAAGCTGAATAAATATTGGGGGGGGTAGAAAACTGGAAAGAAATTGAGAGTAAAGTACACTAGAAACTTTGGAAAAAAACAATTTGTTAACGTATCAGGTTCTAGACTGTTTCACATACTTGTATTTAGCTCCTTCTTTTTCTTAAGTATGCATGTCTGCATAATAACTATGCAGATATACATGACAACTATGTCTATTTTCATGATAACCAAGCAGTTTTTCATGACAGCTAAGCACATTTTCATGACAGTTACACAGTTTCATGATAGCTAAGCACATTTTCGTGATAACTATGCATATTGTCAAGACAGCTAAGCACATTTTCATAACTATGCATATTGTCATGACAGCTAAGCACATTTTCATGACAACTACGCACATTTTCATGATAGCTAAGCACATGTTCATAACTATGCACATTTTCATGATGACAATGAATATTGTCATGACAGCTAAGTACATTTTCATAACTATGCATATTGTCATGACAGCTAAGCACATTTTATGATAACTACACACATTTTCGTGATAGCTAAGCACATGCAGTATAGCCTAAAGGTTAGAGTAACGAGCTGTGAATGAGCTTGGTACAGACATGGGTTTGATTCTCACAACCTCCACTTGCATACTGTGTGACTCTGAGCAAGTCACTTAACCTCCTAATTCTCCCAGGTTGCCCCTGAAAACAGACACTGGTGCCTAGTGGGCCTTACCCAGTTATCAAAGACAAAAATACATAAATAACTAAAAAAACATTTTCATGATAACTAAGCATATTGTCATGATAGCTAGGCACATTTTCGTGATAAGTATGCGCATTTTCATTATAACTATGCATACTGCCATAATAACCAAGCACCTCTTCTTGATTATTATGCATATTTTCATGAAAATCAAATGCTTTTCCATGATAACCATGCATATGTTTATAACTAGACACATTTTCATGATAACAATGCGCATTGTCATGATAACCGAGCACATTTTCATAACTATGCACATTTGCATGATAACTACACACAGTTTCATAACTAAGCACATTTACATGCTAAATAAACACATATTCATAATAACTTAATTTGCCTGATAATGAAGCACATTTTTATGATAACTACATTTTCTTAGTAATTGCATATTTTCATGATAACTAAGCACATTTTCACACAGCTATGTACATTTGCTTAATAACTAAACACATCGGACCCGATTCCCAAACATTCTGAGAATGCTGCAAGCCCCAGGTGCACCAAACATCTGGCACATGGCACTCGCGGTATTGGCATGGCCAGCGATCAGGATGTGCGCTGATTGCCACAAGGTAGATCAGCTTTATCTGGTCTAACTTGTGATCCCCTTTTTATGGGGAGTGCATCCCGGCCCTTCCCAGAACCCTCTGATTGCACAGAGCAGGGGATCCATTTTGGCACCAAGGACTGTCACCTGGTTGGATGACTGCCTGTGTCCCTTGAACCACCCCTTGCACAGCTCCGCACGAGGTGGGGCAGAAGGGGGCAGGGCCAAGGACAGGTTTGGAGATGCATGGTAGTGCATATTGTGCACCCTGTGCCTGTCTGCTGGTGCATAGCTATGTGGGCAGGGTAAGCACGATTCATGTGTACCCGGACTCACATTAATGCACCCTCAATATGCACATTTTATGATAACGAAGCACATTTTGTTGGTAACTATGTACAAGATAACTATGCACATTACAACTGGGCACATTGTCATGATAACTAAACACATTGTTACACATCTGTGCACATTTTTATGGTTACTTAACCCATTTTCATGACAACTAAGCACATTGTCACACATCTATACACATTTTAATGGTAAACATAATCCATTTTCATGATACCTAAGTACATTTTATGATAACTAAGCACATTTTGTTGATAACTATATATATGATAACTAGGCACATTTTCATGATAACCAAGCACATTGTCACTCATCTATGCACATTTTCATGGTAAACTTAACCCATTTTCACGATAATTAAGTACATTGTCACCCATCTGTGCACATTTTCATGGTAAACTTGACCCATTTTCATGGTAAACGTAACACATTTTCACGGTAACTAAGCACATTGTCACACATCTATGCACATTCTCATGATAAACTTAACCCATTTTCACAATAACTAAGCACAGTCACACATCTATGCACAAACAGTGATCAACAAGTCTCCCTTCCTGGCTACAATCTGCACAGGGCAGATAGGGCAGCCAGAGGGGGCGGTGTGGCCATCTACACTAAATCTAAGCTTACAGTCAGTGATATATACTGTAAATCTAAACCTAAGGAGTACGAAATCGTATCTCTCAAATTACACCTTCCATCCACTGAATGTCTTACTATTATTGGTGGTTATCGCCCCCCCATCTGCTGGCACTGACATCTTCACCATACTTAAATCCTTAATCGCCTCTGCCAACACCAAAACTTTAATACTTGGGGATTTTAATATGGACTGGCTTAACCTTAAGTCACGCAGCCTGAAATCCTTCTCTGACGAAGCTGGCATAGCGCAGTTAGTCGGCGAACCTACTAGAACCAATACATCCAATCTCGACAATAGTTCTCTCCTCAATGTCATACTTTCTATGCATCCCCACAAAATTCTACACTCTGCAGTCTTCCACAATGACATGAGTAACCATGGAGTGGTTGTTTGTACAAGATCACAAGTTAAAGCTCGACGACAACCAACATTCATAACTAAACGGTCCTTTTGCAAGTTTAACGCATCGGACTACTTATCCTACTTGAGCAAAATTAGATGGCAAGACCTCTACCTTGTCAAAACGATTGATGAGGCAGTTACTTTACTTAATGACAACCTCACCGTGCTGGCCAACAAGCATGCTGCTTTGATCAAAGCCAGGGTGCGTAAAACATCCAACCCATGGTTTACATCAGACCTTAAGGATACACTCCTACGCCATAATAAACTCTGGGCAAAGGCTAGAAAATCCAAAAGCCCAGCTGACTGACAAGCATTCAGAGCATCTAGAAACACATGCATTAAACAAATTCACTCAAGCAAAGCCAACTATTATGTCTCCACCCTTGAATAGGCAAAAGGGAATTCCCCAAAAATCTGGAAGACACTCAAGTCCATCAAAGGTCGGCCAGTAGCCCACTCCATCCCACTGAAGATCCTCAGCAATGGTAGGGCAGTGGAAAACAGTTGCCTAATCCTTGTGGAAATCAACAATCATTTTGTAACTGCTGGCCTAGCTTTCGACTCTTCGCCTTATGCAGCCTGTGGTAGCAACCAAAACTGTAATAACGTTGCCTCTCTAACTTCGACCTGCCCGCTTCAGTTGCTCCCACTTAGCTACAAAGAAGTCGAAGTTTCACTTCTTAACATAGACATTCAGAAAAGTGGAGGGGACGATGGACTAGAACCATTTTTTCTTAAACTAGGCTACCTCGACCTCACTGCCCCTATCCTCCACATATTCAATCTTTCCATTTTCATTGCCACTGTTCCCTCCTGTTGGAAATCTGCCCATGTCACCCCATTATTCAAGTCTGGGGACCCATGCGACCTACACAACTATAGGCCCATCTCAATCTTGCCTGTCCTCGCCAAAGTCCTTGAAAAGCTAGTTTACTCCCAAATAAAACTCCATATTGAATCATCTTCAATCCTCAACCCTGTGCAATCTGGCTTCCGGCCCAACCGTAGTACAGTCACTGCTCTAGCCAAAGTTACCAATGAATGGGTCACAGCCATGGACTCCAAGAAAGTTACTGGTGCAGTATTCTTAGATCTCAGCAAAGTATTCAACACTGTTGACCACAATCTGTTAGTCTCAATCCTAATAAAAGTAGGCACCACCTTCTTTGCTGTCCAGTGGTTTACCAGCTACTTATCTGGAAGGGCCCAGAAAGTAAAAGCTGGTGGCCTTTTTTCTGCATCCCTCGCAGTGGCCAGGGGAGTCCCACAAGGCTCCATATTAGGTCCAATCCTTTTCTCCCTGTACATCAATAACCTTGGCACACATATATCCAAGTCCTATCTGCATTTCTTCACAGACGATACAGTACTGTACACAACAGGGCCTACACTGGCTGAAGTGAGGGATGTACTCCAAGCCGACTTTGCACAACAAGAAATCAACCTAATCAATGCCAAACTCCTCCTCAATGCCAAGAAAACCAAGGCCATGATATTTGCCCAAATACCACCACCATTTCTCTTACAAACATGCACAAAGATTTCATCACCACCTCCTTAGGTGAACCCCTTGAAATCACCTCCAAATTGAAATATCTTGGTGGCTAGACAACACGCTTTCCTTTCATAGAAGTTGACATAGAAACATAGACGTTGATGGCAGATAAGGACTGCAAGGCCCATCCAGTCTGCCCATTTCTTTTTCTACCTTATGAATGTGCCATCGGCCTTTACTCTGTGAATAGTCTATCTATTCATACTCATCTGTATTGCTCCCTTATGCCTATCCCATGCCTGTTTGAAGCCCTGCACTGTATTCATATCCACCACTTCCTGAGGTAGGCCGTTTCATGCATCCACCACCCTTTATGTGAAAAAGAACTTCCTCACATTACCCCTTAATCGGGCTTCCTCTAATCTCATGCTGTGTCCTCTTGTCCTGCTATTTTTCTTATATTGAAACATGTTAGACTCTTTCACCTTGTTAATGCCCTTAAGGTGTTTGAATGTTTGATCATATCACCTCTCTCCCTCCTTTGCACTTGGGTATACATATTGAGCTCCATTAATCTGTCCTGGTATGTTTCCTGATGCAGTCCCTGCACCATTTTGGTTGCCCTTCCCTGGACTGCCTCAGTTTGGTTAATGTCCTTGTGAAGGTGTGGCCTCCAGTACTGCACGCAGTACTCCAGATGGGGCCTAACCAGTGTCTTGTAAAGAGGGATTATTACCTCCCTCTTCTGACTTGTGATACCCCTACTAATACACCCCAACATCCCACTAGCCTTACCTACTGCTTTAGTGGTCTGCTTGGATGATTTCAGGTCGTTGGTGATGATGATGCCCAAGTCTCTTTCTTCCCTTGTGACTGTCAGCAACTCCCCTCCCAGCCTATAGGTGGCTTCAGGGTTTCTCTTCCCTATGTGCATGATCTTGCACTTCTTTGCGTTAAACCCTAGTTGCCACTCTTCTGACCATTTTGCTAGTTTATCCAGATCTCTTCTCATTCTGCCCTCCCCATCTGGATCACCTACTCTGTTGCAGATCTTGGTGTCATCTGCAAACAGACAAACCTTACCCTCCAGTCCATCTGCAATGTCACTGATGAAGATATTGAAGAGGACTTTTATAACCACCTCAACGATCTGGCAAGTAGGCAAAAAATTAGGTTAGGTTTCTTCTTCCGTAACAAGTCCCTCTTTCCAATGGATACCAGAATTAGGCTGGTCCAGGCCACTTTCCTGCCACTACTCGTCTATGGAGATCTAATCTATTCCTCCGCAGTGGCCTCAGGACTTAGCAAGCTAGATGTCCTCTATGACCGCACCATATATAAATAAAGATTTTGATTGATTGATATGGTTCATGACAAACCTACCCTACCGAACCCACCATTGTGAGTTGTACGTAGCCACTGGCTGAACATTTCTCCCAACTAGACGCACGCTTCATGCTGGTATCTGGACTCTTAAGCGACTCCTGAACAAGCTCCCAAACTATCTAACAACCCTTTTCTGTATTTCCCATAACGCCTACTCTCTTAGGAAAAATGACCTCCTCCTCCTCCTTGATGTACCAAGAATTCACACCTCACTGGCAAGCATGCTATATCGAGCTTACTCTCAACTATATGGAACCAGCTCCAAGGCATACTGAAGCTTCCCAGTACTGTCCCTGTCAGCCTATTTAAAAGGTTGGCTGCAGCCAAAATAAAACATATGTGCAGCTGCTTCTAATCCTAGCTCACTGCTCTAACTCTTGCCCACTGTTTCCTCTGAATCACCTGGAAATTAGCTGCCTTGTTTACTCCAAACCATGTACTTTGTACCTTTTCAGTACTTTCTATGTCATTGTCGTTTTAAGCAACATGTTAATGCTTGCCCATATTTCTGTACTTGAATTTGTACTGTTTTTCGATTATGCAATCTGTAACTGTCTGTCTGTGTCAAAAGACCTCCTTGTGAATGAGCTTGCCGAATGGAGTTTTCCTACAATAAACTTGAACTTCTCATGGTAAACATAACCCATTTTCATGATAACTAAGCACATTGTGTGGGATAATCTCTGAGGCACTCCACATTCATGACATCATGGGTTGTGTATACCTGATAGGTTGCTTGATGCACATGTGACTTGAAGAAAGTCCATCCCCCACCTGAGGGGGGTCTGCTTACCTATGGTCAGTTCTAAATGTGCATCTAAACAGGTTGCAGCACACCCTAGAGCTCCAGTGTGTTTATTGTAAAGAACAAACAATGTTTATTATAAAGAACAACTTCATTACTAAGGTTAAGGAGCCACCTGGCTAAGCCATTTATTAATATCCTACAAGAAAGATCAAACAAGACTACAAAACACAAAAGTATGTTTCTGCAGATATGCAACTGTTTAAAATTGCAAAACTGGTAGTCTAGAGATGTTAACACTGCAGCTTCTACTAGCGTTGGTTGTCTAGAAAAATATTAGCTGAGAAATTGCCAGCACAGTATTCTAATTATGAACATTATTGCATTGTACAAGCATAGAGATTATTAGCTACCTGAACACCCCTGCTAGCAGTGCCAGTAGCTAAAACAATGTCTGGCCCACATAAATGAACACAGAAGCTATGCAATGATTTACAGGAGGTAATATAATAAATAATCAACCTGGTTCCCCTGCCAGCGGTTCCTGAGTTGTATTAATCACCAGCAAGAATCTGGTGACCCTGCTAGCATCACAAACTTATAAAAAGGTACTCACAAACTCATCCAGAAAAGTTTCCTTGCACTGGAAAGTACTTAAAATGCTAGCGCTGGATTCAGACATTCCTGGAATTCAGTGGCACTAAATAAAAGCACCCGCAATCATTTTGTACTATTTTCTACCCAAAAACACTCCCACAGAAAAAAGGAAGCTCTACGGACCAAAATGGAGCCACCCAAATGTTATTTTATGGCCACAGCTTCTCAAACAACTCCCAGCAGCATGGCCATCCTCCCTACTCCTTCCTAGTTTCCAAATCTCCTGCTACATGAGTGCTGCAAGCTGACTGGCTCTCAGCTCTCGCATGATCTTGGCCACCATCTTAGAGGAGGATAAACAAACAAGATCTGGTTAAATCCAATATATCTTGCAATGGAGAATGGAGCTAGCAATTGCTACAGCTCCTCAAGCCTAAGTCCCCTAACTTTTAACTCTGACCATGAGGGAGAACTGAAGAAACATGTTTTAAAGAACAAAAAATGCTTCTGCCCCAAACTGTGTCCTATTTCACAAGCAGCAATGCAGATGATTCCTCACTCAGCTTACCACAGACAAGGCGAGGACTAGCTAAGGCATCCTGCCCACCTCCTCTCCTCTTAAAGGCACATGCCTACATTATCCCAGAGATAACCAAGGCATACAAAAGGGGCCAAAAATAATACACAGCACTGTACTATATTGGGTCAACATACAAGGAGGTTTGATTAAAATAAAATAACAACTATTTGGGAAATAGTGAACTTTAATAGAGTAATTTCTTTCAATGATATTCACAGTTGTTCTTCTCTCTTAAAGGCACAGTCACATATTAATTACAGAGCCGCTACTATGTACTGTGTGCGACAAAAGTAATGCATACTAATGTGAATGCATGACTTAGCCCTATTAATTTAATAAAAAGGGCTTGAACAAGATAATTTATCACAGTTATGAAATTTAAAGGATTCTAAATTTCAAGGTTGCAAACACAGCCATGTATTGTCAGAGATCTTTCACAGATGACCAGTCAGATTCCACAGCCACAGTTACCTGGAAGCCCCTACCAGCGGTCCCAGGAGCTCAGTACATCAGGGGCTACTAAATAATTAAAAGCTCTCATTCCTTAATTGGGCATATACACTGAGTTCCCCTACGTGCTGTTCAGAACAAGCATACAGTACCACCTTACTAAGGTGCCTGATGACCTGGAGCCCCTGCCAGCGGCTCCAGAGTCTATCCATTATTAAATGAGCAAGTGGCCACCTTAGAATGTCCGGAGTACCCTGTCAGCGTCCCGGACTTCTAAAATACTAAGTAATGTGCCACAGTTCCCCATTACAAGCATAGTAGCACCTGAAGTGCTCACTCAAGACATCACTACACAACAGTCTCTGAAGCATTTTATCAGTCCCTCTGTGCCTCATCTCAAAATGATGTGCTCTCTAGAGTTTTTTTATGGCACATTATGTCTTTTAAACTCACCACCTTTTTCTATCAAAAGGTAGAGGAAATTCCTCTATTATCTACCTGACTGAAGCACCATAAACAAAGTAGGTCTCATGAGGAGGAGGAGGAGCATTGAGAGACTAACCTAACTTGTGTATCCAGATCGGCAGCTGTGAGAAATAATATTGCGAGACTTGCTGCTGTGATCTCGGAAAAGTTCTCTACTCATCCCTTATCCATGCGGGATTAAGGGTGAAGACGGCTGCCAGACAGTGTAGATTGACTGAGAGTCACTGCCGCCGTCTTGTGGAAAGTGCATCTATGCCCACAAACATCCAACCAGCACAGAGGGCATTTGTTAAAAGCACCAACCGATCTGCAACAGCAGACCACAATGCAAATAATTAAATATAAAGGCAACGATTTGAAAATCAATTAACAATGGGGAAAATACATTGAGGGCAGCACTATTACCACATCTGTGGGCAAGGCAGCATAACACTGAGTCCCTCACTCACTCTAACCACATTTAAAGGGACAGTGCACACTTTAATGCACAGGCACAGTAATAGCCTGTACAGTGCAGAATATTACTGATTACTGTGCAGAGGAAGAATTAAGGGAAATAATAAATAAATAAAACAATGTATATAAATCCCCCCAAACCACCCTCTCTATGTACATTTTCTCAGTTTACTGCAATGGCTAAAACAAAGAGCTACAGCCAATGCAAAGTGCATCTAGCCCCAGAACAACTAAGCATATTGTGTGCATCAGATGCAGAAGATGCACCCATGCCATCTGACCAGAAGGACGCTGGGGAAGACACCAATGAAAACACAAAAGACAAACCACAAATATGTCACCTGCAATCCCAAATCCTCCGCTGGGCAGGATTTAGACACAGCAACAATTCCCCACCAAAATAATCAACCGATGCAGGCACAACAACTAGTGTAAAACACCATGTGAAATAGTCAGGTATTCAGCAGGGCCAGAACCCCACTCACCACAGCCAGACTCAGAAACACACTCTGATCTAGAAACAGAGATGGAGGTGGTTACACAAACACTAACGTCCAAATGGTGTTTGCCTGATCAGATACAGGCATTAGTGTGAAACACAATGGATAAAGTGGGGTTTGACACACCAACTCCTACCCCACTATTCAAGCTAATCCCCACATCTTAACAGTTGATAAAAACACACAGATGTATTCCCAGTATGAGAGTCTATTGATGCGGTGGTGATTAAAGAATGGGTGTCTGCCAAACTGGAGTGAGTACAGAATGCAGATCTTGGGACAAAATGTACTCACTTCAAGCAGACAACTTGAATTAGGGTACACACCACTGACAACAGACCCTCATATTGCTTCGCTAATAAAAAGGTTATGCTATCTACCAAAATAGCCTCAGGTCCCAAGACCCCACAGACCTAAAATTAGAGGGTAGCTTGAAGAAATAAGCATACATAGCTAGCTTAGGAAACAGAGCTGCTACAACAGCCATCTACGCTATGAGAGCGCAGCTTACCTAGTTACAAGAGGTCATAATAAAAAGAGAAAAAAAAAAGGAAAAATGATGTGGGAATCCCAACTCCTTCAAAACACTATACTATCTACCAAATACCTGGGTGACATGTCAGTAGTTTTCTTAGAGATTAATCCATGCACCACATTCCTAATAACAGAGCACAGAGGTCTCTATGGACTAATCTAAGGAAATACAGACAATGACCCTAAAGTGATACTACATAAATTACCTTCTAAAGGCAACCTACTGTTTGGTTAGGGTCTAGAAAGATATCTCAAGGGAAAAGAGGATGACAAGATACCAAAGACCAGACAAACAGATCCACTTATCTGCCAGCTAGACAAACATACCGTTCTCATTCCTTTTGAGACAAAACAGGGGCCATTACAACTACAGGCTACACTACTACAGGCAGCCATACTCACCAAAAAAAATTACATCAGATATCAAGATAGAAGGGTTCCCAACCAAGGTAGAGGAAACTACTCCCCCCACAGAACCCAGTTGAAACAACAACTACTATTGCTACAAGCAATACCAAAACATTCCAGTCAGTGACCGACTACTACACTTCACACAAGAATGGGAGCAAACCACACAAGACAGGTGGGTCCTACAAGTAATAAGACTAGGATATGTGATACAACTTTCTCGCATACCAACACAGAACCTTTTAGTCTCATTCCCTGTGCCGAAAAACAAAGTTACCCCGACACAAGTTCAAACAGTACTGACAGACTTACTGCACAACAAGACCATAGACAGGGTAACACATTACAAAAAAGGGTAAAGGAGGATACTCCATATTCGGCAAGGTACCCAAAAAGGGACCAGAGGGCTACGCCCAGTTCCGGACCTAAAGCACCTAAACAATTCTGTACAATACAAACCCTTCAAATGGAAACAATCAGGTCCACCCTCATGGATATAAGCACAGAAGATTACCTAACTTCACTACATTTGTAGGACACCTACATCACACTACCAATTTCGTTGATTTCACAGATTGGGAAAACGATACCAATAGAAGTGTTACCATTCAACTTAGCATCAACCCCAAGGGTGTTCACGATGGTAACAATAGCATTCACAGCAAAAAATGAGAGTTAAGGGCATACAAGTAATACCATATTGAACAACCAGTACAACAGTTTGTTCGAGAACAAACACGATAGTACACTGCCTACAAAATCACAGCAGGGTAATAATCTACAAAAAGCTACCTCTCGTCCATAGCCAGACTATAGATCATCTAGGTTCACTAATCGACACAAATCCGGGTCTTGGCAACCAAGTAAATGCCCAAGTCCGCTCAATTATTGTGTAGATTACACAATTACAGAAACACAGAAATCCAGAACTTCAAACAGTTTCACAAGTACTGGGAGTAATGTCATCATCAGTAGACACAGTGCCATGGGCCAAGTGCAACATGAGACTTCTCATACCCTTCTTGAGCAAACAAGGCCCAGCACATGACATAAGCTTGGCAAAGACATTAACACTTTTACCCTTCCTGATGGCACTAGCATCAGCCAGATGCGGAGGAGAACTACAGGCACACTCATGTAAACCTCCATTCCTACCATTCTACAATGACAGAATATCCCTTAGACCTATAATGTCATTCTGACCAATAGTATCATCGACAGTCCACATCAACCTAACTATAGAAATACCTGCAGAACCCTCTCAGGGGGAAATACAAAATGATCCTCAGCTGAAAATGCTGGGTATGAAAAGGGTACTTACCACATACCTATCAAGGACAGCGTAAATACACAAAACAGATAGACTGTTCGTAATGCTGCATGGAAAAAGAAAAGGAAAACCAGCTTCAAAATGGATTGCCATGCACCTTAAAACAGCAATCATGGAATCATACAGAGTGAATAACTCGACTGCACCAAGAGATCTGAAGGCTCACTCTACCAGAGCAATCGCAACTTCCTGGGGAGAGAAAAATATGAATACTGCAGAGGAAATCTCCTTTAGCAGCACGCAAGAACAAGGTACAAGACATGTCTGACCCACCCTAGCAGATGATTACTGCTTTTTAATGACCCATAATGTCATGAATGTGGAGTGCCTCAGAGATTATTCCCCACAATGGTAGTTTATGCACCTGGTAAAGGTGATTGTGGGGGAATATATCTCTGAGGCACTCCACATCCTGCCCAACAGACATGTGAAAGACTCAGCAAGTTTTCATACATTGTATGAATGTATGATACTCACTATTACAATTTAGTAGGTTCGGACATCACCGACGTCTATATGTATAGTGTAATAACAAAATAAATTTACACAACAATTGTCTACTGTTAAGTGGTCACTACATATCTACACTTATTAACAGCAAAAGGTATTAACAGATTATTGTTACAGATACAGCTTTGGAATACATCAAACTGACCATAGGAGAGCAGACCCCCCCCCCTCAGGTGGGGGGATGGACTTTCTTCAAGTCACATGTGCATCAAGCAGCCTATCAGGTGTACACAACCCATGATGTCATGAATGTGGAATGCCTCAAAGATATGTTCCCCCACAATCACCTTTACCAGGTGAGTAAACTACCATTGTCACACATCTATGCACCTTTTCATGGTAAACATAACCCTTTTTCACAATAACTAAGCACATTGTCACACATCTATGCACATTTACATGGTAACTTAAGCCATTTTCATGATAACTTGGCACATTTTCAGAACAGCTATGCACATTTTCATGATAATGCGCATTGTCATGATAGCTAAGTATATTTTTGTGCGAATTATGCACATTTCATTTTCATGCTTAGCTCACTTTAGTAACTGCATATTTTTATGATAACTAAGCACATTTTCATACCTATGCACATTTTCATGATAACTAAATACATGGTCATAATGGGCCCTATGCACGAAAGAGTGTAAACTGTGCCCAGAAACATCGTAATGGCAGCGTAGAGCTTTGCACCCTAAATGCTAGAATAATTACATGCTATGCACAAATGCAAGTGCAGTGCAGGCCAGGGCATCATGACCAATGGACTCATGCAGTGCTGCACAGAGGGACTGCCTGGAGGTCCGAACACATGCATCCCCTCCTTGACCCCTCCATATATAGGCAGGAGTGCTGCCCTGTGCGTAAACAGGGAAGTGAATACCCTAATGGACAAGGGAGAACAGGCAGTAGCAGGGGACAGTGATGTTGTGCCCGTGGTACCTAGTCCAATACCAGGAACCAATGGCATAGGATGGGGGGGGCAGCCCTGAGAGGTGTGGAGATCACCGGGCAAGCAGAGGTGCACAGTCATGGCCACAAATGTCACAGGCAGGCAGGTGGCAGCCAGGGTGGTGGATATTTGGGCAAAGTATGCCATGCTATATGGTGCAGAGTCCCTCAGAACACCTGCTGGGACCAAGGCACACACCCATAGCTCAATGTCCAGGTCACCATTAATGCAGCTGGCTCAGAGACACAGACACTGTCAGCCATTAAACGCAAGTAGTGTGACCTCTGGTTGGATGTCAAATGGAAACTGGAGGCCATAATATGGACACAGCTAGGCACAGGGGATGGCCTGCCCACACATGGGCTCAGCTTAACCCGCATCAAAAGGATGGTAGCTGACACCCTGTCCAGCACCGCTCTGCTTGGGGAGGAGGAGGGAATGGACATAGTGCTGTGTATGGTGTACACTGCTGAAACAAGGGCTGGGACATCTTGGACACTGTGGGAAAACTAATCACCCTGTTTTGTACCCTGCAGAGCCTGAGACGGTGCCCAGTCCTCAAACGGAGGCTGTGCGCACGCAGGACCCTACCTGGTCTGAATAGTGCTACCAGAATAGCACATGTAAAGAGAGCACTAGTCTGAATAGCGCTGCCATGAACAGCAAGAGGGGATTGACAGTGCATGCAATAAGAGCTCCCCAGGTTGCTGTCCGTGGTACTGCCACAGGACAAGGGCAGCGGAATTCTGTAGACTGGCCAAGCTGCTCCTGTGGTGTGAAGGGCTGAGGCATGGAGCAGTCCTGTCGGGCGGTAGTGGATACCAGGGTTCTAATTCTGGTTTCCCTAGATTTTGCCTTTAACAGGACTTAATATTTTTTACAAGGGGCTGTGGAAACAGTATTCCATGGCCCCACAACTTTCTTCTTGCCTCATGATCTGCTCCCCCCCAGAGTTAGGATCTGTTGGTCCGGGGGGTGCGGGGGGCAGTGCCTCCAGCAAAACATAGAGTGGCGGCATTTTGACTGGCGCGGTTCTTGATCACACTGTTTTCAGTGGTGCTATTCTGACCTAGTGCTTGGAGGACAACATGCAGGCTGAGACATGCACAGATGGTGCAGATATGTGTACTGTACTGTGGCCAACAGTACACATGACAACCCATGGCAGTGCAGCTGCAAGCAACAATGCCTGTTTCTCTTGCAACCAGGTACAATGCAGAAGACAGTGGTCACAGCGGAGGACATGTCCTCGCCTGACGACATGTACCTGGAGACTGTGGTGGAGACATGGGAGGATGTTCATAAAGTGGACACAGCACCCACAGACAGACAGCCCACAGCCACCCCCAGCCCTGCACCATCCTCACTAGCACGTGGTTGACTGCCCATTGATGGAATACAGGGTGAAGATGGCACTGTGACACAGCCACATGTGCATGGCCATTGTGTACGCCTTGCTACCACATGCACACAGCCACATGTGCATGGCCATTGTGTACGCCCTGCTACCACATGCACACAGCCCGGGGACATTGGGGTGTCATGGGCTAGAGCACAATGGCCATGCGACAGTGGGGATGAGGGTCTCCTGATGGACCTCTAGCGAGTGAAGCACTAGGGCATTTGGATAAGTTGGATGGCTACTGCACTGTTTCATCTGTGACTGTAGTCAATAAATGTGGCTGTCACTTGCAATTTGCGACTGAATACAGTATATTCTGTTTCTGCAAATATCTTTTTAGTCAGAGAAATGTTTTTGTCTATCACAGAAAAAAGTACAAACAGGAGTAACAACAGCTGCAATGGAAACTGATGTCAAGCGTAACACTGTCCCACATAAACAACACATTGTAGACATTCACAGACCAAATGACTCGTAGCCCTGAGTAACACAGGTGCTTACATAGTATTCCAGGTGAATGGTATAATACAACAACAAGCATTTGTCAATGCCGAATGTTGTCACGCTGGCATTGGCAGTGGGACTGGTGTACCTAGAGATGCATAGTGCTATGATTTCGTGAATGTGTCTCAAAAGGTGATTTTGCATAGCGAGCACGCCATTGTGTGCCACAGCTGCGGAAACATGTTTTGGGCAGGCTGTGAAAAATGGCAGCTGGACTGTTGATAAGGAGATGTGCATAAATGCCAGTGGTGAAAATGTGGCATGAAAGTATTGCAGATTGACGAAGTTACAAGGGTGCGTGGAAACTGCACAATGCACGCTTGCAACACAGTCGCATGGAGTTTCGCACCAAATTTTCAACATAGGCATTTTAGGACCTCTGCTCATGAATAGTGTCATCGTCATTTCCTCAAACTGTCCCAAAAACTGATTTCGCACAGCGGCCGTGCAATTCTGTGCCGGACATGCGAAAACACATTTCAGGCAGCTGCAGTGTTCATAAGGAGGTATGGAAAAATGCCAATGACGAACAGCTGGAGTGAAAGTATTACAAATTCACAAAGTCATGAGCATGCTTGCAAACTGTGCAACACATGCTCATAAAACACTAATTTTATTGACTTTTGTTCCCAAATTTTCAAAACAGGCATTTTAGGGCATCTGCTAATGAACAGTGTCACTGTTATTTTCATGTGTCTCGAACACGGACTTTCCACAGCGACCACGCTATTCTGCGCCGGAACTGCGAAAACTGATTTTGGTCAGGAAGTGAAAAATGACAGCTGTACTGTTCATTAGGAGGTGCAGAACAATGACACTGTAGAAAATCTGGAGTGAGAATATTAGAAGTTTGCGAACGTACGAGCGTGCGTGCAAACTGCGCAACGTAAACTCGTAACACAGTCATTTTAAGGAGTATTGTCACCAAATTTTCAACACAGGAATTTTAGGACCTCTACTCATGAACAGTGTCACTGTCATTTTTGTAATGTGTCCCAAACACTGATTTCACACAGCGAATGCGCTATTCTACGCCGAAAGTGTGAAAACACATTTTGGCAAGGATGTGAAAAATGACAGCTCTGCAGTTCACAAAAAGGTGTAGTAAAATGCCAAATTTGAGAATCTGGTGTGAAAATATTGAGAATGCGCTAAGTCATAAGCATGTATTGCGCAGTTGCTATGCACTTCGAAAAACAGTCATTTTACGGAGCATTGTCACCAAATTTTCAACACAGGCATTTTAGGATCTCTGCTCATGTACAGTATCCCTGTTATTTTTGTAATGTGTCCTGAACACTGATTTCACACAGCGACCACGCGATTCTGCGCTGGAAGTGCGAAAACACATTTTGGCCATGATGTGAAAAATGACAGCTGTACAGTTCACAAGAAGGTGTGGTAAAATGCCAATATTGAGAATCTGGCATGAAAATAATGTGAATGCACTACCAAACGAGCGTGCGTTGTGCAGTTGCTACGCACGCTTGTAAAACAGTCACTTTGTGGAGTATTGTCACCAAATTTTCAACACAAGCATTTTAGGATTTCTGCTCATGAACAGTGTCACTGTCATTTTTGCACTATGTCTGAACACTGATTTCACACCACGGCTGCGCTATTCTGCGTCGGGAGTGCGAAAACACATTTCGGCCAGGAAGTGAAAAATGACAGCTGTACAGTTCACAAGAAGGTGTGGTAAAATGCCAATGTTGAGAATCTGGCATGAAAATATTGTGAATTTGCTAACTTATGAGTGTGCGTTGATCAGTCTCTGCGCACGCTTGTAAAACAGTCATATTTTGGATTTTTCCTACCAAATTTAGAATATAGGGTTTTTGAGAGCCCCTCATGAACAGTGGCACTGTCATTTCTCATATGTAGTCCTGAAAGGTGATTCCGGCAGTGACTGAGAAATCACCTTCGGGACCGAATAATGCCATGACAGTGCAAGAATTCATGAGAAGGGGTCCCAAAAACCCAATGCTGAAGATTTGGGGCCAAAATTCACAAAAAATGCCTGAGATATGCAGCAAATTTGCAAAACCCCTATCTATTACATTATACAGTTTACCAGCATTTCCTCAGTTTGTGGTCGGCTTCGAAGAGTGCAGACGTGTTCCCGGTCCACTGAAGATCGTCGCGCCGGACTCCGGAGGTAAGTATGGGGTGAGGGTGTGTGTGGGGAGGCAGGGTGCACAGAGGGTGCATGCGGGTGGGGGGAGAGAACACGGAGACTACTGAGGGACCGTTTTCATTTACAGGTTAAAAACAGAAAAAACATTGCGGGACAGTTTTGTTTGTAGGGCATTTGGCCGCTGGGTGGGCTCCCAGCGTGCCACCCTAACTGTTTGGGAGGGTGTCTGTCACTGACAGTGGATTGGGCACCCTCGTCGGCAAACAACACGGGGGATTTATGCCGATGGGGATTGGGCAAAGAAGGGTGGGGGTGCAGAGCCGAGGGGATTGGGCACCCCTCAGCATTAAACAATTGGGGGGTGCTTTATGCCATCGGGGAGGGCCTCTCATCGTGGCACATTCACAGGGCAGCCGGGCAGGGGATTTGGCACTTTAAGCTTCTGTGGCAGTTCTATGGCTAGTGTCCTGCCATGTACATACGGCAGCTGAGCACGGCAAGAAAGGACCGCTGCATCTGATGAGCTTTGCTCAGATTGCAGCGGACCTTTTCTTAGATGTGCTCACCACATTATGTATGCATGGTGTGGCGCCAGCATGCAGGCTGATTGGGGAATGCGGGACACGCCTACTGGTGCATGCCCTGCATTTGACCAACAGTGACTGCGCCTCTAAAGCTGCACTGTCCCACGATGTTGACTGCGCAAGCATGTCAACATAAAAATAAGTAAAATATTTGAGTGAGAAAAAATTAATAGGGAAATAAAGTAGACCATAGTGATTCCCCTAGGTGTGCAACAGGCTCTGGTTTGTGTGTCTGTTTCTGAGGGCTGGCTACACTCCTGCTGCACCCAGACCCTGCACCAGTGAGTGTACTTTCCTACTTTGTATGGGTACTGAAATGTGGATCCATGACTGGTCGTCAACAAAAAGTTTGTTGAACGACCAGACAGCAAAACCTACAGGTCAACTGCATTTTGTAGTCAGCTGCCGGTTTTGTACAAAACTGAGTGTTTTCTTCAGGGGGCTTAGCCCCCCCCCTTATGATTCTCAATTCCAAGTAGGAGCTAATTTGAGGGGGTGCAGGACCCCCGACAGACAGTGCTGGGTTCCAGCAGGTTCCCCACAGCACGGTGGCGCTGTAGGGGACCACGCTGTTGAAATGTCGCTGTACCTGTGATATGCCCTGAAATGCTATGCCTAACTATTGAGGGGCTAGAAGGGAACAGAGATCTGGGAGGGTCAAGACAGTAACAAGTAGCACACAAGAGAAATGGGCTAGGGAGGGGGGTTCCACTTGATGCCAAGGACTGTATCGGGGCTGGGGTTTCAGAGGGAGGCCACAGAACCACCAGAACAGTACCACAGGACCAAAGAAAAAGAAAAATCTAGGCAACCCAGAAGTGGGCCTAAAGGAGAGAAGTGAGTGGGTGAGTGGAGTATTATGGTGCTTGCACTGGATCCCCGCAGCCTGGATCATGACATAGCACCACGGGACTGGCGCTATGTGATGCTGAGATCTTTGAGAGTGGTGCAGTCCAGCATTTTAGTGGGTACAAACCCTGTTTGACCCCATGAACAATGGCAGTAACATTGAATTTGCTTTTTGGTCAATGGGGGGGGGCTATACTAAATATTGTGCATAGGTCCCCATAGTGTGTAAATCCAACCCTGGACCAATGCAGCAGCCTGACCAGGAGTTTGGTTACTGCAGAGACAATAAATGGTTTCACATCACAGTGGGACGACTTCAGGTGTATCATCAGCAAGATGGTGGCAAACTCTAAAGGAGAGTACTGGGGGTAGAGGAGAAAGGGCCGCAGATTAGTGTAAGGCAGGCTCTAGTACATACTGGACTGACTTAAAGTCTTCTTTGATCCTTATTTACAATGTCTTTATGCTAATGACTCACCTAATATGTTTCTTGGTAGACTACTTAAAGAGCACTAGTCATGTTCACTTTGACAAGAGCCCCAAAACACCGGACGCTGGCTTACCTCAGTGGGAGTCATAGTAGCCCCATTACCTGAATTTTTTATTTTCAGTCATTTTGGAAGAGATCGTAATTCGACTCAGAAAAACCAGCTGCCTAACTGCTTCCACTTCCTGGAGTGCTGGCACTGCGTTCAGATGTTCTGTGATGTCTAAGTTTAGAGCGCTGACACATGTGCCATACTAGTCACTAGAGTGTCACCGGGTGGGGGTATCACAGAAGATGACAAGCCATGAAGTACAGTGCAACATGCTAGTGTACATGGTTTTACTGAACAAAAATGGAGGTGCAAATGTAAAATGCAGCGATGACACAGGTGGTCAGAGAGGTAGCCGATATGCAGTGCATCACTTTTGGGACAGACAAAATAGAGAACGGAATCTCTCGTAACTGAAGGCTGAACTCATCAGGAGTGAGCAATGCTACTTCCTCCTGGCACTCAGAGGGAATCTTATCATAGACAGACAAAGCTTAGATTGGTGCATACAGCTTCCATCCCATTTCAGCAGCAAAAGCTGTACAGATCTTTCTTTCCTATGCTGAGCTACACTAAGACTTGAATATCCTGCTGCCAGGGTCACATGATCCACTCCTTTTCCAGTTTCATATCTGAATACATTTGATGTGGTAAACATTTGAATTCTTGGAATACAAAATTGATTAAACAGAAGCTTAGTGTTGTTTGAAAGGTAGCCCACACTCAGTATCCTGTTCCTTTTTTCTGGTCTCCAAAAGCACAAATGGAGGCATCGGATTTACCATTAACATATAGAATTTATTTATTTTAAAATGCAAAAGCTGCCAAGGCAAATGGGTAAATGTGCAGTCTCACATACAACTTGGACAAACAAACATGTCACTCGGGACGTAGATGTCATGTTTTGTGCTTCCCCGCTTCATCAGAGCTCATCAGGTGTCAGTCAACTACACTCACATAGTCGTACTGGGTCAGCTGATTATGACAACATTTTAACTGACCAATCCATAAGTTCCGATAATCAAATGTGAATGAATATGACTAAGTACAGTTTAAAAAGTTTTGAAAATAATCACAACAGCAGTGTCATTTGGCTAATCTACATTTCTATTTTGTGCCATCCTCCCTAGATAAACAAGAGGTTATGAAAATTAGCCTGACAGCAGAACCTGTGTTATATTTCTCCTGCACAAAGTTTCCATATTACTAAGGGAAGTATTCAAACTCCTGTTATGTATATACAAGCTACCCCCTAATCCAAAATGACATTCTGTATTGAACATAAGGTCTGTAAGACGAATGCAGAAAGGTCTCAAAGGTTCTGGCCTGTTCTGTCCACCACTGGCATTTGCTGGCCAGATTGTTTGCTGTTGTTCTGCTTTTTTGGAGGCCCCCCCAATCTAGTAGGCTCTCCAATTCAGTAGGGCAGGCAAAGAAAAGATAGCAGAGGCTATTTACCCTTGTTTTTCTGCCTAATGTTGCAGGACGAATGTGGAACTCACTGTTCAAGTGACCCTGTCTCAAAGTGCCCTTACTAGAAAGTCAGCTATGTTTCTACAAATACATATTTAGGGACACCAGCTGTTCCTCATAGGATCTGTCTTGCAGGCCCTGAATTACCTTGGTGACTCTTCTCTACACCAACGCCAGTCTGTCTATATCCTTCCTCATGTGAGAAATCCAGAACTGAGCACAAAAGTCCAGATGAGGCCTCACCAGGGATCTGTATGGAGCAATATCACTCTGCTCCTCTTAGTATCAAAACCTCTCCCTCTACACCACAGCATCTTCGATGCCTTGCTATATGCTTTGTTGCAGTGACTCATTTGCTTGAGGGAATCACTGATTATGACCCCCAGGTCTCTCTCCTCAGTTGTAGTGGTGAGCCTAACCCCTCCCATCCAGTATTCTGTGCCAGGTTTCGTCTCTTGAAGTGCATTTCCTTGCACTTCTTGGTGTTGAATCTCAGCTGCCACATTTTAGACTAACTCTCCAGCTTCTCTGAGTCCATCTGGAGCTCCTGCACCCCTTCCACATTATCTAACTTGCTGTAAAGCTTTGGTAATCAGCAAAAAGACACAACTTGCCCTGGATACCTTCCCCTCTATCACTAATGAACATACTGAAAAGGACAGGTCCCAGGACCGATTGCTGTAGCACCCGATTAATGACCCCCCTGTCCCCTGACTTGGCTCCATTCTTTACAACACTTTTTTATGTGAAATCTGCACTTCTAAGTATTTATTTTTATTGAAAACTTTGATTGCCTTTGAGAACAAGTGTTCATTTACAAAACTTCCACATCAAACACATAGCCACTGTACAAAAAAACAAACATACAGAAATCACAAGAACAAGTACAATAAGCAGTTCCAGAGGAAATGTAGTTGAGTCAGGCTCAAAGCACTTAAGATAAAATAACTGCATACAGTTTTGAAAAAAAGTCCATACAGATCATTGTAGAAAAAGTCACAGGTTATGTACAGAGAGAAACCAAATAAAACTGTGTAATGGTTACAATTGAATTGGACTGCAAAGACAGGCTGCAAAGATCTCTTAAACTTGATTAAACGTGGGGAGATTCAGCAGTGTATCCAGGCAGTTCATTAAACCAGTTAGTGGCCTTGACAGCAAAGACTGCTCGCCCAGCTGAATGTGCTGGAAAGGAGTCTTGAGGGCATTCCTGGCCATGCTTCTGGTGTTGTATTGGTTGGAGACAGTGCAGAAGAAATTTGTTAAAGCAGGGAGCGTTGGGTCCAAGAGTTCCTTTCTGGCTAGCAAACTGGCTTGTAGCTTTATTCTGCTGGGTAAAGGGGAAACTGTTTAACCAGGAGAGGCACACTAAGCCACAGCTTGTTTCCAGGTGCAACCTGGGAGTACAAAGAAGTTAAGTGACTTGCTTAGGGTCACACAGTATGCAAGTGGGTGCTAATGGAATTCAAACCCAGGTCTCCAGGTTTGCAGCTCGGTGCCCTTAACCGCTATGCTATACTGCCTCCAGCTATGCATAAAGGGTACAACTGTGAGTGTGGTTTCTACACCAAATACAAAGCAGCACACCTTATTACAGATCAGCTTTACTCTGTTCAGTGCCATGTCACGGACAACTGTATAGACTATACACAGTTTTTTTAATTATATATTATTATAAAGAATGTAATTTATTACTGTATTGGTGTAGTTGTACTATTGTAATAATTTTATTGCCATGCTGAACTGTGCCTTGGGCACCATTTGAAGTAAGCATTTTCTCAACAGATTTTCCATTTTTGTAATAATAAACTTACTTAATGACTGAAAAATGAGATAAATCAGCACCAGGATTGTTTTTAGAGCACTAAAATAACGAAGAACAACACCTGCATATGAGATATTTAGAAAACCGAATGGCTTGGTTACATTTTACATTGTCTATTGTGAAAACAGTTGCTCGTGCCAGTCATTGAGGAATGCAAAACTGCAGAACAAACTGTTTGTAATTTGCTCAACTACAAAGGCAATAAATGGAATCTGTTTGATTCTCCTTGCTCTGGCATCAGCATGTGATGCAGTGAACCATGAGATAATAGCTTATAGACTCAAAGAATATGGGGGACTGTCTGGCATCATGCTTGTATACAGAAGGGCCAGTCATTACATACAGACAAGGAGCAGTCAGTCACAGTTGAACATTACCAGCTGTGGCAGACAGTCCTGGCATGTGGCATGCCCCAAAGGGTCAGTCCTGTCTCCGGTGTTGTTTTCATTGAACATGCCACGGCTGGGCTCATAGAGTGGTACAGTGTTGGGTTGCACTGCAACACAGACGATTCACAGCTGTACCTGTCCTTTGTACCAGACAGAAGCTCGGCCATGCTGCTGTCAGAAAGCTGCTTGTCAGAGATCAGTAGCTGGGTGACCTCTGATTTGCTGGTACCTAATCTGGGCAAAATGGAGCTACTGCTGGTGAGCTGTGATCAGCAGGGCTCTGCATCAAAGAGCAGCCTCAGACTGCCGGACCCTGATGGGACTCAGCTTGAGGCAGTCATTGTGGGTCACATGTGGGAATGGCCCTTGATGAGTGGTTGACTCTTAAAACAGCAGTTCTTGTTAGTCCCCATGTAGGTTTTTGACTAATAATGTGTTTCTCACAGAGACCTCATACCAGTTTTTCTTTTCATTTCTTTCATTCCTGAATGAAGATTCTGTATTTTAACGTTTTTAAAAGTTGCTGCTCCCATGCCATGCTATACCTGCAGTGAAAAAATTAAATATCTTGGTACAGTGCTGTCCTGTTTACCATCAGAAACATGTGGCAGCACCATCCTAATACAGCCACAGCATGAATGTAGCATGTACATTCGACAGGCAAACTCAATAAAAGAGATTTTTAAACATTACATATGGCTGCCATCTTTAATGACGTGAATTATTAATTAAAACATCAGCTACGAAAGCGGTTTTAAAAATAAGAGAAAGCTAAAAATACAGTGATGATGAGTCTAAGGATATCAGAAATACATTTTTGCTAAAAACTATGTGTTGAAACTTTTTTTCTGACTAACAAATACTGCTGCTGTAAGTCCCAGGAGTCATCAGTAGCCAATGACTGCTTTCAGCCTCTGAAAAATATTGCCAGGCTGTGCCCCTTCTCCAGGCTGCTGACTGGAGAATGCTAGTGCAGGACTTCATTTCATTTCACCTGATCTACTGCTATGCACTGTGTAAGGGCCTGCACTGTGGTCTGATCTGACTTCTGCAGCTGGTGAAGAATGCAACAGCGAGACTTCTGACCTCCACTTGTAGGAAAGAACATACTACACTGTTGCTGAACCCCTTACATTGGCTGTCTGAGAGGAGATTGACTACAAGGTCCTTTTCCTTTCTATTTCTTTCTGAGACCTGCAGAGACTGGGCCCTCTCCATCTCTGTGAGCGCTATAGTGCCCTATGTCTCAGCAAGAGTCACCCACTCAACAGGCCAGGGGCTTCTGTGCGCCCCACCAGTGCATTTAAAATCAATGGGAGACCACACCTTATCTGTTGCAGCCCCTAGTCTATGGCATATGCTCCTCCCAGAGGTCCACCTGACTCCCTTTCTTTCTTCTTTTAAAACCAACCTGGGGCAAAATGTATTCCGTATTTCTGTCCCCTGTTCAGCCATTTAGATTTTATTTATTGAGAAGTCATAATTGACCAAGGCACACTGAGCTGTGGCTCATTCCTGGGTGTGACCCAAGGGAAGGGTACAGGACAGAACACATACAGCAAAAAGATGATACAGGCAAAAAAGTACGCAATTAAATGCAATCTAGAATAAATGAACAATGGCGCTATTTCAGGTGCGTGGAAATTTTTTATTGCTTGTTGAGTTTTTTTGTTCATTTCTCTATTGTCACTTTTGCGGTTTGTTCTGTTATCCATGTTTGTTTTGTAAATTCACACTCTGAGCCTAAAAAGGGTATAATAATTACTGCCTTCTGTTTTTTACTTAAAACAAGCCCTATACCCACTCACTGCAAATGCAAAAAACCAACACCAGTCTTATTGTTTCATACTGAAACAGTAAAACTAGGTCATTACGGCAGAATTTATATTTCCTATTGCTTCTCAAAGGAGCAAGGAGTTTAGCTCAAAGTCAAGAAGCATCTCACGCTGAAGAAGGAGCTGGGAGGCAAGTAGTTAAATGTCTGAGATGAAATAAAGTATTCAGAGGCATTACTGAGAGATGCACAGTGATAAATGTAAGTAAATGTGAAATATGTGATTGAGTAGCACTGAATACCATGTGGCTGTGTATCAGTGAAAAGGCTGACAAGCTCTTAGATGCTGTATATTCCACTGTGACACAATCGAAAGAGGCAGCATATTTTCAGTCAGATAAGAAATTAATGTGGAACTTCAAATACAAAGTTACTGTAGTAGACCCAGCGCCTCCACTAAATGTAAATACATGGCAGCTATTTATAGATCAAGAGCTCTGTTGCCCTGACTTGGACTGTGAATTTCCCTGGAGCCACTGATACGTAATCATATCCCCACGGTCCTTATTACAAGCACAGCAGGTAGAAACTGCTTCTCAGAATCACATTCATATTGTTTTGAAAAGGTATCAAGATTTACTTGCGTTTTATGAATTAGTGTTTTTCACTTTAAAAAAAATGGCAGCTCTACTTATTTCAATTGCAATAGCAGTTCTATTTTGAATTGCCCACAGCAGTTCTAGTTTGAATTGCACACACAAATAAATAGTTGTGGATGCATTTTCTTTTTTGCTCAATAAAACAGCAATGCAATGAAATTTGTAAAAAAAAAACTGACCCTACTTATTTTGTCACTATAAAAGGTTCCACACATCTTCCTTTTTTATTTGGTGGTACAATTTTCTAATTTCACCAACATTTGAGTATTTTATAAATGTTTTAATTTATTTTTTTTTCTCAAGAAAAAGATGGCCACCACATTTTGCATAGAAATAGCACTGTAGACCTGCCAAGAGTTAGAACTGGGAAAATAACAAAGGCGCATGGTGCACAGCACAGGAGGTACCTAGACATTGGACAGGTATGCTAATATTTGCATTAATTGTAGCTGAAACTAGCTTTTTTGGAAAAAAAAATAATTGCACTGCTGCTTTAAAATAAATTGTTTATTTCTCTCGCTAGTTCTAAATTCAGCAAACCTGTGTTTGTGAGCACTGACATGTTGCAGTGTTTTGTTTCTCATATGCTAGGAGAGGGCGGCCAGTTACCGTCTGCAGTCTGCCAGTCTTTTATGATTTCTGGGTCCTTTACTGCATGATGTTTCAGGGCAACATTTCCCATGTTACAGACTTTTTTTGTTACTTTAAGTTTATTCATTTCACATAAATATATATTCATTAGTAAACTACTTAATAGTATCATAAACTCTGTAGCTCAGATCTCACCAGCCATTATTACGACATATCATATTTCATGTAACAGAAGCTGCAGCTTCTATTGCAATTTTGTATTTTGACCTGTGTCTTGTATTCAAGGGCGTCTTATATTTCAGAGTGGCATGTATTGAAAACATACATTTTTAAGCACTAAAAATAAAATATTACACATCCTAGATTTATCAAGTTTATTGCTAATGGTCTTCTTCATATGAAAACTGGCACAACAAACATCAACTAGTATCATAAGTTTAAAACAAAGTACAATAATGGTCATATTTACAGAGCTAAAAATCACTGACTTCCACCTACAGTGCTTTATCTGACATGACTTTAACCCAATTAGAAGCCGTGGCTTATATTTGAGGGTGGCTGTTATTTAAAGTACTCATAATGACCTGTGGCTTGTATTGCAGGGCTGCCTCTATTCGAGGGGCAGCTTCTATTCGATGAAACACGTTAAGGTGCTTACTGCTTAACATTGTGTACTTATCAAGGAATATCAAAGTTGGCAGCACTGAGAGGGTGATGTATAGCCTGCTGTCTGAAACCATGAATGGAATAGTATGGCTTTGCTGGAAAGGACTTAGGGTCCTTCCTATTCTCCCTTCCTAGTGCATGGCAATGACTAGACTCTCATTTGTGCAGAGACCCACAGCCAAACTGGGAGTAAGAAAACAATATCCATGAAATAAAACAGATACTTGAACAGACTGTGGTAGAGAATGGAACTGTAAAAAAGATATCCCTAGAGTTAAACACCAGAACAACTACTGGGTTGCCATGAGACCATGAACAAGCCACTTAAAGAGCCTGCTGTGGCACCTCCAAGAAAACTTTGGAAATGTTACATCATTTTAGTTGTATTTTCCATATTTGCAAATGTTCATCTTCCCCTTGTTCTCTATTTCAGTTTTTTCATCGTTTTTTTGCCTTTTTTGACCCAACTGCTTCCCTTCAGATAGTGTTCCCCCCCCCCCGGCCCCATCACCTGCCTTCTCCAGGATGTACCCCACCTATTACCCAGGACTACTATGTGGTGTTTGGGTGCTGCGCTGGCACTGCAGAGCTTTTAGGGTTGGTGTTATCATCCTGCAGGATGGAGGCATTTCCCCAAGTTTCTTCCCAGCCCATGTCTGCTATATGTGCAATGATACACAGGCGTGTGCTGATGCATAGCATGCCACCAGTCTCCCTGTCAGGCCTTACAGATACATTAATCACTGGTGGTGTTCAACCAGTGGTACCTGCTGTCTCCACACCCTGAAGTAGGAGAGCTGTTCTTGGAATGCTCAATCCTCTTTCCTCCCAGCTGGTATCCGAATGATCCAAGCCTGTTTCCGAACCCAGGTCACCAGCATAGCAAGCAGTACCACTGTATTGTACTACTGGGTCAGCCCTTATTCTCTGTTTCTAAGGAAACCGGATCCTTGTCCATTGAATGTCATCTGTTTTTGCTGGTTGTCTATACATGATGTCATAATCTTCTCTTATGACAGCATAATCATTTCCGTGGCAACCAACTGTGATTCTTAAACAGAGGAATATGACATCACAAGTAGTCAGGCAGCAGGAATAGATTAAATCCAAGGGACAAGGAACCTATTTTTCAAGCAGCTCTCCTCAGCAATAAGGAAATATTTTGGTCAAGCTGCTTTCTTGTTCCACTTTCATATGAACCTACGAACATGCCAGCTGAAACAGGCGATTGCTGTCTACCAAGTCTGCTCAAGTATGAAGCACACCATTTATTCTGCTATAGCTGCCCCCCTCCACCCATTTCCTCCCTGGATTTATCCTCTCCTCCCCCACCCTCCCATAGAATTATCCTTCCATTTGACCCTGTCCCACGCCCTCTTAAAACTGCCCACAATTTTCAGTGAGATTACTTCCTCCGACAATTTGTTCCATTTTGCCACCACCCTTTCTGTGAAATAGTGCCTCATTTCCCTTCTAAATCTTCCCCCACCAGTTTCAGGCTGTGCCCCTTGTGGACCCCTCCCCCTTTAAATTTAAACATGTCCTCTGCTTTAACCTTATTCATACCTTTCAAGTATCTGAAGGTTTCTGTTATGTCCCCGCTTTCCCTCCTATACTCCAAGGAGTACATGTTGAGCCGCCTCAGTCTCTTCTCATAGGGGTTCTCCCCTAGGCCCTGGATCATTCTGATCACCCTTCGCTGCACCCCCTCCAGCAGTTTGATATCCTTCTTCAACTATGGGCACCAGAACTGCACACAGTACTCCAAGTGTGGTCTAACCAGGGACCTGTACAATGGCATGATGACTTCCTCACTCCTTGAGGTTATACCTCTGGCGATGCACCCCAGCATTTTGTTTGCCTTGGCTACTGCTTTACAGCACTGAGTTGAGTGTTTCATGTCCCCCGTGACAATCACCCCTAGATCCTTTTCTTTCTTAGAAGTGGCTACCTGCAGTCCCCCCAACCAGTAGCTAGTCCTAGGGTTCCTGGCTCCCAGGTGCATGACTTTACACTTCTTAGCATTTAACCCCAACTGTCAGATGGCTGACGAATGCATGAGCTTAGCCACATCCTCCCTAAACTCTTACCCTCCCTCACTGTCCACTGTCACACAGATCTTAATATTGTCTGTGAACAGGCAGATTTAAAGTTGATCCCTTCTGTGATGTTCCCAATGAAGATCATTAAATAACACTGGACTGAGTACCAAGCCCTGTGGGGACCCACTTATTACAGGCCTGGGTTTCGATAGTTCACCCCTTATGGTTACCATCTGCACACTGTTCTAGAGCCAGCTCCTGACCCACCCATCAGTTTATCACTGACTCCCAGGTTCGCTAGTTTACTGAGCATTTTACCATGTGGCACTGAGTCGAAATCCTTGCTGAAGTCCAGACGCATCTAGTAGGTTTGTCTGGTAGGATCTACCTGAGACAAACCCATGCTGCCTATTGTTCTGGAGATGACTGGCTTCCAGAAAGTACACCAGTCTCTCCTTCAGAATGGTCTCCATTAACTTCCCTCAGTGGAGGTAAGGCAGACTGGTCTGTAGTTACCCGGTTCAACCCTGGGTCCGCTCTTGTGGAGAGGCACCACATGCACCATTCTCCATTTCTGAGGCACATGACCTGACTTCAGTGAGGTGTTGAACTGGTCCACCAGACGGCCAGCCAGGACCTTTGCTAACTACCTCAGGACTCTCGGGTGCATGCTATCTGGTTCTGGAGCCTTGTCCACTGGCAGTGCCTTAAGGCCCTTTAAAATCCTGTCTTCTAGGATTTCCCTGTCAGTAAACCCTGCACCGCCTTTTGCCACCCCTATAATCCCCTGTGGCATAGGACCATCCTTTTCCCTAGTGAACACTAAAAAGAAGTACTTGTTCAGTGCCTCTGCCTGGCCCATTCCTCTTTCCATCTATCCCCTCTCCCTCTTAATCCTGACTATCCCATCCCTACAGCTTCTTTTCTCTCTTATGTACCTGAAGAAATCCTTTTCCCCTTCTCTGATCCCTCATGCCAGCCTTAGTTCCCTTGCGGCTTTGGCTGACCTGACGATTTTGCTCACTTCCCTGGATTTCCTTGAGTACTCCTTTCTGTCTACCTCTCTCATTGATCTCTTGTATCAATGGGATGCCACTCTCTTATCCCTCACTTTCTCTGCCACCTCTTTGCTAAGCCAACTAGGTCTTTTGGTCTTAGACTTGTTACTCTGAGTCTTAGCACACACGTTCGTGGCCTCAATCAGTCCCAGTTTGATAATGGACCATTTCTGATCTACATCCATCATGGGGCTGATATGATGATGATGTTAAAAAGTTTATTTTTATACAGGATACAGATTGTTGGGTTGGGACCCTTTTTCAACAATGTCGTGTGAATTCATACATTCATTTCAAACAATCATCAGACTCACTTTGTACATACATTACACAAACATGAACTCCTTTCTCTTACCAATACACAGTCACACAATTACACATATACATTAACAATGTTCTCTCCACTAGCCCCACAGAGGCAGTAATCTAACTAAAACAAATACACTTCTTTAACAAATAACTTTTTAGGGCTTTTTTGAACTGTGTATGGCCCTGAACTATTTTTAACTCTCTGGGCAATTTGTTCTAGTGGACTGCAAGATGATTCTGTAAGGTAGTATTCCCAATTTTACTCCTGGACCTTACATTGGGTATATATAATTCTGAAGACCTTAGGGAAATAGATAACATTCGTAGGGGTGCTAATAAAACATACTGTTTTAGGGGGATGCCTATTGCAGACTAAGTTATGACACCAAGTCAACCAATGATATAAATGCTTTGAAGCTGGATTTAACCAACCTAAACTTTTATAGATTGTACAGTGATAGGTTCCAAATTTTGCTTTGGTCACAAACCCGCCAAGCCTATAGTAGGTCTAATTTATTTTATTTAAATAGGCCTGGGGAGAATTCATATAAACACTAGACCCATATTCTAGGACAGGTATTAACCAACCTTTCCCTTGTTTTAACTGAGAGGCATCCAGACACCCTTCTCCGAGCTCCTAGTCTTTGATTGACCTTGCTAACTTGATTACAGATATGTTCAGAGTATTTTAGTCATGAATCTACTACCATCCCTAAATATCTGTATGACTCCACATTTACAAGTTGGGTGCCGTCTATCAGTCTTAATTGTGTGTCAGAAATATCAGACCTTCCCGCTCCCACTGAAAAGATCATATATTGAGTTTTCTTAACACTGATTTGCAAAGCAGAGTTAACAAATCTGTCCTCCATGAGTGTCAGGTCTCTCTGAAGCTGCTTTCCCAGCTGATCATAGCTATCAGCCGATGACACAAGTACAGTGTCATCGGCATATAGCCGGATCGCACCCTTAGATATTATTGACACTATATCATTAACATATATGTTGAATAATAGGGGACCCAGGATTGATCCGTGGCTGTGCGCCCTGCTAGGATGTCACTTATCCTTGCAAAGACTGCTCTCTGAAGTCCACCATCTGTGTTTTGCTCCTGGTTGCTTTCTTGCCCAAGTTGAGAGAGAACCACACTGTGTGGTGGTCCCTGCTTGCCAAGGGGTCTTCAGCTACTATGTACCATATCAGCTCACTGTTTGACAGCACCAGGTCCAGTATGGTACCCTCCCTGGTTGGCTCTGTGACCCCTTGCACCAGGAAACAGTCCTGGAATGCTTCCAGGAGAACATGTTCCTTAGAGCAGGAGGTAGCATGGTTGTTCCAGTCTATCCCTTGCAGATTGAAATCCCCTGTCAAGACAATGTTGCCACTGTCACTTAGCCTTTTAATTTGTTCCCCCAGCTCCCTGTTCAATTCTTCGTCCTGTGAGGGTGGTCTATACACCACCCCCAACGTAACTTTCCTCCCCTTACAGTTTTGAAGCTGTACCCGTAAGGCTTCAGTCTTGCTTCTTTTACCTCTTCCCTAGTGCCTAGGATCCTATCCCTTACAAATAAAGCCACCCCTCCCCCTCTTCCCTTTTCTTTGTCCTTCCAGTGCAGCCTTTATCCAGGGATCAAGAGCTCCCAGTCATGGTACTGGGTGACCCATGTCTCCATGATAGCAGCTATGTCTACCTCTCCCTCCATCATCAGTGCCTGTAGCTCAGCCATCTTATTAGCCAGGCTCCTTGCATTTAAGGATACCACCTTCCCTCATGACCCCTGTACACCATTCCTGCTCTCACTCTTCCACTCCCTCCCTTTTGGTTTCCCCATCACCCAACTCTTGATCTGTTGGGGGGCCCTTCAGTCTCCCTCTCTGATTGGAGCACACCCCAGTGCCCCCCCTCTTCAGTTTAAACTAAGCTTAGTCAACAAATATTCATCTTAGTTTAAGTACCCCCATGCCCTCCTTCCTTAAGTGCAGTCTATCTGCTGTGTATAGTTCTTTATTTCCCCACATCCTACCCCCCCACCAAACCGTACCCCTTGGTTGGACACCACTCCCCAACCAACTATTGAATTCTTCTGTTCTTTGTTTTCTGATGGTATTTGCCCTAGGTACAGGAAGAACTTCAAAGAAAGCAAATGGTCTACCTGCCTCACCACAGATTCTACCTATCTCCTTGAACCTGTCCTGCTCCTCCTCAGCCCTACACCCTGCTAGGTCGTTCGTCCCCAGGTGTACCACTATGTGAGGCTTCTCTCCCTCCTGCCCCACACTGTTTGGTATAAACTGCCCCACCCTTCCTGCCGTCATGCATGGCATACACTCCACCTGTGTGTGGCTATTCCTTCCCATTTTGCTTTCCCATCTGACACCTTTTACTATCGAGTCTGCCAGTATGACGACCCTCTTTCTCCCTTTACCTGCCCCTTTCCCCATTTTGCTCTACTATCTGTTCACAGTCCAGAGCCACCCCTCCCCCTACCTTTCCTGTCACCCTCTTCCTACTGCTTCCCCCCCTTGGTGTCCCCCCTTTAGCCCCCCTCCACACTTCTTTTCTGGTCCATCCCCATTCACTCTTGCATCACCCCCCTACTGCTCCCCCACCCTTCTTTACTCCACTTCACCCCCTATTGCCCCACTTCCTTTCCTGCCACTGTTCAAGGCCATCACACTTTCCGGATCCATGACCTCCCTTCCCAGCCCCTGATCCACCAAACTGCTCAATACTGTGAATCTGTTCCTGGACCCCACCCCCCATGCCCCCACTCTCTTCTGTACTTCCACCTTGTACTTTCCTCCCATGTTCTAGCTGTGTTCCCTTTCTCCTCCTGCCCCTGTTCATTGCTACCTGCCAACCTCTACAGCCCAATTCCCCAGGTTCTTGGGATGTTGCTGTCCCATGCTCTTTTGGTTTCCTCACTAGTTCAATCCTGACTCCCCCTGCTGTGCTATCCAGAAGAGCCATGTTCTGCTCTTTTGGCCCCATCTGCTCCCCCCAGCCCCTCCTCCCTCCCCTCCTGCCATCTTAGCCACCTTATATCTTGCCTAAGTTGCCAAAGCTACCAACACACTGGACAGCCCCCTTCTCTCCACAATGTTCTGAGGAAAATGGCTGCTCCACACCCATTGCAACTGACCACTCTCCCCATCCCTCCTTGTGATCTGCTTCCTCCATTCGTCCCCCTCCTCCAAGCCTCCCCACTGTCCCCCTGCCCATACCAGCTCCCAGGACCCCACATCAACCCTAAACCTCCCTGCTTTGCCCCCTGCATAGTATCCCTGATAACTGAATTGATATCTGTGACTTAGTCCAACCCTAGATGTGGACTTTTGGCTGTCCCTGTTCTGGTGTTAGAATGTGAATTTGGCAGACCCTAGATGGCAAATTTCCACTGCCCCTTGTATATGTGTTTCTTCCCCTTCCCTTGCCTTAGGTATATGGACTCAGTCCTCATTGTAGCTATAGCTTCCTACCTCTAGTGCCCCCTCTCTCCTATCACCCTCCCAGCGTGGCCTGCTGTCCTCCTGTGGAAGCCCTGAAGACACCACTCAGTCAGATGCCACACTCCTGCTTCATGGCACTCACTCATCAGAGTCACTCACAAGAGGTGTCACTTGGCCCCCTTGGTAATAAATATGGACTCCAGCCGCCCTACTTTCCTAAACTATGGGGCTCTCTCTCCCCCCTTCAATACTCTCTACTCCTTCCCCTCACACCCTGAAAATTCTCCTCCATGATTTGTCTACTCACTCCTGCAGTTGCCCATTTACCCCTAGGAAGCTGGGGGGATTAGAGCTTCTTCTAGACCTTCTCAGGATTCGGCTGTATGGACTGGCTCGTGGGATGGTTGTAGCCGTGGGTCATTGACCGGGTAAGGCTGCTATTACTGTTGTTTAGGCATCACATTGATCTACCTGTCTCCTGGAAAATCGATTGTTTGAAGCATGGTCCTTAGTATAAGCTGCTGCTGGATTTGTGGACTCTTCAGATCCTTTGCTAAGCTGAGTTTGATTCAGATTTCTCCCACTGGATTTTTGTGTATTTATTATTTATCTGGACTTATTTGACTTTCCATTTGCTTTGAACACTCTGAAAAATGTCCCCTGCTATGTGAGAGGTAGTTTTGGGAGACTTTATAATATCTATTGCACTATTGCACGTGAGAGGTGCTTTAGTGTTTAAAAAACACAAATTATTTTAAGTTTTATATTTAATGGTGTCTTATTATTTAGGGCTAGTTTTGAGTTAGAACTTATTTTAGTTTTATATATAATTTGCCTCCCCTTTGTGAGAGAAAGGAGAGTTTATTTGATAGATGTGTTTATTTGAGTTAGTTTATTAGATAATTGTTATTAAAGATGTGTTTGGGGTTTACAACGATCAGGCGCTATTCTCCCACTCTGCTTCGGGACCTCCGCCCATTTTATTGTCCTCGGTTGTCTAATGATGTTCTTAATAACTGCCGCATAGCGGGTATAATGAGAAGGCACTTAAGGGATGGGTGGGCCGGACAGAGTGGGAGATTGGAGGGGGGTGGGCAGATACGGATAGTTGGGTCAAGGAGATGCTCTGGGGAAATGGGATCAGAAGAGGGTCCTCCTTGTCTGATTCCCATACCCAAGGGCTCCACAGATTGTGGGCAGGTGCCGCTCCTCTCCAAAAACCCATCCAACTCGGCGGCTATGTAATGCCAGGTCTATTAGGAACAAGACTGCTATTATTGCAGATCTTGTTGCAACATCTGACCTGGCATGTATCACTGAGACCTGGCTGATGAGAATGCAGGTCCTATCTTAGACTCTGCTGCTCGCTGGGTTCTCGGTGATGCACCGTTCCGAGATTGGATCGAGGCGGGGGAGTGGCCATCTTTAGATCAGATCTGAGTCTTGTGGAGGTGCCAGTTGGCAACGCCAGGTCTTTTGAGTGTATCCTGGCAGCAGGTGCAGAGTTTAGGATTCTCCTCATCTACTGTCCACCTGGCGATGGTGGAGAATTCTTGAAGGAATTCATGACTATCAGGACATGGCATTGAGTCGCCCAGGATGGTTAATACTGGGTGACTTCAATGCCTGGGTCGATGATGAACTCTCGCACTTTGGAAAGAATTTCCTCCAACTTATGTCTATGTTGGGCCTGTCACAGGTAGTTACCTCTGCTACCCATATAGGGGGACACTCGTTAGACTTGGTGTTTACACTGGATTTGGATGTTATGCATCTGGGGGTGGAACCAAATGTGTGGACAGACCATCACACCATAAGATTCAGTTTTGGAGCACCCCCTAATAGGCCTGCCCCTACGGAGATGGTCCAGTATCGCCCTTTAAGGGGAGTAAACCCAGAGGGCCTATTAGTGGTACTGGACCTATCGGGCATTTTGGTTGAGAGCATGAGTCCAGGAGACCTTGTTCTTGCCTATAATAAGGCAGTGAGCAGGGCCTTGGACCAAATTGCTCCTGTTCGTGTTCGCCCACTCACCCAGCGCCCAAAGACTCTATGGTTTGATGAGTCTTTGAAGGAACTGAGGAGAGTAGGGCGAAGGCTAGAGAGGGCCTGGCGGAAATCTTGCCTGGATGCTGACAAACTTAGATTGATGGATCATTATGTTATCTATCAATTCAGCAATAACCCGTAAGAAGGCAGAATTCCTGTCCAGGGAGATTGCTGCTGCGCGGAACCGACCAGCTCAACTCTTTCAGACGGTTGACAGACTGTGCAATCCACTCTGTCTACAGTCTGGAAGAGATTTTTCACAAATAAAGTGTGATGAGCTTGCTCGGTTTTTCGCTGATAAGATTGCCAACATTAGGTTGGATATCGGCCAGGCTCATTCTTCAAGGGCTTGCAGTGATCGGCAGGGGAAACAAACACCTGTGTTGCCTGGTTTGATTTTGTAGGCCGAGCTCATGGATATTGTGAGGATTGTCCAGACTGTACGTCCAACCAGCTGTAGTTTAATCCGGCCCTACGCCTATTATTAAGTTGCGTAGATACTATCTGACCGATCATTGCTGAAATTGTTTGGAAATCTCTGGAGCAGGGGATCTTTCCTGATCCCCTAAAGGAGGTGGTCGTTCGACCACTCCTAAAAAAACCTTCATTGAACCCGAACTGTCCGGCTAACTACAGACCTGCTTCTAACCTGCCCTTTTTGGGTAAGGTTATTGAAAAGGTGGTTGCACTGCAACTGGATGACCATATTACAAATCACAATATATATGATACTCTCCAATCGGGATTTAGGAAAAGACATAGTACTGAGACTGCTCTTGTCCGGGTTCTAAATGATCTCCTGATAGCGAGAGATCGAAAGGCTTGTACTATCTTAGTCCTTCTTGATCTCTCTGCAGCATTCGACACTGTGGACCATGGCGTGCTTTTGGAATGCCTGCGGTGTTACTGCGGACTGTCTGGTACAGTTCTGCAGTTGTTTCAATCTTTTCTTACGGGGCGGAGACAGAGGGTTATCACTGGAATTTATTCCTCTGATGCCTTCTCTCTGCCCTGTGGGGTTCCGCAGGGCTCCATTTTAGCATCCATGTTGTTCGCTGTCTATATGCTGCCATTGGGAGACATTATTAGGCAGTACAGCTTGGGTTTTCACTGCTATGCAGATGATACCCAGCTGTATTTGTCTTTTAGTCCCGGACAGGAAGATGCAGTCTCTATACTTCACAGCTGTCTATCTGAGATCAAGGATTGAATGAGTGCCAGCTGGCTAAGGTTAAACCCGGATAAGACTGAGGTGTTGGTGGTGGACCCAGGTCACCTTGAGGCGGGTTGTAGGGCTGGGCTTCCTTCGGGCATATGGATCGATGGTGCCCAGCTCTCAACCTCAGACCGGGTGCATAACCTGGGCGTTATTATTGACGATGGTTTGACCCTGAAGTTTCAGGTGTCATCCATTGTCAAATCTTCCTTTTATCATCTTAGGAATATTGCTTGGGTGAAACACCTGGTTCCTCCGGCTGATCTTCTGGTATTGGTCCATGCCTTTGTTACTTCTCGCCTTGATTACTGCAATGCCCTGTACCTAGGGCTACCAGGGGTTGATATCCGCCGCTTGCAGCTGGCATGCAGAATGCAGCAGCCAGGCTTCTGACTGGGACATCTATGAGAAGTCATATTACACCTGTGCTGCGCGAACTGCACTGGCTGCCGGTTCAGTGGCGGATCACCTTAAGGTCGGGTTACTGACCTGTAAAGCCCTACACGAACAGGGACGCGGTATCTTCAAGATCTTCTTGTTCCCTACTGTCCTTTCGCTCGCTCGCCCACTGACGAGGGATTGCTAGAGGTTCCCAGGGTTCGTTTAAAACCTCTGGAGCTCGGGCTTTTCTTATGCTGCCCTACCCTGTGGAACTCTCTACCTCGTCGGATATGAGGCTGCCTGACCGTTGAAAGTTTTAAGTTAGAATTGAAAACTTATTTATTTAAACAGGCATATGGAGAGTGATTTTATTGTTTTTATTGTAATCATATTGTTATTGTCGTTCTATGTTATATGTATGCATTGTAATTGTGTATTTGTACAGCGCTTTGACTTTGAAAAGCGCTTAAAAATAAATTTTTACTTACTTACTTACAGTTGCTGCAGATATGGGAGTGGACTACAACCGTCTGCACTCCACCCTACACTGACACTTGTACATACTTTCTCTCCCTGTTATCAGTGACTGCTCTCCACCCATCATATTGTTGCCTAGTTTTTGCTTTTCTTTCTTTCTTCTAAGTATTTTCCTGTAATTTGCTTATTTTGTTATTCTTCTTTTTCATACTATTGTATTTTTATTCAGTATACTTTGTATTTGCCCTGTTTCTGATTTAGTCCTCTTTCCTCCAGGGTGCATCTGGAAATGAGCTGATACCAGCTCAGTATGTCTTTCTTGGTAAATGTTATTAAATACACACATGCATACATACATACATAAATAAATATGTGAAATATAAAGTTAATTGTGTTCAGATACATTTAGTGCACAGAAATCTGGGGGCAGAGTAAAAAATGGGGAGAGTGGTATTGACAACAACCAAACAGGAATGATGTGACCCATGGGTAACTATAACAGATGACCTAAAGGTGGCCAGGCAGCGTGACAAGGCAGTTGGAAGGGCTAGTGGGATGCCGGGGTGCATAGGGAGGGGTATCATCAGCAGAAAGAGGGAGGAGGATTTGCCCCGTAAAGATTTATTTTCTATTTATTTATTTAGATCTCGGATTAAACACCTTTGAGCTATCAACTCTTTTACATAGGTTCCATGTCAGTATGACAGACAAGTTATAGTGAAGAGAAGATTACAAGAGAAATAACATAAGGTGGCATTGTACAGTGTATGCCAGAAATGTAGGTTAATACAAGAATTGCAGACTATTGGGACACAAAGCAATGACCATAAGATCAGCCCATGAGGCCTTGTCCAGGAAGAATTCAGGTGGGAGGAGGGAGTGAAAGTTAGGTTAGGAGGTGAGGAAGTGAGGAAAAGGGGGGGTAGTGGCAAGGTGTAGAGGTAGGGGGGTGAGAAGTAGAGTTTGAGAGAGGAAGTATGTAGGACAATGGCAGCAAGGGCAAGCTCAGAAAGTAAGTACTAAGTGCTAATTGGGGCCTATGAGAAGGAGTAAGTAAATTTCAATGGAAGCAGCCGCAGCAGGCATTAGCTGCAAGGTGCTGCTGGAGCTTTAGTTTGGACGAGCCCAGTGTGGTTTGAGTGGAGACTTCATAATGTAAAGAGTTAAACCAGAAAGGGGCTTGATAGGCAAATGATCTTTGTTATTTGACACAGGCAGAAGGGGATAGGGAGAAGTACCAGGAGAAGCAAAGGGAGGCAGGGAGGTCAGTAAGGGAAGCCAAAGCTCAGACAGAAGAGCACATTGCAAAATCAGTGGGTAGAGGGGACAAAACCTTTTACAGGTCCATAAGTAAAAAAAGAAAGGCAAAGGGAGGGATAGTGAAACTGAAGGGGGAGGATGGGGGCCGAGTGGAGGATGACAACAGTAAAGCTGACATACTGAACAGGTATTTCTGCTCAATCTTTACTGAGGAAGAGGAGGATAATGGGTCTGAAGGGAGTACAAGGGGTGAGAATGGTGTAGAAATGGACACAAGTCCCTTTACACGAGAAAGGGTCCTGAAGGAATTGGAAGTAATAAGAGTTGATAAAGCAATGGGGCCAGATGGGGTGCACCCCAGGGTCCTTAAAGAACTCAGAGAGGTGGTGGCTGAACCTCTGGCTATCCTATTTAGCCGATCACTGGAAACAGGGGAGGTACCCAAAGACTGGAGGACAGCAGATGTAGTCCTCTTATACAAAAGTGGGAACAAAGAGGAAGTGGGGAACTAAAGATCAGTCAGCCTTACCTCAGTAGTGGGGAAAATCATGGAAGCACTACTGAAGGAGAGATTGGTGGAACATCTGGTTGTCAATGGACTGCAGGATCCAAGGCAGCATGGTTTCACCAGGGGGAGGTCATATCAGACCAACCTCATTGAATTTTTTGACTGGGTGACTAGGGAGGTGGATCAGGAGGGCAGTGGACATGGCCTATCTGGACTTCAGCAAGGCCTTGACACTGTGCCACATAGAAGACTATTACACGAACTAGGGAATATGGGTGTGGGCAGGACAGTAGTGTGGTGGGTAGGTAACTGGCTGGGCGGCAGGACACAGAGGGTGGTGGTAAATGGCTGTCACTCCACAGAGAGAAGAGTGACCAGTGGGGTACCACAGGGATCAGTGCTGGGACCGGTCCTATTCAACATCTTCATCAGTGACATTGTGCAGGACCTAGAAGGCAGAATGTCACTGTTCTGCTGATGACACAAAGCTCTGTAACAGAGTAGACACACCAGAGGGTGTAGACAGAATGAGAAGGGACCTGCAGAAACTTGAAGAATGGTCAGGGGTTTGGCAGTTGAAATTCAATGCAAAGAAGTGCAAGATAATGCATATAGGGCACAAAAGCCCTGGCACAATATATCAGTTGGGGGTGAGGATATAGCATGCACCAAGCAGGAAAGGGATCTTGGGGTTGTCATCTCTGATGACCTCAAGGTAGGGAAACAGTGTGACAAGGCAGCAGGTAAAGTAAATAGGATGCTGGGATGCATAGGAAGGGGCATCACCAGCAGGAAAAGGGAGGTCATGATTCCTCTATACAAGACACTAGTGAGGCCCTACCTGGAGTACAGTGTACAGTTCTGGAGACCTTACCTATGTAAGGACATAGACATGGTAGAGAAGGTTCAGAGGAGGGCAACAAAGATGGTACATGGATTGCATCACAAGTCCTATGAGGACAGGTTGAAGGAATTGAATATGTACTCCCTGGAGGAGAGGAGGGAGAGCGGGGACATGATAGAGACATACAAGTATCTTACAGGGAGGAACAGGGTGCAAGAATACACTATTTTTAAGAGAAAAAGATGTTCCAGGACCAGAGGGCATGGGATGAAGCTGGAGGGAGGACGATTCAGAGGAAATGTGAGGAAGAATTTCTTCACAGAACAGGTGGTGGACAAGTGGAACACCCTGCCTGAGGAAGGGGGCTGAAACAATCACGGGATTCAAAATGCATGGGATAGACATAAAGGAATTCTGGAGGTCAGGGGTAAGGGGCAACAGAGTTCTAGGAAAACATAAACTGAAGTTACAAACTCAAATGGGCAGACTGGGTGGGCCATAGGCCCTTATCTGCCGACACTGTCTATGTATCTGTGTATAAAGAAGTGCACCAGTGGGGGATCAGAAAGATCTAGTTGTCTCAGCCTCTGGTTCAATGAGGGTTGCTGTAAGGGCTAAGAAGATTCGGAACCCCCAAGGGCATGAGACCTAGGCTAACCTTTTTTGCAAGCAGGCATGTTTGGTAGGTGATACTACCTTTTAATTGGAGCCAGTTAGCCTGAGCATAGAGATCACAGGTATGCGTAAAGCACGTGAATCCTGTGAGGAGTCCTCAGGCTTTGTTAAGTGCCGTAGTGATGCATCGGAGGCACGTGTCAGTAGCTGAACCATAGATAACCAGCCAATAATCCAACTGGCAAATGACAGAGTTGTGGATAGCCAAGTTTAGGGCTTCAGGGGTCAGGCTTGTCTGTGCCTATAGAGGAGCCCAATGTGAGTGTTGACTGCTTTGGCAGTATTTTCTATGTGGAGGATTTTCTATGTACATAGAGCGCTGGTAAGACCCCACCTTGAGAACAGTGTCCAGCTCTGGAGACCACATCTCTGGAAGGACATAGAGTGGAGGCTGTCCAGAGGAGGACAGCTAAAATGCTACAGGGTCTGTACCATAAGCCCTATGATGAGAGACTAAAGGACAGTAATATGTACACCATGGAAGGGGGAGGATAATGATAGGAACCTTAAAATATCTCACGGTGGTACATAAGTTGCAGGAGGGAAGTATTTTTCAGAAAAAAAGGAGCTCAAGAACAAGGTGACATACTATGAAGCTGGAAGGGAGCACATTCAGGAGAGATGGAAGGAAGTACTTCTTGACAGAAAGGGGTGAATTCTTGGAACCACCTCCAACAGAAGTGGTGGGGCGAAAACAGTGGTGGGATTCAAGAGTGCATGGGATAGGCATAAGGAAATCTTACTGGAAAGGAAGAAGGGAGGGAGAATGAGCCAGAGATCAAGTTGGGTCTGCAGTGATACTATAGGTAGGGAATAAATGGGCAGACTAGGTGGGCCAAGCAGTCCTTATCTGCCGTCAAATTCTATGTTTCTGTGTTTTAAATATTATGTAATTATTGATAGGGATTTTTACACATGGATAACTGTGTAATATGTTTTGCGTTATAACCAGCTGGTATTATGGTGAGTGTGAGCCAGTCTCTAGCTGTCAATCACCGCTGACACCTTGAGTAAATAATAAACAAGCGTGGTCACATGAAACTGCTTGTCTACCCCCGGTTCTGTTTTGCCCTTGCATTTACCGGTACCTTACTGAAAAAAAGGCTCACATTTATTAAACATTATCCTGGTAGCTGAGTTTCCTACACAAGAAGAGTTGCCAAACTGGAAAAAAGGTTTTTCATAGCACTTCTATGCTGTGAAACAGTAACTGCTCGACCACGGAATTAATGGCTGCTGAGGGAATGAAAGTGGTGATTCACTTGCAGTTTCAATTTCCTTTATACTCGGTCCTGAAAAACATCTTTAAGGTCAAAAAACATTACAGGCCAGCAGCAACCAAGTAAGACATGTACAGGTTACCTTAATTGACAGTGTTTTTCAAAGTGTGAACTGGCACAAAGCGATTTCTCTGCTTAACAATTGGCAATAAAAAATGGCTTAACGGTTTAACTTGCGGGTCAGTAATTTTAAGAAATAATTGTATGGATAAGAGTTGTGTAATCAGATTTTCACACACCTTTGGTGTGTGATGCTTTAATAAACCCCATGAGCTTCGCTCACTGAGGGTGAGTGTAAAATCTCATTATGCACTGAAACACAGCCTCTGACCAAGAACTACAGACAGGAATCACAATTCCCTGCGGAGTGATTCTCTCACTGACATCAATGGAAAGAAAGGGGACAAACAGGTAGATTTTTCCACTCAGAGCACTACCAATACTGACATAGCTTAAGAATTTGCAATTTAAAGAGACAGTAACCACTACTCACTTGCATTGACTTACAAGAGTTGGCAGTAACTGAGCAATAAAAAAAAGTATAGTTTATTGTATTTATTGATGTTATAATACATTAACTGTTTACTCCATGTTATTTACGTAATATTTACTGAGAACAAGTTTAAATTTATTACAGTTAACCCGATTAATGTGCCCGATTCCAGCAGCTGTTCCGGCGGATGCAAGGTGCTTGCACCAAACAGCAAAGACGCAAGCCGCACCTTGCACTCCCAGTTGTGGCATTCCCCATTCCAGAACGTGGGCTGCACTGGATGGGGAATCCACTGTGCTGAACGGGAAGCTCGCCACCCTTGTGACCTGCATCTGGGTACGCCAGGTTGCAAGGGGGCTTGTGCCATGGCAGGGCTCACATTTCTGATTCCAAGAGCCCCACCATGGCTGTTGCAAGGGGTTCCACTTAGACCTGCTAGGAGTGATCTGAGCCCCTTGTGAACAACTGGAACATCATGATATGTGGGCTAACAGTGGGGTCCGTGGGCAGGGGGAGCACAGAGGGGCATAGGGAGGGTTGGTGTGGCAGCTGCGATGTACGGCATTGCTGTGGCACTCAGGGGGGTGCATATGCTTCCAAATTGATATTTCATGGGCATATGCACCCTGCTGGGTGTCAAAGCAACACCAAACTACCCTGCTGGCACACTGACCCACCCTATGACACCACCCACCCCCACTGGGCACTTGTGTACCCCCTATCGCCACCAGTGATGCCCTCTCCATGCTGTGCTGGCATAAGGGGTGCCAAGTCCCTGTGTCATTTTCCGCTGTTGCACCATTGGTCAGGTACAGTCCCACACTTGTGGCAATCCTGTGGAATTTGGGCAGGAACCCTGCTTTCTCTGAACACGCGCGCAGGGTTTCTATGACCAAGTGAGAGTCGTGAGCCCCTTGCAGTGGTGTGTTGCATCACCCAAGGGCCCTTTGAATAAAGGCCCGATGAGTCTAACATTGGACTATTTTATGCACTAATATGCTTCCATAGTTCAAAAACAGTAAAAAAATGTTATTGTTGAATCTGTCTTTGTGTCTATTTTTTTACTTTGTCGTGTGGATCTATTGTATAATTATACAACAGCCCACTCCTGGGCATACTTTATCACAGGATATTTTCACTTCTTGGGTGTTGAAGGCACTTGTCTTTGCACCATGCCTCACAACACACCTGAGGAGTGCCGATATCCTATGATAAAGCATGCTCTGTCATATATTATTGCTTAATTATACAATGGCAAGAAAATAAATCCTAGGTTCTGATTAGACAATGGCCACTTTTAACAGTGATTTTATCCCAGCTCAGCATCACTATGAAAGTCAGGCACACATGACTGCACGTAGGCTAGAGAAAATGACTACATCTGCCATGTTGCTATGGATGCCTGGAGTAGTCTTCCAGTGGAGGTGGTGGGGCCAAAACAGTGGTGGGCTTTAAACATGCATGGCATAGGCACAAAGGAATCTTGGTAGGGAAGCAGTGGGAGGGAGGTAGCCAGAGATGGTGACAGTATAGGCAGGGAAAAAATAGGCAGACTGGGTGGGCAAAGTGGTCCTTAGCTGCTGACAAATTCTATTTCTCCATTTCAAAGTCCAAGTTGCCCACACTGGATGGAAGCTATACATTTTGGCAGTACTTGACAAATTTAAAAAAGCATGAATCTCTCCCTTCCACTTTAAACAGATGTATCCACAACAGTAAGAAGCACCCTTACATATTCCCTCCCAGCCGAAACCTCACTTTTCAGTTCCTTCACATGACCCAATATAAACAAAAAGCAAAATGAAATGGATGTCATCACTCCAGTCTGATTCATAGTCCTTCACTAATCAGCTTGAACAGTACATGTGCTTTTCAAAAGCATGGTGTGTTCCACTTACTGATTGGGGTTTTCACTTTGCACTGTCCGATCTCCTGCCAGCTACACTAACGCTGACTTCTCCCAGTTCCGATAAACCATAAAAAAAATACAACTCAACTGCATCTAACTGGTTTGGGAACAGAGAAGGTAACAAGGGAAGAGGAGGTCAGGGGAGTTTCAGGGAACAGTACTGGTAGGGGGGAACAGGGAAGGAGGCTGGGAGGGAGTATGTTATGGAGAGCCATTTGCACTAATACTTGGAGTCTGGGAAATGAAATTCCAGAGACAGGAAAAGAACGGCACTGTCCACTTAATGACTGGCGTCACTGGGAACAATTTTATTAAATGTGCAAAAACAGTCTTAACATAGAAACATAGATGGAGGTGGAACCAACATGGTGTCACTGCACTAGTCAGGAGCAACTAGGAGCTCTGCTCCAGAGAAGGACTCCCCAACCTGCCTGGTAAAAAGATTCCTTGCCTAGGTTCTACCAACTTTGAGCAATGTACTGTAAGTACAAAACTTTTTGTGTTTATGGTGGAATGTCTCTATGGCTGAAAAATGTTAGACAAATAAGAACCTACTTTACAGAGAGTACGGTAAAGGGGTGGGGCTGGAAAAAAAGCGCTGACCAGAAAGACTCGCAGAGCCCCAAAAGGAACATGAGTGTACCAGAGACTGGTGCTTTCGTTCCACCACTGAGACCACCGAGGAAAGCAAGAGGAAGGAATTTGGACTCTTGTAGAGCCGAAACAAGTTTAAAAACTCCAATATCCCCCTTGGTGTATGGAGGCCACTTAGAAGGTGTTCATGACTTACAAACGAGCCCTATTTTAAAACCTGCTTTGGCCCCAATAAATAATGGTGGAGGGGAGAGAGAAAGACATCAGCTAACATTTCAGCTAGGGTAGATGCATACCCTGTCCCCACTTGGAGTCTGTAGATTCAGAAGAATTAACAGAATCGTGGTCCCAAGAAGGGGGTAAACAGATAACTGTATTGAGTTGAGGGATTCAGGAGACTTCCACCACGCTGGAAAACAAGGAGGGCCAGGTGATCTTGGAGGAGGCCCCGAATTTCCAGGAGTCAGATAGCCAGAGTAAGGGTATGGAGAATGCAGCCTAACAGAATGATTTACAGGAGTCGGCTCAATTTTCTGACCAATCTCCCGAAGGAACTATGCAGAATAGAAACTCACCAAGGGAAAAAGCGGTAAGGAGAAAACCACATGTGAAAGAACCACAGGAGGAGAACTCCAAAGGAAAAAAGGTACAAAACAATTATCAATTTAGTCAGCCCGCCTTAGCAAGCTTCTGTAAAGGACTCAGAGAGTGCACCAGTGGAATTAGAAGCTGATTTTCGATCAGGGAACTTGGAGCCTGTAAACGGAAGGGAGTAGACAAACAAATTAACATCAGGGCCAGGGAGGACCCAGCAGAAAGAAGTGAATGATCACATACTCAGTGGGGATGGCAGGTCAGCAAATCTGAATACCAGAGAAAGTAGCTCCAGATGGGAGAATTTAGCAACCTTGCTCCCTAAAACAGGTTTTAATGACAAACTGGGTAATGGGGGCACACTGAATATTTCTTTTTTTTTTTTTTACTGTGCTTTTTCCCCGCCGGCAACCCTAATCCCATGAGCTGGCTCGCCCTGGGCTCAACGACCTGGACCCTCACCCTCACCCGAGGATGCCCCCCCCCAAGTAGGGCCACCAGATGCAGAACTGAAGGTGGCTGAAGGGTCAGGCAGCGAGCCCCAACTCATACGCGGGGCCAGCGGAAGTTTACAGTGAGTCCCCTTGGAGCTGGGGACGTGCAATGACGCTAGTGCCTCACGGCAGCGTCTGTCCCAGCTCCACCCAAGTTACGGTGTGGCACTGAGCTCCTGGCCTCCGCCAGAGGGCGAACAATGCCAGAACCAGTTCCCTTATCCTCCATGGAGAAGAAGAGCTGTCCTCTGGACGCTTGCTCCTTCTCCTCCTTTGCCAACCCCCGGCGGTTCGTGCCCGTTCCCAAACACAGGTCGCCAGCGTGGCGCGAGGTGTGGCATCCAGCGCTTCAACCCTCAGCACCACCGGGCTGGCAACACTGAATATTTCTGAACAGGACTACCAGAATCTTGGGGCCAAACCCCAAGAAAGGAAAAGAAAACACAGAATCAGACAGAAGAAAATACAGATGATTTTGCCAGAGATATCTTAGAAGAAATCAGAGAGGATTTGCCCAGTTGGAATTTAAAATGACTGCAGTACAAGCTAAAATAATGGATATCAAAGGGGAAGTTCATGGCCTAAATAATAGGAGGCTTTCTACAGTGGAAGACGAGGTCCCCAGTATCAACAAGCATTTGGCAATGCCGAATGTTGTCGCACTGGCATTGGCAGTGGGAGTGGCGGAGCTAGAGACGCATAGTGCTGTGATTTTGCTAATGTGTCCCAAAAGGTGATTTTGCACAGCGAGCACACCATTGAGCGCCACAGCTGTGGAAAGACGTTTTGGGCAGGCTGAGAGAAATGGCAGCTGAACCGTTGATAAGGAGATGTGCACAAATGCCAGTGGTGAAAATGTGGCATGAAAATATTGCAGATTGACGAAGTTACAAGGGTGCATGGAAACTGCGCAATGCATGCTTGCAACACAGTCATTGTATGGACTTTCCACACCAAATTTTCAACATAGGCATTTTAGGACCTCTGCTCATGAATAGTGTCACCGTCATTTCCGAAAACTGTCCCGAAAACTGATTTCGCAGAGCAACCATGCAATTCTGTGCCAGATGTGCGAAAACACATTTCAGGCAGCTGTACTGTTCATAAAGAGGTATGGAAAAATGCCAATGACGAACAGCTGGAGTGAAACTATTACAAATTCACAAAGTTACAAGCGTACGTGCAAACTGTGCAATGTATGTTCGAAAAACACGCATTGCATTGACTTTTGTTCCCAAATTTTCAACATAGGCATTTTAGGACATCTGCTAATGAACAGTGTCACTGTCATTTTCATCATGTTTCTCGAACATGGACTTTCCACAGCGACCACGCCATTCTGCGCCGGAACTGCAAAAACAGATTTTGGTCAGGATGTGAAAAATGACAGCTATACTGTTCATTAGGAGGTGCAGAAAAATGGCATTGTTGAAAATCTGGAGTGAAAATATTATAAGCCATGAATGTACGAAAGACACGCGTAAACTGTGCAACGCACACCGTAACACAGTCATTTTATGGAGTATTGTCACCAAATTTTCAACACTGGCATTTTAGGACCTCTGCTCATGAACAGTGTCACTGTCATTTTCATTATGTGTCCCGAACACTGATTTCGCACAGCAACCACGCTATTCTGCGATGGAAGTGCGAAAACACATTTCGGCCAGGATGTGAAAAATGACAGCTGCATGATTCACAAGAAGGTGTGGTAAAATGCCAATGTTGAGAATCTGGCATGAAAATATTGTGAATTCGCTAACTTACTAGCGTGCTTTGCACAGTTGCTATGCACGCTTGTAAAACAGTCATTTTTGGGATTTTTCCCACCAAATTTGCAAAATAGGCTTTTTGAGAGCCTCCCCTCATGAACAGTGGGACTGTCATTTCATTATTCAGTCCCAAAAGGTGATTCCATGCAGTGACTGCGAAATCACCTTTCGGGACTGAATAACGCCATGACAGTGCTGGAATTCATGAGAAGGGGTCACAAAAACCCCATGTTGAAAATTTGGGGCAAAAATTCACAAAAATGCCTGAGATATGCATCAAAGTTGGAAAAACCCTATTTATTCCTTTATACAGCTTACCGGCATTTCCTCAGTTCGCGGTTGGCTTTGAAGAGTGCAGAGCGTGTTCCGGTCCACGAAGATCGTCGCGCCGGACTCCAGAGGTAAGTATGGGGTGAGGGGTGGGGAGGCAGGGTGCGCAGAGGGTTGGTGAGGTGGGGAAGGCGGCGCGAGCACGAGGACCGATTTCGTTTTACAGGTGAAAAAAGAAAAAAATTGTGGGGCAGTTTTTTGCAGAATTTAGCATGCTGGGTGGGCTCCCAGCGTGCCACCTAACTGTTTGGGGGGTGTCTTGGCCGATGGGGTATTGGGCACCCACATCGGCAAACAACATGGGGAATTTATGCCGATGGGGATTAGGCACCCCTATTGCACACACAAAAAGCATGGGGATGCAGAGCCGAGGGGATTGGGCACCCCTCAGCATCAAACAATTGGGGGTTCTTTATGCCGATGGGGATTGGGCTCTCCCGCCGCACACAAGGAAAGGGGATGGGGTAAGAGCCAAGGGGGATTGGGTACCTCCCTCGGCATATCACAAATGGGGTGGGTACTTTATGCTGATGGGGAGTGGGCTCCCCCATCGCACATTCATAGGGGGCAGGGTCAGCCGACAGGGGGATTGGGCACCCCCGAAGTCGGCAGTTCGGTGGCCAGTGTGCTGCCATGTGCATAATGTTGGCGAGCACGTCAAGAAAAGGTCCGCTGCGTCTGATGAGCTTTGCTCGGATTGCAGCGGACCTTTTCTTAGATGTGCTCGCCACATTATGTATGCATGGTGTGGCGCCGGCATGCAGGCTAATTGGGGAATGTGGGACGCACCTACTGGTGCATGCCCTGCATTCGCCCAAGAGTGACCGCACCTCCAAAGCCCCAGTGTCCCAAGATGTTGGCTGCGCAAGTGCGTCAACATAAAAAGGAGCTGAGCTAAGTGGACCGGGGGGGGGGGTTGCTGTAGAGCCCAAGCAAACTGGCCACATTTAGATAAAGCTTTGCAGAATAAACTCTCTATCCTTCTTTGGAATCAAAGCAAATTTCAGAGCAACCCACCTTATTTTTACTTTTTTTGGTGCTGAAAACATTGCTGAGCAAGATGGGGAACCCTCGTAAGGAGAGACCCGCTCCGGAAGGAGCTAAGTCAAAAAATTCCTCTGGAGCCCCGACCACACGGTTGACACCGTGCCGTGATGCTAAGCCTGTTGATGTCATAGGAGAGGAAATTTTGCAAACGCTTTGCTCTAAATTTAATACACTGTGTTGCATAATTGACTTGTGTTCTACAATGTACTCTTCACCCGGGTCGCCCCTCAAAAAGGGACCTCCGGGACTCAGTGGGCCTACCCAGTCACCAAAATTAATAAATAAATAAAAATAATTGTTTGATTACCTTGGTTACAGGACTATCAAATAAATTTGACAATTTAACAAATCGGGTGACTTCCGTGGAAGCCACTGTAGAATTGGTTACAATAGCCTCTGCTGAAGCAACAAAACGAGTGGATGCAGCGATGGGAGCCGTTTCCTCTGTGATTAAAGAGAATACCCACCTGAAGTCCAGATTAGAGAGTTTGGAGAACCAGGCTTGTGCCCAAAATCTATGACTGCTATGACTAGCGGAAGGCTGTGAAGGCGACCATCTGATGCTCTTCTTACACGAATGGCTGGTGCAGCAGCTTGGAGCAGAATTTGTTCAGTGCTTCCAGAAGGCATACCAGGTCACATCTTGGGGCCGACCTGACAACCCAGAGGCACCACGAATGGTGGTGACTGTGACTGATGTAGTGGGCTCAAGAGATTACTTAGTGGTTATGGTGAGATGCAGCCAATCGCTCCTGCATAATGGCCAGCCGATTTGGATGTTCCTGGACCTTGTATATGCCACATGACAGAAGCGCAAGAAATTTGATGGGCCAGAGCAATGCTTGGGGAATTGAACATCTCCCATGGAATGATTTTCCCAGCCAGACTGAGGACTTTATCTTTATCTTTACAGATCCCACAGATGCGCTTAAATGGCACCAAAGGAATGCCACAGGACAATCCCAGGAGACTGCCAGGGAAGACTCCTTGTTGAATGAAGACATGTAAACTTTAAACCTGTTCTGCTTTTCAGGTGTTTATCTCTCTCTCTCTTCTTGCGGAGGACGGGGGGTTGTACAGTAGAAGTACCCAGGTAAGCTCTTCTGATCACTTGTGTTGTTTCAATAATGAAAAAAACAAGCATTTGTCAATGTTGAATGTTTGCTTGCTGGCATTGGCATTGGTAGTGCAGGAGTTAGAGAGCTGCATAATAAGAATGGCAGTGAAGTATTGAACTGAAGCCAACCTCACCACCACCCTGCAGAGACTGACAGGCATTGGGGTGTGCCTTTGGGTCATCAGGCTTAACGGCCACGTCATTTCACCACACCCTACCCTGCAGACACTGACAAGTGTCATGGTGTGCCTTGGGGTCTTTGGCCCTTATGCTCACCCAATTCCATCAGAAAATATGGTGAGATGGGTCCTGTATAGGAGAATGGGGTGAACTTTGGAGCCGAAGAGTCCAAGGCACACCTCGATGCCTCTCACTGGCTGCAGGGTGTGGAATGGTAAGAGCATTACAGGCGAGAATCCCAAGTCACACCCCTGATGCCTGTCAATCTCTACAGGCTGGGGCGTTATGGTCGGAAACCCTAATGCCTCAGGCGTCATTGGCATTTTCACTCCAAATTTTCAACGTGGGTTTTTGTGACCCCACCTTATGAACAGTGGCAATATCAGTTTGTTAGCTAAAAGCTGATTTTATAGCTTATGCCATTTGGCACCACAGGTGAAAACACACATTTTGAACAGGATATGAAAAATGACAGCTGTACTGTTCATGGGGAGTACAAAAATGGCAATGTTGAAATTCTGCAGTGAAAATATTAAAAAAACTGGTGAAGTCACGAGCGTGTGTAGAAAATGCGCAATGCACACCCGTAATGCAATTAGTTTGGGGATTTTTTACAGCAGATTGTCAACACAGGGATTTTGGAACCTCCGCTCATGAACAGTGTCACTGTGATTTTCTTAATCTGTCCCAAACAGTGATTTCTCACAGCGACCACGCATTTCTGCGCTGGAAGTGCGAAAACACATTTCAGCCATGGTGTGAAAAATGACAGCTGTACTGTTCATAAGGAAGTGTGGAAAAATGCCAGTGGTGAAAATCTGGACTGAAAAATATTAGGAAATCCATGAAGTTAAGAGGGTGTGAAACGGTGCAATGTAGTCGAGAATACAGTCATTTTATGGACTTTTCACCAAATTTTAACATAGCCATTTTAACACCTCTGCTCATGAACAGTGTCACTGTGATTTTCTTAATCTGTCCCAAACATTGATTTCACACAATCGACTGCATTATCAGCGCTACATGCGGAAAACACATTTGGGCAAGATGTGAGAAATGACAGCTGTACTACCTATAAGGAGGTGTAGTAAAATGGCAATGTTGAAAATCTGGAGTGAACATATTGAAAATTCATGAACTTATTGAGCGTGTAGGTAGAACAGCGCAACGATGTCAGAAAAAATCATTTTTGGATTTTTGCACTAATTATCAACATAGGTTTGGGGCCTACATCATGAACTGTGACACTCGTCGCTTCATAATCAGTCCCAAAAGGTGGTTCCGCGCAGTGACCACGAAATCACCTTTCGGGGCCGATTAATGCCATGACAGTGACAGAATTCGTGAGGTGGGGTCCCAAAAACCCCATGTTGAAAATTTGGTGAAATAATTCCCCAAAATGCCCGAGATATGCACTAAAGTTGAAAAAACCCTATTTATTTTATTATACAGCTTACCGGCATTTCTTCAGTTCGCAGTTGGCTTTGAAAAGTGCAGACGTGTTTCCGGTCCACCGAAGATCGTCGGCCTGAGCTCTGGAGGTAAGTATGGTGTGAGGCGGGGTGTGGGGAGGCAGAGTGCGCAGAGGGTGGGCACGGGTGGGTGGAATGGAGTCAGGACAGTCAGCGGGGAAGGTTTTTTCTTTAAAGGTTTTTTTTTTTTTTTAGGGAGAAGGCGACGGGACTTGTGCCACACTGGGTGGGCTCCAGCATGGCAGCTGGAAGGATGTTTAGGGGGGCCATGGAGCCGAAGGGGATTGGGCACCCCCGTCTGCCTTAGGAACTGTTTCCACGCTGGGGTGGGCTCCCAGCGTGGCACTCGATAGTCTCTTGGGGGGGGGAGAAACAGTGGAGCTGACAGGGGATTGGGCACCCCATCAGCCATACAGACTGCTGCCATGCTAGGGTGGGCTCCCAGCGTTGCAACTGGAACTCTGTTGGGGGGGCGCAGCACAGCCGATGGGGGATTGGGCACCCCCATCGGCTATACAGTGTGTGCGTGGGGGGGAGCACATGAGCATGCAATATGTGTGCGGGTGCTTGTGTGCGTGTGGGAGGCGTGCATGAGCATGCAATATCTTATCACTGCTCACTGAAGCGTAGCTCTCCCTTTCAACTGTACGGCACTGCATTTTCGGATCATGGCACTATGTTTCTTGCACATACGTGCAAGCAAACATAAAAATTGTCATACTGGGATTGTAAATACATCCCCCGAGTTTTACATGCTAATTTGTATTGGGAGGGCATTGTTTTATTATTTTTTTTGTTTGTTTTTTAATTATTTTTCCCCGGTTGCAGCCTGCGGGCCTCTCTTAGGCATCCTGGCCTATCCTGCCCACCTGAGGTCTCCCCATCCTGAGCCTCCTCTCTCGCCCCCTCCACTGCAGCTTGTACCCCCTGCTTAACCCCTCTGGGGTGGGGCTGCCACTCCTTTTGGCACTCTGAAGGTCTGGACTTGTTGCAGGTGAGGACCCGGGCGGAGGAACTGGAAGGCCGGGTGGGTGGGATCTGGCGGTGGGCATGGGGGTCAGGTGCCATTGCCTATGCCACAGAGCTGGGTGTTTCCTTGTTCTGGAGTGCTTCCCCTTCCTTCCCAGTGCTGTGGATGTGCAATGACGTCTAGCACCGGTGTGCGTGCTCCTGCACATATCGGCAAAGATGCTTGCCCACCACGCTTTCTCCTGCCTATGCGAGTGCTCCCTGAGTGCAGTAGCCCCTGCTTCCACAAGGTGTCACTGATGCTGGGAGACGCATCTCACCCCTACCCCAGGAGATGAGAGGAGAGCAGTCGTCAGACGCTTGATCCTCTCCTCCCCTGCCAGCCCCCGGAGACCTGAGCTCGCTCCCGAACCCGGGTCGCTGATGTGACGCAAGGTGTAGCATCCAGCACCTCAACCCTCAGCACTACCGGGCCAGCGAGGGCACTGTTTTAACCTTCAACTGATCATTGATGTGCAAGTTTTCTCTCTTTAATGGTGCCTATTTAGTAGCTGTAATTCAGGACAGCACTGACTTTCTTGTTCAGTGGTTCTAATGGTTGAAAGAAGTTGGTAGCGTGATTGGCCAAGGACGAGCAGCTGACCGTGGATTAAATTTACTATTTAATCCACAGTTAGACTGCCTGAACTCCTTAGCTAGATAGGAATGCAGTGATCAGTCCTGGCCGAGGAAATCCCTACCTGGCTCACAGAATTCACAGTCGAGCGGCAGCCATTGCTGTGTAGTAAAGCAAGCGGTACAGAAGGAAGGTACTGGCATGGAGGTGAACTTAGAGGAGATGAGAGCAAGAGTGAGCATATACCTGGTATGGTGCCTGAACCTCTGCCACATGTGCAGGTGGATGTCATCTAGTACAGCGATACTGTCAGTGCTATTCACCTTGTAGTCTCCCAGTGCTGTGGCAGAAAGGTGATCAGCAGGTAGTAGCATCAGCAGAAAGGCATCAGAACATACTGTGTATCGGGACACATATCGGCAGTACTGTACAGGCATCCATAGTAGCAGTAGTAGTCAGGTCCTATGGTATCTTGTCAGGTTGTCAGTGGCATCGGGCAGCAGTATCTTGTAAGGAATGCTTTCTTTGCCAGAGAGACACAGAAAGTGGCCCAAGTTTGGCAGTGTTGTGCACTGTGGTAGTGTACAAGTACCGTGGCAGAGCCGTCTTTGTTGGACACTGGCAGAAGGGCAGAAGCAGCACAGGACGGCAACAGTAGACAGCTCCTGCAGTGTCCTGTCAGGTTGTCAGTGGCAGTGGTCAGTAGTATCTTGCAAAAAATGCTTCCTGTGTCTTGCAGGAGTGTTCTGAACTGCCCCGTGTTGGTGGTAATGGGGGGCGGGAGATAGGAGAGAGAAACACAGATGAGAGGGAGAACTAGCCTGATATACAGAGCACAACATGAGCAGTAAGGGTGCTGAGAGTATCGTATCAGAAGAACGTCTGCCACATATGCCTCTCATACCATGAAGTGCTCTGAGATTGCCACTGTTGGACAGCATGGTACTGTACCAGCAATATGGCAGAGTGACCATGGCAGACAGTGAGAGAGGGAGTGCAACCAGGACCAGCAGTTCGCTGTCCAGTCCCCAGATTGCCCCCCACCACCAGTGACGATAGACACTGTCCCCTCATTTCTCCTGGCATATCCCAGCCAGAGAGAGAGAGAGAGAGAGAGACCCCAAGCGAATGGGGAGTGCAAGAACAACAAGAGGACGAGTGAGTGAGAATGTGAACAGCATTTGTTCTGTGGCTGTGTGTCAGATATGTGTGGTGCCTTACATCACAAAGTACTGAGGAAGGTGTCTGTAATTGTGGCACCCTAGTTGCTTGTTGCTGGGTTCCCGAGGATGAGAGCCCCCGAGAGAGAGAGCAAGAGAGAGAGAGACGGAGACTTTCAAAACAGAATTCCTTCTCTCTGTCTCTGTGACAGGGAACTGTATTATGTGTGTGCCTGTCATTGGGAACTGACATCTCTGTCTCTGTCGGTCTGTGTAAGCTCATGACAGGCACTTGTGGGCTCGGCAGTGCATCTGTCTGTCTGTCGTGGGGGAGAACAGTGAACCACATAGGAAGTGTAACCAAGTATATTATGCACAACAAATGTCAGAAATCATGTCAATAGTGGTTTCTGACATTTTTCTGTGCAATAAAGCAATCACATATTCAGTTATTTGTTAGGGACTACTTTTCAAGTCGTCAGGATACAGTAACATTTTCTGTAGTTAAACTGGAAAAAAACAACTTTCTGGAGTTTTTTAACATTTGTAAACATAATCCATGTTATAAGCGCAATAACCCACTACAGGGTATGGGCTTCTAAGCATTTAATCTACACCTGGGGTGCTGTGAGGACACTTGGCCTGTGCCTCGTGCCTCACAACACATCCCAGGCATGGATTAAATGCCTATAAAACCATATCCTGTTGTGGGTTATTGCTAACTTAGTTCAAGTAATACTACATAATACCACACATTACTATATGCTAAATTTGCTAAATTAATGATTACTTAATAAGCCTTTGGAGTCTTCTATCTATGTCTGGGTTGCATAACGAAGTGCATTAACTAAGATAAAGCATGGTGGATCTTCCTGGACCCCTTAGGGGTGAAGAGCTTTCGGATCATGGACTAATGACTTTTCTTTGCTAATACCATGCAGCTCATGGACTCAATCGCAGTTTATTTTGAGTATCTGAATAATAGATGGATTTAAAGTTCTGTTTACCCCCAAATGATGTATCTTTTAGCATTTACTGGTTGATCTGAATGTATTAAGTGGAAGATGTAGTAGTAGAAGTAATTGTTCGTAGCAATCAAGAAAAGGATAGCCCAGTTGAGCCAAGGCTCATTTGCAATGGGGTTCTTCATACATACATCATACATACAAGGTTACAATAGCCATTTAAATACAAATTTAAATACAAGTGGAAGGGATTAATATGCATTTGACAGTTTCAACATTTACAAAAGGTAGTATCATAATAGAGGATACATATCCAAAACAAAACTCAAGTTAGCACTTTTTACAATTACTGCAGCAGGTTTTAGGGAAAGTGGAAGCATTTAAGTACCAGGATTTTATCTGGTTCAGGATATACCTCTGTAACCCCCCTGCAAATGGGGGTTCCCAGAAGACTTCCAGGAGCTTGCTTGAATGCTCCGAGCCTGAATGGTGTTTGCCGTTTAAGCCATTTATCTGTGAGTGTTTTTAGAACCTCTGGTACTGTCTCTTTAAGAGCTGTCTGCTTGCAGACATAATTAGTTTGTATGGGAGGGACTGTGTGTTTCTCTGCTTGAGTCCCACTCCAGCTGCTGCCAGTTCACTCCGTTTTTGCAGTCACTAGGAGTGCAAAGAGAACCTATCTGAAAGATGTAACTGTTTGCCAGAAATCGTTTAGAGTAATAATGAAAATACAGTTTGTCTAACCTGCTTTTCTTTGCAATCAGAACTGTGTTTGCCTAGTTCCCTATTCTAGTTTTGAACTGCTGAACTGGACCAATCAGTGTGGGTTAAGGGAGCTCTAAAATGGTGCCTGTGGACGAATCAGAACTTGGACTCGTAATCTTAGCCAGCCACAAGAGGATTGTATGGGCAGTGACTCTGGGAAATGTAGTTTGGACGTCGGCGCCTTTTTTGCACCAACAGGGGGAGTCTATTGTGAGTGACAACCAATCCAGCCAAGAACTGGGAGGAACTCAAAGGAAGTGCCCGGTTTTGTCTACTGGAGTTTTCAGTTTAGCTCTGGCAGTGAAGAGGGAAGGAGCCCTGTGCTCCTTCAGTGCGCAGTTTTAGTCGGGAAACGCATGTAAGGCCCCAAGTTTCGGTCTGCAGCTTGTGCAAGTGCTTGTTTGGACTGAATCTGACTTGTGAAGAGAATCAAGGAGATCTGAAAAGTAGAAACCAGGCTCACCCTGTAGAAGACTGGAGAAATTGCTGAATCGTGCTCGGTCTGTCAGGAACTGAATCTGCTATGTGTTCTCCCTGGTACCGTGCAGTAATTGTGATCGGGATAGAGAAGCAGCCTGCCTGGTATAGTACTTTTTTTCCCATATAAATGTGTGTAGTGCTAGTGGGGACTCGCGTTTCAAATCCCCTGTACAGTGAATTGAGTGCATGAAGCTGCAAGTAAACCCCAGCTTAATCCAGACTACATCCATTTGCTCTGAACTGCCTTGGGGTCCAGTCACAAGGACCTTGTCCACATGGTCTGCTCCACCTGGCAATCCAGGACAATCTGCCTTCCATTCAGTTTCAGCATTGAATTTGTGAGTACAAATCAGGGTAGCTCCCTGCCATCATCTAATTGCAAGTGTTCCATCTGATTACTTTTCCTTTCTTTCTCCACGAACTGAGCCTACCGGCTCCGGATTACAATTTGGGTATTGTGCATGCATTTTCCATCTTCAGGGCCCCAACCAGCTGCACCAAATAGGCTAGCCTTTTATTGCCTGGGTACCCAGTAAGAGTGACATTAGGGACATTTGGGATTCGGAAATATGTGCACAGTACTGTGATTATTAATGCGTTTAAACTAATTAACCTGATTTCCCCCTGTCCTTGTTATATCCCCCTAAATAAATCAGATCTGTTTGTTTCAGCAAAGTTACACTGCCTGAGGTATTTGTCTATGTTAAAGTACTGTACTGTGGTTTTTGCATTGTATTTGGGCACCTTTTGGGCAGACTGGATGGGCCTTGCGGTCCTTATCTGCCGTCAACTTCTATGTTTCTATGTTTCTATGTATCATCCTGTTTTACAGGGAGTCCCCGGAGTCACGCTGACTGAACCAGTCCTGGGGGTAAGTGTATACTGTGAAGGTAATTCTGATATATTGTGTGGGCCACTAGTGGGAAGAAAGGGGGGTCGCAGTGTCCCAGAGGGCTGTGACCAAGTTAGTTTAACGATTGCAAACCCTGACCTCTGGGTGGAGGCACCCGCCTTCGAATCCAGGCCCCTCCACCTGTTAGTGGCAAATCAGGCAGGGGTAGTAGCCCTTGGGATAGCGCCACCTAGGGGTTACATCTTGGAGGCTCACCGCTGGGATTAGTGTCCTCTAGTGGCCACATTTACGAATTACTGTAAAAAAATAGATGGGTACCCCAACAGAAGTGGCTGTACACCAGCTGGTGAAGTGGTGTACTGGGGAGGAGATCGACCCCTAAAATGCTATACTTATCTTGGATATCCCACTGGGTACCAGTACGGACACTGTAGAGGGAGTACTTTCCAAGGTTGAATGTTTACGAGACCCTGTGGTAGAGGGACGACAGGCTGATCTGCTCACCCAAACTTTCATGGCCCTAATAGAGTGTAAGGACCCTGTAGACAGTTCTAAAGTGCCACAGACTGTTACCCCCGGGGACACCCTCACTGTCTGGAGAGTGATAATCAAAGACAGTAAAGACCCCAAAGAGAATGAGCCTCCCCCATTATCTGAAACTTTTGAGGAGAAATTTGCTAAATTGTTGTTGGGGGAAGGGAAAACTGTGGAGGATTTAAAGAAACTATTATTGCCACCTGAGAACGTTCCTCCACCAACACCCTCTTCCCATCCAGCACCCGTTATTGCCCCTCCTTCTGTGCCAGTTAAGCCCCCATGTCTGTACCTGCCAATAGTCATGACTCTTACCGAGGTTGAGAATTTTCTCCGGCACCCTCCCCACCCCACAAGGGGAGGATGATTGGGAGACCTGGATAGACTGTGTTGCCCCTTTGGTATCTGAGTGGCAGTGTGCAGAGGCTGAGAAACGGAAAATAATCCTAGAGAGCTTGAGAGGTACAGCTCTGGAAGCCATTAAGTCTTTGAGGTCCACAAACCCTGAGGCATCTGCCTAAAAGTACCTAACTGCACTTGAATGCAATTTTGGGAGTATTGAGTCAGGAGAGAGCTTGATGTGGAAGTTTCAAGGTACAAAACAATGGCCAGGGGAAAGTTTATCTGCATATGTTACTTGTCTGGAAGGAGCGCTACAGAGGGTCTACCGGAAAGGGGGGGTGGCCGCCAGTGACTTCAACCATGTGAGGTTGAGGCACATATTGCAACATGCAAAGCACTCAAAATTGCAGCTCCTTCAGTTGAGGCTTCAAGACAGGAGAGATAACCACTGGATCATTGTGATTTGATGAAAGAAATCTGGGAAGTTGAGGAGGAGGAGGATTTCTCAGAGCCCCGGGTAGTTGTAGCTGTTATAACCTCTGCTCCAAGGGCGGGGTCGGCTGCTGATGGCCAGGGATCACCGGAAACCCATGATGAAAGTCAAGGATTAAGTGCCTGCCAAGCGGGGATGGCTGTAAACACCCTGCACTGGAGGAGTTGCTGAGGGAGATTAGGAAAGTAACAGACAGTCTCATCATGAAGGATACTCCTAGAGCACGGGCACTGACACTTGCCCGACTGCTTCTGCTATGGGGGTTGGGGTGCCCACCCAGGCACCTCATGTTGACAACAGTTCAAAACTTGATGCATTGACTATGGAAGTGAGGGAACTGAAGAGATGTCTCCAAATGTCCAACCCACCGCTGGCTGAGGTGGCACCAAGGTTTTCTATCGATAGTACCCATGCCGCAACCCCTACAGTGATGCCTCAGTCACCCCAAACTTCAGCAGATATATTTTTCCATAATTGTGGGAAGGATGGGCACATGAAGAGGGAATGCCGGTCTCAGAAAGACTTAGAGAGAGTGGTGAGCCGGCTACAAGGACAGCTTCGGAGAACAAGTCAGTGGTTAAGAGGTGCACGAAATAGTCCCAGCGAGGGTCCCAAAAATGCTAACTCACGTCCCTCTGTGGCAAGGTCAGTTGCCCAGGCCCCCGCTACCGCCTCTCCAGACTGGTCCAGAATAGTGGGTCCCTCCATGGAGACCACTGTAAAGGTGAATGGAGTGTCTACAAGAGCTGCATTAGACAGTGGCTCCCAAGTGACAATTATGTTCCAGGATTGGTATCAGAAGCATTTGTCAGACGTACCCTTACAACCATTAGAAGGACTGCATGTATGGGGGTTAAGTGGGAAGGCCTACCCCTACTCCGGATATATCTGAATTTGGCTGTCTTTCCCCATCTCTGTGGTTGGAATGGCAGAGCAAGTAGAGACCCTGGCCTTAGTGGGTCCCCCTACTGGACTGTATGATGGGGTTCCTTTACTAATTGGGACTAATGCACATATGTTTGGATGGCTGGCACAGTTGTGTTATGAAAAACAGGGGCCAAGGGCTGGTAGAGCTTTAAGAATTCCGGCCTTGATTAAGAAGGCCTATGAGGAACAGAGAGATGTTGAAACAGTAGAACCAGAGGAACTGGTTGGAATTGTCTGGAAGAAGGATCCCGAGTCTCTGATCTTGGCACCAAATGCCCAGTGTACCTTACAGGGAGAGGTCCGTATCAGAAAGGATGTCAAGAATAAAATATTAATGTTGGATACACCAGGCGATGGAAAATTGCTGGAGGGACTGCTGGTCAAGCCTAGTATTTTGCCTGCTAGAGCCCATGCTTATGCCGGAAGGGTAATGGTTCAAGTTCATAATGTGTCTGACAGAGAGATTCGAGTAAATAGAGGTTGCACCCTGGCTAATGTGCATTGTGCAGACACTGCAGTGCTACCCAGCAGCAAGAGTTCAGGAAAGAATGACAGAGTAACGCCTGACTTGTTTGATTTTGGTGACTCCCCGTTGCCAGCTGAATGGAAAGTGAGGATCAGTGAGAAGCTTGCCCAGAGAGACCAGGTGTTTTCTTTAAAGGAATGGGACATAGGATGCGCACAAGGAGCTGAGCACCATATCCGGCTGCATGACGAAAGACCATTTCGTGAGAGGTCTCGACACCTGGCACCTGCTGACATAGATGATGTGAGACGGCATCTGCAAGAGATGTTAGCTGCTGGTGTAATACAAGAATCCAGAAGCCCCTATGCTTCCCCCATTGTGGTAATGAGGAAAAAGAATGGGACAGTAAGGATGTGCGTGGATTATCGCACCTTAAACCGGCGGACTATCCCTGATCAGTACACAATGCCCCGCATTCAGGATGCTTTGGACTGCCTAAACAGGAGCAAGTGGTTCTCTGTGCTGGATCTCCGCAGTGGATACTACCAGATCCCGATGGCCCCAGAGGACCATGAGAAGACAGCCTTCATCTGTCCGCTTGGCTTCTATGAATTCTTGAGGATGCCTCAAGGGATTTCAGATGCCCCAGCCACTTTTCAACAATTGATGGAGCGTGCAGTGGGGGACATGAACTTACTAGAGTGCCTGGTATACCTAGATGATGTTATTGTGTTTGGCAGCTCACTGGAGGAACATGAGAGCAGATTATTTAAGGTATTGGACCGACTGGAAGACTTTGGCCTTAAACTGTCCATTGATAAGTGTCAATTCTTTCAAACATCAGTAAAGTATGTGGGACACATAGTATCCACCGAGGAATAGAGACCAACCCAAGTAAAGTTGAGGCCTTGACCACCTGGCCACAGCCCAAAAAGCTAAAAGAACTGCAAAGATTCCTGGGATTCTGTGGTTATTATCGGCGTTTCATCAAGAACTATTCAAGAGTGATCCGCCCTTTACTTAACCTTACTCAAGGGTATCCCCCAACCCACAAAATATACAAAAAGTCAGCGTCCCTCAAGACTGAAAGAATGTATTTTCATCCAAGTGAAGTATTTGGAGCCCGCTGGACTCCTGATTGTGAGACTGCTTTTCATGAGATCATATATCAACTTACCCATGCTCCAGTGCTGGCCTATGCCGATCCAAGAAAACCTTATGTCCTGCACACTGATGCTAACTTGCAAGGGTTGGGGGCTGTGTTGTACCAAGAGCACGAGAATGGCCTGAGACCAGTGGCCTTTGCCAGTAGAAGCCTGACCCCATCCGAAAAGAACTATCCTGTACATAAGTTAGAGTTTCTAGCTTTGAAGTGGGCTATTGTTGACCAATTCCATGAATACTTGTATGGGGCTAAAATACGAGTAAAAACTGACAATAATCCTTTGACCTATGTGCAGACCTCAGCTAAGTTGGATGCCACTGGCCATAGGTGGCTTTCTGCATTATCTACATACGACTATGCTGTTGAATACCGAGCAGGCCTGAACCACATAGATGCTGATGCTCTCTCCCAGAGGCCTGTTCCCCAGAATGATTGGGTCATATTGTCAGAACCTGATATTCGGGCACTCTGCCAGAAGTTTGACAGGGAGGAACAAATGTCCACAGACGCAGTGGACTGCATGGTGGATTGCTTGGGACCCTCTGAGAATTGCATACCTGCTGCTTATTGCCATGTTTCTGCAATAGACATTGGTGCACTGCCTCAGCTGGACAATGACAGTATTCGTCAGGCTCAATCCGGCGATCCCATGATCAAATCAGCTTTAGAAGCCCTCTATGCAGGAAAAGATGTGTCCAAATTACGCTCCACTGATTTGGGAACTGCACTGTTATACAAAGAAGGTCCTAAGTTGAAACTGATCAATAAACTGTTATACAGAGAAACAGTAGACAGAGGGGGACAAGTAGACAAACAACAACTAGTGCTGCCCACTGCCTTCGAGACTCAGTACTGAGGTCCTTGCACAACCACATGGGGCACCTTGGTATAGACAGAACACTTGACTTTGTGAGATCCAGATTCTATTGGCCTAAGATGGGGGCTGATGTGAGCAACACATTCGAACTTGTGGTCGCTATTACAGAGGAAAACTTTTGCCCCAGAGGGCTCCCTCTTGTTAACATCACCACCAGTGCACCCATGGAGCTGGTCTGTATTGATTTTCTGAGTTTGGAGTCAGATCAAAGAAATATCAGTAATGTGCTGGTGGTCACTGACCATTTTACGAGATATGCCCAAGCTTTCCCACCAAAGACCAGAAAGCATCCACTGTGGCCAAAGTACTTGTAGAAAACTTTTGTTCACTATGGGCTCCACAAAGAATCCATTCTGATCAAGGGAGGACTTTGAGAGTCGCCTGATCAAAGAGATGCTTTCTGTGGGGAGTGCAAGTCCAGAACCACTTCTTACCACCCCCAGGGGGACCCACAGCCTGAACGTTTCAACCACACTTTGCTAGATATGCTAGGCACCCTACACCCAAAGGACAAGCCTAGATGGAGCCAACAAATTAGCACCCTGGTACATGCTTATAACTGCACCAAAAGTGATGCCACTGGGTTGTCCCCCTACCACCTAATGTTTGGAAGAGAAGCTCGACTGCCGGTAGATGTGTGTTTTGGGTCTCTCCTGATGGGGTTCAAGCTGACAACTATTTACAGTATGTGCAAAAGTTAAAGGCCCAGCTAACTCATGCATACCAACTGGCTCAAACCATGGCTGCCAAAAGAAATCTGGCCAACAAAGAAAGGTATGATAAAAAGGTGAAAGCACAGGAACTCCAGGAGGGACATCGGGTATTGCTAAGAAATCTGGGACTGCATGGCAAACACAAGATTGCTGACAGATGGCACCATCTCCCTCATATTGTAGTGGGCTAACTAGATGATCTGCCAGTGTACAAAGTAAGGCCTGAGAATAATTCAAAAGATGTAAAAACAATGCATAGAAATCATTTACTGCCCATTGGACAAATCTTGATTGAGTCTGAGCCCCCAGAAGATGTCCCCTCTGGACCAGTGACTAGAGCTGCTGCTAAGAAAAGATCAAGAACGCCTGCACCTACAGATGCTGAGTTAAAGTGTTCCCCACCACAAGTCCCAGTTGACCATGACTGTCAGTCCATATCAGAAGAAAGTGAGTGTGACTTTGAATACTACCCTTCTTATGAACTGAGTCAATTATTTCAGGGCAATCCCCTAGTCAATACTGGAGATGAAGCTGGGCCTTCTGGACTGTCTAAGCCCCCAGCTTCGTCCCTGGAGCCAATGTTCCCAGAAAGTGAAGTGCAAAGCATCAAGTCAGATGAAATGGAATCATTGTGTATGGTAGAACTGTTTGAGCTTTCAGGGGAGGAAAATGATGGACTAGGACAGACTGGTGATACACCAGAACAAGAAGAGTATTTTGAGTGCCCTGACGGTCCACTGCCAGTGTCTGAAAGCTCTCCATGTAAGCCAAATGTTGTGGACAGAGACTGTAACTCCTGGAGCTGAAAGTGCCCCAAGTTCTAGCCTCTCTACCCCCATGGAGACCCCTGACAAGTGAGGACAATGCTGAAAATGAGCTCGAGTGCAGAGACTGTAACAATTCCTCTAGAAAGACTGGTCGAGCTGTAAAGCCTGTGGTGCACCTCAGTTATGATTCACTTGGGAGGCCTGCGGACTTGTCTCTCAATGTTGTCCATAAGGGAGTGTATGTGTCCCCGAGCTCATTGCCCAAACTGAGCGTCAGTGCTAACTCCAAGTTACTTGTGTTGCCCTCTAGATATGGTGCCCTTGCCCCGTCCAGCCCCAAGGTAGCTGATAGGAAAGGGGCCCCTCTCTTCAGGTTTCATGTACAAGAGGTAATAACCTGAGTTATGGTACAATGTGTGTGTAATACTGTGTAAAGAGTGACGTACTGCAACGTTTCAGAATTGTGTTCCTGGTAAAGTGATATACTGACTGATGATTACATGTGTGAGCCTAATGCAAATGTATATGGTTGCAGTTGAAACTTATGGGGGTACTTGCTTGACATGGACGTCAAGTTTTCCCAGGCCAGGAAGGGTGTAACCACCCCTGCAAATGGGGGTTCCCAAAAAACTTCCAGGAGCTTGCTTGAATGCTCCGAGCCTGAATGGTGTTTGGCATTTAAGCCATTTATCTATGTGTTTTTAGAGCCTCTGGTACTGTCTCTTTAAGAGCTGTCTGCTTGCAGACATAATTAGTTTGTATGGTGGGGACTGTGTGTTTCTCTGCTTGAGTCCCACTCGAGCTACTGCCAGTTCACTCCATTTTTGCAGTCACTAGGAGTGCAAAGGGAACCTATCTGAAAGATGTAACTGTTTGCCAGAAATCATTTAGAGTAATAATGAAAATACAGTTTGTCTAACCTGCTTTTCTTTGCAATCAGAACTGTGTTTGCCTAGTTCCCTATTCTAGTTTTGAACTGCTGAACTGGACCAATCAGTGAGGGTTAAGGGAGCTCTAAAATGGTGCCTGTGGATGAATCAGAACTTGGACTTGTAATCTGAGCGAGCCACAAGAGGATTGTATGGGCAGTGACTCTGGGAAATGTAGTTTGGACTTGGCCTTTTGCACCAACAGGGAGTCTATTGTGAGTGACAGCCAATCCAGCCAAGAACTGGGAGGAACTCAAAGGAAGTGCCGGTTTTGTCTACTGGAGTTTTCAGTTTAGCTCTGGCAGTGAAGAGGAAGGAGCCCTGTGCTCCTTCTCGCTGTGCGCAGTTTTAGTCGGAAACGCTGTGTAAGGCCCCAAGTTTCGTCTGCAGTTGTGCAAGTGCTTGTTTGGACTGAATCTGACCTGTGAAGAGAATCAAGGAGATCTGAAAAGTAGAAACCAGGCTCACCCTGTAGAAGACTGGAGAAATTGCTGAATCACGCGGTCTGTCAGGAACTGAATCTGCTGTGTGTTCTCCGGGTACTGTGCAGTAATTGCGATCGGGATAGAGAAGCAGCCTGCCTGGTATAGTACTTTTTTTTCCCATATAAATGTGTGTAGTGCTAGTGGGGACTCGCGTTTCAAATCCCCTGTACAGTGAATTGAGTGCATGAATCTGCAAGTAAACCCCAGCTTAATCCAGACTACATCCATTTGCTCTGAACTGCCTTGGGGTCCAGTCACAAGGACCTTGTCCACATGGTCTGCTCCGCCTGGCAATCCAGGACAATCTGTTTTCCATTCAGTTTCAGCATTGAATTTGTCAGTACAAATCAGGGTAGCTCCCTGCCATCATCTAATTGCAAGTGTTCCATCTGATTACTTTTCCTTTCTTTCTCCACGAACTGAGCCTCACCGCTCCGGATTACAATTTGGGTATTGTGCATGCATTTTCCATCTTCAGCGCCCCAACCAGCTGCACCAAATAGGCTAGCCTCTTATTGCCTGGGTACCCAGTAAGAGTGACATTAGGGACATTTGGGATTCTGAAATATGTGCACAGTACTGTGATTATTAATGCGTTTAAACTAATTAACCTGATTTCCCCCTGTCCTTGTTATATCCCCCTAAATAAATCAGATCTGTTTGTTTTGGCAAAATTACACTGCCTGAGGTATTTGTCTATGTTAAAGTATTGTACTGTGGTTTTTGCACTGTATCATCTTGTTTTACAGGGAGTCCCCAGAGTCACGCTGACCGAACCAGTCCTGGTGGTAAGTGTATACTGTGAAGGTAATTCTGATATATTGTGTGGGCCACTAGTGGGAAGAAAGGGGGGTCACAGTGTCCCAGAGGGTTGTGACCAAGTTAGTTTATTTATTGCAAACCCTGACCTTTGGGTGGAGGCACCCGCCATCGAATCCAGGCCCCTCCACCTGTTAGTGGCAAATCAGGCAGGGGTAGTAGCCCTTGGGATAGTGCCACCTAGGGGTTACACCTCTATTGTCTAACTTTAGGCAATGTGATAGATTGTTCCAGATCCTGGGACCTGAGCTGGTTTTGCTCAAATTACATTTAGCAGTTTTAAATACTGGGATCTGAAGTTCTATAATTTCAGCCGTTCTGAGATTCCTTTTCTGTCACGTTTGAAATAGGTTTTCAAGATAAGTTGGGGTTTTCTTTAGCAGAGTTCGATATATCAAATGAGAAACATGTAAGTTTCTGCTTTCATTCACGCTTAGCCAGCCCAGTGTATGGTACAAAAGGCAATGATGTATTAGTTGTGGTACATCCAGTATAAATCGTGCAAATCTATTATACATTACATCTAGCTTCCCAATTCCTTCCCATTTGCTCTTCCATATACTGTGTCCCCATAATCAAACAATGGTATAATCATTGTATTCACAATATACTGTCTTGCTTCTGCAGGAATACATTTTCTAATTCTATACAATGCTCCTAATCTAACATTCAGTTTTTTTGTCAGATAGTCTATGTGAACATCCCACTTTCACTGGGAGTCTAACCAGACTCCCAAGTATTTGTAGGAGCCCACTTGCTTCAGAATGGAACCAGTTAGAGTTTAAATTTGTAATGATTGATTTAGTTTGTTTATTCCCAGATATCGTCGTCTACAATTTTTTTGTCATTTAATATTAATCCATGGGCCGCAAAATATACCTGTATTCTATCAAAATCCCTTTGTAAACTTCCTTGAAAATCTAATACTGTTTTACCCTGTGTATAAACTATAATATCATCCACGTACAGATGGTGTTGGCCCTTCTTTACAAGTGGGTCAATCCCCACTATGTGTATATATTAAATAATATCATATAATACTGACCCTTGTGGGACACCAAATCTAATGTCCTCAAAGTGGGACCTGTAATTCCCCAGGGTAACCTGCTGTGTTCTATCCCTTAAGTACTTCTCAAACCAATGTAGTAAGAGGAGTGGCGTCCTCATGTTGCTGTATGTATCCTTTAGTGATATCAGATGCTAGTGAATGTAACTATATGTTTGCTTTATAACCAATAAACGTAAGGTTAAAAAAAAGGAGCTAGGCCAGCCCGGTGGTGCTGAGGGTGAGGTGCTGGATGCAACACCTGCGCCACACCAGCCCCGTGTTTGGGAATGAGCATGGGACACCGGGGGTCGGCCGCGGAGGGGAAGGATGGAGCGCCCAATGACTGCTCTCCTTCTCCAGGGTGGGTTAGCTGCATGCTCTTGGTTCAATACCGCCATCTAGGGGAGCCCGGGTGGAAGGTGCAGTAGGTGGAGAAGCAGTAAGGACATTGAGTAGATGTCAGCAGAGGGGTGGAGCTGGAAGCTATTTTCAGCACGCCTCCTAACTCATAGGCCTTCATTGCATGCCGACGTCTGGGGAAGAACAAGGGAAAAACACCTCACTCTCTCCTAGGTGATGACACCTCACTGGGGGGATCTCCAGGCTTGTCAGACAGACTCTGTTGCACCAATTCCATGACATGGTATGTTGGTTTGAGGAGGTAAGCATGGGGGGGTCCCTCCTCACCCCTACCCAGGGGTATTCCGGGGATAAAATAGTGTGGAACCGTGTGCTCTAGGGGCAGAGTACGATGGGAGTGGGGGCTGCAGGAGAGGATATCTGAGAGAGTGGAGAGAGGAGGCAGGGAAGGTGTATAAATACAAGGTAAAAAAAAGAAGCTAAGCTCACAAAAAGGAGAGCTTACTAAAATTCAAGACAAGATAATGGACCTTGAATGGAAATCTCGGAGAGACAATTTAAAAATGTTAGGTCTCCCAAGGGGGAATGAAAAAAAAGATATTCTGGGTAATTGCGAAAAATGATTTAATGAAATGTTGTACAACAAGTTCCCAGAAGAGAAAACTGAATTGGAGAGAGCTTATAGATGACTGGCAATACGGAATTCTAGTTTTAAATATCCGTGGGTAGTCTTTGTGAAGTTCCATAGATATCAGCACAGGAAGAGTATACTGAAAGGGGCTAAAAAGAAAAAAAAAAACATTAACAATTCAAGGTAGCCAAATTTCTATAGTCCCAGATATTGGTCCTGAACTTCAAAAGAAACGGGATGCCTATAGAGACATTGAAAAATTCCTATGGGAAAAATGGGTCCTGTTTTCTCATCCTACCCCCTCCTCATTGAAAATAATCTAGAAGGGCAAAGTAAAAATAGTGGAAACTCTTAAAAAGCTGACGACTATGTTTATTGAATTTTGAATGTGGGGCCCGGAGAATGAGAAGACTACCACAGATTATTGGGCCAAATACCCTATGGTGGAAAGGCTAATAAAATTATTTTTTTTCTTTGTAACATTTGCATGTATACACAACATAATTGGGAGTTAGTTAGAAAGTCCAGGCAAGGGGGAGAATAACAAAAAATAAAACAGAATGAACAGTGGGTGTTCAGAGCTCAGGAACTGGCTGCAAACTGGGGAATGTAGGCTCCATTTTGTTTTGAATGGTCAAGACTAGGGTCTGCAGAGATATGGACTACCTGGTTAGGGGGAGGGATAAGGGGAGGAACATGGGGTAAAAAGCAGCTAGGGGAACAGATGGGGAAAAGCACTTGGGGCATTAGGAAAGACTACAGGAAACAACTAATTTCAATCCTCCAGGTTAGGTACAGGAATAAACTAATTTCAATCCTCCAGGTTAGGTTGTTAGCTAGTGGGACATATTGTGGGAGAGAGAGTGTGGATCTTTGAAGACATGCAGATGGGTATGTCAGGTTATTTGGAATGGCAGGATTTAATGTATTAAACTAGAATATAAATGGTGTGAAGAATCCGATTAAAAGGAAAAGTATCATTTCATATATTAAAAAAACATAAGACTGATTGTCTTATGTTGCAGGAAACCCATTTAACAGATTTGGAGTTTAACACATTTTGCGGGCTCGGGGGGAATTCCATACTGGCTCAGATTATAAGTCAAAGGGTGTTGCCATTATTTTTGCCAAAAAGCAAAACATAGAAGTGTTAGACAAAGTTATAGATAAAAACAACAGATACATTATTTTACAAACTAAAATTAATAATATAAATATGACATATGCCAACCTATATGACCCAAACAAAGATTCTCCAGATTTTTTTGCAGAATTTTTTACAAAGAACTCTTAGTTCCCACAGCCTATGATTATAGGGGGGATTTTAACAGTGTGTTGAACGCTTCTATGGACAGATCTGGGACCCACTTGATCCTATCAAAGGCAGCTGTCATTTTAAAAAGCAAGGAAGCACTGGGGCTGGTGAATATTTGGAGATGTAAAAATGCACATAGTTATGAATACTCATACTTCTCTCCACATTTCCAATCTTACTCTAGGACAGACTGGTTAATAGCTTCCTTTAACTTATTACAAAAAATTAAAAATAACTTCTATTTTCTATGAAGGAATAACTTTATCCGACCATTCAGTTCTAAAATGTACTATGGATGTAGGTTTCACCTCCAGAACAAACAGATAGACAATGGATATACTGTTATATAAGGATCAGGAATTTTCTAAATTCTTAAAAGAACATCCTAAAACTTTTCTGTCTTATAACTGGAACTAAGAAACTTCCCTAAATAATATTTGGGACTCTATGAAAGCAGTGCTGAAAGGAGTAATTATTAAATATAATTTGGGAAAAATGTTGGAGAGGAAAAGAAAGACGGATACACGAGAGAAAGATATTAAAAGAGCAGAAATGAAGCATATTCGTATGGAACAAGAAGGGGATTTGTTAACTTTAAACAGTCTCAACCATAAATATAATACTATGCTGAATGTAAAAACAGAGAGATTATTATTATCTAGAGCCAGATATTATTCTCAAGCAGACAAACCATGGAGAATGTTGGCATACCAGCTGCAGAGAGAAATGTTGGAGAGATTTATAAAAAAATTTACAGTGGAAGAGGAACAACAGTTGCTCAGCAGTCCATTAATGAAGAATATAAAGAGTTCTATCGGAACTTATATAAATCAGAGAAATCAGATATAAAAGGGGGAAATACTTTCCCAATAGATATTCCCAAAATAACAGAACAACAAAGGAATGCACTAAATGGGGTAATAACTTCATTTGAGGTTGAGGAGACCGTTAAAAAAATGAAATTAGGGAAATCTCCGGGCCCAGATGGGCTCTCACTTGAATTTTTTTAAATACTAGGAGACGGTATAATACCTTTGATAACTACTTTGCTGAACTCATTTATTCAACAAGGGGGTATGCCAGAGTCAATAAGAGAAGCCTTGATAATATTACTTCCTAAAGAAGGTAAGGACCCCAAATTATGTGCACCTTACCGCCCAGTTTCATTACTTAATTTGGACTACAAAATATTCACAAAAATTTTGTCAGCCAGACTGGAGAAAATACTACCATCTTTAATTAAAGAAGACCAGATGAGATTTATAAAGCAGAGGAAAGGCCTAATAACATAAGGAATGCTCTGAATGCAATACATAAGAATAATAATGCAGACACTATTTTGCTTTCATTGGATGCGAAGGCGGCTTTTGAGAGGGTCAAGTGGGACTACCTGTTTCAAGTTCTCGGTCATGCGGGATTAGGAAAAACTTTTATGAAATGGATTAAGATGTTATAAAAGGAATCAAGAACTAGGATTGTGACAAACCAAGATTGCTCAGCGAGTTTTAGACTCTCAAGAAGGACCAAACAGGGATGCCCCCTCTCCCCATTGCTGTTTGCATTGGCAGTACAGCCATACCTCTCAACCTCTTGCCTCACGAATCAGGGACAAGGCTTAAAAAAATCAGGGACAAAGACTCCAAATGAGGGACACATCTTAAAAATTGATACTATTCACTCAGAAAGCTGATAGAATGAAAGGATTTGTATTAAGTTGCATTTTCTGAAGAAGAACAAGTCTGTAACTTTTATGTTTGACATCATTTTGTGCTTTTATTCCCCACTGTTCTGTCACTAAAACACAAATTTTACGAGGGACAGTGGAAAATTCTGAGGAAAAATCAGGGACATCCCTGAAAATCAGGGACACTTGAGAGGTATGAGTACAGCTGTTAGCAAATTACATTAGATCTTCAGTAGAAATTATGGGGATTTGGGTGGGAGAGAAGCAGTTGAAGATTTCCCTTTATGCAGATGACATTTTATTATATTTGGTCAACCCTGAAGTGGCTTTACCTAAGATTATGGAAATGATTTTGATGTTTGGGAACCTTTCGGGGTATAAAGTAAACTGGAAGAAGTCAGACTCAGCTCTAATGACTGTTCACCCTTAGAGCTTAGTAATTTCATGGTTAAAACAGGCAAAATTAAATACAGTATTTAGGTATCTTTTTAACTAAGAATGTTAACACAGTCCTGGATTATAATATAGATATAATAAGACAAAATGGGCTGGCCTGCTGCTGCTGGGGTAGAATGCGTACCTGTGGCATCAACGACCTGGGTTCAGGAACGGATCTGGGTTGCCAGAGGGCCAGCTGGGGGAAGAAGGATCGAGTGTCCTGCGACTGGTCTCCTTCTCCAGGTGGAGGGGGGTTAGAGTGTCCGGTGCGCTACAGACACCCAGTGGAGGCTGGGTGTACTACAGCACTGGTGCTAGCACATCGTGGGTGGGGCAGTCACTTGCCATCATTGCACATCCCAACCCCGTATATGGGGAAAAATCACAACTGCCTGTCGCATCTATGAAGCCTGCCCCTCTGCCTTAGAATAGCTTCCAGTGGCCATCTCCCCCATCCTAATATAAATGTTGCGGCACTTAATGGGAGGCGGTGCCACAACCGCACCCTGGGAGGTAAGCCAGGGGGCTTCAGGAGAAGCACGACTAAGTGGAGGTGGAGGTTAGGGGTCCGTGACCGGGTGGATGTAAGGCGGCAAGGTAGGAGCACAAAAATAGAAAAAAAATAATAATAATAAGACAAAATAAAGAAAGATTTAGAAAACTGGTCATATTTACTAATTTCTTTGATAGGAAGAACACAAGTAATAAAAATGAATGTTCTGCCGAGAATACTATACGTCCTCCAAGCCCTCCCTACATAGTAAATTAATGCAAATGTTTTTGTGGGGGAAAAAAAAGGATGACACTAAGAAAACTGATGTCAAGTGAGGATCAGAATTTACTAAATATAAGGACATGAAGCCGCACGCCACGGGGTTGAGGCGCCGGGAAACCAGGCGGACCTCCCCTGCAGACCGAAAATACCACAGAAGCAACCGCTGGGACAGAAGGGGTTATGGAGGGACTAGGAGCTGGAAACAAAACAAACTGCTAAGTGGACTTGATTTTTGGGACTGTGTTTAAAATACCTGAGTCGCTACTGTTGAGTGACCCCCTGCCTGCCGTTGGAAACCCGAGACCTCTACAATCTGTTTTGAATCTTGGCCCCTTTTCTGCCCAGCTGAAAGGCAGAAGCGTTGATTGGCTCCCGCAGCTGCTGCTGACACTGATCCCCAAGCTAAAAGCAGCATAGACTGCTGCTGAATTTTAATAATACCTGATTCTGTGAAGGGAGCGGGCGGCTCTTGCCCCCACGAAGCCTCACGCCGCGGGGTTGAGGCGCCGGGAAACCGGGCGGACCTAATCCTGAAGACCGAAAATACCAAAGAAGCAACCGCTGGGACAGAAGGGGTTGTGGAGGGACTAGGAGCTGAAAACAAAACAAACTGCTAAGTGGACTTGATTTTTGGCTCACCCGCCCACCCCATTCCCTCCTCCCATTAAATACACAGTAGCCACGCCCTCAGTGTCACATTGGCCAATCAGACTGAGTAGGGTGGTAGAGGGCAGCTGTCTAAGGACCCACAGCTATTGCACTATTTGTAAACTGCTACTTTTCATTACAGACTGTCTGTTGTGCAAAAGTATAACATTATACTCTGTGTATGCCTAACTCATGCCTGTGAAAGTAATTACTGCCAGTATTACCCCTATTGCTATATGTCTTAAATCTAGTTGCATTCTAGACTGCCAACCTGCATGGTAATCCTAATTGTAGGGTAAATCTAGACTGTCAACCTGAATGATAATCCTAATTACAGGGTAAATCACTGGACCCTGGGGGCAAACTGGACACGTGTCCTACAGGTAGTACTGTGCCCATTTGTTTCTGGTAGCTCCTACCCAAATATATGGCTGACATCTCCCATAGGAATAGCATTAGCTCTATGGCCCTATTAGTCGGCTAACTGTCCTTCTCACAAAGAGTACACTCGAGGCACTTGAGAAAAGTGGTTCGGTAAGGTACAATTAATCCATTTTCCCATCACTTGCCAGGTGACTAACACCTGTGGCACCCTTTGAAAATCCTATTTATACTTTTTTCTCAAGAAGACAGCTGTTCCTTTTATATCACTGAAACACGTTTTAATTTTATTTTTGCTGACTAACACCCGTGGCACTGTCCGGTGTCACTTGTCAGGCGACTAGCACCCGTGCACTGTCCGGTGTCCACTGGTGACCCAAGGTGGTAATCCTGGTACCATCCCAGCAGGACAACTGTACCGGAGCAAGCATGGGACTCATTGAGCTCCCATCTAAGCTAGTCCTGTGCCAGCTACTCCTGGGCACGTTAGCCACTATAGCCACTGTAAGCCTTACTGTGTCCTGGATTCCCTGGATCTCTGGGGCGGTTGACCTCCTAAAAATAGCCCCCTGGTGTACATGTGTCCAACCAGTGGAATCAGATTTTACCTTCTCTAACATTCTAGCTGAGGGCTCTCCCCTGACCGTGGTCCTCGGTGGTCTTAAACTGAGGTACCTTCTGAGACCCTCTCGAAAGGTCAGGTGTTATGACCGTAGGTCACAGAACAAGGAGGGATCTCCCCCATTAAGGCATCTACTCTGGCTCCTGCTGGTGACACTTGTGCTAGCAGGGGACATTGAACTAAACCCAGGACCGTCACTCCAGTCCACACCTACACTGGCGGGCTGGTCAGCGGTAAAAGGGCTGAAGGTAGCCCATGTTAATATCAGAAGCCTGCTTCCAAACCTAATGGAACTTTGTGTCTGGGTAACTCATCATAGTCCAGACATTCTTGGAATTACAGAAACCTGGCTGAAACCTTCCACCCCCAGCTCCATATGTGCCTTCCCTGGTTATGATCTCATCCACCGTGATCGTCCAGTACGCAAGAGAGGTAGCAAAGGAGCCTGGTCTACTACAGGAACCATCTCAACCTGTCTGCCCTCCCTGATCAACAGACCATGCAGTCCCCCTGTGAGGCTCTGCATACGGTACTGTTACTAGGGATGACAAAAAAGATTCACATTGTATATACTGTACCTACAATCCTCCAAAAGGAGGTGTAGAGGGACTGACTGGCCTCCTTGGCACAGTTGGTGCAGTAACACGGCAGAATGAGCTAATCAATCTGGGTGACCTCAACCTAAATTGGCTGGGTGGAAACACTAAAGCCTTTGAACCATCACTTGCCAGTCTCTCTCTGACACAGCTTGTCAAGGATCCTACCAGATGCCCTACAAATGGTGGTAAGGGCTCCCTCCTGGACTGGATCATGACAAATAGACCTGATAGGATCAGCTCGTCGGATATCCTACCGGATTCTATCTCTGATCACTCCCTGGTGTACTGTGTCTGGAGGATACCACTTCTAAAAATTTCCCATAAAATTATCCAGATCAGAGACTACTCCAAGTTTGATCTGTCCTCCTTTCATAATGATATCAAGTACATGGATTGGGTGGCAGTTTGGAATGCTAAGGACTCCGCATCCGCTGTCAGTCACTTTCTTATCTCATTAAGGGCCCTGCAGGAGAAACATGCCCCTCTCATCAGACGGAGGGTGAGGGGAATGGCTACTAAATGGCTTCATGGTAGTGTCCTGGCCCTCTTCAACACTAGAGATAAGTGCTGGGCCAAGTTTAAAGCCACGGCTGACCAAGCTATCTTTCTGAGATACAGGAAACTCAGAAATGAATGCAAAAAGAACATCAGGATTGCCAAGAGTGAATTTTGCAAATCTGCTTTACTGAACTCGGCTAGGGATCCTAGAAGGTTCTGGAGGAATATTAAACACGTTGTGAGTGGTACACAGAGCACTGAGTCCACTGATATGATAATTGATGGTTCCAGCTGTAACAACCCGGAAACCATCGCCAACTCCTTCAACCATTATTTTTCGGATCTGTCGGAGTACACCTCGTCATTCCCAAATGATGATGGTGTCAGCAGCAATCAGCCCACAGCATCATCTTCACTCCGCCTGCCCTTTCTGTTCAGGGCAGTGGTGGTTCAAGAGGTGCAGAAACTGCTAGCTGGACTCTCCCCCCACTCAAGTGCTGGCCAAGATGGCTTAGAACCTAAGCTCCTCAGTCTTGGTGCCCCCTGGCTGGCACCTCTGGTGGCGTACATTTTCAATCTGTCCCTGGCAACTGGAGTTATCCCAGACATATGGAAGGTTGCCAGGGTAGTCCCAATCCTTAAACAGGGGAACCCTAAACTGATAGAGAACTATTGCCCCATATCCATCCTGTCTGCAGCTAGCAAACTTCTGGAGAAAGTTGTTGCAGGGCAACTCTCAGAGTACTTACAGGCACATGACATAATGACTCCTGTACAGCATGGATTCAGGAAGGGGCATGGTACCTCATCAGCCCTAGTTACTGTTTCATCATGGATTAGGGAGGCCATGGATCAGGGTAAACTCTCGGGGGCTGTCTTCATTGACCTCTCAAAGGCGTTTGACCTGGTCGACCATGCCATGCTGGCAACTCAGCTTAGAGCAATTGGTCTTTCCACTACTGCTCTCAGCTGGTTCGCCAACTACCTACATGGTAGAATGCAGCGGGTTAAATTTGGCAAAGAGCTTTCGGGTCCCATCCCAGTAACAATGGGGGTCCCCCAAGGCTCCATCCTTGGACCAATGCTCTTCTCCATTTTTATTAATAATCTCCCCGAAACCGCTGCCCATTGTAAACCAATCCTCTACGCAGACGATCTGCTTATCCTGTCTCACTCCCCTGAGGTGGGGGGTCATCAATCACCACCTGAGTGAAGACCTAAAAAACATTCAGACATGGATCCTGAACCACAAACTAGTCCTTAACCTAAAAAAACTCCAGGCCATGTTCTTTGGGTCCCGGGCTAAGATTAAGGCCTCCCTTGTGCCGTTCTGTGTATTCGGTAAGGGAGATGTCCCGATCCCAATCACGGACAACTTCAAATACCTGGGAGTAATGCTGGACCCACAGCTTGACCTTGGCCTTTGTATCCAGAGGATATGTAAAGCAGTCAACTGTAAACTGGTTCTGGCCTACAGGTCAAAAAACAACCTCACACCAGCCACGCGTGTTGCTCTTGCAAGAGGGATGCTTCTCTCCTCTTTGTGTTATGGGCTCCTGCTGTTTGCTAGCTCCACTAAGACCCATCTCCAAGTGGTCGACGGCTTATAACAATGTCTGCCGCTTCGCCCTATCGGCCCCCCGGCTCACTCATCACTGTGAGTCCATACAGTTAAACTGGCTCTCGCCAACAAAGCACATTGACTTTGTCCTTAGCTGCTTCACTGGAAAGGTCCTCAACACAGGTACCCCTCCAGGGGTGGCATGTTTGCTGGCCCAAACTGCCCCCTCGTCATATCACCTTAGGTCTGAGGGGTCTGCCACATTCAAGGTACCAGTGACTAGGACTCAAATGGGTGAAAGGGACTTCGTAGCATGTGCCCCCAAACTTTGGAACACCTTCCCAACCCAGGTCTGTGTTGACCCCTCGCAGGGCAGCCTGCGCTCTTCCCTATGGAGCCATCTTAAAATTGTATCAGACTGCGGGTGCCAAAAACCCCCGTGACATATGTCAGCACTTGCACCCATACATAACAGCTGGCCCCTAAGATGTAGTATTTTTGTACTGCCCCATAACTGATACACCGCTTATCCTACTGCTACAATTCTAACTATATGTGCCTCATATGCCTTGTACTTTGTGTATCCATCTACATTATGAGGTTTGCAGGTGACATGTGAGTTCGTTTTTGGCTAATTGTAATCTGTTCCTAATTATGTACCATGTTGTCCCAAGTGTGTAAGCATGTAATCTCACTAGGTAATCTTACCTTGTAGTCTCATGATGTGTAATCTTACCTTGCAGTCTCATGACGTATAACCTGGTTCCTAATTATGTACCATGTTGTCCCAAGTGTATAAGTATGTAATTTCCTGTACTCTCCTGGGTCGTACCTGAAAATAGGCAAATTGTCTTGTCTAGTGTACTTACCTGGTTAACAAAAGCTAAGTAAATAAATAAATACCAGCATGCGGCTATAATAAGCCATAATACAGAATATTTTTCAGAAAATGCCCCCTGGTGGACAGAATGTAAAAGAATAGCACAACAAAACAGAGAAAATATCATCTATCATATAAAACATTTGATAGAAATGAAATAAAAAAGATAACGAATCCGTGTCTCAGATCCACTATCTCTACCTGGAATATATACCACAGAGAATGAAAGAAAACATAAGAATAAATATACACAGTCCAATTGCTAGTACCAGAAATGGTATAGGTGGGGAAAGGATTCAAGTGTTTAACCCATGGGAAAAATACAATATATGGGATTTAGGTGATTTGTATCTGGAGGAGAACTTTGGAACTTTGCACAGCTTAGGTTTGTTTGGTCTTCCAGAAGCAGAAAGGTTTAACTTTCTGAAGATCAGTGCCTGTCTTGTTAAGTTGGAGGGGAAAAGGTTAATCAAACCTAAAATAACATCTGCCCAGATGTGTATTTCAAATAAAGACTGTAATAATAAAGTTATTTCTAAAATTTACAAGAGTATATTGTCCAAAAAAGAATCTGTGTTGATTAAAGCGTTTAAAGAATATCACTGTTAATACTGGTTTAGTCACTGCTTAGGTAGGGGGGCTGCTTGATTAATTTTGGGGTTTCTATCCATGATGTAGTGGATGCATGCTAAGGCATTTCTCTGTTGGTATCTGCTTTAGTTTCTGCTAATCAAATCAGCCGATTCATTCTGAATTCACCATACAGGTGACTGGAAATTGTACTCAAAATTCAGACCTAAGTTTTGCAGTGTTTTATACCCTTACAGTCCAGCCAGTAGTAACATGGGCTTTTCCACAGTATTTTCACCAATATGTGCCTGATATAAGTATATCCGTGCTACAAAGGCTGATATTTGTGTTCTGTTTTGCACTATTGTACACTACAGAACTGCACCATTAGCTAAAAACTGCTCAATAATATTCAGTATAATATTTCTGCTTTATTTGCCTGTTCATCTCCTCTAAAACTATCTCCTCATTACGCTCTACCCCACCTCCTCCTGCCCCCACCTAATTCTGCCACCCCCTTCTGCACCCCTTTTACCTTAGCACTGTCACTGCTGTTCCATCTCTGTCCCCTCCTACCCTCTCCTTCACACTATGTTTTTCCTCATCCTTGCCACACTCCCCCTCCTGTTTAACCCGACGTCCATCCCTCACACTTCCCTTCCTGCCCTACAAACATCAATCTCCTGTCCTCAATCCTCCTTCCCCACTCTTCCATCTTCATGTCTCCACCCCTTCTTTACTCATCCTGGCAGCCTGGTTCCTCCAGCCTCCACTCACCCAGTTTTCACTTAGCATTCCTTCACTTCATCCTGTTCACACATAGCCCCTCCCCTATTCGTACCCCCTCTTTTTCACCTCATAAGATCTTCCTCGGAGACGCATATCCATCCCCTCTAAGCTGCTCATAATTTTACTGCTCCTAACAGTGGGTGACATTGAACCCAACCCAGGGCCATCCCATCTTCCCCCCACTGACCTCCCAAAAGGACTAAAAGTAATTCACCTCAACAGTAGGAGCCTTGTCCCAAAGATTGATCTACTCCAGCCTTTTATAATCAGCTTGAAACCTAGTGTGCTGTTCATCACTGAATCGTGGCTCTCTCCCCAAATCCCTGACGCTGCCATCTCCATCGCTGGTTACTCCCTCATTCAGCAGGACCAGTTAACCAGGGTAGGGAGTGGCCATATACATCTCATCATCTATCAGTATTCTCTTCTGTCTCTCCATTTCCTCCCTCTCTGCCTATGAACTTCTGCTACTAAAATTATCCCTCCACTGCTCCCTACCTATCTTTGTGGGTGGTGTATATTGCTGCCCAAGCCTCCTTTCCTCCTCTATCACAAACCTCATCTCAACTCTCATCACCCACTCCTCAGCTGGTGAACTCATCCTCAGGGATTTCAACATAAATTGGCTTTCCAGGACCCAATCCAAATGTTGTAACCACATATCTTCCCTGAATCTAAAACAATTAATTTCTGAACCAACCCGTTTAAACCCCAAGTCAGGTAAACATACCCTGCTAGACTGGGTGCTTGCGTCACACCCCCACAGAGTAGTTGCATCAGGAATCCTGCTGGATGCACTCAGTGACCACCACATAGCTTACAATGTGTGTAAAATGCATCGGCCCAAAGCACCGCCAAACATGCTCCACCTCCACTCCTTTAGGTCCTTAGACTTGTCCTCCCTCCACGAGGAACTTGTTGGAACAGACTGGTTTCCTACTGCAAATAACTCCTCTGTTGACTCAGCCCTGAGATACTTCAAAACCCAGTTCTTAAATGTTTGGGACTGGCACGCTCCAATCAAAAAAAACGGGGTCCGAGGGTCTCACCTCCCCTTGGTATCAGCTGAATTGCTAGCCTGCCAACGTGCTCATTACCTAGCGTGGAAGACATACAAGGTCTCTGGCATTCTTGGAGATTTGCATAAATATTGAACTCTCTGTGATGCCTGCATCAGGGCCATCTGACATACCAAAGTGGAATATTTCTCATTCACCTTCCAGGAGAACCTTAATAGCCCCTCCAAATTCTGGATAGTAGTCCATGCCTTATTCTCCCCCCCCCCAATCTCCTCCACCAGTCCTAAAGGCAGGTGACATCCCTAGTTCAGACACCACCCCATAGCTACAGAATTCAACATCTTTTTCACTACCTGTGCTCGCACCCTTCTAGCATCCCTACCCCCTCAGCTCCTCCACCGTCAGCTCCTCCCACACCTATTTCCTCACCCCTCTGCTTTTCCTTCCTACCTGCCCCCCTTTGACACCCTAATACTGTTTTATCCCTTAACCCCCACAAGGGCAAAAGTCCGGATGGGCTTGACCCTAAACTCCTGCACCTCTCAGCGCATGCCATTGCTGTCCTTCTCTCTACCCTTCTTAATCTCTCTCTCACACTGGCCACTGTTCCTGATGCCTGGAAGCTTGCCACAGTTGTTCCCCTTCCCAAGGGTGGTGATTCCACTAACCCAGGTTACTTTCACTCGATATCCCTACTCCCAATCCTTGCAAAACTAGCACCTGGTACTGGCTCAACTTTCTCCACTCCTTGACTCCTTCTCCTTCTTCACTCCATTCCAGTCTGGTTTTGCAAGGTCCATTCCACCACAACCTCTCTTCTCCGGCTAACTGATTCCATTCTCTCTGGCATGGATCAGGGCCGCATCACCTCTGCCATCTTTGTTGACTTGTCCAAAGCCTTAAGCACTGTTGCCCACACCCTTCTCCTCAGTAAGCTTGCAGCAGCTGGTCTCTTCGAGTCCGCCACTTGCTGGTTCCATTCCTATCTTATGGGTAGGATCCAATCAGTCAGGATAGGCAACTCCCTCTCCCCCCACTCCCCATCAACACTGGAGTCCCTCAAGGTTCGGTACTCAGACCGATACTCCTCTCAATATTTCTGAATGACTTACCTGCTGCCTGCTCAACAGCTAATATCCACATGTACGTGGATGATACAATTTTGTGTGCCTCTGGTACCTCCCCCTCTGATGTGGTGACCAGCCTCCAGCTGGATTTCAATAATGTTTAACACTGGTTTTGTACAAATCAGCTGTCACTCAATGCCAAAAAGACAGTCTCTATGACATTTGGCACCAGGCAAAAGCTCACTAGGCTTACTGTCACCCCTACCTTCCACACCCTCGAGGGGTCTATATTAGAAGATGTCTCCTCCTTCAAATACCTTGGGCTCTGGCTCAACAGGAACCTCAACTTAGCTGGACATGTGGATACTACTGACAAAAAGCTCCATCACATTCCGGCCCAGTGGCGCTGAGGGTTGAGGCACTGGACGCCACATCTCACGCTGCACTGGCGACCCGGGTTCGGGATGAGCCAGGGTCATCGTGGGTCGTGGGGAGGGTGAAGGATGGATCATCTGATGTACTGCTCTCCTTCCCCGGGGAGGGGGGAATGCTGTCACCAGTGCTCAGGTGGCCTCTAGCGGTGGCTGCGGGCGATGCAGTAGCACAGGCAGCCGGGGGGGGGATGTGCTGGGGCTGACGCCGGGAAGGTGTGTGCGTATGGTAGCGTGTCCGCGCCTGTCCCTTGGCATCATTGCAAGTCTCACATGCTGTGGGGAGAAAAAAATGGGAAAACTGGCACTGGTTGTGGCAGCATGATGGCTGTCTCCGACGGGGAGCAATGACTCTGAGGATACGCGGTGATACACTGGATCCAGTCTCGGCGGAAGAGTGCAGGGGGCCCTCCGCTGCCCCACCACGGGGGGTAAGCCGCAGGGGGTACTAGCTGCGGGACCTGCATGGGAGCCGGGGATCCCTGGAGACGGTGGCCGGAAGACCTGAAGGGGATGCCAGGACATGATAGAGGTAGACAGACTGGGGCCAGAGGGAGAAAAATGACTAAGAAAAAAAAAAAAGCTCCATCCCAAACTAGGCACTCTGTGCAGACACCTTGGCTGCATCACCCCTCTGGCCCACCGTGAGATCATCCAGAAGATGATCCTCCCGATCTTTGACTTTGGAGACATCATTTATAGTGTTGCCCCCTAAGTTCACCCTTACCAGACTGGAAATCTATTCAACTTCTTCTGTCACTTTGCTGTTGCCTGTCCACCACGTACACATCTCTGTGACCTCTACATCGCTCTCTCCTTCCACCCTCTTGGGGCCAGACGCCTTGCCCACAGTGCATCACTGGCTTGGCTGCCTTCTACTCTACCTTAACGTCCTCCTCTCCACCCCTTCTACCCCCACCTACTCCCTCCGCAACTTCCCCTATAAGACCCTTGCCCTCCCTGCCCAAACTTCCACTTCAGGATGAGCTGCATTCTCCTATCACTTTCCAAATATTTGGAACTCCCTCCCATTAGATACCTGCTCTGCCCCATCCACTCATTCATTGTCCTACCTTCTTCGAAACTACATTTCCCTATCCTGCAGTTGCTCCTGACTCGCATCTCCTTACTAGTTGTCACTTCTCTCACTACTGCCATACTTCTCATACCTACTCATGCCTATTTTATTTTGGAACTTGAATTGATATGCCTTTCCTGTATCAAAGTTGTATCTTGTACGATCTTGTATTATTTTACCTCTATTTATAGTGGATCTTACTGTATATTAAAATTGTATCTCCTCTTCCCTCTCCCCCAGGATGCATCTGGGAATGAGCTATTGTAGCTCAGTGTGCCTTTCCTGGAGAAACTTTTTCAAATAAACCAATAAATAAATTAAAACAGAGTTGGGAAAAAGAACTCCAACATAGTATTATAGAAAATAAATGGCTAGAGGCAATCAAAGGTATAAAATCTACAATAAGCAACAGATTAAATCAGCTTCAGTTTAACATATTTTGCAGAATATATTACATGCCCCACTTGCATAACAAGATGAACCAAGGATTTTCACCAATGTGCAATAGATGTGGGGCCCAGAGAGGTACCCTGACTAATGTAATGGCTACTTCTCCAAACAAAGGCCACTTTGGGATAGGGTTATAGAAACCCTAAATAAGATTCAGGGAATTCAAATAAAATTTGAAATTGAACTCTGCCTGTTGGGCTTCTCCAGACATCAGTCACTCTCTACAGGTTATGTAAGGAAGATTATTAATATGAGACGATACATAGCAAGGCACTGGAAAGACTGTACCCCACCAGATTACATGCTCTGGAGGAATTTATTTATTGATTGCATTAATGTGGAAAAACAATACAGTCTGGATGATAAATCAGTAGATACATTTAATAGCATAAGGTCACTGGTCCTAGAGTTGATCAGGGAAAACAAGATATTTAGTGTTTTGGGGAGAGGGGGATGGGAGTTAGCAGAGTAGATAGGGGGTATTTAGAGGGAAGGGGTAGACACAAAAAGAAAACAAAACATAGAAACATAGAATGTGGCAGCAGATAAGGTCTGCTGGGCCCACCCAGTCTGCCCATTTTTTGTAACTTTCATTTTTTGCTGCAGACCCAACTTATTCTATGGCACCATCTCTTCCCATCCCTTCATTACCCCTCTGATTCCCTTGAGCCTGTCCCACGCATTTTTCAACCCCACCACTGTTTTCGCCTCTACTACCTCCATTGGAAGGCTGTTCCTGTCATCCACCACCTTTTCTGTGAAGAAGTACTTTCTCACATCCCTTCTGAATGTACCACTATCCAGTTTCATAGCATGCCCCCTTATTCTAGAGCACCTTTTTCTATGAAAAATACCTCCCTCCTGTACCTTATTCAGCTCTTTGAGGTATTTAAAGATCTGTATCATATCCCCTCTCTCCCTCCTTTGCTCCAGGGTGTACATATTTTGCTTCTTAAGCCTCTCCTCATAGGGCTTTTGATGCAGACCCTACACCATTTTGGTAGCCCTATTCTGGACCGCCTCCACTCTATGTCCTTCCTGAGATGTAGTCTCCAGGACTGGACACAGTACTCAAGGTGATGTCTTACCAGTGACCTATATAGGGGCAGTAACACCTCCTTTTTCCTGCTGGTGATATCCCTTCCTATGCACCCCAGCATTTCACTAGCTCTTCCGAGGTATCAGGTCAGTATTTTGCACGGATAATGCAGCAGGCAAAATCACACGGCTTTAACAGTGTGCTGTACAACAGCTATAGGGTACACAATGCCGCATGAAACAAATGGTGCGGAGCAGCAGCGGTACCCCTTTAGCTGTTGGCTGGGAGGTAGTGTTGCACAAGATAAGACCTCTGCTGGATGGGAGTCTTCCAAGCAGCTGCCATGGCTCAGAGGGTAGAGCCACCATGCAGTGGAGGACAGTGGAACGTCTGTGGACTGGGGTTCTATTCCCGGTCCCAGATTAGTTGTGTTTTTTTTTATGTTGTATTTACTGTTGTGCAGTTGTCGATTCCCCCCGCCTGAATTTCACCCCATCCCAGAGTTGCCTCCCCCCAGAGGAGGTTATTTTAATATGGGGGGGTTCAGGGGCACAGACCCCTAACAGGGGGTGGGGGGCAGAGCCCCCCCACAAAAAGCGGTATTTATAGTGTGTTGTCTCATCATTATTACTGCTCTGTGTTTTTACTGAGCAGTGTATTTGTTGTCACTGTTTAAACAGTGAAGTATGTTGCCATGCTGTTCTTGTTTGTGACATACTGACCCCATGCCCTCCTCTGACTGCCTTGGCACACTGCCTAGCCATGTTTAGGTCATCTGAAATGACTACCCCTAGGTCTCTTTCATGCTTGGTCTTTATCGGTATCACTCCACCCATTTTGTACTCTGCTCCTGGGTTTCAATGGCCCAAGTGCATTATTTTGCACTTTTTTGCATTAAAACCCAACTGCCATACCTTTGAGCACTCCTCTAGTCTTTTCAGATCCCTACCCATCCTTTCTACCTCCTCCTGGAATGTCCACTCTGTTGCAGATCTTGGTGTTATCCACAAAGAGGTAGTACTTTCCTTCCAGTTCCCCCACTATGTCACTTATAAAGACATTGAAGAGGACTGGTTCCAGCAATGATCCCTGAGGTACCCCACTGGTCACTCTCCTTTCCTCGGAGTGATCTCCACTTACCACTACACTCTGTGTCCTATCTGCTAACCAATTTCTTACCCAGGTTACTGCCTTATTTCCCACACTCAAGTTCCCCAATTTGCTGACCAGACTCCTATGAGGAACAGTGTTGAATGCCTTGCTGATCCCTGGTCCAATGCCTTGATCACCCAATCAAAGAAATCTATCATATTTGTTTGGCATGACCTTCCCCCTGTGAAACCATGCTGCCTTGGATCCTGTAATCCATTGAATACAAGATAATCCGCAATCCTTTTCTTTAGTAGTGATTCCTTAATTTACCCATCACCGATGTCAGGCTGACAGGCCTTTTACTGCTACTAGTTTTGTGAAGTTGGACTACCTCTGCCCTTCTCCAGTCCCCTGGGACCACATTGGTCTCCAGTGATCTGTTAAACAGGTCTGTCAGACGTACAGCCTGTATCACCCTGAGCTCCCTCAGCACCTTTGGATGTACCCTGTCTGACCCCATAGCTTTGTCCACCTGCAGGCTAGTGAGTGCTTTCCAGACTTTCTCCTCAGAAAATTGACTAGTGTCCATTTCTTTTCCCTCAAAACTCCTGGCACCTTTTCATGGTCCCTCCCCTTCCCCTTCTACTGTGAATACTGAGCAGAGTATTTGTTCAAGATACTTGCCTTTTCTTGATCCTCCTCCATAAAGTCACCCCTCCCCCTTTAACCTTACAGTCCCTCCCCTTGTCTTCCTTTTCTCACTAACATACCTAAACAAGCTCTGGCAGAGCCACTATGACTGTGAATGCATTAACTAGATAAGGGTGTTTCATGGGCTAAAGCATAATCATTTATTTATTTATTTAAAAAATATCAGATTTACAAACCTTTGAGTCAGAGACTCATTTACAAAGGCACCTCGTTGAAACTAATACAAAGACAGCACAGTTAACAACTCAAAAAACAATGGCTCGGAGAGCAGACAGTTATAACAATCATTCACTGGAGATACATGGGTAGCAGTAGATAAACAGATTACATAGTTTAGGCACACAGGCACCACATCAAGAAGACCAAAGAAGTTCAAACAATACACATAGCTAAAGCAAATGACATCAGGAGTCAAAGAGAAGCCCAGAGTGTTCACATGAAGCGTGTTGCATACACTGACTGAATCAAAGTATAGTACATTGAGAAAGGGCATATTTAAGCAATAAGGCATGACAGGGTGTGTGTTATCATGTAATAACATCACTCCTGGGGTGGGTTTAACCTGAGGGAAGCAGTATTTATTTATTTGCACGTATTTATTTGATCCACTGATCAGCAATATTTGCACAAGCTGTGCCCAGTGCAGATTTTATAGTACTGGCCTGGTCTGGTGATCTGGGTTTTACCCATACCACACTGCATATGGCTTAGTGGTATACTGTACAGATGGCTGCAGAGTCTAACCCATTCAAGGTTGAAGTTTCAGAAAACCATTATGCTACAAATACCAAGACTCACTCCCTCCCTCGCCCCCCAGTCACAATTAATCCTCTACCAAAGTCATGCTTAAATACTGGTGCCTCTACATCCACGCCACTAAGCTTTTAATGCCAACATTCTTCTTCTGCCACTGTGAGTTAAATTCTTTATTTAAAAACATTTTGTTGAGAAATTTTTGTTTTAGTATATCCATGGTCAGGAAAAATGAATTTGTAAAAGAAACCAAAATCCCCATTTATCAGTTCATTGAATCACAATACAGCATGTTATGAATTTTTCAGATTCTATGTGTAACCTACAGTAAGACAAACAGAAATTAGACACAAATGCTTACCTATTTGCAAGTGAAGCAAATGTGGTTATTATCATTCAGTTGTAAACACCTATAGTCACAGCCAGGATTCACATTGCTAGACTCTGGGTAAGTATGACAAGTTTCCTAAATACTGGTACCTTATCCAGCTGTGTTCTGCTTGGTGAGTGTGTGTATGTGTTTAAACATGTAACTTTCTATAGTATATTGTATAGCACTGTGAATCCTGGCTGCAGTGTTCTTTCTCTGCTGTGACTAAGCAAGACACTGTAACAAGACACTGGCCTGCTGTAGGGGCTATTAGACATCAAACCAAAGGGTACTCTGTAAAGATTAACTTGGAGAAGATGCAATAAAACAAACTTGAATGACAGCCCCCAGACGTCATAAAACACCCAGGGAAATTTAGAAAAAAATCCTCTCACAGCCTAGGCAGAAACAAAACATTGGATTGAAGCGAGAACTCAAAACTGGTAGTAATACATATATTCCTGATTTTAATATGCAGTTTTCCTTTAAGAAGATTCAGTAGAATATAAATAGTAGCCCAGAACTGCCGGGCTGAGAATGAAGTTGGTATATTATTTGGAAAAAGGCAAGGCTGGCTCTCTTGCTATGCAATGTCCTGCAAAGTAACACACTGTCTGCTCTTAGGATGGTCAAATGTTGTGAGGTGCCTAGGGGAACTTGTTATGCAGAAAGTTCCAGGAAGTGTTTAACTCATTCTACTTCTAACAGCTTTCTATGGTGTCTGTACTATCCATTTGTGCAAGTCAACTCCACTTCTCAAACTTAAAAAGAAACATACACTTCATCACAGACTGTGTTTAGCAAGTACTGTGCCCATGATTAAAATAATTTGAACCCCATCCCCCCAAAAATGTGCCCTCACATGAACATGCATGATTTATCTCAAGACAATTAAAAATGTATTTCTAAATGCATTACTAACATCAATGCTTTCAAGGTTTTGAAACTACTAAAAGACAAACTATATATATATATATATATATATATATATATATATAGATAGAATATGGTAAACAAATATTGTTAAGAGACAAAGAACCTCTGTAAGTAAACATTGAAGTAAGGGTTACCCTAAAGGGCATTTGGCTGAAGCCAAGTTTCAAGAAAATACAAAATCACACATGCCCACACAATGCAAAGCATCATGGGCTGCATATGCAAATCACCACAGAATGTTATGCTGGTTCAACTTTAAGCAGAATTTCATGGTGCCGAAAGGCCTCTCACACAGTTTGCAAAGGGTGCTAACAGATGACATAGACACGTGTTTTGTCCTACTAGGACTCATCAGTATGTCTCGTCTGTTTGACACCCCCAGTGGAATGAACCAGCTACCCTAGGACGGTCTGTCTGGGTTATGTATATTGTTAATCCCAAAAGCTGAACTTTGTTTTTAGTATATAAATGTTTAAGAAATAACTGAAAGCTGTCTATTTTGCTTAGTTTTTAGACACTTCTTAGTCTTTCCTTTTGAGACACCAGGTGACTCTGATAATCATTTGTTCCAAGGGTTTTTAAGTCAGTTTGAAGGCATTTTAAGTATCTTCTGTTCTTCTAGTCCTTAACAAAATGCAGGGACTCCACAGACTTATTGTTCCTTGGTCCACACCCCAAACTAGTGAGTCTTCTTTCAGCATGATAGATCCACCTCATGCACCTCCCACATGAATAAAAAAAAGGTGGGATGGACCTTTTAGAGCTTCTTGGGTGGAGGATGGGTGGACCTTACTTCCCCCTAAAAAACAATGCTGCCTCCCACTACTCAGGTTCCAGTTCTTGTACCACCCTTTTAAGAAAGAAAATAATACCCTACAACCATTGACTAACATGAAAGCATATTTATTTGAGGGCAGAAAACATTTCTTGGAGGAGGGTAAGGCAGAGGAGACTATTTACACCTTCAGTCAGTTCCACGGACAGAAAACATGACATCACTCCTTTTGTACATGCAATACTCCTGTTGGCTCCACCCACAGTCATAAAAATGCCTTGTCCCCTCCTGAAACTCCTGGAGCTATCTTTATTTGTTTATTTATTTATTGAAATCTTGGATTAATACCTTTGAGCAGATGCTTCTTACATAGGTTCCATGTTAGAAGATAAACATAACAAATAATACAAGTATCAGGTTACATTTCAAGTGAGTACTGGCAGTCAACTATAAGTATTACAAGGCAGGATGTAAATGCAAAGGAGGGAGCAGAGTTAACCTAGGGAATATATGACATAACTGAGGACAGGGACTATAGCAAGAAGCTAATGAGGACATGAACAATTAGTTTGGCAATGAACAAGGTATGCCTGTGTCATTTGATTACAACATGACTACAATCAAGGAATAGCTGGAAGCCTGGGGGAAGAGGAGGTAGTGGCCTGGGCAAAGACAGGTGGGTGAGAGGGAGGCAGATGGGGGGGTTAGGAGGGGAAATTAATCAAGGGGTGGGAAAGCAAGGAAGAGCCCTAGGGGGTCTGGGATGAGGGAGAGGGGGGTGATCGGTAAGATGAAGGAGGAAGAGGGGGGAAGGAGAAGCTAGAGAGCAGGGAGTAATCAAAGGAAAGGAGGTGAAGAGCCCTAGAGGACTAGGAGAGGAGTGATCAGAGGCGAGGAGGGGATAAGCCCTTGGATCATGGAAAGGATAGAGGGGAGTCACAGGGCAGATGGGGGAGAAGGAGGAGGAGGAGAGGAAGGCTAGGATGAGTTTAGAGAAGAGTATTGCACCCCAACTATATGAACATATACAAGGACAAAACAAGAATAAAAAAAAAACACAACAAAAACTAAAAAAAACTCATATAACAAAAAGAGTTAAACATGTGCTACCTAACAAAACAATAAAGGGCAATGTAAACAAGGAAGTAACAAGCACCAACACTATTCCAACATCTTGTACCCAAAATAAAGCAAGTAAGAGAATCAGAGAAGATGAACCGAATGAAAATGAAGATGAGTGGTTCCAGGTTCAATATGGAAAGGCCCCCACAAGAGGTAGAAGGGCTACCCAGCTCCATACTCCACTCTCTAACCAATTTGACCCACTGTTATTACTTGAAAATGGTCAAGAGCACTCTGCTAATGGGTTTGAAGAATCATTAATTGGATCAAGCACTTCAAACAGTATAGCAGTACAAAAAGGATGTACTAATACACATGACTCACAGCCTTTAATTCAGTTTGATAACCTTGTTAACAACAGGATTGAGCAGGAAATAATTAGTAAAGCAACACCTGATATTTATGTACTTGAGGACTCAATGATAACAAATATAGATAGGCTTATATGCAACCCTGATAAAGGGCACAGAACTCTATCTAGCTTTCGGGGTGCTAAAATTCAAGATATTACATATGTGTTAGACAACATATTAAAAAATACCTTGCCAGAACCCCTAGTTATCATACATGCCGGAACTAATAACATCTCCAGAGACTCAATACGAGACATTCAAGAGTACTATATTTCTCTCACCAATAAACTCATACAGCTCGGTTGCATACCCATCATATCTGAAATCTTGCCAGCTCCTAGGGCTAACCACATGCAAACCATTAAACAGAGAAGTGTGAACAACTGGTTAAGAAGATGGTGTTTAAAACAAGACATTGAGATTATAAAACACTGGGAAGATTTCATAAACAGACCAGATCTATATGCTTGGGATGGCCTGCACCTCAATTTTAAAGGTAATAAATTACTCGGGGGACACATCACTTCTACAATAAATAAATATTTAAACTAAGATGTTGGGGGGAAGGGTTGATAAAAGTAGACCAATTGGATCATAGTGGCAATCCCAACAGTAAATATGAAAATTATTCAGCTGAACCAATGCCAAATACTCAGACTGATCTCTCAGGAAATAAGAATAATGTTAGTTATCGCTAGAAGTTTGAAAAATTAAATGGAAGAATTAAACAAATTATTGGTTACCAAGGATATACATATCTGTGGGGTAACCGAAACATGGTTAAAAGATGGGGATTGGAACACAGATATACCAGGATATTTAAAAATAAGTAAGAACAGAATTAATAAAACAGGGGGGGGCGTGGCATTATATGTACATAATTCCTTAACAGCTTGTGAATTTAATCAAAATGAATTAAAAAAATGAATCTACTTGGGTTAAAATAAAGACTTGGCAGATTCTCTTTAATATAGGTCTTATTTATTGAGTACCTAATACAGTCCAAGAACAAAACACTAATTTGATAGCCGAAATACTAAGTCTTAACTTAAAAGAGAACACATTACTTATGGGAGACTTTAATTGTCCAAATATCAATTGGCATAGGTGTACTGGTACTAATACCTTTGAAAACAAATTTATTGATGCTATAGTTATGCAGAACCTTGAACAAATTATTGATAGTCCCACTAGAGGGAACAATATTTTAGACTTAGTATTTACTAATAATGCAGACCTTATAGAGAATGTTGAGATAATGGCACCCTTAGCTGATAGTGACCATAATCTTATTTTTCTGGAATATAAAATAAAATATAATACTAATAAAGGAATAACTACAAGGCTCAACTACAAAAAGGAAAATTACAAAAGGATAACAAATTATCTACATAACTGGGATTAGCAGAAAGAATTGGGAGGCATCAGTCTCATTGAAACATGGAAAACCATAGCTAATCATATTCATTTTTGTATTAAAACTTGGGTACCCACTAGGCAAAAATACATCAAATCAAGGAGAGTACCAGTATGGTGGTCCCACAGATTATCTAAATTAATAAGGAAGAAGAAGAGATATTATAGGGCCTACAAAAAGAAAATAACTATTGAAAATTGGCATAAATTTAAAAACATTGCTAAAAAATTTAAATATTAATTAGAAAAGCTAAGCAGACTATGGAACTCCAACTGGTGAATAAGGTCAAAGACAACAGTAAGAAATTATTTTGCTATATTGGAAGTCTTAAAGGAAAACAACCCTCAATAGGCCCCCTAATAATTGGTGATCGGGTTTTAATGGAAGAGACAGACATGGCAATGGAATTTAATTCATATTTCCTCAGTGTGCATAATCTTGCAACTCATACTCAACAATGTAATGGTTTGAATGGTAACAAAATAGAGTTTCAAAGTAATGACATTATTGAAGGTATCAATAGTCTCAAGACTAATGGTTTTCCGGGACCAGATGGCATCACACCTGGCTTCCTAAAAAAACTGGTGTTTCAACTCGCAGGGCCTCTAACAGTTCTATTTAATAGAGCCATTCATATTAGAAAGTCCCTTGATGAATGGAAAATGGCAGAGGTAATACCAATTTTTAAGGCAGGAAACAGGACTGAGGTGGGAAATTACAGACCCATTAGTGTGACTTCAGTTGTGGGTAAAATATTAGAAAAATTAATTCAGAAACATATTTCCACCCACTTAGTAAATAAAGGACATGTAGACCCAACCAAGCATGGATTTATTCCTGGAAGATCATGCTTATCGAATTTAATCAGTTTCTTTGAACCAGTTAGCGCTGTCTTAGATAAAAACATCCCAGTGGACATCATTTTTCTTGATTACTCGAAGGCTTTTGACAAAGTCTCCCATACAGTATTAATAAAACAACTTGTCAAAATCTGATTAAATTGCAATATCATTAGATGAATACATTCATGGTTGAGTAACATGATTCAGCGTGTGACTATTAAGGGATATTCATCATCCTGGGGGGGGGTGCTACTAGTGGTGTCCCACAGGGATCAGTGCTGGGTCCAATACTATTTAATATTTTGATTTCATCCCTGCCTTGTTCTAAGAGTGTATGGGTTAGAAAATATGCCGATGATGGTAAGCTGGGATGCTTGATTATTGATCATGAGATGCAAGATCTTTACAAAGTACTCAGACATAGCAAACTGGGCAGATGAGAATGAAATGTACTTTAATTTAGATAAATGTAAAGTGATGCATTTAGGAAAAAAAATCCCATGTTTACATATCAAATAAACGGCATCACATTGTCAACAGTTAAAGAAGAAAAAGACCTGGGAGTTATTGTTTCTGATGATTTGAAGTTTGAAACCCATGCATTAGTCAGTATTGGGTAATATTAAAAGCAGAGAGGTTGAGGTGGTGGTCCCATTGTATAATGCATTGGTAAGGCCCCATATGGAATACTGCTCTCAGTTCTGTGCCCCTTCCTCCAAGAGGTCTCAGATAGTATATGAAAATACACTAAGAAAAATTACCCGATCTATAAGATCCATTAAGAATTTGAGTTCTGGAAATAGGTTACTTAGAGTAAACCTTTATTCTACTAAATATAGGCAAGAAAGGGGAGATTTATGTTTAGTATACAAAACCCTACAAGACCCTTATGACAAAAACCCTTGGGTTAAGCAGGAATCCTGGTAGTACCTCTACTAGATCCCATAAGCTACAATTAATGGGGGAATCAAACAACACAACTCAACAAAATAACTACTACACCCAAAGGGTGATAACAAAGTGAAACAAGTTGCCAAGCTATGTCATAAATAGTTCCAACATGAGTACTTTCAAGGTTAACCTCGACAAATATATGAAATATAAGAAATTTCACTTCCACCAATGATTCGGTGGCAAGTTCACTAAAGGGTCATGTGCTCACTGAACTTGTAACCCACTATGAAACTATGAAGAGGAAAAAAAGGGGGCAGGGGATTCTTTCCTCAGTCTGTGCCTTTGTGCACCTTACTGCTTTGCCTGCCTCCCTCTGTTTCCCAGATACACTTCCCTCACCTCCCCCTTCTGAGTCTCCTTATACAGGGACACTGGTTTACCGGGATTGAGAAAGGGCATATTCCATTTTGCACATTGTTAAAAACGGTATTGTCACTGGTGTCTGCTAAGCCAAAATCCGGTTTTACCAGTGTTTGGTTCTGTGTACTTTATTTAACAATTTTTTAACTCTGCTAACATGCATTTTAGCAATTTTGACCTCCACTATTACACATCCTTCCATCCTTGTGCCAGTTTAAAGTTATTTTAGGTACAAGATGTGATGGCAGCAGCAACACTACAGCCCCCATCCCTAAGGTGTGATGGAAGCAGCACTATGGTCCCCATCCCTCTGGTGTGACAGAAGCAGCAGCACTATGGCCACCATCCCTTAGGTGTGATGGCAGCAGTACTATGGTTATCATTCCTCATGTGTGATGGCAGTATCAGCACTATGGCCCCATCCCTCAGATGGGACAGTAGCAGGCCTACATTCCCCATCCACCAGTGGTGATGGCAGAAGCACTACCGCCCCCACCCCTTCGGTGTGATGGCAGTAGCAACAATGCAGTACACATGCCTCTGGGGTGATGGCAATAGTAACAACACTATGATCCCCTTTCAACACTCACACCCCACATGCACAAGTTACAAATGACTTGATCTCTTTGCTTGTTAGAACTCAGATGTGAATTAATCTGAACCATCACCGCTAAGGTGGACTACTTTGCTTTTTCTATCTATAATTTAACTGCCTGAATTGGGTATCTGCCTGTGACACCGCTGACCAGGGTTAGGGAACAGACTTGGGTGTTGGAGGCCAGCTGGTGGGTGAAGGCTTGAGTGTCCAACACCACTCCCCTTCTCCTGAGAGGGAGGGTGGGTTCACGGCTCAGCATTTGCTGGCCCATGGTGGAGGCCAGAGGCACAACAACACATCAGTCCTCACTGCGGGAGGAGTGTGGCAGATGTCAGCTTGTGCCTTGACATCATGTAGCCTGTCAAGCTCCCAATAAAATGGGAAAACACCTGCTGGACAACTGAAGGATGGCTGCTGGTCCCACCATACACCAGAAGCCCCAGACATGTGTCCGTTCTGACCCCCCGACATGCCCAGGATACACAGGAAGCTCTTTGGGGCAATTCTCCTCCCATGGTAGCCTCCCACAGGGGTAGGGGCCCACTCAATAAAGGGTTACTTTAGGTTACCTGGTAGCATAGCATTAAGGGTCGGTGGATAGTGGTCGGGACTCAGCAGCGGTGGTAGGGGCCTTGGCAGACCTGAAGGAGTGGATGGCCAGGGGGTAGGAGGAGCAAAAAAAAACCGCTTGAATTTGCTTCTTTGAAATAAAGTGTTTTCACCTAAAAAATCCACAAGTGATTAGTGGAGGACCTTCAAATGGATTCATGCATCTCCCAGACATGTGGAGGCTTTTTTTTTCTACTTGGTGTCCATTAAAATGGTGTCTCCCAGTTTTCATGTCTTTGTTCAGATGTGAATTGAGCACTACTCTGCCTACCAGCATCATACAGCCCCCTTGGGTCTTACCTTCTGTATGTCATTGAATGTGCTTTCAGAATCCACTGGCCAAACATAAGTACTCTTAAATACTTAACATTTGCTTTTTGTTGAAGCAGTCTATCAGAAAACATTTTGTTGTCACAGAGACAGAACCAGCAGGTGGAAGAAAAGGTGCAAATAATCCAATTCACCTAAATGGAGTGCTAACTGTGAAGTCTTTTCATAAGTAGTAAGGCAGTTTCTTCTTTGTGAACATACTTTCATTCAGACTAGTTTTCATTCAAACAACTGAGGATTTTGATGGCTCTACTGATTATAAACTTGAATAAGTTAGTTGGTAACAGTGATCCTGCATTTAGCAATCTACAACCTAGATGCTTATATGCAAAGAATACAATAAAAACCTGACTAAAATCTAAAAACAAGCTTATAAAATGTATCTGAGTATTTATCTTTACCTATACAAAATCATTGCAGCTCAAGTAAATTACATGGTACCCTGACTACTATTCTATGATGTAGTAAACATATATTGGTATTTTTTTTTTTATATTCTTTGTAATGCAGGTAAGGCCCACTAGGCAGAACTGTCTGTTTTAAGGAGTGACTTAGAAGCACTTGGGAGGTTAAATAACTTGCTTGGATGCAAGTGGAGGTTGTGCACTCAAACCCAAGTCTACTGGATGTACCCAGTTCAATCACCATTTGTTACTCTAACCACTAAACATGGGTGGTTAAACTGAATGGCTGATTACACAAAGCAGTGCAGGTGATTTCCTTACTGTTTCTATATGCAGCAAAGCCGAAAGAATGCAAAGCACAGCAGCATTCATTTTAAGATGCTGAAATCTGGGTCGGCCCGCTGGCGCTGCAGTAGCACTATTGCTTGCAATGCCAGTGACCCAGGGTCAGAAGCAAACTCAGGTTACTGGAGGTCTGGCCAGGAGTAGGATTGAGCACCTGGAGGACTGCTCTCCTACTCCGGGAGGGTGGGCTGCAGGTCCCTGACCACAGGTGGTGGTGCAATGGTGCTGCAGAGTGATCAGGAGGGCGCTAGCCAGGATCTGGTGCAGTGGCATGTCTCTATGTGACCTACCTCCTTGGATCTCTAGTGCCGGTGCCCTCAGGGACAGAGACCAGAAAACCAGGAACAGTCACCCCACATTGGCCACTGGCAGAAGGGACCCAGGTGCCCCAGACTTCATAACCAGGCTCCATGAGGGACCCACTGGGCTGCCCGACACACACTAAGGGAGTGTGGAGGGATGACCTAGGTCCCCTCCTTCCCACCTGGGGGTACAACCCAGGCAGGATAGGGCAGGCCCACAGGAGCTCCTGAGCATTACCTGGGGTGAAGCTAGGGATACCAATGCTATGAGAAGGGACATAGAAAAATAAAAAATTTAAAAGATACTGAAATCTTAGAGATTCTGTGCAGTGACATGCAATTTCCGTGAGGCACCGGTACAAGAATTCAAAATCCGCATACCAAGCAGGATTCCGTGATTGTTACCGGTGTTACCGGTTAAAATGGAAAACCAGGGTCCCTGTCCTTATACCTTCTGAATGCTACCTTTTAACCTTTACCTTTTCTACTACTACCTTTTTTGAGAACCATAGTGGCTCCTCTTTCTTTCGCTGTTGCTTACCTGCTTGTTACAGAGGTTCATTGCCTTTACTATGCCCTCTTTTAGTTAAGCCCACTTTTTCTCCACCCCCCAAGTCCTCTCCCCCTGCCAGATCATTCATGAGGCATTCATCCATCTTTGGAAAATCAGCCCTTCTGGAGTCCAGGATTCACACCACTGTGTGTTTGGATTCTGCAGCTGTTCTTATGCTGAACCACACTCTACAATGATCACTGGTCCCCAGATAGCTTCCCACCTTGCTGTCTGCAATACTGTCCGTTAGTGAACACCAGATCCAGTACTGCCTCACCATGAGTGGGTTCACTGACTTGTTACTTGAGGAATGCACCCAACAATGAGTCGAGTCCAGGATGTGCCTGCTTCTAGCTGAAGCTGCTGCTGGGAGGCTCCAATCTACATCTGGCAGATTGAAGTTCCCCATCAGTAACACCTCTCCCTTTTCAGCCATTCTGCCAGTTGCTTCCAACATTTCCTTATCTAAGTCATTTCCCTGTGCTGGAGGCCTCTAGATCATACCTGTCTGAAAAGTGGCCCCATTTCCCCACTCAAAGGTGACCCACAGCACCTCTACCCTCCCCCCTGAGTTCCCTGTATTTCTGTTGCTTTTATGCTTTCCTTCAAATAAAGCACTACTCCCCCTCCTTTCCTTCCTACCCTGTCACTTCTGAGCATCGTGTAGCCTGGTATGACCATGTCCCAGTCATGGTTGTCCATGCACCATGACTCGGTGATGGCCACAATATCCAGGTCAGCTTTCTCCATGATGGCCTCAAGGTCTAGGATCTTATTTCGCAGACTTCATGCATTTGCACACATTGCCTTCCAGATTTTGTTGGCTCTCTGCTTGTTGCTTCCCCCTTTCCCTTTTGTGCTCCCTTCCTCCCTTTTCTGACTGCTAGTTTTCCCCTCCCTTCTTTGCTAACCTCCTACTTCCTTGATTAATTTGCTCTTTGGTGGGGCTCTGTCCCCTCAGGATCTCTCTACACACTATCACAGCCTGGGGTGCAGTTTCTGTCTTCCCTTTTTCTTCCACCACCTCCGGCTAGTTTAAATGCTTATTGAAGTAACATTTAAACTGCCCACAGAGAACTCCCAGATGGATGCAGGCCAATACCACTGTATAGGCTCTTATCCTCTGAGGTTGGCTCCCAGTTCCCAATGTAGCTGTACTCCTCCGCTCTGCACCATTCCTTCAACCATGAGCAGAAGGCATTGGTGCAGAGCTCCCTCAACTTCCCCCTGCCACAGACAGGCAGCACCTCCGCAAAAACTACAGAGTATGCTACCTAAGACTTCTTCCAAGCTCCCTAAACTCCCCCTGCACTGTTTTTGCCCCATTCCTGGCCAGGTTATTTGTCCCCTGGTGAACAATGACATCCAGATTCCCCTTCCTTCCTGCTGCCCTAGCAATCCGTAGGATACACTTCCCATCCCTCCATGCCATGGCACCAGGTAGCCACCTGACCTCCCTCTTCATCCTCTGTCCTACTCCCAACACTACCCCCTGACAGTAGAGTCACCCACCAGAAGCTGCTTCTTCTTTCTCTGGGATCCTCTTCCACCCATGTTGGGGCCTCCCCCCCAAAAAAGATTTGAGCAGCATCATTTTTTAAAGGCCTTTAAAAGTTCTGCTCCACCAAAACCCAGGATTGAACTAGGTAACTTTAGATCTTCACTCTAACACTGTCCCAACTGAGCTATTTGACTCTAATTGAAAAAAAAAATTAATTCTTTGGTAACTGTGTAGGGCCCACTAGGCACACGTACTGTTTTCAGGGGTGACCCGGGAGTACTGGGGAGGTTAAGTGACATACTCAGGGTCATACTGTGTACAAGTGGAGGTTGTGGGAATCAAATCAGGCCTGCTGGGTGTACCAAGCTCATTCACAGCTTATTACTCTAACTTCCAGGCTATACTGCCTGCCCAATAGGTGTTCTCACCTGGACTCAAACCTCTAAAGTTGTGCTTGTAAAGCCAAGACACATTTGCTGTGCCACCTGAAGCCACCCATGAATTTATCTTATTTAATATATTTCAAGATTTTGGTCTGGGAAATGTACACCGAGCCAAAGCTCATTTCCAGGTGCATCCCAGGAGCAAAGGGACAAATACTTGCTTGTGTTCACACAGTGTGGAAATGGGGGTTGTGAGAATCAAACCCAGGTCTGCTGGCTTCACCAAGCTAGTTACAGCTCATTGCTCTAAACTTTAGGCTATACTGCCATCCCTCTAACCTCTCGGCTATACTGCCTGACATCCTGGAGCAGCAGCAACACCATGCCACCCAAAGAAGATAAGAAGAATACTCTGTCAAGTCCAACAAGAAGGACAAGGACCCAGTCAACAAGTATGAGGGTACACAAAGGACTGTGTTCCACACCAACAGTCCGTGGTGCAACTGGGTAAAGGGTGTGCTGTTCCCCTTGTAAAACTGAATACAACAAGAATTGCAGTGCACTCAGGAAAGGCAGACTAAGCACAAATGTGTAGCTTCCGTTTATTCTTTATTCTGCCCAAATGGCACTCAGAATTTGTAACAGGCAACACCAGGGCTTAGGCTAGAACCCCAGTGCTTTAACCAGGGGTCTTTCTCAGGGGGTTCAAGTGTGAGGGCAAGGCAAGGAAAACATGATCGAAGGTGAGGGACCAGTTAAACAACCTTGTGTTGTTTAACAAAGCTACCTACGAAAAACTACAAAGAAGTGCTCAATTACAAACTCATCACACCTGCTGTCATGTTGGAGAAACTGAAGATCAGAGGTTCTCTGGCCAGGACTCCCCTCCAGGAACTGCTTAAGTTACATGAAGTGCCACGGAGATGCCACTCGTGCTCAAACAAAGGTCTAACCGGTTTCGCACATGCGCACTTTGTCAGGGGGGGAACTGAGCACATCGGCAACAGAGTGGCCTTTTTTTGCCTCCTAAATGAAATTCCAGACCTGGAGGCCATCATGATGGAGGTTACCCTGAATTTAGTGGCCATAATGAAGTTGTGGTGTACTAACAGCCATGACTGGGACATGACTGTACTGGAATACTCTCTGTTCAGGAGACAGGGAAGGCAGGAGGGGGATATACTATATGTGAGGGAGTGAATAGAGGCCACAGAAGTACTGGGGCACCCAGAGAAAAATAAAGGCCTGGAGATGCTATGTGTCATCCTTTAGACAAGTACTGGGCTGCCATACATACAGGGTGATACATAGATATCCAGCACAGGGAGAGTCGGATACGACACTGGGGGTAAGCCATCATCAGGATGGCAAGTAAGGGGGAGGTGCTGCTAGTTGGGACTTCAGTCTGCCAGATGTGGACTGGAGTCTTCCAACTACAGCTGTGGTAAGGAGCAGGGACATTCTTTATTTCCTACAAGGGGTTTTCTCAGGCAGCTAGTCAGAGAACCCACTAGGGACAGAGTAGTGCTGGACCTGGTGCTTACAAACAGGGGCAGCATTGTTAACATCATAGTGGGCAGTCCCTTAGGTGCCAATGATCACTGTACAGTATGGTTTAACATTAAAGATGGGAACAGAGGCAAACCGCACAAGGGTCCTGGACTTTAGGTGGGCAGACTTTAAAGAAATGGGAGGCTGTCTCAGAAGCTGCCTCATAGGGAGATTGCTAAGTTGAGGTTTAGAGGCACAGTGGGGGGATAAGGAGGCATAATTAAGGCAACTAAAATCTGAATGAAGAAAGTGAGGAAAAGCAGAAGGAAATAAGACTCTTATGATTATCTAGGGAAGTGGCCAAGGTGGTGAGGGAAAACAGGGAGGCATTCAGGCAGTATATGGAAATGCAGAAGGAGGAAGACAGGGAGGTGTACCATGTAAAACAGAGGGAGGCAGGAAAGGCAGTGAGGGAGCAACAGCACAGACAGAAGAAAGGGTAGCCAAAGGGGAAGCTAAATTGGATAAGACTTTCTTCAGGTTCATAAGTGAGAAGGTGACAGCAAGGGGAGGGACCGTGAGGATAAGGAGGGTAGCAGGGGGGAGAGCTCCTCTCCTCACACCTACAAGACTTTTTCTCTTCCTCCTGCTGTTGTTTCTAACCCTCCTCCCATTTCTACTGCCCCTCCCTAAACATACACACCAATTAGAACCTTATCTGCTTATACTGACAAAAGGCAGATTCCAGACGCCTGATTACCAGATTTAGGATGGAATTATATGAAGCAAACTATGTATATCATATTCAAAAAAGATCAGAGGGCATTTCACCTTTCTGTAATTGTGGGAAACAGTATGATTTAAAACATGTGGTGTTATTGTGCCCCTTTTACACTAAAAATAGAGACAGGTGGCTAGAGGAAATACTGTATTAAGCAACTTGAACCTATCTATAAATCTGATAATACAAGATCTCTTCACTTCCAATGATATCACAAAACTAACAAGACTGGCTGGTTTTCTCCAAACAACTCCTCTCTAAAGCTATTATTTTGAGTATGACAGGTGATGTTGCTGAGCACTTTGGACCATTCTAATTGTACTGTATGAAATTCATACATTTGTTCTATTTATTATGTACTTGTGTATTTATGTCCTGCTGGAAACTTATTTATGTTATTTTATTATTTATTGTGCCTGTAATGGTATTTTACCGATCAATAAACTGAACTGACATTAAAAAAAATGAAATTACTGCCTCTCTCCAGCACCCCGATCAACGATGCATAATAAGTACCTCAAAGGTAGCCTGTGATGAGGGCAACCGCTATTGAGCACTTTCAAAAAGGGCAACTCAATAACGGTGCCACCTGCACAGGGAGGACGACCGGATGGGGCAGTGACTATAATGACAGGATGTCGCTATATGTACATGCATGTGGGGGTGGGGGGAGCGAGCATACTGTGCAACGGGCGGAAGGGGAAGGAGGGTTTGTAAGGTGTACTGCGACAGTGGGCTGCCAAGCTGGCCCTGTGGGCGTGATGGGTTAGTGGTAGGCTAGGGTTGCGAGGTGCTGGGTTTGGTTCGGGCACACTTTTCGTTTATACGCTCCCGGCCGTTAATTTTAAATTTTTTGCAGCTTTTGCACTCCCCAACATGTACCCTCTGGGTTGAGAATCCTTTAGTAGAGATGCGAGGCAAACCCCCCATGGGGAGTGGGTGCAAGAGGCATAGATCCTGCATAAAAGAAATGTCTCCGGCTTTCTGTTTGATCGCGGCGCCCGGCAGTGTTGCATCGGGCGAAATAGATTTTCAGCGACGTATACTCGCCCTAACTGTGACCACCTTTCTGCGATCGCCATTATGACATAGAACCACGTCAGGTTATTCCCAGTCCAAAATTTGCTCCCTGTGACGTCCAGAAGATAGCACTTAACTCTATAATCCTGTACTATGTATTCATGCTTGTATAAGACTGTTGCAAATTGTAATTGTTACTATTCTGCCTGAATTTCTGCAAACTGCAATGTTACTGTTCTTGTTTGTATTTTCATTTGTTTCCTCCTCCTCCTCCTCCTCCTCCTTCTCCTCCCCCTCTCCCCAGGACACATCTGGAAATCGAGCTATTCTGCTCAGTATGTCTTTCCTGGTGAAACTCTTAAATAAATACATAAATAAATAAACTGCACAGAAGAGGATCAAGAAAATGCAAACATCCTGAATAGGTATTTCTGCTCAGTTTTCACTGTGTGTGTGTGTGTGTGTGTGTGTGTGTGTGTGTGTGTGTGTGTGTGTGTGTGTGTGTGTGTGTGTGAGGATGAACCATCAGGGAGCAGCAGGAATGAGGGGGTGGGTGGGCACAGGTCCATTTTCAGAGGAAAGAGTCATGAATGGACTTGTAGCTCAGAAAGTGGACAAGGCTATGGGACTGGATGGGATACACCCAAGGGTACTAAAAGAACTCAGGAAAGAGCTAGCTGCCCCAGTGATGGCCTTAGTCAACAGCTCACTGGAAACAGGTGGGGTTCTGGAAAACTGGAAGAGAGCAGACATGGTCCCTCTACATAAGACTGGCAGAAGGTAGAAGGCCAGCAACTATAGGCTGGTCATTCTCACCTTAGTGGTGGGTAAATTAATGGAAACCCTGTTAAAGGAAAGGTTGGTAGAGTATCTCGAAACCAATCAGCTACAAGACGAAAGGCAGCATGGATTCATGTGTGTGTGTGTGTGTGTGTGTGTTTGGGGGGGGGTGTCATGCCAGACTCATCTGATTGATTTCTTTTGACTGGGTGACCAGAGAAATAGACCAGGTGAGGTCAGTGGATGTGACTTATCTGGACTTTAGCAAAGACTTCGACACTGTGCCACACAGGAGACTGATACAAAAACTTAGCAGCCTAGGGGTGGGATTCACAGTGGTGAATTGAGTAAGGAACTGGTTAATGGATAAGTGACAGCGGATGATGGCTAATGGCACTCACTCTAATGAGGGGAGAGTGACCAGCAGGGGGCCGCAAGGCTGAGTAATGGGACTGGTCCTCTTCAATGTCTTCATAAGTGATATAGCAAAAGAACTGGAAGGGAAGGTATGCATTTTTGCAAATGACAACAGAATCAGTAATAGGGTGGACACTAAGGAGGGGTGCAGAGAACACGTAGGGATATTGGGAAACTCGAGGAGTGTCCAAGAGCATGGCAGTTGGGGTTCAATGCCAAAAAGTGCAAAATCATGCACCTAGGACATAGGAACCCAGGAGCTGAGTACAGGATAGAGGGGAGGTACTGATAGTCACTAAGCAGGAAAGGGACCTTGGGGTTATGATATATGATGTTTTCAGAGTGGTAGGGCAGTGTGACAAAGCAGTGGTTAGGGTCAGTGGGATGCTGGCATGCATAGGGAGAGGCATCTCCAGCAGGAGGAGGGAGGTGGTGTTGCCACTGTATCACTTGCTTGTGAAACTTCACCTGGAGTATTCTGTCCAGCTCTGGAGGCTGCACCTCAGAAACGACATAGACAGGGTGGAAGCAATCCAGAAGAAGGCAATTAAATGGTGCGGGTATTTCATCAAAAGCCCTACAGTATGAAGAGAGACTGGATGATCTCAGGATGAACACCCTGGAAGAGAGAGAAAGGGGACATGATTTAGACCTGCAGTACCTCACTGGGGTGAACAGGGTGTAGGAGTGGAGTCTCTTTCAAATGAAAAAGAGCACCTGGACCAGAGGGCTTGCAATGAAGCTAAAGGGGGAGACCTTGGTATGTGAGGAAGTACTACTTCACTGAAAGAGTGGGGGATGCCTGGAACAGCCTGTGAGCAAAATTATTGGAGGCAAACACTGTAAGGGGGCTTCAAGCATGCATGGGACAGACAGAGGAATATTTTCTTTGTTAATCCGTTTATGCGCCTGTTCTCTGGTTGGCCCCCATCTGCTCGGCCACCCCAGCCCCTCACCCTGGTGTCCCCCAGGACATACCTTTGCCTCTTGTGTTCCCTCAGAGCTTTCCCATCTGGCAGGGGTGGTGGGGCATCTCAACTCCCGCCGCTGAATGGATCTGGTTATGGGAGGTGGTGCCTGTGTAGCAAGGTGCAGGGCCTGTGAGTGGCTGGCGTCATCTAGCCTAATGGGGTTATCCTGCTTTTTCCCATTACCCCAAGGGTGTTGGTGGCAAGGGTGCACAAGCATGCATGCAGTGGCACCAGCTGACATCCTCCCATCAACAAGCCGCTCCTGACTGCGCTACCACCTGTGGTCACCCGGATGGCAGTATAGCAACAGAACTGGTTGCCCTTCCTCCTCCTCCTTCTCAGAGGAGAGTGTCCTCTGGGATGCTCAGTCCTCTTTCCCTTTGGCCAGCCCTGATGACCCAAGCTCATTTCTGAACTCGGGTCTCCAGTCATCGTGAGCAGTAGCTCTATCATTGCGGTGGCTGACCGGCCCTAACATAGGGGAATATTGGTAAATAGACAGGGAGGAGGGAGTGTCACTGGAGACCAGTTAAGGTCTGAGGAGACAGGCTAGGCAGGGACCATCAGGGCAGACTGTGTGAGCTAAGTGGTCCTTTTCCTGTCAACAAATTCTATGTTTCTAACTGCACTGGGAGAAGGAGGGGCATAAACACTGTAGGAAGAGAGTGAGGCAGAAAGAGAATTGTGGCAAGATGGGGTGGGGGGGGCATATAGTGGTGGGGTGGGAGTAGGGGAAGCATACACCGAGAGTGAATGGCAGTACAACAGAAACTCAGTAGATAACAGACCCATCTACTGGATAAAGACAAACAAGAATTTTTTTTTTAATATGCTCACACACACAAAATCAGCTAAAAACTAGCAAAAATGCATTCCAGGGTGTCTCTCATCTGAGATAGCATCACTTCTCAGATGTTGGACACACTCAGTCTGCAGCCTCACATCCAACTACCCAAGGTGTGATATTATCCCAGCACAACATACACTCTGTCATGCATTATTACTTAATTACACACCCCTGCCCATGCATTTTTTCTGTGTTTTTCCAAGCTACCTCAGAGATGTCACTGACTAAACTCCCTGGGCTTCAGACTTCCCTGTAACTTTGGGTAGAAGCAGGACCCAACTGAAAATGAGACGTAGCTCGGGTGAATGCACAGTACGGAAAACAGTATAGTTTTCATTTTAAATCTCTGAAGAATGTCTAGCACATCCAAAGGTGTTAAGAAAGGAAGGAGGAAGAGTAGGACATGATACTGAGATTACAATGTACATTTCACATGTAGGTCGCATGGCTCATTATGCATCTGCTAGTTCTCTACTTACTTTGCTTCAAAGGTGCACGCCACACTTCATGATCTACAGCAATTATGAATTTAAAACTCTCCTTGCAACACATCACACTCTGATGAACATGTTCCATCTTAAAGAAGGCTTCCAAGATTTCTGGAGGGAATACAGTAGAACGGAAATATCTTCTCCCTGTAGGATTCGCACCAGCATTTTCTTTAATCTTTCCTGATGTTTTTCTTAATATTTGAAGAGGCTTCAGTCTGACATACATTGATTAAGATCTGCAGTATTTAAAAAGATAATTAAAATTCTAATGCACATAGCTACAGTAAAGGGAACTTTTACTCATTACAGCTTATCCATGTACCTAATAGGAACTGTAGGCTGGATGTTAGAAAGGACTGCATGTTCCCTTCTTACAGAGCTGCAGAAAGTGTCAAGAAATTTGAAAAGGCTGCACATTGCTCTGGTATAAACCTTTCCTAAAACATACTAATTCACCTGCCTGAGAATATCCTGCTGGCAGAATCTCAGATGAGTACAGTAAGTTTTGCGAGTACAAAGAACTCAGGTTGTGCACAAATCCTGATATTCAGAATTTGGATTGGATCTAATATTTAAGCAATAATGTCTGACAGGGGGTGTGTGTCGTGCTGGGATAACGTCATGCCTCAGGTGGTTGGGCACGAGGCTGCAGGCCGAGTGCATCCAACGACTGAGGCATGACGTTATCCCAAACGACACAAACCCTGGAGGGCATTATTGCTATTATACAATGGCTCGTTTTTATAAAGAATAAAAGAAATAATTTTAAAGATGTTTTTGTGTGGAAAAATATTTTAGTTTTTTAAGAGAAAATGAAACAATCAAGCAGAAACAAATCAAGCAAACAATCATCTCCAGGTTCACAGTGAGGCTGAGACTAGACCCGGTGATGTTGTACTGGGATAACATCATGAGTCCAGCCCAAGACTGACCAATCAGAGTCCAGGATTTTTCCTTGCCATTGTATAATTGGAAATATTCATTTATTATTTGTGCTTGATTAGTTAAATAGGGAACAACAGAAGAAAATATGACAACAGTATTGCATTTATTCATGTATTGATTTAATTACTTACTTACCAGGCAGGTGCACTAGACAAAGAATTTTTATATTTTCAGGCATGTCCTGGGATTTAATGTCAGTCTCCGTATCTGTTTGCTACTGTAAATGCAGAGGATGGTGCTTGGATCAGCAGAGACCAGTGAAGCACAGAGACAGCAGTATACTACATGGGAAGGGCACATGTTATGGGCAAGTGTAGACTGTGACCCGCTACAACAGCACTGGAGTCAACAGCCATCACCAGGGGTTACAGATCAGATACTAGTTCACAAATATTTATGCATACTTTATTTGAAATTCCTCTCTTGCTCAGAGTTCCTACGTTTCTGTTCTGCCATGGAACAGTCTACCAGCATAGGTGGTGGGCACAGAAAACATTCACTGGTTCACGCAGGGCTGGGACAGAGTAAAGGGCTTGACAGTTACTCAGGGAGGTAGTATTGAAACAGGGAGCGAGGGGGGGAGGTGAGGGTGAAAACCCCATCTAGACAATAGGTCACAGGATATGGTGGGCAAACTGGATGGACGAATGGTCTTTTCCTGCCAACATTTTCTATGTTTCTATGTTACTATGGTAACTGGGGCAATGCTGCAAAATGCTTCCTTTTAAGATTAGTTCATGTGCTTTATCCACTGGCTCCTGTACAGCTCTCCTTTGCCTGATCACCTCCCAGCACCATCCTTACTTTCTGTTTCACTCATGCCATCCTCTAGGGGTTCATACTGCTACTCGTCCTTTTCTGGTGGTCGCTTGGGGGGGGTTTGGACAGCCCGCCCTATCAGGTCCTGTTATATGAAAAGGCAGCAGAGCAGTCAGCTCATTGGGGCCCAAGACATCTGACTTCATGCTGCATGAATCTGAGGGGGTTTTCCTCCTTGAATTCTACCTGACCCTCAGGATGTGCTGGAAATGGCTCTGAGGTGCGCATATGCGCACAACATGTGCCAGCACCCCCAAAGCCAGGTGGCATCTTTGCTTCCTTACGCAACTCCATCTGAACTGCCAATCACGGTCACCCAGGTGGCCGGGTGGCAGTGGAGCATGCTACCCTCCCTTCCCAGATGAGGAAAGCCTCCTCCCCCTGGCCAGCCTCCGATGTCCTGGGCTCATTCAAGAATCTGGGTTTCTGGTGTCATGAGTGGCACTCCTGCTGCTGTGCTAATGGTCCAGCTGCAGCAGACTTTTAGACAGATAGTTAAAACATTAAATTTTTGTACAGGAAATACATGTCATAAGGGTTGTAACACCCTGTTTACAAGAAAGTCCAGTGTTTTAAATCCTATTAGTTGCTCTAAAATACATAAAATACTTTTGTAATACAGATTTTTGGCCCCAGAGTTGCCACTTTCTCCTTTCTGTCTGGCCTGGTTCTGGTAACCTCCCGGCCCTGTCCGCTGCTCCCAGTGTCATCTACATTGTGACAGGGACTATGTGTACTTAGTACAAACAAGGTTTCTTTTTCTTGTAGTAAAATTTGTTGCAACATTACTGTTTGCTTTGCATTCCTATTGTAAATCTTTCCTTTTTTATATTTGCTTGCACACATGTGCAAGAAACATACTGCCACCATACAAGTTTTCGTAGGTGTGCCTCCTCCGCTTCCAATGCCTTGCTCCATTTTGCATGTGCGGCCACACCGCGCCAATGAATGTCTGAGCTGTCTATGACAGCCATTCACATGCAGTACCATACAGTTAAAAGCGAAAAACCACTGCAATCAGCGGTTATAACATGTAGACAATTTGCATACTGGCATCAGTAGGCAATTTGCATACTGCCGTTGGCAGTATGCAAAGTGTCTACGCTCAGCCCTGCATCCTGAACAGCTGTCATAGACAGCTTCTTTTGTGTCTACTCTCCCCCTCCCAAAACACTCAAGTAGCACGCTGGGAGCCGCACACTGCAAAGCTGACAGGGGGTGCCCAATCCCCCGTCGGCTCCATGCCCCCCCAGACTTCTAGGTGCCACGCTGGGAGCCCACCTCAGCGTGGCAAAAGTCAGAATGATGACGGGGGTGCCCAATCCCCAGTCGGCTCCAATGAACTCCCCCCCAAAAGAAACACACTTCCAGTTGCCGTGCTGGGAGCCCAGCCCAGCGTGGCAAACGTCTGTATGGCCGACGGGGGTGCCCAATCCCCCGTCGACTCCACTAACCCTCCCCAATAAAATCTTCCAGCTGCCATGCTGGGAGCCCACCCCAGCTTGGCACAAGTCCCATGTCATCTTCCTAAAACTAAAACAAACACCTGAAAACAAAAAACGGTCCCTCATTGATTGTTTTGCCCCCCAACTCGCGCCCATCCTCTGTGCATCCACCTCCCCACACCCCCCTGACCCCATACTTGCCTCTAGAGTCTGGCATGACGATCTTTGGTGGACCGGGAACACGTCTGCACTCTTCAAAGCTGACCGCGAACTGAAGAAACGCCGGTAAGCTGTATAATGGCGTAAGTGGTTTTTTTTTCAACTTTGGTACATATCTCTGCCATTTTTGGGATTGTTTTCACCAAATTTTCAACATGGGGTTCTGGGGGCCCCACCTCATGAATTCAGTCACTATCATTTTGTTATTCAGTTCTGAAAGGTGATTTCACGGTCACTGCATGGAACCACCTTTCGGGACCAAGTAACGAAATGACAGTGTCACAGTTCATGAGGTACACCCTCCAAAATCCTATGTTGAAAATTTGGTGAAAAAATTCCCAAAAATGACTGTTTTATGAGTGTGCAATGCGCAGTTCCTATGCACGCTTGTAATTTCGCAAATTTTTAATATTTGCACTCTAAATTTTCAACATTACCATTTTACCACACCTCCTTATGAGCAGTACAGCTGTCATTTTACATATCTTCTCCAAAATGTGTTTTTGCGCATGTCGTGCCCAATGGCATGGTCAGTGTGTGAAATCAATGTTAGGGACAGATTAAGAAAATCACTGTGACACTGTTCATGAGCAGAGGTCTTAAAATGGCTATATTTAAAATTTGGTGAAAGAAGTTCATAAAATGACTGTGTTACGAGCATGCATTGAGCAATTTTCTTACACCCTCATAAATTCACGAATTTGTACTATTTTCAGTCCAGATTTTTAACACTGGCATTGTTACACGCCTCCTTATGGACAGTACTGCTGTCATTTATCACACCCTGGCTGAAATGTGTTTTCGCACTTCCGGCGCAGAAATATGTGGTGATGTGGGAAATCAGTGTTCGGGACAGAATAAGAAAATCACAGTGACAATGTTCATAAGCAGAGGTCCCAAAATGCCTGCGTTGACAATCTGCTGTAAATTATCCCCAAAGTAATTACAATATGGATGTGTATTGCGCAGATTCTACGCACACTTGTGACTTCAGTTTTTTTATAATTTCACTCCAGATTTTCAACATTGCCATTTTTTACACCTTCCCATAAAAAGTACAGTTGTCATTTTTCACATCCTGTTCAAAATGTGTTTTTGCACCTGTGGTGTCAAATGGCGTAGTCACTGTGCAAAATCAGCTTTCGCCTAACGAACTGATAGTGCCACTGTTCACGAGGATGGGAGTCACCAAAAACCCATGTTGAAAATGTGGAGTGAAAATACCAACGAATGCCTGGGGCATTAGTTTCCAACCATAACGCCCCAACCTGTAGAGACTGACAGGCATCAGGGGTGTGACTTGGGATTGCCACCTGTAATACTCATGCCATTCCACCCCCACCCACATCCTGCAGCCATTGACAGGCATCGAAGTGTGCCTTGGACTCTTCGGCCCTAAAGTTCACCCCATTCTCCTATACTGCACCCATCTCACCGTAATTCCCTATGGAATGGGGTGAGCATAAGGCCCAAAGACCCCAAGGCACAACACGACACTTGTCAGTGTCTGCAGGGTAGGGTGTGGTGAAATTGCGAGACCGTTATGCCTGATGACCCAAAAGCACACCCCAATGCCTGTCACTCTCTGCAGCATGGTGGTGGGGTTGGCTTCAGTTCAATACTTCACTGCTATTCCTATTATGCATCTTTCTAACTCCTACACTACCAATGCCAATGCCAGCAAGCAAACATTCGGCAATGACAAATGCTTGTTTTTCTCTGTTTCCCCAACTTGCTGGAAGGACACCTGTACTTGTTCTTTGTTTCCCTAGTCTTCACTTTAAAGCCTTGTTGGTCTATTTACACACAAACTCTCTGTTTACAGCTCTGGTATCCTGGTATGAGCGGAGATCCGCTTGAGTGTGTGCGGGTTTGCCTGCGCTATCGTGCAGAGGATCCGGCGTGATCCTGCAAGGCTTGCTTGTAATCAGGCACAACACTTAGCTGTAAAATGTGTACTGCTGATGTTTTGTTTATAATCCCAGAAATATGCACTTGCAATACAGGACAGGAATGTGCAGTGCCAAATTAAGAAAAGGGCTTTAGTTGTGTTTTTTTTTAATGTGGATAGCCTCTTCTCAAAAGGTCCCATAGAAGATAATTATTTTATTTTGTGCAGCACCACTGACAGTTTTGACCTACAATGTTTCCAGGCAAGCAGCATTCCAACATAAATATCCTACTCTTACGGCTCTTGAATTGTTAGCGAGTCGGTAAACTAGTGCTATTGTTATCCCATTAGTGGTGCGAGCTGCGTTAGCACTGCTAACTCGTAGTGTTGTTCTAAACACTTTAGGAAGCATGGGGTAGTTTGACTTTGACATTAAGGGGGCAGGGGGCAGAATCTTTGTGTAATTAATTTAAAATGACTGAAAATAGTGCCGGCCAGGGCAAATTTGGGGGGGAGCAACACCCCCCGTCCCCCTCAAACTACGCCTATGTTAGGAAGCACCAATGCCCATTTAAAATGTTGATGCAGGACCGCTTGCAAAAGATGCAAGCCGTGCGCTTAGTAACTGGATAAATTTAGCAATGCATTTAAGTACGGTGCTACTTCTGAATTATGTTCTGCAGGCAATTATCTATGTTCCTGTGTTTCCTGATGCGTTGTGCAGACAGAATCCTCTTTCAGCTCCCTGATTTATCTTTAGGGCCGGCTGGCCATTTCTCCTGCTATTTTATAGTCAGAGGCTGATGGGAGGAGCCTGGTTACTACAACAATTGTGAAGACAGAGTTTTTCCTTGCTAAAACAGATATTTGCTTCTATTTTTATCACAATAAAATATTCTTATACTATTACAATTATGTTAATATGCAAAATAAATGTTTAATATGAATCTGAATGTTCAGGTAACAAAAGGGATGAGTCTATAAGGTCACATGGCCCAAAACCTGTATAAATTACAAGTTAGTTGGTGATAGGGTGCTGATCCTAACGGACCTCTAGCTCGTGTCTAGGTGGAATTTCTGAAGCTGTATATATAGGATAGTGTATGGATCGCTATACACAATAAGGCTATTCTCAATCGAGTGGTTACTATGCTGACTGGATGACCTCGAGAGCGAAGCTCGAGAGGTCTCTCGGTCAGCATAGTAACCACGAGGTTGAGAAGAGCTGTGTTATGTACAGCGATCCATACACTGTTCTATATAGTGTATGGTGTTTCTCCCCTCCCAAAAAAAAACCAAATATACTTTTGCCACCTACATTTTGTTTGTTTCCTGAGCAGAAGTCTCGATGCTTACTGCCGAGTTAGCCCTGGTTGCTATGAAGCACAGCATGGTTGTTAGGGACCTGGAGCATTTCAATTGGTTGACTTTTGGGTTTGGGTAGGGTTTTGAATTTAAAAAAAATGGCAGCTGATTGTCTCACTTAGCGAGAGGACAATCATTCGGAAGACTGGATATTGAAAATTTATAAACTGTCTGGTTGATCCTGCAGCACAGTAAGAATACATTGAACTTATCTGGTTGATCCTGCCTTTTTTATGGTGTCCTGTGGCTGCGGATCTCTGCTCGATTCATTGCCGTGAGCCTTAGCTGATGATGTACGTACTGCAGCAGAACGAAAAATCATTCTGCTGCAGTACGGACGTCATTAGTGCACCAGAACAACTTTTTACACAGCATGGAAATCCATGCGGAACTACGTTCCACCGTACACTATAAAACAGTTATGCCTTTATTTGATGTCTTCTTACATTATATTTAGAAACTTTTATTTATTTTTATTTTTCTGACGAATACAGTCTGCTTTTTGTTTATACCATTGTGAGAATAAATTTTCACTTTATTTGGCATCCTGACACTGTGTTGGACTTCCTTATCACCCACGTTTATACACATCAATGGGGATCCACACAGGGCAGGGCTGCAGAAGGCCAGCAACCATCATTTAAATGGCTTGGTGTTCATGTCTTTTCCCAGATTTCCTCCTCCCTCCCTCTTCCTAGCACCATGTATGGCATGGCAAGGGACATCTGGCTGCCACCTATGCACACAGTGTACTCCTACTAGGGAGTTAGCTACCCAGCTCGCTGGGCCGCTGTTGGAACCTCATGCCATCCCTCCCTGACCTGGTAGCTCTGCCAAATGGCAGTGCCACCCCAGCCACCCTGACTGCCCATGCTAGCACCAGAGTCCACCTCTGTATCCAGGTCACAAGCATCAGAGCGTGACGTCCTACCCACTAGACCAATGAGTGGCCAACTGCTGGAGACCTTTTTTCAAAGCAAATGAATAATTTTGCCCCTAGACCTAAACTAGTAAGTTCCACGCGTGGTGGTGAGCAACGGCTATCTAGCTAGACGCTGCGCTCCTGTGGCTGTTTTTAGAATCTGGCACCATCCATTTTCAAAAACTGAAGATCATCTACTGTTTTGGCAGCGCCTGAAAGTGGACACTCTGAGCGTCAGTGTAGTATCATTATTTTATATTTTAACTTAAATTTGGTCAATTTAAGAGTTATAGAATCTCAGGGCATTTAAAAAATCAACGGCCACGGCATCCGATGCAACGGCTCTCACTCAAGGCCCAGACTTGCGTATTATAGCAGCTTTAAGTAACATTAAATCAGACATCATCATCAGCTTTAAGTCAGAGCTAAATGATTAAAACATGCTTTTTCTGGCCTCAGTACTAATATTAAATAAGTAAACGACCAGGTGATGGCAACTGAGACAAGAACATTGTGGTCTAAAGATTTTCAAATTAGAGGACACTGTTAATAAACAAAACAAATAGATTGACTGCCTCCTTAACAAAGTGGATTACCTAGAAAACCACAGTAGAAGGAACAACATCCATATAGTAGGTGTCCCAGAAGGCGCTGAGAAAGGAGACATGATTGCCTTCCTGCAGTACCTCCTACCCGAAATGCTACAGATAAAATTCGACTTCCCTTTCCAAACACAGAGAGCAGTAAAGGAAACACAGAAACACAAAAGTTGACAGCAGATCATGACTACATGGCCCATCCAGTCTGCCCTTTTTGTTGTATTACTTACACTGCAGACCCCTGCAGGTCTTCTACAGCATTTTCTCCACCACCCCCTTACCTATCTCTTATTACTCCCTTGTGCTTATCCCAGGCTTTTTTGAATCCCGTCACTGTTTTTGCCCTCACAACCTTTGCTGGAAGACCATTCTAGGCATCCACCATCCTTTCAGTGAGAAATATTTCCTCACATCTCTCCTAAACCTACCCCCACCCTCCAGCTTCATATCATGGCCACTTGTTCTGGAGCACGCTTTCCGATTAAAAATACCTTCCACTTCTATCTTATTCACCCCTGTGAGGTATTTAAAGGTCTCAATCATATCCCCCTCTCCCTCCTCTCCTCCAGACGTACATGTTTAATTTCTTTAGCCTCTCCTCATAGGGCATTTGATGTAGACACTGTACCAACCTGGTTGTCCTCCTTTTGACAGCCTCCATCCTGTCTATGTCCTTCCTGAGATGTAGCCTCCAAAACTGGACACAGTACTTTAGGTAGGGTCTTACTAAAGACCTACGTAGTGGCAACACCACTTCCCTCTTCTTGCTGGTAATACTCCTACCTATGTACTGGGTAAATTCTCTGTATGCTTAACAGCGAAGTCAAAACTGTGCACCGCATACCAACGTGACACAGTACAAAGCTCTGCAAGACACAAATGTTGCGCGCGGTTTTCTACCTTGTCACACATGGCTGGTGGGGAGCAGTGACACAGAGGTCAAGACCTCTGCTGGGTAGGTGGTCTGCCAAGCAGCCGCCGTGGCTCAGAGGGATGAGTTGCAGCAGTGCAGGGCAGCTATGCATCTGTGGACTGGGCTCGAATCCTGGTCCCAGACTGCATTGTGCATTTTTTTCATTTTTTGCTCCCTGACGGTGTTTCTCCACATCCCAGTGTTGTCCCCCCCAGAGTTTATTATATTAATGAGAGGGTTGGGGCTCAGCCCCCTACAATGAGGGAGTGCAAAACAAAGAAGTCTGTTGCGTTGTGCTCGACTTTTGTTGTTGGTATTCCTGTTCTTTCACAGCCGCAATATATCCACTGTATTATAGTATGGTACATTGCTGCACTGTTTTTGTGTACGGCTACATGACCCTGTGCCCTCTACCTATACATCGCAGCATCCCACTAGCTCTCCCGATTGCTTTGTTGCATTGTCTGGCCGCCTTCAGGTCATCCTCCAGGTCCCTTTCCTGCTTGGTCACTGTTAGTATTCCTCCCACCTTTTGTTCTGCACCCCTGGGTTTCTGTGACCCAAGTGCATTATTTTGCAATTTTTGCATTAAACCTTATCTGCCAAATCTTTGACCACTCCTTCAGTCATTTCAAGTCTCTCTCCATCCTTTGCACTCCCTCTGGAGTGTCCATCCTGTTGCAGAGTTTTGTGTCTTCTACAAACAGGCAGCCCTTCCCTTCCAGTTCCTCTGCTATGTCACTAATGAGGACATTAAAGAGGACTGGCTCCAGTACTTACCCCTGCAGTACCCCACAGGTCACTCTCTCCTCCTCAGAACAAACTCCATTTACTACCAGCCTCTGCCTCCTATCCCCTAACAAGTTTCTTACCCACGTTACCACCTTATTGTCCACTCCCATGCTACCCAACTTGTTTACCAGCCTCCTATGTGGAACGGTGTCTAAGGCCTTGTTGAAGTCCAAGTAGGCTATGTCCTCCGCCCCTCCTGATCCAACACCTTGGTTACCCAGTAAAAAAAAATCTATTAGAATTGTTTGGCATGACCTCCCCTCTGTAAAGCCATACTGCCTCGAGTCCTGCAGTTCACTGGATTCCAGGTGTTCGTGTCCCACGATTCTTTCCTTTAATAGTGCTTCTGTTAGTTTCCTTACTATATGTGTCAGGCTGTCAGGCCTGTAATTTCCTACCTCCTCCTTGCTACTTTTGTGAAGTTGGACTACATCCACCCTTCTTCAGTCCTCCGGAACCATGCTGGTCTCCAGTGAACTGTTAAACAAGTCTCTCAGGGCCGCAGCTAGCACCTCTTTGAGATCCATTAATGCTCTTGGATGCAACCTGTCTGGCCCCATGGATTTCTCCACCCTGAGATTACTTCCTTCAAAGCTCTTGGTGCTTATTTGTGGTCCCTCCCCTACCCTCTCAACTGTGAATACTGAGCAGAAATATTTGTTTAAGATATTTGCCTTTTCTTGGTCCTCCTCAGTATAGCCTCCTGCCTCCTTTATTAACTGTGCAATCCCTTCTATGATCTTCCTTTTCTCGCTGATATACCTGAAAAAATGTCTTGTCCCCTTTTGATACTGTCTGGGCTATTCTTTCCTCAGCTTGCACTTTTGTGCTCCTTACGGCCTTGTCTGCCTCCCTCCATTTCCCCAGATACACTTTTCTGTCCTTCTCTCTCTGAGTCTCTTTATACCTTCTGAATACCACTGTTTTTGCCCTTACGTTTTCTGCCACTTCCCTTGAGTGCCATAATGGTCTCCTTCTCCTTCTGCTTTTGCTTATTTGCCTGGTGTGCAAGTTTGTAGCTTTTACTGTGCTCTCTTTTATTCTGGACCATTTTCACTCCACCCTCCCCTTGATATCTTCTCCCGCCTGGTCTTCTCAGATGCATTCCCCCATCTTTGTAAAGTCAGCCCTTCTGAAGTCCAGGACTCTCGCTCTTGTGTGGTTGGATTCTGCTGTTCCAATATTACACCATACTGTGGAATAGTCTTTTGTCCCCAGATAACTCCCCACTCTGATGTTCGCCACACTGTCCCTGTTCATAAGTACCAGGTCCAGAATTTCCCCACCCTGAGTGGGTTCACTGACCAGCTGCCTGAGGAATGCCCCCCTGCAAGGAGTCCAAGATGTCTCTGCTCCTAGCTGATGCTGCAGCAGGTAGGCTCCACTCTACATGTACCAATAAATTTATATATTTTTTTATTTTCTGGTGGAGTGTTGTGTGTGCCGTTTTACCTGTAGTTAGCTTTTGGTCAGAGAGCAATCTTGCTATCAGAGCAAGGAGGCAGCTGACTAAGGCAGCTAAAACTTTTCTGCTAGAACTTTTCTAACTAGGGCGGGGCTAAGTAGACAGATACTTTATTAGAAGTGTAGGGTCTGCAAGGTAAATTAGGACATTCAGCCAGCAGCCAGCCACTCTGTTCCCCTGCTGACAGCCCTACCCAGGTAAGCCTGTTGAGGGCTGCATTATATGGTGGCTGTACTTGGGAGGCCAGCTAGGCATGTCAGTGGGCTTAGACCCTAACTGAATATGGGCTTAGGGGCTTGCTGTTGTTTTTCCTTGTCTTTTTATTTATTTATTATACATATCAGAATTACAACCCTTTGAATCAAGGACTCGTTTCCAAAGGCTCCACGTCAGTTCCAGTGGATTCAACACATAGACAGCAACACAAATGCAATGTGATAGACAGGAGGTTACAGAAGTTTTTTGTTACATACCAAACAGCGAATAGCAAACAGTATTCATACATTTGCAGGTGTCTGAACAAACAACATAGAATCCCGAGCCATCCAGTGCCCAGATAAGAGTTACAGTTTACAATAGCAGTACAGAGGTCTATACAGTGTGAAAGCTAGGCTCCAAGGACAAATACAACAAATTAAGAATTGAAGCCTGAGATAAGGCGGTTGTCGTCAAGAGTCTAGAACACGGCTTGGAGAGGGAGCGGGGCACCTATGGGCTAGGATCCCACTTGTGGAGCGCATTTGCAGCTGTGGGTAGAGAAAATGAGGCTGTTGAGAGCTGCCTTAAAAGGACCTATTTTAGTGAGTGAGGAGATCGAGGAGGGGAGGGCGTTGAACCAGTGTGGTGCCCTGTAACACAAGGATCTCTGGGCGAGTGATGTCCGCACCCTCGGGACTCTGAGAGCGGCCTTAGTGGAGCCACGAGTAGAGGCAGAGGGGGAAGCAGGGTGGAAGGAGGCAGACATCCCTGGGGGGAGAGACCTAGAAGTATTTTTTTAACCAGGAGGCAGGTCTGATATTGTAACTGCTCTTCTAGATTGACTATGTTGGCCAGTGAGTATAGAAGAGAGTCCATTTGTCTGCACTAGTGAGGAGCCTACAGGCCTTATTTTGGGATAGTTGGATTCTCCTGAAGGGAGGTGGCATCAGCAGCAGTGTAGACAGGGAGGCCATAGTCTACAAGAGGCAGGACAGAGGAGGAGGAGACAGCCAATCTGAGGGCATCCGGTGGGAGGCAGTCCTTATAACGGTAGAGAAGGCCTATGCACATGTTAATTGCTGAGATGAGCAGGTCGATATGCGAGTGAAAGGAGAGGGTGGAGTCGAAGGTAATGCCCAGGTATTTGTAGCTGCTAACTTGTTCTAGTGGGTGGAGTGAGCTGGATAGTATATGGAGGGGCTCGTTTTTGCCTTATTTTGATGATGAGCAAACAACATGGCTTTTATTTTTTTAATGCTAATGACCAGCCTGCGGTCGTTGAACCACTTTCCAATCTGACTGAAAGAGTGCTGGAGGGAGGCCTGAAGAGAGGAGGGGTCAGGGTGGCAGGAGAGGAGAACCGCATCATCTGCATATAGCAGGACCTTGCTGGAGCAGGAGTTGGGTAGTGCATTTACATAGAGACTTAAAAGAAGAGGGCCCAGGATGGAGCCCTGTGGAACCCCAGAGCAGACGGGATGGATGCTGGAGAGGGTGCTGTTTATTTTGACACACTGGGACCTTGAAGAAAGATAGCTAGAAAACCAGTCCAGCTGGCCTTGGGAAAAGCCTAGTTGAAGGACAGTGTCCAGTAGGAGTGGATAACAGACTGTATCAAAGACCTTGGAGAGGTCGATGTAGACAGCCCCTGCAAGGTGGCCTTTGTCAAGGGTTTCATGAAGGAAGTTTGAGAACTCCATGAGAGCAGTGATCATATTATGACCTGGATGGAAGCCATGCTGCTCTCTGCATAGGATATTGTGGGAGGCAAGATATTCAGATAATTGGTCTGCCACTATTTTTTCCAGGGCTTTAGAGAGAGGAGGAAGAATAGAGATCGGCCGATAGTTTCCAGGAGAGAAGGTGTCATCACTTTTGAAGATGGGGGTGATCACAGCTTTTTCCCAGCTAAAGGGAACTGGCCCAGGCAGAGGGAGCAGTTGAGTAAATCAGTCAGGGGGTTAAGTACTATGTCAAGGACCTGCCGTAGGATCCTAGTATCCATCTTTAGTATGTTGTTGTGTGTTCTTAACTGATACAAGATTTTAGTGTATTTCTGGGTAGTAGGGATTATAGTGGGGTAAACTGTTGCTAGGTGCTGGGGTGATTCAGAGATCAGGGGTCTACCGTTAAATAGTTCCTAGATATAGTAAGGTGTAGGAACTTGCCATAAAAAGCCTACTAGATATTAGTGAGCTTCAGGGTTTAAGAGTGTATGGTTACTGGGTGGTAGTAGGATAGCCTGGCTGGGTCTGGAGCAAGAAAAAAGAGAAAAAAAAAAGAAAAGGGAGAACTAGAAGAACAAGGGAAAGGAAATGTGGGAAGTGGTGCAATGCAGTGTTTGTGGTGCGGCAGTCTACAGGGAGACCTTTTGGAGGCTGTGGTGCTGTCCCATCTGTGTGCACCTCTCTGGGTGGAAAGAACAGGTTTCAAGACTCCAAGCAGTTCTTTCGGGCAGAGAGTCGTGAGAATGTCACCAGATTCACAGTTGCATTGGCAAGGAGTCAGGGGACCACCTCTCCCATTCAGAGACCACCTAAATAAGATAAAAGAGGGAAAAATGCTTCCATCTTATACCTTATTTATATCCCCCCTTTTCCTTCTTGCCTCCAGTGTGTACATATTGAAATCCTTTAGTCTCTCTTCATATAGCCTCTAGTGCAAACCCTGCACCACTGTTTTCGCTCTCCTCTGGACCGCTGCTGCTCTGTCTATGTTTTTCTGGAGATGTGGTCTCCAGAACTGGACACAGTACTACAGGTGAGGTCTCACCAATGATTTATATAATGGTATCACCACCTCCCTCTTTCTGCTTGTGATAGCCCTCCCTATGCACCGTAGCATCCCACTGGCTCTCCCCACAGCCTTGTCACACTGTTTGGACACCTTTAGGACATCAGATATGATTACCCCCAGGTCTCTTTCCTGTTTGGTGGTCATCAGTACCACTTCACGCATCTTGTACTCTGACTCTAAAAGCATGATTTTGCACTTGTTCGCATTGAAACTTAGTTGCCACATTCTTGACCACTCCCCAAGTTTTCCTAGATCCCTATTAATTTTTCCTACCCCACCTCTCCCGAAGTGTCTACTCTATTGCAGATTTTAATGTCATTTGCAAAAAGGCATGTCTTCCCTTCTAGTCCCTCTGCAATGTCACTAATAAATACATTAAAGAAGATCTGTCTCAGTACTGATCCTTGTGGCACCCCTCTGGTCACCCTCCCTCCCTCGGAGGGAACTCCATTTACCACCACCCTCAGATGTCTATCTGTCAACCAATTCCTAAACCAGTTTACCATTTTTGGCCCCACTCCCAGGCTGCCCAGCTTGTTTACTAGTCTCCCATGTGGAATGGTGATGAAGGCCTTACTGAAATCTAGATAGGTCACATCCACCGCTCCACCCTGATCTACCTCCCTGGTCACCCAGTCAAAGAAATCTATTAGATTTGTTTGACATGACCTCCCTGGTGAATCCACGCTGCCTCAGACGCTGTAAGTTGCTGGTATCAAGATATTCCACAATCCTTTCCTTCAGTAGTGATTCCATTAATTTCTCCACCACTGAGATTAGGCTGACTGGGCTGTAATTTCCAGCTTCCTCCCTGCTACCACTTTTGTGAAGTGGGACTACATCTGCTCTCCTCTAGTCCTCCGGGACCACTCCCGTCTCCAGTGAGTGGTTGAACAGGACTGTCAGAGGTGCAGCTAGCACCTCTCTGAGCTCCTTCAGTATCCTTGGATGTATCCCGTCTGGCCTCATTGCCTCGTCCACTTTCTGATTTGCGAGTTCCTTTAGGACTCTCTCTCTCTCTGTAAATAGACTAGTATCCACCTCCCTTACTTCGATGTTCTTTACACTTAACTGTGGTCGCTCACCTTTCCATTCCTCCATCAACACTGAACAAAAATATTTGTTCTGGATGTCTGCTTTTTCCTGGTCTCTCTCCACACACTCCTCTGCTTCCCTCTTTAACCTTACAATCACTCCCCTGGTTTACCTCCCTCCATTTACATATCTGAAAAATGTCTTATCCCCTTTCTTTAATGTCTGCGCTGTTTTCTCTTGTTTGAGCCTTTGTGCTTCTGACTGCTTTCCACGCCTCCTTCTGCATCTCTTGATGCACCTCACTATCACCTTTCTTCTGTGTTTCCTTATACTTCCTGAATACTAACATTTTTGCCCTTACCTTTCCAGTTACCTTTTTTGAGAACCATAATGGTTTATTTTTCCTCTTGCTTTTGCTTATTTGCCTGACACAGAGCTTTGTTGCCTTCCCTATGGCCACTTTTAGTGTTGCCCACTCCACTCCACCCATATCCTCCTCCCCCTCAGGCAGGGCATCCATGAGGCATTCTCCCATCTTTGTAAAGTTGGCCCTCCTGAATCCAAGACCCTTGCCTTAGTGTGGTTCGATTCTGGCTCAATAGTTATACTGAACCACATCGTACGGCGATCACTGGACCCCAGGTTGTCATCCACCTCGATGTCTTCAGTGCTATCTACATTGGTGAGTACCAGGTCCAGTATCCCTCACAAGTGGGCTTCCTTACTAGTTGCCTAAGGAATGCCCACTGCAGGGAGTCCAGAATGTCCCTGCTCCTAGCTGCAGCTGGGATGCTCTAATCCACATCCAGCAGACTGATGTCCCCCACCAGCAGCACCTCCCCCCTGGTCACCATCTTTTGGATGGCTTCCACCAGTACCTTATCCACCTCCCCCCTCCATGCTGGAGGTCTGTAGATTATGCCGATGTGAACAGCGGTTCAGTTTCCTATCTCTACGGTAACCCACATTGCCTCAGCCGCCCCCCCCGTATTCCCTGTGTCACTGTAGCTTTCACGGTATCCCTTACATAAATAGCCACTCCTCCCCATTTCTTAACCTCCCAGTCCTTTCTGAACTGAGCATAGCCTGGTATGGCTATATCCCAGTCATTGTTCTCATTGCACCATGACTCAGTGTTAGTGACAATGTCCAGGTCAGACTCTGCCATAATGTCCACAAGGCCTGGGATTTTATTTTCCAGACTTTGAGCATTTGTGCACATGGCCTTCCAAATTCTTTCATCATCCTTCTTTTCAGCCCCCCCTTCTTCCCCCTTTTGCCTGTTCTCCTGATCCCTTCTGCCTTAATTCCCACCCTCTTCATTTCTACCATTCTGCTTGTCCTGCTATTAGTCTATTACAGTTTGGAGAACGACGGTCAGGAGGAGAGTATGGGGTTTGGGACAGTTTTGCAGGGCTTTAGAAAGCCTGTAAATATATTTGAACAAGTTCAATTCTCCAGGCCATACTGCAGCTCGGGTGGCTAGTGGGCAAGGCTGAGGAGATGCAGGTGAACTGGATTGTGGAGACTGTTAAGAGGGATACAAATGGGAGTTGGATCCCTGTCAAGAGTAGTCTATATGGGGCTCCCTGGTACTGCACAGTGTTTATGGTCCTAATGAAGATGATGAACTTTTATTACCACCTGACAAAAGCCCTAATGGACTTGGGTGTAACAGAAGTTCTCCTAGGGATGTTAATATCATCTAGGATGAGTTGTTTGTTCAAAGTGGTGCTCAGAGAGGGTATAGGGAGACCAGAGGGGCCATGGTCTTGCAGGACCTTATGCCGGAGGGAGACCTGATGGATGCATGGAGACTAGGGCATACAGAGGGGTAGGACTACAGCTACTACTTCATGTCCACAATCTCTATAGATTATCTACAAAATTACCCTGTTGCCTTTCTAACAGTCAGGATCTCTGTCCTGCTGAAATTGCTTATTTATTATACAGAAGTCACTAAATTCAATGTATTGTAAGTGTATTGAAATATGTTGTATTGTACTCATGTATTGTACAAAATGTCATTAGATTTGTTTCATTGAAGTTTGTTGAAACATATTCCACTGTACTCTCTCTTCTTGTTTTCCCCCAGTCATGGCTGAAAACGAAACCATTGTCTTAGTCCAGTTTACTCGGTCATCAATAAATAAACGCACAAATAAATAAATAAATATACCTACAGATACCTGGACATCTTCTTGGCTATGGGGCCTTGGTGAGAGGCTCACAGGATGTGAGAATCAAGCCACTGATGATTCTGGACCATGCTGCAGTCACATATAGCTTCCAGGTAAGGGCCCCAGATGAGCACAAAAGTGGGAGAGGATGAATGCCTGCTCCTGAGGATTTGAAGTTTAGAAACTGGTTTAAGGAGGCTATGGACACATATTTTTTACTTGATGCAACAGTGGAAGGGAAGGGAACGTGGGTGTGGGAGACAAATGTATAATAAATGTCATTCATTGGGGATAGTGAGAAGGCGTTTGAGGGGTGTATGGTCCAGGCAAAGTGGGAGAATGGAAAGGGGATGATCGATTGAGGTAGTGGGGACTAGGAGATGCCCTGGGGCGAAATGGGTTCAGGAGAGGGGTTTTCCCTGCCTGATTCCCATACCCAAGGGCTCCGCAAATTATGGACCGGTACTGCGCTCCTCCTTGAAAGCCCATTCAACCCGGCGGTGTTATGTAATGCCAGGTCAATTAAAAACAAGACTGCTATTATAGCAGATCTTGTTGAAATATCTGATCTGGCATGCATCATCGAGACCTGGTTGGATGAGAATGCAGGCCCTATTTTGGCTTCTGCTGCTCCATCCGGGTTCTTGGTGATACACCGGCCGAGGTTGGATCATAGGGGTGGGGGTGTAGCTATCTTTTTTGAAATGGAGCTGGGTCTTGTGGATGTACCAGTGGGTGTCACTAGATCCTTTGAGTGTATCCTGGGAGCAGGTGCAGGGTTCAGGATTCTCCTCATCTACCGACCACCCGGTGATGGTGGAAAATTCCTGAAGGAGTTTGTGGACTTCATCGTCGATGTAGCACTGGAGTTGCACAGGTGGTTAATACTGGGCGACTTCAACGCTTGGGTCAACGATGAACTCTCGCCTTTTGGGAAAAATCTCCTCCAACTTATGACAATGTTGAGCCTTACACAGGTGGTTACCCCTGCTACCCATGTAGAGGGTCACTCATTGGACCTAGTGTTCCTACTGTAGTTGGAGGTTGCACATTTGGGGTGGAACCAAATGTGTGGACTGACCATCATACCATAAGATTTAGCTTCGGGGCACCCCTAAATAGGCCTGCTGCTACGGAGATGGTACAATATCTCCCTTTAAGGGGAGTTACCCCAGAAGGCCTTTCGGCGATTTTGGACCTATCAGGTATTTCAAGTGAGTGCATGGATCCAGGGGATCTCGTACTTGCCTATAATAAGGCTGTGGGTGATGCCCTGGATCAAATTGCACCTGTTCGTGTTCACCCACTCACTCAGCGCCCAAGATCTTCATGGTTGGATGGTTCTTTGAAGAAGCTGAGGAGAGTGGGATGAAGGCTAGAGACAGCTTGGCGAAAGTCCGGCCTGGATGCTGACAGACTTAGATTGATGGACCATTTTAGAGTCTATCAATCAGCAATCACCCGTAAGAAGTCAGAATTCCTGTCCAGGGAGATTGCTGCTATGCGGAATCGACCAGCCAAACTCTTTCAGACTGTCGACAGATTGTGCAATCCACTCTGTCTGCAGTCTGGAAGAGATTTTTCACAGATGAAGTGTGATGAGCTTGCTCGATTCTTCACAGATAAGATTGCCAGCATCAGATCGGGCATCCGTCCTGCTCTTTTTCTAGGGAGCTGTAGTGGTCGGTAAGAAGAAGCAATCCCTTGTGTCTCCTGGTCTGACTTTAGTAGGCCGGCATTCACGGATGTTGTGAGGATTATCCAGACTGTACGACCAACCAGCTGTAGTTTGGATCTGGGTCCTACACCACTGTTACTAAGTTGTGTAGATATTATCTGCTCGATCCTTGCTGAAATTGTCTGGAAATCTTTGGAGCAAGGGGTTTTCCCTGCCCTCTTAAAGGAGGCGGTCGTTCGACCACTCCTCAAAAAACCTTTACTGAATCCAGACGTCCCAGCTAACTACACACCTATCTCTAACCTGCCCTTTGTGGGTAAGATTATTGAAAAGGTGGTTGCGATACAGTTGGATGACCATCTTATGAATCACAACATCTATGAAGCTCTCCAGTCAGGGTTTAGGAAAAGACATAGCACAGAGACTGCCCTTGTCCGGGTTTTAAATGATCTCCTAATTGCGAGAGATCGAAAGGCTCGTATTATTCTAGTCCTTCTTGATCTCTCTGTAGCATTTGATACTGTGGACTATGGCGTGCTGTTGGAGCACCTGCACTCTCTTTGTGGACTGTCTGGTACAGTTCTACATTGGTTTCAATCTTTCCTCACTGGGCGGACTCAGAGGATTACTATGGGGATTTATTCCTCTGATACCATCTCTCTGTCCTGTGGGGTACCGCAGGGCTCCATCTTGGCGCCCATGTTGTTTGCAGTCTATGTGCTGCCATTAGGAGATATCATTAGGTGTTACAGTCTGGGTTTTCACTGCTATGCAGATGATACCCAGCTGTATTTGTCCTTTACTCCTGGTCAGGATGATGCAATCCCTCTGCCTAACAGCTGTCTAGCCAAAATCAATGACTGGATGAGCGCCAGCTGGCTGAGGTTAAACCCGGATAAGACCGAGGTGTTGGTTGTGGACCCAAGTCACTTTGAGGGGGGTCATAGGGCTGAAGTACCATCAGGCCTTTGGCTTGGTGGTGCCCAGCTCTTGACCTCAGGCCAGGTGCGTAACCTGGGCATTATTGTTGACAGCGGTTCGACTCTGAAATCACAGGTATCAGCCGTCGTTAAGTCCTCTTTTTTCCATCTGAGGAATATCGCCGGGGTGAAACACCTGGTTCCTCTGGCTGACCTTCCTACTCTGGTCCACATCTTTGTGACCACTCGCCTTGATTACTGCAATTCCCTTTAACTGGAGCTACCGGGAGTTGAAATTCATCGCCTGCAGTTAGTGCAGAATGCAGCAGCCAGGCTTTTGACTGGAACATCTAGCTACAGTCATATTACGCCTGTTCTGCGTGGGTTGCACTGGCTGCTGGTACAATGGTGAATCACCTTCAAGGTCGGGTTACTGACCTATAAAGCCCTACACGAACAGGGACCGCAGTATCTGAAAGATCTCCTTACTCCCTACTGCCCCTCTCGCTCACTCCGATCTGCTGATGAGAGATTGCTAGAGATTCCTAGGGTTCATTTGAAAAACATCTGGAGCACGTGCGTTTTCTTATGCAGCTCCTGCCCTGTGGAATTCTGTATCTCGTCGGATACGTAGCTGCCTGACTGTCGAGAGTTTTATAATAGAGTTGAAAACTTTTTTATTTGTAAAAGCTCATGGCCTATGATTTTATTTTGTTAATATTATATTTGTTTGTTTATTGTTATCTGTAAAGCACTTTGATCTTTGGAAAAGCGTTTTTAAATACATTTTTACTTACTTACTAGAGCTACAAGGCATACATTAGAGGGAGAGTAATAGCCTTCTCAGCTAAGAAGGAGGAGACAGAAAAGAAGATCCAAACCCTTTTGTTGGAAATAAGAGCTCAAAACTAAACATAAAAAGGGGTATAGGATCTCAGGGATTATACATCAACTACAGTGCAAGAGGTATGAATTCAATAAGAGATCCACCCAGCATGTGGAATTTGCACTATACCAGATGAGACAGACATACTGGGAAGGGATGAAAAGTTGGGAAGGCTTTTAGCCTAAAGGTTGACTGTTGAAAAAGATGGGGCTGACTCCAAAGTCCTAGGTATAAGGTGGGGTAGAAGGGGTGGATATGGCCTCCAATGAGATAAATGGGCACTTCAAGGAATTATTACATGAACGTTTATGCCTCCAAAACTGGCAGTAGAATGGAACACCAACAGATGATTCATTCCTTTTTGGCATCTGTCCACATTCCTAGCCTGGATGTGCCCTTCTCTCTGACAGAACTGAGGGAGTGGGGGGATGCAGGGTGGAAATCACTGGGACTGGATGGTTTCCCAGTAGATGTGTACTGGCTTGCAGGTGATGTTATGGGTCCACACCTCCTAGGGGAGCAATGAGGTGGGGGCAGTTGCCATAGTGGATGAAGGAAGCTATTATTACTGTATTCATGAAGAATGATAAAGACCGTCTGCAGTGCTCCAGCTACTTTCCGACTGCTCTCTTGAATGTTGACTACAAAATGTTGGCCAAGCTTTACGCAAGTTGGTTTAAAAGGTGCTACCACAACTAATCCACATGTGCAAAGTTGGGTTTATGGCATGAAGGAATAGGGTGGATCATAGCAGGAGAGGGGTCAATTAGATGTGGCTGTGGGCTCCCTAGGGGAGCCTGCAGTGTTTGTGGGGCTGAACACAGAGAAGGCATTCAACTCAGTTGAAAGACTTTAACAGTACTTGATAAGGGTACTATAAACATTTGGGTGGGGAGGCCTTTATACAGTGAATGCAATTGATTTACTCTTCTCCATTGGCTATGGAGGTTACCAATGGCAAGCTCTCAGATTCTCTTGCATTGAGGCTGGTACCCAATTGGGCTGCTTGCTGTCTTCAGGCTGCTTTGTCCTGGCCATTGAACTGTTGGCTCTGACTTTGATCTTGGACTCGATCCAGGGGATGTGCATGGGGCAAAGCTATAAGTCAATGTTATTTACATATGGCATCTTGCTTACTGTCATGGAACCTAGTAGTGTTTTGCCAACCCTAGTCACTCTCCTAGATGAGTTTTCGACCATTTTTTTATTTAGTTTTTGTTGACTGGGTAAGTGCACTAGGCAGATTCTGCCTATTTTCAGGCACGACCCGGGGGGAGGGGGATACAGATGAAATGCCAACTGACATTGAACCAGAGTAAGCTGTTGGTGGTATTTTTTTTTTAGTGAATGAGGGAAATTTGGCCAAGGCACCAGGGAAATTCCTCTAATCTGCTTCCTTTTGAGCAGGGGGGACCCTTTTGTCGGTTACTCCAAGATGGCTGACGTTCCTGTTGAGGAAGATGGAAGTGGGGGTGGAGGCTCTGCTCTGCCTTTGGATCCTATCTCGCTGTCTGAGTCTGTTTGAGTTCCTGCTTCTGAGGCTTATCAAGTTCACACTGACAGTGTGTTTCCTTCTGCTTCTGCTGTTGATAAGGATTCTACTGTAACTTCTGGTTTATCTGACATGGAAACTTCTGCTAAACGGGACAGCCAGGAAGCTGCTGTGATTCCTGATGCTATGTTGCGACAGATGTTCTCTCAGCATAAACAGTTCATTCTACAGTTGATACGTGATGATTCTTCTACACAAGACACTTTGCCTGAAGCCGATTATTCTGTATCTTCTGCTCCTCAGACTCCGCTTCAACAGGCCTCTGAAACCCTCCCTGCTGATTTGCCTTTTCCCCCGCTCTCCCATTTGCACCTTAGACCTACCTCGAGGACCGCTGTTGAACTGAGTGCTACTTGGTCTCCAGATGCTGCTCTGAGTGCTGCTGGCTGGCAGAGATCTTCGGATGGGAAGCCCTGGACTTCGCCTGGTCCTGTTTCTGCTGCTGCTATTATTGGAATGCCTATGAATGTTTTTCCTACTGTTCCAGCTTTGGTTTCTACTCAGTCTTCTCCCCCTGTGGAACCTGAGACAGATCTTTCTGTTCCACCGCTTGCTACTGAGAACACTGCTGACTCTTTGGACGTTGTGGTCCAATCACAGGTACTGACAGAACACTGTGCTTCTCCTGCTCACCAATCTTCTCCTTCTGCTCCTGTCCCAGAGGACTCAACTTCTTCTTTTAAAATGTCTGATTTGTTTAAATCTGTTAGGGAACCCGCTCAGCAGAAAAAAATGCAGTTCGATTGAAGTTCCTGGGTGATTCTTCTATGGCCCCCACACGCCGTACTGTTCTCCAAGGTGTGCTTAGAGACTCTCTGGGAATTAGCCCTTCAGCATTGTTTGCCTTCATTCATATCAAGGGGGAAACTTTGTATGATGTTAGTTTCAAGACGTTCAGACTCTGGAAAAATTTTGGACTCAGTATGAACTGGTTAAGAACACTCCAATTTGGGCCTCTTTCTTAATCATACCACTTACTAAACCCTTGGTGAAAGTACATACTTTATTATTTCATAAAGAAGTAGTAAATATCCATGATGTGCAGTTTTGGCTTCGTCAGAGATGTGATCTGTTAGATTCTCCCTGTCCTATTTTTGATGAAGATTTAGTGTGGATGGGTGGATGGATGATTAAAGTTCAGCTTAAACAAACTAAGAAGGGAGTCCTGCATATTCCTGGTAGCTTTTACATTGGTTGGGATAGGGGTATCTGTTTCTACCCTGGCCAACCTCGCACCTGTTGTAAGTGTGGCTTTCGAACTCACCTGAGTTACACTTGTGATCAGCCTATGTGCACCTTGAGCCTTGCTTATGGCCATGTTAGCTTGGGTTGTCCTAATGCTCAGTTTTGTAATCTGTGTGAGAATCGCAGTCATAACTACCCCCAATGTCCCTGGGCTGAACATAATAGGGTTGATAGGGTCCCCTGGGACCATTTTACCACTATCTCTGATTCCCAGTTACAGGCCCAGAAGCGGCAGCAAGAGCTCTCTCTGGTTCCTACTGACCCAATGCTTACTACTGGCTCAGACCTTGTATGTCCCACGGTTTCTCCCCCCCCCCCAGGAGCCCCCTCTTTCTCAGAATGTTACTCTGGTTCTGGAGTCTGCTCAGGCTTCTCCTGTGGTTGCTGCTATCCATTCTCTGGTCCTGATTTTGATGGATGTTATGCCCCTCCCAAAACTGATCTGCCCTTTGTTACTGTCCCTTCTACCAAATGTGGGAAGGGTAAGCGTAAGTCTGAGTCTCATGCCCCTGCTACTACTGTAATTACTCGAAATAAGTTCCAGTTGCTAGCCAAAAGAAGACAATGGGGGGATACTGAAGGTGAGGAAGAGGACTCTGATTCTTCTCGTGCCTCTTCCTCTCATATGGACTTTTCTTCTGAATCTGGTAGAGAAACTCCTCGGTTGGAAAAGATGCAGAGAACACAGTTCCCTCATAGGTGATTTTGAGGGTTCCTTTTTTCTGGGCTTTCTATTTTGGTCAGATTTTTCCTTTCCTTTTTGTTTATTGTTTCCTGCCCCTGACGCCCATTGCAGTTCTCTGCATCTCTTTTGACCTTTATTGCCCATGCCTCAGCAACCTATTCTGTGGTGCTGCACTTTGAATGTGTGCAGTATGAAATCTTTCCGTAAACAGATGTCTACTGTTGGTTTCTTGCTTTCCTTGAAACAGGATGTTTATTTTGTTCAGGATACCAGGCTTAAATCTAGGTTTGAGGTTGCACAGGTGAGACATCGATGGACTGTGGGGCCCTCCTTTTGGTCGCATGGGGAGGATCTCTGTGATGGGGTGAGCATTTTGTTTTTTTTGGACATCGGTTTAAGATTTCCAGGGTTCTCGATGTGTTTCCAGGGAGGGTTCTCCTTATTGACGGTTCTTTTGATGTTGTTCCTTTTCGTTTGATAAATACTCATGCGCCGCAGAGTATTGCGGCGCGGTCTGCTTTGTTTCTTGCTATCCAACCTTATTTATTTACCACTCAACAAGTTTACTTTGGGGGTGATTTCAATTGTGGTCTTTCTGTTTCTGATAGACCTAGTAATGCCCACAAGCTTTTTAGTGATGCTACTACCTTGTCTAAAATCCTTCTTTCGGCCCATTTGGTGGATGCTTATGCCTCTGTTCACCAGCAGAGTGCAAAAACTTTTTATAAGGGAGCTTTTGCAACACAGATTGATTTTTTTCTCATTTCCAGGAATGTTTCGGTCTCCCTGGCTTTTGTAATTCCCTGTGAGATGTCGGATCATTTTGCAGTTGCTTTGCTCTGCTCTTCTAGTGCTGGTCCTTATCCGTTTGCTTCTTGTATACGTTGGAAGTTGAATAGTTCTTTTTTGACTGATTCTCTTATCTCTCAGGGTTGTCTGGATTTGTTACGAGCTAGAGTTTCTGTACTGGATGCTTATTCTTCTATGCTCTGGTGGAAGGATACTAAAATTGACTTTCGTCGTTTTTTTCTCAAATCTGCTGGCTCTCGGTCCCGCTCTACTTATTTTCGGTATTCCCAACTCTGTCAGCAGCTTTTGGATACTTATTCTAGGGCTTCTGAATTCCATCTTGATCTCTCCAGCCAAATTCAGGCTTTGAAGTCTGTTATGGAACGATATCAGTATGATCGTGCCCTCTCTTTGAAGGCTGAAGCTCAGTGTGGTACGCAGGCTTCTAAGGCTACATTTCATCCTTATAGGAGTTGTTCCAGTAGGATCTCTTCCATGATTATTAATGGTCTGGTTGGACTGCACCATACTTCTCTTCCATCTTTGAAGCACATTGTACAATCCCATGTGGAAGGGATGTTTGGTACTGTCTCGTCTGTTTTAGATCCGGCTGAGTATCTTTCTGATTTGGTCATTCATGAGGTTTCTGAGGACCTGCTTCTTGCTCTTGTGCGTCCCATTTCTGTTTCAGAAACGATGACTGCTATTAACAAACAGAAACACCGTACTTCTCCGGGGTTGGATGGTTTGACGGCTGAGCTTTACCACTCTTTCATTGATTTTTTTGCCCCTGCTCTGACTATTGTTTTTAATGACGTCTTGGCTTCATATTCAGTCCCTCGACATTTTTCGGATGCTGTTTTGCTTTTGATTTATAAAAAAGGTGATCGTTCTGACTTACAGAACTGGAGACCTTTGAGCCTCCTTAATGTGGATTATAAGATTCTGGCTGTCATTCTTTTGGGGTAGCCCCTGTCTATAGTGGACGTCGTTATTTCCACAGCTCAGACTTGTTCTATCCCGGGTCGTTCCATGCTACATACTTTGTCTCATCTTAGGGATGTGGTGTATTCTTGTACTGATGTAAGTAGGGCTGTAGTGTTGTCTCTGGATCAAGAAAAGGCTTTTGATCGGGTGGAACATTCCTTTTTGTTTTCTGTTTTGGCACACTACCATATTCCTTCTGGTTTTATCTCTTGGCTTAAGCTTTTATATAGCACTGCCTGGATCACCCCTCATGTCAACCATTCTCCTGGTGCTGCATTTTTGAGTAAATGAGGAGTGTGGCAGGGTTGTCCTTTGAGTCCTCTTTTGTATTTGTTCCAGATTGACCTTTGTTATGTAAATTGTGCTCCTGTCCTGCTATTCCTCCCTTGTTCCTTCCAGGTGGTCACTCTGTACCTACTGTTTTTGTGTATGCTGATGATTTATGCGTTTGTACCACGTCTTCTCTTTCTGCTTTGGGTTTCACACGTCTATTTTCTGACTTAGTTCTCTTTCTGGTTCTCAATTGAATTTTCATAAAAGTATGGCTAAGATCTTTCCCTGCTCTGTGCCCTCCTCAACTGCTACTTTTGTGGCTGGGATTCCTATTGTTTCTGGTCCTCTTAAAAGTTTGGGTCTGTATTTTGGCAGTGCTGATGATTCTCTGTATAATTGGAATTTGGCTATTGATAAAGGTCTCCAGCTCGTTTCCTCTTGGAAGGATCGGTCTGTTTCCAAGATGAAACGTGTTTTGCCTTTGAAGACTTTAGTTCTTCCTTTATTTTTACATGTGGATACTGTTTTCCCTCTTCCTTTTGTTTTGGAAGCCAAAGTCAATGGTGTTTTTTTTCAAGGTTTTTGGGATTCTCGTTTAAATCCTGTTTGGCGTTTTTTTTATATCATGATTATTGTCAGGGTGGTGTTCAGATGTTGAATCCTGTGGTTTTTGTATTGTCTGTTTCTTAAGTTTGTGTTTCCTTTTCTGTTGCAGCCTTCCCCCCCCTTGGGTTTCTATTTTAGGTGCCTGAGTGACTCCTTTGTGTGCGAAATGGCTTGATCCTCCTTCGTAAGTCCCTCAGAATTTTAAGACTTTTGGTATTCCTTCCTTTTTGTTTCCCACTTTTCTTAAAATCCGGCACTGGCACTTGACCCATCAGGTTCTGCGATCTCAGACTAGGAAGCAACTGTATCATACTGTTTTACTTTCCTCTTTTTCAGATACCCCAAGGCTGTTGAATGCTGTTGGTACTGAATTGAATATTGTCATGATTTTTCGCCAGCTTACTGACCCTAGACTTTCTGCAAAGTTATGGGATGTTACTTGGTTGCCATGTCATGGGAGATTGGGGGTGCGTGGCAATCACCTGCACAAGTCTTTGGAGGAGCGTATGTGTTTTTGGGATACTTGTCCGGGCGTACTGGAAACCATGAGTGATTTCTTTTGGGATTGTCCTTTGAGTAAGGATTTTGGACTCTTTGGCTCCATAAATGGAAGGAAAAGTGTCTTACGTCGATTTCGTATGACATTCTTGTGTATGGGCTGTTTCCTTCCTCCCTTTCTCTTTATTATCCTAGTACCCTCCGTCTTGTCTCTGCCTTCTGTAGGTTTTTTCTATGGCAGGCCCATTGTGCTCAGTTGTTGCAACAGAAATCTTATACAAGCACTCATATTATGGATCAGATTTTTGCAGAGCTCCGCTCTATTCAAGATAGGGAGCATGCTTCTCTGCCCTGTGATACATACCGGCTTTACCGGGCTTCGTGTGAGTGGCTTTCTGCTGCTTGATCTTGTCTGTGTTTTGTTTTGGTTTGGGGTGGTAGTCAGTTTTGTTTTTGGCTCATACTTTTTAGTCTATATGGTAGTTTTTCTGTTCTTGTGTCCTTTATTGTGCTTTGTTTAGACTTGAGTCTCCTTTGGAGTCGTTGCTTTGTTGCTTTTGTTCTCCCTTCTGTTATTCATATCTCTTTTTCCTGCTTTATTTTCTTTTCGGATTTCTTTTCCCCTCTGCTTAAGTCTGTTCTTTTTTTTGTGTCTTACCGCTGTTTGTTATTCTTTGTTGGGTTGTTGATTTGTTGCATTGTCTCCCTGACTTTTCAGTTTAGGGGATGGGGAGGACTTTTTGTTCTTCCTTTCAGTTTTTGCTGTTTTTACTGAGAGTTTGACCTTATCTACTCTTTTCTGTTTGTTTTTTTCTATTTGGTTTTGCAATTTGCTTTTCATTTCTTTGCTTTTTATGGTTTCCCTTATTATCTCCCCTGCTCTTTTAGGGAGGAGGGGGAATGGGTTTCCTTTTGTATTCTGTACAATTTTTTGTTCTTGATTTATTTTTTCAGTTATTTGGACCTGTATTCATGTCCTACTTCTTTGCTTTCCTCTTGATTTGTGTACTTTTTGTATGACTTAACACCGTTTTGTATTTTTTTTTTATTTCTCTTGTTCTCTGATTTGTATATTGTTTTATATGGTTTCACACTGTTTATATATTTTTTTCTGTTATTCTGTTATGATTCCCCCTACTTGGTCAGTAAGAAGGAGAAGAGGGTTGGGTTGTGTTGTTTTCTTTCGGGCTGGGGCTACTGTGTGACCTAATACTTTTTATGTTCTGGATTTTTCTTTTCCTTTTTTTCGGGATTTGCATGATGTAATGCTGCTTTATGTTTGTTTTGATATGATTTCACCAAACATTTCTCCTAAAATTTCCATATGTGGGGATGGGGGGGTGTTTGTTTCTTTTCTGGGGGGTTTTGCAGCTCTTTACCAACTGTTTTATTGTGTATACAATATTTATTGTTCATTTATGTTGTTCTTTTCTTTGATTCCAGGTAGAAATACTCTGTAATGTTTACTTTTTCTTTATATGTATGATGTAATACATATTTTCATTTTTTTTTCTGTTTTTTATGCTTTCATGTGCCATATTACTATTTGGTTGTATCATGCTTTTATATTTTGTCAATAAAAATTCACCTACTCTTTTCAAGAAGTGCCATGGGATCTTTAACATCCACCTGAACTACCATCAGAAAAGGCAGATGGGACCTCGGTTTAACGTCTCATCCGAAACACGGCACCTCAGAAGTGCAGCACCCCCCCTCATGCTGCACTACAGTGTCAGTATTGGGATATTAACCCAAGTGCCTGGTGTGGGGATAAAACCCACAGCCCTCTGATCTCCCGGCCTCAGAGGCGAGTGTGCTACCTGCTGAGCCACTGACACTCTCTAGGGCTCTAGTACAACTGGGGAAAGATGGAAGTCATGGCACTTAATTTACAGTGTGGTGGAGAGCATATCACAGCAATAGGACTGGTTTGGGCCCTGGGTGGATTACATTTCTAAGTATATATGTTATACCACATTGGAGGACTTGGGTGCAGAGCACCATGGAGACCCGGCTAAGCACATTGAGAGAGGAGACTGCAACCCTGCCAAGCACACTGAGAGAGGAGATTGCAAGTGGAAACATCTCCACTTGTCCCTCTGGGGAACGTACAGGCCCTTCAAATGAGGGTCCTTCCCTGGTTACTGTATTTATGGCAGTACATACCACTATAAGTCTCAGATAATGTCTTTAAAAGTGAAGTACAGTGAACATTTACAGAACAAGATATTGTGCAGAGCATTTTGATTTGTGTGTGTAGTCCTGGTGTGCTTTTCCTTTTTTCCTGCAATACCTTCTGTCCGTTGTGACAATAATGTGTCCCATACAAGAGCTGGTTTACTGTTTTAAATCAAATGCCTGTACATGTCGAGTGAGAACTCCTTCATTCCTTCATTCCTTCCTTCCTTTCTTCCTTCCTTCCTTCCCTCCTTCTTTCCTTCCTTCCTTCCCTCCCTCCTTCCTTCTTTCCTTCCTTCCTTCCTTCCTTCCCTACCTACCTACCTCCCTCCTTCCTTCCTTCCCACAAACAATGCAAAAGTACACAAATGACCACATACAGTACAGTGTTACAATACAACTTTTGATGCAGACGTCAGATTCAGTACAAGAGAATTAGACATTAAGATATGAGAGACGAACTGAATAATAAATAACAATAATGTAAACAGTTTACAGAGTCTTCACAGCAGCACAACACATCCAGAGACAAGAACAATGGTTCCAGGATTATGAGTTGGGGGGGGGGCAAATGCAGGTAGTTGCAGCTGAGATGAAGGACCTATAGTGCGACTTGAAAAGGAGGTGAGATCCTAGAGTACATAGGAGGTTTGTAGGCTGTTCCAGTGACTCAAGACGGCCATGGAGAAGGCCTTCAGACCCCTACATGTGCATACATGTGATGTCTCCCGTTTTGGCTGGGAGAGTTCCATTTTTTAACTAAATTCCCGCCCCCCCCACGTGGGAAAGCAAATCTCCTGACTTACACAGTCAGTCACATGAAAAAAAAAATCTGCATTTGCGGTCCATTCATTTAATAATGTTCCAGCAGCCACCGTGATTGTAAGTCGTTAAAAGTATCTATCTGTGTGCTCAGTATCCTAAGCAACCAATTGCCTGCCTGACCGCAGCAATTATCACCTCTGGGCAACTTGCAGTGCTCTGAATAGCTCAACCAGATTTTACTTCCTGTGAAAGGCTGAGGAGAGGTAAGGGGTTTTATTATTTTATTTTGCTGTGCAGAGAAGCTGGAAGTCGGATTGGGTTGAAAGGGAGAGAATGTAACCTTGGGAGAGGGAGTGCTTTGTTCTGCTTCTTTCAGTGAGAAATAGTTGTGCTTCGTTCATTCGTGCAGACAGGTTGGAAGGGAAAGAACTTCATGCAGCATGTTCAAGCGCCCTCAGTCAACCGAAAATGCAGCTCAGCATAAGAAAAAATGTTGCAGCTGTAAATTTAACCGGAGGGATTGCTTCAACTATTTAAGGGCCAACTCAGTGCGTTTACATTTTCTTCCTCCTAAAAAGCCAATCTCATGTCTAAATTCACAAAACCTCCCTCCTGAACAGATTTATATCATCACATGTCTGCATCATGTGGCAACCCGGGGGCACTCTGGGAGAGGGCTGGTGGAGGACTGGAGGCCATGGAGACAAGGCTTAGTCTTGAGTAGGGGGGATAGGGGTGGCGCGTCTTGTTCTATGATGGATTTTCCAGTCAGGCAGCCAAGAAGGTAATCCTGGTGGGCCTGCGGAGAGACAGCCAAGAGCCTGGTAGAGTGAGCAGTGATGCATAGAATACAGGGCCAGCAAGGCAAATCTACAAATATTGCTTTACACTTTGCTGAGGTTGTACAGGTAGGAGGATGAGGTTTGTATGTAAATAGAGGAACAGTAGTCCAGGAGGGGGAGTAAGTTGCCCCAGATTATGGCATGCCTCACTTCTGGGGTTCCTTGAGATGATACTGACCCCCAGTTTCTAGTTCATGCATTGGACTGTGAGCCCAATATGGACTGAAAAAGTCAGGGAAAGGTCTAGGATGACATCCAGATAGTTAAAGACAGTCACTTTTTCAAGGAAGGGTCTAGGGTGACACCCAAATATTCAAAGTTAGTCATTTGCTCAAGGGAACTGTGTCATGTGGGGACAGAATGTGAAGGGGGTTTGCGTCATCTACTCACCTGGCTAGTCTGGGTTTTGACCAAAGAGCATGGCTTTGGTCTTTTTGGCATTGACTAGGAGTCTGTTGGCAAGGAACCACCATTGTGCGGTGCCAAAGTCCTCTGTGATGGTGGAGGATATTTCTTTTTTTTTTGTTATTTTATTTATGCACCTCCTGCCAACCAGCCCATATCCACCAGCTTCTCCTAGCCTCATCATCCCTATCACCCTGGCGTCCACTGTGACTTACCTCGTGGCTGTGAGATGTTCAGCTGGCCGTGGGTGCAGAGCCCATGGGGGACTGGCTTCATCTCGCTGGTTGGCAGGCTTTTCCCCTCTGGTTTTTCCTCCCAAAGTGTGGCTGCGGCAGTGTGCAATGATGCCAAAGGCCGAGCTGCACACTACTCCACACAGCACGCCAGGTGTCTGCTCTGCCTCCACCCCCTCCATCTGCGGGACCAGTGTGCCAACTCCCAGCAGCTACTAAGGGCCAGGCATGCACCGGTCTCCGACCCCCCTCCCCAGGAGAGGAGAGCTGTCCTCTGGATGCTCGATGCTCTCCCTCTCCAGCTGACACCTGGCGACCCATTCCAACCATGAACATGGGTCGCTGGCATGGCAGGAGGTAAGACAGTGAAGTCTCAGTCCTCCATGCCACTGGGCTGGCTCCCTGAATGATATTTCAACAGTGGTCTTAGCACTGTAGAGGAGGATAAGTTCATCAACATGCAGTAGCAAGTTCCATACAATGCTATCCTTTGGGTGTGAGTCAATGAACAGGGAGAACAGGATGGGTCCAAGTATGGATCCCTGGGGGACCCCGGTCTGGACACCCAGAATGTTGGATTTGGCGCCCCTGTGAAAACCACTTGGATTCTTCCAAAAAAGGTGATCACATAGCCAGGATGCAGTCATTGCGGAGAACCCAATATGGTGCAATTTGTCTACTAGGATGCTGTGACCCACCAGGTCAAAGGCCTTGGCAAGATCCATGAAGACAGCACCTGTTAGTTTTCCTTGATGCATGCCCCTGAAAACATGGTCATTGAAGCATGCTGGTGTGGTGGTGGTGCTGTGGCCTTTCTTAAAGCCATGTTGTTGAGGGAAAGAAGGTTATGTTTAGACACATGGTCAGATACTTGCCTGAAAACAACCTTTTCAAGGATTTTGTTCAGGTGGGAGAGGCTGGAGATGGGGCAGTAGTTGTTAGTAAAGGTAAGGTTGAAGGACTTGAATATGGGGATCACTTTGGCCTGCTGCCATAGTGAGGGTATAGAAGAGGATGTGAGGGATAGCTTTAATATGGTGGCTATAGGTTTGGTGATAGCACTGACCACTAAGCTGACAAATTTTGAGCAGAGGCCATCACTACTGGTGCTAGGTGTTTGCGAACTTCTTGTGGGGTGATGGTCTTGGAGTAGAATAGTGAAATGCTGGGGCTACCTCAACCTGGCTATTAGGACTACAAGAATGGTGTTTTGTGGGGAGCTTACCAGGTAGTTGGATAGGTCAGCAAATTTGATATTAAGGGCTTCAGTGACGTGAAAGTGGTCAGTTACGGACTCAGCCCTGGTGTCTAGCTTGATGGCATTCTGTTTAGTCATGGGTTTGATAAGGGAGTTCACTGCTGACCAGAAATTCTTGGGGTTTTAGGTTTGTAGTTCTTTGAGGCATTTGGCCTTTCAGGATTGTACCGCTTGTTTGCAGAAGTTGCACAGATGCCAATATTCATTCTGAGAGGAGGGGGAGGCTTTGTGAGCTGCACACATGGCATCCTATTCCTTCATTTTCCTGAGGAGATCTTTGGAAAGCTATCTCATCTTCCCACCCGCTCTCTCTGGGTGGTTAGGGGGAAGAGCTTGTCCTGAATGGAAGTTAGGACAGCAGTGAGGAAGCCCGGGACAATGCTGACATTGGGCAAAGTGTGCAAGACTGGCCAGTTGACTGACCTTAAGTTTGAAAACAAGTGGGAAGCATTAAATTTGGCAAAATCTCGGAAGGCCAGAAGATTGGGGAGAGGACAGGGGTATTTGGAGGACCAGATGCAGAATGTTGGGGAGTGATCACTGATGGAGTCAGATAGACTCCAGCACGGTGGACCTGTCTTCACAGTTAGGGAGTATCCAGTTCAAGAGGGAGTGGTTTGAGGACCTGTGACTCAGGTAGGTGGGGGTGGTGATAAATTCAGAGAGATTAAGTTGGCACAGCATTTCACAGTACTCATTGTGGGTTCTGTGAACCCAGTTAAGGTTGAAGTCTCCCAGCACAATGATTTCCCTTGTGGAGGTGCTGTGTCTGATGCCATCCAATAATTGGTACAGGCCATTTAAACCACCTTTAGGGGGATTGAACCATCAACTGATATACATAGAAACACAGAACCTGATGGCAGACAAGAACCACCTTACCCATCCATTCTGCCCATTTCTCCCTACCTACATTATTACTGTAGAATGTGCCCAATCTATAACTCTTTCCTCCGCCCCCCTTCCATTCTACTGATTCAATTGTGCTCGTCCCATGCACTCCTGAACCCCATCATTGTTTTACATTTTTTAGCAGACTCTAGTGATAGTTCAGTGATGATCCATTCACATGCTGAGTTGTCAGGGGTGCTGCTAGATATTAGGGTGGCACTTAATGAGTTCCTGTAGTATAATAGTAACACCCCTTTCTTGGATCCATATCTGTCTTGCCTGATCATAGTGAACCCATTGATGTGGCAGGAGAGGTTGGAGGTGGAGTGTTTAGCCATGTTTCCATTATGCCTACAACATTTGGATTTTAGAGGAAAACCCATGCTTCCAATTCAGAGAGTCTGGATAGAAGGCTGCAGATGTTAATGTGCACAATTTGAAGGCCATGCCTGTTTTCCCATAAGGGGTCACTGTGGGTGAGGGTGGAGGTAGCTGGGCCTGGATTACTTTCAACATCTTTTACTTGGAATAGCAATGATAGAGGGATCAGGGTATTTAAGATGATAGTGGCAGGTGGGAGAAACCCAGGAAGGGTTATTAAGGATATAGAAACATAGAAACATAGACTTTGACAGCAGATAAGGACTGCTTGGCCCACCTAGTCTGCTCATTTTCCTACTAACTGGATAAGCTGCAGATCCTAGTCAACCAACAGCCTATTTCTTCCTACTCCCCACAAGAATTGCCTTATGTCTGTCCAATGCATTCTTGAATTATCCCCCAGTTTTAGACCCCACAACCTTCTCAGGAAGGCAGTTCCATGCATCCACCACTCGCTCTGTGAACAAATACTTCCTCACAGTGCCCCGAGCCATCCCTCCTCTAGTTTCAAATTGTGTCCCCTTGTTCTTGCACATCTCTTTCTCTGAAAGATGCTACCCTCTTGGACTTTGTTGATTCCACTGAGGTACTTCAACGTTTCTATCATGTCCCCCCTCTCAGTCCTTTCCTCAAGGGTATACATATTAAGCTCCTTTAGTCTCTCCTCATATGGCTTCTCTTGCAGACCCTGCACCATTTTAGTTGCCGTCCTCTGGACTGCTTCCATCCTGTCTATGTCCTTGCGGAGATGGGGTCTCCAGAACTGGACGCAGTACTCCAGATAGGGTCTCACCAACTGTCTGTACAGAGGGAAAACAACTTCCTGTTTTCTGCTGGTGATGCCTCTCCCTCTACATCCCAGTATCCCCAGCCCTCCCTACTGCCTTCTTACATTGCTTGCCAACCTTAAGGTCATCTGATATGATTACCCCCAGGTCCCTTTCCATTTTTGTTGTTGTTACTACCCCACATTGTGCTCTTCCCCTGGGTTTTTGTTTGCCAGGTGCATTATTTTGCACTTCTTTGCATTGAATCCAAGCTGCCATAGTTCTGACCAATCCTCCAACCTTGCCAAGTCCCTTCTCATCCTTTCTACACACCCTTGTGTATCAACTCTGTTGCAGATCTTTGTGCCATCTGCAAAGAGGCATACTTTTCCTTCCAGTCCCTCTGCAATGTCACCTGTAAAGACATTAAAAATGACTGGACCCAGTACTGAATGCTGCGGTACCCCACTAGTAACCCCCCTTTCTTCAGAGTGGACTCCGTTTACTATTACCTTCTGTGTCATGTCGTCCACCCAATGTTTTACCTATGCTACCACCCTGGGACCCACTTCCAGGCTGGCTAACTTGTATATTAATCTTTTGTGTGGGACTGTGTCAAATGCCTTGCTAAAGTCTAGGTAGGCCATGTCCACAGCCCCTCCCTGGTCTACTACTTTGGTCACCCAGTCAAATAAATCTATTAGATTCGTCTGACATGACCTTCCTGCTGTGAATCCATGCTGCCTTGGGTCCTGTGCGCCACTGGCCTCGAGGTACTCAACAGTTTTTTAGTTCAGAAGTGATTCCATCATTTTCCCTACCACAGAGGTCAAACTGACAGGTCTACAGTTTCCTGTCTCTGTCTAGCTCCCACTTTTGTGAAGGAGAATCACATCCGCCCTCCTCCAGTCCTCAGGTACCACACCATCCTCCCATGATTTGTTAAAAATGGTAGTCAGTGGTGTCACTAGTTCTCCCCTTAATTCTTTTAGAATTCTGGGGTGAATCCCATCAGGCTCCATTGCTTTGTCCACCTTCAGTTTTAGGAGTTCTTTCAGAACCCCTTTTTCTGTGAAAGGACTGGGATCGACCCCCGTATCCAGAGTGCTTCTGTTAATTGGATTAGGTACCTCCCCCTCCTCCTCTTTTGTGAATACTGAGCAGACGTATACATTCAGTATCCCTACTTTTTCACTGTCCCTCTCTGCTCACCCACCGTCCATTCTATTCAGCCTCATTATCCCTCCCTTTGTCTTTCTAAGCTCCCTAATGTACCAATAAATGGTTTTATCCCCCTTCTTAACTGAATTGGCTATCTTTTACTCAGTTTGGGCTTTGGTATTCTGACTGTCTTTCCTGCTTCCTTCTGCCTTAACTGGTACAGTTCTCTGTCCTACTCCTTCTGTGTTTCCTCATACTTCCTAAATGCTATCTTCTTCTCCCTAACCTTCCTCGACACCTCTTTTGAGAACCACAGTGGCTTTTTTTTTCATTTTGATTTGTTTATTTGCTTCACACACAGGCTTGTTGCCTCTGTGATGGCAGTTTTGATGTTTCCCCATTGTTGCTCTACCCCTTCTTCTTGCCTGTTTGCATGTGCTTTTCTAAGGCACTCTCCCATTTTGCTAAAGTCAGCCCTCCTGAAGTCCAGTACCCTCACTTTTGTATGGCTTGACTCTGCAGCTGAGTTTATCGTGAACCACTTATTCGCAGATCGCTACCCACTTCTAGATCTGAGATCCTCTCACTGTCCCCATTTGTGAGCACAAGGTCTAAGATTGCTCCCTCCCGAGTGGGTTCCAACACTAGCTGTCTGAAGCATGCCACCTGTAGTGCATCGAGAATGGCCCTGCTCTTTGATGTGGCTGCAGCAAAGGTGCTCCAATTAACCTCTGGCATATTCAGGTCCCCCATCAACTGTTGTATCTCCCCTTTCTCTGCCCTCCCAAGGATGCCTTCTATCATATCCTTCTCCATTCCCTCTCCCTGAGATGGGGGTCGGTATACAACCCCTGTGCAGATTGTGGCGCCATTTCCAGCCTCTAAGGTGACCCACAGTACCTCCTCTCCTCCCTGTTTATTCTTTTGTTTTGTTGCTTTTATCTGTTCCCTTACATAAAGAGCTACTCCTCCCCCTCTTCTACCCTCCCTGTCCCTCCTGTATGTTGTGTACCCTGGTATGTTAACATCCCAGTCATGGTTCTCTGTGTACCATGTTTCTGTGACTGCCACAATATCCAGGCATCCCTCTTCCATCAAGGTCACCAGTTCGGGGAGCTTGTTGCCCAGACTACAGGCATTGTACTCATCACCTTCCATTTCTTGATAGGCTTAACCCTTTTTGCCTCATCCCTGTCCTTATTACCTTTGTTGTTTCCTCCATTTACCCCTGCCCATCTCCCTATCAATGTCTCTATCTTGGTGTTTACCTCACTAACTACCTTGATTTGGGGGGGGGGGGATATGAGAGCTCCTAGGAGGCACCCCCCTTTCTTTAGAAGGGTCAGAAGGAGTGAGGGATTAGTGCAGGGCTCACAGCTGACTGAGGGGCAGTGGGCAAGGTCTGGCTGTTCATAAATTGAAAGAGAGCCACCTGGTCTATAGCCAGTATGTGAGCACAGGACTCTGAAAGTAGTAACAGTCCTGCTAAGAGGCAGCCCATAAGGATGGTCATGGCAAACAGGCAAACGGATTAATTGTGCTTGGGGGGACCATTTGCAACTATTGCAGCTTAGGATAGAATAGTGTGCACGCTCCACCCAGGCAGGGTGTATCTAGGAATAACAGCAATATACCTCAGGACAGCTAGAGTAGCTAATTAAAATAGTGGACACTCGTCACCCAGATAGGGTGTATCCAGGTTTCACAGAAAAACAGCAATGGGCAATTAGTGCAGTGTATGTAAAATTAGCGGACATGCTTTGCCCCGATAGGGAGTGTCTTTGGTTCACATTAATTTACCTTAGGACAGCTAGTGCAGCATAATAAAAGTTGTGGTCACTTTCCACCAAGATAGGATGTATTCAGGTATCACAGTAAAACAGCAAAGGGCAGTTAGTGCAGCCTACATAAAATAAACAGACATGCTTCACCCAGATAGGGTGTTTCTAGGATATAGCAGGAGGGCAAATGTTATTAAATAGATATAAGATATATAGGACCGATGATAAGAGTAATACCACACAGGTAGTTCAGCAAGAGGTGAGTGCATCATTAGGCACTTGCAATCCAGAGAGGCAATGGCCTTGAGCTATGACATTACACATGTGTCCATTTGGTGCAGTGTGATCAGCTGCTGGCAGCCTCCCCTGGCTGACTGTCAGGCAGACTCTCTTGTTGCCCTTTGTAGTGTGGCCCTTTGCACAGAGAACTACAGTGTGGAGGACCACTAGTATAGGGCGTCTTTAAAAGAAGGAGTTCTGCCTCCTGATTGGAGAAGGTATATTTTTGGAGGCAAGGCTTGTGTAGGAGGGCTCCCAGACCAAGCGCTTTACTCAGTGGTGATTGGGGGGCAGGGAATGGACTTTCATTGTGGGATCCAGCCCTCACAACCGTTGTAGCTGCTCCCGACAGCATGCAGGTAATAGTGCTGGTGTTTAAGGATGGTAAAGCTACAGTAATGTCTACAATAAAGGCTACATTCCTATTTTAGCATACCTAAAGAGAAAATAAGTGAGCTAACAAGAAGCTAGAGTCTTCACTAGTTCTAGCATTGATAGCCTCAGGAGATTTGTGTGCTTTTATGGCTGTGAGTGAAATGATGAAAAGAAAAGCTTTAAAACAAAACATCTGGCCCAGTGGAGGAGTGACTGTACCTCTGCCCCCCCCAATGTTGATGACCCATGTTCAGCAAAACAGACAAGGGTCACTCAATGGGCCCAACTGGTGAGGGGGGATTGAGTGCCCAAGGGCAGCATTCCTTCATTGGGGGGGGAAGACACCAGATCCTGTTGTAGGGACTGCCACCTGGTGGAGGCTGGGGCATCAGTGCAGCGGATGTGCACAGAAGATAGGACTGCAGCATGATGTGCTTGGCGCACACGTCCTGACGCTACAGCCCAGAGGGAGAAAATGGAGCAAAAAGATGTCAGGCTTCCCATGGCCAGCACCCCCCACAGGCTCTTGCATGACTGACATGACAGGCCACCCAGCCATCAAGGTTCTAAGCAAGTGGTGGATAACCAGGAAGTATGTGAGAAGCTCAGTGATGGGCCTGTGGGAATTATCATTGGGTAGAGCGGAGGGGAGAAAAACTACTGACTGAAAAAAAATTCACTCATGCTGGCTAGACTTGGGTACATACCTTGAAAACAAAAAGATTGGATTAGATAGAGTTATTTATCTGAGGGCTGATTAACAGACTCCAGAAAGTCCAATGCAGCTGCAGAATATAAAGCAAGCAAGCCCTCACTTAGTGGTCTCAGACTCATCACTGTAACATGGGACAGGAAGCATTGTAGGAAAAAGAAAGGCAATACAACAGACAGACATGGAGATTCCAGGGGCGATAAAGTAAGAAGGTAAATTTTAAATAAAGTAAGTGCAAAGAAAGGAAAGAGCATACCGGTACTACACACACAAATCAAAACACTCCACACAACATTTTTTTTTTGTAAATTTTGACTGCAGTTCTCCTTTAATTGGCTGACATTCTTAATGACTTTCTGAGCAAAGAGCACAGGCTAAGATTTCCAGCCCTGAGGATGATAGCGCCATGGGCAAAGGGGGGCTTCCAGGCATCCTGATTTGAAGGTAACTACCTGACAAGCGGGCTGCAGCAGATCTATATACAGCTCAGCGTGGGGCTCTTAGTTTACCATACTAGGTGGCTGCCCCTGGAAAATGCAATGTTGGGAGATAGGGCTCCAGAACTCATACCAACAGACAAAATGAAATATGGGAGGGGGCCTTCCATCAGGATGTATGCTCAAGATGATTTGAAAGAGGTGTAGAAGGTAGTTAAGGCCCCATTACAAATCCTAGTGTAGCCCCCCCCCAGCCCCCTCCTGTTGGGGCATTAATTATCATGGCAGGTGTTCCAGAGGGCATGGAAGAGGACCACAACAAGCACAACACTCGAGCCAGTGCATCCCCCAAAAAGATAGGAGAAATATCTGTCCTACCTCTCGACGACTTCATTTCCAGGTGTACTCTCGATCTCGCCTCCATTTCTGGATTTGTTTTCCTCCCGAACACTGACCACCAGACCAGGATCTCCAAACTGCAACCTCCTGTCTCTTCTGAGCCCCAGAGCCCCTTAATCCCGATGCAGCCTGATGGATACCTGCTGGAATTACAACTTATGAAATAGATTGAACACAAGGGAGGGGGCTTTCCATTTCATTTGTGCCCCTTCAAACTTAAATAAAGAAAGAATCATTACAAGTCTCTTCCGGACTATCTTCTTTATTTTAGCTCCTGCACCCCCAAATGATTCCAGGAATGCAAGGGTCAGATCCTTCATTGAATAAACAAAGCAGCTCCATGGGGCTATCTGAACTTTTTACAACATACCCAGGCTGGACATTCTGAGCAGTATAAATGGTTTACAGGCAGTACAAGCAGGGCTTCTTCAATCTAACCTCTTGGATGATTTACTTAAGGAACCTCCCTACTTGGAAAACCTACTGTCTCCTGGCTCACTGGTGCTGGTAAGCCAAATCTCTCTCTTTTTCTATTCTGGGTTACCCATTCTCATCCATCTCTATCTGGTCTGGCACTGGTTGACTGCCGTATCTCCGGCGTGGGAGAGTGTGCTGCATCCCCCACCTGGCCCCTGGACCTTGGCCCAAATTTCGAAGAGTACCAGGATTTTTTACTCTCTGACCCAGGCCCTGTAACCCAATCTCCTTCGCTTTACATGGAACCTAAATCTGCCGGTGCTCCCAACCTCATGGCACCAGTTCCACACTTACTGCTCAGCTCTCTCATTCTCTCTCTGTACTGCTCTCTACTGGTGCAGCAGCCCTCAAACCTGGCCCTGCTCCAGTACCTGAGTTACCTTAATCGGGCTGCCCTTCCACAGGAGAGCCCTGGGCCCTGCCATTTCTCAGGTCCCTTCGAGCAGCCCACCTCTATAGATAGCACCTCAAATCCTCTCTGTGCTCCCAGATTACCATTTTCTTTGGGGGAAGGGACACAACTCCTAGTCCACATCCCTGTCAACTCATCCTGGGCATGCGGTAGGCTCCTGCCAGAGGCCACCCCCAAGGCCTGTACTAAGACCTGTGACCCACCCAGCCCTTTAATGCCGGTGCCCCAGGACCTGCCCTTCCAAGCAAGTCCCCTAAAATGGGTGAAGGGCCCCCTGGTTCTCTCTACCCTCAGGCCACCCTGCCACACTGGGTATGGGGGAGAGCCACTGCCACCGACCTCCCCCCTTGTGGGAACGCTACCACTGTCTCCACAGCCTTGGCGACCTGAGCAACTACTCCACGGGATCGCTTAGGGCTCCTGCCCATCCTGGCATCCTACTACCTCCTGCATCTCCCTTACCCCGATGATGCAGGCACCTGACTGACCATCCTCCCTACAGAGCTTCATCCCCGGCTCCTCGATGTGACAGCGCTGCAGAGGCTGACCCTATCTGCCACTTTTGGGGGAGGGTTTGCCCCCCTCAGGCCCACCTGGGCCACCGAGCTCCCTTCCTGACTGCCTTCTCTGCTCCTCCAGTCCCCTCTCCAACCCCAGGCCTAACACCCATGCTGGAAAAGGCCCTGAAACTTCCTGTCTTCAGCCTTATATACCTTCCCTGACCTGCCATCTGCTGCCACCTTGAGGTGTCCAGCAGGTATTGACCCCCAGAGCACTAATAAATTCCCTAGCTCAGGGGGGTAGGAAGGAGAAAGGGGTTCCTAAATGGGAGCATAAGCCCCTCCTGCAAGGGGGGCTTACACTCTTCCCCAACCCAGAAAATCTCCTGGGAATGATGGCAAGGGTCCAGTGATGGTCTCCTCCCATCAAACTGGGTATGTGCATTCCTCAGCCTTCTGGAAGCATAAACACACCATACCTGGCCACAGGCACCACCCAACCTACTTCTCTAACCCAATCACACCCTGTTAACTAAAACCTGCCTGCGCCAGGAGATACTCTTAAAACTGTTATAAAAACCTTCATTGTTACTTTATCAAAACAGATAACCATAATCATTGTTTTCATAATGATTTGACTTCGCCATCAAACTTTCAAACAGTAATGAGGTAGTTTCTAAAAATATAGCTACACCCCAATATACCTCACACCAGTTAGAACAGGTTACTCTTTGCACAGTTCCCAAATCATTCATTCACTCACTCACTCACTCACTTGTCTTTTCCAACTTTCACACCAACATGTTTCATGATCAATAACATTTTCCTTTTAATAGTGTTGTATTTGGTGGCTGAAAATAAGTACTTTAAACACATCAGGGTCTTGATAGAAAGAAACACATGCACCACAGAAATTTAGGCCTTCTCTGTTTACTTCTATTCAGCTCAGACACAAGGAGAAAAACTGAACTCAACACACACAGGAAGATTCATAGGCTCACAGGAAGTACATTTCATAAAGCTGTACTGTCTCGTAACAGTTCTTAAAGCTGCACTACACATAACAATCCCTCCGACTTAGCCAGAAAGTACGTAAGTCAATAATTCAGAAAATAGTATAAAAGTTTTAAAGTTATTACTGCAATGTCCCTTTTAGTTAGTCTATGTCATTAGACTATGTCTCTACAGTTCCATTCTCTTTGGTGTACGTCTTATATGTCCTGACTGACGTAGTAGGACTTGAGGCTGTTGCACTGGAATCTGATTAGCATCAGCCACATCTTGCCTCAAACGCTGTGGTTCCTCTATATCTTCCTGTTCTTGTTCTGGAACAGATAATGCTGGATAACTACCCTGTCTTTGGATATCCCTTTTTTGTTTAGTCTCAATTCTAGTAAGTAATTGGTCCACATGTTTTTTCACTGTCCTCTGGTTAGTCAGTCGAACACTATAGACAACATTTCCGAATCTTTTTTCTACCACGCCTTCTATCCATCTCTTTGGGCCTGCATCATACGTTCTGACCCACAGAAGATCATTGGTTTGAAAGATCTGGTTTTAGGAAGCATTTCAGTTCCTGACTTATAGCCTAGAGGGTGCAGAAGGTCCAACTGAGTTTGAATCTGATGCTCAAACAACAATTCTGCAGGGGATATTCCCGTGACACAAAGTGGTGTTGTTCGATACATCGCAAGAAAGGCCAAAAGGACTATTTGTACTGCCGTCGGTGTATTAGGATTAGCTTTGTCCATACTCTTTTTAAAAGTCTGAACCAGGTGTTCTGCTTCACCATTTAAACTTGGATGGTAGGGAGGTGAGAAAATATGGTGGCTACCACGTTGCTGGCAAAATGCTTGGAATTCAACAGACGTGAACTGTGGTCCGTTATCCAAGAAAATCACTTGCGGAAAACCATGGGTAGCAAAGATAAATTTCAACACTTTGATGGTACTCTCAGTAGTTGTCAAAGACATTTGCTAAATTTCTGGCCATTTGCTATAAGCATCAGTTAAGAGTAACCACACGAAATTTAAATAATGTTCTGCGAAATCAGTATGCAACCTTTGGTAGGGTTTTTCAGGTCATTCCCAATGGTGAACTGGAGCTCTTGCTGGATTTCTCATTGATACAGCACAACCTTCACATCTTTGCACAAGTTTATATATGTCTCTGTCAATGGAAGGCCACCATACATGAAGTCTGGCCAGGGATTTCATTTTAGCAATGCCTGGATGGCCTGCATGCAAAAGAGTCAACACATTTGAGTGATAACATTGGAGTACTGACACACAATCCCCTTAGAAGACACACCTCAGCAATGGACAACTGCTGTCTCTTTGTACAGTAGGGCTGTAGTTCAGCCAAACAAGTAATGCCTTCCAGCCAGCCCTCAAACATATACTGATACGCTTGTTTCAAAACTGCATCTTGACTAGTCACCTTTGCAATGTCCTTGGATAGTACTGGAAGCTGATCTAACTGTTGTAGCTCCATTGCACTCACAACAGTAGAGTCCTTCATATCTTTAAATTGCACTGGAAAACTATCTGGCCCCACCTGGCATACTAATGGCTCCTCTTTAAGTCCCACATCGAACTCCATTTCTCTGGATATTGGTAACCTCAACAAGGCATCCGTATTTCCATGCTGGTCCATTGGTTGGTATGTAACCTTGAAATTATAGGCAGACAAAATTAATGCCCATCATTGAAGTCAGCTAGCGGCTGTTTCTGGAATTCTTTTTTTCTGGACTGAAAATTGTCACTAGTGGCTTGTGATCTGTCTTCAGGTGAAACTTGCGACCTAGCAAGTATTGGCGAAATTTCTGGACTCCAAACACAATCGCTAATGCCTCTCTCTGAATCTGAGCATAATTTCTTTCAGCTGCAGTGAGTTTGTGTGAAGCCTGGGCTGTCGGCTTCTCCACTCCTTCTGGATCTGTATGGAAAAGGACAGCTCAAATACACACAGGACTAGCATCACAGGCCAATGTGAGAGGTAAGTTTGGGTCACAATGAGTTAAATTATTCACATCAGTTAGAGAGAGCTTGATGGCTTAAACTGCCTTACTGTGGCCCTTGGTCCACTTCCATGGAGTACCTTTATGTAACAGATCATTTAGGATAGCACATTTAGTGGCTAAGCCAGGTATGAAATGGTCATAGTAGCGCACCATACCCAAGAATGAGGGCAACTCTGAAGCATTCTGTGGTTCAGAAATGTGCACAATGGCTTCCAACTTTTCATCATTTGGACGAATTCCATCTTTGTCAATAGTGTGACCTAAGTACGTGACACTTGGTTGACAAAACTGGCATTTTTCTTTCCTTAGTCTGAATCCACTCTATTGCAGTCTCTCTAAAGTCTTTTGTAAGTTAAGTAAATGTTCTGCTTCTGTCTTGCCTGTGGCAATGATGCCATCCAAATAACAAGCAACACCTGGTATATCACCCACCGTTTGCTCAATCACTTTTTGAAAAATAGCAGGTGCAGAACTAAGGCCAAAACATAACCATTTGTACTTGTACAGTCCTTGGTGTGTATTAATCACTACCAATTTCTGAGAGTCTGTATCCAGTTCCACTTGAAGGTATGCATCAGTGAGGTCCAGTTTAGAGAACACAACGCCACCATTCAGTCTGTGAAAAAGTTCCTCTGGTAAGGGTAAAGGAAATACATCTGTGCAAAGTACTGGATTAAGTGTCACCTTAAAATATCCACATATTTGAACCTTACCACCTGGTTTAGGTACCACCACAATTGGAGTAGCCCAATCTGAACTTGAAACCTTTTCCAGCACACCTGCTTTTTCTAATCTGTCCAATTCTGCCCCAACCACCGGTTTTAAGGCAAAAGTAAGTTATAAAACTTAGGGACTGCACTAGGCTTTGTAACTAGCTTTGCATTAGCTGTTGTGCAATATCCCAGGCCTTTCCACAGCTCTGAATACATGTCCAAAATCTCCCCAATCTTGGACTGATTACTGTTTTGTGGTACCTGGATGGCAGCAAGTAGGTCAAAATCTGCTGAATCGATATGAATGTTTAGAAGAACCTGAGCATCTCTGCCCAAAATGTTGACACCCTTTTTTGAAACCAGAAAAGTTAAAGGTGTACTAGGACAATCAGTCTTGTGTACTAAAGTGGTAAACGAGCCCAGTGACTGAATTGGTTGCCCTTCAAATGCACATAGCAACTTATTACAAGGAGACAATGGTGGCTTATCCAGATCAGACCATGTCTGATGGTTAATAAAAGTAACTGGGGAAGCAGAGTCTACCATTAAAAGCAACTAATGCCTCAGTTGTGGCAACTGAAATAATACATAGAAAGGAGGAACATCTTTAGTCTGCATTTGTGGTGCAATAGGAACCACTGCACTGTCTGTGCTCTCTGGACGATCACTGCAGTTCTCCTGCTTCTGGAAATCTTAGCAATATGACCCTGATGTTTACATGCATGACACTGAACTTCTCTGAATTTGCACTGGTCCCTGCTATGCTGAGAAGGCCCAGATGATGCATATTTGTACTGGCCATGCAGTTTGGGTGGAGTGGTTGAATTTTTCTTTGAAAACAGTGGTTTAGACTTAGGTTTGAGCTGTTTTAATTTGGGGTTTACTGCAGTTATTTGTACCTCATTTTTAGTGTCCACCTTAGCATGTGCCTCATTTTCTGCAGCCTCATACATTAGTGCCAACTGTAAAAGTTCATCAGCAGATTTCTTGACACTTACAGAAAATAACTGCTGAATACAATGTTCATTATTTAACCCCATAACAAACTTATCAGCCAAATTAGGTTCATGATGCTCCCTGCTCCACTCACATGTGAGAGCTAAGCTTTTGAGCTCAGCCAAATAAGATTGTAATGACTGACCTGGTTTCTGGCCACATCTGTAGAATTTATAATGTTCAGCCCTTGGGAAAGTTGTTAAACTGTATTGTGCATTCAATTTAGCCTTTAGTTCTTGATATGAAAAATCCTCTGGCCGGTCCGGTACACACAGACTGCATAAAAGTTTGAAGGTTTCACTCCCCAAGAAAGTACAAAAAGCAGCTTGAATAAGTATATCCTGTCGTTCAACATTTGCAGATTTTATGGCAGGATTAAGTAATAACCACTGATCAAACCGTCTGGACCATGTATCTCAATCCGTTCCTGTAAAAATCTCAAAGCTGGCTGAAGTTTCCATGATATTGTGCAGTTCCAAATTGCTTACTTGCCTCCAATGCAGAAAGTCACAGAATGGTGCAATTCAGTAAGCTGCAGCTATGAAAATTTTCACCATCCTTGCCACCAGTTTGTTGTATTTGGTGGCGGAAAATAAGTACCTTAAACACATCAGGGTCTTGGTAAAAAGAAAACCATGCACCACAGAAATTTAGACCTCTGTTTACTTCTATTCAGCTCAGACACAAAGGGAAAAACTGAACTCAACACATACAGGAAGATTCACAGGCTCACAGGAAGTGCATTTCTTAAAGCTGTACTGTCTCTTAACAGTTCTTAAAGCTGTACTACACATAAATAGTAACATAATTTTAGATCCCCCTAATTTTTTCCTTGGAAATAAGAACTGCATGCAGTCACTATGTCCTGCTCCATAGAGCAATTGTTCTGGTGCACTTCATAGGTCTGAAATCCAGGAGGCCTAAGTTGCAGGCCTCCTTCCTAAAGGGAATTACTGTATAACAGGAAATATTCACTATCTTTTTATTTTCACTATATTCGCTTGTTCCATATTAGAGTGAAAATAAAAAGACAGTGAATATTAGGTAGATCACTATATATAGCAGCACTAGTGTTCCACCAGTGAAAATAAGAGGAAGTGAATATGTGGGTGTGTGCTTGGAAGTGAATATAAACTGCTATACAGTAATCCTCCGGGTCTAGCTTGGTGGTCACAACCCCAAACGAGTCCCGGTACAAAATGTAATACTTGATCCATGTCCCAGCCAAGTCCTGGACTAAGGCGAAGTGTTTAAACAGAGTCAGGCCAGACCAAGTCCCTATGTGACACATTGACTGCACCTGCTGTATTAACTGCTGAGATGGGGCACCTCCTCCTCCTCCAGTGTGATTCTTCAAGTGTGCCATTTGTTCTTTGAAGATGCACTACTCCCTCATCTCCTTGATAATGTCCCATATCCTCTCAGGCACATAAGGATGATTCATATGGGGATACTCCACACACAGCCTCCTACAGACCCACCTCTCTACCTGGCTCCATTCTGGCAGGTCTCTGACACTGGTCCTCCTGGCTTGTCCAACTGATAACCATATCCCCCTTCAATACTTGCTATTCAATGGGTCACTGGGATTTATCCTGTCCATCTGGGTCAGGAGGGTCTTTGCCTGGGCTGGGAGCTGTGGGGTGCAGTCTGCCAAGGTGATAACTGGGTGATGGTAAGGCCTGGGGATTGCCCTACTTATTTTGTAGTTCTGGAACTGGAATGTGCTACCAATTAACTTTTCCTCATCCAGCTCTTACAACTCATTTTGATCCCCAGTACTCTCCCTGGATACTGCTGGTGCAGAGACAGACTCAGAGCCTAGACTGCTGGACTTTATTTTAAACTTGGCTCCAGAGGTAGGCTCTGGCTTGGATGACAGGGCCTGTGGGCTACCACTGGACAGGGGCTGAGGCAGGGACCCCCCAGGCACTGGGGGATCTCCTACCGGTTATCTGAGACCCCTGCCCTTCCCCCCGCCACTGGGATAGCTGGTAGCCGGCAGCGGGTAGTGGGGCAGATGGCTGTGCTTCCCATCACCTTCCTTCCTTGTTTTTTCCCCTGCACCTTCCTCTTCTACGGTCTCCATGATGACATCTGGAGAAATGCTCCTGGTCTCATCCACATGGGCATGAGTACTTTACCCCAGGGAGAGTCTCTCAAAAGCCCCTGAATCCCACTAGCAGGTGACCACAGTACATAGGAGCTTGCAGTGGAACTGGAAGGAAACCCCAAATTTGGAAATGGTCGAAGCCTGCGTAATTCCTGCACACAGGCATTCTGTCTACATCTTCCCCCTGATGTCCACGGTATGTCCCCCCGACAGCAACACCATTACAGTAAACAATGGCGATGCTGAGAAGATCGACAGTTCACTGTAATGGTGCATCCGAGATCCCGGCACTCTGTCTCCCAGTCCTGCACCCCTTCCCCGAATCAACTCTGACTCAGAGCTGATTATATTTAGTATGGTAGGTGAGGGGGCAGAGACCCCTGCATGGGGGGTTCAGGGTGTGAAGGCCCCCGATAGAAAAATGGACCAGGTTTCCTTACAGATTTATGTCAACTACAACTTGTGGTTGACATAAATCCGTCGCTGTGATGCTGGTTGACGAAATAGTTGTCGAACCAACATCGTAGAGCTGATATCCACACCTCACACATTAGTCATTTGCTTGTCCTTCTCCCCCAGCTTTCCAGAGCCAGGAGAGCAATGAGGCAGGAACTGTGGTCAGTAATTCCTCCTGGGGAGTCACCTCTGCTCCAATCTCATCCTTGCCAGACACTATCCACCGCCAATCCATGGGACTGCCTGCTTAAGTCTTTCAGCTATGCCTCCCAGTACCTACAATAAGGAACCCACTCACTTCTTTGTTTTTCTCTTTCCTTTCTTGGCAGTACTGTCCATTTGCTTTGGTGTGAGTGCGTAATAACTCACTCTCACGGCTCTAATCGCAGCTCTCTCACTGTTTCCCTCTCGGCTCTGCACCCTCCGATTTGTTTTCCCAAGATGGAGCTTCTTCTGCAGCTGCTGTGGCTTCTGTACTGCCATCATCCATTTGGAGTCTGCCTGAGGATCACGTGACCAGTGGGTCATGTGCGCACACCACACCAGGTAGGCTGAGGCCTACTTCTGATTCAGGTCTACCCCACAACCAATTTTTTATGTGCCACAGGGCACAACCAGGCCAGGAAGTCTGCATAAACATTAGACCTCAAGGTTCAGGGTCCGGCGGAGTTTCGGGGCATTGGGAACATCCCAGATGAGCCCCCACAAGTAACCCCCCCCAGCCTCTTCATCTAGGGGCATAAATTATCATCGCAGATGTTCCAGAGAGCATGGGAGAGGACTACAACTAGCGCAGCACTTGAGCCAGTGCACCCCCAAAAAAGATAAGAGAAATATCTGTCCTACCTCTCAATGACTTCATTTCCAGGTGCACTCTCGATCTCACCTCCAATTCTGGATTTGTTTTCCTCCTGAACACTGACCACCAGACCAAGATCTCCAAACTGCAACCTAATGTCTCTTCTGAGCCCCAGAGCCCCTCGATCCCAATGCAGCCTGATGGATACCTGCTGGAATTACAACTTATGAAATAAATTAGACACAAGGGAGGGGGGCCTTCCATTTCATTTGTCTCCCTTCAAATTTAAATAAAGAAAAAAACATTACAAGTCTCTTCCCAACTATCTTCTTTATTTTAGCTCCTGCACCCCAAATGATTCCAGGAATGCAAGGGTCAGATCCTTCATCGAATAAATAAAGCAGCTCCATGGTGCTATGTGAACTTTTTACAGCATACCCAGGCTGGACATTCTGAGTAGCATAAATGGTTTATAGGCAGTACAAGCAGGGCTTCTTTACTCTAACCTCTTGGATGATTTACCCAAGGAACCTCCCTACTTGGAGAACCCACTGTCTCCTGGCTTACTGGCGCTTGTAAGCCAAATCTCTCTCTCTTTTTCTATTCTGGGTTACCCATTCTCATCCATCTCTGTCTGGTCTGGCACTGGTCGGCTGCCCTATCTCTGGCACAGGAAAGAGTGCTGCTTCCCCCACATGGCCCCTGAACCTTGACCCAAATCTTGAGGGGTACCAGGTTTTTTTCCTCTCTGGCCCAGGACCTGTAACACAATCTTTTTCACTTTACATGAAATCTAAACCTACCAGTGCTCCCAAACTCATGGCACCATTTCCCATATTTACAGCTCAACTCTCTCTCTCTCTCCGCACTGCTCTCTACTGGTGCAGCAGCCCTCAAACCAGGCCCTGCTCCAGTACTTGAGTTACCTTGATTGGGCTGCCCTGCCAGGAGAACCCTGGGCTCTGCCACCACCCAGTCTCCTCTGAGCAGCCCACCCCTACAGATAGCACCCCAACTCCTCTCTGTGCTCCCAGATGACCATTTTTTTGGGGGGGGGGCACAGATCCTGGCCCACATCCCTGTCAACTCATCCTGGGCTTGTGGTAAGCTCCTACCAGAGGCCACCCCCCAGGCCTGTCCTAAGACCTGCGACCCCCCTGGCCTATTAATGCTGGCGCCCCAGGACCTGCCCCTCCGAGCAGATCTCCTGAAATGGGTGAAGGGCCCCCTGGCTCCCTCTACCCTCAGGCCATCCTGCCACACCAGGTACGAGGGAGAGCCACTGCCACCAGTCTCCTCACTGTGGGGACCCTGCCACTGTCCCCACAGCCCTGGTGGCCTGAGCAACTACTCCACAGGATCTTTAAGGGCTCCTGCCTATACTGGCATCCTACTACCACCTGCACCTTCCTTGCCTCGATGACTCTGGCACTTAGCTGACCACCATCCCCACAAAGCTTCCTCCCTGGCTCCTCAATGTGAAGTTGCTGTAGAGGCCGACCCTATCTGCCACTTTTTGGGGTGAAGGTTGCCCCCCACAGGTCCACCCAGACCACCAAGCTCCCTTTTTGATTTCCTACTCTGCTCCTCCAGCCACCCCCCTGCAGCCTCAGGCCTAATGCCCAGGCTGGAAAAGGCCCCAAAACTTCCTGTCTCCAGCCTTATATACCTTCACTAACCTGCCATTTGCTGCCACCTCGAGTAGCAGGTATTGACCCCCAGAGCACTAGTAAATTCCATAGCATAAGCCCCTCCTGCAAGGGGGGCTTACACTAGTCTGATACTAGCCTCTGTGGAGGAACCCACTTTTGCAGATAGGAGAGCACTCCGTAATTAGAGTGAGAGCCTGTGATGTTGGGGAGAGTGGAAGATTTTTTTGATAGGAGCACCGGGAAAGCTTCTGAATTCTCAGTTGTCCAGGAGAAGGCCACCTTGCCACACATGCAACAATGGTTCTATTTCCAGTTGTAGCATTTATTAAGTTCAAGTTTAAATTCAAGTTTATTTCATCAGGAAAACTCCATTGAGCACACTCATTTACAAGGAGGTCCTGCATAGGACAATGTAAGACATCAATATACAGGATATAGTAACAAGAACAAAAGGTACAATGCACATTAAAGAAAAAACAAACATGCTGGATTACAAGCAAACAATATCTAAATTGGACCCAGAGTTACTGCTTCCATTGCAGGGCACATAGGACCTAATGGTGCAGGCCAGAGGTTTTGTGGGAAGATCCTAAGGACTGACTATTGTTTTCCAGATTACTGGTTGTCCAGTCCCATGTCTTAAAGACAGTTCAGGTCAGGTGTGGAAAATTGCTGGGTAAGAATGTCACATGGGGAATGGATGACCTGATGGGTGAATGTCTTTGGAGCCTCTCAAGATACAAGTGGGCATCTTATGCAGCTCAGTATGCTCCACCTATGGTATAGGACATCTGCAACACTGAAGAGAATGAATCTGTTACTTGCTTCAGAATATTGGAAGTGGGGTGGGGAAGGTGGTAGTTTGTTGCATATCCTCTGGTCTTATGTTTCCATCCAGTCCCAGAGGGAGCAGGTACTGCAGGCTAGTGAAATAATTATGGGGATGTCTAGTCCCTGGGAAACATTCTTGGTGACATTGGCTAATTCTGACTGCTTACCAATACAAGATAAGGCCAAGACAATGTGGTGCATGGCTGCCTTGATGGAGGCAAAGTGACTCATTTTCAGACATTGAAGCTGAGATATTGAGTCTAGCGGAATAGGAAGCAGGCGTGCACAGGCTTGCAGTGTATGAAAGAAGGAGCTATGTGGCAGTAATCACAGTGGTTCTGTATGATAAAATCTGGGAGAGCTTCCTCAGATATAGGCGGAGGCTGGGGCAGGGGCAGGGGTTACTTTAATGGGGTATTCTCTGCATACTTCTAGGGGACCTGTTATAACCATGGATAGAGGGTATTACAGGTACCCACCTCACTGTGTTAGTGTTCAGAAGAGATATTGATTTGTGAATTCTGTTTATCCACCAACAAAAGTTCCTGTACTTGTTCTTTTTCTTTCTGTGTTTATGTGGAAGTGGCTGTGCTCAGAAGGCACTGGTAGCCAGTTTAGAATGCAGTCTTTGCACTAAGAATCAGCAGATGGTACTTTAGACCCCACTGCTAATGAAGGACTTAGTACAGGGAGGTAGTGTGTATCTCCAAGGAGCACGAATGTCTGTGTAGCTTTGGCTAGGACTTAGCACTGAAGCAATGTGCTGTTCTGCTCTGCTGTTAGGCCCTGTACACACTGGAGAGTGTGTAAAAAACAATTTAAAAAATGTTTTAGAATCTCTGTAATAGCACGGTTGTTAGAGCATCCACACTGTACTCTGACACTGTACCAGCCTGAATGAGCTCCTAGGCATGATTGCAGCACCAGCTCAAAGCATTTTGGGTACCACAATGCATGATGGGATACACTGTTTGAATCAGGAGCTCATTGGGATCTCATACATATGTGATAGGTATTTTTTTCTTCACTTTCTGCAGGCTAAGAAATGATTTTTCTTTCATATTGATGTGCCTGAACCCATATAACAGCAGGGATCCAGGAGGAGGGAGGTGATCCTGCCTCTGTACAGATTGTTGGTGAGGCCGACCTGAGTACTGCATGGTATTGTGCCCATACTTGAAGAAAGATGTTGATTACTGGGGGTCCAGCGAGAGCAACAAGGATGATCATGGGATTGGAAGACAAACCCTATGAAGGGAGGCTGAGGAAGCTTAACATGTACTCACTGGAGGAGAGGAGGAATAGGGGAGATATGATTGAGACCTTTAAATACATGAAGGGTATAAACACAACTGGTACAGAGGGGATATTTAAGTTGGGGGGGATATGAGGGGGCATAGTCTGAGATTGGAGGGAGGAAGATTCAGGAGAGAAATGAGGAGGCACTTTTTCACAGAAAGGGTGGTGTCTATGTGGAATGCGCTACCCAAAGTGGTGGTGTCCAGTAAGTCAGTGGGCAGTTTTAAAAGGGGATGGGACAAAGTGAGGGGGAGAGTCAGCGTGATGGGGGAGGGGAGAGAGGGGCAGCTGCAGTAAAAAGGATTGCTAGCTGCACACTCGAGCAAACTTGATAGACCTTATGGCCTGTATCTGCTGGCAGTTTCACATGTTCTTATGGATCATGCCACACTGCTGTCAATACTGGTTGAGACAACTATGTTTGTCTCAAGCCATATTAAAGCCAAACCCCCAGCAGTGTTTGAGTATGGTTTTAGAACACAATTGTAGCACCTTTGCTGCAATGTGTATGTAAAACTTTTAAACCAGTTTAACAGATTTAAAATGGTTTAAAAGCCCTAGTGTGTACAATGCCTCTCAATAAACTATAAGTGATAAAACCTCATCCACTGTTGCTCCATGCCTGACATGCTGAAGAAGAAAACAATCCTTCACATCTGTCAGCAAGTCCCTCCTTGCTTCCCAACAACCACTTTGTACCTCTCAGTCAATGCCAAGAAGGTTAAAAAATTCCTCATGATAATCGAGGGCCTGCAGTTGTTGCTTTTTCAATGTCATTCACCAAATCCAAGACATTCTCTGTTGTACAACCTGGCGGTCTGTAACATACTCCCACAATTGATCTTTTGCCTTCCAATAGATCTTAATTCTAGCCACATGCTTCCTGTCAGGTTCCCGTCCCTTCCATTCCCACTTTTTCCCCTGCTTCAATCCCTTCCATGACATATAAAGCAATCCCCACATCCCTCTTGTCGTCTCTGTTTCTCTGAAGAGACGACATCCCTCTACCCTGGCATCACATCTTATTCACTCATTCCACCAGGTCTCCATGAGACATGAGTCCTACTATACCGTATTTACCCCCCCCCAGCTCCTCTGTCTTGTGAAATGCACTCCTGACATATGCAATCATGTAGCAAAGGACTGTGTTTCTTCTTCTCCCTGTTTTGTCCTCTTACAACAGATCTTTTCATCCCATACCTCATTTGGGTATGGGGTTTCTACTACACATGCCCTTACACATTCCATCCAAGTTTAAAGCCTCCCCCACCAGTCTGTCCTGTGTGCCAGCACCTCCAACCCTTTGAGCACAGCATATTGACTTCCTCTACCCTAGACGGAAGGGTAAACAAGGAGGAGAGGAGGCACTGTGGGTCACCCTGGAGACAGGAAATGGCACCGTAATCCGCACAGGGGTTGTATACAGACCCCCATCTCAGGGGATGAAATGGACAAGGAAATTATAGAAGGCATCCTTAGGATGGAAGAAAAAGGGGAGATATTGCTGATGGGGGACCTGATATGCCAGATGTTAACTAGAACACCTTTGTTGCTGCCACATCCAAGAGCAGGGTCATTCTTGATGTCCTACAGCGGGCATGCCTCAGACAGCTAGTGTCGGAACCCACTCGGGAGGGAGCAATCTTAGACCTGATACAGAGAGAATATTTCAGATTTAGAAGTAGGTAGCCATCTGGGAACAAGTGACCATGAAACAATGTGGTTCACGGTAAACACAGTTGTAGAGTCAAGCCATACAAATGTGAGGGTACTGGAGTTTAGGAGGGCTGACTTTAGCAAAATGAGAGAGTGCCTCAGAAAAGCACTAGCAAATGGATAAGAAGGAGGGGTGGAGGAACAATGGGGAAACATCAAAACTGCCATCACAGAGGCAACAAGCCTTTGTGTGAAGCAAATCAAAACAAAGGAAAAAAGCACTATGGTTCTCAAAAGAGGTGGTGGAGAAGGTTAGGGAGAAAAAGATAGTATTCAGAAAGTATAAGGAAACACAGAAGGAGCAGGACAGAGAACTGTTCCAGTTAAAGCAGAAGGAAGCGGGGAAGGCAGTCAGAATAGCAAACGACCAAACCGAGGAAAAGATAGCCAACTCAGTTAAGAAGGGGGATAAAACCTTTTATAGGTACATTAGGGAGTGAAGAAAGACCAAGGGAGGGATAGTGAGGCTTAATAAAGGGAGGTGGGTGGGCAGAGGGTGACAGTAAAAAAGCAGGGATACTGAATGAATACATTTCAGTATTCACAAAAGAAGAGGAGGGGGAGGTACGTAATCCAATCAATAGAAGCACTCTAGTTAGGGCGTCGATACCAGTCCATTCACAGAAGAAACGGTTCTGAAAGAACTGAAACTGAAGGTGGACAAAGCAATGGAACCTGATGGGATTCACCCCAGAATTCTAAAAGAACTAAGGGGAGAACTAGTGACACCACTGACTACCCTTTTTAATAAACCATGGGAGGATGGTGTGGTACATGAGGACTGGAGGAGGGTGGATGTGATTCCCCTTCACAAAAGTGGGAACAAAGCAGGGGCAGGAAACTACAGACCTGCTAGTTTGACCTCAGTGGTAGGGAAAATAATGGAATCACTTCTGAAAGAAAGAATTGTTGAGTACCTAGAGGCCAGTGGGTCACAGGACCCAAAGCAGCATGGATTTACAGCGGGAAAGTCATGTCAGATGAATCTAATAGATTTCTTTGACTGGGTGACCAAAGTAGTAGACCAGGGAGGGTCTGTGGACATGGACTACCTAGACTTTAGCAAGGCATTTGACACAGTACCGCACAAGAGATTAATAAACAAGTTAGCAAGCCTGGGAGTGGTTCCCAGGGTGGTAGCCTGGGTAAAAAATTGGCTGGACAACAGGATACAGAGGGCAATAGTAAACGGAGTCCAATCCAAAGAAAGAGGGGTTACTAGCAGGGTACCGCAGGGTTTAGTACTGAGACCGTCCCTTTTTAATGTCTTTATAAGTGACATTGCAGATGGACTGGAAGGAAAAGTATGCCTCTTTGCAGATGACACAAAGATCTGCAACAGGGTTGATACATAAGGGGGGGTGGAAAGGATGAGAAGGGACTTGGCAAGGTTGGAAGAATGGTCAAAAGTATGGCAGCTTAAATTCAGTCTAAAAAAGTGCAAAGCAATGCATCTGGGAAACAAAAACTCAGGGGAAGAGTACACGGGGAGAGGTAATAACAACAAAAATGGAAAGGGAGATGGGGGTTGTCATATCAGATGACCTAAAGGTAAGCAAGCAATGTGAGAAGGCAGTAAGGAGGGCTGGGGGATACTGGGATGTGTAGGGAGAGGCATCACCAGTAAAAAATAAGAAGTTGTTATCCCTCTGTACAGACAGTTGGTGAGATCCCATCTGGAGTACTGCGTGCAGTTCTGGAGACCCCATCTCCGCAAGGACATAGACAGGATGGAGGCAGTCCAGAGGAGGGCAACTAAAATGGTGCAGGGTCTGCAGCAGAAGCCATACGAGGAGAGACTAAAGGAGCTTAATATATATACTTTCGAGGAAAGGAGGGAGAGGGCGGACATGATAGAAACTTTCGAGTATCTCAAGGGAATCAACATAGTCCAGGAGGGTAGCATCTTTCAGAAAAAGAGATGTGCAAGAACAAGGTGGCGCAATCTGAAGATTGAGGGGAAACGGCTCAGGGGAAATGTGAGGAAGTATTTTTTTATGGAGAGGGTTGTGGATGCATGGAACAGCCTTCCTTAGGAGGTCAAGGAGTCAAAAACAGTGGGGGAATTCAGGAATGCATGGGACAGACATAAGGCAGTTCTAGTGGGGGGTAGGAGGAAGTAGGCTGTTGGTTAACTAGGATCTGCAGCTTATCCAATAGGTAGGGAAATGGGCAGACTAGGTGGGCCAAGCGGTCCTTATCTGCCATCAAATTCTATGTTTCTAGAATGCCTTTAAGTGTAAGGAATCTAAACCCTTTATCTCTGCATTAAACTCATAACTACACATGCACCTGCCTAATCTCCTGCAGCATCACAGGCCCACAACATAGCACTGGCAGTATCTCAGAGAATACAGCCTTGGAGAACCTGCTCCTAAGACTTCTGCCTGTATCTCTAAATCTGTGCCGCACTACCTTTTGTCTGCTTCTACCAACAGCATTAGTTTCCAACACATGCCATGATGGGAAGCTCCTCTTCCCTCCTGTTCACCCTTGCCCTGATGTCTGCAAGCCACACACCGGGTAGGCAGGTGACTAAGCAGTCCACATGACTCCAGTGTCCCAGCACTCCACTCCACTTTGCTAACATACTTAACAACTGAGTCCCCTCTCACTACTACCTTCTTTTGCCCTGTATGCTTGGCCCACAGCAGTAGTCTTTGTTACTTTGAGTTTTGCTTTGTCAACCCAATGACTTTTTTTTTTTATAATTTAATACTCAGGATAATACTCAGGAGTCTGAAACAGGATAAGACAGTATTGTCAATTTGTTTCCTGCTTCACAGTTAATTAAGCAATAAGGCACGACAGGTTGTGTGTTATTGTGTAATCACGTCACTCCTGGGGTGGGTCGAGGCTCGAGGCGAAGCCGAGTGCTTCCACCACCCCAGGAGTGACGCATACAATAACACACACCCCAAGTGCCTTATTACTATTATACAATGGCTCGGTTGTTAATTATACAGAAAAAAAGAAAAGAAAAAATTTTTTTATGCATTTTTATTTTAATTTTTATGGGTGGAGAACTATGCTTAAAAAAAAAAAGTCCAGTATTTGTTTCTGCCAGTAGATGGAGCTGTTAGCTGAATCAGTGTGGTCTGTCCAGTCTGACACTGCTCACAATTTAATTTGCTTATGATAGTTTGACCCGCACCTCCCATTCTTCCGCCGGTGAAAAAGGGATGTAGCTGATGTTTGTTTGACTTTTTGTTTTACATTTTAATTAGCTTGTTTTTCTGGTTTTGGAGTCTGTTGGCAGTTGTGAGACACACGCTCGATGTCCCAATTTCATAATCGTGCTGTTGGAACTGAGGTGTCACGGCTTCATTTACTTTTAGTGGTGAGTACAGGAGAAGCAGGACGAGCTGTTTTTTATACATGAAGCTGTAGTTTAGGTTTTCCCAGTACACCGTCTTGCTTTCCTCATTTGTACCAGGAGAACACTACAGGAGGATGGCAAAGGTGCAGCAGTGAGTTGAGAGAGGCGGGGAGCCGAGGATCCATGAGCGCGTGGCTGAGAAGCCACTCGGTGTGTCAGTGTATTAAACGACAATGCTCGGTGTGCTTTCTGTTTTGTTGTAGCCAGTATTGGTTGTGACTGGCTGAGTTTTTCAAAAAATTGCTATTTGTGGGGTGGTAAGTTTGTTTGGAGGGGGGATTGAAATCGTTTAGCGTGACTGGCCATAGCGGTGGTAACTTGTGAAGAGGAGGTGTGATTTCTATATCTGATATGTGGTCATGTGTGTGCCTGGCCTTCATACAGTGATGTTATTGTGTAATATTATCACTGTCCCGGGTACCCATTGATCAATCAGAAGGCAGGAAATTCCCTTACCATTGTATAATGTACATTATACAATGGCATAAGTCCAAATGCTGGAATCCACAAATCTGATTGGTTGGCTGGCACCTTCTCAGCATGATAAATCATCTAGTGTACCCTCTGGAAAAGGTGCCAGCCAGCTGAATCTTACCCCAAATCAATCCGACCCAGAAAATCAAAATCTACAGATATTGCTCACCTGCTAAGCAAGGCAAAAATGGGATTTTCGAACACCACCAACATCAAAAGCCAAAACTGCCAAACCCCCTCTCTGAACTGCAAGATACACAGCTCCATACACACAGCTGTAAACTCCATCCACCAAAAGTCTCCTAGTGTCTGTTTAAAGAAAAAAAATAATCACCTGAATGCCGGCTAACTTAGTGGTGCTGCACACCCCCTTCCTCTTGCCGCTTGCTGCATCCTCAATTTCAGTGACTGACCAGCTGTACAACACAAGCGTATGGTTGTAGCCCTTCCACACCCTATGACTTTGAGCCATCTCCCAGAATATGAACCAGACTGCAGAAAAAGTAAACTTCTACTTTGTTTCGGGAGACAGCCGGTGAGTGAGTGTTTTTTTACTGTGTGACAGAAACCCACACTGCTGCACATACGCACAATGCATCAGAATCTGACCCATTCATTTGTACTTGAAAGCGAAGTATACACTGACTTCAAAAGACTGTCCCAATTCCGATAAAAAAAAAAAAACAACTTCTGGTGTGGTTAAGTCACTCGACCTGCAGTCTTATGACTGAACCACACCAGGTGTGGTAAATCCCCCCATATACCCACACCATGTCATGGTATATTGCTTAAGTAAGTAACCTTTACTATTTTATTTAATCATCCACAAGTCTAATTTGGTTTTAAATGTTTCTGGATTGTTACAATTTGCTATTTCCGATTTAATCCAGGTAAGTAGTAACCCCCCCCCAGCTGTGTTAGCACTTTATTATGTTTTAAGGCACTGCACCTTTAAATTAGTCTGTTTCTCTTGAATGGTTGTTATGCACTTTAAAAGAACTTGTCCTCCCTTCACCAGTATCCCTTGAGAAAGCCTTTCAGACGAAACCATGTGGGGAGTGTCCTTGTGACGGTTTTTGCACCACCAAGGTATTTATGTAGCATTTAAAATAAATGCTTTTACATTTTGTGCTGCATCCTGGTGCTGGCTCTCTGTTTGTTTGAATCTTTTGCCAGGCACTGGTGTTTGGAGTGGAGTGGCAGCTCCTTGCTAGCATTTGCATTAAATTTTGCCAAAAGCTCATCCTCAACCTCTTCTGGAAATATTATATCACATTCAACCAGATGGGACAGCTCCTTGCAAAAGGGTGTATGATGAAAGCAGGTGGCTATGGAGACGCATCTCTCTGCACAGTCTCATTTGAAGCAGCATGCAATGAAACTGAGCAAACAAATGTGACCCTACTTTTTTTCACTATAAAAGATTCCAGGCATCTTCCAGTTTTATTTGGTGGTACAATTTTCTAATGTCACCAAAATTTGAGCATTTTATAAATTATTTTTTTTTCAAATTTCTTTATCCGCCGCTGCAGGCCACTGCTATCCTCCATCACCCTTACCTGGCTCTGGGTCTTTCGGGATCATCCATGCACTATACGCATCCTGGTAGAACACCAGTGCTGGCCTGGAGGCTTCATCATGCGGTGACCCCTGTTTTTCCACCTGTTTTCTCCCCTCAGTTACCCGGGACCCCAGAAGAAGTGACTCATGCACGTGAAGGCATGCATGTGTGTCGCAGCTCCAGTCAGCAGCCCCTTCTGCCCTCCCCTGGTCTAGCACCCGGATCTCGGAGGCGGCACTGCCACCCAGCCTCCACGGGAGGGGGCAGCCAAGCACTGAGAAGGCCTCCTGAACCCTCCGGAAGAGGAAAGCTGCCAGCTGGCAGCTATTCAATGTCCTCTCCCTCCCTCCCAATGACTCTCGATGACCTGAGCTCGTTCCTGAACCCAGGTTGCTGGCGTGGCATCCATCGCCTCAACCCTCTGCGCCACTGGGCTGGCACTATTTTTTAAATGTTCTAATTGATTTTTTTGTGAAGAAAAAAAGATAGCTGCCACATTTTACATATGATAGCATTGCAGACCTGGCAAGGATTAGGATACAAAGAATAAAAAAGACTCCATGGGCTTGATTCTCAAATGATTTGGAATGCCACAAGCCCTGGGGGCACCAAACACACAGTGCATGCGGCTTGCGGCATTCCCTGGCCAGCAGTTGGGATTCTCGATGTCATGTGCCCCATGCTGCGAGTTAGACCAGCCTATACTGCTCTAACTTCGCAGACCATTTTACATGGTTTGCACCACATATGTGGCACAAGCCGCCTTGAAGATAAAGTGTCACAAAGGGATGTAGCCTTTGTTAATGGCACGCACGGTGCAGCAATATGGTCAGCTCAGTGCAGGGTTCAACACAGGGCTAATGCAAGCCCTGTGTCACCCTTTGAGAATCAATCCCATGGTGCACACCATAGGAGGTACCTAGACAAGTTCATGTGACAGGTATGCTAATATTATTCTTAACTGCAGTTGCAACTAGTGTAACCCCAGGTTCCCTCTAGGGTTACTAGAGCCTTGGGCAAGCATGCTGGGCAGCAAAGAGTTAACTTTTTTGGGCTTCCTTGTCAGCTTCTTTCAGTCACATTGGGCAGAGGTTCCAAGTGGGAGTGGCTTTTGCAGCAGCATAAGCCCCAATAGAATTTTGCTGTGCAGTCAGCTTTCCGCCTCAGAGCAGTAAAGTTAGCTTGGTGTGCTGACTGAGGAGTGCGTCAAGGGAGGTAATGCCTCTCTCCTGACCCCTTTTCATCCCCAGTCAGTACACAGAGAGAGACTTGTGTTGAGTTGTGGTGGCGGCCTTCTCTTGTGCAGTGCCCCTGAGAGGGCAAAGAATCCTGAGGATGAGGGTTCCTATAACCATGATTATACAATGGCAAGAAAGAATCTTGGACTGTGATTGGTCAGTTTGGGGCAGGACCCATGGCGTTATCCCAGCACATCACCATACGTCTAGTCTCAGCACTGTGAACCAATATGGATGATGCTTTGGACATAGAGCACCTTTTTTTTTGCATCTCCTCTTAAGAAACAAAAATATTTTTCCACACTAATAAAAACATTCTTTAAAATTATTTGTTTATTTTATATATAACAATGAGCCATTGTATAATAGGAATAATGCATTCCAGGGTGTGTGTCATTTGAGATAATGCCACGCCTAGGGCATTGGACGCACTTGGCCTGAGGCCTCATGCTAAACACCCCAGGCGTGGTGTTATCCCAGCACGACACACACCCTGTCATGCATTATTCCTTTAGTAATTTATGGGTACAGCCCCCATTTCTGAGAGCCTTTTGACCGTAATATGCTGCCCAGTTTTGGAATGGCCAGGATTTTGCCCTATCACTCTCAGGAAATTCCTGCCTCTTGTGACAGGTTTTACTTCATGAACTGTCAGAGGACTGTTTAAACACTCAAATGGAGCCTTCACTGTTATGCTCACATTTGGAAAAGAGATGCCTCCCCTCTATCCAGAGTTTGGAACTAACTTGCTTCTTTCTGGATTATGAGGAGAACGCTTTTCTCATTTGGAATGAATTTTATTGGAAGTGTTTAACACAGTTAAGAGGACATGCCCTATCCTGAAAAGACTCTGTGGAGTATCGGACTTTGGTGGTGGGGGAGCCTGGCGTTGCTACCCCTGGGATATGTGAACCTGACATTGTTCAGTTTTGGAAAAGAATGCAATCGGGTAAATTGTGAGTCCAGTGTTGTTCACATTTCACCTTTGGACAAGCCGTCCTGTGTCCATAGCCCAGAAGAGGGATGGATGGGGAAGTTATTTCTTGTACCGTCTAAGGAGAAGGTGGTGGGATTCGAACAAGTGAACTGGTAGTAAAGCACTACTGTGGATTGTGTGGACTTTGCTGTACCTGTTCTGCATGTACAGCCCCAGTGGGCAAATGTTTTCTTTCAGTCCATCGAGTCAGAATAAAACCTACTACTTGACTCTATTTCTGCTTGTGGACATTCTTCTGTGAGTGGACTGTGTGATTTCTTGGTGCCCTCAGTGCCATGGCCCACCCTGGTACCCAGTAAAAATAGAAATGTTTTTTGTATGCCCCTTTTGCCCAAGATATGAGCTAGGAAAGCCCCTAACCAGGGAAGTATATGGACTGTTTGTTGCCAAATGCCATCTTTGTTGTCAAGGTAAAGAAAGGGGTCCTTACACTAGCTTTTTTGGAAAACATTTTTCATTGCACTGCTGCTTTAAAAAAAAGCAAGGACAGATTTGCTCTCCAACACTTATGGTTCACTTCTCGGTATCTGTCACAGAGTTTTAAACTCAAGCCAAGTATTTCAGTGTTACAAAGCAGACAAATCTGTCATCAGTTCAAGAAACACAGCAGTTAATGTCTTATGGTAGTTTACAACAACATACTTAGCGCCTGTAATATATTTCTATACCACAGCACCACATTCTTCTCACTGTGCCTTTGTTGAGGCTTGCGATTATTTAGTTCTGATCAACAATTCCATTATTTGATTTAAGAGCCGTGTTGCTCGGTCTATTTTATGCCATTGTGCGTGTCTGCAGTCTGCATTTGTGTTGCATGCCCAGAACATTTTTCATTTCCTTTTCAGCAGTTTGCAATGCACCGACAAATTAGCTATGAAGTCATTGTCCTGGACCAGCATAACATTCTGTGGTGATTTGCATATGCAGCCCATGATGCTTTGCATTGTGGGGGCATGTGTGATTTTGTATGTCCTTTATATATATATATATATATATATATATCTAAAAAATCATCCGATGCATAGCGTACCACTCCAAAGATAAATCACTAACCCAGCGTGAAATGCGGCACCTACTAAATAGTGCCAAAAATATAAAATAGTTATGGCGTTCTCTTCAAGAAACCAATTACCTTAGGTAGCTCATTAATCCTTCTCACCTACACCTACACAGATATGAATGCTTGATGACTTCCGTTAAAATGACCTGATTCTCTTTTTTCCTTTATTAATGCATGCAGATCCACTGTCAGGTGTAATCCAGATCTTGAATGTTTCTCAACTTATCTCAAGGTATTTAACAGAAAAAATGTGTCAGCATTTTTTGTACAAGTATTTTACAATACACCCCCCCACCCCGGTTGACCTTAAACAGAGGACAACTCTTTTTTAAATTTAATTATATCTGATGTATGCATAAAAAATTCAGAAGCAGCTTCGAGCTGAAATAATCTTCCAATACCCCCTCCTGTGTCCATCTGATTACTTATGAGATTTTACGACTTAATCAAAGTCCTGGGCAGTGGGAATAAGTAGTTCACCAAAGGTAGCAAATCATGAACGCCAGAATAATACATCAAACAGAACAAAGAAGGCAGGATTACCTTCTCAGCATTCTTAGGGATCCCAGCTTCTTTTACTAGAAACAAAGGCACAATTTCTGTATTTCTAACAATCCTATTAATGGAGCTAGAATGGATTCTGACATTGTCACAGATACAGGAAATTTGGCTATTTTGTAGCGAAAGAGCCTGGAATGGAAGCTATAACTCTGCTTGTTGATGCATGTAACTGGCTATTTCTTTTTCTACAGAGCTGCTGTTAAGTCCAGTGAAGTTTGAAAGTGTGCTGCTAACTCAGTTGAGTCATTAATATCTAGAGCAGGGTTAGAGGGCTGATCATAGGCTGCATGTGCTTTATGTCTCTCCTACTTTGCTTGGAGGCATTGATCTTCTGTCTGAAATTGTTGTAACCACCCCCCCCCCCCGAAATGATAGAGGTTACTTGGTGGCTTATCTGCACATTATCATTTGCATTAAGGGTTAAATGTTCAAGCCCTGTTCAGGAATGTAATTATTGTTTCCTGTTTACTACAATCTCAGTCCCAGCAACAGGGAGCAGTTAATTTGCTAAGTACAGCCTGTACTCCCTGGTGCCTGAATTTTCCTAGCTTTTTGCTGCCTGCCCTTCTATGACATAGGACTCCAGTCCCAACAAAAAGAGAGATTTCAGGGGCAGCAGGAGTGGTCCCTGCGGGTCAAGCGCCAGCTTAGCTTATGGAGCTAGGGAACTTGGGCATCCATGGGGCACATGCTACAGCTGCGACCTGCTGGGAGGGCTCCTGTTGGCTCAGGATGGTGGCAGAGTCCCAGGTCCAGAGCGGCAAGGGCTCCCTCTAGCTGGATCTCTGGAGTCTGGGATTCTGGTCAGATTCTGAGACTGGGGTAGCGAGGGTCTGTTTACAGTCCATCCTTAAGAAGGGTTGCCTGATGGTGATCACAATAAATGTTCTGTGGTCCAGAAGTTAACCTGCAAGTTCTATGATATTTTCTGGCTCCTAAGTGCGGAGTGGTCAACCAAAGCTAAAAAAAACAAAGCTAACCAGAGGATAAAAGAGGAGCCACTGAGATATCGAAGCCCAACAAAAGGGTAAGGTGCAGTAAACCCATTCTACTGCATATCTCCTTGATGCCCGTGCCTTGAAGCTGTATTGCATAGTTACGAGGGTACTGTATATTCCTCTCTTTCTAATTGAGGGGCTATTGTTTGGTAACTATACCGTCTGGGACATAGTTACATTCTGTGGTTGCCCCGGTTCCTTCGGGGCTGCAGTGTGGGCCTCATGAAATGTCAATATGTCTACTACTGCTAACTTTGGTTCCATGCTGCCTAGGATGTGTACATACTGATTTAACTGGGCCCTTAGTGGGGGTAACAGTCAGTGCACAGACTATGCAATTCCTCTGCCACATCTGGCACTATGTACAGTGTTGTGTAAATAAATCTTTGGTTTTAAAGCAAGTTCCTGAATTGTCCACCCCATAATCAAAGTGCAAAAACCTATTTAATTAACCGTGAAACAGTAACAACCACTCCATGGAGCATGGGATAGAGAATATGGTGGGTTTCCTTCACAGACATACCTGGAAAATCTACTGCAACAGTCTCTTGAGCTAACAGACTATTTATTTCATGCAGATCTCCCTTAAGCCATGAGGGCTAAATTCCTGGTAGCAATTTTGGGGCTGAAAGGGCCTCCGCTTGAGGTAGCTTGTTACTAATACTTTTTACTGACTCATAACTGATGTCTCAGCTTTTTTTCTCCAGCAATCACACTTCATTCCCTTCAGACTGTCTTCTGGCAATACCATTCCTATACTTTTACTCTGGACTTATGACAACATGAGATGTTTCTACTGTCCCAAACCTGTTTACTCTTTCCAGCTCATTCCCATCTGCCTGGACTCACACTTTTCTCCACCCGGGGTCTAATACTTATGGAGCATAAACTTCTTTTACTTCAAGGTCTTAATCCTGTATGGTTCATTTGAAGTTCATAGCAAGAACTGAACCACCAGAAGCCTTTCAGACATCCAGTTGCTGATGCCTTGTGCCTAGAATGGTTTCCCCCATGTCTATTTGGGCCTTGAAACCAATAGCATCTCCTGTCATGCAACGATTCCAACCTCTGAAGTGACTCATCAGGGGGACCTCTGCCAGTGCCACACAGATCACCCAATGGACTGCCACCTCACTGGGGTCCCAAACATCACTCCCCCAAATGGACTTTCCCTGCCTCCACAAGTGGCTTACACCCTGTGTCCCACTCTGTGGTGACCTGCAACCTGGGGATTAGGGGTAACTCTGCCACCATTACACCCTCACCTGCAAAGGCTACCATTTCTAAGCCACGCCCCAGGCCCTACTGCCATAGCAGGCCTGCCCACAGTAAAACCATCTGACCCAACAGCTGAACTCACCCACGGGCAATCATCCCTTTTGGGCATTAGGCCCTACCAGTGCTTACCCTACCAAGGTGCCGTAGTTCACTTGGCAGCTCTCCATTTCTCTTTCTTTTCCCTGGGCTTTGGCTCCCAAATGCACCGACAGGCCCCCCTATGCTTTGCTCCATTGCTCCCCTTTATGGCACCCAAACCATCATGTTCCACTTCGCAGGTCTTCAAGGGTGGAGGGCTGGGGCAGCAAACAGACCACCCCGGCCCTGCCATGGCCCTCCAGCTGAACTTGTGGGGTGAACCCCTCTGGCACCTCTCTTCTGGCCTCTCCCCCGGTGTCTCTCCCTTTGGTGCCAAAACCTCCCCTTTTTATATCCTTTGGGGAGGGGCCCCACCTACAGTCAACAGCCAGCACCACTAGCTCCCTCTTTCTGCCTAACTACCCCTTGCAACCTAAAATTAACTAGTAAGCTCCCAGAGGGTGCTTACATTTAAATATAATAAACTTGACAACTGTGATTAAACAAAAATTAAAATGGAGACATGAATTTAAGTATTGAGAGTTTGTGTGTCACTGTGTGTGGGAGGGAGTGTGACACATTAGGGGGGCCCTAGTGACTGCTATGCATAGGTCCTGTGGCCCTGTAAATTCAGCCCTGATCCCAACCTCTAGCAGGAGTGGAATACAAGGACTTTACAGATCTTAGAGTCATTTTGGAAGTTTGAAGGCCACACATGACCTCTACGGCATCTTGGCCAAACAATTTTGCCCCTTTAAAAGGAGCATTCAAAACTGCCTGTTGCACATCATTGGAAAAGCCAGCAACTCTAAGCCAAGAATATCTCTTCATGCAAATGCCAGAAGCAGCAGCCCTGGCAGATACATCCGAGACATCATAAGCAGAGTGCAACAAATGTTTGCCAACCTCAACACCAGCAGGCAATGTCTTAAGCAGTTTGTTCTTGGCAGAATCATTAGGCAAAGCCTGAGCTTTGCCTAATGGATCTCCAGGCCAAACTGGATAGGAGTACAGGAACCTCCCCCATGCAGGGAACACCAGGGCCACCACCTTTTTCTCAGAGGTTGCCAAGAAGGAGCAGCGGTTGGACCACAGTGGGCTCAGGGAGGGTGAGGTTGGTGGAAATGAGGCACATCCCTTTAGATGTACCACTCCACAGTTCATACGCCATTTTGGTGGAGCATAGTTCCTCTATGGAGGCACACATGGTGGAGACTGAGTAGGTTGCTGGCAACCATCACAAGGGAGGCACACAGGAAGGTGGCATAGGACACCACTGGGAAAGGAAGCAGTTCCTGGTGGGGGACTCAATTATCAGGGGGATAGAACTGGGGAGGAGCAAGGGAAAGTGAAATAAGGTGCCTGCCTGGCACCATGGCTTGGAGAGACAGGAAGTGGATTCTGAGGATCACGACAGCAGCTGCACGGGAGATGGTGCTTGATGTCATTGTCCACCTAGGGACAAATAACTTGGCTGGGCATGGGATTAGAGCAGTGCCGGAGGAGTTTGTGGAGTTGGGGAAAGGCCTTGGACAAGTAGCTCATACAGTATCCTTCTCAGTGGTGCTGCCTGTCTATGGCATGGGTGAGGTAAAGGTACTCCACACCATGCAATTCAATGACTGGTTGGAAAACTGGTGTACAGCACAGGGTTTTGGCTTCATTGGGGACTGGGGTTCCACATGGTGGGATAGCCACCTATACTGACATGATGGTCTGCATCTGTATGGGAAGGGAACCAGTCTCCTGAGTAATCGGTTTAAATGCTTCATTGGCAAGCTTTTAAACTAGCTAAGGGGGGAGGCACTGATAAGCAGCAGGGAATTCCCAGCCCCCCTACAAAACAGGGTACCAAATGAGGTAAAGACCAAGGTAGAAAGGTCAGTAGGGAGCAGGACAGGGTTAAATGGAGAAAGCAAAGTCAGTAAGGGCAGGGATGGGGCTACAAGAGTCAAAGCTATCAAAAAATGGAGAGTAATGAGTACCAATGCCCGTAGTCTGGGTATCAAATTTTCTGAACTAGTGGCCTTGATGGAAGAGGAACATCTGGATATCGTGGCAGTCACAGAAACATGGTACACACAGAACCATGACTGGGATGTAAACATACCAGAGTACACGATCTACAGGAGGGACAGGGAGGGTAAAAGAGGAGGAGGAGTAGCTCTCTACTTAAGGGAAGGAATCAAAGCAACAGAACAGAAAGGTAAACAGGGAGGAGAGGAAGCACTGAGGGTCAACTTGGAGACAGGCAATGGCACCACAATCTGCACAGGGATTGTATACAGACCCCCATCTCAGGGGGAGGAATGGGCAAGAAAATGATAGAAGGTATCATTAGAATGGTAGAAAAAGGTGAGATAATGTTAATGGGGGATCTGAATATGCCATATGTTAACTGGAGTACATTTGCTGCAGCCACATCAAAGAGCGGGGTCATTCTAGATGCCCTGCAGGGGGCATGCCTTAGACAATCTAGTATTGGAACCCATTCAGGAGGGAGCAATCTTAGACCTGGTACTCTCAAATGGAGATGGAGAGAGGATCTCAGATTGGGAACTAGTGACCATCGAACAGTGTGGTTCATAATAAACACAGCAGTGGAGTCAAGCCATACAAAGGCAAAGGTCCTGGACTTTAGGAGGGCTGACTTTGCCAAAATGGGTGAGTGCCTAAGGAATGCACTAGCAAATGGGCAGGAAGGAGGGGGTGGAAGAACAATGGGGAATAATCAAAACTGCCATCACTGAGGCAACAAGCCTTTGTGTGAAGCAAATAAACAAAACAAAATATAAAAAAACACTATGGTTCTCAAAGGAGGTGGCAGGGAAGGTTAGGGAGAAAAAGATAGCATTCAGGAAGCACAATGAATTACAGAAGGAGCAGGACAGATAACTTTATCAGTTAAAACAGAAGGAAGCAGGGAAGGTAGTCAGAACAGCAAAGGCCCAAACCACGGAAAAGATAGCCAACTCAATTAAGAAGGGGGATAAAACCTTTTATAGGTACATCAGGGAGTGAAGGAAGACCACAGGAGGGATAGTGAGGCTTAATAAAGGGGAGTGGGGCAGAGGGTGACTGTGAAAAGGCAGAGGTACTAAACAAATATTTGTTGTTCAGTATTCACAAATGAAGAGGGGGAGGTACCTAAACCAAACAATAGAAACACTCTGGATGGGGGGATTGATACCAGCCCATTCACAGAAGAAAGAGTTTTCAAAGAACTCTTAAAACTGAAGGTGGACAAAACAATGGGGCCTGATGGTATTCATCCCAGAATTCTAAAAGAACTAAGGATAGAACTAGTGACACCACTGACTGCCCTCTTTAACAAATCGTGGGAGGATGGGGTGGTACCTGAGGACTGGAGGAGGGCAGATGTTATTCCACTTCACAAAAGTGGGAGCATGACAGAGGCAGAAAACTACAGACCTGTTAGTTTGACCTCAGTGATAGGGAAAATGATGGAATCACTTCTGAAGGAAAGAATTGTTGAATATCTAGAGGCCAGAGGGGCACAGTACCCAAGGCAGCATGGATTCACAGCAGGAAGGTCATGTCAGACGGATCTAATAGATTTCTTTGACTGGGTGACCAAAGTAGTAGATCAGGGAGGGGCTGTGGACATGGCCTACCTAGACTTTAGCAAGGCATTTGACACAGCTCACAAAAAAGATTAATATACAAGTTAGCCAGCCTTGGAGTGGGTCCCAAGCTGGTAGCCTGGGTAAAAAACTGGCTGGACAACAGGACTTAGGGTAATAGTAAACGGAGTCCACTCTGAAGAAAGGGGGGTTACTAGTGGGGTACCACAGGGTTCAGTACTAGTACTGGTCCTCTTCAATGTCTTTATAAGTAACATTGCAGAGGGACTGGAAGGAAAAGTATGTCTCTTTGCAGATGACACAGAAATCTGCAACAGGATTGATACATAAGGTGGAGGTGGAAAGGATAAGAAGGGACTTGGCAAGGTTGGAGGAATGGTCAAAAGAATGGCAGCTTAGATTCAATGCTAAGAAGTGCAAAGTAATGCACCTGGGAAACAAAAACCCAGGGGAAGCATACACAATGGGGGGTGAGATACTAACAACAACAAAAATGGAAAGGGACCTGGGGGTAGTCATATCAGATGACCTAAAGGTGGGCAAGCAATGTGAGAAGGCAGTAAGGGGGGCTGGGGGAATACTGGGATGTATAGGGAGAGGCATCACCAGTAGAAAACAGGAAGTTATTATCCCTCTGTACAGACAGCTGGTGAGACCCCATCTGGAGTACTACGTGCAGTTCTGGAGACCCAGTCTCTGCAAGGACATAGACAGGATAGAGGCTGTCCAGAGGAGGGCAACTAAAATGGTGCAGAGTCTGCACTAGAAGAAATATGAAGATTGACTTAAGGAGCTTAATACATATATCCTTGAGGAAAGGAGGGAGAGGAGGGGACATGATAGAAACTTTCAAGTACCTCAAGGGAATCAACAAAGTCCAAGAGGGTAGCATCTTTCAGAAAACGAGGTGTGCAAGAACAAGGGGACACAATTTGAAGATAGAGGGAAGATGGCTCAGAGGTAATGTGAGGAAGTATTTTTCATGGAGGGGGTAGTGGATGCGTGGAACAGCCTTCCTGAAGAGGTTGTGGAGTCTAAAACAGTGGGGGAATTCAAGAATGCACAGGACAGACATAAGGCAATTCTAGGGGGTGGGGATAGGAGGAAGTAGGCTGTTGGTTAACTATAATCTGCAGGTTATCCATTAGGTAGGGAAATGGGTAGACTGGGTGGGCCAAGCGGTCCTTATCTGCCGTCAAATTCTATGTTTCTATGTTTCTATGAGCAGCAATATGAGCAGCTTTTCGTAGGCTGTTCTGATATCTGATCATGTGGTCCTGGCAGTTTGCAATCTGAAGGCCTAATGATGCAGATGCATACGTACGTTTGCCCATCACATCCAGCCTCCTAGATTCTTTATCAGGAGACAATGTACTCATGTGGCTAGGGGACCTAGACCTATCATGAGCAACCATGACTACAGCAGAGTCAGTTGCTGGCTGGTTAGCATAATAAGACTTGGCAGCTGGTGCAGGATGCTGCTTATCAGCCTTTCTAGGGACTGCAGGCAGTGAGTTTGATCTATACCATGCAGCAAAAGTAGCATCCTTTAATGCAGAATACATAGGTGGAATTACAATGGGTGGGAAGCAGGGCATTCCAAAAATTCCATGACATTCCTTTTTGTGGAATCTTCCTCTTCCACAGCAAAGCCCATTGCAGACTGCATTTGCTGCATCATGGCTTGGAAAGATGGGTCCTCAAGAGGAAATCTTGGGGTGTAAATCACCAAGACCTCACTACAGAATGAAAGGGTGGAACTACATTGAGGTGCCAGAAATGTTTCTCTCTTATATTCCTCTTCTAAATCCATGTAGTCAGGATTCTATTCCACTCCATCATCATGAGTACAATCAATGATGGGAGCCACGGAATAGACCTTTGACACTGTTGAAGGCTGAGTGTCAGGAATCTGTGACATGCTAGTGGAATACATCAACAGGGGCTGAGTTCCAGGAGGCCCTGTTGTCAAAATAACTACCTGCATTTGTAACCCTGGCAGAATGCATCGAATAATTTCTGCAAATGATGCCAGCACAGGCTGAGAGTAGATGGTGCCTTGCAAAGGGGGTGGGACTACCTGCACCAATGGGCCTAGGTCCAATGACGATGGTGTCATACCATCCATAGTAGGTAGGAAAGTGCTTACGCCAAGCAAGCTCTGACCTTGGTCTCTCAAAAAGGGTTAGAAGGCCTGTAGCTGACACCGCTGGAGTGGGTGTTCACAAGGACATACCTTTCCTCAGTGATAACTGGGACCTTGCCGGCAAAGCAGACTTGTCCTTTTCTCTGTGTTTGTGTTTATGGCTGGATGAGGAAGAGGCCTGTCACGACAATTGTTCCTTGTCTCAATCTTTAGACTTTGATGGCTGCTTTTCACTGACAGTGAGGGAGACACAGATTTTGAACCCTGTTCCATCTCCAATGATTTCAATTTCTTGAGTAGAATGAAATTTCTAGAGCTTTCTTATAATGTCATCTTGTAGCCTGGTTGAAGCTCTGGAAAATCTCACAAGTCCTCACGTTGTAAGACAGGCCCAAATAGCACACAAACTGCACGTGTGTTTTCTTCATAAATTTTGTCTCCATATTTACACCACCATAGAAAGGCTGTTTCAACTTCAGAGACATACAGAGATGACAAGTTATAAAACTACGCAAAATAACAAATGGCAATGGCTAGGTTGACAGCGTTTTCTTCAGCAGATCTGATGAGGATGATCGATGGTGGGAAACGAACTGAGGAGTGATGGAACCACCCATGTTTTATATACATGTAGATGCTGCATGATATTGTGGGCAGCCCATGGCTAACAAAAGTTTCTGAGCGGGCCTAACACTGATGACTTGAGTACCAAAGGTGTGGCCTAATGGAGGAGCTATCCTCAAAGAAGATATTAGTTGCTAACTGACCCCGAAACATGGGGAAACAAGGAAAATTTCAAAGATACTATGGTAAGATGTTCCATAAACTTGGACCATTTACAAAGAAAACATGATCCCTGTGCTTTTAACTGGTCGTGGGGTACAACAAATGTGTTTTATGAATCTGCAGCAAGGCTTCTCCACACCTCCTGGTTCACTGAGAGATCCTTCTTAAGATGATTCTTCTGGTGTTTGACTATACGGATGTGTTCTATGATGCTGCTCTGAATTCCTCCCTTGCTAGACGGATCCTCTCTTCCATGTTTTCTGCCATTTTACTACTAACTCTCCTCCTCTGACCCACCACTTCTCACTACACTAACCTCTCTCCCCCCCGATTATGTTCAGGTGCTTCTCTCATTGCTACTTTTTTCTCTCCGAATTCTGGTTACTGTCCCTTCCTCCATATCTATTCTACCTTCTCTCTCCCCCTGCCTCATTCACCTTCCTTTTGCTCTCTGCCAACTCTCAATCTTATGCTGGCCCTTGCTGCAAAACTACTGTGGGGCCAACTGTCTTCCCCTTCTGCCTTCCCTCCCTTTGGAACAATCTACATCCTCAGCTCCATTTTCTCTTACCACTTACATAAACAGCTCCTAACAGCTCACTTTACTCCATGTTCCTACTCCTAGTTCCTCTCTGGCCATCCACACTCTTATTAGGGGTTGCTGGGTTGCGCACCTCGCTCTAGCCACCCAGTATTCTACTTATACAAGATTGCTCATTTAGTTATTTCACACTTTGTTGATCATGTTAACTGTCATTAAGTACCATGGAATCATTGTTGTGCACCATTTACAGTAAGTCTGTCCTATTTTTCCCCTTGAACTAGTATTTGCACTGCATTGATACCATATATGATATGTTCTCCAATGTACTCTTCTCCCAGGTCGCCCCTTGAGACAAGCCTTGGTGTAACGTGCCTTTCCCAGTCACCTATTTCTAAGCTTGCATTTGTTTGCATTATATTTATACTTTTATTAGTTTTTTCCTGTATGATGTATCTTCCAAGGTAACCTTCCACAGGTTACACATGAAAATGAGCCTTGGCTCAGTGCGCCTTTCTAAGTCACCAGTTTCTAGATGAATAAAATTTGATTATAGAGATCTCTTACAGGCCGATAAAGGCAACAACAATTGGGCTTGGTACTGGGGAGAAAGCCATGTAAAGCCCCATATACAAGGGACAAGATTTTAAAATCACTCTCTGCTTCATTGGTAGCCAATGTAGAGACATCAAGACTGGGATATGTGCTCATGTGACTTGTTTTCAGTGGGGACCACTGCAGCAGCATTTTGTAGTCTTCGGAACTTAAAGTGGAAGGACAGTAATATTTCAGTAGCTCTTTTTGAACCTGAAGTTTTGGTATACACACCCTTCTCAAGATGACGGTGACAAGCTCACTAAATACTGTGTTAGAAAACCCTGGTGACACGATGCACTACTAAGGATTCTCTAAAAGTAATAGGACAGAGGTACACTATCACAACCATGCAACTGCATCGCCACCAGACAACAGTATATGGTGTTTGAAATAGGAAGCAAGATCTGACCCTTGACTTTTAATCTGTGGTATCAAAGGAAGGCTTATGATTACAGTTCCCTTTTCCAAGAATGCCAGAACAGGACCAGTTTAAAAAAAAAAGTGATTTTGTTCACTTTAAACTCTCTTTCGGATCTGATTGAAAGGGATATTATAGCTTCAATAAATACTGAGTTCAGCTCCTGCAGGTTGCTTCCTTTGAAGCTGTTTACTCTGTGTGATATTATCAGCAGATGATTTATGGTCTAAGAAGCTGACTTGCCATTTTCTAACATTTTCAAAAGTTTGGCAGTTCACATAAACTGTATTTTTTTACACAAGCTGCAATTTAACTACAATTAAAACATAAAATATAGGAGTTTCACTTATCTTTAGTCTAATCCTATTGATAAGTTGCGCTGAACTAGGGTACGCTGTAGTAATCATACTACAATAAGAATGCATATTTTCTCAGCCATTAAATATTTGGATATTTCCCTTTAGTTTAGAGATATACATAGATACATAGACAGTGTTGGCAGATAAGGGCCTATGGCCCACCTAGTCTGCCCATTTGAGCTTGTAAGTTCAGTTTGTTTTCCTAGAAGTCTATTTCCCCTTACCCCTGACCTCTAGAATTCCTTTATGTCTATCCCATGCATTCTTAAATCCCGTGATTGTTTCAGCCCCACCACTTCCTCTGGCAGGGTGTTCCACTTGTCCACCACCCGTTCTGTGAAGAAATTCTTTCTCATGTTTCCTCTGAATCATCCTCCTCCAACTTCATCCCATGCCCTCTAGTCCTGAAACATCTTTTTACGCTAAAAATAGTGTTTTCCTGCACCCTGTTCCTCCCTGTAAGATACTTGTATGTCTCTATCATATCCCCTCTCTCCCTCCTCTCCTCCAGGGAGTACATGTTCAGTTCCTTCAACCTGTCTTCATAGGACTTGTGATGCAACTGTAACCCCTAGATGGCGCTATCCCAGGGGCTACTACCCCTGCCTGATTTGCCACTAACAGGTTGAGGGGCCTGGATCCAATGGCGGGTGCCTCCACCCAGAGGTCAGGGTTTGCAATAGTTAAACTAACTTGGTCACAGCCCTCTGGGACACTGCAACCCCCCTTTCTTCCCACTAGTGGCCCACACAATATATCAGAATTACCTTCACAGTATACACTTACCCCAGGTCTGGTTCCGCACTGGGACCTCCTGTGAAATGAGATACAGTGCAACAATCACAGTACAGTACTTTAACATAGACAAATACCTCAGGCAGTATAACTTGCTGAAACAAGCAGCTCTGATTTATTTAGGGGATATAACAAGGACAGGGGAAATCAGGTTAATTAGCTTATCACTCTAATTATTCTATCTATGGCTCTGTGCACAGGCCCATCCCTATCAGTTACTGTCCCTGGGTACCCAAGCCCTAGTGGCTAGTCCAAACTGTGGCAGCTGGTAGGGCCCTTTCACACAGAGAAAAGGAGAATTAAACAGTCAGCAGTACAGTAATTCCATTTGGATTTAATGTGGCAATTCAACAGGGAGCGACCCTGAATTAGTACTCACGACCTCCAAATAAGATAGGGTCCTTCAATGTCAGTAGGGCTCACTTGAGGTACACAAACCTCTTCACACATCCATATAAAAGAAAGCACTATACCAGGCAGGCTGCATCTGTATCCCGACTCGCAATTACTGCACAATACCCGGAGAACACACAGCAGATTCAGTTCCTGACAGACCAAGTGCATTTTCAGCAATTCCTCCAGTCTTCTACAGGGTGAGCCTGGTTTCTACTCTTCAGAGATCCTTTGATTCTTTTCACAGGACTGATTCAGTCCTAACAAGCTGTTACACAAGCTGCAGACCGGAACTCTGGGCCTTACACACGCTTTTTGACTAAACTGCACACTGAAAAGCACAGGGCTCTTCCTTCTTCACTGCCAAAGCTCAACTGAAACTCCAACCGACAAAACTGGCACCTCCTTGGAGTTCCTCCCAGTTCTTGACTGGATTGGCTGTCACCACATAGACTGCTGCTGTTGGTCCAAAAGGCACTGAAGTCTAAACTACATCTCCCAGAGTCACTGCCCATACAATCCTCTTGTGGCTGGCTCAGATTATGAGTCCAAGTTCTGATTCGTCCAAGGCACCATTTAGAGCTAGCTTACCCCACACTGATTGGTCCAGTTCAGCAGTTCAAAACTAGAATGGGGAACTAGCAGACACAGTTCTGACTGCAAAGAAAGCAGGTTAGACAAACTGTAATTTCATTATTACTCTAAATAATTTCTGGCAAACAGTTACATCTTTCAGATAGGTTCCCTTTGCACTCTAGTGACTGCAAAAATGAAGTGAATTGGCAGCAGCTTGAGTGGTACTCAATCAAAGAAACACACAGTCCCCCATACAAACTAATTATGTCTGCAAGCAGACAGCTCTTAAAGAGACAGTACCAGAGGTTCTAAAAACACTCACTGATAAATGGCTTAAATGCCAAACACCATTCAGGCTTGGAGCATTCAAGCAAGCTCCTGGAAGTCTTTTGGGAACCCCCAGTTGCAGTGGGGTTACACAACCCATGCACCATCTTTGTTGCCCTCCTCTGAACCTTCTCTACCCTGTCTATGTCCTTACATAGGTATGGTCTCCAGAACTGTACACTGTACTCCAGGTGGAGCCTCACTAGTGTCTTGTATAGCGGAATTATGACCTCCCTTTTCCTGCTGGTGATGCCCCTGCCTATACATCCCAGCATTCTATTTGCTTTACCTGATGCCTTGTCACACTGTTTCCTACCTTGAGGTCATCAGAGATGACAACCCAAGATCCCTTTCCTGCTTGGTGCATGCTATATCCTCACCCCCAACTGATATATTGTGCCAGGGTTTTGTGCCCTATATGCATTATCTTGCACTTTGCATTGAATTTCCAACTGCCAAACCCTTGACCATTCTTCAAGTTTCTGCAGGTCCCTTCTCATTCTGTCTACACCTCTTGTGTCTACTCTATTACAGAGCTTTGTGTCATCAGCGAACAGTAAAATTCTGCCTTCTATATCCTGTGCAATGTCACTGATGAGATGTTGAATAGGACCGGGTCCCAGCACTGATCCTGTGGTACCCCACTGGTCACTCTTCCCTCCTGTGGAGTGACAGCCATTTACCACCACCTCTGTGTCCTGCCACCCAGCCAGTTACCTACCCACCACACTACTGTCCTGCCCACACCCATATTCCCCAGTTTGTGTAACAGTCTTCTATGTGGCACAGTGTCAAAGGCCTTGCTGAAGTCCAGATGAGGCCATGTCCACTGCCCTCCCCTGATCCACCTCCCCAGTCACCCAGTCAAAAATTCAGTGAGGTTGGTCTGACATGACTCCCCTGGTGAAACCATGCTGCCTTGGGTCCTGTAGTCCATTGACAACCAGATGTTCCACCAATCTCTCCCTTCAGTAGTGCTTCCATGATCTTTCCACTACCGAGGTGAGGCTGACTGGTCTGTAGTTCCCTGCTTCCTCTTGTTCCCACTTTGTATAAGGGACTACATCTGCTGTCCTCCAGTCTTTGGGTACCTCCTTGTTTCAGTGATTGGCTGAACAGGATAGTCAGAGGTTCAGCCACCACCTCTCTTAGTTCTTTAAGGACCCTGGGGTGCACCCCATCTGGCCCCATTGCTTTATCAGCTCTTATTACTTCCAGTTCCTTCAGGACCCTTTCGTAAAGGGACTTGTGTCCATTTCTGCACCATTCTCACCCTTGTACTCCTTCAGACCCATTACCCCTCTTCCTTAGTAAAGACTGAGCAGAAATACCTGTTCACTATGTCAGCTTTACTTTTGTCATCCTCCACGCTGCTCCCATCCTCCCCTTCAGTCTCACTATCCCTCCCTTTTCCTTCTTTTTCACTTATGTACCTGTAAAAGGTTTTGTCCTCTTAACCACTGATTTTGCAATGTTCTTCTGTCTGAGCTTGGCTTCCCTTACTGACTTCCCTGCCTCCCTTTGTTTCTCCTGGTACTTCTCCCTATCCCCTTCTGCCTGTGTCTTTTTGTATTGCCTGAATGCAAACTTTTTGGCTTTCACTTTCTTTGCTACCTCTTTGAAACCATAATGGTCTCCTCTTTCTTTTCCTCTTGCTAACCTGCTTAATGCATAATTCTGTTGTTCTATAATCCCCATTTTAAATACTGCCCACTGTTCCTCAATCCCTGATTCCTGTCCCATTCCCCTTAATGCCTCTTTCAAGCATCTCCCCATTTTCCCAAAGTCTGCCCCCTAAAACCAGGATACGGTTTTTTGTGGTTTGGTTCTGCTCTTTCTGTGATTTCAAACCACAATGACTGGTGGTCACTGCTACCCAGGTGCTCCCCCCACTGTTACCCCATCACACTGTCCCTGTTTGTGAGCACAAGGTCCAGTATTGCCTTCTGCCGAGTTGGTTCCATGACCAGTTGCTTGAGGAAGGCACCCTGAAGGGAGTCCAGGATAAATCTGCTCCTAGTTGATGCTGCTGCTGGGATGCTCCAGTCCACGTCTGGTATATTGAAGTCTCCAACCAGTACTACCTCACTTGTCTGCCATCCTTTGGATGGCTAGCATCAGCTCCCTATCTGTTTCTTCCTCCTGGGCTGGTGGTCTATAGACCACACCTGTGCGGATGGCTGGCCCCATTTTCCTTTCCAGCTTAACCCACAGTATCTCTCCCCCATTTTGTTCCTCCTGGATCTGTGTGGCCCTTATGTCATTTTTCACATACAGTGCCACTCCTCCTCCCTTCCTGCCTGCTCTGTCTCTTCTGAATATGTTGTAGCCAGGTATGGCCATCTCCCAGTCATGGTTATCATTACACCAGGTTTCAGTGATGGCCACAATGTCCAGGTCTGACTGTACCATGACAGCCTCCAGATCTTCCATCTTGTTGCTAAGGCTCCTGGCATTTGCACACATGGCTTTCCATGATTTGACCTCCTAGACTGCTTCACTGTTCTACTCCAGCCCCTTCCTTGGTTGTCATTTATCCCTGGTTCTCCTTGCTGTCTGCCCTTCTGCTGAATTTGCCTCTTTCTGCTTATCCACCTTTTGGACACTAATCTCCATGTTTTGCACACTGCTTTGCAGAGATAGCCACTCCTCTGGTTCACTGGTTCCATTACTAGCTGTGGGGTGAGCAAGTAGGTATCATCCTGCTGGCCTGCCACCTCTCTTTGCTAGTTTAAATGCTTGTCAATGTAGCATTTAAACTTGTCATTGAGTGCTTGATTCTCTCCAGGATGGATGCAGGCCGGCCAGGCTTGAACAAACCTCCATCCCTCCAGATGGGTCCCCAGTCACCAATGAATCCAAACCCTTCCTCACAGCATCAGTTCTTCAACCATGAGTTAAAGTTCCTGGTGCATGCACTCCTATGTTTCCCTTGCCTCTCACAGGTAGTACTTGAGAAAGTGACAGAAGTAGCTACTTGCTTGAGACCCTCCCAGTTTCCTAAACTCTTCCTGAACTTCCTTGGCTCCCATTTGCCAAGTCATTAGTACCTAGGTGGATAATGACATCCAGCTCACCTCCTGTCTTGCCTTCCCAGTGATCCCCAGTATCTTCCTTCCATCCCTCCATGCCGTGGCACCTGTAGGCACCTCACCTCCTGTCCTCCCCTCCTGTGTTCCTAGCTGGATCCCTCTATGATGGAGTCCCCACCAGGACTTCCTTCCTCCTTTGGGGTCCACTGCTTTCCCCACTGAGGTCACCTCCTGCCTAACCTCCACATCCTTTCCTTCCACTTCCTGGGTACCCCTATTTGGTTGTCCTCATTTGCCAGTGTGGCATATGAGTTCTTGAGAGGAATAGGATCTGGGATGTGCCTCTGCCTGACTGCTCTAACCTCCCTGAGCCCACTGTCATCCAAGTGCTCCTCGCTCGGCATCCTTTGAGGCAGCTGCATTGGACTGGGTGGTTCCTGGACAGGGGTGATGGTACTCTGACCCAGTTTACTTCCGCTCTGAGTCTGGCTACCTCATCCCGCAGTCCCAGAGATGCATGCAGATAGGCAGCACTCAGTGTCCAGAAGGTCTGCCTGAATATGGCTGCCCCACAGCCACTGCATTGCACCACTCCCCACATTATACTGCAATTCCACTACTTATCTGCTACTGAAGCTCTTAGTTCTCTTTTTATTTATTTACAGTACTAAAAATCCTGTAACTGATCCTCAGATATATTTTTTAAGGTAAAGAAACCAATAAATAAATAAATGAGTCAAAAACTTGTCGTGGTTGAGGGTGGTCTTTTTCCTTATGCCCTCCTACTTCACACCTCTTACTATACCCTGTGTTTAGCTCCTGTCAATCAGATTTATCAGGGCATATAATTAAGAGTTGGGGAAGGGTGGGAGGGGGGCGAAATTTGCAGCAATTAAAGACAGCACAGAATTACACCACCACTATTTTCTAAATTTTCAACAGCCCAAAAACAATTATAAGTAAAGACAACACAGAAAGAAAGTATAGTGTCACTACAAGCCTACAATCTAAGTTTAAAAGAAAAATACCAGTTACCAATTACTCTGAAGCACTGAATTGAATATGTTTCCTTCCTTCACCTTCTGGCTTCTTCTATTATTATTTCATTTATTTGCCATTCTTTCTGGTACCTCCAGGTGCTCCACACCTTCAGTGCCAAACAACGGTGGCTCTAACTGCCCACAGGCCTCATTTCTGGCACCACCGCATGCTTCCAGGCTTCCCATTACTTAAAGAAGAACACTGACCACTAAGAGCCCTACACTCAAGTGTGGGGCTTGTCCCAATCTACACTTTGCATGCAAAAACATTTTTTTTACTTACTTTTTTATAGCAGTATAGTGTATTGTATCAGACTGATTCTTCTGACTTCCAATGGGTCATATTCTGTAACTACAAATCCCTGAATCCCTGCAGCTAACATCAGAGCAGGGCTGCAGCAGTCGGAGATTTAATAGCCTGCAGCATGTGTTAGAGCTTGTATAAGCTCCGATAAGATGTTTATCGGTCCCACTGTTCTCTCAGGGCTAAGTAAAGTCCTCTGTGACTGTACGTAGCCCAGAAAAGACAGCAGGGCTAACAAACAAAAGATTCTAGGTCGGATACCAGCACTTCCTCCCTTCTCAGCAGGCTTGGTACGCAGGCTGGTTACATTTCTTCAATGTGTGTCTGTATTTTGGCCCAAGCACTTTAAGAAAATATTTAAAACTGTGAATCCTTTCATACGGTGTTGTCCATGTATACAATTCTTTCTGTTTTTTTTTAAACTTCTGTTTTGATGATAACTGCTTCTTTGGGTGCACCAAGCAAGTGCACTGAGTACGTTTCAGTATTTGTTTATTTTCTGGATGTTACAGAACAATGAGAATGTTGTATTTGTGTCCGGTTGTTAGCTGTGCTATATCTGAGCAGTATATTCAACCAGGTATTTGTTTCATTACAGGAATCATATTTGGTAGTGCTTTGGTAGTATCACTGACTGACCCAAATATGTCATTTCCCAAGATCTATGGAATTTTGCCTTCCATGGGAAACACATTCACCAGTACCGTATCATTGCAAGATGTGTGTTTAGATTTAAAACTATTCTCATGCACATTGGAAACCAAATAATAAAACGATTGTGAATAACAGCATTGGACAAAAAAGAAATGTTTTAAGGTTAAAACATTAGGCTGTGGATGACAGGTGAAAAAACACGGTGTCTACATTATACATCACATAGTCCTTTGAAGCTAGTTTCCTTTCATGGAGCCTTCACTGATTATTTGTCAACTGCCAATCTATAAGTAATCCTGAAAATGTTTGATCTATAAGGATAATTTCTTATGATTTGTTCCTGATGTGAAATTCAATCAAATGACTGCTGAATAATGTTCAGTGACTTGCTGTATGTTACTGACAGTAAATAAGATTTGAGTACACCAGGACACAGGCTTTTATGACCCAGATTTTCTTTTACAGAACGAGTTTAATACTATCAGAAACAGGAAACAAATACCAGCTTAAAGTTGCGAGATTCATTTTAAATAATTCTAGAAGGTCTTTGCTCAGGAAGGTACAGTACTGCTTTCATTAAAGGTGGATCCAGTTTATAAAATCTATATTGAGAGATCTGTTGTAAATAACCCTGTGCGCGTGCGTGCGCGCGTGCACACACACACACACACACACACACACACACACACACACACACACACACACACACACAGACAATGGTTATGAAAATCTGATCTCCTCACAAGTTATACTAAACTGTGAATACTGAGTCAGGTCATTGCATACTGGTTTAAATACATTTTTCTTATTATAATTTTTTTAAATCTGCTGTTTGAGTAAATATTTAACTGCTTCTCCCTGATTTTAATTGCTGTCATCAGTGATGCACAGGGTTATAGTGATGCCATCAACACTGTGAAAGCTGCTCTCTGATTGGATCAGCATTTCATTGTGATGTACCCAGTCTTCGAGATATCAATTGTGACTTTTCCAAAAACAAACAAACAAAAGCAATATATGTTAAGGTTAGATACAAAGATATTAACTGTTACCTTGCGATTTTTATCTCCACTGCTGTTGTATAAATACACACATACTGTACGTGTGTGTATTCATGTATATACATACTGTATATATAATTTATATATACTGCAAAAAAACCTATGTTATTGCGTTTATTAGGCTAGACATATAATGCGAGCAAAGTAAAGAAATGAAAGATTTGGGTCAAAGGCCCTGGAACCTTGGGAAATCCATAGTGTGGCGTTCCTTGGGGTTTGAAAGATCATGCAGTGCAGCGTTGACGTTACCCTAATATTGGCACTCTCCATGCAAGCATTGCTCTGTCATTTGCTTTGTCTGACGAGACAGTGCCTATATTTGGGTAGCACTAGCAATGTGGCATCACATGATTGTTCAAACTATGTTTCAAACTAAATTGGCTGCTGGTTAACTAGGATCTGCCGCTTATCCAGTAGGTAGGGAAATGGGCAGACTAGGTGGGCCAAGCGGTCCTTATCTGCCGACAAAGTCTATGTTTCTGTGTTTCAAACCCTGAGGAAGGGCACAGAGCAGATTTGCCAAGATTCCAGGGACATTTTACTTGAATTCTTCCTTTCCCTTCTTTGTATAGTTGGTGCTTCAACCCTAATGGATGTATCAGTGTAGGTTTTTTGTAATTAATTTCCTTACTTTTGAAATATATATATATATATATATATATATATATATATATATATATATAACAACTGACACCTTTACCTTTTACCTTTCTTATATCCCATAATGAACACTGCATAGTGATACTCACTTTGCCACACCTCTAAGTGACTTTGCAGCCACTCACAAAACATCTGCATACTGTAGGGACATTATCTGGACCTGTCTGTGCCATTCACAAGGTGTGCTACAGGGCTGTGGTAAGATGTGCCATGTTACTGCTGCTTTGTGAGTGACCACATGTACACACAAACACAGACAGAGACACATGCACATGCACACACACGTACATGCACACACACATGTACACACACATACACATGCACACACAAAGTAACCCAGGCCTGTATCATGCGGCCCTTTCTCTCATAAAATATGACTGCAGTTATTTCAAAGTGACAGAACAGTCCGAAGTTCTATTTGTTGTGCTCTAAAGCCTTTAATAGACCAAAAGGTATCGGTGCTCAATAACAGGGGGCTCTACTTTAAGCAGAGTGTTTATCTGCACCAATATATGAGGCTATACACCTATTTCATTAACCAAATGGATTTACTCAAGTAAGGCAGATTCAGTCTATGCATCGTTTCCACTACACATGTGGGTTATGGCGTGTTAGATAATATAAGGATACTGTTACTGTTATTTAGAGTGGATGCCAGTCTCTTTACTGACTTCCACTGTGCTTCATTGCTCAATTGCCTATTCTAATACACCTTCCATTCTACTCCTCCATTCACAAGAGCCAGGATCTGTACATGGACACCGTGTGTCTGTTCCTCTGTTTGTTGGTGGCTATCCGTTTATTTACCCCAAACAATGGGCATTGTTCCATCGATACATCATGCTGCTCCTGTCTAACATGCCATAACCCACATGTGTAGTGGAAACAGTGCATAGACTGAATCTACCTTACTGAAATAAATCCATTTGGTTAATGAAATAAGTATACAGCCTCATATATTGATGTGGATAAAACTCTACTTAAAGAAGAGCCCCCCAATATGAGTGCAGTGTTTGTCTTAAGGTGAAACTGTATTCCTCATTCCATGTTATTTATTTACGATGTTAAAACATGTTTGAAACCTGGGTTGTGATTTGGCATTCAGTTCAGTAGAGTATATGGAGGTGGTAGATGAGGGTAGGTGGAGTTAGGGTCCAAAAAAACGTAACATAACATTTCCTTACTTTTGTGGCTTTAATAATAAACCCTATCTTGTGCATTGACTTTTTTCCAATGAACATATACAGTACATCCATATCTGTCTGTCTGTCTATCAATTCATTGCAAAAAAACTACATTAATGCATATGTTAGTGTTGCAAAGCCACAAAAGGAGGGAAATGTAGCATTAGGTATGTTTCAGCCCTAACCCCTACCCCTCATTAACCCCAACCCTCAGGTCCCAAGGGCAAAATACAGGGCCAGGGCTGTGCATCATGGGTCCACTGCTTCAACTTACTGGTCCAGAACTTATGCCCCAGAAGTCTGTTGTTTTACATAGGGCCCGCAGGTTCAGTCATAACTTTCTTCACTCTAGGCCCCTCAGATCTGTAGCTTGAAGCAGCAGACCTATGGTAATGACCCCGGACCTGCAGCTTGGCCATGGGTCACAGGGAAAGGGAAAGGGCTGGGGAGAGGGGCAGGTGTTAGGGTTAGAAAAACCCTAATGCTCCATTTCCTTTTTTTGTGGCTGTGTAACTCTAATGCATGCAATAATGTAGTTTTTCAATGAATTTCCTTACTTTTTAAAAAAGTAGAGTCTAAACTTGGATACTTGATCTAACCTTCTTGATGTTTTGTTCGTGTATTGTATCACTATATTTGTAACATACAATGAACATGTTAGTTTTTTTTGTCGTGTTCTCAACTGGTTTTCACATTTCACGCTTTAAACATTGTGGGCAGGATCCTCAAAAGGGATGCACGCAGCGCATCCGAGATGCACTAGGGCATCCCTGACATGCGCCCAAAGCCAATTCTGGCAGGGGCAGATGCGCTGGTGCAACCCTGATGCACCAGTGCATTGCAGATGTGCCACATACCACCAGTAATGCTATGCGGTGCATCTGGAGGGGCTGTGAAGGGGGCGTGCCCATGCATACTTGGTGCAACCCCATTCACAGCCCTATTCTGTGGCACGTCTCCGGGGCAAGTCTGGGGATGCGCCACAGAAAGATAAGTCTAGAAAGGCTAGACTTAAATGGGTAGCCACCCACAGGCAGACTGCCATACTGCAGGCAGCAGCATGGCAGCCTGCCCATCCTGGCAGTCCAGTGTACCCCCCTCGCCCCACACCCCTGTAGACTGCCACATCTGGTGGCAGAACATGTGCAGAACCCCCCTCCCAAGCCCCCATTGCAGCTGCCCTCCACGGCGGGGGTGAGTGTAATGAATGACTCTCCTCCCAGCCCCAAGCCCCCATTGCAGCCACCCTCTGAGGCAGTGGTGAATGTACTGAAAACCCCTCCCAGCCCCAAGCCCTTGAAGCTGCCTCACGGCAGCTGTCTGTTACACAGCATATCCCCCTGCACTAACTCACTCCTCCCCCACCCCAGCAGGGCACCACTGTCGCGGTGGCTCCAGCCCACCAAGACACCACCACGGCCACTCCGCCACAGAGCTATCTGACAATGATAGCTACCATACAACCCGACACCCATCTGGGACCCTGTTGGGGGTGAGGGGTGGTTGGGGTGTGGGGGATTCACCCTACAGAAGGCTGCCATGGGGAGTGGCTTCAACGGGGCTTGGGGCTGGAGGGGTTATTCATTACATTCCCCACTGCTGTGGAGGGTGGCTGCAATGGGGCTTGGGGCTGGGAGGGGTTATTCATTACATCTCACACTGCCGTGAGGGCAGCTGCAATGAGGGGCTTGGGAGGGGGGTTCTTCAGAACATGTTCCGCCGCTGGGTGTGGCAGTCTATGGGGCCATGGGGGGGTTCTGCATTTCTTTTACTGCCACCAGGTGTGACATTTACCAGGGACTTGGGGCAGGGACAGGGGTGTGCTTGTGCGACGTCTACTGTTCGGCGCATTCTGCCAAGGCATCCCTGCAGGTGCAATGCAAATGGAGCCATAATGGCATGCTAATGGCCCCATTGAACCATGCATGCCTAATGGCCTCATTTGCATGCCCCTGGCTGTCAATCGTATTTTTGGGTGCAGGGCATCCTGAGATGTCCTGCCCCAGAGGGTTCATAGTCGGCAATGGAGGATGCGTCGGCGCAGCCTGGGTTGCCCTAGTGCATCCTGGGCAGGGCGCACCTGTGCTCTTCATGGAGGGGATGCACCGGGGGCATCTCCCTTTGCCTCCTCTGTGAATTGCCCATTTTGCACTCAATGCATCTCCCCTGCACCGGGGCAGCTGAGATGCACTGAGGGCATCTTCTTTGTGAATCCTGCCCTGTTTGTGTAGGACTTAGTTGATTTCATGCATCAGTTTTTATAATTTCCCAAGTAACTCACAGCTGAAAAAAAAACTTGTTTTTCTATTTTTCGGTCATGTTCGTGACTGTTTTGATCTATGTGCTTTTTTGCTGTTTCATACCAAACACACACACACACACACACACACACACTATTTCTTATGCAACCCTGTGAGTTCATTAACGTCTGTCACAACCCCACTCAGCAGATCAGGCCCTCTGCTCCCACAGTGCCAACCTCCGAGCACAGTATTGTGAAAAGGAACAGAACAGGGTAACCCTTCTGTCTGTTTTGTGGGTTCAAAGTACCTTTGGTCTCAAGTTCTGGAAGGATTCAAACTGTGAACTTCTTGCTAGCGTACCCAATGTACAGGCTCAGATAATTCTGCTCTTCTGGGGATGCCAGATACTGTATCTTTCGCCTATGGGCACCTAACCAGGTGTACAAAATAAACCCTTAAAAACTCTATGAAAGACCTCAGATTAACTCTTACCTTTTCCCAGTTTGGTATTACCATTAAGCTATGCACAGTGTCAACTTTAACCATATATGCTTCACTTGTCAAAGAAAGAATTTCGAAGGCACACCAAGCAGTCTCTTTAAAATAGAGATTTACTTTAAAATAGATTAAAATGAAAAATGTAAACACAGAACAATATATCACAACACATACAATCACTTAAAAGAACAGGGTTTTAAAAAAGTGCAAACAAATTCCTACCTCCAGACAATTAGACTTGTCTATCTAATGTATATCTTCTAACAGTGCTTGAAGTAGATGTTGTTGCTTCAGAGAGTCTAAACAAGAATGTCTCTAAAGGTCAGCCACAGCCTAGTTAAAAAACTGTCTTTGAACCTGCCTCCTGCATGATGTCACCCAGCTCCTCCTCTGTTTATTAAAAATTATACAACCAGGATGGCTTATCACTCAGGAGATATTTTAAATAAGATGACATAAGCAAAAACTAATTTCCAATATGACTCTTTGATCTGGAGTGGTTTCCTGCTCCTCTTTGATCTAATGTGTTTTCCTGCTTTTCAAAGACATCAAAGAACTTTTACAACTCTGCAGTTTCCTACTTAGCTGACTCATAGCTTCTTTTAGCACCAATTGAAATTAACTGCTCTTTCCTCTGAAGGCGTCATAAAATCGATATTTTAGTTCCTGGCCTTCAAAGAAGGGTAGAATGTGAGTCTTTGGAAGTTAATCACATTACAGAGATCTGCTGTTTAACATATCCTGTCCTTTGAAGTGATACCTGGGGGGGGGTCATCCCAGGAGCACAGGATTTCTCATGACAGGCAATCACACTACATGTTTTTATATTACAAAAATCATGGAGTAATCAGAACCAACTGTCCAAGTATCACAGTCCTCCCCACCTAGACTGAATTTGGGGACTCTATTCCCTGCATGGGATGAGCTTCCCAAATCACTTCTCTCCTCATAGACACGAGACAAGTCATCTGAGTTCTGATTTTTCACTCCAGCCCTATGTAAGATTGTCATGTCATACCCTTGCAAAGCAAGACTCCATCTTAACAATCTACCATTAGTCTTTCCCATTTGCATCAGCCAAACCAGGGGATTGTGGTCAGTTTGTACCACAAAATGCTGCCCATACAAGTATGGCTCCAACTTCTTTAAGGCCCACACTATGGCAAGACACTCCTTTTCCACAGTAGAGTATGCCTGCTCCCTGGGAAGTAACTTTTTACTCAGGTACACTACCTGGTGATCTTTCCCTTGGTTGGATGTCTGACTCAGTACTGCCCAAGTACGCACGTCTGAGGCGTCAGTCTCAACTACATTATAAAGGGTCTGCTATAGTCAGGACTTGTCAAAACAGGAGCACTGCACAGTGCCTCCTTTAGTCTGGTAAAGGCTTCTTCACAGGCTGGTCCCCTGGTAATTTTCTTTGGCATCCTTTTCTTTACCAGGTCAGATAGGGGAGCAGCCATTGCACTGTAATTGGTTACAAATTGTCTATAGTACCCTGCTGTCCCAAGAAAACTCCTGACCTGCTTCTGCATTTCTGGTCTGGGCCATGCCTGGATCACCTCTATTTTTATTTGGTTAGGACGGAGCTGTCCCTGGCCTACCACATGCCCGAGGTATGCCACCTCTCCCATGGCCACCTGGCACTTCTCAGCTTTGACAGTGAGCCCAGCCCTCTGTGTCCTGCCCAGCACTTCCCTAATGTGGGACAGGTGTTCCTCCCAGCTGGCACTAAAGATGGCGATGTCATCCAGGTACACCACGGCATACTCCTCAGCACCATTTAACATCTGGTTCACCAACCTTTGGAAAGTGACCGGGGCGTTCTTCATTCCAAAAGGCATTACTTTAAATTCAAATAAGCCTATCAGAGTGATGAAGGCCGACCTCTCCCTAGCTGTGTCCATTAACTCCACCTGCCAATACCCCTTGGTCAGGTCAATGGTCATAAGGTAGGTCGCCCCTCCCAACTTGTCCAGGAGTTCATCCATCTGGGGCATCGGGTGGGCATCTGACTCCATGACTGCATTCAGTCCATGATAGTCCACACAGAAATAATTAGGACCATCTGGCTTGGTCACAAGCACTACGGGTAAGGCCCAGGGGCTGTGGGATCTCTGAATTACCCCTAAATCCAGCATCTCCTCCACTTCCCCCTTAATGTCCTTTTGGACAGCCTCTGACACCCGATATGCTGTTCACTGTATGGGCATCTGTGCCCCTGTCTCCACATTGTGCATCGCTAAGGGGGTTAGTCCAGGCTTGGTGCTAAACAATGGGGCAAAGTCTGCTAAAATCTCCCTTACTTCCTGGATCTTGTCCAGAGCCAGCTGAGGAGACAATTTTACTGCCTCTATAGAGGACTCGCACTTGTTGTCTTCCAGCAAGTCCAGAAGGGGGTCTCCTTTGTCCATCCCCTCCCCAGGACTACACACTGCAAACACCATGTCAGCCCTATTGGCATATGGCTTCATCATGTTGACATGGTACATTCTTTCTGTTTGACTTCTGTCAGGTAACTCTATAATATAGTTCAAGTCATTTACCTTCCTAACTACTATGTACGGTCCTGCCCATTCAACCTGCAGCTTGTTTTTCTGGACCAGAATAAGGACCATGACTTCCTGACCCACCATGTACGAGTGAGCTCTGGCTCTGCGGTCGTACCACACTTTTTGGTTCTGTTGGGCAGCTGCCAGGTTGCTCTGGGCTGTCCCCATAAGCTCCTTCAGCCTTTCCCTAAACCTAAGGACGTAATCCACTATGGGAGTTCCCTGGGTGGCGTGCTTGCCTTCCCAGTCCTCCCGGATCAAGTCTAGGGGCCCACGTACCCGGCGTCCATGTAAGAGTTCAAAGGGGGAAAATCCTGTCGACTCTTGGGGCACCTTCCTGTATGCTAACAACAGGTGGGGAAGGTATTTCTCCCAGTCTCTCCCATGCTGTTCAGCAAATGCCTGGAGTATTGACTTCAGGTACCATTAAATCTTTCCACAAGCCCATTGACTTGTGGGTGATACAATGTTGTGCATCTCTGCACCACCCTACACTTCTTCCATAAACATTTCATCAGGTCTGACACGAAGGAACCCCCTTGATCAGTGATAACCTCCTGCGGAAACCCAACACGGGAGAAAATCCCAAGTAAGGCATCTGCCACTTTGTCCTCAGTGAGGATAGGGTGACTGCCTCTGGGTACTGGGTGGCATAATCCACCACAATCAGGATGAATCTCTTCCCTTAGGAGCTGGGGGTATTTAAAGGCTCCACAATATCCATTCCCACCCTCTGGAATGGCTCCTCCACTATGGGCAATGGAATCAGGGCAGCATAGGTTTTCTTGCCCTCCTTCTCTATTTCTTGGCACCGGTGACCAGACCTGCAATACTCCTTCACCTGCTGGGTGAAGGTGGGCCAATAGAAATTCTGGGCCAACTGCTGCTTAGTGTGCACAATTCCCAGATGACCAGACAAGGGAATATCATGTGCAATCTTGAGCAACTGCTCACGATTCCCCTGGGGAACGACAAGCTGCCTGCCTAGCATCCCTCCCTCTATCTGCACAGCCTGAGTGTACATAAGTCCATTTTCCCAATAAACCTTATGTCTGCCATCACCTCCCTGTGCTCCATCAGAGTCTGCCCAAGCCCTCAGCTTCTCTAGACTAGTGTCACTTCTCTGAGCAGCTGCAAACTCCTCACACATTCCCAAGGCATGGGACAGGTCCCCTTCAGTCTCTAAACTAAGGTCCCTAGCACTAGCATCAGGGCACTCTGGACTGTCATCCCTAACCCTCTGACACTGGGTCACCCCTCCCTCTTCGGAGTAACCCTATGTAGCTGGGTGATTAACTGCTACTGGGGAAATTTCTGCTCCCTTTTCATTAGTCTCCATATCAGAAGACACAGGCTGGGGAACCAGCCTCCCAGTCGTTTCCACAATAGCTTCTGTGGGGTCCAGGGAACCATCATTTCCCCCGGCCACTTGGCTATGGGAAACTACACAGACCATCCCCTGTTTGAGATTGTTGCCAAGGATGACATGCACTGCTAATGTTTTGGCTACAGCCACCTGTTGCACAGTTCCCCCTGTTTCTCCCCAGCCTAGGAGTATACTGGCGAGTGGCAATGTTTTATCTTCACCTGTAAAGTCCTGTACAATGACGTATTTATTGGGTATAAGCTGACCAGGCTCTACTAGATCCCCTTTTACCAATGTCAAGGATGCTCCTGTGTCCCTTAACCTTTGTGTCTGTACACCATTCACCATGTCTGGGTGCATGAGTTCCCTCATGTTTACAGGCATGCTACCAGGGACACACAAACAACCCACTTCTTTCCTAGCACCACCTTGCATATTGCTTGTCTGTTTGGGACAATGTCTGGCAATATGCCCAGTCTCTTTACACAACCAACATTCATTTATTTTCTCAGAGAAATCTTTTCTCTGAAACCTGGTGCTAACTGGTTTTGGTGGAGGCTGTGAGGGTTTTAGCTGCCCTGAAGGTGCTCTTTTCCCTTTCTGCACTATCATGCCTGCCCCATTCGCTCTCAGAGCAGGTCTGCTCTTGGCATAGCAGTCTGAGAGTTCAGCAGCCTCTTGCACTGTTTTGGTATCTTGGTCCTCCAGCCAGGTTTTCAGCTCTGCTGGGCATGCCCAGAAAAACTGTTCTAACAGAATCACATTTTCAATTTTATCTACAGAGTTTGCTTCAATTCCTTCCCACCAACGTTTTAAAAACTGACGTTGTTTCGTGGCTGGCTCCTCATAGCTCATGTCAGGGCTTCTCCTGAGCTTACAGAATTTAGCTGTGTATGATTCAGCAGTTAATTAAAATTTTTTTAACAGTGCAGCGTTAAGTTTGCTGTAATCATTACTGTCCTCATTGTCCATTTGACCCAATGCATCTCGAGCTTTCCCAGTAAGTAGCGGGGATAGCTGGAAGCTCCTGGACTCTCTAGGAATTTTAGCCTGAATACAAACTTTTTCAAAAGAATTTAAAAAGGCATCCATATCCTCCCCCTCTTTAAATTCGGCTATCAATTTGGAATTCAATTTGTATCACAGTCCTGCAGTCCCAGTTAAACCCAAGCCACTTACCTGCTCTGGTGCTTGTGGTTGGAGTCATAGCTTCGCCAGTTCATGTTGCCTGTGGTGCTCATGCTCCTCATGGTCTGCCTCTCGCTGTTCACAATCCCTGTTCTCCTCTGCAGCTTGCTGTTTTTGCTCCCTTTTCTCCTCTGCAGCTCATTGTTCTTGCTTCTCTTCTCTCTGGAACTCCCGCTCCAGAGATCCCGGAGTGATTTCGGCACCAGTGCTGAAAAGCAGTGCTCAATGGCTGCCGCATCGACTCCTCATCAGGACTTTTGCCACCTCCCTGGAACTCGCCCCCGGATCCTATACTCAGGGATCCCGGAGTGTTCAGGCACCACCACCAGCGGCGCTCAACGGCCGCTGCGCCGACTCCTCATCAGGACTTCTGCCTGCCTCCCTGGAACTTGCCCTTGGATCCCGTACTCAGGTACGAGTGCCTAACTCTATGGGAGCTCCATACCTTGTGGCTGTACTCAGATTGGTGCAGCATTGCTGCCAGTGGCCCATGATTGGACAGGATAGCTTCTGCACCTCAGCCATTGGTGCGCTCATGGACTGCTGCCAAATCTGCAGTTTCTCTGCCTGATGAAGTATTTCTGCTACTTGAGTAATTTTTTCCTGCCCCCACCACCCCCTCCCAGGCCTCCTTTAAATACAGTCTCACCCCTCCCACCTTTGGGCTGCTTAACCTATTTGATACAGCACACCCAGCCTCATCCAATCCTCCTTGCCTAAACTGATCACCTAACCTGCTGCTTTTTTCCTTTTTCTAGCTCTTCCATTGTGCCCACTCTCAGCCTAACTGTGTCTCTTTCCTACTCCTAAACTTGACTGTAAATCCCTCCCACTCTCCCTGCCCTCTAGCAATCTGAATTTAGCTTAAAGCTACAAAGTAAAATGCCTATTTACCAGTAAGCAGTTAAAGCAGAACAGCGGCACCAAACAAACTACCATGGGGTACAACTACATACTATTACTCCTCACTACTTCTTTTGGCATTGCTGGTACCACATTCGAATTCAGACCCCAACCTCCCCACTCTGAAACCTCTCTGGGTGCATGCTAGATAAAAAGCATACACATGGCCACTACTACTTCCGGTAACATTAGGCTTCTCATCCCCCCACACCTCCCATACAAAGTTATTACCAAGCTAGCTTCCCCTTCCATAACCTTAACGGTTAACTTCACCCCTAATCTAACACACAGGCATCTAGACACCCCCCCATCTGAAGCGCAGGTGACAGAAGACATGAGGGAAGATAAACATCACCCTATCTGCAAGAAAGGTTATCTTTATGCTACTGCTACTCTCTGGCAATGTTCACCTAAACCCTGGACCTACAACCCTGAGGAGCAGGGAAGTCCATTCAGGGAACGGCCTAAAGATAGCATCGCTAAACATCTGCAGCCTAACTGCAAAATTCGACCAGCTCCAGGCTTGGGTGACCATTCATGCCCCTGACATACTCTGTCTAACTGAAACCTGACTGTCAAGTAGGATAAAAGATGGTGAGGTGGCCATTGAAGGATTCCAAATGTCTCAACTCAACAGAATAAGCAAGAAAGGTGGCAGTTGCCTCTTGTATTGCAGAAACTCACTGAGTTATTCTGTCCTCCCACCTCCAAAGTTGCAGAGGATTATGAGCTACTAGTGGTAAAAATACAAGTCAGCCTAAATGGCAAGACCCTTACCATTGCCACAACCTACCTGCCCCCCAAAAAAGCCAAGGAAGGCCTTTCTCTGGTTATGCAAGAAATTAGCGCACTCAAAAAGGGCTCAGAACTCATCTTGACCGGTGACTTTAACATTAACTGGCTATGTAAGGAGGAGACACCCCCCAGAGACCTAATCACCTCCCACAATCTCACACAACTCATAACTCACCCCACCAGGCAGAACTACAAGGCTGGTACCAGCACACTAATTGACTGGGTCCTAGCTAGCACACCGACTCAGTTCTCTGAACTCAGAGTTCTTCCGGACGTGTTGAGTGACCATTCTTTGATCTCCTTTCTATGGACCACTAAACTTTCCAAAAGCCCACCATGCCTCATCGAGAATAGGGTTCTGTGGAAAGGCAAACTTGGATCCCTCAAATTGGCTCTGTCTGCCTACAACTGGTCCCCCATAAACAAGGCACCTATGCTGGACCAGGCACTTAGCTTTTTCATGGAGGGTTTCAATTCCATCTGTGATATCTATGCTCCACGCACAAAATAGAAAATTCGGGGGGAGGTAAATGGCTGGATAGATAGGAAGCTCCTCTCCCTCCTAAAGGAGAGGGACTGCCTCTGGGTTAAAGCCTTAAACTCAGGCTGTAAGCATGATCTACAATGCTACAAAACTGCTAGAAATCAGTGCACTAAACTTATCCGGCTCGCGAAGGCCAAATTCTATAAGACCCAGCTCAAGAACACTTGGGGAGATGGAAAGAGATTTTGGGACAACCTCAAGAACATCCTTGGTAAAGAACAGAAGCAGAATCCTATGATGCTCAATATTAATAATGCACCCTCCACTGATCCGCTAGCCATTACTGATGCCTTTAACCAGGCCTTTACTGACCTATCCCCAGTACTGCCTCCAGACTACCTTCTGCCAACGGAGAACAAAGGCTGCACCAACCTGACCACAACTAACCACCCAGCCTTCTACTTTAAGAAGGTGATGTCAAAGGAGACCCAAACGATGGTCAGGAAAGTCCTAGGCAAAACAAGACTGGGGAGTGACGGGCTAGACATGAAGTGACTATCTCTGACCCTTGATGTTCAAATCACGCCCATAACAATGCTATTTAATAAATCCTTGGCTCTAGCTTAATTTCTGGAGGTATAGAAGCAAGCCCTGGTAACTCAAGTGCACAAGAATGGTGATAAGGCACTGGTATCAAACTAGAGGCTAATATCTATCCTCTCCCCACTATCCAAAGCTCTGGAAAAAATTGTGGCAAATCAACTCACTGAATACCTCAATAAGTACAATCTGCTCTGCCCAAACCAACATAGTTTCAGGCAAAAACACAGTATGACCACAGCATTGCTGGAATACTCTGCCTATGCGCACAAGCTGCTGGATGAAGGCAAATTGGTAGGGTCCATCTTCATTGACCTCACCAAAGCTTTCAACACTGTCAACCACCCTCTACTAGTACTCCAGCTCCAAAGACTGAGTGTGGCACCAAATGCCCTGAATTGGTTCAATGACTACCTAACACACAGGAACCAGTGAGTCAAAATCAGGCAGACGTTAATCAGCTCCAGAGATGTACTCCTAGGAGTCCCTCAAGGATCAATTCTAGGGCCCTTGCTTTTCAGCCTCTTTGTTAATGAATTGCCCATGGCCTGTGACACCAAACTTATCCTGTATGCAAATGATGCTGTGCTGCTGAGCAGCAGCACCTCCCAGGCTGCCTTACAAACAGAACTACAGACCTCTTTCAACAAACTCGAGGACTGGTTCTGAAGGTGAAAGCTGCTACTGAATTACAAGAAAACCAAGGCCATGCTACAATCCAGCCCCCACAATAAATGCAGGCACACTCCCCTCGAAATCACCAATAACGCTGGTGAGCAAATTGAGCAGGTACACTTGTTCAAGTACCTAGGGGTCACCATAGATGACTCTTTCACTCATATGTACCACATAGACTCCCTTGTCAGAGTGGTAAATACAAAGATCAGGGTTCTGTATAGACATAAGAAATCCCTCACCCCGGAAGCATTCCGAACCTTAGTCTCCAGCTCCATTCTCTCCACGATAGACTATGGGCTAGTGGTCTATGGAGCTGCTACTAATACAACACTCAACAGGGTCCAAATTGCACTAAATAAGGCATGCCACCTCACCCTGTGCATAGATCAATACACTCATACTTGCACCCTGTATGAGTGTACTAACTGGCTTAACCTAAAAGACAGGATCAAATACCAAACTTGTCTCCTGGGAAAGAAGGCACTCCTCAGAAAAAAACCCACCCTGTGTAGGAAACCTGCTTGAGGCTTATCTCTCATCCCACATCACCAGGAGGAGGAGGAATGGAGCACTGTCCATCCCATTCCATTGAACCTCACTTGGGCAGTGCACTTTCTCCTACCGAGCCCCACTCTGGATAAATGAACTCCCGATGAAACTACAAACAAACAGCCTGTCTCAGTTCAAAACAGGCCTCAAACAACCTCTAATGTCTAGCTCAAAATGCATCTGCTTCTCAGGCCCCACTTGAAAGACAAGCCTACACCCAAGGTAGCACCAAGCATGGATACCTAGAAAATCCCTGCCCCCATCCCAGCCTAGCCAGGGGCTTAAGTAAGCTATCAGTCCTCTTTAACACTCTTGATATTGCCCCCTCAACCCCACCACACCCAGTTTCTCAGCAGCCATAGTCTATCAATGGATTTTGGTGATCTCCAGGTTTGAGCTACCTAGGGTAACAAATTAGGTATAGCTTGTATCCTCTTACAACAGCTCTGTTTTTCTCCTATTTGTCTAATTCTCATGTAACTGTTCTTTAATGCCTAATGAGTTGGCCTCTGTAACCACTGTATATTGTTTTTTGTCTTATTGTCCACCCTGACATGGAACTTTTGTAAAAAAAAGCTCATGCTCAAAGGTCTTTCTGATATTACAAATAAATAAATTCTGTGCAACTCAATCTGTAGCCTGAGTACTTCTGGCTCCAGAATGCTGGTGACCTTCCCCTGCTGCTGTGGCCCTTCGCTGGCACTGGCCCTGCTGCCCTCCTCATTGGATCTGGACACTGCACTGGCTGCCAGCCCTTCTACACTCAAGGTTCGGTCCCTTACAGTCACTGTCTGTGACTCAATGCTCTGGATATCTGCTACCAACAGGGCATCCAGGAGGTTCTGCTTGGTGGCTTTCACCTCATACAGGACTCCTCTGTCCTTACACAGCTGCTTTAAGTAGTCTACAGTGTACCCACTGTAGTTGGAAGCCATCTTCTTCCCTAACTACGGCTACTCTAACTTGCACTTTAGAAAAAAAATTAAACAGGTAGGAATTTGACTGTAAGCCAAGTGATATAGTTCTGTTTCCTTTTAAAAAATAAATAACTGCCCTTTCTTGGCAAGTGACCTGTACAGTATCAAGCTGACACACTGAACAATAAAAGCTTGTAATACCAAAATTTTCTGCACTGCTGCCAACCAATCTGTCACAACCCCACTCAGCAGGTCAGGCCCTCTGCTCCCACAGTGCCAAACTCTGAGTGCAGTATTGAGAACAAGAACAGAACAGGGTAACCCTCCTGTCTGTTTTGGGGGTTCGAATCACCTTTGATCTCAAGTTCTGGAGGGATTCAAACTATGAACCTCTTGCTAGCGTACCCAATGTACAGGCTCAGATAATTCTGCTCTTCAGGGGATGCCACATATCTTTCGCCTACGGGCACCTGACCAGGTGTACAAAATGAACCCTTAAAAACTCTATGAAAGACCTCAGATAAACTCTTATCTTTTCCCAGTTTGGTATTACCATTAAGCTATGCACAGTGTCAACTTTAACCATATATGTTTCACTTGTCAAAGAAAGAATTTTGAAGGCACACCAAGCAGTCTCTTTAAAATAGAGGTTTACTTTAAAATAGATAAAAATGAAAAATGTAAACACAGAACAATATATCACAACGCATACAATCATTTAAAAGAGCAAGGTTTTAAAAAGTGCAAATTCCTACCACCAGACAATTAGACTTGTCTATCTAATGTATATCTTCTAACAGTGCTTGAAGTAGATGTTGTTGCTTCAGAGAGTCCAAGCAAGAATGTCTCTAAAGGTCAACCACAGCCTAGTTAAAAACTGTCTTTGACCCTGCCTCTTCCATGTCATCATCTAGCTCCTCCTCTGTTTATTAAAAATTATGCAACCAGGATGTCTTATCACTTAGTATATATTTTAAATAAGATCAAATCAAATCAAATTTTATTTATAAAGCGCTTTACAAAATGATCAAAGTGCGAATTCAATACAGATAAAACAGCCAACAATAAATATACATTTAAAAACAATTAAAAAACAATAGGTTGGCCTAATCAAAGGATTTCTCAAATAAATAACTTTTTAAAGAAGCCTCGAATTGCTCTGTGGACTGGCACTCTCGAATCTGACTAGGTAGAGAATTCCACAGGATTGGGGCCACAAAAGAAAAGGCTCTAGCCCCAGATGATTGCAGACGAACCCTGGGAACCTCTAGCAATCCCTCATCAGCAGAGCGGAGTGAGTGAAGAGGGCAGTAAGGCTGTAGGAGATCTTGCAAGTAGTCCAGTCCCTAACCGTGTAGGGTCTTATAGGTCAGCAATGTGACCTTGAAGGTGATTCTCCATCGCACTGGCAGCCAGTGCAGTTCTCGCAGCACAAGTGTGATATGGCAAGTTCTTGGGAGTCCCATCAACAACCTGGCCACTGCATTCTGCACCAGCTGCAGGCGACGGAGATCCACCCCCGGCAACCCTAGATATAGAGCATTGCAGTAATCAAGACGCGAGGAAACAAAGGCGTGGACTAATACAGGAAGGTCATCGTGTGGAACAAGGTGTTTTATCTGGGCAATATTCCTCAGATGGTAAAAAGAGGACTTGACAACGGCCGACACCTGTGCCTTCAGTGTCAGCTCGCTGTCAAAAAGTACGCCCAGATTTCACACCTGTTCAGAAGATCTCGACTGTTTATCCCCAGCACAAGGCCGGAGGAAAGTCCAGGAGACAACTTCTGTACACGGTGACCTGAGTCTACCACCAGCACCTTGGTCTTATCTGGATTTAGTCTTAACCAGTTAGCACTCATCCAGCCCTGAATCTCAGCAAGGCAGTTGTTAAAGACCGATAAAGCATAATTTTGTTCTGGTACAAAGGACATATAGAGCTGAGTATCATCTGCGTAGCAGTGAAAACTCAGCCCATAACGCCTTATAATGTCCCCCAACGGCAGCATATACACCGTGAACAACATGGGGCAAGCACAGAACCCTGTGACACCCCACAGGACAGAGCAAAGGGAGTTGAGGAAAAAATTCCTGATACTACCCTCTGAGTTCTGCCCGTGAGGAAAGATTGAAACCATCTGAGTACTGTCTCTGACAGTCCACAGAACAGCCGAAGGTGTTCTAGCAACATCCCATGGTCCACAGTATCAAATGCTGCAGAGAGATCAAGGAGAACCAAGATCGAACGGCTCCTCTGATCTCTCGCTATTAGGAGATCATTAAGTACCCGAACCAATGCCGTCTCGGTACTATGCCTCATCCCGAAACCAGACTGGAGGGGATCATAGATTTCATGGGTGGTAAGACCCAGTCCTCGAGCTGCAACACGACTACTTTCTCAATAACCTTGCCCAAAAAGGGCAGTTTAGAGATCGGTCTGTAGTTAGTGAGACAGTCTGGGTCAAGGGAAGCTTTCTTCAAAAGGTGTGTCACAGTAACCTCTTTTAGAGACTCTGAAAACACCCCTTGGTCCAAAGAGCACCAGACTATCTCAGCAAGGATTGGTCCGATCACATCCATACACACTACAAAGAGGCATGTAGGACCAGGATCCATACTACAGTAAGTCGATCGCAAGCCCTGGACAATCTTCATGATATCCAGGATCGCTGGCCAGTCAAAAACCATCCAGACAGATCGAGGGCCTGTAACCTCACATTGACCACCACCGTGCTCATTTGAACGCAAACTGCGGATCTCTGACCTGATCGACGACACCTTATCATCAAAGAACCGAGCAAACTCATCACACTTTATTTGTGAAAAAGCTCGCCAACCCCGCAGACAGGTTGGATTGCACAATCTGTCCATGGTCCAGAAGAGCTGAGCTGGTTGATTCCTTGATGCAGCTATCTCCCTGGACAGGAACTCTGCCTTCTTACGGGAGATTTCTGATTGATAGTCCATATAATGGGCCATCAATCTAAGCCTGTCATCTTCCAGACCAGATTTCCACCAGCAGCATTCCAGTCTTCGCCCAACCCTCCTCAACTCCCTCAATGTCCCATCAAACCAAGGAGACCGAGGGCAGAAGGAGAGGGGCCGAACACAGACAGGAGCTATGGAATCCAGAGCCCTCAACACCATATTATTATAGTGTAATACTAAGACATCTGGATCCATGCACTCCACAGGCCAACTCGATAGGTCCAGCACCGTCATCAGACCCACAGGGTAACTCCCCTCAAAGGACGGTACTGGACCATCTCCAAAGGGGTTGGTCTCAAAGGGAGGGCCGTGAAATTGAACCTTATGGAGTGATGGTCAGACCACCCAACTGGTTCCACCACCAGTCCAGAGATCTTCATCCCCAGGGTGAACACCAGATCCAAGGAGTGACCCTGAATATGGGTAGCAGCAGTAACAACCATGACATAAGCAAAAACTAATTTCCAATATGACTCTTTGATCTGGAGTGGTTTCCTCCTCCTATTTGAGCTAGTGTGTTTTCCTGCTTTTCAAAGACATCAAAGAACTTTTACAACTCCGCAGTTTCTCATTTAGCTGACATATAGCTTCTTTTAGCTCCAGTTGAAATTAACTGTTCTTTCCTCTGAAGACATCATAAAATGGATATTTTAATTCCTGGCCTTCAAAGAAGCACAGCTCAACAACAAGACCATACAATGCGAGTCTTTGGGAGTTAATCACATTACAGAGATCTGCTGTTTAACATATCCTGTCCTTTGAAGTGATACCTGGGGAGGATCCCAGGAGCACAGTATTTCTCATGACAGACAATCACACTACATTTTTTTATATTACAAAAATCATAGAGTAATCAGAACCAGCTGTCCAAGTGTCACAATGTCCACCTAAATGATTTTTTGATGCAATCACAATTTTTTTTCTAATTTAAAAACTAGCTAATGCATTTGTTTTTAAAGTCAGCTCAGACGACTCGTTAGACTGTCTTCTGACAAACCACACAACTATCAATCTTTAAAATTGGGTATCTTTTAACTTGTTAGTTTCTATAGTTTCTGTTCTTGCCCAACTTTTGCTTGGAAAAAGCTTCACCTTTTATTATGCTGTTTTTTTCAAGTGATCCGTGCCTTCCAAGTATTGGAAAATAGTTCTGAAATATCTACAAGAACATCTGGGATGGGCAACACTTTGTAACACTTCGGACCTAGTGAAATCTCAAATCTACTGGCATCATCTAGCCATGGAAGTTGGATGACATTGCACAGAGAGATTTTGAACAAAAAAAGCACCTGATTTGAGAGCTCTGATGGAAATTGAAAAGTCTCATGCTACTTCCTATCATCCACAAAGTGACCCTCAGCCAGAGAGGTTTAATCAGATACTTCTGAACAAGTTGGAATGCTGGATCAAACCTGAAAAGCTAAATGGAGCCAGCGAGTGCAGTTTCTGGTCTATTGTATAACTGCAACAAAAATAAGTCCATAGGGTTCTCCCCCTCTTACTTCATGTTAATACAAAAAACCAGACTGCTAGGAAGCCTGTCAGTTCAGCAGTGGTGATACCGCTCATGACGCCAGCGACCCAGGTTTGGGATGAGCCTGGGTCACTGGAGGGCCAGCTGGGGGACACTCACCTCTTTGGGGAGGAAGGGCTGCGAGATGTAAGCAATAGTACTCAGCAGTAGGTATTACTGGACATCCACGGGGTATAATGAGGTCCGCATTGCATGCATGGCATTATAGCCCCTAGAAGGTCTGGTATTCCCCAATACTGTCCACCCTGTCAGGTATTATTGTGCTTAAAAAATGGACCACTGTATTATATATGTTTTTAAAAAAAGTGATTTTATGTTTAAATGTTAAAAATCTTAATTGCATCATTTACTTTGTAATAAAATAGCCCCTCTGCCTGCATTTGAATACTGTTTTTAATTTTTTTCAGCTAGGGACTTTTGTCCCATTGAGATTCTATGGTTGTAAGAAAAAAGTGTTGCTGATAGGCTACACTATGGAGCTGGTGGGAGGGGAAAGAAGCTGCTTAGTATGCAATGAGTTAGATCGAGCTTGCAGGTAAAAGAAAAATAAAGCTACTGTAGTAGATACATTTGTATACTTTTCCCTTGTTTTGGTGTTCTGCTTTTGGGCTGGTGTATTGAGCAAGGCTACATTTTTACAAGTAAATCCATCAGGGTAACGGAGCCGAGGACAGGGCCATCCAAGTTGAGGACCGGTGATGGGCCTTTTGTTACTTGCACTACCTGTACATGGAGACATGTTGCCGGCTTGTGGCAGCTGCTAAATCAGCCAGCGTTTGGGGTACCGTGGGACGCTAGAAGATCTGAGAGATTTTACTAGATTGGTTTGACTCAAAAACTTTTAGTTTATGTTAAATATGTATTTTGCTGTTGAGAGGATGCTTTTGTGATGCGTAGTGTTGGTGGTGGTGGTGTTGAAGAGACTACCCAATATCAAGGGGTTCAAAGTTTATTGTCGTTTGGTTATCAAACCATTACAACATTAAAACATCTAAAAACATTACAGTATACAATCTCAAAAGGCATTTAGACTGAAAACACTACAGTAACCAGAAGTTATTCATCAGTCACTGATATAAACAACCTATTGATTTTCTAAAAAAACAGTCTAAATCAATCTTAGCATTAATGCTATCATTAAAGACAATACATTGCCCCTATTTGAGTTGTGTGAGATTTATTTGAAATCCATAAATACTAAGATCCGAACTCTCTATTTGGGACTTATTTAGACATTATAATCTTAGGGTAATAGGCAGTAGTAATAGTAAATTATCTTACTACAGCAAATACGTCAAAGTTGCTTTTGCTTAATAGTATTAGTTTCATACTTATATAATTCACTAAGCCCCACTGCTTCATTGTCTACTATTTTAACCTCTCCAGACCCAGGCCAAGATCAGTACAGACTAACATACGAGAGGAGCATAAAAACAAAGATTAGCCAAATGGCACCATGTCAAATTACTCAGTCTCACAGGATTTATCCTATCCAGTCACATCCTGTCACATGCATACCCACCTGATAACCAGCTGGACACACTGAATCTATGGGGCAAATCTATCAGAAGCACCATGCAGCACAGGCTGCTCCGTACCCCAGAGACCACCTCCTAACCAGCCACTCCATTTGGCCTTTCCTGAGGTGCATAGTGTGACTACTCATTACAAGAGGGACCCATCTAATCACACCATGTCCCAACTGTGACTACTTTGCAGCCAAAGGGACATGCCATCATTAGGGGCATATCCATTTGGGATGCCATGCAGCGTATGCTGCTCCGTGGCTCAAGGACCACCCCCAATCCAGCCACTCCTGTTGGGTACATTGAAGCCCATAATGGGACTCCACGTCATAGATATGATTCAACTGTTCACACCATGTCACATCTCCGCCTGCCTGATGGCCATTTGGACACACTGGCATTGAGGTACATCCATAGGGGCACCCTGTGACTCGTGCCACTCCATGTCCCTTAAATTACCCTTGACCCAGCCACTCCTATTGGCTACTCCTGTGGGATGCAGTGAGACTCCATGTTGCAGGCAGATTCACACATTGTGGGATGTTTTTACTTAACCGATAATGCCAAATAACTACAAAGGTCTTTAGTCAGGCATCAATGATCTTAAAAAGGAATTATGAGCTTGCACGACAAATCATTTCCTACTAAAAAGTATTAGATTGCAGTGGTGGTTTTTCATACTTCCTTCTATATGAACCAGAAAGAATGTGCCTTATAAATTCCCAAACTAACTCTTGCTCACAAATCTTACAACACAAGCCAAGGTGACTCGTAAGAGGCCAAAATGTCTTTCAATTGGGTCCCAGTTAACCAAAATCATGAATCAGTATTCTCCAGGCAGTCAGTCACCAAAACAATTACCGAGTAAATTTAAAGCCAGGGCTAGGAGGCTCCAATTAATATAGGAGTCCATCTTTTACCAAGCATTATCTGTTTGAGTTACAATTAATTGGCTCCAAATTAAACATGAGAGTCCTTCTTATTTAGACAGCAAGGTAATAATCACCCAGCAAGGTGGCGAAATTTCAAAATACTGAAGTCTCAGGTACCTTAAATCATTGCAACAACATTTAATAACAGCACAGGCAGCAAAACTGATCTCCCATAACTAGTGTCAAAGAATTCAAAGAATTCAGGGAGTCCCTGGATTTCCATAGTTAGAGCTCCTTCTTTGAAAATATTTTAAATATCACAAATATATCAATAGGCTGCAAACTGAGGAGTCCTTTGAACACTTTACCTCTCCTTGCCATATTGCTCTGGTCAGGAAACAGCGGGGTCAGAAAAAAAGTACTGTTACCTGTATTACTGGCTAAGTTTCCAACATGGCTCCATGGTCACAACCTAACCTGGGATTTCATAAAATCCATCAGGGCCCCAGTCATCACCAAGATTTTACTCCATCCAAATGAATCACCTCTGGCATATCTTCCAAAAACAGCGTCCTGCAATCAGCACAATTCCGACGTGTCAGGTGTACCTCCAACACTTCTCTTTTCTTCAGTTCAAGGATAGTCGCACCTACAAATACAAACAGAAATTCGCTCCACTGAGTGTAATAACTCTGGAGTCATAAAACGCAAAAGGTAATAACCCAGCCCCTGTGGCAATGTTAGCATACCTTTTCTTCAGATTAATCAAGCCTGTTTACACTTTGTGCTAGCATGGTCTCAGAGATCCTTCTCTCTCCTCTGGGGTCCCGAATCCATGCCCACGGGGAAATCCCCTGGATTATTGCTCCAACTTGCCGGCAGCGTTCACATGCTAAGGAACATACTAAGTAAGTCAAGGAGCAAGGAAGCAGAGAGCTCATAAGTGCTCCTATACTAACCAATCACTACATTAGTACTGTAATATGTTAGCTGTCCATGTGTCAGTAAAAAAGAATCAAGTCATTTTTTAAACTCGAGTTTTAATTTGCTAATAATAACATGCAGTGGCAATGTATTCCAAGGGTGTTTGACTGTAATGTAAAGAAAAATGTCCTATTATTACAGTGAAAGTGTTTACCAGCCAACTATAAAGGATGCCCCCTAGTATTATACCGATCAGATTTAAATTCTAAACCCAGTTCAGTTATCAGATGGGGTAATTTATAACACCACGCTCAGACAGCTATTCACCAATGGCACTCGGCATTCTGCTGAAAAAAAAAGGCTTACCACAACCACATCACAAAATGAACACAAGTTTCATTCATCCTTTTTAAAACGGTGACATTAGAATAGGTAAAACTAGCAAACACTCCGCCAGTTGCAGAGTGGTAGAACAGAGCGGAGTAGCATCTCGGCCATCTTTCTGCCACCCAGTATCAGCTGTTGGCAAGTCTCGGTTAGTGAGAAAAGAAAATGATGAGTCTTCAGTTTAAAATTTAACAGTGCCCATTGATATTAGCTAAGCAGTCAGTTGGCAGTGGTACTTTTTTTTTTAACCTAGGCTCTATTGAAAAATAGATGCATGGCAATGGAATCCTGGTAGCCAATCAGGAACCTAGAATTTCCATTGCCATTTTCTAAAGCAATATAGTAACCCAAAAACTTTAAATACTGTAGCAGCCTCCTTTGTGCTGCCGGACTTTGGAGCTCAAAGCCATGGATACTGTGCCTGTTGTGGAGGAAGATGGAAAATATCCAGTTATAGCACCTGCAGTGAAAATTGAGTGACCTAGAACATCTGAACCTGTTCTTACCGTGGACACAGATACCACCAATGATGGTGGCCTTGTCAATGCAGAAGAATTAATTGGATCTCAACCCTCTGAAACAGAAGTTATTTTTTTTTTATATACTTCTTTATTATTTTTTAGATGTATATCATAGATTAGGCATACCATTACATCCTTCATGTCTTACAGTAATTGACAATTTCTCTTTTTGTTTGTACAATTATAGCACAATCTCACTTATACAAAATATCATATCATCTGATCTTTCAAGTTCAGATTACATCCATGTAAATCCTTTAGACAAGCTGTTGTTATCCAGGGAACAGACACAAACAATAAAACAAAAAGAAAAAGAAAAGAAAAGTAAACTTATTTAACCCAACTGTAAGCCAGCAGTACTCTTCTACCTTTTTTTTTACAATCTATTTACGTTTGTATTTACAACATTAGTTTATATTGCATTCTTTTTGTTTCAGTTGATATAAGTGGTTCACCTCTTATTTACAGTACCTTCAACTGATTCGATCCTCACTTTACTTCATGTCAATAATCTTTATTTTGTTCTAAATAAACATCTCTCTTATGTACCCTTATTTATTTTCCTCTGTCTTTTAGTTATCTGGGAGGATAAACAATTCCCATCTGTTCCATATGTTATTAAATTATTCTTTTCTTTGGTTAATTGCCCATGTTATTTTCTCTATTAATTGTATTTGTTGTACAATCTCTAGCCAGTCTGTTCCCTCTGGAGGGGCCTCTTGCAGCCATTTTCTTGTTATGGCTTTCAGTGCTGCTGCTATCAATATATTCCAGAGGTGTATTTCGTCTCGTCTCTTCATTTCTCTGGGACACAGTCCCATTACTAGGTGTTCAGAACTTAATTCGGTATGAAACATAAATAATACCTTTAATTTGGCTATCACATGATCCCAAAAAAGTCTCAACTTGGGGCAGTGCCAAAAGGCATGTGCCAATGTAGATCTATCTACTCCGCATCTCCTCCAGCAGGCTGAGCTAAATCGCCTATCCCAGTGGTCCATTTGAATAGGGGCTAAAAAGTACCTAATTCTCACTTTCCAGCAAAATTGTCTCCAAGAGGGTGAGGAGGTGGTGGACCACGTATGTCTCCATAGTCTCATCCATTCCCTCTCTGTAAGGGTGATGTCTAGTTCTTTCTCCCACTTTTTCATAATAGGTTTAGTGGAAACAGAATTTCCTGTATTATATGCATTGTATAATAGGGTAATTGCTTTTTTGCCATATAATGAATTCCATATTTCCCTAAATGGTATTTGTATAATTCCCAGTCCCTCTATCTTAGATCCCTGTTCCTGTAGTTCTCTAATGTAGTGTCTAAGTTGATAGAACCTTAATCTGTCTAGGTGTGTCCACCCGTAAATACTTTGTACCTGCTCAAAAGATATAATCTGTGTACCCTGCATTAATTGATATGGTGATGTAATTCCTCTGTTAGCTTGTTTTAGGAACCACTTGTCCTGTGTTGCAGGAGGAAACCATGGATCATATATCCACCAATGAAATAGCCACATAGCCTTTTGTATTTTTCCACCTCTGTTACCCCTTCCCCATCCCTCCAAAACCGTCCTAATACCTGTGAAGTATGGTTGGCAGGAAAATTTAATTCTGGGTTGGAAAATTATTGCTCTTAGTGGGGGGTCAGTTTGATCCATAGTGTCTATTCTTTTCCATAGTGCGTCATAGTTTTTGTTTCCCCAAAGCAGAGCTATTCTCATTTGAGATGCTATCCAGTACCCTGCTAAATCTGGAAAAGCCAGCCCTCCTTCCCTTTTTGGTAAATATAATACTTTTCTCTTAATTCCATGATGTGTTTTTCCCCATGCAAAAGAGAGCAATAATTGTTGCCAGTTTGCCAACCTGAGTTGTGAGACCTCACAGGGGACACATTGAAATAGGTATAGGAATCGTGGTAGTGCGTTCATTTTCAAGGCCTGTACCTTGTCTCCAAACGATACAGATAAGAGTTTCCAATGTAGGATATCTGCCTTTAATTGAGTAATCAAGGGTGGGTAGTTTAAATTATATAATTCTCCTGAAGTCCTAACTATAACAATCCCCAGGTACTTCGTGCTGGAAAGCTCCCACTTCATGGGGTATTGTTCCCTTATTGTTAAAGTAGGTATATGATGAATACTCTGTGTCTCTGTCTTATGCCTATTTAGAATATAGCCTGAAATTGTAGAGAATCTGTCCAACTGCTTCATCAGCTGAGGCATAGATTCTTCAGGTTTGGACATGTACGCCAGAATATCATCGGCATACAATGCCACTTTATTCTCCCTGTCTTTCATCTGTATCCCATGTATTTGATCATTCTGCCTTGTACTTTCTGCCAAAGGCTCAATATATAGGGCGAAAAGTAATGGGGAGAGGGGGCACCCTTGTCTTGTTCCTCTCCCAAGGACAAATCCTTTAGAAATATGTCCATTTGCTTTTACATATCCCATGGGGCTTTTGTAGAGTTTAATAAATTTTTAGTGAAGTCTTCTGGGATCCCAAACCTGGATAGGACCCTCTTCAGAAAAAAACATGAGACTTTATCAAAAGCCTTTTCAGCATCGAGACTCATTAATAATGATGGAATTTTATAATGATTTATATGGTCTACTATATGTACAGTTCTTCTCAGGTTGTCCTGAGCCTGTCTGCCTGGGACAAATCCTGTCTGATCCAAATGGATCAATGAAGGCAGGACTTCTTGAAATCTACAAGCAATCATAGATGTATATAGTTTATAGTCATTGTTCAATAAGGAAATGGGTCGATAAGCAATGCATTTTGAGGGGTCCTTTCCGGGCTTGGGAATCACTGAGATGACAGCCTGTGCCCACGACAGTGGTGGTTCTCCCTTTCCATTAAACACTGCCTGCATAGTCTGGAACAAAAGGGTCTGTATCATTTCTGCAAAAGTCTTATAAAACTCAGCTGCTAAGCCGTCATGTCCAGGACATTTTCCAGTCTTTAATCTCCCTATCTCCCTTTTAAGCTCTTGGTATGTTAAGGGTTTAGTGAGTTGTAATTTTTGTTGCTCAGTAATTTTAGGAAGTGTTATTTTTCCCATAAATTCTTCTGTGAGATTATCTGGAACAGAGGGTCTGGCTCTATATAACTCTGCATAATATTCTGTAAAGGTTTCTGATATATCCTTTATTTTCATCACCATCTGTCCCATATGTGGATGTTGCAGTTGACTAATTACTGCCTTCGCTCTTTGCACTCTCAGTCTGGTTGCTAATAATTTTAATGAACGGGGGCCACCTTCATAAAATCTCTGCCTTAGAAAGATCAGTTTCTGTTCCACCTGGTAATCCAGAAAATTTCCCAGCTGTTTTTTAAAACCTAGTAATTCTTTATGTCTATTTTTTTTATATTGTTGTTTTTGTTCATCTTCTAGTACTTTTATTTTCTTCTGAAGATCTACTCTGGCCATTTCCCTCTCTCTTTTCTTTTTTGCTGATATTTCCATAAACTTTCCTCTCAAAACCACCTTCGCTGTATCCCATAGTACTGTATGTTTGCTGTAATGTCTGGGGTATTATTCTCCTCTAGGTATTTCTCATACATATCTTTTATGTCCTTCTGTACCTTCTCATCTTTGAGAAGTGATACATTAAGCCTCCAGATTGTGTTTTTTGTAAAAATTGCCTATGTCCACGGAAAGAAACACAGGAGCGTGGTCTGATAAGACCATGTCTCTGAACCAAGTTGAGTGCACACTTTGCATCTCTTCTTTGTATAAAAAAAATAATCTAACCTTGAATATGTCCTATGAGGATTTGAAAAAAAAGTATAGTCCCTCTTAGTCTTGTTAATCTGGCACCATATATCTATCATCCCCATTTCCATCAAAAGCTTATTTAGCTGTTTAGCAATTCTGTTTGATTGTCTCAAGACCTTCGAAGTAATGTACAGTATAGGGTTAAGAGTGAGGTTAAAATCTCCCCGACATATCATTGTCCCCTCCGCCCAGGTCTGTAGCTGTAAGAAAAAATCTTTATAAATTTTATATTCAGAACCTGGGGGGAAGTACACTGAAATCAAGGTAATCCTCTGTCCCCTATATAGTCCCTTCAGTGCCACAAACTTGTCCTCTTTATCAGTCCAAACATCTTCCTTTTGGAATTGAGCCCCCCTTCGAGATCAATATTGCCGTTCCTCTCCTCCTTCCCTTCCCATATGTGGAGGCATATACCCCCTCAAACCCCATCCTGGACAACTTCTCATGCTCGCTTTTCAAGAGATGTGTCTCCTGCATAAGCGTAGTCTGCTTTTGTCTTTGTAATATATGTCAAAATTTTGCTTCTCTTAACCGGGATAGTTAACCCGTGAACATTATAAGAGCAGATTAATGTGTTCTTATTATTCATTTTGACATATTAAGAGAAGTCATTCCATTTTCTGAGTGATCCACTTTCCCATAACTGATCCATTAATTTCTATTAATGGTCGGATAGTCTCATCTTTCTCACATCTGGTGGCTATTAACATATAAACCAACAAAACTTTAACAGAACAATTGTATATAATTCTGGTAGCCAACTGGGCCATTTAGAATTCTAAACTATTTAGTAACTCCCAAGGTAGGAAACCCTGCTTTCTGGGTTTCTGTGCTTAGTGATAGCCCCCCTTCTCTTACCTCCAGGGGGTGTCACTAAGTAGGGGTATGAGTATTCTTTCCTCTGACTGAGGTTCTCTCCGCCCAAGCCACTCGTTCTTAATATAATCGGCTTGTGTAAATAATATTCTGTCACTGACCTTATATTGCTCTTAGAAGTATCACTTTCTCCTTTTGAGCTCCCCACTCCCCCCGACCCTAATATTTGGTTAAATAAATTCCATGTACAGTTTCCCCAACATACATAAGTATATTTCCCACATTTCGTCTCGTTTTTCTTTTCCCCATTGTCTCTGACATTGATAAGACCATGCTCTGCATAGGTGAAATTAACACTCCATAGACTGGTGGTCTCCCTTATGTTTGTTATTTGAAAGAGCGCTTTATTCCTTCTTGTGTTAAAGTAGTTAGTTTTTTATACCATCTCCTGGCAGAAAGTCTTATAAGTCTTCAAGATTTGACCACTCGTGCTGCATTTTTATTTCAACCCGCATGTCTTCCATTTCAGGGTCTATAAGTCTCTGCACTTCTTTCCTCCACCCCCTGAGATCAGAGCCTCGCACAGCAGCTCGACCATAAGCTCAATATGAGGCCCATCTCTGGGGGATGATTTTACCAAGTACCTGAGGACTCTGGATTACAGTCACCCTTCTTCCTCCATAGTAATAGAAGATTCATCTTTCTTTTCTGCATGATGAAGCAACGCCGCTACACATCTCGCTGCCTCCTCTGCATTTAGTCTCGTGTTGTTCTTGTTGCACTGATATGTCACTACTTGCCAGTCCAGATGGAAATGCTGTCCTATGGATTTTCTTTCCTGTGGTAGGTCTGGGACTCGCATTCCTCTTTTTGTCAATTCTTGCTTCTCCTCTTGAGCAGATCCGTATAAAACAGCTCCAGTGTCCCACATAACTCTAAAGCGTGCAGGGAATGGGGTCTGAAATTTGACGTTTTGTTCTCTGAGCACTTTTAAGATAGGTGCATATCTTTGTCTAGCGTTCTGTATCTCCGGTGGATAGTCATAATCGAGTGTAAGTTTAGAATCTAAGTACTTCAGGTTTTTTTGAGACCAGGCTCGACGCAGTATGTCTTATTTCACTTTGTAACTAGCACATTTGATTAGTATTGATCTGGGGTGAGCCTCTGGATCAGTTGTTTTTTTCACCAAGGATCTGTGAGCCCTCTTGATCCTTAAAGTGTATCCGGTGGGAAGATTCAGTACATCAGTGAGTAGATTCTCCATAAATTCTGCCATTGGGTATGTCTCTGCTCCTTCTTTCAGCCAGTAAACTCTCAAACTATCTCTCCGAGATCTGCTTTCTAGGTCCAATGTTTTGGCATGTAATTCAGCAGTTTGGTGGAGAAGCAGATCTATCACTTTGCTTAATTGCTGCATGTGGTCTTCTGTAGTTGCAACTCATTCCTCTAGTGTATCCATTCAAGCTTCTACTTTAGTGAGTTTGTCAGATAAGTTTTTGAATTCTTTATGATTTTCCTTTCTGGATTCCTGTATCTCATTTAGGAGAGTTTCAAATCAGTTACACGATAACTGTTCTAATTCCCCATCTGTTTCCTGTTCTGAGCCTATGGTACTGGATGGAGATCTACTTCTATCTCGAGGTCCTCAGGCCCTATTTGCACGGTCTGCATCTCCGAACAATAAGTTTTTTCGCGGGATTATTTTCAAACCTCTCCTGCCTTTAGGTCCTCCGTTTGACATTTTCTCTATTTCAGTCTTGATTTAAGTGTTTTACAAGGGGATTTATATAGCTTATATAGTCGGGTGGTGGAGAGCCGTTTTTCTCAAGTCTCTACTGGTCCGTGGTGGAACCAGAAATCCCTGAAACAGAAGTTCAACCTCCCTTTGTTAGTCATCCTCTTTTTGGTCACACTTTGTGTCTGTTTCAAAAAACAGCTGCCGCCTGTCAGAATTCTGTCAAAAAGGTCCCCATCGGTAGTGGCACCGCACCACATTCCAGTGACCTCCAAACTAACCAAACCCAGGAGCCATTCACCTGAAAGCCTAAAAGACTTTGCCCAGCGACTGTCATACAGGCTTTGTCTCCCACTTCATGGGTGGGGGTGGTTACACAGCTAATTAAAAAGGGCTGCAGAGCCAAGACCCTGATCAGGTACATATGGTTTCTAGACTCCCTCAGATCCCAAAAGGCCTTGGATGTAGGCTGTTGGTCTCTTCGGTGTGCTTTAGCTGCAGTTTTCCGCTACTCCAACAGGATGTCTCTCTCCAGGAATGGCCTTTGCCACTTCACTACAGGACAGGTGGTTCCTTACTCAGAGAATTGACTGGGCTGTCTCTGATGGACCTGTTAGTTGGTTAGTATCTTCCAGCACTTGCCAACCAAGCCCCACCCCTTTTGCAAGTGCCCCTCTACCATGCTATGAGTGCCTGGGGATGCTTCCAGTTCAATCTTTCTGTGCCAAGTGTCTCATATACTATTTCTAACTAGTAGCACTGGGACTCAGGGGCCTTTTGTTTTCACGCCCAGCACCCTTTATTGGGTTTCACTGATTAATGGTGACCTGCCAACCTATAACCTCCTTACTTGCTCTAAAGCTGTCATGGCTACCCCCCCTGTGGAGGTGCCAACAGGGAGGGGTCATTCTCCTCCCTTTTGAGAACAGTCCAGTAAGAGCGGTAGGGGTGTGGGATCGGACAGTGCTAAGTTGCTGCTGTCACTCTGCTAGATGCCATTTTTCTCCCATTTCATCCCTCCCAATACCCTGCAGTGGCACATACAACCAGTTGTTTGTCTTGCACATACACAGTAGGCCATGATTGGAGAGCAAGTTCCCTGGATCACATCAGGGGTTTCCACATCAGTATAACAAGCCATCACCCCTCCCCAGAATGGGATATGCTACCCTGGGAAATCCTCCTCAAAGTAGATCATCCAATTCCAGTGCCATAGGTTCACTGCGAAGCCCAGGTTGTGGGAATGGCCAGCCCAAGGGGAGAGGCATTTTTTTGAAGAACAAACAGGGGCAAATATTTGGGACAGATAAAGGCTGGCCCAGTAGTGTGAAGGGCTGAGGCATTGGTGCCTTACCTCCTGCCGTGCCAGCAACCCATGTTCGTGGCTCGAGTAAGTTGCCGGGGGTCGGCCAGGGAAGGAGAGGAATGAGCATCCAGAGAACAGCTCTCCTCTCCCAGGGAGGGTGGCTTGGCAGTCCCACCAAATGACTTCCCCCAGATGGAGGCAAAACGAGTCAGAGATGCCAACAAAGGGAGGGTGCTGCGGGACTCTGCAGGATGCGTTCACCTCGACATATACACATTGATGTGTCATGCCCCAGCATCAAGGAGGGAAACACAGGGAAGAAATAGTGGAAAACACCCCCAGCAGTGGGATGAAGAAAGACCCCTGCAGGTTCCGCACTGGTGGCTGGGCACAGCCACGGTTTTGTGGAAGAGGTCAATGGGAAAGGTTCATCCCGAAGGAGCCAGGTGATGGGGTTGTGGGGGGGATCGATCAGATGGGGGCCGCTGGGGAGACCTGGAGGATAAAGTACAAATAAAAAAAAATTGGGACAGATAAAAAGGCATGACTCATTCAGAATACAGCTCCTGCTGTCAGTGGAAATCCTCAGTTCTCATCCTCTGATTTTTTTAACTGCTCAAGCGCTGCTTGGTGTGCCATAAAATCAGGGCGCCAGAGTGTCACAGAAGGTTTAATACAGGACTTAGTAGTGTGATTGGTGTTGGCTGCTGAAGGTCCATAAACACTGGGAGATTTCTTCAACAGCATTATAGAGTTGCTGGCATTGCCCCACCTGCCTGTGTGCCCAACAGATGCTGGTATTGATGCTTTTCCAACAGAAACAGCTCATGCCTGGCAATGCTGCATGATAACAAGGAGCACAACAAATGCTTTTCCAACAGGAAGAGTTCATGCCTGGCAATGGAGCATGTTAACAAGGAGTACATCAGTATGTATTCCTTCAGAATGAACCTTTCCAACCAACTTTCCAGCAAGCCACTAATGGGACCTTAAAGGACTGAATGAAATGTCCACAAAAGAAATTGAAGGCTGGCCTATTAGTGCAGTGGTTGTGCTACTGCTGGGTATGCCACCTACCTGGGTTCGGGAATGAACTCTGTTCACTCAAGAGCTGGCTGATGTGTGCACCTCTGCGGATACACATGTGTGTCACTGCATGATTGGTGGCCTTCTGGCATACAAATCTGTGGGAAAAGGCAGGAAGACAAAAACACTGCAGGCCCGGCACTGCCAGCTGTGCCACTCACCCACCAGAAGGTGATCCTCAGCAACAGGTGAATGTAAATTCCAGAGAAGGTGGATGACAGGGCTGGACAGTGCTGCTAGATGAGGCAGGCTGGGCTACCGGGGGGGAAGGATAAACAAAAAAAAGAAGAAAATGGAAAGAAAGATATGCTTTTAACTAGACCATCAGTAATGAATGAAATTTAAATGTCATCCAATGTTCAGACATGCATAAAGCATACGGGCCAGGACATTTGAAGGGCGTTTGCTATTGCTTAGCATGTTAGTGACTTATAAATGCCACTTAGTGCCCCCAAAGCAGGGGAATAGCATAAAGTGCCATACTGGATGGCATGGTTAGCGAGTCGCTAACCCATTTGCACGCTACACCGTGCCAGTGTGTCTATGAAAAGCAGATGATGGCATCTTGCTTATAGATGCACCAGTGTGTTGATGGGTTTGAAGAGGCAGTAACTAGCTGCTAATGCTGCCCTAATTACTGTCTCCCCAAACTAGGTCTTCTGGCCTGTGCCCCCAAACCCCTGCCTACTGATCACGTGGCTGGTATTTATAAAGTAGTTCCCTGGTGTCCGGTGTTCCCTCACCTCCCCATCACCCTACTGGTATGTATAAAATATGTCCCTGTTGTCCTGTGGTACCCTGTCACCCCATCACCCTGACAGCATTTATAGAATATTTTCCTGGTGTCCGGTGGTCACCCTGCCCCCTCGAATACCCTGTTAATATTTATAGACTATGTCCCTGGTGTCCAGTGGCTCCCCCCCACCCATGTGATCACCCTGACAGTATAAATAAAAATATTTCCCTGCTGCACAGTGGTCCCATGGTCACCCTGCCAGTATTTATAGAATATGTCCCTGGTGTTCAGTGGTCCCCCTGCCCCCCATAGCAAAGACTCCCCCCCACCTGACCTGCATCCCCAATCCCTACCACTGCCACACTCTCCTAGCTCCCACCAGCAGTAGGTGTATCCCCCCACCATCTCTACACATACCTCCATGGCCAGCTGCCATCTAAATGACAGTACGCAATCACAAGCCTACAGTAACAACAGCTGGGCAAGTGGGTCAGGTGGGGGCATCTTTCCTATGGGGGAGAAAGGGCACCACTGGACACCATGGACATATTGTATGAACAATGGCAGGGTGATGGGGGGGGAGACTGGAGGAAACACTGGACACCAGGGCAATTTTTTTTATAAATAACGGTGGGTGATTGGGAGGGGGACAGAGCTGGTAGCAGCTCGTTTCCAGATGTATCCTGGTGGGAGGGGGAAAGGAAGAACAGTGAGGTACATAAATAAGCAGTATAAATAACAACTGTGCAAGGACAACGATTCTGTGCAAGAAAAAATACACTAATACAACGAAGTGCTGGAGGATAACAACATTTGCAATGTGTCTTGTTCTCCATGTTTTTCCTGCCAGCTTTGCATTTTCTATAAATACTGGTGCAGTGATTGGGGGTTGGGGACCACTGGACACCAGTGGCATATTTTATATATATACTAGAAGGGTGATGGGGGGGAGCAACTGGACACAAGGGAACCACTTTTTAATTACCAGCCATGTGACTGGAGGGTGGGTGTAGGGCTTCTGCAGCCCTGACAGGTGCTCTGTGCATGTGGCTGTGTGTGCATCACAAACTCTGTTTGCTCAGGCCCAGTAATGAGCTTCCCAATGGGATGCAAATAACCCCATAGCACCTTGCTTATGTTATGTACCCATTCACATATAAAGGTATGAATATGGCAGATTGCAGAACCTCCAGAGGCGCAATCACCATTTGTGGGCCCTAACAGCCCAATTGCTCCTGCAGGCCCTATAGCAGCCTATCAACCTTTTGAGGCCAGTAGCAGGCTAAGGTTTGTGGGTGCAATGGGGACAGTGCCGGGCTGTACATTGTAGCATACCTTTAGCATTCCCAGTGTGATTCAGCATGTTCCAATATACCTGTGGTCAGCTCCGGCACTAATTTGCTCCTGGAAACATTTAGTGCGTACAATCCAGGAGCTTCGATTATCCTGGCCATTGTATTGTCTGCAAGTTTCTCAACCTTTCCCTCCTAGAAAACCAGAGGATATTAGTCCAGTGTTGCCATAGCCTCAAAAGGACATTTATGACTGCATTATTTTAAACTAGTTAAAAATCAAGCAAAACAAATTGGATCTTTATTTAATTGGGGCTGGGCATTGCTACACAGCACTTACCTGCTTTTATTTACAGCTTAACTGTGTACCATGCACAGTTTACTGAAAGTTCTGAAATTTAAGCCTCCTAATAAACGATGGCATTTTGTCATGAATACTTTGAAAAAACAAGCATTTGTCAATGCCAAATGTTGTTTTGCTAATATTGGCATTGGTACTGCAGGAGTCAGAGAGATACATAATAGGAATGGCAGTGAAGTATGGAACTGACGTCAACCCTACCCCACCCTGCAGAGACTCACAGGCATTGGAGTGTGCCTTTGGGTCGTCGGCCATAACGGTCATGCCATTTCACCTCACCCTACCCTGCAGACACCAACAAGTGTCGAGGTGTGCCTTGGGGTGTTCGGGCTTCACACTCACCCTATTCCATAAGGGAAAATGCTGAAATAGGTGCAGTATAGGAGAATGGGGTGAACTTTGGGGCCGAAGAGCCCAAGGCACACCTCGATGCCTGTCACTGGCTGCAGGGTGGGGGTGGGGGTGGAATGGCATGAGCATTACTGTCGACAATCCCAAATCACACCCATGACACCTGTCAGTCCCTACAGGGTAGGGCGTTATGGTTGGAAACCCTAACATCCTGGGCATTTCTTGGTATTTTCACTCCAAGTTCTCAACGTGGGCTTTTTGTGACCCCACCACATGAACAATGACAGTATCAGTTCGTTAGCCTAAAGGTGATTTTGCACAGCGACTGCGCCATTTGGCGCCACAGGTGTGAAAACACATTTCAAACAGGATGTGAAAAATGACAGTTGTACCGTTCATGAGGAGGTGTAAAAAAATGGTATTGTTGAAAATCTGGAGTGAAAAGATAACAATATTGGTGAAGTCACGAGCGTGCGTAGAAACTGCGCAACACACACACATAATGCAATTATTTTGGGGATTATTTTTTACACCAGATTTTCAACACCGGCATTTTGGGACTGCTGCTCATGAATAGTGGCACTGTGATTTTCTTAATCTGTCCCAAACATTGATTTCGCACAGTGACGCGCCCATTGTGTGCCACAGGTGCGAAAACATGTTTCAGGCAGGATGTGAAAAATGACAGCTGTACTGTTCATAAGGTGGTGTGCAAAAATGACAATGTTAAAAATCTGGAGTAAAATATAAAATGGCAAAGTTACGGTGTAATGTGAAACAGTGCAACACCGCGCTGGTAACACAGTCATTTGAAATTTTCCACCAAATTTTCAACATGGGCTTTTTGGGACCTCTCCTTATGAACACTGTCACTGTGATTTTCATACTCTGTCCCAAACATTGATTTTGCACAACGACCACGCCATTGTGCGCCAGATGTGCGAAAACACATTTTGGGCCAGATGTGAAAAATGACAGCAGTACTGATCATAAGGAGGTATGGAAAATGGCAATGTTGAAAATCTGGAGTGAAAATATTAAAAATTCTCAAAGTTATAAGCATGTGTGGGAACTGCGAAACGCACGCTCGTAACAGTCATTTTTTTGAATTTTTCACCAAATTTGCAACATAGGCTTTTTGGGAGCCCACCTGATAAACTGTAACACTGTTGTTTTGTTAATCAGTCCTGAAAGGTGAATCCGTGTGCAGTGACTGTGAAATCACATTTTGGGACTGAATAATGAAATGACAGTGAATGAGTTCATGAGGTGGGGTCCCAAGAACCCCATGTTGAAAATTTGGGACCAAAAATGGCCGAGATATCACCCTAAATTGAAAACCCCCCATTTATGCCATTATACAGCTTACTGGCATTTCTTCAGTTCGCGGTTGGCTTTGAAGAGTGCAGACGTGTTCTCGGTCCACCGAAGATCATCGTGCTGGACACTGGGAGTAAGTATAGGGTGAGGGAGGTGTGGGGAGGTGGGATGCAGGTTGGGGGAGGGGATCTGATGGTGAGGGACCATTTTCTTTGTTTCAGATAAAAAAAAGACATTGCAGGAAGGTTTTTCTCTTGCAGGTTTGCTTTGCAGCTCACTGGGGTGGGCTCCCATTGTGCCACCTGTGTTTTTGGGGAGGCAACTGGAGCCAATGGGGATTATGCCCCCTGACGGCAAAGAAAGCGTGTTTGGGGGGGCATGATGTCGAGGGGGGATTGGGCACCCCCCTCAGCAGATATACATTTAAAAAGGGGGGCATTATGCCGACGGGGATTGGGCCCCCCATCAGCAAATGAATTGGGGAGGGGGCATGCCGACAGGGGGATTGGGCACCCCCAACATCAGCTTTTATGGGGACTGTGAGAGGCAGATGGTGACAGCCACCATGTTTACTGAAATGTTACACCAGGCAAGGCACTCCCTGCAATGATGGATCGCTCCCTCATTGCAGCGGCAAATTTGTTTCAAGTTGGTGGCACGCTTTTGAGCTGCTGTCATAGACAGCATGCTGTTAAACTCGTGCTACAGAGCCCCACCCGGAAAAGCAGTGGTACCACTGGCCACAACACGACCGCACCTCCAAAACCTGCTATTCCAAGCTATCACAATATGTTGCTTGCACGTGTGCAAGACAACATAAAACTCACTGGTTGGTTATGTTCAAAGAACCCTTAGCATGCAATTTCTCTTGAAAATAGTGAAACTCATAGCATTTTTGTAGGTATCCATGACTTCCAAGACAAATTTACATCCTTAATCATAATCAAGTCATGTATTTTCATGTCACTGTGTATAAAACAGTCAACTGAAATTGCTATTTTCTGGTCTGAAATGTTTCTACATTTCATAGTTTCCATTGCTCATCTGGCAGCTCAACTAAGCCCATATCTGTTCCAGGACAGAGTACTACAGTATAATGCTCTTTTGACAGACTTAGTTGAGATCCATAGCTCATTCAGTGCTCACATATTCTATATCCTTCACTGCAAGTCTATTATTGGTAAGTCTGCCTTTTCTATCCACCTTCTTACCCAGTGGAACCTCCTCCCTCTCCCTATCTGGCTCTCATTCTCACTCCGCTCTCTCCAACTAGTAGTATTCATTTTTACATTCGCGTGCACATGCGCAAGGAATGTCTTGGGAGAATAGGACACTTTGGAGGTGTGACTGTCCTGTGCAATCCACTGCTCCATTGAGCAGGCGTGGCGGTCCTGCACCAATGGATGCGGGTGCTGTGTATGACAGCAGTGGTCTTTACTTCAAAGAAAACCACCGCTGCGATCAGTGCTGGCAACACCTCTGTATAAGCTGCCGAAACTGTTATAACCGACGGGGGTGCCCAATCCCGTTGGCTTCAAGTCTCCGTATGCCCCCCAAAGCTTAGTGCCACGCCTGGGAGCCCACCCCAGCGTGGCAATCTGTTTTACGACGGGTGCCCAGTCCCCGTCGGCTCCATCGCCCCCAAACAGTTTCTGCTGCCACACTGGGAGCCCACCCCAGCATGGGCAAACGCCCGCCGCCTGAATAAAAAACCTGTAAATAAGAAACCGCCCATCGCTGTCTTCCCACCCCGCCCCACAACCCGCACCCACCCACTGCGCACCCTGCCTCCCCACACCCCTCACCCATACTTACCTCCGGAGCTCGGCGCGACGATCATCGGAGGACCGGGAACACGTCTGCACTCTTCAAAGCCGACCGCGAACTGAGGAAATGCTGGTAAGCTGTATAATGGGATAGATAGGGGTTTTTCAACTTTTTTGCATATCTCAGGCATTTTTTGGAATTTTTGTACCAAATTTTCAACATGAGGTTTTTGGGACCCCTTCTCATGAATGCTGTCACTGCCATGGCGTTATTCGGGCCCGAAGGGTGATTTCGCAGTTACTGTGTGAAATCACCTTTCCGGAATGATTAACATAATGGCACTGCCAGTGTTCATAAGGTGGGCTCTCAAAAAGCCTAATTTGAAAATTTGGTGGAAAAATTCCTAAAAATGACCGTTTTACGAGCGTGCGTTGCACAGTTCCTACGCACGTTCGTAAGTTCACGAATTTTCAATATTTTCACTCCAGATTTTCAACATTGCCATTTTACCATACCTCCTTTTGAGCAGTACAACTGTCATTTTTCACATCCTGCCCAAAACGTGTTTCCGCCCATGTAGCGCACAATGGCGCAGTCAGTGTGTGAAATCAATGTATGGGACACATTAAGAAAATCACAGTGACACTGTTCATGAGCAGAGGTCTTAAAATGGCTGTGTTGAAAATTTGGTGAAAAAATTCTAAAATGACTGTTTTAGGTGTGCGTTGCACGGTTCCTATACTGCATTTCGTAAGTTTGGAATTTCAATATTTTCACTCCAGATTTTAAACATTGCTATTTTACCACACCTCCTTATGAGCAGTGCAGCTGTCATTTTTCTCACATCTTGCCCAAACGTGTTTCCGCCCATGTAGCGCACATTGGCACAGTCGGTGTGCGAAATCAATGTATGGGACACATTATATGAAAATCACAGTGACACTGTTCATTAGCAGAGGTCTTAAAATGGCTATGTTGAAAATTTGGTGAAAATTCCTAAAATGACTGTTTTACGAGTGTGCGCTAGGTTCCTATGCTCGCCTGAAGTTTGCAAATTTTCAATATTTTCACTCCAGATTTTTCAACATTGCCATTTTACCACACCTCCTTATGAGCAGTACAGCTGTCATTTTTCACATCCTGCCCAAAATGTGTTTCCTTACCAGGTAGCGCACAATGGCGCAGTCGGTGCGAACTCAATGTATGGGACACATTAAGAAAATCACAGTGACACTGTTCATGAACAGAGGTCTTAAATGGCTATGTTGAAAATTTGGTGAAAAATTCCTAAAATGACTGTTTTACAGTGTGCGTAATGCAGTTCCTGCATGCCTCAGAATTGAATTTTTAATATTTGCACTCCAATGACTTCCAAATACCTAAACAGCACATAGAAGCAAGTAACATTCGCACTGACAAATGCTTGTTTAAATGCAGAGGATGCTCGCTCATAAAATAAACCCTCCCAATTTTAAATATACTTATTTTTAATATTTTATAAGCTTGCATGTGCCGAAGAGATGTCTTTATGGAATTTTAGTGGCATCTTAAAGCAGCGATTGTTAACCATAAGCTTTTTTACGCACGCTCGCCAGCGATGTGCAAGGAACGCTTTGTAACAGTATGACTTTTGGAGGTGTGTGACCCTCCTGTGCAATCCACTGCTCCATTTAGCAGGCGCGACAGTACGCCCAATGGATGGGCAAGCTGTCTATGACAGCAGTTCGCTGCCCTGGGTCTTCACATCTAAGAAAACGCCCGCAGCATCAGCAGTGGTAACGCAGTATGTATTTAACATATTTACGCTACCCTTTGTCTGACACTTTCTTTGCACCTTGCTTCAATGACACTGATCTCTAGTTGGTGTGTCTAGCACTGGCTTGTACCGCACTGACGCCTTGCTCATCTTCTGGTGAGGTTCGACACAGCTAGCCTGGGGAATAAAACTTCTAAAGGCATGGGACACCATGCCAGCACTGTGGAACTCATTCGATGTCTCAGTTCAACTTCACAAGCTGTAGTATCTCCCTGCTCAAAGCTAACAAACCCCACACTTGTCTGCTTTGTAGATTTCCCTCCCAAGTTCGACAGCCCAGGAACCTCCTCCTTTTGTTGAATTCCCAGCAGTTATTAAATTTCCTGTTGACATCGGAATATTTAGAAAAGTGTTGGGAAAGCAGTGCTAGAGTTGTTAAATTCCAGCATACCTGAGTTCTTCCCACCCTCGGCCTGGCGGTCGGGCTCACTTCCTGCTAATATTTGTAATGTGAACTTGGAAAGGAACATTTAATTGTGTACCTAGAGTTTCACTTTCCTGCCTCGGATTTTCCATCTGGCCATTATTCATGCATTCCTCGCCTCCTCCTGCATACCGCAGGTGATATTCAGAGCTGCAGTTGGAGGACTACACGCCGATCCAAACAAATCCCATCATCTCCCCTCTGTTGGCATGCCTGTGAGACCCACACTGTTGTGTGGAGCCGGGAGTCCACCCTTAGTCCCTCTGGCTACAGTCGCTGCATGTTGATCTGCTGCCTCTGACCCTCTCACTTTGCCCACTGATGGCCGAAGCCTGGCTGTAGGAAAAGGAGGAGTTGCGACGGGACTGAAGGGACTGTGCTGCAACTCACAGGGCCAGAAGAGGACAGAGCAGCAATCTGGCAACAGGTAAAAGAGAGACAGAGGCAACAAAACTTACTGCATGGAAATCATTAAGGGAGTGATCTGTTAAAAAAATCGTTATGTGCACTGAGTGTATGAAATGTTCTGTGTGATTTCCAGTCAGATGCTGATGTTCTTAAATCTGTTTCAAGAGTACCAGGCAAGAGTATCTACGTGGGGACTGGGTCACAAGTATCTGTTTAATATAGGTCAACTAAATGCAAGCAATGGCAGTGTGGGTGGACCTCTTAAGCTATGACCTGTTATGTTCTACTCCCACCACAGCCTCTGATTTATATATAACCCTGTGAAAGTCACTTTACTTCCCCTGCATCATTCTGTTCCTGTTAGAGGCAAGACCTCAAAGAAACTGTGTATTTTTACATTTTTCTGCCCATTTATGGCAGGGTATTTCCCCATGTTAATGATGACTTTATTGTTTTTGTTCCTTCTAAGACCCTTGGGGCACCCCACTCTTTTGGACCCCATAAGTCCCAGCTGCTGGCTGAATTCATCTGCGGCTGCTGTTCACAGGCTCCATGATCCCTTGGGTCTGTTGATTTGCTCCCATGATGCAGAGAATCCTTATCTTTGGTGGGATCTTGTCCCCCCCCCTTTGGCAGGTCAGGGGGAGGAGGGAAAGCATTCATTGACCTGGGGGTCTGAGGGGGTACATCATGGCAGTGCTCACAGTGGCTTGGAAGGACAGAGGGACATCATCTAATGTGTCTCAGCCAGGGCCATGTTATCCCTCACTTCACCCATCCTCCAAAATGCAGCTTGTCTGCGTCGGTGTCCTGGGGGGTGCTGAGCAATGCATGGTCACCCACGGCGCTCAGGGTACTACCACCATTAGACTCCCCAGGAGGACAGCATCCTTGTGGACACTGTTACCCTCCATGGTAGCATCTGTTACTGCCATCCTGGGCTTGAGTAAATTTTTTTTTTTTTATTCTTAAAAGTACAGAAGTTGCACGTGCTTAGGTTTCAGTTTTTTAAACATTTATTTATTTTGTATAGTTCCGGGAGTGTCAGTGATTTACTGTACTGAACTGCCAAAATGATAATGCCACAATGAACAGTATGCAGAACATTTATGAGTAACTCACATACCGATATTGGAAGGGATTCACATTTCTCTGTTTTGTGTCAACACAGTTTAAAGCATAGCAGGGTTTGACACTGACTCATGAGCGGTGCGTTGTTGCGAGGCTGCTAAGTTTACAGAAAACATGTTGAGTGTGGGGGGGGTTGTGCAATTTCACTTCTTTGAAGAGCTACTGATTTTTTCAAAAGTATTTTAAATTCATATCATACAGCTGGCAGTATGGCCCCATGCAGTATCTCGTTTTCATGGGTGTCCCTTTGTACACGTAGGGTTCCTTGTGCTTAAATTTATTTATTTGAAAAGTTTCACCAGGAAGAACATACAGAGTTGCAATAGCTCAGATGCATCCAGGGTGGGGGAGGACACATACTAACATACTAAAAACAAACAGCAGATTATGACCTATGGTCTTTTGAGTCTGCTTGGGGATTGGTGCCTACCCAGGGCACCATTATAACCCCCTCCCCTCCCTACAAGATTCCTAACCCCCAGTGGGGCTGTAGGATGCACCCTCTCCCTATACCTATCCCAGGCCTTCTTGAACCCCTCCACAGTTGTAGCACCCACAAACCCCATGGGCAACCCATTCCAGGGCTTCACCGCCTCTCAATGAAGTAGCGCCTTTTGTTTCCCCTTACTCTCCCCATCTAGCCTCATTGAGTGTCCCTTGCTGGCCCTACCTCCCTCAGCTGAAGCACCCCCTCAAGGCTTACCGTATTCATTCCCTTGAGATATTTGAAGACCTCGATCATATCCATTCTGTCTCTTCTCTCCTCCAGTGAGTACAGTTTGAGTTCCTCAAGTCTCTTTCCCCACAGGGCTTTTCCTTTAGTCCTTGCATCATCCTGGTCACCCTCTTCTGGACCCTCTGCAGAAGAGCAATATCCCTTTCAAAGTAAGCATGCTGAAACTGCACACAGTACTCAATGTGTGGTCTAGCCAGGCAATTATACAGCAGAAGGTGCACCTCTCTACTCCTTGAAGTCATTCCCTTCCCGGCTATGCACCCCAGTATTTTATTTGCTTGGGCTGCAGCCCTTCTACATAGCTCCAGGTTATTCATTTCAGCATCAACCACCACCCCGAGGTCCTTCTCCCCCCTCCAGTGCTGCAGTGCCTCCCCCTAAGGTGTATACATGAGATGGATTTTTGGCCCCCAGGTGAAGAACCTTGCATTTCTCAGTATTTCACTTTACTTTCAAGGCACGTGACCACCACCCCAGAGTCTCCAGGTCCTCCTGGAAAGCCAGCTTCCCCTCCTCCCCATCCACCACCACCCACAGCTTTGAGTCATTGGCAAACAGGCTCATCCCACTCCTGATACCACTTCTGATGTCTGAGATATAGAACAGGAGGGCTCAGTACCGATCCTTGGGACTCCAGTAATGACTCTCCTGGGGATGACACCCCCAAACCCTCACCTTCTGTACATCCCTGGTAGCCAGTTTCCTATCCACCTGACCATCTGCCCCCCCATCCCCATATCCCCCAGCTTCCCGAGCAGCTTGGGATGTGGCACCAAGTCAAATGCCTTGCTGTAGTCTACAATGAGGACATCTTCTGGCCTGCCCAATCCCCCTTGGCTCCAGCCCCCCCACCAAACAAACACCCAGGTGGCATACTGGGAGCCCACCCCAGTGTGCTCATACCCTCCCAGCTCACTGTATGGCCAATGGGGTGCCCAATCCCCTTTAACTCCAGCCCCCTCAAACAAACACCCAGGTGTGCCGGCATGCTGGGTGCCCATCCCAGTGTACCCAAAGTGTCCCACTTTGCTGTTTTCTTTTTTCCTGTGAAAGCAGGAAACAGTCCTTTGCAGTCTCTCATGCCCCCTTTCCATACCCACGCCCACCCTCTGCGCACCCCAGCTACCCATACCCCCCTCACCCCATACTTACCTCTGGAGCCCCGTGTGACGATCTTCTGTGCACAGGGAATACATCTGCACTATTCGAAGCCAACCATGAACTGAGCAAAGCTGCTAAGCTGTATAATGGCATACATTTTTTTTTCTCAACTTTGGTGCATGTCTCAGCCATTTTTGTGAATTTTGACACCAAGTTTTCAACATGGGATTCTTGGGACCCCACCTTATGAATTCAGTCAATGTCATGACATTATTCGGTCCTGAAAGGTGATTTCTTTGTCACTGCATGGAATCACCTTTCAGGACCAGTTACTGAAATGACAGTGTCACTGTTCATGAGATGGGGTCCCAAAAAGTCTATGTTGCAAATTTGGTGAAAAAATTCCCCAAAATGGCTGTGTTATGAGCATGCATTGCACTGCTTCCATGCACACTCGTAACTTCTCAAATTTGTAATATTTTCACTCCACATTTTCAGCATTGCCATTTTTTCATACCTCCTTATGAACAGTATAGCTGTCATTTTCCATATTCTAGCCAAAATGTGTTTTCGCACATCCGACACACAATGGCATGGTCGATGTGGGAAATCAATGTGCGGGACCGATTATGAAAACCACAGTGACACTGTTCATGAGCAGAGGTTATAAAATGCCTATGTTGAAAATTTGGTGAGAAAATTCCAAAACATGACAATGTTATGAGAGTGCATTGCGTAGTTACCACACACGCTCCTGACTATGAGAATTTGTAATATTTCCACTCCAGATTTTTGACATTGCCATTTTGTCACACCTCCTTATGAACAGTACCTCTGTCATTTTTCACACGCTGGCCTAAATGTGTTTCCACACATGCGGCTCACAATGTCGCAGTTGCTGTGGGAAATCAATGTTCAGGACAGGTTAACAAAATCATAGTGATATGGTTCATGAGCAGAGGTCCCAAAATGCCTGTGTTGAAAATCTTGTGAGAAAATTCACAAAAATGACTGTGTTACCAGCGCATTGCACAGTTCCCACACAGGCTCGTAACATTGAGAATGTCTGGGAGAGAAGTGCTCCTAAGACAAGACAGTTAAGACGATGATGCTGAAGTGTAAATCAGATGCAAGAGGAGTTGCAGAGAGGTACTCTGTTGGGACATGGTTGCTAAAAGGACATGGATACAACTGGGGCTGCATCAATGCCAAACACCACTGCAAATACCTGCAAGCGAACGTTCGGCATTGACAAATGCTTGTTATGTTTGCTGTGCACGCACACGCAACAAATATTTTGTTAGGAGAGTGACTTTCGAGGGGTGTGACACTGTCAGTCCAATGCAAAGTGGTCTGCAAGGGGCTCGTCAGTGTCACACCAATCATCAGCCAGGCTGATCATGACAGTATTCTGACTTGCTTGGAAGAAACATTGTGTATTTCAAAGGAAAGAGCCAACCCAATCATAGGTCAGCTCTTTCCTTTGATCTACACTGCCCAGCAAGCACAACTGATCTGTCATAAGCAGCCTGCTGAGGAATTACACCCTGTAAAAAAGAAAGCCATGCACTGATGTCTGTTGCTGGTGCTGACGTAACTGTCCCCCCCACCAAACCCTCTCTCTCAGCACCCACCTTCCCACACCCTCCCCCACAAACATAACACTGACACTGGGGGTGCCCAATCCCCCAGTGTCACCACCTGAAATAAAGAAAACCATCCCTTGTAGTTTTATATATACATATATATATATAAAACTGTCCCTCAACTGACCCTCCTCTCAGCACCTGCCCCTATTAAATATAACACTGACACTGGGAGTGCATCCCCCAGTGTCACCACCTGAAATAAAGAAACTATTCTTGTAGTTTTATATATACATATATATATAAAACTGTCCCTCAACTGACCCTCCCTCTCAGCACCTGCCCCCACCCCACCCCCACAATAATATAACACTGACACTGGGGTGCCCAATCCCCCATTGTCGCCACCTTAAAAAAGAAAACCATCTCTCATAGTTTTTCTTACTATACCATGTAACAAAGAAAACCATCCACTGATGTCTGTTGCTGCCCCGCTTTTATTGTCCCCCCACCTGACTCTCCCACTCAGCACCCACCACCCCTCCAAGCCCTTACTTACCCACCGGGGGTCCAACACTGTAATCCTCTCTGGACCACAGACACATCTTGACTCTTCAAATCCAGACCATGAACTGAGGAAATCAGGTATGCGGTTAAACGTATTTCAGTGGGGTTTTGAATTTAGTGGCATAACTCGGCAATGTTTGCCCCAAATTTTCAACATGCCTTTTTTGGGACCCCACCTCATGAACAACTGCAGTGAAATTAGGCAAACCTGTCCTGAAAGGTGTTTTTGGGAGTTGAAAAATTCCTCTGCCCTTGTTCATGAGGTGGAGTCATTAGAAGGCTATATTGAAAATTTGGGGTAAAAATAAAAACAAAAAAAACAAAGTTATGAGCCTATGTTGAAATTTGCAAACACAGGCTCGTAACTTTGGACATTTTCAATATTTTGACCCCAGATTTTCAACATAGCCATTTCTTCATACCACCTCATGAATGTGACAGCTGTTATTTTTCAAATCCTGGCCAAAATGTGTTTTAGCATCCCGAAAGGTGATTTTTTGCAGTTCCTGTGCGAAATCACCTTCTGGGCAGGAGTTGAAAATTTTCTCTGCCCTTCTTCATGAGGTGGGGTCATAAGCAAGCTATGTTGAAAATCTGGGGTAAAAATATTTAAAAAACAACAATGCTATGAGCCTACATTGAAATGTACGAATGCAGGCCTGTAACTTTGGTAATTTTCAGTATTTTGACCCTAAATTTTCAACATAGCCATTTCTTCACAGCACCTCATGAATGTGAAAGCTGTTATTTTTTAAATCCTGGCCAAAATGTGTTTTTTACTTGTGGTGCAAAATCACCTTTTGGGCAGGATTTGAAAATGTTCTCCACTCTTGTTCATGAGGTGGGCTCATAAGAAGGCTATCTGGGGTCATAAGGCTATGTTGAAAATTTGGGGTAAAAATATGGGAAAACAAAGTTATGAGTCTACGTTGCAATTTTTCAATGCACACTGGTAACTGTGGTCATTTTCAATATTTTGACCCCAACGTTTTAACATTGCCATTTTTTTCACACACCCTCATGAATGTGACAGCTGTGATTTCTCAAAACCTACCCAAAATATGTTTAAACACTTGTGGCGCAAAATGACATTTTAGCCATTGTTCTATAAATGACACCTGTCATGCTCAAAAGGAATGGTCATTAATAGATTATGTAGAGAATTTAGGGTAAAAATGTGAAAAAATAACTATGTTATGAGGAAATGAACTGTTCCAACATTTACTCATAACTTTATTTTTTGCAGATTTTGGCCCCTAATGTTCAAAATATCCCTTGTGTTACCCCATCTCCTGAACATGGTAGGTGTCATTTTTCAAATCCTTTATGAAACTTGTTTCCACAGTTGCACAGCAAAACCACCTTTTGGATGGGATTTTAAAAATCCCACCGGTCTTAATCATAACATCAGGTCATAAAAAGACTGTTGGACATTTGGGGTCAAAATGTGGGAGCCCACTTAAAAGTAGATATTGCTTCTCAGCTGCTCTATCCTGGGTAATTGCAGTCTAACAATGTGTCAGAGCAGGACACCACTGAAAATGAGATATGGCATCTCATCTGCTGTATCCTGGGTAAATATAAAAATGTGTACACGCAAGACCTGTACAACAGCAATACCAGCGGTGAACATTCGGCATTGACAACATGTTAACTGTTGCACTGTACCTATTGCCTGTATTATAAAAAGGGTCTGAGAAATAAAGCTTTCTGATTGCCTGTAAATATTCTGTCAGCCTTATGTGAATCTTTTATTGACATACACGTAGAGCTTAACCATATGTTGAACAAGGTTTAACACTATTTACAAACATTTTTTATAATAGTAATAAGGCACTCCCAGGGGTTATGTTACTGGTCTATTCATCACCCTCTAGGGGCATGTGGCCCTCAGCTGTGCCTCGTGCCACATTACACTCTTAGAGGGTGACTAACAGACCAATAACGTAACCCCTGGTCATACCTTATTGCTTAATTATAAACTGCTGCTGCTTGCTGTATATGAAATTCTGTCTGTTGTTAAATTGCTGTACAGTATGTGTTGCCCTATGTACCCCTCCCCAGGGTGCCTCTGGGAACAAGCTGTTTATATCTCAGTAGGCATTCCAAGTAAAACTCTTTCAATACATACATACATACATATATACATACATACATACATACATAAAATAAACTACTTCTGCTGTCTCACTTCCCTAAGCCTTGTACTTGCAGCTACCCACTGCCTGCCACACCCCTGGTATCCTACTCCTTTATGACTACTCCTGATGTAATCTGGATTACATCAGCAAAAAACTAATCTGCACTCTATAACTCTGTAAATATTTTGTAAATTGATAAATATGCAATTGGTATATCTGTATGACTGCTCCATTGGTGTTTTAGCACATTGTACCTTGCTCTTGGCTAGTCTTTGTTGCTGTGTTCTTCATCTGTATCCCCTCTCCTGGGTTACACCTGGAAATGAGCTCCAGCTCCGAGTGCCAGTCTTGGTCAATACATTTTAGATCAATCAATTAAGCAACCAATCGGTCGTCATCAGTTGGTGAACACTGCGACAGAAATGACTGCATGAACCAAATATATTGCTTTATTACCCCTGTCTTTTATTCCCTTCACTGGGGGGTCTCTCTCCAGTGTAAGACTGATTTCAAAATCCACTTTCAATATATAAGTCCTCACATTATTTACTATGGTTAGTTTTATGTATCACATTTATTGCTTCCTTACAGTCCTCCTTGCCTGTTACATTCTACCGATTCTAATTGCTAAGAGTCTCTCTTACAATTGTATTAATCTGGGTGTGCCAGAACATTTCACGTACTATACCTAAAATCTTTGGAACATGTCAACTTCTCAGATCTGAGAGCTGACCAAGATGGGTACATGGGAGTATGCTGCCCCTCATACATCAAATATACTGGCTGCCCAGGTCTCCAAATACTGTTGTCATACTTATCCTCTTCTTGTAATTTATTTTTGTGGAGTTTCAGCAAATGAGGATGTGAAGACAACCCCCTGTGAAGCCTCTATTAAGCAGCAGCAAAGGATTGTGGTAAACATGCTGAGGTAGTGATATGGATGCCACCACTGCTGCATACCTCTGAAATAGTACGCATGTAAAATGCATAGCAACAGCCTTCAAAATTTGGAGCAAATGGACAAAATGTGCAAGAATAATAAGTCTAAGAATAGTGGGCCCATATGTTTAGTGTAATGGAATGTTTTTATCACGTTACTTTCATTTTTTTAATAGTTTGTGGCAACAGCGTGGTTACAGCTGAATGGGTGAGAAAAGGGCTGGAGGCCCTTAGGTGGATAAAGCACTGGGTCTTGATGGTCTATATTGAGGATCCTTAGAGAACCGACTGAAGAAATAGTGGAACCCTTGACCCAGCTATTTAATGACTCACTGTAGTCTGGAGTAGTGCCAGGGGAGTGGAGGTCTGTGGATGTAGTCCCACTCCACAAGGGGGGATGGGGCAAACCCTGGCAACTACAGGCCAGTTGGTCTCACCCCCATTGTAGGTAAGCTGATGGAAACCATGGTTAAAGAAAGTTTGATGGCCTACTTAGAAGACAAGGTGCTACAGGACAACAAGCAACGTAGGTCTGTCTGTTAGATCATTCCAAACCAACCTAATACAGTTTTTTGACTGGGTCACTAGGGTGCTAGATAATTTATTTTATTTCTTATTTTATTTTCAAAAGTTTCACCAGGAAAGATATACTGAGCTGAATAACATCCTGTTTCCAGATGCGTCCTAGGGGGGAAGGGGCAAAGGGAGACAATAACAGAGCATTACAGGTCAGTATGTACAATAAACAGTGCATAAGAAGACAATAACAGAGCATTACAGGTCAACATGTACAATAAACAGTGCATAAGGAGACAATAACAGAGCATTACAGGTCAGTATGTACAATAAACAGTGCATAAGGAGACAATAACAGAGCATTACAGGTCAATATGTATAATAACAGAACATATACATATCAGTATTTACAGAATAGTTACAGTATAAACAGTAGGGCCAGCTAACACAGCAATATCTGCAATAAGAGGAGGTCAGCAATAGGGAGCTTGCGAGAGCTGAGGCTGGAAATGCTGGAAGAGTATTCCAAGAATGATCCAGGAGAAGTGAAGCAGCGGTAGAGTTTATGGAGGAGAGGAAAGGGGAGGTAGAATGGAGGGGGGAGTAGAATCATAGTGGAGCAGGGGTGGAGACTCAGGTGCAGTTGCAGGAGGGAGCAGTGAAATCACGGAGAAGAGAGGAGAGGAGAGGGAGTGAAGGGAAATGGCTGAGCAGATGGAAAAGAGGAAGGAATTCCAGAGCTAAGGGAGGTGGAAGGAGAAAGCAGATAAAGGGCAGGAGGTAGATTTGCTCTACTTTAACTTCAGCAAAGTCTTCAATTTGGTGCCACACAGGAGGTGCTGAAAAAGCTGGAGGACTCAGGAATAGAGAAGGGCATACTCAGGTGGGGGGAGTGAATGGCTAGGGGTGAGGCAACAGAGGGTAGCAGAAAATGGGGCTAAATCAGGGGATGGGGTGTTGAGTGGGATGCCTCGGTGATCAGTCCTTGGATGTGTCCTATTCAATATGTTCATTAATGACACAGAGGAGGCTCTATGATGCCGGTTCGACAACCCTTTTGTTGACCGGCATCTAGCCGATTGGAATCATGCCAACTGCAAGTTGCGGTTTACATGATTCCAGTGTGTCTCCCGGTCCGTTTTCTGTATCGGGGGGCTTCGCCCCAAAGCCTCCCCCATGCAGGGGCCTCTGCCCCCGCTCCCCCCAATTATAAGATTCTCAACTCCAGTTGGAGTTGATTCAAGGTGGGGGTGCAGGACTGGGAGACAGTGTGCCCCTGTCTCGGGCACACCAACACAGCAACCTGTTGGCAAAGTGTCGGTTTTGCCAACAGGGATGTAGTTCACTAGGTTGGTGTCAGTGTACGTGGGGCATACCCATAGAGGAGGGTATCTAGGGTAAGATACAGTGGCGTGAAAAAGTATTTGCCCCCTTCTTGATTTTCTTTATTATTGCATATTTGTCACACTGGATGTTTTCAGGTCTTTAGACAAAATATAATATTAGATAAAGGGAACCTGAGTGAACAAATAGCACTTTTTTTTTTACTTATTTCATTTATTTAATGAAAAAAGTTAACCAACACCAACTGGCACTATGTGAAAAAGTAATTGCCCCCTAATTAAATCAACCCAATTAAAAGGATAATTAGAGTCAGCTGATTGAACACAGCCAGGCTTGATTACAGCCAGCCCTGCTCAATATAAACCTCACTTATTTTGACCCTTACCATCAGAGTCAATTGCCAGCACAAAGATTCAACCAGCACATTATGCCATGATCAAAGGAAGTTCCTGAAAAGATCAGAAAAATGTGTTGCCCTCTATCAGTCTGGAAAGGGTTACAAAGCTATTTCTAAGGCTCTGGGACTCCATCGAACCACAGTGAGAGCCAAATAATCTCAAATGGAGAACACTTGGAACAGTAGTGAATCTTCCCAGGAGTGGGCGGCCTGCCAAATTACTCCAAGGGCGCAGCGAAATCATCCAGGAAGTCTCAAAGGATCCTAAAACAACATCCAAAGAACTGCAGGCTTCTCTTGCCTCAGCTAAGGTCAGTGTTCATGACTCCACAAGCAGAAAGAGACTGGGCAAAATGGGCTTCTGTGAGAGTAGAGGCGGAAACCACTGCTAACCAAGAAGAACATAAATGCTTGTCTACATTTGCCAAAAGCACCTGGATGATCCACAAGCCTTTTGGGAAAATGTTCTATGGACAGATGAGTCCAAAGTGGAACTTTTGGACGACATGGATCCCATAATGTCTCGTAAGCAAACACAGCATTCCACAGTAAGAACACCATACCAACAGTCAAACATGGTGGTGGTAGTGTGATGGTGTGGGATGCTTTGCTGCCTAAGGACCTGGATGACTTGCCAAAATTAAAGGAACCATGAATTCTGCTCTGTACCAGAAAATTCTTAAAGAGAATGTCCGTCATCCTTCCGTCAGCTGAAGCTGAAGCGTAGTTGGTCATGCAGCAAGACAATGATCCAAAACACAAAAGCAAGTCCACATCAGAATGGCTAAAAGAAGTAAATTAAAGTTTTGGAGTGGCCTAGTCAAAGTCCAGACTTAAACCCAATAGAGATGCTGTGGCAGAACCTGAAATGAGCAGTTCATGCTCGAAAACCTACCAAATGTTACTGAATTAAAGCAGTTCTGCAAGGAAGAGTGAGTTAAAATTCCTCCACAGCGTGTGAAAGACTGATATTGAATTATAGGAAGTGTTTGGTTGCAGTCATTGCAGCTAAATGTGGCGTAACCAGTTATTAAGTGTAAGGGGGCAATTACTTTTTCACACAGTGCCAGTTGTTGTTGGTTAACTTTTTTCATTAAATAGGTGAAATAAAAAAAAAAAACAAGTGTTATTTGTTCACTCAGGCTCCCTTTATCTAATATTACATTTTCTCTAAAGACCTGAAAACATCCAGTGTGACAAATATGCAATAATAGAGAAAATCAGGAAGGGGGCAAATACTTTTTCACGCCACTGTATGTGTCTCTTTGCTGATGACACAAAGCTAGGCTGAATGGTAGTCAGCGAGGAAGGGGTGAGTTAACGTCAGAAAGACTTAGTGCAACTAGAAAGGTGATCATAGATCTGGCAGTTGACATTTAATGCCAAGAAGTGCAAAAGGAAAAAGGAACCCATGCATGGAGTATTGGATGGGAGGGGGTAGGCTGGCCACTACAACAGAGGACAGAATTCTGGGGTCATCATCAGTGTATCCCTCAGCAAACCAGGCAGTGCAATAAAGCATACAGTAAAGCATTAAAGATGCTGGAATTTATATGTAGGTGTTTTGAAAGCAGTAGAAGTGACATGATAATGCCCCTATACAGATTGCTGGTGAAGCCTGGAATACTGTGCCTAATTCTGGATGGTTCCATGTGATAACGGTGACTACAAAATGACGCTGACATAAAAGAGCGAAGGCAAAATAGTGAACCGCAATACAGCAAATTTATTTATTTATTTATTTAAGAGATTAACCAGGAAGGCATACTGAGCAGAGTACCACTCGATTCCAGATGCGCCCTGGGGGGAGGGGATTACAAAGGTACAGTAGTGCAGAAAGAAAACATACATAAAATACGTTTGGTACAAAACAATATCAAAACAATGGAAGAGACTGTCGTAATGCAATATTAAAGGTACATTTTCATTACATTTCAATAAACATTTGGAGCTGACAGCAACACAACTACCGAAAATGGAGAACCAGACTGGTGTTAGCAGCTGGTAGTTAGGAATTGTGAGGGGTTCAATGGTGGTGGGGGGATACAGGAGCAGTTGGTAGAGAAGTGCGTTTTGAGAAGAGCATTCCGGTGTGGGGTACTTGTGGTGTGTCTAATATCAGGTGATAGGGAGTTCCATAATTTGGGCAACCTGAAGCTGAAGGCAGCCTGGCCTATCTGGGTGGATCTGTATGGAATGTGCAGGAGCCTAGAGTCTATGTTCCTGAGTGCGTAGGCGGTGGGGGGAGGGCAGTTAGAGAGGATGACAGGTAGGAGGGGAGTGTCTGCGACCAGAACTTAGCAGTGGTTCTGGCACAGTGTAGCAATCGCCGGTTATGTAGAGAAGGGAGGTCCAAGGCCTGGTAGAGGTCACAGTGATGAGTATTAGGAGGGCGGTCCAAAGAGAACCGACAGAAGGAGTTGAAGAGGGGATCAAGCCTAGCTAAGGAAGTTTGGGGGGGCAGCACAGTAGACAACATCGCCATAATCCCTGATCGGGAGGATAACTTTTTGGACTATTGCTAGTCTGGTTGGTAGAGGTATGCAGTTTTTGTTCCGGAAGAGAGCTCCCAGCATGGGATGCAGTTTTTGTGTAGAGCATCTATATGCGCCAAAAAGTTGAGGTACTGATCTAACCAGACACCGAGATACTTATATGAAGTGCAAGCCTCTAGTGGGGAGCTATGCAGAGTGTAGAACGTGGAAGAGGGGCAGTAAGGTGGGTTAGTTTGGCCCGAGAGCAGAAGGTGAGGGAGACTGTTTTCTTTGAGTTCAAGAATAGATGATTAGAGAGGAACCAACGTTGGATGGAGTCGAAGTCCTTCTGAAGACAGGCTGTCACTGCATTAGTGGATGGGCCAGAGGCAAACAGCACCGTATCGTCTGCGTACATATGGATAGCAGAAAGTGGGCAGGCAGCAGGCAGGTCATTGAGAAAGACAGAGAACAGCAGAGGGCCAAGTACAGACCCTTGGGGGACTCCACTGGTGACAGGGAGTGAGGAGGAACTAGCCGAGCCAATATGGACCGATTGGGACCTACCTGTCAGATATGAATGGAACCAGTTAATTGCGTTCATAGAGAGTCCAGCTTGGGCGAGTTTAGCCAGCAGCAGGGGATGAGAGACTGTGTCAAAGGCTTTAGCCAGGTCGATAAATATGGCTGCTGTTATATCCCCTTTGTCCATTCCCATAAGGATGGAGTTGGTGAGGCGAAGAAGAGAGGTGGTGGTGGAGTGGTTTTTTCGGAAGCCGGCCTGGTAGGGGGTGAAAAATGATATGGTATCTAGATAGTGTTGGAGCTGGGATAGTACGAGGCGCTCTTGAATTTTGGCTAGGATGGGGAGCAGTGATATGAGACGGTAGTTTGATGGGGAGGAAAGGTCCCCTCCTTTAGCAAGGGGAATGACTGTGGCTTGTTTCCATATTGTGGGGACTGCCCCGAGTCTAAAAGACAGGTTGTAGAGCAGGGATAGAGGGTGGGCTATGGCAGGTGCTGAGAGCAGGAGCATTTTTTGAATCAAGGCCCGATGGGCCTTTACCTTTGGAGGGGTTGAGCGACTGCAGTATTTCTAGCATCTGGCCAGGTGAGACAGGGCAGAGCGAGAAGGAGGCCGGGGAGGATCCTTCTAGGGGAGCAATGGGCCGGGGATGGGGATGGGAGGAGAGTAGCGAAGCTGTAGTGGTGGAGGAAATATGAATTGAACTCAGCGGCAACCAAGCTAGGATCCACGATGATTTTTCCTCCTAGGTTGAGACTGGGAGTGGGGGGTTGGGCTGGTGGGGAAAGAAGGGATTTTATTGACTTCCAGAATTGAGTAGGGTGAGCGAGGTTATTGTTGAACGCAGTTTTAAAGTAATTTGATTTGGCCTGGCGTATGAGTCTTGTGCAGGCATTTCTTAGCGACCTGTAGTGTTGCTGAGCCATTTGAGCACCTGTAGCCTTGAAAGATTTCCAGGCTCGGTCTCTGGTTCGTAGGTGTGCCATGAGGTAAGTAGTGACCCATGGTAAGTGGGCTTCTCTTACTCTGGATCTCCTGAGAGGAGCATGGAGATCCCAGATGTCTAGGAAGTTGGTAGAGAAAAATTTCAGGGCCTCATCCAAGAAGGTGGCCCTAGGGATAAAAGACCAATCAATGCTGTTGAGGTCATTTAGGAGAGCGGACAGATCAAGGGATTTGTAAACTCTGTTGTAAAGCGTGTGGGGTGGAGGGGCTTTGGGTCAGAAGATTTTACGCACCATGTAGATCATATGGTGGTCACTAAGGGAGTTAGGTAAGAGGCCAGCTTTAACTATCCGATAAGGGTGGGTGGTAAGGGCCCAATCCAGTAGTGTGTGTTTATTGGATTTGTGATTTAGGCGAGTGGGTTCCCCTATTTGCTGGTGCAAGTTTAGGGCTGTTATTTGGCATCGCATTTTGGAGGCTGCATTGCCTAGCCAGTTCTGGTTGAAATCTCCAAGGATATGGAGTTCACCGCCTGCCGTGAGGGACCTCAGGTTGCCAATGTGGTCAAGGATGCTGCCCAGAGGTGTGTCAGGTGGGCAGTATGACCCTGCTATGTATACTGGGATAGAGTGTGGCAGGGGGATTTTGATTAGAAGGGAATCTATAGATTGTATGGGTACTGTAGGTGTGATTTTGGAAAACTGGAGATTAGAGGAGATATACATGGGAGATTAGAGGAGATATACATGGCAGTGCCGCCACCCTTCTTTTTGCCCTGCCTGTCTTGGCGGATTAAGAAGAACCTGGGTATTAGGAATTCCTCGTCCAGGTTATGGGGCTTCACACTATAGTGCACTACAAAATCAGCGCGTACTTGCTTTTTGTGTGGGAGGCTTTGTCCCCACACCTCCCATAATTAAGTATACCACCACCGGGGGGGGATGAACTTCGGGGACGGGGGAAACTCAGGAGGGGAGATACTGTGTCAGGGAAGGGGAGAATGTTGGGTGGGCAGTCGAATCCTCACACACTGGAGGCAAAGGGGAACAAAACCAGGAGGGCAGGTGGAATGGTAATTACACTAAAAAAATCCTGAAACCCAGTATCATCTTGGGTCTACCAGCCACACAGATGGTGACTGTACCCACTACACCACAGAGCCAGCTTGGAACAAACCTCTCAAAAAACTACCTACATCCTTCACACACAAACTACATTTTACTGCACCCTACTGACACAAAAGTGCTAAACTTAACATGCGCTCATAAAACACTGTAGCCGATTTTACACTCACTGTTTTGACCTCACCTAAATGTACTCACTCAAATGCACTCGCTCAAATTATGGGATACCATTCTGGATCCCTGACCTGAAAAAGAACACAGGCAGGCTGGAGTCTGTACAGAGAAGGGTCTTCAAAGTGATCTAGGGCCAACAAGGCAGATCCTATGAGGAATGGCTGGTGACCCTAAACATGTACTCATTGGAGGCCAGAGGGGGGACATGATGGAGACATATACATTTCTGAAGGGTATAAACAGGGTGAATAGGAACCACTTGACTAACATGGCCCTTGTTAGTTGAGCAGTTCCCTTCATTAATCGCCAAGTGACCAGTTTGTAGCTTAAAAACAAATTACAAATCAAGCCCCATTCTTTTCAATGGGGCATGACCCCGTGCTCTCCCTGGCCACACATATTTATGTGCTTGAGCGAGGGGGCGTGGCGGATGAACACGGACACTCTGAATAGACAGGCAGTGTCTACAATAAAGTTACGAGTGATATTATTAAGGTACGGGCTGCTGTAATTCAGTACAACCAGGCTAGAATAACTGCCGATGAGGGCAGCTACCACTATGTGTGAGTGGTAGCTGCTCTCAGATAGGTCGAAAATTCACTTTAAAGGAAACAACTACCTAGTGTGTAACATCATGCAAGAAAGTAATTTATTCTAACCCCAGGAATCCCTCACTTAATATTTATATTCTATGCATCTATCTCCATAGTGACAGATGCCCTTGGAGAGGGAACTAATTCTAATTCTGGAATTTAGAATACTGGTTTCAAACACTGGCAGTTAAAGGGACATTGTCAACTGTTTTTTCATCATGATATTTCTAGATAAAACCCCACATGGTATGATAGCTTATATTCTCTAAAATAAATGTTGCTAGTTGTTTTATTTGCTTCCTTTCTTATTAGAACTGACATGCATGAGAATGATGTAATGATACTAAGCCTTGTTTTGTTTCAAATCCTTGATCTACTCTTATTACATACTTCCAGAACATTAAGAAAACCCCCAAACAGCGCAGTCACTCATGATTCAAGAGGCTTCTCTCCTCCCACTGCATCACAAGTGACTAGACTGTGTTGGGGTTGTTCACAAGTCCAGAAAAGATACAATGGGAGCTGATCGAGGAAATGTAAACAAACAATTTTTTGTGTGGTAACTCCAATATGGTGGGCAGTCAGTTTTTCACTGTTTAAAAGAAAAAGGAATCACACTAAAACTACCATTTACATAAACACTCTCTACAGAATGTGAACAATCATAAAAATGTGTTTTTTAAACTAGGGACATTTTGAGGCCTAAGGGGGTTGTCAGTGTTCCTTTAATCGGTATGGGGTCATAATGTCGCACGACAGAATGTCGTGCGGCACAATCACGTTGCACAATTTCTTGTTATTTATTGTTCTGTGGGGGGCTCTTCCCCCACATCCCCTGTTAAGAGGGGCTTCCCCCTCGGACCCTGCCCTCCAAAGATTCCAACTCCGGTGGTGTCCAACTCAGAGATCGCACAGGTCGGGTTTTGCCATAATGCCATAGGCTATTAAGCATATGACATTATGACCCAGTGCGCCTTTAACCAGATTTGTTTCTCCTCCTGGAGAGAGCAGTTGCCCCTGAAGCTAGCTACAGTATCACTGGGTTACCAGTTGATTTATTTAATTTATAACTTACTAAAAGTTGGTTAATTTATTCAAATAATTAATTGATTACTCTGCATTTGCTAGGGAGTTATTTTTTAACTATTTTGGTCTCTCTGGCTCCTGTTTTGATTACCAGGAACCAGAGACCACACTATTGGCTGCCATTTTTATTTTTGGTTACTTTTAGACAAATTTAGACCACTAACTTATTTATTTCCAGTGGTTTAATTTTTCTCTGATTTACAGAACAGGAAATTGAACACTTTCATTTTTCGTTTCTGCCTGTGCCCTTTCACCTTAATTAACTGGTTCCTGTTACAGGAAACCGTGATTTAACCTTTGGCACAGTTTTTGAGGTCAAGAGACTTTTTTTACTATATCATGTTATTTGGGAAATTATTTAACTTTGTATACTAGAATCTCTCCATTTTGGCATGTCAGAGAGACCTGGGGGACCCAAAAACTCAAAACAGTGTTTAAATCGTTTCCCTCTCCTGGCAAAGGCAGACTGCCATGAGCTGTTTAAAGTGCCTGTATCCAGAGCACGACTTTACAAATTGTGAGTCCAATCTTACTTTTCCCCTAAAACCTTAAAGAAAAGGGTAAAAAAGATTTTTTTTAAATATGGCCACTCAGTCTGCCTCCATGTCACCAAAAAATAATAAAAAAGGGCTCTGAGGGAGTTCCCAATGATGGTAGAAAGCACGCATCAGAAGGGTCTGTCTCATGTACAGCAGCAGCAACTTCAGCCCAAACTTCAGTAAAAGGTGACAAGAAAAGGATAAAGCTGCTCAGCTATCTGAAAGGCATGGTAAAGTTGGATCAGATACCAGGGTGTCCGAGAGGGGGGACCCTGAATCCAGTGATGGCAAAAATAAAAATAAAAGAGCAACAGAGCAGACACTGGAAATGGTGCCTGCTAAAAAGAAACTTAAAGAAAAAATATCACTGCTACTTCACCTGAACAGAGAAAGGAGCAGAAAGATGACAGAAAAAATGCCCTAATCTGAAGACATATCAAAGATGTGGCAATTTTTCCAGGCTATCCAGACTATGGAAAATTGTAATAATATACCCCCCCCACTGGCTCAGGATCCAACTTATCTGCCTGCGGAGGAGGAGGAGGAGGAGGAGGAAGTAGAATACTGTGTATAAGAGGAAGAAGGTGACCTCATGGAATTGGAGGGTGCAGCTGAGTGAGCCTTTGGCTCTTACCAAGGCCTTATGAGGACTGTCCTTCCTTTTCCTCATTTGTCAGAAAAATGTTTGATACCATGAACATTCCCTGTCAAGAAACCAAGGAAGATGAAGAGGATGCTGAATCTATGGGTATAACGATGATGGCACTTGCAAGGAAGTTGCTAGTCTTTATACATAAATCACTTCAGAAGGCCACTTCCAAACTCATGTCGGCATGTACTTCAGCTGCAGCCATTGATAAAAAATTTGAAAGAAAATATCAGGGAGTGGAGTACCTGTATGCTCACCCTGATCATCAAGGTGTAGTCCAGGCTGCTGTTTGTGAGAGAGCAAAAGTCTCCATGTCTACACAGCTCCCTGAAAAAGACTTATGGGAGATTAACTGGGACAATTTCTAGGCACCAAACCACAAACCAGTTACCAACTGGAGACTGTTCAAGACAGATTTGGCAGCCAATAAGATTTCTGGAACTCTGCCCCATATAAAAGAGGGCAACTGTTTAATCTGGCCAGATTTGGAGAGACAGCCCAAGAGCTAGTGTTTGTGCCTCTGGGGAGCTTGCCAGCTCTCAGGGGTTAGGCCTGCCTGACCTAGACTTTTTTGACCATCAGTCCGTGGGTTCAAATTGTTCCAGTCTGGGTAGCTGCTGTTTCTGCAGCTGCAGGTCATCTGTTCCATAAGTCTGGGAAAAGATGATCAGTCTGCATCCTGCCTGGAAGGACCAGAAAAGGACAGAGTTTGCATTTAAATGTGTTTAAGTTCATAAAGTGTTTGTGCAGCCGAGTAATTCGAACCGTTCGGGTTGCATGTTTTCTTGGCCAGTGTAAAGTTGCTCCTACAGCCTGAAGAACAGCATCTTCAATGAGGACCACAAGAGAATCCGCTTCCAGCATCATCCAGCTTGTTCCACAGGTCTTTTTTCATCGGATCATCATCTGGTCTGTGTAGAGTGAGTACAAACAGGGTAGCTCCCTGCAACAAAGCTCAATCTCTGTGTGCCATCTGATTAATTGTTGGGTTATTGCAAGGGACTGAGCCATCCGTCTCTGGATTACAAATTTGGTTTAAAGTAGAAATGTGTTTTTCTTTCTTATGGGCACAACAACAGCTGCAATGCTGGCCTACCCCGGGCAACGCTTCAGGCTAGCCTGCTTAACCAGTGGATACCCAGAGTGCGTGTGTGTGTGTGTGTGTGTGTGTGTGTGACTGTGCTAGAGGGACTCTTAGTACATGCATTGTTTAAACCTGACTATATCAGAACTAAAGTATCATCTACTAGAATTACTGCCCCACACTTGTGAAATTCCCCTGAATAAATCAGATTCTGTTCTTTCAGCATTTAATCTGGCTACAGTGTGCATTTGTGGAGGGAGTATTGCATTGCTGTTTGGTTTCTTTATCACTGACATTATTTTACTAGGGGTCCTCAGGGCCAATGCAGTTGATCCTGCCCTGCGGGTAAGTGTGACCAGTGTAGGTTCAATACTGTGTTTCTATGCCAAATGTGATTGTTTACCTACTGAATTGGTTAAGCCACTAGAGGGGTTACAGGGAGGTTATAGTGTCCTGGCGGGCTATACCCATAGCAGCTATGCTACCCTCAAACCAACCCTCTGGGTGAAGGCACCCATTCAGAGCCCAGACCCTTCAACCTGTATCTAGGCATGCAGGCAGGGGTAGTAGCCCATAGCATAGCGCCACCTAGGGGTTACATAAGAACAGTGAAACCATATTTACAGTCAAGCCACTGACTGAGATCTCTGGATTTGAAAGATGCTTATTTTCATATCTCAGCCTGTCCATGGCATAGAAAATATCACAGGTTCAAGCTTGGGAACTGCCAATATCAGTTCACAGCTCTTCCCTTTGGCCTCACCTCAGCATCAAGGTTATTCACAAAGTGTTTGGCTGTGGTAGCAGCACACCTGAGAAGACAAGGTGTGGTGGTTTTCCCCAACCTGGATGACTGGCTACATAGATGCATAGATGTTGATGACAGATAAGGGCCTACGGCCCACCTAGTCTGCCCATGTGCACACATACTTTGCTTCTTCAAGCTTCTCAGGAACTAGGTTGTCCCCTTCTCCCGACTACTAGGATTCCCTGATGCATATCCCATGTATTCTTAAATCCTGTAATCATTTCAGTCCCTACCGCCTCCTCCGGCAGGGCATTCCATTTGTCCCCCACCCTCTCCGTGAAGAAATTCTTCCTCACGTTCCCTCTGAACATCCCTCCCTTCAGTTTCATCCCATGTCCCCTAGTCCTGAAACATCTTTTCCTATGAAAAATTGTGTTTTTCTGTACCTTGTTCCTCCCCGTGAGGTACTTTTATGTCTCAATCATATCCCCCCTTTTCCTCCTCTCCTCCAGGAAGTATATATTTAAGTCTTTCAGTCTGTTCTCATAGGTTTTGTGATGTAATTCTTGCACCATCTTGGTTGCCCTCCTCTGAACTGCCTCTACCCTGTCTATGTCCTTACGTAGGTAAGGCCTCCAGAACCGGACACTGTACTCAAGGTGTGGCCTCACTAATGTATTGTATAGTGGAATTATATGACCTGTCTTTTCCTACTGGTGATACCCCCTGCCTATGCAACCCAGCATCCTGTTTGCTTTTACTGCCACCTTATCGCACTGACTCCCTACCTTGAGGTCATCAGAGGTGATAACCCCTACATCCCTTTCCTGCTTGGAGCATTCTATAGCCTCCCCCCACAGCTGATATGTTGTTCCTGGGCTTTTGTGCCCCGTGTGCATTATTTTGCCTTTCTTTGTGTTAAATCTCAACTGCCACTCCCTTGACCAGTCCTCAAGCTTCTGCAGATCTCTCCTCATTCTGTCCACACCTTCTGGCATGTGCACCCTATTGCAGAGCTTTATGTCATCAGTGAAGAGGCATACTCTCCCTTCTAGGTCTTCCATAATGTCGTGGATGAAGATGTTGAAGAGGACTGGACCCAGCACTGATCCCTATGGCACCCCACTGGTCACTCTGCCCTCTGTGGAGTGACAGTCATTTACCACCACCCTCTGTGTCTTGCAATCCGGCCAGTTCCCCACCCACCGCACCACCGTCCTACACACTCCCATGTTCTCCAGCTTGTTTAACAGTCTTATATGCAGCACAGTGTCAAAGGCCTTGCTAGTCTCATGGAAAACAGAACAAGAGACAAGGTGCTCACTTCATACTGTAAAAAGAACCTGAGATTCTTAATAAATCTACAGAATTCCCAAGTAGAACCTGTTCAAATACTGGACTTCATAGGAACAGAGCTAAATACCCTGCGGAAAGCTTTCCCTCTTACAGGCCAGAGTTGCAGCACAATGTAACCCAACAGGTCGTGGTTTGAGAGAGGTTATCTCATCTCTCATAAGGGTCATTAGCGGGTCCCACAGGGATCAGTGCTGGGCCCCCTCCTATTTAACGCTTATGTATCGAACATCAGAAAGGGTATCAGGAGCGAAATTAGCCTCTTTGTGGATGACTCAAAGCTGGAGATGGTGGTGGATGGGGAAGAGGGCAGGGAAACCCTGCAGAGGGACCTGAGGTTCTGGAGAGGTAGTCATGCAACTGGAAACTGAAATTTAACACAGGGAAGTCCAGGGTTCTTCACCTGGGTTTTAGGAACTCAGGCCATGTGTATAACCTGGGGGTTACATTGCTGGCTTCTGGTGGGAAGAGGGATCTGGGGGTGGTAGTGGATGCCAGAATGAATAACTCTGAGCAATATAGGAGGGCTGCAGCCAAAGCTAATAAAATGCTAGGTTGCATCGCCAGATGGATTACCTCACGAAGCGGGGAGGTAATTCTGCCGCTGTATAACTGCCTGGTTAGACCACACCTGGAATACTACATGCAGTTTTGGCAGCTGCACTTAAAGAAGGACATTGTACTGCTGGAGAGGGTTCAGAGGAGGGCAACTAAAATGACTCGGGGTCTGGGTGATAGATCCTTTGGGGATAGGCTTGTAGAGCTCAGCCTGTACTCAGTGGATGAAGAGGATGGACAGGGGGGATATGATAAAGGTATTCAAATATCTAAAGGGGTTAAATGGGGTAGGACTTGATAAGGTTTTTCAGAGGAAGGAGGGGAGGGGCCACCAGGGGCACAGCTTGAGGCTGGAGGGTGGGAGACTCAGGGGGTGAGAGGAAGCATTACTTCACAGAGAGGGTGGTGGAGCCATGGAATGCTCTGCCTGAGGAGCTAGTGGAGGTTGGCATGGTGGAGGGGTTCAAGAGGGGCTGGGACAGGTATAGGAGGAGGGTGAAGACTGGAAATGTTAACCCTGGGGAGGGAGCTCTGGTAGGGGGTGGGGGGTTCCTGGAAGGAGGCATGGGGGATGGCAGTGGTACCCATTATGGGTGCTGACCCTCGAGCAGACTCGATAGACCATGAGGCCTACTCTGCTGGCATTTTAGTATGTTAGTAGAGTCCTTCACATCAGTCACTCAAGAGTTGCAAGGGACTTATTGCAATTACTGGGACACATGGCAGCATCCACAGCTGTAGTTCCGTGGGCCAGGTTCCAAATGAAAGACATCCAATATCACATAACAGACAATTTGTCTCTAAGATCGGATCCACTCTCAAAACTAGTGCCAGTGACAAAAGCACAGGTAAAGTGACTAGAGTGGTGGAAGGAAGAAAGCAACCTCAGAGAGGACATTTCCTACCTTCAGCAATCACCAAGTATCCTCATTGTAGATGCTTCACTCCTGGGGTTGGGCTCCCACCTGCAGGACCTTGGCGCACATCAACCTCCTGAAGCTTAGGGCAGTGCTGCTAGCAATACAGTTATTCTCCTCCCAGCTGCAAGGTCAGTCTGTCTGACTCAGAACAGAAAACACCACAACAATGTATTACTTAAACAAGCAGGGAGGGATAAGATCCTCAAAACTGTGTGCAGTAGCAATAAGGATCTGGAACCTAGCATGCTCCTTAGAAGCAAACATTTCTCTGGTGCACCTGCCAGGCAAAGACAATGTCCTTGCAGACTCCTTAAGTAGAATCAGTCTGGGGAAATCATGAATGGGCTATGAACCAACAGTTTCTGGCCATAGTTTGCAGAAGGGGCACTTCCAAAATAGACCTGTTTACCTCTTGTGAGAACAATTAGATCTCACTGTTTTGTTGCAGATCACCAGCCAGAGGGTCAGCCCCAGAGAATGCCCTGGTCTTGGATTGGTCAGGAGGTTTCTGTATGCCTTACCACCATTTCCACTCATAAAGTCCTACTAAAGCTTAGGAGAAAACTTGCAACATTGATCCTAATAGCCCCAGACTGGGCCAGACAGACCTGGTACTCAGTGTTCCTGGCCCTATCCAGCAAGAGTCCAATCAGCCCGCCATTAAGTCACAGTCTGCTGACTTTATCGCAGGACAAGATAACATTCCCAAACCCCAGGATATTATGCTTGAGGGCATGGCTTTTGAAGAGTTAGAATTCTCTGGACTGGACCTTTCTGAGGAAGTCCTGAAGGTGCTTAGGGTTTCAAGGAAATTAGCAACCAGGAAAGCATAGTCCTCTAAATGGAAAAGATTTTCTAGCTGGTGTACCCCCACAAGAATAATCCCACTGGAGGCAGGGTTGTCTATAATCCTAGAACACCTGGTACACCTACAGTCTCTAAGCCTAATGTCTTCAACACTAAAGTTGCACTTAGCAGCAGTGTCGGCCTACATATCAGCAGGCAAGAGAAAGTCACTGGCCTCACAACAAATCTTCAACAGTTTTTTTAAAGGCCTCAGTCACTTGTACCCACTGGTAAGGGACCCAGTCCCACCATGAGATAACAATGTCTGCCTTGTCCAGCTAATGGAAGCTCCATTCGAGCCTGTAGACCCTGCCAACGTGAAGTATGCCACATGGAAAACCATATTCGTGATTGCTATAACCTCTGCTAGGAAGGTAACTGTAATGTAAGTGCTCTTCACAGAGTCAAATTACATAATCTTTCACAGGGATAAGGTAGTCCTTAGAACCAAGAGGAAATTTCTACCTATGGTCGTGTCTGAATCACATCTGAACCAGTCAGTAACACTTCCTGTGCTCTGACCAGAACGCTTCAGTCCAGATGAGCAACAATTGCACAGCCTTGATGTGAATGATTTCTGGGTACCTGCATGGACCTGACAAAAGAAGTCAGGTCCCAGAACACTCAGCTTTTTGTTACCTATAGACAGTGAAGTTGGTAGAGGTAAACCAGCAACTAAGAGGTCTGTCTCTCAATAGATAGTCTCTTGCAACCAGTTCTACTACGAAAAAGCTGGGAAAATGCCATCCAGAGGCTTAAGGGCACACTCCACAAGGGGTACCCCTGCCTCTGTGGAATTCACAGGGAGCATCCCCTTATTAGACATTTGCAAAACAGCTAACAGGAAAACGGTGCACACCTTCACGAAGCACTGCTGCCTGGAAATACAGTCCAGAAGGGATGCCAGCTTTGGAACTGCGGTCTTACAGAACTTTTTTCCTTAGTAGGTTCTGGATTCAGCCTCCCTGGTTCTCGACCCAGCCTCCCAAAGTATTGCTATTGACTCTGAATAGAGTGAAAACATTAAGTGAGGGATTCCCCTTTTTCCTACGTTGGTTCTGGACCCAGCCTCCCAAGGTGCTGCTATTGAGTCTGCATAGAGTATAAACATTAATTAAGAGATTCCTGGGGTTAGAAGAAAATAAAATTACTCACCACAGTAATGTTGTTTCTTCTGAGGGATCCCTCACAATGTTTGCACTCCCCACCCTGCCTCCCTTTCCAGAACCTGGAAATAGGTTCTCACATAAAACAGTTGTTTTCATTGAGGTTGCATAATCATTACTATCAGAAACACAGAAACAGACAATGACACCAGAAAAAGACTACTGGTCCATCCTGTCTGTTCATAAACCCTAACAAACCGAGGACCTATTGTCCATACAGGGTTCTAACCCACACTATCCATCCCCATGTTTCCAGCTCTACTGCTATCACCCTGAGCAACTACTAAGTTCTTCACTCTATCCCAGCTGTGATCAAAACCATTGACAATTTTGGCAGCAACCACATCAGCTAGCAAATTGTTCCACTGCTCCACCACCCTTTCTGTAAAATAAAACTTTCTTACTTCCCTCTTGAATTCCCCACATTAGTTTCCACTCATGCCTCCATGTTTTTGATCCACTACTTATGCTAAATAGTTCCTCGCAATTTACCTTGTGTAAGTTCCTCACAATTTACCTTGTGCATTCTTTTCGAGAACTTGAATGTCTGTATCATATCTCCTCTCCCTTGCCTGGTCTCCAGTGAGTACATTTTCAGTACCCAAAGGGGTCAGGAAATTTGTGCTAATCGGCAGCAGTTAGTAATGTTCCTAGTAAGAGAAGTGATAAACTTGCCTCCAAATGAGCCATATTTACCTGTACCGTAATGAACTCTGATGTGAAAAACTGTGTTTTCAGTTGTTTTCTTTTTATGGACAACATTCTGCGCAGTTCTTGTCATGGAACCAGTAATTTGGAGTATTTACTATGTCACGGTTTGAGTACAAAATGCTAAATGTGAGCTATTGTCCTATCAGAGCCATGTTTAGAGTTCTTTGCTCAAACCTTGACATAGTTAAAACTCCAGATCACTGGTTCCATGAAGAGAACTGCAACAGAATGCTGCCCATTAAAACAAAACAATGCAAAATACTGTTTTTCAAATTGTTTTTTATTTAGGTTCAGTTACCTATGGATCAGTCACGCTCATGGACATTATTTCTGTAAATGGTAACATTATAAACAGCTACATATTAGAACGCATTTACTGTCCACTGAGCCTCATAAGATCTGCCCTGCTGACCCTGAATCATTTTGGTCACCATACTGTACATTGCACTGACTCCATTCTGTCCTTATCTTCCTTAGGTGAGGACTCCAGAACTGGGCAGAGTACTCCAAGTGGGGCCTCACCAGTGATCTATAGAGAGGTAGTTCCCTGTTCCTTCTGCTGTCAGTACCCCTTCCTATACACCTCAGCATCATCTTTGCCTTACCGTAGGCCTCGTTACACTGGTTTGATTGTTTTAGGGAGGTCACGCACAGCTTCACTACCCAATTCAGTACTCTGTCCTCAGGTTCTTGTTCCCTATGTGCATCACCTTGTACTTTTTGGCATTGAATTTCAGCTGCCAAACCTTTGACCACCTCTCTACCTTTTGCAAGTCTCTCTGCATTTCCCTATGCTGTTACTCTACAATTGTAAAACTCTGTCTTTTTATGTGTTCCTGTGTTTTTCACCTTTACATTTTTGATTTAATTTGATCATTTTTTTTCAAAAAAATTGATAAAATTGAAATATAGTATATGGTTATGGCTTATTATGAATAGAAAGCTGTGGCTTACCAAATCTTGTTGTAGGACAGTTCAAGAGTCAAAAAAGTTGTTGTACTATCATGCTGATGTCATATCGACAGTATAACAACTTTTCAATTTGGAACTGCCACCTGGTTGGCGGAAACTGTGGCTCCTCACAAAAAAAATTCAGAAAAAATGGCAACGCCGCTTAGTGAGCGGTCAGACAGGCAGTTGAAAGAAAGTTTGGTCATGAACTGCCACAGACTTGGCTCCATATTTCCAAACTTTCAGTTTTTCAGTTTTTTTTTAATGAATGCCAGTTTTTTTTTTCATTGTTCAGAACAAAGAAATGGCAGTGAGTACCGGGATCTTTAGAGTCAGAGCATTGCACGTCTGCAACAAGGACCACGAGCACCCAGGACCGTGAACACAAGGTATTAAATTAAACCTTGTTAAATGAATGTCTGCAGGATATAGGGGAACTATATACAATGTAAAATAATGGATGGGTGACCATCCACAACTAAAGCTGTTTCCCCATCTCGGGAGTTGATGACATCATGAAGATCTCTTGAGGTCTCCATGATGTCATCAACACCCTTGATGGAAACACAGCCTTGTTGTGGATGGTCGCTCATCCACTATTCTATATATCATGGGCTGGATATTCAAAAGGGTTGCGCCATGCGCAATAGGGTTGCGCATGCACAAGTCCGAAAGTGCGCCATTCTGCGATATTCAGCAGGAGGCAGTTGCGCCACCGAAAACATGCTGAGCAACAGCACAATGCAGATGAAGGCATGTGCAACTGAAGGGGGTGGATCCATGCATAAAGAGCGCAATGCGCTATTCAAAGACTTGCGCAATGCGCAACAGCGGAACAGCCGGAAGTTGCACCCCAGCGGAAATGAGCCAAAATAAAAAGGCTCAAGGAAGAGGCGCAAGAACGCTACAGGGATGCCAAGGGGATGAGAGAGAAAGACAGACAGTGACAGGCCAGGGCAGGCAAGGGAAGCAGTGTGGGCCATAGGCTGCGGAGGCCAGCGGGGTGCCGGTGCAGTGGAAGTAGCAGTCAGGACAGCGGGGTAACAGAGCAACATCAGCTGGGGGTCACAAGCCAGGGAGATGGACGGTGGCAGCTTCCACATGGAAGCTGTAATGAGGGGGTGAGAATGCAAGGTGCAGGGGGCGTGGCGTGGATGGGCCGGCGGCAGTACACCCCAACAGGCAGTACCGGTCCACATCAGCTTTGAGCTGTACACAGATGTAGAGATCGGGCCGTACGCCTGAACAGGGCAATACTGAGGCGGCCTCTGTGAGCTGTGCAGTGATGTGATGCAGGCACCCCATGACGGAGTCACGCCTGTCAGTGGAGACCAAGGTGACAGCCTGCATGTGCCTGCTCACCACGGGCACCTTCCAGAGGCCAACAGAGGACACCACAGGCATCACACAGTTGGCCACATCACGCATCCTCACCCAATTCCTCAGCGCACCGCTGCCACATGCTCCGGAGCACATCCATTTCCCCAGCACCACGGCAGAGCGTACAGCAAACATGCAGGAGTTCCACAGGGTAGCACGTATGCCTGGCGTGCTAGGGGCCATAGACTGCACCCATGTGGCCATTCGCATGCCACCTGGCCCCGATGGGGCCGCATATAGGAACAGAAAGGGCTTCTCCAGTGTCAACTGCCAGGTGGTGTGTGATGCCACTGGGCGCATAATCAACGTCTGTGCCACACACCCTGGCGGAGCACATGATGCCTTCATATGGCATCAGTCCGCACTGTGCCATTGATTGAGAGTGGGAACATCCCCACAGGCCATCTAGTGGGTGAGTACGCATGTAGGAAATGCAAACTCGGGGCAAGGGTGGGAATGCCACAGGTGCCATGGTAGTGGCACACAGGGATATGGGCAATATGGACCTGAACATGATACTGATCTCCACTATCTCCACACAGGTGACAGCGGATACCCACTCCATCCCTGGCTGCTCACACCGTACCGGTGCCCCATGACCCCATTGCAGCAACGCTATAATGAGGCACATGCCGCCACACGCAACATCATTGAGCGGGTGTTTGGGATGCTCAAGGCACGCCGGTGGCTAGACACCTCCGCGGTGCCCTACAGTACAGCCCCTCAAAGGCCTGTGGATATTCCTGGCCTGTTGTATCCTGCACAACATGGCCAAAGACTGTAGGATAGCCCTACAGGTTGAAGAGGGGGACAGCGATGGGGACGCCAGTGGTGCCGGTGTTGATGGTGATGAGCAGCCCCCCCTTGGACAGCGGGACCCCCGACTGATCCGGCAGGCCCAGCTGCACCGGGACACCATCATGGAGGAGCATTATGCACGACACAGGTAAGTCAAGGGGCCATGTGCAAACAACACTGTCCTAGGGCAACCCACAGGCACACAGAGTGACACACCAGGGGTGCATGACGGCAAGGGGAGTGGAAGGGACCAGGCACACAAACACACCATCAGGGAGGGGTGAACAGTGATATGGACACACACACACACACACACACACACACACACACACCAGGCACAAAGTGTACATGGGCAGGTGCACAGCAGAGCAGGAACAGACATGGTAAACACACAAATCCACAGACCACACCCACCACCTGTACTGTCCAAGTACATGTGTCAGATGCTGGGCACCCTTGCACCTTGGTGTACAGTATAATGCAGGCATCATCATGCACACGCACCCATGGACAGCAGTCAGGATGGTGTGCAGGTGGTCCGTATGTCGGCGTGATGTGCAGGGCACCCACCAGTGCACTGCCCACCATGACGCACAGTGCACACAGGGAAGCACCAGACAGGGCCCGCACTGGGAGACAGGTCAGTCATGTTGCACCATTCCACGGCCACCGCGGATGCGTGGGCGGCCCCGCCGTGACCAAACAGCACTGGCAGGCTGAGCAGGGGCCACATGGGGTGGCACCGATGGACCACCAGGGGTCCCACTGCGCGATCGCGATCTTGTCCACAGTGGGGTCTTTAGTATGCCAAACATACCTGCACCAGGGGTGCTTGGGATGCCCACAGCAGAACCTGGCGTTGACAGGCTTGCATGCCAGACTGCTGAAACACAGGCTGTGCACCTCCCACACCCGACTCACCAACACCAGAGTTGGCAGCCCGGCGTGCATGCTGGTGCAGTGCATGCTGGCTGGTGACAGAGGTGGATGGACCCTCCTCCATGTCCAGCAGGTCTTTCTCACTGCCTGGACCCACCACCACCGTCCCCTGAAGACGAACAGGATCTGTAACAGAAAGAGAGGACATGTGAGTGCATGTGAACAACCCCCCAACACCATCACCATGTCATACCGTGCAGTGATGGGCTTCCACCTGTCTGGAATCCACCTCCTGGTATGCCCTCAATAGCACTCCACTGCATTGATGCAGCCAGTCAGTCCTCAGCCGGGGTCAGATCCACCACTGCTGGCTGGCCCCCGCCACTGCCAGCACATGCTGCCCTGAGGGCTGCCACCTTCTCCTTCACCCTCCTGCGGTCTGTCCCCATCTTCTTTTTGCATTCCTGCATGGAGCACTGGTGGCTTCCGTGCAGGTTCACTGCCCGAGTTACCCCCTCCCATGCAGCCGCACGGGCCTGAGGGGTGCCCCGCCGTCCACTCAGTAGTGACCTCCTCCAGGTAGGCCTGGAAGAGGGCTCTGTCTCGCCTGGTGAAGTTGGGCCTCCTCCTCCGCCCACCATCCTCACCCTCACCTTGGCTCTGCTCGGTCATGGCGATCTGTATGGGTGGAAGTGGACACCTGTCACTGTGCAGTCTACAGCGTTATCCCATGACCATTGTCCAGAACATCCCACAGCATGCAACCCACCTCTCACCTGCAGTAACCGAATCTGGCCAGCGCAGCCCAATGTCGCACATTTATAGTGCAATGCATGCAAATTAGGAGTGGAGCAACTGTAATGAGATGCAAATTGCGCCACTGCACCTTTGAATGGCTGATCAGATGATTTGCATGTGTCGGCTGAATATCGCGACCGTTGCGATTTGCGCAATACGGTTGAGCCGGCTGAGCCAATGGCGCAGATCTGTGACTGTGTGGTACACTGCATTACGCATGCCCAGGTAGCTTACGCAGGCGTCTGCTGCGCTGATGACGTGCTGTGCGCGATCGGCAATTCAGGCCATGGCCACCATTGTGCCAGTGGCGCTACAGCACTGGGCACCATATGGCGCTGTGGCACTACTGCGCAATAGTCCATTGTGGCACTGGCACACAGGTGATCGGTCGCACAGGATACGTAGACGTCAGATGGCGCTGTGCGTGGCCTTGCGTCATAGACCCCTGACCTGGTGTTCGACCTTTGCCCCCTGGCGCTGTTCGGCTGCCATGTGTACGGCTCTATTGCGCTGTTTGGTGACAGTGCTATGTGAACCGACGGCGCTGTACAAACAGTGCGATTGGAACCTATGGTGGTCTATTGCGCAACATTTCCATGTGGGGCTGCCGCGCTGTGGGGCACCATATTGCCTGCTGTAGACCCAAAATATGGCACGCAGGAGAGCTCCCCAATGGAGCCAGGTGGAGGTGGCCAACCTGGTAGCCCTGGTTGAACCCCACTATGAGGCACTGTACGGGGATGAGCCCCTCACCATGGCCCGCACCCAGGTGTGGCTGCAGGTGGCCACTGACCTGGTGAGGGTCACAGGGTGGTGCCGGTCTGTGGAGCAGTGCAGGCACAGGTTTAGTGACCTCCGCAGGAGGGAGCCGGACATGCTTCAATGCCTCAGGTCACGTGCCATGAGGGGCGTTGTGCCTAGGCCAGGTGGGTGTACCATCTCTGCACCTGTATTCTCCGTAGGGGTGTGACTGTGTTTTGGTGGCGGTGCATGGGGGATGGCTCTGCCATGGTTGGCTGTGTCAGTGTGTGCAGGTGTGAGATGCATGGGTCTGGCTGTGTGGGCAGGCACACTCACTGGGGCAGGGGGCAGTCTGCTTTGGGGTCACACTGATGTTTTTCTCAACATTTGTCACCCACAGGCCTGGCAGAGAGGATGCAGGCACAGGCTGAGGAGGGCCGTGGCAGGGACCAGGTGGCGGATGGAGGAGACGTGAGAGGTGGGCCACAGTGGCAGCAGCAGCAGCCACAGCTGCTTGATGAGTGTGAGTATCATTACATCATAGATGCTATTGCATGCTGGAGGGGGTGGGCATGACCACCAGCCATGGACAACACAACCATGCACGACACAGGCGACAGTCATCACTGTCCAGTGTCACTGCACGTCTGTGTGTGCGTCACTGGTGGTCCATGCATGCACTGGGCACATGGCTGTGGAACTGGCATCCCACCACATTGCCACATCACTTGACAGCCTTGTTTGTGCTGTGATGGACATGGGCAGTGTGTGTGTGCAGATGTGCACATTGCTGGTGCTGCCTGGTTGGGCGTGTCATGTGCATGGTTACTGTGGGTGGGTGCATACCATCACAGCTGCGGGGCACTGGGCTATATGCCTTGCAGGATGGGTGGTGGACAGTCACAGCCATTGACTGTGTTCCCTTTTCCTAGGCCTCAGCATCCTGCGCAGGATGGACCGTGCCCTCCAGTGGCTGACCAGGGTCTCCATGGCAACACATGACATCCTCCAGGACATTCAGCGCCATGAGGTCAGGCGACGGCGGAGGCGACAGGGACAGCACCAGGCAGCAGCAGACCAGCCTGCAAGATGATAGATGTGCTTCCCTTCCCACTTCTCCATCCCTCCCACCCTGCCTTCCTCTCCCAGTTGTTCACCCCTCACTTGCCCACCCCTACCTTGTACTCCTACCCCCTTGTCTTGTACATATCTGTATATAGTTTTGTTCTTGATCTTGTTGTTGTAATTTCTGTTTTCCAATATATATATATTTTGTTATGAATACTGTGGTGGTCTCTGATTTGCAGCTGGCTATGGTTGCTCAGTTGCAGTGGTGTGCATGCCATCTGGGGTGGTATGGTCCTGGGTATGTGTGTGTGTGCGTGTGTGTGTGTGCATGGGGAGGTGTCTCCAGTGTGGCAGTGACTTTCAGTCGGTCTTGCCATCTGCTGCTGCCCACTGCTGGGTGCCCAGGGTGGGTCTGGCTTGTATGGTTCTATGCTACAGGGGTTGGCGTGTGTGCCGGGGGATGCATGGTGTTTACTGCAGTGACAGTCACTGCACATGGGTAGTGTCTTGGGGTCACAGTGCAGGGTGTGTTGTGCAGACGGGGCTGCTGTGCACTGTGGTTGTCAACCCTGTGTGTGGCAGTCTCAGCCTGACAGTGGTTGTGCTGGGGCCATGGCCCTGCTGTGCTTTGTTGGCTTGTCCCCATGGGCCAGTGGATCATCCATCCCTTCCCCAGTGATGCTGTGCTTGGGGTGTGCGGGTGTCTTGTTGGTTCTGCAGTGTGTTCCTGTGCCCATGTGTGGCATGGCTGGCGGTGGGCCCCAGCCTGCCTCCCTGGTTGTGCAGTTCCATTGCTCTGCTGGGGGTGGGGGGGCTCTGCTTGCGCTATGGCACCTCTGGACTGCTCAGCTGGGCTAGCCTTGTTGCGCTATGGCGCAACCTTTCTGCTCAGCTTCCCCTTCCTGATTGCGCTATGGCGCAGTTTGTGCGATATTCAGATGTTGGCTGCTTGCGCAATTTGTTTTGCTCCATGTTTGAATATTGCATCTGTTGCGCCTATGCGCAGTTGACTTGTGCTTGCTCCTGCTGTTGCGCACTTTTTCGACGCAGTTTGAATATCCGGCCCTCTATACCTAGCTGGTGTATAATATGGTTTCTGTATTGTCATGTAGTGTATCATCTTACTCTGCATTGGTGGTTTTCGACCCTCCTCCAGGATATCTAGCAAATCCTCTTCTGGAATTTCATATCCTAGAGTTTTTGTTAGCCTCTTAGCTAGTTTTACTAGACACTGCTCTACTCGGGTTATAGAAACAAAACTGGTTAACTGCCACAGTGGAGCTGTACTGTAGAGTTTGAAACCAGTATTCTAAATTCCTGAATTAGAATAGGTTCCATCTGCAGGGGCATCTGTCACTATGGAGATAGCTGCATAGAGTGTAAACATAGTGAGGGATCCCTGAGAAGAAACATTGCTATGATGAGTAATTTTTTCTTATATAAGATCTTCGATCTCTTGGGCTGCTACTGACATTTCTCTGCCTGAAGCAGAGGATAATTCTCCCTCCCTAGAGGAATCTCTGTAGTAGTGGGGCCTTAAGAATTTGTAAAGCTGACTAACTTTAAAAAAAAAAGTGTTGTTTACCTTTACACCATAGGTGACTCTCACTTAAGCAGGTGTTTAGATTTGCAACTAGTCTTCAGTCTTTAAATTGTCCTGCCGATATGCAAGAAAACACTGTTGATGCTGCTGTGTGGAGTAAGCAAAATTAGAATAAACAAACTACAAAATGTTTAGGAGGGTGCCTTTCAGCTGAAAGAGCTGACCACCAAGTTTCTGTCTGACTCATAGGTGAACGACATTTAATTTTTAATTGTAGATTTCAATTCAGGGTCCGATATGGGTTTTACATTGTATACAATGTATACTCTGTCCGGTGAGGCATTTGGGGTTTCTTTGGCACTCTAAATGCTTCAGTTAAGAATGGGGGTATCCGAGGAAGATCATAAACTACAATAAAAGATCCTTAATCATTTCTCTTGTTTCATTTATAATTTATTAGGAGAAGACCATAATACAGTACAGTAAAAACAGTGCAATGTCTAATTACATCACTATATAGTACATTCTTGTATTATAACAGTATGCAGTAAAATTCATTTTACTAGCATTAAACAGTAAAATGCCAGATTATGTAAAAAAACTGTTATAAACTTTACTAGACTTCATCTCCTTATATTGTGTTGTTTTGTTCTTTTACATAGATTAGCTCATCCTCCGTATTGCAGTTATATCTCCTACTACTGCCTGTTATTCAGGGCTGTTTGAGAGTATAGGCACTGGTGCCCTATCCAGACCACCATCGTCTATGAAGTTTGAATTCTGGTATACGTCAAAGTAAGACCAAATACTTTAAAATGTATGTTCTCTCCCCCTTGCTTTGTAAGTTAACTTTTCAATGGCCATGCAGTCTTCCATGGCACTTTGCCGCTTAACAAATGATGGAGGGAGTTCTTGCTTCTAACTGGTTAGAATTCCCAGTTTGGCTGTATTCGTGGCCATTAGTGCTAATCTGCATTGTCTGGTCTGTAGACCTTCAGATTCAGACCAGTCGCCTAGTAGGACAGCTTTAGATGAGATTTGTAGTTGTGTTGCCATATTTCTTGACAGTGTGTCTGATATGGCACCCCAGAATTCAATTAACTTAACACAAGTATACATCATGTGCAATAAGTCAGTTGGGCCTTGCTCACACCTAGGGAAATTTCAATCATAGCACCCACTGGATTTTGCCAATCTAGCTGGTGTATAATATGCTCTCTGTATTGTTATGTAGTGTATCACCGTATGCTTACTCTGTACTGGTGTTCTTCAGCCTTTATCCAGGATATCTAGCCAATCCTCTTCTGGAATTTCACATCCCAGAGTTTCTTCCTATTACTGCCTTGTCTGCTTCATTGAGCTGGCTACTGAACTCATCAAGTTCTGTTATAGATTGGTTACTAATCCTTTGTTGTCTCCTGTGCTATCCAATATACAGCCTACCCTGGAGGGTTTCTGTAGCTTGTAGTTCTTCTCCAGTCTTCCTTCTAAGAAGTGTTGCTTAAGGTGTCTAAAGAAATGTATGTTTGGTATTCCAAATTAATGACACACATTTTCAAAAGAAAGCAATGTGCCCCCTTCGTATTGATGTCCTAACAATTCAATTCCCTTCCACACCTATATTTGGAACCCAGAATCTGGAAAACAAAATATCTTCCATATTGGAGTTAGTACCATGAGTATACTGCCACTTTTTAAATGTGTGCACTGTGTGCCATAACTTGAGAAGGTGTTGTATAACTGGATTATCTTTGGCGCACCTGGTATTTTTACCTGTGGAGCAGTATAGTAGGTTTCTTAATGTTTTTACCGAAGCTCACTCTTTTTCAAATAGAATACTGAGTTCTCACACTAAGTTGTGGCATTCTGTCAGGTTAGCTAATTCTGTTGCCTTGTAGTAGTTTTTAAAATGTGGAGTGCCCAAGCCTCCCTCTCCTGGGTTTACTGTTAACTGTTCAGACCTTATATATGGGGTCCTATTATTCCACAACTAAGCTGATGCGCACCCTTTGATCTGCTTGAAAAATTCAGGGGGGATTGGTATGAAGCACATGAAACGGGTATAATGACTTAAGTAAGATGGTTATCAGTCAGTCAATCAATCAATCAAATCTTTATTTATCCAGGTGAACACCATTGAGCAATGCTCATTTACAAGATGGACCTGGTAAGAACAGAATAAGTACAATACATTTATATACAATCAATTACATCACAGTATAATACATTTATATACATTACAATCAACTACATCAAAGTATAATACATTCATATACAGTACAATCAACCACGTCAAAGTATAATACATTTATATGCAGTACATTCAACCACGTCAAAGTATAATATATTTATAAACAATCAACCACGTCAACGTACAATACATTTATATACAATCAATCAAGAGTTTACAATAAATACCGTTCCAAGATAACTATAAACAGTGACACAGACAGGCTTGCAGCAGTTCAGAGCGTTCATAAGATACAGGCAACATGTACACAATAATATCTAGGTGAAGTTAGCATAGGTACAAGGTTGACTAATATTAGTGGATAGCAGACATAAATAACACATACATCGCCTGGACCAGGCCAGGACAACAAACACACACAAAACGCCTGGTCCAGGTCAGGACAACAAAGCTGTTTAGGGCAGGAGAGGAGATACTAGAAAGACTATAGAGAAGATGGAGGGAGGGAGGGAGAATGCAGAGGGTGGGAGGGAAAGTAGAACAGGTAATAGATGCGAGGAAAGGGAGATGGGAACCAAGTGGCCATGGCATGATAAGAGGAGCCAGTAAGGATTGATGAACACCTCAGACACAAAGGCTGACTAGGGATGTGGAAAGCAGGTACAGGGTTCCCTAACAGAATGGACATATAATGTCTTGAAGGTATCCAAACTGACAGGGATGCTCAATTTCAACGTTTTTTGTGGTTTATTCCACAGAGAGGGCAGCAAAAAGCTTATGGCCACTCTACCAAAGTGTGATTTAACCTTGGGCATATTTAGAGAAATAAATGAGTAACTTCTCAGTGCGTAGTTTCCTATCACGCTTAGCGGGAGACAGTCGGAAATGTATTGGGGAAGTTTTTTGGTGACAGTTCTGAATGTCCATAGTTCAGCATTTCTATTTCACCTGTACTGAAGGGAAGTCCACCCCATGGCTGCATACAGGGAACAATGATGAGTGGAAAGAGGAAGACCTGTTATAAACCTAAGTGCTCTATGATAAAGTGTGTGCAGTTTTGCAAGAGAAGAGAAGAGACGGGGCACTGACTATATAGGAAGTCTGCATAATCTACCAGAGAAGGAAATGTTGTTTGGACCAAATGCAGCTCAGCATCTCTGGTAAGAAAATGGTTAATTCTAAAGAAAAAGCCTAGCCTCTGCCTTAGTTTCTTCAGCAGATCATTGATGTGAGCAGTGAAAGAAAGTCTGTGGTCAAGCCACGCTCCCAAGTACTTAAATTTTGTAACAAATTCCAAGTTTTTGCCTAGAATTATGGTGATCTGAAGGATTGCTTCAGCACTAGCCGGGTTCAATGCATGAATAAAAGGAGAAAAGAGCACTGCTTTCATTATTTTGGCATTGAGTAGAAGCTTTTTGTTTAGAAGCTAACTCTGCAGCAGGTTAAATTTAGCTTGGAGTTCTCCACAGGCAGCTTCCGGCATCGGGCGGCTTAGGTAAAGTACCGTGTCGTCTGCGAACAAGTGGGTATTGGCCTTAGTAATGCTGTCACTGATGTTATGTCTCAACTGTCCCTGATTTTCAGGGACGTCCCTGATTTTGCCTCAAAATTTTACTCTGTCCCTCCTAAAGATTGTGTTTCCATGACCAATCAGTGGGGGTTGTAAGCACAAAATTATGTCAAACATTGACGTTACAGACTTGTTCTTCCTTAGAAAATGCATTTTACACTAAGCCCCTTATTCTACCAGCTTCCTAAGTGGATATCACCAATTTTGAAGATGTGTCCCTTATTTTGGTCCTTTGTCTCTGATTTTTTTAAGCCTTGTCCCTGATTTATGAGGCAGGAGGTTGAGAGGTATGAGCATGGGCTTTTTTCCATAAAGGAGGGAGGCTCCCCTGAGACAATGGTAAGTTGAAAAGATGAGTAATTGGAACAGCTAAAACATGACAGGCAATCTGTAGAAAATAGGGGTCTAGGAAGCAAGCACCAGCACTTTTCTTGATATCCAGCTGTAACAGAAGATCTTTAACCTCTTTCAGGGATGCAGGCTGGATGGAGAAGACTGAGTTAGGGGCAGGGGATTCATGATTTTGTAAGCCAAGCTGAGTGCGTAACGAACAAGCATGGTAGTTGTCAAATGCTACACCTGCAGTTGCAAAGTGGTTGTTAAAAGAATCCAGGATCTCCATCCTATCACAGATGGTAGTACTACCAGAATTAATCTTAGTTGGCAGGGAGTTTCCAGGCATATGCCCAGACAGGTCCTTGACTGTTTTCCAAAATTTAGAGGAGCTCTGGGCAGCAGAGTCAAGTTCAGTGTGATAAAATATGTCCTTTGCGTCTCTTACCATCTTAGTGCATAGGTTCTGTGCCCTCTTAAACTGGCACCAGTCTGAGTCGGACTTAGTTCTGCGTGCTTTTTTCCAGAGCTTATCTCTCACTAACATTGAGACCTTAAGTTCCGAGGAGAACCAACGACAGGCTTTATTCCTCATACAGACTTTTACCAGTGGGGCATACTTATTTAAAGCCCTAGACAATATTTCATAAAAGATGTCACATGCCATATTTACCGTATTTGCCAGGTAGAAATCCTGCCAGCACAGGGAATATTTCAGCTCATCAATGTAGGCAAACAGATCGAAGTTACATCTGGAGCTCTTAGTGGAAAACTTTGATGCAGATAGTGGCTTTTGTGCTGATCTTACCCCAGCAATGAAACAGTGATCGCTGATGTTGGAGAAAAAGGTACCAGCATGGGAGAATAGATGGAGTTTACTTACTAAGATAACATCCAGCAGGGTACTGTTACTAGGGTTCTTTTTGTTTCGGGTCCGTAGGTTCATTAGTAAGTTGCACCAGCCCAAGGATGTCACAAAAAGATTTAAGTGGTGTTGAGGCCTTGGATAGCCAATCAAAGTTGAGATCCCTCAGATAATAGTTTCAAGGGTCCCGTGCCCCAGTATGGTGCATAGATGCGTCAGAAACTGTAAACCAGTCCCTTCTATGACTGGAATGCATGGGGCAGACAAAATGGAGTTCAGGTCATAGGCCCCAGCAGCTATCCTGGGAAACCTTCAGTGAAAACAGCGTGCTCGGTGTGATGGTGTCACTTTTCTGACAGAGACTTCTGAGCAACTAAGAAACAAAGTGTAACCCCCCTGTTACCCGGGGTTACTAGACTCCCAGTAAGACCTAGTGGTAGGCAGGGATGGCAGCTTGTGAAACTCCAGTTAGATGGATTTCACACTGTCTCACTCTGTTCTCAGTCTCAGCTGAGACTGAGGGATGACATCACCATAGAACTAGCGCAGCTGCATGAGCCACATTGGAATCTGCAGAAGGGAGTTAGATTAGAATGTTGGGAGTTTTGAACAGTCATTGTGGGTAGTCTGTAGTTGGAGATTGTTGTGAGAGGAGCACAGCAGTTCTGTGCATAGGCTCTTGGAGCCTCAGCTCTGAAATAGAGCTACATTTAGGGAAGGGTGTGTGTTTCCGCCTAAAGAGAGACACAGTAAGCTGTTCTTTAAAGTGGTGGAGACCGCTGATATTGGTCTCTGTGCCCCATCCCTCAGGGGATGGGGCAGGAAGGGTTTGCTATTCCAGGGCAACCCTGCTACTGCTAGAGAAGAAGCTGGGCTTATTTTTCCAAGTGTGTGGGTACAGAAGATTTCGAGATTCGCCTGTGGGGCACCTGCAACCAGAGGGTGAGTTCTGCTCTTTCTAAAGGGCCCATGTTTCATCCTGAACTGTGTTAAAGTGTGGATTGGACTGCTGAAGTAGTGGGAGGCCTAGAGTAATAGGCTTAGCCAAAAGTAAAAGTATGTTCAAGTCCAGCACAAAGAGAAAGTCAAGACATGTAGAAGAGATGTGATATACGTCTACCCTGTAATCTACATTGCCAAGCTTTCAAAAGAGTTGTGTAGTGTCCAGAGAAATGGCCGGGTATGGATTTTGGGAGCTGGAGGTGGGAGACCCCCCATCTTTAGTAACCAGGTCCACCTCTATGGATTTGCTCTGTGGATTTCTACTTTGCCTCATGCACTTGGCCAGTGATGAGGGAAGTACCCAGATGTGGGATTGGAAGGAAAATTTCCTTTGGAGTCGAAGGCTCTAAGGTGGTTTGGGGAGCCACCAACAGAAAAACTGGTTCATTCCCATATGGACCGTGATCAAGTGGCCGGTTGGGGAGCAGGGCCATGGGGAAAACCCAAGTAGTGTACAAGTCTGGCTGTGTACCCAAAGCTGCATGCAAGTCTGGGCTGTGTGCCTGGTGGGTTCAGAGCCTGAGGGCTGGAATAGTGAAGAAGTGTTCTGTGTCTCTAATCTGCATTACCAGGAATGTAGCCCCGTGGGGGTCTGTCTATGCTTTGTTTGTTCAGCTTGGATGTGAATAAAAGCCACACTTTAGAATCCCATTCCTGGTTTTGGACATTACAATTATTGCTTCCTGTGTTCAGATTTACTTGGGTGCCCCTGTGCAGAGTAGCCAAACCTAGGCCCCCTGTGCCGAGTAACCTAGTCCTCCCCGAACCCAGTCCCCACCAGGTACTGCTGTCAGCTTCAACAGCATGCCACCTGTTGTTTTGCAAAAAGGCAGGGGTCCGGGGGTTACAAAAGTAATTAAAGAATGTGAGGGAGCTTGCAAGGAGGGGTTCCCACACTCAGACAATAAAGACAAGAGGCTATCATAAAACTTTAGGGATAGTTTTCAGAAGTACGATCATGAAGTGAGGATGTTGCTAGGTGGCAAAGGACAATTCAGCTTGGCAGAAGTATTCACACACATATACACACACACACACACACACACACACACACACACACTACCATGCACTCATGTCGGTGGGGAATACTGAACATGACTGTCACTATAGTGAGAGGTCTCATCCTACTACCTTGAGTATACAAACAAGAGAGTTTTAACCACAACCTCTCTCTCTCTCTCTGACTTCCTGCAACCTTTGAAGAGGACCTGGGTCTGTTTTGTGGTGAGTGTTCCCCAATAGAAAAGAGAACCCTGCTCCCATGACTAGTTTATTTTGGTGAAGAAAGAACAGCTTAGTGAAGACAGAGAAAGAGAGAAAGCAGCCAAAGCTTTCTTAAATCAAGGAGGTTATTTTCTAGACTACAGCTGCTGAGACAGAGAGAGAAAGAAAGCAGCCAAAGCTTCCTTAAATCAAGGAGGTTATTTTCTAGACTACACTGAATTGAAGTATTACTTTTTGGACCTGTGTAAGTAACTAGTATTGATTCTGTTTTGGGGGTTGACTTTTCTTAGTTTAAGTTTAATTTGCCAGAGAGGAACTGTAGCTGGGAGATATTTGCAGTCATTTGTGACTAGATCTGTTACTTAACCTCTGTGAAGTAGGTGTCTGAAAGAAAGGAAGGCACTCCCCTGGGTGGAGGGTCAGAGTTGTAGTTGATTGTTTCTGTAGTGCACAGGTTTACTCCCACCAACACGAGCGCATAACTTCCTTTATAGCAGGGGTTCTGACATCACTTCCCCAAAACTGCTAACAACATACACCTGTTCATATCCTTAAAGGCACAGCACACTGAATAGGGTGTAGAGACACTCACAAGCTTGCACACACTAAAACAAGAAAAAAAAAAGAAAAGCATCTGTAACAGGAAGGGACACAGACATGTGGGGAGTGGTGCAATGCACTGGCTGTGGAGCAGCAGTCTTCCAGGAGACATTCTGGAGACTGCGTTGCTGCCCTATTTGCAGGCACCTCTCTGCTCTGAGGGAGGAGGTTGTTCGTCTCCATGCTGACTTGGCAAGGATTCAGGAAACCTGCTGCCCCACCCAGGGACCACCCAGGCCACTGCCACTACCTCAGAGGTTGCCAAGAAAGAGGAGTGGTTGGACCACGGTGGGCTCAGGGAGGGTGAGAGTGGTGGAACAGTTGTGCCTCTCCACAATTCATTCATCACTCTGGTGGAGCATGGTTCCCCTATGGAGGTACCCATAGTGTAAAACAAGGAGGATGTTGAGAACCTCCACAATGGAGATCCACAGGAGGGTGGCACAGGACCCCACAGGGGAAGGAAACAACTCCTGGTGGGAGACTCACTTGTTAGGGGGATAGAACTGGGGGAAGGAGGGGAAAGGGAGGTAAGATGCCTGCCCAGCACCATGGCTTGGAAGGACAGGAAATGAATCCTCAGGATTATGGGAGCAGCTGCAAGGGGCAGTGAGCTGGATGTCATTGTCCACCTAGGGACAAATGACCTGGCTGAGAATGGGATCAGAGCAGTGCAACAGGAGTCCGTGGAGTTGGGGTGGGGCCTTAGACAAGTAGCACACATGGTAACTTTCTTGGCAGTGCTACCTGTCTATGGCATGGATAAGGCTAGGGTACTCCGCACCATGGGATTCAATGACTGGTTGAAAAATTGGTGCAGAGCTCAGGGATTTGGCTTCATTGGGAACTGGAGCTCCCTCTGGAGGGATGCAGGCCTATATAGGTGCGATGGTCTGCATCTATCCAGTAGGGGAACCAGAATCCTAGGTGATAGGTTTAACTGCTTCATTGGCAAGCATTTAAACTATCCAAGGGGGGAGGCACTCGAAAGAAGAACAGGAATCCTAGCCCCCTGCAAAAAATCAGAGTAGTTAGTGAAGTCAACGCCAAGATAGAGCAGTCAAAAGGGAGAAGGGCACGGGTAAATGGAGAAAAAGACAAAGGCAGTAAGGACAGGGATGGGCAAAAAGAAATAAAGCCATAAAAAATGGAGGCTAATGAGTACCAATGCCAATAGTCTAGGTAAAAAGCTCCCTGAAATGGTGGCCTTGATGGAAGAGGGATGCCTGGATATCATGGCAGTCACAGAAACATGGTACACAGAGAACCATGACTGGGATGTCAACATACCAGAGTACACAATCTACAGGAGGGACAGGGAGGGAAGAAGAGGAGGAGAAGGAGTAGCTCTCTATGTAAGGGAAGGGATCAAAGCAACAGAACTAAAGGGTAAACAGGGAGGATAGGAGGCACTGTGGGTCACCCTGGAGACTGGAAATGGCACCATAATCTGCACAGGGGTTGTATACAGACCCCTGTCTCGGGGAATGGACAAGGAAATGATAGAAGGCATCTTTGGGATGGCAGAAAAGGGAGATATTGCTGATGGGGGACCCGAATTTGCCAGATGTTAACTGGAGCACCCTTGCTGCAGCCACATCCAAGAGCAGGGTCAGTCTCAATGCCCTACAGGGGGCATGCTTCAGACAGCTAGTTTTGGAACCCACTTGGGAGGGACCAATCTTAGACCTGGTACTCTCAAACAGGGATGGAGAGAAGATCACTGATCTTGAAGTGGGTAGCCATCTGGGAACAAGCGACCACCAAACAATGTGGTTCACAATAAACTTAGCTGTAGAGTCAAGCCATACAAAAGTGAAGGTACTGGACTTCAGGAGGGCTGATTTTGTCAAAATGGGAGAGTGCCTCAGAAAAGCACTATGAAACAGTCAAGAAGGTGGGGTGGAGCAACAATGGGGAAACATCAAAACTGCCATCACAGAGGCAACAAGCCTTTGTGTGAAGCAAATAAACAAATCAAAATGAAAGAAAAAAACACTATGGTTCTCAAAAGAAGTGACGGGGAAGGTAAGGGAGAAAAAGACAGCATTCAGGAAGTAAACGGAAACACAGAAAGATCAGGACTGAGAACTGTACCAGTTAAAACAGAAGGAAGCGGGGAAGGCAGTCAGAATAGCAAAGGCCCAAACTGAAGAAAAGATAGCCAACTTGGTTAAGAAAGGGGATAAAACCTTTTATAGGTACATTAGGGAGCAAAGAAAGACTAAGGCAGGGATACTGAGGCTGAATAAAGAGGAAGGTGGTTGGGCAGAGAGTGACAGTGAAAAAGCAGGAATACTGAATGAATACTTCTGCTCAGTATTCACAATGGAAAAGCAGGGGGAGATACCTAATCCAGTCAATAGAAGCACTCTGGATAGGAGGGCTGATATTAGTCCTTTCACAGAAGAAAGGGTTCCGAAGGAACTTTTAAAACTGAAGGTGGATAAAGCAATGGGGCCTGATGGGATTCACCCCAGAATTCTAAAAGAACTAAGGGAAGAACTAGTAACACCACTGACTACCGTTTTTAATAAATCGTGGGAGGGTGGTGTGGTACCTGAGGTTGGAGGAGGGTGGATGTGATTCCCCTTCACAAAAGTGTGAGCAAGACAGAGGTAGGAAACTACAGACCTGTCAGTTTGACCTCAGTGGTACGGAAAATGATGGAATCACTTCTGAAACAAAGAATTATTGAGTTCCTAGAGGCCAGCGGGGCACAGGACCAAAAGCAGCATGGATTTACAGTAGGAAGGTCATGTCAGATGAATCTAATAGATTTCTTTGACTGGGTGACCAAAGTAATAGACCAGGAAGGGGCTGTGGATATGGCCTACCTAGACTTTAGCAAGGCATTCGACACAGTCCCGCACAAAAGATTGATAATCAAGTTAGCCAGCCTGGGAATGGGTCCCAGGGTGGTAGCCTGGGTAGCAAACTGGCTGTACAACAGGACACAGAAGGTAATAGTGAATGGAACACATTCCGAAGAAAGGGGTGTCACTAGTGGAGTACCTCAGGGCTCAGTACTAGGTCCAGTCCTCTTTAACATCTTTATAGGTGACATTGCAGAGGGTCTGGAAGGAAAGGTATGCCTCTTTGCAGATGACACAAAGATCTGTAACAGAGTTGATACACAAGGGGAAGGGTAGAAGGATGAGAAGGGACTCGGCAAGGTTGGAGGAATGGTCAGACATATGGCAACTTAGATTCAATGCAAGGAAGTGCAAAGTAATGCACCTGGGAAACAAGAACCCAGGAGAAGAGTACACAATAGCAGGGGAGGTACTAATAACAACATAAATGGAAAGGGACCTGGGGGTGGTCATATCAGATGATCTAAAGGTGGGTAAGCAATGTGAGAAGTCAGTAAGGAGAGCCAGGGGGATACTGGGATGCACAGGAAGGGGCATCACAAGTAGAACAAGGGAAGTGGTTATTCCTCTGTACAGACAGTTGGTGAGACCCCATCTGGAGTACTGTGTGCAGTTTGGAGACCTCATCTACGCAAGGACATAGACAGGATGGAAGCAGTCCAGAGGAGGGCAACTAAATAGTGCAGGGTCTGCATCAGAAACCATATGAAGAGAGACTGAGAGAGCTTAATATGTATACCCTTGATGAAAGGAGGGACAGGGGACATGATAGAAATGTTCAAGTGCCTCAAGGAATCAACAAAGTCCAGGAGGGTAGCATCTTTCAGAAAAAGAGATGTGTAAGAACAAGGGGGCACAATTTAAAGATGGGGGACGGTTCAGGGGTAATGTGAGGAAATTGTTTTTCACGGAGAGAGTGGTGGACGCATGGAACTGCCTTCCTGGAGAGGCTGTGGGGTCTAAAACAGTGGAGGAATTCAAACATGCATGGGACAGACATAAGGCAATTATAGTGGAGGGGTGGCAGGAAGTAGGCTGTTGGTTAACTAAAATCTGCAGCTTATCCAGTAGGTAGGGAAATGGGCAGACTGGGTGGGCCAAGTGGTCCTTATCTGCTGTCAAAGTCTATGTTTCTATGAAAACAGGAAGTTGTTGGCCCTCTGTACAGACAGTTGTTAAGACCACATTTGGAGTACTGTGTACAGTTCTGGAGACCCCATCTCCGCAAAGACATAAACAGGGTGGAGACTGTCCAACGGAGGGCAACCAAAATGGTGCAGGGTCTGCACCAGAAGACATATGAAGAAAGACTAAAGGAGCTTAAGATGTACAACCTCGAGGAAAGGAGGGAGAGGGGGGACATGATAGAAACTTTCAAATACCTCAAGGGAATCAACAAAGTCCAAGAGGGTAGCAGCTTTCAGAAAAAGAGATGTGCAAGAACAAGGGGGCACAATTTGAAGATAGAGGGAGGATGGCTCAGAGGTAATGTGATGAAGTATTTCTTCACATAGATGGTTGTAGATGCATGGAACTGCCTTCCTGAGGAGGTCATGGATTCAAAAACAGTGAGGGAATTCAAGAATGCATGGGACAGACATAAGGCAATTCTAGTGGAAGGGTAGGAAGAAGTAGGCTGTTGGTTAACTAAAATCTGCAGCTTAGCCATTAGGTAGGGAAATGGGTGGGCCAAGCGGTCATTATCTGCCATCAAATTCTATGTTTCTATGTTTCTGTGAATGTGTCTTTCAAGTTAGCTGGCAGGTAAATATAGATCCTAGTGTGAAACTAGCTTTTAGTTTATTCTGCAAGACATCTATCTGTTCAGACTGTTTTATTTTCCTTTCCTGTAAATGTATATAATTCTTTCTTTGCTGTACATATCCTGTTTGTAATATCTTGTAACATTATAAAGTAAAGACTATATTTTTACAGTACCAGTAGCTGAGCATCCTTATTGCATAGGCAATTTTAATACTTCTATGGGGCAAAGTGAAAATTCTCTGTTTAAAGTCCGCCATCTGAAATGCACTCTACCAAGTATTACTGTGTTTGACCTTCCAAGTCCCTGAGTAGGACAGAGGCATTTTTCTGGTGTAACCAGGTGGTGGCAGCAGAAGTGATTCAGACAAAATTCCCTAGAAGCGGATACAGTCCAAAGCAGTTTTTGTCACAAACATGTTAGCTCTACCTGGCAACAACAGAGGGAGACTGTTCCATTTTGAAAATAGAGTTTTCACTTTTGTCAACAAAGGGTAGAAGTTGGCATTATATAGAAACATAGAAACTGAAGGCAAATAAGGACTGCTAGGCTCATCCAGTCTGCCCATTACCCTACCTTTATCAGAGGCCGACAACCCTACTTGATCATCGGCTTTAGCCTCTCCTATACACCTCTAGGGTTCTCTTATGCCTATCCTTATGCATGTTTGAATCCCCCCACTGTGCTCACTCCTACCACCTCTTGAGCTAGGCTATTCCATGCATCCACCACCCTTTCCATGGAAAAAAAAAACTTCGTCACATTTCCTGTTATCCTGCTCCCTTCCAATCTCATATTGTGCCCCCTCATACTTGTACCTCTCCTATATTGAAAGATGTCACCAACTTGCACCTTGTTTATGCTCTTAAGATACTTGAAGGTCTCTAACATATCACCCCATTCCCGCCTCCCCTCCAGTGTATACATATTGAGGTCTTTCAGTCTCTTCTCATATGTCTTTTGGTGCAAGCCATGCACCGTCTTAGCCGTCCTGCTCTGAATCACTTCCACCCTGTCTATGTCCTTTTGAAGATATGGCCTCCAGAGTTGTACACAGTATTCCAGATGAGGCCTCACCAGTGTTTTGTATAGTGGCACCACCACCTCCCTTCTTCTGCTTATGATACCCTTTCCTATATACTCCAACATGCCACTGGCCCTTCCTTCAACCTTTGTACACTGCTTGGCCAACCTTAGGTCATCTGAGATAATAATCCCCAAATTCCTTTCTTCCTTGGTGACCATCAGCAGGCCCCCATCCTGTAGTTCTCCACGGGGTTTCTATGCCCCAGGTGCATGATTTTGCACTTCTTCACATTGAACCTCAGTTGCCACACTTCAGACCATTTCTCCAGCTTTCCTATGTCCCTCCTCATTTTTTCCACTCCATCTAGAATGTCTACGCTGCTGCAGACCTTGGTGTAATCCACAAAGAGGCAAACCTTCCCTTCCAGCCTTTCTGCAATGTTGCTAATGAAGACATTGAACAGGATTGGCCCCGGGAGTGATCCTTGAGGTACCCCATTAGTCACCCCCCCTTTGCTTGGATTAGATCCCATTTACTACTGCCCTCTGCTTCCTGTGCCCCAACCAGTTTCTAACCCAGTTCACCATCTAGTGGTCTATGCCCATGCTGCCCAACTTGTTTACCAGTCTTCTATGGGGAACAGTGTCAAATGCCTTGCTGAAATCAAGGTAGATAGCATCTACTGCTCCCCTGATCTACCTCCTTCATCACCCAGTCAATAAAAATCTATCAGATTTGTCTGCTATGACCTTCCTGCTGTGAATCCATGCTGCCTTGGATCTTGTGCTCCATTGGATTCCAAGTCTTCCACAGTTCTTTCCTTAAGCAGTGTCTCCATGATCTTTCCCACTATTGAGGTGAGGCTGACCAGCCTATAGCTCCCTGCATCCTCCCTGCTTCCATTTTTGTGAAGAGGGACTACATGTCCATGTACATGTACATGTCCATGTGCAGACAGTATGGCTTAGTGGCTAAAGGCACTGAACTGCAAGCCAGGAAACTTGGAGGCATGGAGACCTGGGTTTGAATCTCATCAACTCCTACTTGAGTATAGTGTGATCCTGAGCAAATCACTTAACTTTTAAAATGGTGCAGGGTCTGCACCAGAGGGCATACGAAGAGAGACTAAAGGAGCTTAATATGTATACCCTCGAGGAAAGGAGGGAGAGGGGAAACTTTCAAGTCCCTCAAGGGAATCAACAAAGTCCAAGAGGGTAACATCTTTCAGAAAAAGAGATGTGCAAGAACAAGGGGGCACAATTTGGAGATAGAGGGGGGACTGCTCAGAGGTAATGTGAGTAAATATTTTTTCACAGAGAGGGTTGTGGATGCATGGAACAGCCTTCCTGAGGAGATTGTGGAGTCAAAAACAGTGAGGGAATTCAAGAATGCATGGGACAGATATAAGGCAATTCTAGTGGGTGGTAGGAGGAAGTAGGCTGTTGGTTAACTAGGATCTGCAGCTTATCCATTATGTAGGGAAATGGGCAGACTAGGTGGGCCAAGCAGTCCTTATCTGCCATCAGATTCTATTTTCTATGTTTCTATGTCTTTGATCTTTTCATGGACTTTCACCACTGGGTATTTAAACCCTTCTGTTGTCCATTGAAAGGAGAGGGTACAGCATGTCTTAGGTACTTATGTTCACAGGATCAGAGTGGCAGCATTATTCTTTTGTGAGGTTGACTTTGTAGCCTGATGTAGCTCCAAATGCATTCAAAAGCTGTACCAGACAGGGGAGAGGTTCTTGTGGTTTTGTGACACAGACTAAGAGATTATCAGTGTACAGGTGACCTTAGCTATGGCCCCTCATACTTAACCCCCTGATCCCTTCAAATTGTTATATGTGCAGTGCCAGAGGTTCTAGAAACAGATCAAATAGCAGGGGTGATAGGGGGCAACCCTGGTGTGTTTCTCTGCCTAATTGGAACTGCTTGGATAACCATGCATTGCATTAGTCTGGACTGCTGCTGTTGGTCTCTGATATATGGCCTACACCCAGATTAAATATTTTCCTCCAAACCCCATGTTTCTCTTCATGTGCCAGAGGTGGTCTCACTCAATCCTATCAAATGTTTTTTTGTGTGTCAAGTAGAACTATCATTGGGTAGTCACTTGAATTTAGTCAGTCTCTGAGCAACACCTGAAGCAGTGTTTGAAGGTTAGCATGGGTTCCCCTTCCCCCTCATGGATAAGCCTGGAGAGTACCTTTACCAGTCAAGCTGTTTGTATTTTCACACAGGTTTCAAAATCAGCGTTCAGTAGAGAGATTGAGCTATAAGATGTCACCAAATCTGCTGCTTTATCCATTTTGGGTAGCACTGTTACTCTTACTTGTGAGCAGGATTCCAGCAGAATCCCACTCTTGAAAGTCACTGTTAGGGTATCATACAGTGGGCCTAGAATGGTGGGCACCAACCTCTTGTAGAAGTCTATTTAGAGGCTGTCTAGGCCTGGGGTTTTCCCAGCATTTAACTGCCCCAGGGACTTCAGAATCTTTTCTTTGGTGAAATCTACCTCTGGGGTCCTGACATCCTCCTCCTCCTCCTCCAGTTACTTAATGCCATCGAGAAAGAAATATTGGATCTCCCTATCCTTAAACACAGGGTTTCTATGACCTGCTGTATACAGCTGAGAGAAGTATGTGACTGTAACCAACCAGTTCCTGGGGTTACTAGAATCCTATCAATTGTAGATCAGGCAGAGAGCTGGGCCAGTGTCAAAGGGTTTAAATGGTTTATATTAAACAGTACATCACCATCTACTCAGATCTGCTGGGCAGGGGATGATGTCATGGAATTTAGAAACCTCACAGCAGCATAAGCCACACTGTGCTTGCAGCTGTTTTTGGGCTGTGAGTCAGTTTGAGGTCAGAGTTTGAAATGAGAGTTCTACAGCAAGTGATGCTCTACCTAGAGATCACTTGTCAGAGGGAAGGACCCTTATTTGTTGTTTTCTGCCATAGTAAAGTAACCAATGGCTGGTTTCCTGGGATGTGGTGACTACCAGATCCTGTGAAGCCCTGAGGGGGTGAAGATTTTTTACAGAAAAGATTAATGGACTGAAGGTTCAGTAAGTGATTTGGGGCAACCCCCAAAAGACTATAAGAGCTATCAGCACTGCCCAAACTGTTAGAGAGTGTGTGTACAATTTAGAGATATAGACTTTGTGTAAGATCTGTGGATCTCAAGTTTTTGTACAAGTGTCCTCAAGGGTACAAAATGCGTGCAAGTAAAATGTTCAAATGGGGTCAGCTGGTGCCTCATCAGACACAGGTACTCAGGACTCTGGCACAGCATTTGTGTAGTAGGATGTATCTTGTAGCCCCTGTGTGGCTAGGGAATCCTGTTTCCTAAAGAAATGGCAGAGAAAGTCTAGCTTGGCCAGAGTGAGCCATCCCCTCATTTCAGAGTTCAGTCACCTAGTGTTATTCTTTTGTAAGTCCATGGTACCCTGAAATAGGGCTGGACATCAGTGGAAAATGTTCTTTTGTAACTCCATAGTACCCTGCATAAGGCTGGACATCTGGGGAATGTTCATGAGAAGTCAGTTTTCCTGAAAGAGGTTGGAAATGTTTTGCCTGCTACAAAAAGTGCATCTGTAAGTTACTGTTACAAGCCCTGGGGGCACCACCATTTCTGTTAACACTTGTCAGGAATAAAAGCCATACAGTAACATCTGAAATTTCTAGTTGCGGACAATCCATCTTTGGTGACTTGGGTGATGTGTTTGGGGCCCCACATATAGAAGACACACCATAGCCCTGGCATCTCTCTCCCTGACCTGGGTAAAATAGAAATGTTGTTTTGTGCTCTACCCCCTGACCTCTGAGATGCCTGAGCTAGGTGTTTGCTCTAATGCCAGGGTGATGCCTATTTTCTGCCAACTTGTGGTTTGTTGTCTTGTCTGAGTAACAAGTAGGAGTTCAGCATTTCAAAACTGGGGGCTCATCCAGGGTTTGTGGAAGAGGAAAAAGTTTGCCACGCAGAGGGTATGTCTGTGGTCTTTCTGTTTGGTGGCACTGCATCATGCCAAAGGACCATTTTGTGGGGAAAAAGTTGCAATTTTGCCAAGAACAATGCCTGCTGCACAATGTACAGCTTGAGGGTGAACTACACTCTTTGAGTTAAACCCTCACACTCTGAGGGTTTAACACAAAAAAGTGCAAAGTCATGCATTTGGGAGCAAGAAACCCAAAGAATGGCTATTGGTTGGGGAGTACAGTTGTCCACTACAGAAGAGGAAAAAGATCTGGGGGTGCTTATAACAGGGAGCATGAACTACTCAGCACAGTGTAGGAAAGTAGTGGCCAAAGCCAACAAGATGTTAGGGTGTATAGCAAGAGGGATCACTTCCAGGTGTGGGGAGGTCATCCTGCCACTGTACTGGTCACTAATGAGGCCACATCTGGAGTACTGTGTGCAGTACTGGTGCCCCTACTTGAAGAAGGATGTCAAATTGCTAGAAGGGGTTCAATGCAGAGCAACCAGGATGATCTTTGGACTGGAGGACAAACCCTACAAGGAGAGACCGAGGGTACTCAGCATGTACTCCCTGGAGGATCAGAGGGATGGGGGACATGATAGATACCTTCAAATATATAAAAGGCATAAATAAGGTTGGCACAGTGAACGTTCTTAAGCAGATGGAGGGCAGAGACACTAGAGGGCACAGTCTGAGGCTGGAGGGAGGCAGATTCAGGAGGGAAATGAGAAGGCATTGCTTTGCAGAAAGAGTGGCAACAGGGTGGAATTCTGTGCCAGGAGAGGTGGTGTTCTTAACATCAATGGGCAGTTTTAAGAGGGAATGGGACAGAGTCATGGGGAAGTTTATTATTTACTATTTATTTATTTGTTTTTGGATTACAATGCCTTTGAGCCAGAGGCTCTATAACAGTGGTTCCACGCTGATAGAAAATAAAATAATATATAACATTAAGCAATATAAAAAAAAACTTTACAACCAGGATGTTTCAATGACAAAGGTCACAAGGTTCTGACAGGTACTATAGGTTAGGCAATAAAAGTACATGTAAGATTGAGTAAAAAATAGGTAAAACATAGTGCAGCCAACAATGGCCTTGTTGTTAGAGACAAGAGCGAGAAAAAGGATGGGAGAGAGGGATGGTGGGGGTCCAGCAAGTTAGGACAGGAAGTGGGGGTAGGGGATGTGAGAAAGGACAGAACTAGTGTGGCATAGGAAGTGGAAGGGGAGAAGGAGCACTGGGGAGGACCACAGCTGGCATTGTTGATGGAGAATGAGAGAGGGAAAGGATGGGGGGGGGGGACAAAAAGAGACTAGATAGTAGGTGTGTGTGAAGGTGTACAGGAGACAGGTCAGTGGTTGCAAGAGGTGGGGAGGTAGGTGGTGGTGAGTGGCAGAGGGGGAAGGGTTCAATGGGAGAGGTGGGGGTGCTGGTGCAGTAGCAAAGAAGGAGTGGTAGGGGCACAGAGAAATAGAGAAATAGAGGGTGGCCTTAGGCTTCAGAGGCACATGGTTGAGATTTCCCCAAGAATGGACAAACACATCTGTTAAGTGTAGTAAGAGGTAGGCGGAGTTTGCTCAAAAAGTGCTGGAAACAGTAAAGTCGAGCTTCTCCAGGTAAAACAGCGAAAGTAATCGTTCTGGTAGCTACTGCAGTGTGTTGCTGTGCTGATCGTCAGGTGGACTGCATCGGTAACAGGAGCAAGTGCCTTCGACTAGTTTGCAGGCAGCATCCATAAAAGTGAAGCAAGTAACTTTAGTAAATACCCTCAAAACTGTGATGAAAAGCGTAAAAGTTTCTGGGCAGTGTTTGAGCAAGTAAACCAAGTGCTGATAGAGTAAACCAAGTATTTGTGTAAGGAAACAGAGAGAGCAGAACAGTGTGAATGTGGTATGTGATACAGTGGAAAATGCAGCAACCATGTTGGGGCAGTGGCAAACAAAAAAAATAACAGCAATGCAGTGAAACAAAACGCAGGTCACTCAGTAACATGGGCAGGATAAGGAAAGACTTTTAAAGCAATAAAAGACTGTGACAATTTGTAACAGCGATTTTTTTCTGGCTGTTTGGCAGAGAGTTAAACATGGCATGTGGAGGCAAACCCTATCCTTTGCATGTTAAAACATGGGTGGCACAGAAACAACATGAACTGAGAAAGTTTGAAGAGGAGTATGGCTGTATAGGAGCTCCCCTCGACATAGCACTCTCTGGATATCCAGTTAGTGTGTGTACAGTATGTAAGTTGGATGAGATGCAATAGCTGTTCCCCACTGCCAGAAGTGCAAAAAGAATTTTGGCATATGTATGGCTAGTGGCCCTCCAAAAGGGACTGTACCATGTGTCCAGCTGGCCCCTATGTGGATCCTCAGAGCAGAGCAGAGCTGTGAAAGACAGGTTGGCACACAGTGTGAGCAGGAGGAAGCAGAAGATTTTCTGCAGGAATTTTTTCTAAATGTGGCTGAATGCAATGTGCAACAGGTGCAAGCAGCATGTAGCCCCTTGGCTGAGGAAGAGGCTGAGAGGGGTTTGGCAGTGGCAGATTTCTAACCTGTGGATCCTTGGGCAGGGGGCCTGAGTCTCAGTGTGCTCGGGGAAGATGAGGAGCTGGAGGAGCTCATCACATGAGAGGCCCATGCCTCCATCAGCAGTGACAAATGGGTGTTCGCAGGGATTGAGACAGTAACTGGCTCCTGGGTGGCCCATATGGAAGCACTGAAGGAGGTGGAAGTGTCTGATGGTGAGACTGGGCAATTGGATGCAGCAACAGTAGAACTTTTGGAACCCTCAACAGAAGGGAGGGGATCCAATGTGCAAGTGGTGGAGGAGGACACAGGTATGGACTGCCTTTTACCTGTGTGAAACAAAGATGTGTGGTTGCATCAGACCTAGCCACCACCAAGTCAGGCTGAGAGCCTGCGTCTGCCAAAGAGCAGCAAAGAGGAAAGAATGATTCGGAGGAGAGCTGAGAAGGAGTTTGGAGTCAAATATATATTTATGCCAAGATGTAAGTGGGAGAAAATTGAGGATCATAGATAGCAATGGTTGTTAGAGTAAGCCAGGGCATCTACAAGTGAACTTTGGTGCTGGATGAAAGGACTTAAACCATCTATCAGAGAAAATGTTTGCCAAGATAAAGTCAAGTCTTGGAAGGTGGGTCGCACCCTCCACCTGGACTCAGTAATAATAACTGATTATGAAGACAAAGAGACAGCGTACTCATTAAAGATGTCTCATCCAGATAGGACAATCCTTCATGATCCTCCTCCCTGGTGGTACAACCCTTGAAAGTGCCTGGACGAGCCAGCTATGAACAAGATCCATGGTTGGTGGGCCACCCAATCAGCAGGCAATCAGCTGAAGAAAGAAGATCTGGAAGGTCAAAGTACATCGTCCCCCCCTGGGAGCAACAAGGGAGGTCTTAGCTGCAGTTTTCTTCTTTGGTCAGCAGAAATCAGATCCAGAGGTGTCATGGAGGAATTTGATCTGAAAACCTGTTTTCAGCCTGAGGAGAGAAGAGGTCCAGAACATGTGAGACTGGTGATACAGAACAGTCAGCCTGCGCATCAGACATGGTAGGGCAAGGTTTCTCTTATTTTTCTGTTTGTAGGACTTTCCTTTAAAGTGTAATGCCATACCACCTTTGTCCAGTGGACATCTGGTCTGGACATTTCCAGTAGGCCTTGTGCCTGCTTACAGGAACCATTCTGGGACTGGCTTCGGCCATCATCCATAAAAACATTTTTTGTGTGTGAGTGCCTTGTACACTCAGGACATTACATCATTAGAAGGACATTTTAGGCCCCCCCCAAAATGTTTTGTATGTATTATTTTTGTACTTTTATACTGTCTTTTGTAGAATAAACGTTTTTGGGATTGTATTGTATTTGTTGGTGGGAGGTTTGTTGCTGTTGTTTCCTTGCAGGTTTTCTTTTACAGGTGCGCCTGGAAAAAGAAAAGAAGAAAAGAAAAGGATTTGGGGTTCAACCTGAGCCTGGTGTTTTCCTAGTCTTTTAAAGTGTTTTAAAGTGCGATTTAGAAATGTTTAAGCATTTTTTAATTACAGGTGTAACATGTAGTACTGGGTTTGGGAAATGCATAGCCAGGTCATATGTATGTTCCTAAAGCAATGTATAAGGTGAAATGTTTAAAGATATAGGATGCCCCTTGGGTAGTGTAGTGGTTAGATAGCTTTTCCCTAGTGGGCTAGGGTGTGGATAGGCTGGTGGCTCTGACCCAGGTATGGGGTGATCAGTTCTGTCCTGGCAGGAGTGCTTTAGGTTGTTCCTTTGGGACACTGTGGTGAGGTCCCTAAGCTAGTTTATCAGTAGGTGGCAGAAGTTTGCTTCAGCATGCCTCCATGTTCCCTGGTGCAACCTGCCTACATCGTCATAGGTGGGGGAGGGCCTGGCCACCCAGCCTCATAGGGCGCCCAGGGATTGGATAGCCTGTATTGCAGTCCAAAGCCTTTGCTGCAGACGGCAAGGTTGTCTGGTGGTGATGAGTGTAACTGATCACTTCCTGGGGTTACTAGAATCCCATCAGTTTTAGATCAGGCAGACAGCTGAGGCAGTGCCAGAGGGTTTAAATGCTATCTCTAAAACATTACATCACCATATATTCAGCTCTGCTGGGCACAGAATGCTGTCATGGAATTTAGAACCCTCGCAGCAGCATAAGCCACACTGGGCTTGCAGCTGTTTTTGAGTTGTCAGTCAGTTTGAAGGCAGAGTTTGAGCTGAGAGTTCTATGGCAAATGGTACTCTGCTCAAAGATCACTTGTCAGAGGGAAGGACCCTCATTTGTTTTCTGCCATGGTAAAGTAACCAACGGCTGTCTTCCTGGGAAGTGCTGGCAACCAGATCCTGTGAAGCCCTGAGGGGGTGAAGATTTTTCACAGAAAAGAGGAATGGAACTGAAGGTTCAGTAAGTGATTTGGGGGAACCCCAATAGATTGTAAGAGCTATCAGCACTGCCCAAACTGTTAGAGACTGTGTGTGTACAATTTAGAGATATAGATTTTGTGTGAGAACTGTGGTTTTCAAGTTTCTGAACAAGTTAGGGGCACAACATGTGTGCAAGTAAAATGTTCAAATGGAGCTGGCTGGTGTGTTGTCAGATACAGGTACTCAGGACTCTGGCGCAATGTGCAGTAGGATGTCTCTTGTAGCCCCTGTGTGGCTAGGGAATCCTGTTTCCTACAGTAATGGCAGAGAAAGTCTAGGCAGAGTGAGCTGCCCCCTTATTCCAGAGTTCAAGCAGATCTAACTGGTTACCCAGAGGAATGGTTTTAGGTGTTAACTTCCATCACCTAGTGGTGTTCTTTCGTATGTCCATGGTACCCTGAAATAGGGCTGGACATCAGTGGAAAATGTTCTTTTGTAAGTCCATTTTACCCTGCATAGGGCTGGACATCAGTGGAAAATGTTATTTCGCAAGTCCATGTACCCTGCATAGGGCTGGACATCTGAGGCATTGTTCGTGAGAAGTCAGTTTGCCTGCAAGAGGTTGGAAATGTTTTGCCTGCCACAAAAAGTGCCATCTGTAATTTACAGTAACAAGCCCTGGGGGCACCACCATTTCTGTTAAAACCTGGCAGGAATATATACAGTAACATCCCAAATTTCTAGTTGTGGACAATCCATCTTTGAGTGACTTTTGTGATGTTTTTGGGTCCCTACAGACAGGAGACACACTATAGCCCTGGCACCTCTCTCCCCGATCTGGGTAAAATAGAAATATTGTTTTGTGCTCTACCCCCATCCTCTGAGATGCCCAAGCCAGGTGTTTGCCCTAATGCTAGGGGTGATGCCTATTTTCTGCCAACTTGTGGTTTGTTGCCTTGCCTGAGTAACAAGTAGTGGGGTCATGTTACATTGCAAACTCCTCATTTACGTTTTCCTGTACTCTCAACATTTCTCCCTTCTCATGTTTAATACCTTCTGTGTGCCTCTGTATCCTCTCCTGCTTTAGCCAATATGCCAACAGTTTGCCACACTTGTTCCTGCTGTCATAAAACTTTGCTTTTTGATAACCTAGTGCTCTTTCTATAGCTATGGTGTTCAACTCATTGTATTCCACCCTGAGCTGTACCAGTTTGCGATAATCTTCCTGCTGTCTAGTACTCCTGAAGCTCCTTTCTACCTGTTTGATTTGTCTTTCTATTTTGTCTAACTGCTCTTTGCTTGCATAAGCTATTGCTCTTTTCCTAATAAATGCCTTTAGGGAGTCCAGTCCACTCCAGTATTCTCCACAGACCCTTTATTATCACTACAGTATTTTATGATGTCCTTATGCAGTTGTTCCAGAAATTAATTCCTCGTCAGTAAGATAGGGTCCATCTGCTAGACTCTCTTATTTGTTATTTCTGTATGGTCTACCATCCACCCCAGCTTCAGAGAAGCATGGTTGGAAATTATAATTGGGAGGTATTTGCATTGAAAGACTTCCGGTAGCACACCTCCAGATATCAAAAGCCTGTCAGTCCTCATGTGGGACTGATGTACTGGCAAGTAGAATGAGTAATCTTGTATGGACGAGTGCTTTGCTCACCAGACATCATACAGGCCTACATCTCCTAGCTGTAATTTTAACAAATTGATTGCCTTTTGAATTTGGTAAAGGTGGGTAGCGGATCTGTCCAGTCACTCATCCAGTATTAAGTTGAGATCACCTCACCATGGTATCTTCCCTTGTGTCTGTCTCTGCTGTAACAGTATGTCCTGAAAGAAGGCCATGTAATTATGGTTAGGGCCATATATATTACAGGGACACTGTCAACTCCATTAGGCCTCAAAGTGTCCCTAGTTTAAAAAACACATTTTATGATTGTTCACCTTGTATAGAGACTATTAATTTAGTTGTTAGTTTTATTTAGAGCCCTTTTTTCTTTTAAAAAGTGAAAAACTGACTGCCCACCATACTGGTGTTACCACACCAAAACATGTTTGTTTGCATTTCTTGACCAGCTCCCATTGCATTTTTCCTGGACTCAGGAGCACTCCCGACACAATCTAGCAACTCATTATGTAGTGGGAGTAGAGGAGAGGAGACTATTGTATCACAAGTGGCTGTACTGTTTTCGGGTGTTCCTAATGTTCAGGAAGTGGGCACCAATAGTTCAATGATTTCAAACAAAACAAAGCTAGGCATAGCTATACATTACCATCCATTTCGGTTCTAATAAGCAAGGAGGCAGATAAAACAACCAGCAACATCAACGAATTTTAGAAAAAGTAAGCAATCATAAAATGTGGGGTTTTACTTAAAAAGTATGCAATGCAAAAAAAGGTTGACAGTGTCCCTTTAAGCAAAACCTCCAGTTTGTTAAAAGGGTACCCTTCACCATGACCCAAAACCTCAATGGGTGAGAGCATGCGCTCGTTTGTTGAAAGGGTAGTTTTTGTTTCCTTTTTTCCATAAGGAGTTTTTGGCCCCCTAGAGCCCTGGCTGGGGCTATGGTCCTCTGAACGGAGGTACTCTCTCTCCAGTTACGCTGCTTCCGTGCTAGGCAGCCCTGGTAATTCCCCCTTAAATTGCACCCTGTCGCGGGGCTGGGAGGAGGTTGCTGGCTCCTCTCCCCTCCCAGAGACCTAATCCAGAATCCAGGAACTGCTCCCTGAAGCAGCAGACCATTATCAAGCCCTGCTAGGCTCGATTTTCCTCCATTTTCACCCATCCCCCTTCCCTTTCTGATGTAGAGACATCGGATCAAGCCTCCTGACCCATACTGCCCTCCAGCCACTGCTAGAGGGCAGTCAGCAAGCGAGACGACAAGGCTCCCTTCCCCCAAGAGAGGAGAACAGTCCTCCAGATACTCAATCCTCTCTTCCCCCTGCCAACCCCTGGTTGCCCGGGCTCGTTCCTGAACCTGGGTCACCAGCATAGTGCGAGGTGTGCCAACCAGCGCCTCAACCTCCAGTGCCACCGGGCCCGAAAGGGTAGATTTATATGTATTTAGGTCACTATCCCTCATGTGTGGGATGTGAAAGAGGCACAGTAGACCTGCCCTACCCACTCCCTATGTACTTCGATGTTCTCCATATCAATAAGGTGCATCTCTTGAAAGTACTTTATGTCTGTACTTTGTTTTTTTTCAGGTAGGCTAACACCTTTTTATGTTTTATGGGATGATTCATTCCTTTGTGTTCCTAGTTATTAAATTTATAACATCACCCATTGTTTAATAATGATCCAAGGGCAGCAGATTTATTCACTTGCTTTAAACCCTTTATGCTCCTTTGTCCCAGACAGCTGGTGCAGGGCTGGGTAAGGGACAAGCAGGCAGTGGTTAGCAAACCCAGCAGTCGTGAATTAGAGGACTGCAAACAAAATGTGGATGAGGACTTTTAAAAGCAGGTTAGTTATTACCGAAATGTGTTTTTATAACTGAGTTATGGGTGTATTACTTGTGGGATGGGGTGGGTATTTATTAAGATGGCTGCAAATGTTTGTTATTGGGTTAGGGCAAGTAGTGGGTAATTAAGCAATAAACCATGACAGGGCATGGGTTATGCTGGGATTTACCGATGTCTGGTGTGGTTCGGTCACGAGGGTGCAGGCTGAGTGACCAAACCACACCAGAAGTTTGTAAATCCCAGCATAACCCACTCTCTGGAGTGTTTTTTTGTTCTCCTTCACTTTTTGTAAAAAAAGATGAAAGAAAAATACAGTTTTTTTCACACTTTAAACAATTTTTTTTTAATTTATTGTTGCACTAGAAAAATAGTCCCCTATTGGTAGGTACAATAATCCACCCCCTTCCCTCCATAACTGAGATATGATGTTTTCATACAGAGAGAGCAAAAACACAAGTTAAGTTTCCATACGAAATTACAGGAAAATTTCCCATGGAGTTACAGGTAGTCTGTCTATGAGCACTGCGACGTCTGTGACAGACACTACGAGCAGATGGCAGACTGACAGACCAACAGTACATGGCGAGGGAGGTGCTGTGTACCTGGAGCTGGACTGGGAGCTGAGTTTTTGTTATATGATTTTAACTTTTTGCTAACGACCTGAGAAATTGGAGTGCACGAGTATCTTGTACTGTGATAGCTGGCTGCATCACAATGGAGGCGGGACAGAAGGGAGTCAGTGTAAAGAGACTGTTTTTTTTGTTTTTTTGAGTGACTGTGTGGTGGGAGTTCTGAGGGGCACTTGAGGTTGCTGTTGCCGTACTTAATGGTCTACTTCTGGGATAAGGTTGCCTGTTGAGGTGTTCCATTTCTTTTTAGTGCTTCCTACTGGAAAGGGAGTGTTTTTTTTTTTTGTAATGGGGGACATGAGGCATTTATTGTGAATAATCCTACAGTTTACTATGGGTATGCCAGCTGTGATGGATCGGGGAGTCGAGCGGACAATGGAAAAAATACCGGTGAGCCATGTGGAAGTGGTTACGGGAGGAAAGACTTTAAAAACACTGTTTTCGGCCCCTGATTTTGGTTTTTAGACTGTTTTGCACAGTTCTGTTTGTTTATTTGGAATGTTGCAGCACCGTGCTTTAGCGTCTTACCTGACGGCTTAGTGGGGAGTCAAAGCTGTTCAGGGGAGGGAGGTCAGAGTGATTTTCAAGGGGTAGTGCTGATGTAGCTGACTGGCATCTTTTGCATGGGTAATGCTAGGATTTACCATGCTTGAAAGGTGCCAGTCGGCCAGTGTTGAACTTCAGGAAGGCCAGCTTCGGGAGGATGGGGAGGTAGTTAAAGGGTTTCTAGCCAGAATCCAAACTAATATGGACACTGACCAGAAGCGGGAGGTCATAAAACTGGGGATTGAGGAGGCAACCAAAACCTGCATCAGGGTCCAGAGTAAGAGAGCTAGGACCAAGAAACCCAGCTGGTTGAGCAAAGGGGTCATGGGGAAAGTAAGAAATAAATGAACCACCTTTAGGAGGTTCAAACAAACAGGTATAGGGGAGGACAGAGAGAGAGAGAATTACCTGAAGGAATCGAAGGAGGTGACGAAGACAATAAGGGCAGCCAAGGCGTCTAAGGAGCTCAGGCTGGCACAAGGCATCAAGAAGGGGGCGAAGGAATTCTTCAGGCACATCAGGGAGAAAAGGAGTTGTAGGGATCAAATGGTAAGGATTAAGAGGGATGGGGTGGGTGGAAACGGGCAGAGCAGGCAGAAGTGCTTAATGAATACCGCTGCTCAGTGTTTACTGAGGAGAAAGGAGGGGCGTTACCAATGGGGGGGTGAGAAGTCAGACTCGGTGGGGGGGGGAGAGGTGACAGATGGGGGAATCACAGAGGGCAGGGTACTGGAGGGCCTGAGGGCACTGAGGGTGGACAAGGTGCCAGGGCTGGATGACATTCACCCCAGGGTACTGAGAGTGCTGGCAGAAATCCTGGCGGGACCCTTGGCAGACCTGTTTAATGCTTCCCCTGGTCTCAGAAAGTGTACATCAGTGCTGGAGGATGACTCATGTGGTACCCCTACACAAGAGTGGTCCCAAAGCTGAACTGGAAAACTACAGGCCGGTAAGCCTCACATCCATCATGGGAAAACTGATGGAGACAATCCTGAAGGAGAGGCTGGTGTCCCTTCTGGAGACCAACGGGCTGCAGGATGTTAGGCAGCATGGGTTTGTCACAGGCAGATCCTGTCAGACCAACCTGGTGGATTAATATGGCTAGGTAACTATGCAGTTGGACAAGTGCCATGCAGTGGATGTCCTGTTTCTGGACTTTAGTAAGGCATTCGACTTGGTGCCACATGGGAGGCTGGTTAGTAAGCTGGCAGGTACAGATGCAGGGGTGAAAATGGTGGGATGGGTAGTAAACTGGTTATAAGGAAGGCAGCAGAAGGTGGTGGTGGGAGGGGAAGGGAGCTCTCATCTCCGAGGGTTGTGACAAGTGGAGTACTGCAGGGCTCAGTGCTGGGACTGGTGTTGCTTGGGTTGTTCATATCAGACATCTCAATGGGCATCAAGAGCAAGATCAGTTTGTTTACAGACGACACCAAGATAGGAGTAATAGTGGATGACCTAGGAGGGTGGCATGGGTTGCAGGATGATCTGTCAAAATTGGAGACCCGGTCGGACACCTGGCAGTTGGGGTTCAATGCCAAAAAGTGCAAGGTTCTACATTTCAGGGCAAAAAAACAAGAAGTTACCAGCTGGGGGTTGGGGGGTTCAGCTAGCTGTGACAGAGGAGGAGAAGGAACTGGGGGTGATTATAATGGGCTCAATCAACAACTCAGCACAATGCAGGAAGGCAGCTGCAAAGGCCAACAAAATGCTGACTTGTATCACCTCGGGTATATCTTCAAGGAGAGGGGAGATGATCCTGCCGTTGTATAGGTCACAGGTTAGGCCACACCTGGAGTACTGCATGCAGTACTGGTGCCCATACCTAAAGAGGGACATTAAATTACTGGAGAGGTCTAGCACAGGGCAACAAAGATGATCCAGAGACTAGGGGACATACCCTGCGTGAGCAGGCTGAGGGAGTTGAACATGTACTCACTGGAGGAGAGGAGAGACAGAGGGGATATGATTGAAACCTTCAAGTACATGAAGGGAATAAACAAGACTGGCACGGAGGGACTATTCAAGTTAAGAGAGGGCAGGGACACTCGAGGGCACAATCTCAGATTGGAGGGGGAAGTTCGGGAGGGAAATGAGAAGACACTTTTTCATGGAGAGAGAGTGGTGTCTGGGTGGAACGCGTTGCCTGCGGAAGTGGTATCCTGTAGAACAGTGCACTGCTTCAAAAGGGGATGGGATAGGGTAAGAGGGAGGGTCAGGGGAAGGGAGGGAAGGGCAGGTGCAGTATAAGGGTTGCTAGTTGCACACTCGAGCAGACTCGATAGACCATAGGGCCTTTATCTGCTGGCAAATTCGTATGTTCGTATATAGAGTAATGCATGGAGAGGGGTGGGTAACAAAGGTGTTTTTTACACACTGAAAGTGTATGATGCAATTTAAACCATGAGAGTGAAACTCAAGAGGTTTAACTAGGCATCACACACTGAGGGTGTATAATTGAAAGAAGTCGGCCCCCCTTCCCGTATCTTAATTTTTAAATTAATGCTCTCTACCATAAAACTTTGTTAGGAATCAAGGACTGAGAATTATAATACCAGGAAAAAAAATACTGAAATGATATAGAGGATCAGTATTGCAACTGTTATGATTTTGAGGTAGAGCAGTTTAGCACTGCAGGAATAAACTAATTTGAAAGGATATGATTTGATGTTTATTTCTTTTGAAAACAAAAAAGATTCCATTGTAGATTCCAGTATTTGGTCTTGGCTGGCAGAACTGTCTGTTGGTCTGGTATCAGTTAGGTTTTCACGCTGAGCACGGTAATGCTGAGAGGAGGACGAAATGCTCAAGACTGGTTTTACAAGGCAGTGCAGTAGTTGCATGCTTGCTATTATTCAGAGTAATGCAAAATGGCAAGTTATAAAACAATTTTCTGGTAAGCAATAATTATATTAATGTAATCACATATTTAGTAAAGAAGTACAACACAGATAGTCAGATGCAGATCTTGATTGGCATTCTGTGATAAAAGGTACTAACAGTTGAGCAATGCATGGTGAGCCCAGGCTGTGTAGGGCTCTAAAGGCAAACAACAGTAATTTAATGCAATTGCACCAGCTAATGCAGAGCCAATACAAATCTTTCACAACTGGAGAAATGTGCTCCCTATGACCTACCCAGATTAGCAGTCTCTTCATATGTCTTCTGGTGCAGACCCTGCACCATTTTAGTTGCCCTCCTCTGGACAGCTTCCATCCTGTCTATGTCCTTGCGGAGACTGGGTCTCCAGAACTGCATGCAGTACTCCAGATGGGGTCTCACCAGCTGTCTGTACAGAGGGATAACAACGTCCTGTTTTCTACTGGTGATGTCTCTCCCTATGTATCCCACTATCCCCCTAGCCCTCCTTACTGCCCTATCACATTGCTTGCCTACCTTTAAGTCATCTGATATGACTACCCTCAGGTCCCTTTCCATTTTTGTTGTTGTTAGTATCTCACCCTCCATTGTGTACTCTTCCCTGGGTTTTTGTTTCCCAGGTGCATTACCTTGCACTTCTTAGCATTGAATCTAAGCTGCCATACATTTGACCATTCCTCTAACCTTGCCAAGTCCCTTCTCATCCTTTCCACCCCACCTTGTGCATCAACTCTGTTGCAGATCTTTGTATCATCTGCAAAGAGACATACTTTTCCTTCCAGTCCCTCTGCAATGTCGCTTATAAAGACATTGAAGAGGACTTGTCCTAATACTGAACCCTGTGGTACCCCACTAGTAACCCTCCTTTCTTCAGCATGGACTCCATTTACTATTAACATCTGTGTCCTATTCTCCAGCCAATTCTTTACCCAGGCTATCATCTTGGGACCCACTCCCAGGCTGGCTAACTTGTATATTAATCTTTTGTGTGGGACTGTGTCAAATGCCTTGCTAAAGTCTAGGTAGACCATGTCCACAGCCTCTCCCTGATCTACTACTTTGGTCACCCAGTCAAAGAAATCTATTAGATTTGTCTGGCATGACCTTTCCGTAGTGAATCCATGCTGACTTGGGTCCTGTGCCCCTCTGGCTTCTAGGTACTCGACAATTCTTTCCTTCAGAAGTGATTCCATCATTTTCCCTATCACTGAGGTTAAACTAACAGGTCTGTAGTTTCCTGCTTCTGCCCTGCTCCCACTTTTGTGAAGGGAATCACATCTGCCCTCCTCCAGTCCCTCATGTACCACCCCATCCTCCCAATGATTGTTAAAGAGTATAGTCAGTGGTGTCACTAGTTCTACCCTAGTTCTTTTAGAATTCTGGGATGAATCCCATCATGCCCCATTGCTTTGTCCACCTTCAGTTTTAAGAGTTCTTTCAGAACCCTTTCTTCTGTAAATGGGCTGGTATCAACTTCTGTATCCAGAGTGTTTCTATTGTTTGTTTTAGGTACCTCACCCTCTTCATTTGTAAATACTGAGCAAAAATATTTGTTTAGTATCTCTGCATTTTCTCTGCCCACCCCCTTCCCTTTATTAAGCTTCACTATCCCTCCTTAGGTCTTCCTTCACTCCCTGATGTACCTAAAAAAGGTTTTATTCCCCTATTCCCCTTCTTAACTGAGTTAGCTATCTTTTCCTCGGTTCGGGCCTTTGCTGTTCTGACTGCCTTCCCAGCTTCCTTTTGCTTTAACTGATACAATTCTCTGTCCTGCTCCTTCTATGATTCCTTGTACTTTCTGAATGCTTTCTTTTTCTCTTGAACCTTCACTGTCACCTCCTTTGAGAACCATAATGGTTTCTTACATCGTTTTGTTTTGTTTATTTGCTTCACACAAAGGCTTGTTACCTTTGTGATGGCAGTTTTTATTATTCCCCGTTGTTCTTCCACCCCTCCTTCCTGTCCATTTGCTAGTGCATTCCTTAGACACTCACCCATTTTGGCAAAGTCAGCCCTCCTGAAGTCCAGTACTTTTGCCTTTGTATGACTTGACTCTATTGCTGTGTTTCTTGTGAAGCATGCTGTTTGATGGCCGCTAGTTCCCAGATGGCTACCCACTTCTGCATCTGTGATCCTCTCTCCATCTCCATTTGAGAGAACCAGGTCTAAGATTGCTCCCTCTCGAGTGGGTTCCAATACTAGTTGTCTAAGGCATGCTCCCTGTAGGGCATCTAGAATAACCCCACTCTTACGCGTGGCTGCTACAACTGCACTCCAGTTAACATTTAGCATATTCAGATCATCCATCAGCAATATCTCCCCTTTTTCTGCCTTTCTAAGTATACTTTTTATAATTTCCTTGTCCATTTCGTCCCCCTGAGAGGGGGGTCTGTATACAACCCCTGTATGGATTGTGATGCCATTGTCTGTCTCCAAATTGACCCACAGTGCATCTTCTCCTCCCTGTTTACCCTTTTGTTCTGTTGCTTTGATTCCTTCTCTTATGTAGAGAGCTACTACTCCTCCTCTTTTACCCTCCCTGTCCCTCCTGTAGATAGTGTTTCCTGATATGTTTACGTCCCAGTCATGGTTCTAGCGTATAATGTTTCTGTGACTGCCACGATATCCAGATGTTCCTCCATCAAGACCACTAATTCAGGAAGCTTGTTACCCATACTACGGGCATTGGTACTTATTGATCTCCATTTTTTGATGGCTTTACCTTCTGTAGCAGCATCCCCCACTGACCTTTCTACCTTGGTCTTTTTCTCATTTAGTACCCTGTTTTGTAGGGGGAGGCTGGGATTTTCCTGCTGCTTATCAGTGCCTCCTCCCTTGACTAGTTTAAAAGCTTGCCAATGAAGCATTTAAACCGATTGCCCAAAATACTTGTTCCCTTCCTGGACAGATGCAGACCATCCTGCCAGTATAGGCTAGTGTCCCTCAAACGGAACCAGTCCCCAATGAAGAACCAAACCCCTGTTCTACACCATTTTTCAACCATTTGTTAAACTGCATGGTGCAAAGTACCCTTGCCTCACCCATGCCACTGACAGGCAGCACCTCTGAGAAGGATACTGTGTGTGCTACTTGTCTTAGGCCCCTCCCCAACTCTACAAAGTCCTTCTGCACTGCTCTAATCTCATGATGAGCCAAGTCATTTGTCCCTAGGTGGACAATGACGTCTAGCTCAGACTCCCATGCAACTGTTCTCATGATCCTAAGGCTGCTCTTCCTGTTCCTCCAAGCCATGGCACCAGGCAGGCACCTTACTTCAGTTTTCCCTGCTCCCTCCAGTTCTATCCCCCTAATAATTGAGTCCCCTACCAGGAGCTTCTTCCTTTCCCTGTGGTGTTCTCTGCCTCCTTCCTGAGGGCCTCCCTTGTGACAGTTGTCTGCAACCTCCTTAGTCTCCTCTGCAGGTGCATCCATAGGGGAACTATGCTCCCCCAGAATGGTGTATGGATTGTGGAGTGGAACAACTGACTGGGTGTGCCTTTGTTCCACCACCCTTACCCTCCCTGAGCCCACTGTGGTCCAACTGCTGTGCTTTCTTCACAACCTCTGAGGTAGTGGTGGTGGCTCTGGTACTCCTTGGATGGGGGAGGTTCCCTTACTACTGTCCAGTGCGGCCTGGGGGAAGGTTCCCTTACTACTGTCCAGTGTGGCCTGAAGACAGGCAACTTCCTCCTTCAGGGCAGAGAGTTGTCAGCAACCAGTGCAGCATCTCAGCCTCCAGAAAGACTCCTGGAAGACTGCTGCCCCACAACGATTACATTGCACTACCCCCCACATGTCTGTCTACCTTCTTTTTTTTTTTGTTTTGTTTTTGTGTGTGTGTGCACGTGTGTGTGTGATTGATTTGTTATATAGAAATATATATATTATACAATGTGTATGCTTATATTATCAGTGCAGTGTGCTAGAGAGGATAGTCTCTTAAAAATCTACATTTTATGATTGCTTACCTTCTCTAACATTCATTGATGTTGCTGTTTGTTTTATCTGTCTCCTTGTTTAGTGGAACTGAAATGCATGCTAATGTATATTTATAAATAACATTGTTTTGTTTACAATCCTGGATCTGTTCTTACTGCATACATCCTGAACATTACAAACACACCCAAACAGTGCAGTCACTCATGAGGCAGTAGCCTCCCAAACTCCCACCGCATCATGAGTGGTTAGATTGTGCTGTGGGTGTTCCCAGGTCCGGGAAAGATGTAGTTGTAGCTGATCAAGGAATGTAAACTAACCTGTGTTTGTGTGGTAACACCAGTATGGTGTGCAGTCTGTTTTTCACTTTTTTTAAAGAAAAAAAGAGTCATAATCAAATTACCAGCTACATCAGCAATCTTTACAGAATGTTGGCAATCATTAAATGTGTTTTTTTAAACTAGGGACACTCTGAGACCTAAGGGGGTTGACAGTGTCCCTTTACAATTCTCCTTGTCACTTTGACTGCACCTCCAATCTCAAAAATCTTTGTGTGTCACACCTTTGAAAGTTTCTTGTGAATGTCATCTGCTTGCAACATCATACATTAGAGCAGGTACAAAATGGTTTGGGAACCTATGCAGAGACAAGTAATGCATATACTCTAGGAGTACAATGTAGATGTTGATAAAAATGAAGGAATATGGAATTCAGCCTCTTAGTGCAAGTAGATGGGGGATTTGTAGGAAATTATTCCTTAAAAGTGAAATCAAGACCATTACTTGAATGATTTGTTAATCCTCAGCAATGAAAGTAAGTATTTCCATATATTTGTAACGTGACAATTATTTTTTTCCCAAACAACAATGTAACTGGGCTAAACAGCACATGTGACACCAAAATTGTTATGCATTAATGCCTTAGGTATGCCCGGCAATGTAATTCCACAATCAGCCACATAGTGATCCTCCACAGCATACCTTCCACTCACCCACCTGGTTTAGAGTCTTGCAACATCTGCATTCCCAGAGGAAAAAAAATGGAGGAGTGCTGTACCCAATTTTGCACTATGTGGCGTCATTCGAATCACATTGTGGACCGATCGATTTTGTGGACCTAACTCACCAACACTTGAGAATGCTTGTTCGGTAATGCCGCATAGCACTGAAGTGCAGCGGGCACAAAAGATGGCGAAATGTGTCTCCGGGGTAAGCCAGTGGTCGCATAGCAATGGACCACCAGCGTTGGAGAAAGAACCAAGTAGCAGCCTGAAAAAGAAACAGAAAATAAAACATCTAGATACAGAAAGTAAAGAGAGTAATAACAATCAGAAATGTGAGACATCAAATGAAAAGCAAAAAAGTAGGCATTTAAAATTATCACAAAAAGAGCTTGATAATCTTGAAAGGAAAAAGTCAGAGCCTAACACACATAAAAGCACAGCATGGGCGTGCAATGTGTTTTCAGACTGGCTCACAGCTAACCAACAGAATATTGATATCAGCACCGTACCAGCTACTTCTTTGGCAGAGATCTTATACCAGTTCTGTGGTTCAGCTTATTGTGAGGTTGGCAGCCTGTATAGCATTAGATCTTTTATTGTACTACAAGCTGGCCTTAATAGATACATCAACAGTGTTGAGGCCAATCAAAAAGTTAACATAGCCAGTGACAAAGCATATACCAGTGCAAATAATGTTTTCGTTGCAGTCTTAAAACAGTACAGAAGGGCTAGGAAAGATACAGCAGCTCACCACCCAAAAATTACTGACAGTGATCTAAATAAAATCAGAAACAGTACAAAGCCCAATCCAGAGTCTGCGTATAGACTGGTTTGCAAGCTCTGGTTTGAGCACCAGCTTGGCTTTGCACGTAGAGGCAGGGAAGGACTCAAAAACCTAAAACACAGCTCCTTTGTTATACAGAAGGATGAATCAGAGCAAGAATATATTGCGGTTGCTTTCAATGAGCCCACTAAGAATCATAATAATATCAATGCCCCAAACAAGCAGGCATTGCACGGTATCTTATACTCTCAAGCAGACAACTGCAACTGCCCTGTTGTATTATTTAAAGAATATTGTGCTAGATGTCCTGCTAATGCCCCTGCATTCTATCTGTAACCCCTACCCAGGTATGCCATTTCCATCTGACAGCTCTACTAGATGGACTGGTTCGGGGAGGAATATGTCACTCGGCACACTGGCTAGTTTTGGCAACTCTGCACAAGGGCACCCAAGTAACTCTGGACAAAGGAAACAATAACTGTAATGTCCAATACCAGAAGTGGGATTCTAAAGTGTGGCTTTTATTCACATCCAACAGAATAAACAAAGCATAGATGGACCCCCACGGGGCTACACCCCTGGTAATGCAGGTTTAAGGAGACCAGAACACATCCTCATTCACTTTAGCCCTCACGCTCTGAAACACACTGGGCACACAGCCCAAACCTGTACGCTGCTCTGGGTTTCCCCTGGCTCGGCTCCCTTGCCAGCCACTTGACACTTTCATATAGCATGGAAACATTTACTGGTGGCTCCCTAAACCACCTATGAGCACTTCTGCTCCATAAGGGAATCTTCCTCATCAATCCCACGTCTGGGTACTTTCCTCAGGCACTGGCCAAGTACCTGAGAGAAAGCAACAGGTGTCCCAGAGCAAATCCGTAGAGGTGAATTTTTGTTACTATTGATGGGGGGTCTCCCACCTCTCGCTCCCATAATTCATACCTGGCCATTTCTCTGGACTGTAACACCTCATCCTCTAACACACTTTGCCGTGTAGATTCTTTTTAAATGTATTTCACATTCAATCTACTGTCTTTATATCCCATTTGTGCTGGACTTGAACATACCTAATAAGTGGCTTAGTCCATTACTCTAGACCCCCCCGAGTCAAGAAGTCCAATCCCCACATCTTCCAAACTGTACTTGGCTGTCTTTTCCTGACCCCACAGTAACAGTCCCTTTAGTTTCATCTTGATGCAGGTGAAAACACATGGTCCTTTAGCAGAGCGAACTCACCCTTCGGTTGCAGGTGCCCCACAGGCATTTTCCCCTCAAGGAACTCTCTTCCAGAGCTTCTGGTGCCTCAGTACGAACTTAAACAAGGCAGCTTTTTTTCCCTAGCTGGACCAAGGGGGTTGCCCCTGGAAACAGGCTGATTCCTTCCCCCCATCCCCACAGGGATGGGGCCCTGAACCACTGAAAGCAGTCTCCACTACTTCAATATGCTCTCCTTGTGCTCCTCTTCAGGTGGGAACACACACCTATACAACAAAAGTAGCTCTTTGACAGAGCTTAGAGCTCTGAAAGCCTGCTTACAGCAGAGCACCTCTTTCAGACTGCACACACTCTACTGAACTCTACAGACTCACTTCAAATTCCCCAGCGTTCTACTCTAACCTCCAACTGCAACATTCCAGTGTGGCTTATGCAGCTGCGGCAGTTCTAAATGATCACATCCCTCAGTCTTAGCTGGGCCTGAGAACAGAGTGAGACAGTGTGAAATCCTTTTAACTGGAGTTTCACAAGCTGCCTTCCCTGCCTACCACTAGGTCTTACTGGGATTCTAGTAACCCTGGGTAACAGGGGGGTTACATAGCTACATCCCCTGAAACTGTCCCAGGACATATTAGCAAGGAAGTGTGGTATTCAAAACAGTTGATGGGACGTAACTTTCTAAGGAACATGATGGCACAAATAGCTGCAGATGCCAAACTGTCGATCAGGTACACAAATCATTGTATCAGAAGCATAGCTGTTCATATGCTGTCCGAGGCTGGTCTCGCATCTCGAGAAATAATGTCTGTAATCAGACACAGATGTGAGACCAGCCTCAGGAGTTACTGGGCTCCTTCTGTATCAAATAGGCAGAAATGGTCAATGATTCTCTCCAGTAGTAGCACAACCATTAAAGAAAGTACTGCAGTCCACAAACCAAATGACTACAGTACAACAAAAGTGGGTGACAGCAGGGAAGGGAAAACACTTATAACCTAGACAAAAGCACCCGAAATAGGAAACAACAATAGTCATGTCGCATATACCTGCACTGAAAAACCTTCTGATGCCAGTGACAGTGTTGTGAATGTGTTCTCAAGCACATCAGCAAGTCATAATAATCCTTTTACTGTTTCTCGATTCACAGTGCATGGCCTTGTCAACTTTAATTATTATTTTTTTTTTGTTTATTTATTTATTTAGCATATCGGAAAGACCTTTGCGAATAAGCTCTTTTACAAAGGTTCCACGTCAGGGTGGACAATAAGAGAATACACAAATTCAGTGGTTACAGAGGCCAGATCATAGGCATCAAAAGCAGTTACATGAGAATTAGACAAACAAGAAAAAAACTGAGCAAATTTTAATTAGAATACAAAGCTATTTCTAATTGACTGCCCTAGGTAGCACACCCCTTGAAACCTCCAAGTGAATTGAGAGACTGTGGCAGAGTAATAGCATTGGGTTTGATTCTACCCCAGAGAGCGAGAGGTGGGCCACAGTGAAACAAGGGGGAGGTGGTGATGGGGGGGAGGAGGAGCAGCTCCAGAGAGCTTTGTCGAGTAGGGGCTGGGTGTAGATGGGGTTTAGGGAGGGGCAGTACCAAGAGCATTTAAGAGGACTGATTGCTTACTTAAGCCCTTGGCTAAGCTGGAAGGGAGGCAGGGTACTCTATGTAGCCCTGCTGGGTGGTACCTTGGGGGTAGGCCAGTTGAACAATGGGGGCCTGAGAAGCAGGTGCATTTTGAGCTAGACATTAGGTGCTGTTTGAGGCCAGCTGTGAATTTAGAAAGACTGTTGTTTTCTTGTAGTTTAATTGGGGGTTCATTCATCCAGAGGGGGGCCCAATGGGAGAAGGGGCGCTGCCCTAGTGAGGTTTGGTGGAATGGGATGAACAATGCCCCATTCCTCCTCCCTCTGGTGATGTGTGATGAGAGAGATGCCTTGAGCAGATCTCCTACACAGGGTGGGGTTTGCTCAAGAGTGCCTTCTTCCCCAGGAGGCAAGTTTGGCATTTGATCCTGTCTTTTAGAGTAAGCCAGTTTGTACGCTCATACAGGGTGCACGTATGAGTGTAGTGATCTGCACCCAGGGTGAGGTGGCATGCCTTGTTAAGTGCAATTGGACCCTTTTGAGCACTGTATCAGTAGCAGCTCCGTAGACCACCAGCCTGTAGTTTATCATGGAGAGTATGGAGCTGGAGACTGAGTGCTTCCGGGGTGAGAGATTTCTTATGCCTATGGAGAACCCCGATCTTTGTGTTTACCACTCTGACAAGGAAGTTTATGTGGTGCGTGAAAGTGAGAGAGTCATCAATGGTGACTCCAAGGTACTTGAACAATTGCACCTGTTCAATCAGCTCACCAGCTGTATTGGAGATTAGGAGGGGAGCAAGCTTGTGTTTGTTGTAGGGGCTGGATTGTAGCTTGGCCTTGATTTTCTTGTAATTTAGTAGCAGCTTATGTCTACTGAACCAGTCCTTGAGTTTATTGAAGGAGTTCTGTAGTTCCGTCTATAGGGCACCCAGAGAGGTGTTGCTGCTCAGCAGCACGGCATCGTCCGCATACAGGATAAGTTTGGTGTCACAGGCTGTGGGTAGGTCATTTACAAAGAGGCTGAAAAGCAGGGGCCCTAGAATTGATCCTTGAGGGACTCCTAGGAGTACATCTCTGGAGCTGGATAATGTCTGCACGATATTGACTCGCTGGCTCCTAAGTGTCAGGTAGTCATTGAACCAATTCAGGGTGTTTGGTGCCACACTCAGTCTCTGGAGTTGGCATACTAGTAGAGGGTGATTGACAGTGTTGAAGACTTTGGTGAGGTCTATGAAGATGGACCCCACCAATTTGCCTTCATCCAGCTCCTTGTGGGCATAGTCAATGTAGTCCAGCAGTGCCATGGTGGTACTGTGTTTTTGCCTGAAATCATGCTGGTTTGGGCAGAGCAGATTGCACTTATTTAGGTATTCTGTGAGTTGACTTGCCACGATTTTTTCCAAAGCTTTGAATACTGGGGAGAGGATAGATATTGGCCTGTAGTTAGACACCAGCACTTTATCACCATTTCTATGCACTAGAGTTACCAGGGCTTGCTTCCATACCTCTGGAAATTGAGCTAGAGCCAATGATTTGTTAAATAGCATTGTTATGGGTAGGATAAGAACGTCCAGGGTGAGGGATAGTAACTTCATGTCTATCCCATCACTCCCCAATCTGGTCTTGCCTAGGACTTTCCTGGCCATCATTAGGGCTTCCTTCACTGTCACCTTCTTAAAATAGAAGGCTGGGTGGCTAGTTTTGGGCAAGTTGGTGCGAGCTTGGCTCTCTGTAGGCAGAAAGTAGTCTGGAGGCAGCACTGAGGACAGGTCTGTAAAGGCCTAGTTAAAGGAATCAGCAATGGCTAGTGGATCTGAGGAGGATGAGTTAATAATGTTGAGCATTTTAGGGTGCTGCTTTTGATCTTTACCAAGGATGTTCTTGATGCTGTCCCAAAATCTCTTACCATCTCTCCATACGTTGTTAAGCTGGATCTTATGGAAATCAGCTTTTGTGAGCCTGATTAGTTTGGTGCACCAATTTCTAGCCATTTTGTAGCACTGTAGGTCGTGCTTGCTACCTGAGTTTAAGGCCTTTTCCCAGAGGCAGTCTCCCTCCTTCAGGAGGGAAAGGAACTTTCCATCAATCCAGCCATTTACCTCCCCCCGAATTTTCCGTTTCATGCATGGTGCATAGATATCACAGATGGAATTAGAACCCTCAATGAAGAAACTAAGGGCCTGGTCAAGCGTAGGTGCCTTGTTGATGGGTACCAGTTGTAGGCAGATAGGGCTGATTTGAGGGATTCAAGTTTGCCCTTCTGCAGTACCCTGCTCTCGATGAGGAGGGGTGGGCTTTTGGTAAGTTTAGTGGTCCACAAAAAGGAGACTGGGGAGTGGTCACTTAGCACGTCCGGGAGAACCATGAGTTCAGAGATCCGAGTTGGTGTGCTAGCTAAGACCCAGTCAATGAGGGTACTGGTACCAATCTTGTAGTTCTGCCTGGTGGGGTCACTTACAAGTTGCGTGAGATTGTGGGAGGTGATTAGGTCTCTGGAGGGTGCTGCCTCCTTACTTAACCAGTTAATATTAAAGTCACCTTTCAAGATGAATTCTGAGTCCTTGTTGAGTGCGCTAATTTCTTCCATAATAAGAGGAAGGCCTTCCTTGGCTTTTTTGGGGGGCAGATAGGTTGCGGCAATGGTGAGGGTCTTGCCTTTTAAGCCAACTTGTATTTTTACCACTAGTAGCTCGTGATCCTCAGCAACTTTGGAGATGGGGAGGACGGAGCAACTCAGCGAGTTTCTGGCATATGAGGCAGCTGCCACCTTTCCTGCCTATTATATCAAGCCGAAACACTTGGAAGCCTTTGATGGCCACCTCACCATCTTTGATCTTACGCGACAGCCAGGTTTCAGTTAGGCAGAGTATGTCAGGGGCATGGAGGGCCATCCAAGCCTGGAGCTTGTCAAATTTGGCAGTTAAGCTGTAGATTTTTAGGCCTTTCACTGTATGGACCCCCCTTGCTCCTCAGGGTTGTTGGGCCAGGGTTTAGGCATACATTGCCAGAGAGTAGCAGGAGCAGAAAGATTACCTTTCTGGCAGATACGGTGATGTTAATCCTCCCTCGTGTCTTCCGTCGCCTGAGCTTCAGATGAGAGAGGTGTCTATATGCCTGTGTTAAATTTGGGGGAAAGCTAACTGTTAAGGTTATGGTATGGGAGGTTGGCTTGGTGATAACTGTGTATGGTAGGTGCGGGAGGATGAAGAGCCTATCGTTACTAGAAGTGGCAGTGGCCATGGGTGTGCTAGTCATCCAGCTTACACCCAGTGAAGATTCAGAGTGGGGGTGGTAGAGGACCGAATTGGTATATGGTACCAGCAATGCCAAGAGAGGTGGTGAATAGTAGTAGTATGTGGTTGCACCCCATGGTAGTTTGTTTGGTGTTGCTGGCCTGTTTTAAATGTTTGCAAAGTTATGGGCATTTTTCTTTGTAGCTTTAAGAGATTTCAGACTGATATTGAGGTGGGGAAATGGGAGGGAGCTACAGTCATGGGTGTGGCTATCGCATATTTAATAGAGGCCGGGGTCAGGGCGTGTGGGCGGGAGACAAATACTGAAATAGGGAGTTGTCTGATTGCGAGGAAGAGCTTGTTTAAGCCATGGCTGGTGCCACACCAATCAGCGTGCTTTCCCTCCAAGCTGCAGCCAATCCGCAGTGCTGGTGGCTGATTTGAGCTTAGCGGTGCTGCCGCTGAGAGGTGAGAGGAGCTGTACCTTTAGTGAGGGAGTCCTGGGCTACCAGCTTGCGTGGGAAAATGGCCACCATGGATGTGGGCAGTCTGGGCTTCCGCTGCTCAGCCCTTTCTTGAGCAGAGTGCCCCTGCTTGCCTAAGGGGAGACAAGAGTGAGAAAATGCCTTTAGTTAAACAGGTGGGAATCGGTGGGCAGGGGGAATATTCAAAGATTTAACAATGGTAGATGGAGAGCAAATTTAGCTAGAGGTGCCGTTTGATCTGGGGTGGGGGTTGGGGCTGTAATTATGCTTAAGGAAAGTGGATAGCAATGGGGTGGGGAGCAAGCGTCTGTGCCAAAGTGGGAAGAAATACATGCAGTTAAAGTTCATCTGTATCCCAGCTACAGGGACACCGTGACTCTAGGTCCAAACTGTTACACAAAGCAAACCCTTTTCCCTCCCCAGTAGCACAAATTCCCTATGCTTAAATGCTTCTAATTACAATGCCCGATTCTCAATTATACAGGTAATAAGAAAAAGAAAGATTCCAGAAGGCAGTCATTAAATGCTTGCAGTTTTAGTCCCCGCTTCTGGTTTACACAGGCTATGCAGTTAGCAAATTCCAAAAGGCACTAAAATTAAATGCTTGCAATTACAGTCCCCAATTTTGGTTTAGACAGGCTATGCAGTTAAACAATTACAAACAACAGTTTCGGATTCCCAGTTCCAGCAACAGTTCACAAATACTGAAATAGGGAGCTGTCTGATTATGAGGAAGAGCTTGTTTTAGCCCTGGCTGGCGCCGCACCAATCAGCGTGCTTTCCCTCCAAGCTGCAGCCAATCGGCAGTGCTGGCAGTTGATTTGAGCTTAGTGGTGCTGCCACCGAGAGGTTAGAGGAGCCGTACCTTTAGCGAGGGAGTCCTGGGCTACCGGCTTGCGTTGGGAAATGGCCACTGTGGATGCGGACGGTCTGGGCATCTGCTGCTTGGCCCTTTCTTGAGCAGAGTACCCCCACTTGCCTTTAGCAAGGGAGTCCTGGGCTACTGGCTTGCATGGGAAAATGTCCACCGTGGATGCGGGCGGTCTGGGCCTCCGCTGCTCGGCCCTTTCTTGAGCAGAGTGCCCCCACTTGCCTTTAGTGAGGGAGTCCTGGGCTACCGGCTTGCATGGGGAAATGGTCACTGTGGATGCGGGTGGTCTGGGCCTCCGCTGCTTGGTCCTTTCTTGAGCAGAGTGCCCCTGCTTGCCTAAGGGGAACAGCGGCTAAGAATCCCGGTGAAGAGCAGATCTGTTTCCACATCTGGGTTACTCAACATCCTTCAATCGTGTTGCAGCTCGATAGAAAAGTCATTAATAAATGTTTAAAAATGTTAAATTTAGTTGGCATCATTGCAAAGTGTACTCCTCAATGCTTAAAGTTGTGCACAATGTTAATCCTGGAAAGAAATGTTTCAGTAAGAATCGGCACAGGAACTAAGTGGATCTGTAAGTACGATATACAAATCACGGACAGGCAGCCCAGAAATCCCAGCAGCTTGTAGAAAAGTTAATGATTGTTACATAAAACTTTATAATCACACCAAATGTTATCTGTTATAAGGCTGCATTAACACAGCAACATATGTAGAATCTTTAGAGTGTTACATAAAAAAAAAAAATTACCAGTCGCAGCATTAATGCACAGCTCTTGTTTTGCACATCAGATACCGTGTATAATTGTTACAACAAGCATTTGTCAATGCCGAATGTTGCTTGCTTGTATGTGCTGTTTAGGTATTTGGAAGTGATAGTTCCATGCCTTCCTCCCAAGTCATCCACTGTGTCTTTCCGCACAGTATTCAGAGAAGAGTGGGAGGGGCAAGGGCCACAGCAGTACAGCAGTTGCCAAGGGGGTGAAGAGGTGGACAATAATCCATTCAAAGGCAAGAGTCCTGCAGGAGCTCACTAAATTGAGGGTGGACAAAGCGATGGAACCAGATGGCATACGCCCAGGATATTAAGAGAACTACGAGAAGGGAGATAGCAGTACCTCTGGCAGCCATGTTCACTGAGTCATTCAACATGAGTGAACTGGAGGAGGGCACATGTGGTCCCTCTACACAAATGCAGCAGCAGGAGGAGGCAGGGAACAATAGGCCGTCAGCCTCACCTCAGTAGTGAGGAAGATCATGGAGGCATTGCTTAAAGAAAGGATAGTGGGGCATCTAGAAGCCATCGGAGCCCAGGACCATAGACAACACGGATTCACAGTGGGGACATCATATCAGACAAATCTGGTTGATTTCTTTGACTGGGTGACAAAGGAAGTGAATCAGGGTGGGGCAGTGGACAACGCTTACCTTGATTTCAGCAAAGCCTTTGACACCATCCCACATATGAGGCTGATAAACTAGCTGGGTAGGCTGGGCATGGGGGAAAGGGTGGTAAACTGGGTTAGAAATTGGCTAACAGACAGGAGGCAGAGAGTGGTGGTAAATGGGGTGCAGTCTAGGGAGAGGGGGTGACCAGTGGGGTGCTGCAGGGTCTTCATTAGTAACATTGCAGAATGGCTGAAGGGAATTTTTTCACCAAATTTTCAACATAGCCATTTTAAGACCTCTGATTATGAACAGTGTCACTGTGATTTTCTTAATCTGTCCCAAACATTGATTGCGCATACTGACTATGCCATTGTTCGCTACATGCACAGAAACACATTTTGGGTGACATGTGAAAAATGACAGCTGTACTGCTCATAAGGAGGCGTGGTAAAATATCAATGTTGAAAATCTGGAGTGCAAATTTTAAAAATTTGCGAACTTATGAGCGTGGGTAGGAACTGTGCAACGCACGCTCGTAAAACAGTCATTTTTAAGAATTTCTTCACCAAATTTTCAACATAGCCATTTTAAGACCTCTGCTCATGAACAGTGTCACTGTGATTTTCTTAATGTGTCCCATACATTGATTTCGCACACCTCTGTGCCATTTGCGCTACATGGGCGGAAACACGCTTTGGGTGAGATGTGAAAATGACAGCTGTACTGCTCAAAAGGAGGTGTGTAAAATGGTAATGTTGAAAATCTAGAGTGAAAATATTGAAAATTCGCAAACTTTATGGCGTGCATAGGAACTACTTACTTGCATTTTCAGTAAAACAGTCATTTTAGGAATTTTTAACCAAATTTTCAACATTGACTTTTTGAGAGCCCACCTTATGAACACTGGCAGTGTCATTTTGTTAATTGGTCCCGGAAGGTGATTTCACGCAGTGACCATGAAATCATCCTTCGGGCCCGATTAACGCCATGACAGTGCAAGAATTCATGAGGAGGGGTCCTAAAAACCCCATGTTGAAAATTTGGGCCCAAAATTCCCAAAAATGCCTGAGATATGCAATAAAGCTGAAAAAACCCGATTTATTCCATTGTACAGCTTAACAGCATTTCCTTAGTTTGTGGTCGTCTTTGAAGAGTGCAGACATGTTCCCGGTCCACTGAAGATCGTCGCGCCAGACTCCGCAGTTAAGTATGGGGGAGGGGGGTGCGGGGAGGCAGGGTGCGCAGTGGGTGGGTGCGGGTTGTGAGGGGGCAGGGAGACTATGAGGGACCTTTTTTTGTTTACAGGTTTTTTTTTTTATTAAGGCGACATGGGACGTTTGTCACGCTAGGGTGGGCTCCCAGCGTGGCAGCTGAAAAGGCTGTTTGGGGGGGACTGGAGCCGATGGGGGATTGGGCACCCCTGTCGGCCATAACAAGCTTTGCCACACTGGAGTGGGCTCCCAGCATGGCGCCTGGAAAGCTTTTGGAGGGGGGCATGCAGCCGTGGAGCCGGCGGGGGATTGGGCACCCCCGTCAGCTATAACAAGCTTTGCCATGCTGGGGTGGGCTCCCAGCGTGGCACCTGGAAACTTTGGGGGTGTGCAGCCGTGGAGCGGTGGGGGATTGGGCCCCGCGTCAGCTATAGTTTTTGCCACACTGGTAGGCTCCCAGCGTGGCACCTGGACAGCTTTTGTGGGTGTGTGGAACCGACGGGATTGGGCACCCGTCGGCCATACAGTGTGCGTGGGGAGAGAGAGCACATCAGCATGCAGTATGCGTGCTTGCATGTGTGTGTTGGGGAGAGCTCTGCTCACTGAAGTGGAGCCTCCCTTTCAGCTGTATGACCACTGCATTTTCAACTGCTGTCATAGACAGCTGCAGCAGTGATTGGGGAACTGGGGTCGTGCCTGCAAACACACTGACTGAATTGGAAGACGGGTGCCACACCGAAAACTCGGATGATAGCACTATGTTTCTTGCACATGCGTGCAAGCAACATAAAAATTGTTATAAAAATGCTGAAAATCCACCATTTCTATGTGTTTTTATTCCCTATAACTACAGCTATGCTTGCAGCACTCTCCATGTTATAAGTACATTAATCCCCAAGAAAGGAGGCATTTCCTAGGAATTAATGCATGGTTGGGTGGTGGGAGCACTTAGCCTTCGGCCTCATGAACCCCCCCAACCATGCATTAATTTCTAGGAAATGCCTCCTTTCTCGGGGATTAATGCTTACGTATATCCCATGAACATTGAACAATTTGGGGTTCGCCGAATTAAATGATGATGATGATTCCTCATCTCAGACTTGTGGAGGATGTAGTGTTATTGATTTTGTTTGTTCATCCTGTATATTTCTTTGTTTCTTTTGGTCTGTGTATTACGATGTGTTGTTTTCATTATTCTGTATAATGTTACATACAATAATATGTGGGAAATAGGATGTTACATACAGTAATATAGTATGTCATTTTACACTGGTTTTAAATTGCCTCACCCATCACTGTGATCTGTATTTGACCTTGGGCTGGCTACAGTATCTCTGTCTACAGTGTTCATAGGTGCTCGTTTTTTTCATTGACAAGCTCCTCTGATCTTCTACTCCTATTTCCACTGCTGCACTACTCCAATATCCTCATCAGACTCACTGCCTTAGTTCTACTAGCAAGCCCCTTCTTTACACACCAAAGTGCAGTAGAAAGATGGGAGAACAGGCCTTCTCTGCAGCAACGTTTTGGAGTATTTGTCCTTTGTCTATTTGAAACACCTCTTTTCATCCTCTTTTCAGAGGTACTTTGAGAAAGTATTTACAGGACTTCTCTGTCTGCACCTGTACTTTTCTGCTCAACTGCTATTTTTCTTGAAACTGCTGTCAATGTTGTAATTTGTAATTTATGCTTGTGCCTGTTTTTCTTACTTAGCTGTACTGCATTTGCAATTCTGTTCTCACTGTAATGATGTTAAAGTTGCACTTTCCCAGGTCACAACTGAAAATAAGCATTTTATGTCTAGTGTGCTTACCTAGTTAACAAAACACTGAATAAAAATGCGATTAGTGGATGTTTTAATATTCAGTTAACTATATTGTAATTAGCTTCAACTTTCTGGTTGCAATTTGCTTAGTAAAATCATACCAAATAAAAAATTAAGCTGAACTAATGACTACCAAATAGTTTGAAAACGTAGAAACATAGAAGATTTCAGCAGATAAGGACCTCTTGGCCCACCTAGTCTGCCTTAAATTCACTACCTACTGTGCTACCACAGACCCTACTCGATCTCTGGCCTCCCTATTGCTACTACTATGGTCCCTTTATGCCTATCCCATGTATGCCTGAATCCTGCTACCATTTTAGTACCCACCACCTCTGCTGAAAGGCCGTTGAAGGCGTCTGCCACCCTTTCCATGAATAAGCATTTACTTACATCCCCTCTGAATCTCCCTCTCCAGCTTCATGTCAAGACCCCTTGTCCTTGCGCATCTCTTTCTAAGTAAAATGCTACCCCCCTGTATCTTATTAATACCTTTGAGGTATTTGAACATTTCTGTCATGTCCCCCTTTCCCTTCATTCCTCTAGATAGTACATATTTAATTCCTTGAGTCTTTCCTTGTAGGACTTTTGATACTGGCCATGCACCATTTTGGCTGTCCTCTTCTATACCATGTCTACCTGATCTATGTGTTATTGGAGATGGGGTCTCCAGTACTGGACACAGTACTCTAGGTTGGGCCTCACCATCGATCTATACAGGGGTAATACTAGCGCCCTCTTTCTGCTGGTGATACCCTCCCTATGCACCCGAGCATTCTGCTAGCTTTCCCACTGTCTTATCACACTGCTTTGCTACTTTCAGGTCATCAGATATGATGACCTCAGGTCCTGTTCCTGTTTTGTGGTTGCCAATACCTCCCCACCCAATTGATATGTTGCCCTATGGTTTCTGTGCCCCATGTGTATAATTTTGCACTTTTTTGCATTGAAGCCCAGTTGCCAAATCCTTGATCAGTCTTCCAGCTTTTTCAGATCATCCCTCATTTTTTCCACCTCTCCCCACGTGTCCACTCTGTTGTAGATTTTTGTGTCATCCACTAACAGGCATATTTTCTATTTCAGCTCTCTTGCAATGTTGCTAATAAAGATATTGAAGAGGACCTGGCCCAGTACTGACCCCTGTGGCACACCACTGGTTACTGTGCCTTCTTCAGAGTGAACTCCATGTAACACCACCCTCTGACTCCTGTTTCTTAATCAACTTCATACCCATTTTATTACTTTTGGACCCACTCCCAGGCTGCCCAGTTTGTTTACCAGTCTTTTGTGAGGAACAGTGTCAAAGGCCTTACTGAAATTCAGGTAGGCCACATCCGCTGCCCTGCCCTGATCCACTTCCCTGGTCACCCAGACTCGATCAGGTTTGTTTGGCAAACTCTCCCCCCTGTGAACCCATGTTACCTTGGATCCTGTAAGCCACTGGTCACAAGGTATTCTCCAACCTTTCTTTCAGTAGTGTTTCCATTACTTTGTCCACCACCAAAGTCAGGCTGACAGGTCTGTAGTTTCCTGCCTCCTTCCTATTTTCACTTTTGTGAAGTGGGACCATATCCGCCCTCCTCCAGTCCCCCAGAACGTTCCCCATATCCCCTGCTTATGAATGAGTTTCCTCCTTTTTTAATCATTTTTAAAACAACTTACTACAAATGTTACTTCTTTATATTCTTTTCCCTCCATTTTCCCTTTTTGGTCCCCCTGTCCGATACCATTAAGTGGGGTCACTAGTGATGTACCTTACTGCCAGCCGGGAGGGCAGGTCACATTTGATTCCAATGCTGCTCCTTGGTCAGCGGAATGGTGGGGGTGGGATTGAACAGTAGCACCTCTTCTGTGTGATATTCCCAGACCCTATCCAACCTCACGATAGGATTCCAGGTCTCCCGTATGAGTCCTGGTCTCCCAGGCGGAACACAACATGCTGCCATCATACCAGTAGGTTGTCCCCTAAGTCCAAATTTTTAAGGAGCAAGTGCTTAATACAGATGTATCTTAAATAATGAAGGTCTGGAGCCCTTAGATGCCTCTGTATTAATTTTGTTTGTTTTTATTTGTTTCTTTAATTACCTTTTCATCATTTTATTTGTATTTGGCCAAGTACTAAGAAAAAAAAAAGAGTCCAACAGAATTCTGATATTATGATGTCAGAAAAGTAGTACTGTATTTCAATGTGAAACTGCAAACCTGTTTTCAGATTTTTATGTAAGCAAAAAGACACAATGGGGTGTGCATTGAACAGATCCGATCGCATGCTCAGGGGCATAGTAAAGCATGAGGCAACAGGCTGAGTGCCTTCAGCCCCTGGAAGTGTGGTCAGCTCTGTTCAATGCACACCCCGGAGTGTCTTATTGTGCTTATAAAATGGGTTTCCTTCTTTTTTAATAATTTTTAATGTTAAACAAAAACTGTTTAGATAGGAAACAATGAAATAATTATATTTATTGTAAAATTGTCCTTCTGTCTTGAAGTGTCTGTTATTTGTTGAGGTCACTTGTCCTTTATAGGCATCCATACTTATTGTGCCATGATCTATAAGTCTACTCACCCCCCCCCACAGCATATGTGAATGTTTCTGGTATTCCTCTTTCAGCTCAAATGGCCTATGAGCTGAAACGGCATCCTCCAGGTCAAACAGTATGTCACCGTGTCAGCTTGAGCAGCATGTAAGAGAGAAGAGCTTGTCGGCTCAAACAATCTATCCACTCTCTGTGTTTCTCATCATTAATCTCTAACTGCATTTCAGGCTCATTCTGGAAAACTGTAAGTGAAATCTTTTGGAAATTGTAATGCTTTATCTACTTAGCAAATCATTTGACATAGTCCCACACAAAAGATTAATATACAAGATAGCCAGCCTTGGAGTGGATCCCAAGGTGGTAGCCTGGGTAAAAAGTTGGCTGGACAACAGGACGCAGAGGGTAATAGTAAACGGAGTCCACTCTGAAGAAATTGGGGTTACTAGCAGGGTACCGAAGGGTTCAGTACTGGGACCAGTCTTCTTTAATGTCTTTATAATGACATTGTGAAGGTACTGGAAGGAAAAGTATGTCTCTTTGCAGACAACACAAAGATCTGCAACAGGGTTGATACACAAGGTGGGGTGGAAAGGATGAGGAGGGAATTGGCAAGGTTGGAGGAATGGTCAAATGTATGGCCGCTTAGATTCAATGCAAAGAAGTGTAAAGTAATGCACCTGGGAAACAAAAATCCAGGGGAAGAGTACACAAGGAGGGGGGTGAGATACTAACAACAACAAAAATGGAAAGGGACCTGGGGTAGTCATATCAGATGACCTAAAGGTGTGCAAGCAATGTGAGAAGGCAGTAAGGAGGGCTGGGGGGATACTGGGATGCATAGGGAGAGGCATCACCAGTAGAAAACAAGAAGTTGTTATCCCTCTGTACAGATAGTTGGTGAGGCCCCATCTGGCGTACTGCGTGCAGTTCTGGGGACCCCATCTCAGCAAGGACATAGACAGGATGGAGGCTGTCCAGAGGAGGGCAACTAAAATGGTGCAGGGTCTGCACCAGAAGGCATACAAAGAGAGACTAAAGGAGCTTAATATGTATACCCTTGAGGAAAGCAGGAGAGGTGGGACATGATAGAAACTTTCAGTACCTCAAGGGAATCAACAAAGTCCAAGACGGTAGCATCTTTCCGAAAAAGAGATGTGCAAGAGCAAGGGGGCACAATTTGAAGATGGGGGGGAGGGATAGCTCAGAGGTAATGTGAGGAAGTTTTTTTTCTCTGAGTGGGTTGTGGATGCATGGAACGGCCTTCCTGAGGTGGTCGTGGAGTCAAAAACAGTGGGAGAATTCAAGAATGCATGAGACAGACATAAGGCAATTCTAGTGGGGGGTAGGAGGAAGTAGGATGTTGGTTAACTAGGATCTGCAGCTTATCCATTAGGTAGGGAAATGGGCAGACTAGGTGGGCCAAGCAGTCCTTATCTGCCATCAAATTCTATGTTTCTATGTTTCTATCTACTACTGCTGTTTGAGATTTTTGTGGGATTCTTAGACAAGCAGTAGTACATGAACGATCAGCAGTACTTTAGACCCTCTCCCCAATTGTGACGGCACAAGCAACATTACTAAGCGGCTGTATTTCTGACTGCCCCTCCCAACTGCTTTATGAGACCCTGAGGGCTGGATCTGAAAAAACAAGTAAAATAACGTTTTCTTTTACTTGTTTCAACACATGGGGAGACAGGAGTGCTATCGGCATTGGAGAGAAGGGAGGAACCATGCTGTGGGAGCCCAGCGGGATCGGCATCTGAAAGAACACAAACAATTTATAAATACACATTTTTTGTATTATATTTCAATGTGTGAGAACTGTTGGGATGAAATGTCCTATTAAAAAAGGATGAAATATGTCTACTGGAGGGCCTTTACTGAAGTATGGTTTCCTCACTTAGAAAGGGGAAAATGGTGACATTTGAAAAGTTCAGTGTTCTAATGGCACAGTGATTTTTTTTTGTACTGTGGTTCTGCTTTTCAGTACTTGTTTTTACCTGTGCATTGAACAGATTCAATGCACAGGTAACAACCAGTCCGGATGCAGGAATTTTCCTGCCCACTTTATAAAGAGAAATAACACATTCTACCACCAAAAAGATGATAAATTGATCAATTTTAATAGAAATATGTGATTTTTGATAACCTGTACTCTTTTGTGATAATTTAGCAGGTGGCAATTTCTTCATAAATAGATTTTACCTGGGAAGAAGAAAAGTAAAGCCAATTATTGTTTTAAAAGTAGTAAAATCATACAGGTGGACTGCAATACTGCAGGCATATAAAAGTCATAGTTTGTTGCTGAAAGAAGTATCTACTTCTTTTGAAAAAGATGGAAAGATATATTTAATTTCTCATTGAAATACATTGCACCCCTAAGTAGCTGGCAGTTTCTGACATCATAATACCAGAATGCCATTGAATTCTTTTTTACTAACAGTGTGAAAAGTAAAAGAAAAAAATACTCATTTCACTGCTCTAACAAGTATTTTATTATAAAGGTATAAAGTAATTACTAACACATCAAAATACAATAAATAAAATAACAATTGTCTATTTGTCAAAAGTAAGCACCTGCTCTTTAAAGCTCTCTAATCAAATTCTGATTATGGCCGAGGTACTTTACTATAGCCCAGGGCTAGCTGCCCTGGAAGAAGTAATTTTTGCTTCTTTTATCATCTGTATGTTTTACTCCTTTGTCTTTGGCCATGCCCACTTCCACTCCAGGCAACCACCAAGCCCAATCAACACTACCTGTGGCACGTGATCAAGTGCAGAGCCACTCCTGCACATAAACCTGCTGGAGCTAAGGGTAGTGTTAGTGGCACTAAAGGCTTTCACACTGCTAGTACAGGGAATGTGGTGCAGGTCAGAACAGATAATACCGCCACAATGTACTACATAAACAAGCAGGCAGGGACAAGTTCAAGCCCTCCCTGCACAGGACTCATGAAAATACGGAGCTCTAGCATGCGCCATGGGTCCCTTTAGGCTTTTCATCTGCCAGGCAAGGACAATACCTTGGAAGATACCCTAACTCAAATCAACCAGTTCCATCATGAATGGGCCTTGAACAGTCAGGTGGTGCAAGTGATCTTCAGGAGGTGGGGCACCCCAGAGGTAGACTTGTTCGCATCCCACCAGAACCACCACCAGTCACAGTACTATGGCAGACCACCAGATCCGGGAACAATTCCTCTGGATGCTCTGGATCTGAGTTGGCCAGGAAAGCAACTGCATGCTTTTTTTTCCTTCCCTCTGGCGTACAGAGCATTTCTCAAGCTCAGGTTCCAGTCAGCATCAATGGTCTTGATAACACCAGACTGGGCCAGGCAGCGATGGTACTCTCCACTACTCTCCATGTCTGGCCAATACACCTTCCTCGGAGGCACAATCTGTTAACCTCCAACTAAGGAAGGACCCTGTACCCAAACCTCAGGTCACTCAGGCTCAAGACATGGCTCTTGAGGGCCTTCAGTATACAGACTTGCATCTTTCTGAAAGTGTCTTGGACATTTTAAGTGGGTACAGGAAGCCTTCCACTAAGAAAATGTATACTTCAAAATGGAAAAGGTTTACTTTTTGGTATTCAGCCAGAAAACTGGTACCAACAAATGCTGGGGTCCCAGCTGTGCTTGACTATCTTACCTATTCACATTCATTGGACTTGCAGTCCAGCACCCTCAAGGTCCACCTAGCTGCAGCATCTGCTTGCATATCAGCTGGACAAGATATTTTAATGACTCAAGATCCTATCTTCAAAAGGTTCCTTAAGGGCCTGGCCCATATTGGCACAAGCTGGTGTCCCAGCTGTGCTGGACTATCTTACCTGTTTACATATTCTGGGCTTGCAGTCCAGTACCTTAAAGGTCCATCTGGCTGCAGCATCTGCTTACATTTCAGTTGGACAGAATGTTTCTCAGGCCTCAGACCTTATCTTCAAAAGGTTCTTTAAAGGCCTGGCCCATTTGCACCCCCCTCACAGGGAACCGGTGCCAGCATGGGACCGAAATGTGTATATAGTTAGGCTCATGAGTCCCCCTTTTGAGTCTATGTCTTCAGCATATTTGAAATGTGTCACATGGAAAACTATTTTTCTTGTGGTAATGCCTTCTACCAGAAGAATCAGTGAGCTCCAGACTCTCTGCATTGAACAGGACTACATTTCATTCCACAGAGACAAAGTGTTCCTGAGAACAAACAGGAAGTTTCTTCCTGAAATGGTTTCTGATTTCCATTTGAACCAAACCATTACCTTACCTGTCTTTTTCACTGAACACTTTAGTTCTGGTGAAAGGAGTTTTAATAGTCTGGATGTCAAAAGAGCTCTTAGCTACTACTTGACAGTCACTAAAGTCCATAGGCAGGACAGAAAACAGCTGTTCAGGACCTATGAGAATGTGGGAAAGGGTAACCTAGCATCAAAAAGGTCCATTTCTCGCTGGATAGTACAGCATATCCAGTTTTTGTTACTCTAAGGCTGGAAAGGAGTCCCCAACAGGGTTGAGGGCCCATTCCACAAGGGGCACAGCTGCTACCATAGTAGCTATCTGGGATGTTCCCCTGGTGGGCATCTGCAAGCAGCTACCTGGAAAACAGTACACACCTTTACAAAGCATTAGTCTGAGTATTCTGTCCAGGGGTGATGTCAGGTTCGGCACCACAGTCGTGCAAAGTCTGTTCCCAAAATAAGGTTCTGTGCCCATCTCCAAAGGTACTGCTCGGTAGTCTGCATACAGTTATGAATGCCTGAGTATTACTGGGGTTAGAAGAAAATATTACTTACCAAGTAATCTTGTTTCTTCCCAGTGATACTCAGGTATTCATAACTTCCCACCCTGTCTCCCCTTCTGGAACCTTTAGCCTCTGCACTCCTGAATACTGTGCTCTCTGGGATATAAATGTAATTTCTGGCACATATGTTGTGACTGTGTTCACTAATGTTGTCCCCCTCTCCTTTTCAGGTGAGTTGGACATTTAGGGGTATTCTTTCATATGTTATTCCCTCCAGTTGGAGGCCCTTTTTTGGGTGTTAAGGGAGTTCCCTCTGTAATTATTGGGAACCCTGAAACCTGTGAGGACTTCATGTGGAAATTCAAAACCACTAGGCAGTGGGAGGGGGAACTGTTGTCTGTTTTTCTGGCCTGGGTGGAGAAGGCCTTGCAAAGGTGTTCCAGAAAGGCGGGAGTAGCGGCCCAAGATCTAAATTGGATCAGGTTGGACCATGTAGTGAAGGTCACTTGTTATTCTCCTTTGTTAGTGTTACAGTTGCATTTAGCAGACAGGAAAAAATCCCTCCTCTCTACTGGGTTTTGGTGTGGGAGGTTCGGGAGGCTGTGGAGGAGCAGGATTATTGGTGGATGTAAAGGGCCTCCACAGCTGCGATGCAGATGGAGTGAAATGCACCCCCTGGAGAGGTACAGGAATTAAGGACTCTGTTGAGAGGGTACAGGGATGTGGTTGCCACCACTAAACTAGCTGTGGGTTTCCGATTCAATTGAGACTACTGGGGTAAGTGTTATTGTCCCTAATGTGGGCCCAACGACATTTGGTACTGGGTCTCCCACCTTGGTAACCCCCCATGACATGGGAGTTAAGACCCAGATAGAGGAATTAGTCCAGAGGGAAGCCGAGTTGGGGTAGTTCGGTTGCTGCCCAGGGAGATGAATGGGTGGTGGACTGGAATCATGCAGCTCAGAGTGCCATGGAGGGGATGCCTGGGGCTTGGCCAGCACCACCAGACCGGCTGCGGCCCATCTGGTGTCGGCTATTATCTCCAGGGCTTCTCCCCCTGATGGGCTTGAAGAGGGGCCCACCCTCACTGAGAATGGATCCAGTGTGCTGGAACCAGCAAGGTACATATGCATACAGAGGGGTGTAGGGCACCTTCAGACCATTCGTCTAACAGAGACAGAGCACCCGCCAACACAGCCCGCAAGCAGGGAAACTATGGAGGGGCCAGGTAAAGGAGCTCATTGGGGCCCCTGGTGGGTCCAGATCCGTGGTTCACACAAGGCTTTCATCAGGCAGAACTAACACAACAGCGCCACTAGATATACAAAAGTTAGTGGGACCGGTGATTGAGACTAAGAACACCATCAACGGGGTCCCAACTCCCAGGTTACCATCATCTTTAAATCCTGTTATGATCAGCATTTATCCAATGTGGAAATACAGTCACTTGAGGGACTGCACATGTGGGGTCTCAGTGAAAAGGCATACCCCTGTCTTGGCTATGTCAAGATATGGATGGTGTTTCTGCTAAAGTGGCTGAAGTGAGTGAAGCCGTAGAGACCTTAGCTTTGATTTGCCCTGAAGCTAACATCTTCGATGGAGTGCCGATATTGACGGGCACAAATGCCCATATGTTTTGATGTCTGGCCAGCTACGTCATGCTCAAGTGGATGAACAAAGAGGAGAGGAGTACCTGTTACACCCCCTGGTCCGGAAGGCCAACCAAAGAAAGGGGCAATCTCCTGTTGAGGAGTCTGATGATCCAGTGGGAACAGTGTAGAGATGGGACGGAGATGAAATTGTGCTCCTGCCAAACACAGAATGTAACATTGCTGGTGTAGTGAGACTGAAGAAGGATGTCAAGAACCAGATATTGATGTTGGATGCTCCGGATGAACACAGATTGCCAGTGGGACTGTTAGCCAAGCCAAGCATTCTGCCAGCCAGAGCGCATGCATACGTTCGAAGGGTGAATGTGCAAGTGAAGAATGTTATGGATAAGGAGGTGGTAGTATGGAAAGGACGGACACTGGCTCAGATTTATTGCACCAACATGGCAGTGCATACCACTGCAGTGAGCAGAGGTGCTCCAGTGGGACTTGATTCAGGGTTGTTTGACCTCAGTGACTCCCCCATCCTGGAGGAATGGAAAGAGAGAGTGAGGGGAAAAGCTGGCTGCTTGGACGGATGTTTTCTCCCTGCATGAGTGGGATATATGGTGTGTGAGTGGAGAGCAGCATCGGATATGACTCACTGATGACAAGTCTTTCCGAGAGAGGTCAAGGCAGCTGGCCCCAGCAGATATCGATGATGTCCAGCTGCATTTGCAGGAGATGTTAGTCACTGGAATTATTCAAGAATCAAGGAGCCTAGCTGGCCCTGTGGTGTTGAGGGTTGAGACACTAATCATCACACCTCGTGCCATGCCAGCGGCCCGTGTTTGGGAATGAGCATGGGCTGCCGGGAGTTGGCAGGGGTGGAGAAGGATTGAGCGTCTTTGGACAGCTCTTCTTCTCCAGGAAGGGGGTAGACCAGCAATTGGTTCTTGCCTGGCCCCTAGTGGTGGCTGTGGGATGGTGCACTGAAGCGGCAGCTACGTGGGTTGGGAAGTGGGGCAGATGCTTGATGGGGTGCGCACGGGAGAGTACATGTCGCTTTTGAAGATGTCATTGCATGCTCAGCTGTCGAAATGGGAAAAAGAGAGGAACTCGCTCATGGCAGATGAAGGGGGAGTTTGCAGGCTCTGCCCCTGACCAGCCACAGTGCCAGCACACTGGATCCATTCTCGGTGAGGGTGGGCCCCCTCTTCAAGCCCATCAGGGGGAGAAGCCCTGGAGATAATAGCCGACACCAGATGGTAGACATTGGGATGATGGGGCTGGGACTCCCCCAGAATGCGCAGTGGATCAGGAGTATAAATACCATTAAAAAAAAAAAAAAGAATCAAGGAGCCCCTATGCATCGACCATCATGGTGGTGAGGAAGAAGAGTGGGGCCATATGAATGTGCATGGACTACCGCACCCTGAACAAGCAGACAGTGCCAGATTAGTACACTATGCCCAGAGTGCAGGCTGTACTGGACAATTTAAATGGAAGTCAATGGTTCTTGGTTTTGTATTTATGAAGTGGCTATTACCAGAGCCTGATGGACCCTCAAGATCGTGAGAATACGGCTTTTATATGCCCCCTTGGATTTTATGAGTTTCTGAGAATGCCCCAAGGGATGTCGGGCGCCCCTGCCACCTTTCAGCACATGATGGAGAAGGCTGTCAAGGACAGAATCCTAATGCCCATCCGCTCTCTGGACTCCCATGACACTTTCAAGACACATCTCACATCCTGGCTGCTTGATGAGGCCACATGCCATTGCTAGCTTGGATAACCCCCCCACCCCACCTTTCTGACTTTTTCCTCCTGGGCTGCTTTGGTGTCCCCTGCCCTCTCTCATTTCTTTGGACTCCTTTCTTACATCCCTCACAACCTGCTTCTTTTTAAATCATGCATTAATTTACACTTATCCTTTGTAAATAATTGTTGCTTATCATGATGTACTGAGTGTTTTTTTTTTCAGGCTCTCATTAATTTTCTTTCCTATGTTACTTTCTTTGTTCACCAATGATGTCTGTCTATCCACATGGCTTGTACTCATTGTATTACTTGTCACTACCTCTGTAACTGCCGCCTGTGTGACTAGGGTCATGCCTGAAAACAGTCCCCTAGATCAGTGCACTTACCCGGTTACCAAAGACTTAAATAAATTAAATAAATATGAACTTGCTGGAGAGTTTGGTCTACCTGGATGACATCATCATGTTCAGGAAAACCCTGGAGGAGCACGATGCCTGGTTGATGAAAGTGTTGGACCACCTGGAAAAGTTTGAACTGAAGTTGTCCATCGACAAATGACAGTCTTTCTGGACTTCGATCAAGCATGTGGAGCACATCGTCTTGGAGAAGGGTATACAGACTCATGGTTGAGGCCTTTATCACCTGGCCTACACCACACACCCTGAAGGACTTACAGCAGTTATTGGGTTTCTGCGGCTATTACAGAAGATTTGTAAAGGACTACACCCGGGTGGTGCGGACCCTTTTGAACGTGCTACAGGGGAATCTGCCCACTAACAAAAGCAGGAAAACTGCAAAACCCACCAGTTATTTCTGCCCATCTGAACCATTCAGCGAGAGGTGGAATGGGGACTGTGATAGAGCTTTTGAGGACATCATCTATTGTTTGACCAATGCCCCGGTTTTGGCTTATGTGGATCTTCATACCAACACCAGTTTTAGTGGATTGGGGGCTGTGTTGTATCAGGAACACCCCAAAGGTTTACGTCCAGTTGCATTAGCCAGTCAAAGTTTAAACCCTTCAGAGCGGAGGTATCCTGTCCATAAATTGGAGTTCCTGGAGTTGAAGTGGGCCATAGTTGATCAGTTCCATGACTATCTGTATGGGGCCAAGATCACTGTGAAGACGGATAATAACCCCCTTATTTATGAGCAAACCATGGCCAAGCTGGATGCAGGTGGTCATAGGCAACTGTCAGCCTTGTCCACCTATGACTACTGTGTGGAGTACTGCCCAGGCCTGAACCATATAGATGTGGATGCTTTGTCCAGGTGACCCCAAACCTGTAATAATGAGAGCTCAAACTAGGTATGCATTTTGGAGCAAGCTGTAAAGGTCTCCTGTAAGAAGCATGATGGTGAAGAGATCTTTACCACCGAAGACACCCATTGTTTACTAGACTGTCTGGGGGCCTCAGGGGATTGTCTTCCGGTTGCCTATTGCCCGCTGGCCACCCTAGATGTCAGATCTCTCCCTCAATTATGGTAACTACTCAAGACCTACAATAGGATCAATGGGCTAGCCCAGTCACCAGACAGATCGTACAAGTGTTGAAACAGCAGGGGAGCCAGGAACAAGCGAACACCATTATTCCTCAGGCATGACTACTGTTATGTGAATGGCCTAAGCTATGGTTAAAGAAGGGGTTACTGTACCCAGAGCCCCAAGACCAGCAAGGGGCCCCACAAGAGCAACTGGTACTCCCAGAGAAGCATGTTAAGACTGTGTTGAAGGCCCTGCATGATGATCTGGGGCACTTTGGAGCTGAATGCACTTTGGACCTGGTAAAGATTCAATTTTATTGTCCAAAGATGGGGGCGGATGTAGAAGCATATTGCAAGAGTTGCATGAGATGTATAAAGCAGAAGGCACTCCCCCAGAGGGCTGCTCCATTAGTCAGCATCAAAACTAGTGGCCCTATGGAATTGGTATGCATCGACTTTCTCATGCTGGAGTCTGACTCACGCAATATCTCCAACGTTTTAGTGGTTACTGACCATTTCATCTGATATGCTCAAGCTTACCCCACCAAGGAGTGAGCTTCCACTGAGGCCAAAGTATTGAAGTTTTTTGTGCACTCACTATGGTGCCCCCCCCCAGAGGATCCACTGGGATCAGGGCTGCGATTTTGAGATCTGGATCATCAAAGAACTAGTCGTTGTGGGGCATCAGGAAGTCCTGGACCACGCCTTACCATCCCCAAGGTGACCTCTAACCTGAAAGATTCAACAGGACCCTGTTAGACATGCTGTTCACCTTGGATCCCTGGGAGAAGTGCACATGGAGTCAGCGGGTGAGCACTCTGGTCCACACCTACAACTGCACATGAAGTAACGCTATGGGATTCTCTCCCTACCAGCTCATGTTTGGGAAGGAAGCCCATCTGCTGGTGGACCTGTGTTATGGAGTCTCCTTGGATGGACTGGGAGCAGGAGGCTATCTGCAGTATGTGAAAACCTTGAAACAACAACTAGATGATACATACCGGCTCGCTTCAGAGATGGCCACTAAGAGGAATCAGGCGAATAAGGAGCGCTATGATAAAAAAGTGCGAGCTCAAGACTTGGAAGCAGGAGACAGAGTGTTACTACGCCGGTTGGGCATACCAGGAAGGCATAAGATCATTGACAGATGGGGAGATACCCCATATGTCATAGTACAGAAGCTTGCAGGCCTACAGGTGTACAAGATTTGGCCTGAGGGAGAGACTCGAGGGCACAAAGTTATTTGTTGTAACCATCTGCTGCCTACTGGTGACAAGGTAGTGAATGCAGAGGAAGTTGAGGAAGACCCTTCATCACCCCCCCACCACTTGAGCTACTGCACACAGTAGACAGAAGCAGAGAGACAGTGATGCCATGGGAGCTGGGTCTGCCCAGGGTGGGGAGGTCTCAGATGAGGGAGATACTGAAGATGAGGCTGAGGGAGAGGATGATGAAACCCCACGCAGTCATTACACTAGCAGGGAGTTGGCCAGGTTATTCCAGGGATTACCCCTGACAAGGGATATGCCTAGAAGACAGGGAGTCTGTTCCAGATGTGCCCCTCGGGGGGAACCACTCCGGACTTGAATACTGGTCTGGCTGAGATGCTTGAGTGGTACCGGAGCAGCTCCCCCGCAGATACGTCCAGGGAATGGTTGCAGGATGATTCTGAGGATCAGAAAGTTGAGGGGGAAGATGTGTCTTTTGCAGGGCCCACATCGGAACTGAATACTGATCCAATTGTGCCCTTTGAAGGACCCCAGGTTAGTTCCCCCGGAGCTGTGCCTGCGGTGGGCAAAATGTTAGAGTCGTTCACTCCATTAGATGAGGAACAAGAAGAGGGTAAAGAAGATGAGGAAATCATCGCTGACCCAGGGGTAGGTAAGGGCGCAGGTATTCAGGAGACCCCTCAAAGGACAGGGAGGATGATACGGCCTGTCCTTAAGTTGATGTATGATGTCCCTGGGGTTCCTACAGACTTACCATTGTTTGTAGTGCATAAGGGAATGTACATTACTCCTAGGTCCCTACAGAAGGTGGTTATGTGCTCTGTTGATGCTAAAGCCCCCAGGTCAGAGGGAAAGGTGACCAGAAGGAAAAGAGGGAGGTGAACAGGGTCCCTAGCAGGGTTGGGGGAAAAAAAAACGATGTGTACTCTGTGGGACTTTAGTATCCTATATCTCATGGGTGCCATTTTTATGTTGCTTGCACGCACGTGCAAGAAACATAGTGCCATCATTGGAGATTTCGGAGGTGTGTCACCTCCTCCTCCAATTCAGTCAGTGAGCTGGCAGGCGCGGCCCCTGTAAGCCAATGCATTTTGGAGCTGTCTATGACACGCCCAAAATGCAGTGGCATAGTTGAAAGGGGAGCTACGCTTCAGTGAGCAGAGATAAGAAGCGTAGCTCCCCCACACGCAGGTGTGTGCGCCCCGCGACGCATTGTGTAGCCGACGGGTGCCCAATCCCGCCGGCTGAGCTGCGCCTCTCCAGTTAGGTGCCACGCTACCACCCCAGCGTGGCAATCAGTCCATAGGCCGGGGGATGCCCAATCTCCGCCGGCTGAACGCCTCATCGGCCTTGTGCCACACTGGGAGCCCACCCAGCATGGCAAACGGTCCCACAACGCTTTTTTTATTTTTAACCTGAAAATTAAACGGTCCTCGTGAGCGCCTCCTCGACCCTCCCACAACCCGCACTCCACCCACTGCGCACTCCAGCCTCCCACGCCCCTCACCCCATACTTACCTCCGGACTCGGCGCGACGATCTTCGGTGGACCGGGAACACGCTCTGCACTCTTCAAAGCCGATCGCGAACTGAGGAAATGCCGGTAAGTGTATAATGGCCTAGATAGGGGGTTTCAACTTTGTTGCATATCTCAGGTATTTTACGGTAATTAACATGGTGTTAGACTCCATGATGTCATGTCATGGAGCAATGAGCTGGGTCTCGGAGCGGATTTCGCAGTGACTTGCAGTGACTGCGAAATCACCCTTTCGGGCATGACTACCACCATGACAGTGATATCATTCATGAGAAGTGGTCCCAAAACCCCATGTTGAAAATTTGGTCAAAAATTCCAAAATGTCTGTTTTATCGAGCATGCGCTAGCAGTTCCTACGCGAGGCTCGTAAGTTCGCTAATTCAATATTTTCACTCAGATTTTCAACATTGCCATTTTACCACACCTTCTTATGAGCAATACAGCTGTCATTTTTACATCTCACCCAAAATGTGTTTCGCCCATGTAGCTAGAATGGCACAGTCGGTGTGCAAATCAATGTACGGGACAAATTAAGAAAATCACAGTGACACTGTTCATGAGCAGAGGTCTTAAAATGGCTATGTTGAAATTTGGTGAAAAATTCCTAAAATGATTGTTTTATGACGTGCGTTGCACAGTTCCTACCATGAGCTGCGTAGGTTAATAAATTTTCAATATTTTCACTCCAGATTTTCAACATTGCCATTTACTACACCTCCTCATGAGCAGTACAGCTGTCATTTTTCACATCCTGCTCAAAACGTGTTTCCACCCATGTAGCGCACAATGGCGCAGTCGGTGTGCAAACTCAATGTATGGGACACATTAACAAAATCACAGTGACACTGTTCATGAGCAGAGGTCTTAAAATGGCTATGTTGAAAATTTGGTGAAAAATTCCTAAAATGATTGTTTTACGAAGTATATGCTAGCAAGTTCCTACGACGTCAGAAGGTCAAAGAATTTTCAATATTGCACTCCAATGACTTCCAGATACCTAAACAGCACATAGAAGCAAGCAACATTCAGCATTGACAAATGCTTGTTTATGTAGCCAAAGAGTTCAAAAGAGGAAAAAAGGTTTGTTAAAATATATATACTGTTCTGTGTTTGAGTGTTCTTATGGTTATTACATGCTAGATACGAACCAGGTATATAGATAGAAATGTTATTAATGTTTGCTGTTTACTTTGGGTATTTTCCCTTATGCTTGCCATGGAAGCCAAGTGTTTTAAGGAGGGGAGTATATCCCCCCTGTGGGGGCTTACCTGTAAATGCCCTGATTTGTGCCCTGGTTTCTCCCTGCCAACATGTGGTTTTCTGCCCCTTGGGCCGTGATCCTGGGTTGCGAGCTGCCGGCATACCAAAATTAGCCGGCACTCACGTAAGCGCAAGGGGTGCTTTGATATTCAGGCAATCATGTATCCTTATGCTGCTTTTTATTTGCTTCTGTTAAACTGTTCGCTTGATAACCTGCGTGTTATCATATCTATGTGTACCACCCCCCCAGGTCACACCGGGAGACGAGCATCTTGTTGCTCAGTGTGCCTTTCCTGGTGAAACAATTGCAATAAATAAATAAATAAATAAATTTGATGTGCCAACTGCTGTGGCAGTTAGCTGAATGGGGAGTTTGTCCATGGTCCTGGTGCCCCTCCTGGTGTACTTGAGGACCGGAGACCCAGGGAAGATTGGGCAAGAGCCCATAGATGCAGCACAATGGGGGGTTACACAGCGGGGTTGCTCGGAGGGCTCATGAATATGAATGAGTGACCCAATGGATATTGATGAGGCCTGCCTGCCACCTAGAGGTATGGTGTTGTGGCGGCAGCGATGACTAAATTACTGGGAGCACCCAAATGAGAGTGGGCTAGTTTAACAGAGGGCCATTGGGACTACAATCTGGTGGGGCATTGGTGTGTGAAAAGGTTTGTACAGGGCGGCATTAAAGCTGAAAAGAGGAGAGACCCCACTATGCTGTATGGGACTCCAGGTAAACAAACGGGAGCCGACATGTTGTTGACATTTAATCCCAGACTTGCAGCCAATCAGAGATCTAGGCACCCAAACTGGACACAGAGGGACTCCTGGGAAAAGGAGGGGACTAATTCTGGTGCCTAGATCATGTCCCAATAGACAAGCAGAAAATATTGATAATTTTGGATATTGATTATTGAAAGGCTTTAACGGCCCATCAGAATGCTGGGTTTTTGAGTGATACAGTGTGGATTTTCTGGGATTTCTTCAGTCTGCTGCTGGACTCTGTATGAGTCAGAACTGTGCTGTGAGAGCGGACATTGGACTTCAGGGGCGTACCCGGGCCCTAATCTGAGGATTATTGTTGCTAGAGTATTCCCCAGGTGCTTGCTTCAGGACAGAGTTGTGAAGGGGAAAAGAGAGAAAGAGACTGAAACGTGTTCCTATTTCTCCAGGCACTGAAAGTTGCTTAATAAGTGTTGGGAGAAACTAAATGCTACAGACACCCTGCACTAAGGATTTGAACTAGATGAGAGGATTGAACAGATTATCTGAGTGCTGCAGTTACTGCTGAAAGGTCGCTTGCTGGTGTGGGACTGTAACTTAAAATTTCTTGAAGAGGCAAAGCCTCTCTGGTTGTGGGGGTGCTAACCAGGAATTGTGTGTATCCTGAGTGAACTGGTTAAAGTGGCTGAAAGCTGAGGTCCTACTCAGCCGAAGAAAGAATTTGTACACTGCTAAACTAAAAGTGTGGACTGGTGTGCAGGGGGTTATTGCAGCTGAGTTTTTCCCTGCTGAATTGCACTGGCACTGATCAAGATTGAGGCTAGCACCCATTCAATTTGGCACTGGACTATTATCGGAGTGACTGGCTGAAAGTCTTGCTGTTAAAAGCTCAGTGCAGGGACTGCAGGAGGACCCCCACCATTAGGAAGTCCTCACTCAGAGCCAGGGAGGGAACTTGCAAACCCCTTCCAAGCGGGACTCACTGTCTCAGGAGGTCACGGGCGCTTGCTGGGGTGCTAGGGCATCTGCGACCCACCTTTGGGAGCTGGGCTGTGGAGCCACTCCCAGGTCTGGGCCTTCTGGGGTTGGTGTCGTTCTGCCACAGTGCTCTGCAATGGGCCAGAAGCAGCTAAAGGTGACAAGTGGCCTGAACTGCAATCGAGGTGACCAGCTGCAAGATCCTCGAGCAAGTTCCATCCAGATGGAGGGATCCTGGCCAGACTGTTTTACTGTTTTGCTGCACAACTTAAAGGAGCTCCACCTTCCCCGGTGCTGAGATCATCAAACTGTGAGTACTCAGGACCTGGTCTATGGGAGGGGAAGGGGAAGTTGTTTGTTCTCAAAGTTAAAGCTTTACAATTTTATGGCCCCAACAGCCGGCCCACCTGTGGCACCGATCAGGCCTGCACCTAGTGGGTACCCCTAGGGACAATACCGGGACACTGGTACCAGTGGTGGAGGGCTTGGCCTATAGGCCCCCATGTTGACATTGCATATTCCACTAACATTTCTTCTTTCCCTCACAGCTACCCTACATCCTGGTATCCCCTTTCCTATTCCTTATCCCCAAATAAAGCTGTGAATTTGTTGTTTGAATCTGCTGTGTTAGTGAACTTCATTGCATGTGCTTATTGCTGAGTTATGTGGTTTATGGTGGAATAAGGTACTGGGGGATACAGTGTGCAGAGTGGTTGTTTGGGGAGGTGAGTAGGCACAGTATTCCAGGGGGCTGTGCCAAGTGGATATCTGACCCACTGATACTTTACTCTGGCTGGAGGCACTGCACTATTTTCAGTATTTCTGGGAACGAACACCCATTAGTCACTGTAGCAAGACCCAGGTCCCTTGCCCGGTACCAGAGGCAGTTGGCAAGGGTGGTAGCCCATTGGCAAGCAATGCCGGGGCTACAAATAGGCTTTTGGTTTGACCAAGAAGGCCTTTGAGGTTAGTATCCACATGTGGAGGAAAGCTAGAGAGTTTCGTAAGGGAAGTGCCACTTTGCATTACGGGGGTATGTGGGATTTTGTGTTTCTTTGAAACCTGGCTTTATTGCCAATGCCCTTTTTGACTAACCCTTGCTTCTATGCTTTTCTTCTAATGTTCTTTGCCTTTTTAGCTTGCTTTACTATTTTGGGACCACCATGATCCAAACCTGTAAGACCACATAAGGGCTGGTTCTTTTATTCCTTGAGACACTATACAGATGAAGCACTTGTCTGTGTCTCCTGTTCGCAGCCTTTGCAGACTGTATGAGATGCCCTTTGGCACCATGCATTCCTGTTTAAAACAGAACCAGCCTAAATTTTCATGGTGGTTTCCATATGCATCCCATGATGCTTTGCATTATGGGGGAATGTGTGAATTTGTGTTTCTTTCGTACACAGTGAGGCTGTGTTTCCATGGAGGGGTTGAGATGACATCATACAGGTCTCGAGAGTGAAGCTCAGGAAGTCCATGATGTTATCTGAACCCCGAGATGGAAACATGAGCCAAGTTGGGCATAGTTGCCCTGTTTATTTTTTATAGTATATGGTTTTACTGTATGTCAAAAGTGAAAATTTCTGTTTATATATAGCAGTAAACAGGACAAATCTGCCCCCACCTACCTTTCATCCTTCATAGTGTTACCTCCTTATAAATGGGGGTTCCCAAAAAGTCTTCCTTGAGCTTGCACTGCCAGGTTGGTGTTCGGTGCTATAGCCATTTAAATGTTGTTGCCAGTGAGTGCCTTTAAAGCCTCCATGTACTGTCTCTTTAAGAGCTGCCTGATTGCAGTTATAATTAATCCAGAAGGGGGTCTGAGTGTTTCCCTGCTTGAGTCCTGCCTGGGCTGCTAAATAATTGCTCCGTTTCTGCCATCGCTAGTTGTGCAGAGGGAGCCCTGTTAAAAGGTGCAACTGTTTGCTGAGCATTTGTTACAGTAATAATAATATTGTAGTTTGTTCTAACCTGCCTTCTTTGCAGCAAGGACTGTTTCTGCTAGCTCCACTATCTTGGTCCTGAACTGCCGAACTGGACCAGTCAGAACTTGGGGACTCTAAAATGGAGCCTACAACTGAAGGGAATATGTGGAGTAAGATTCTGGGAATTGAAGTTTTGGACTGTTGGCGCCTTTTTGCACCAACAGAGGGAGCATGTTGTGACTGACAGCTGAATCAGCCAACCAGACCTCTTTGGATCCGAAGGAAATGGCCGGGCTGTCTGCTGTGCAGGGAGATCTAAGTTGGAAGTTGAGAGGGCAACAGCTCATATAGTTTGAGCAGCAGTCTGCGTGGTAGTTCGCGCAGAAGAATTGTGGAAAAGGCCTGATTTCTGGCCTGCTTGCCTGTTTTCTGCCCTGACAGGGAGAAGGAAATTATTTTCGGACTAAATCCTATCTGGTGAGAACGAAGAAGCCACTGATGTGGGACCAGGCTCAACCTGTAGAAGACCAAAGATTTTGCTGTATGCGATCGGCCTGTCAGGAACTCCAGCTACGTCTGAGCTCCCGGTTAGAGCAGTGACTTTGTGATTTGGACCAGGGAGCAGTGTGCCTGGTATTGTAGAACCTGTTACATATAAATGTGCTGTTTGATGATAGTGGGTCATGCTGTATTTCTCCACTGTGCGAACTGTGTGCTGCTTGCTGTTACATATAAATGTGCTGTTTGAATACAGTGGGCCGTGCTGTATTTCTCCACTGTGCGAACTGTGTGCTGCTGGTGTAATCCCCCTGCAAATGGGGGTTCCCAAAAGTCTTCCAGGAGCTTGCTTGATTGCTCCAAGCCTGGATGGTGTTCTGTGTCTAAGCCGTTTATCTGTGAGTGCTTTTAGAGCCTCTGGTACTGTCTCTTTAAGAGCTGTCTGCCTGCAGACATAATTAATTTGGATGGGAGTCTGTGTGTTTCCCTGCTCGAGCTGCTGCCAAATCGCTCAGTTTCTGCCATCGGTAAGTGGGCAGAAGGAGCTCTGTTCAAAGATGTAATTGTTTGTTTATAATCTGTTAGAGTAATATTGAAAATACAGTTTGTTTTAACCTGCTTTCTTGTAGCAAGGACAGTGCAGAGTAGCTCCCTCATGTTGCTTCTGAACTGCCGAATTGGACCAATCATTGTGGGATCTTTTAAAATGGAGCCTGCTCTGGGCGAATCAGAACTTGGACTCTCCTCTGGAGCCAGCCACAATGGGACCGTATGGCACATGCCTCTAGGAATTGTAGTTTGGACTTCGGCGCCTTTTTGCACCAACAGGGGAACAGCCAAACCAGGCAACTGAACTGGGAGGAACTCAAAGGAAATGCCTGGCTCTGTCTACTGGAAAGATTAGATGAGTTGAGACAGTGAGGAGAGAAGGAGCTATGAGCTTCTGCACTGTACAGTTTCACACGGTGCGCGCATGTATGGTCCTGAGTTTCGGTCTGCATCCTGTGCAAGCGCCCGTTTGGACTGAATCTGACCTGTGAGGAGGATCAAGGAGATCTGAAGAGTAGAAACCAGGCTCACCCTGTAGAAGACTGGAGAAATTGCTGAATCGCGCTCAGTCTGTCAGGAACTGAAGCTGCTATGTGTTCTCCCGGGTATCGTGCAGTAAATATGGTCGGGATCGAGAAGCAGCCTGCCTGGTATAGTACTTTCCTTTTACATATAAATGAGTGTAGTGCTTGTGGGGAATCGTGTTTCAAATCCCTTGTACCGTGAACTGAGTGCATGAAGCTGGAAGTAAACCCCAGCTTGATTCGGACTACATCCGATTGCTGTAAACTGCTGTGGGGTCCAGTCACAAGGACCTCTTCCACATGTTCTGCTCCTCCTGGCAATCCAGGACAATCTGCCTTCCATCCAGTTCCCAGCAATGAGTTTGTGAGTACAAAGCAGGGTAGCTCCCTGCCATCTGCTTATCGAATTGCAAGTGTGTCATCTAATTGTTGTTTTTTATTTATTTCTTCACGAACTGAGCCCTCCGGCTCCAGATTTCAATGGGGTATTGTGCAAGTGTTTCTCCATCACAGGGCCCTAACCAGCTGCACCGATCCTGTCTAGCCCCCCCATCCTGGGTACCCAATGAAAGTGACAATTTGGGACTCTGAATATGCACACAGTACTGTGATTATTAATGTGTTTAACCTGATTTCCCCCTTCCTTGTTACAGCTTGTTAAATAAATCAGATCTGTTTGTTTCAGCAAAGTTACACTGACTGAGGTATTCGTTTATGTTAAAGTATTGTACTGTGGTGTTTGCACTGTATCATCTTGTTTTACAGGGGGTCCCCAGAGTCCAGTCGACAGAGCCAGTCCTGGGGGTAAGTGTACATTGTGAAGATATTCCTAATGTATTATGTGGGTCACTAGTGAGAAGAAAGGGGGGTTACAGTGTCCCAGAGGGCTGTGACCAAGTTAGTTTAACTACTGCAAACCCTGACCTCTGGGTGGAGGCACCCGCCATTGGACCTAGGCCCCTCACCCTGTTAGTAGTTAAGCAGGTAGGGGTAGTAGCCCTTGGGATAGCGCCATCTAGGGGTTGCATCATGGAGGCACCGCTGGGATTAGTGGCCACATTAACGAATCACTGGTACAAATAAATGGGTACCCCAACAGAAGTGACAGTTGGTGGAGTGGTGAACTGAGGAGGAGATCGACCCCCAAAATGCTATACTTATCCTGGACATCCCCCTGGGTATCAATACGGACACTGTACAGGGAGTACTTTCCAAGGTGGAGGGTTTACAAAACCCTGTGGTGGTGGGTCGACATGCTAATCTGCTCACCCACACTTTCCTGGCCCTAGTAGAGTGTAAGGATCCCATAGATAGCTCCAAAGTGACACAGACTATTACCCCAGAGGGAGCCCTCACTGCCTGGAGAGTGATAACTAAGGACAGTAAAGACCCAGAGGGGAATGAGCCCCCCCCCACTATCTGAAACTTTTGAGGAGAAATTTGCTAAATGGTTGCTGGGGGAAGGGAAAACTGTGGAGGACCTGAAGAAACTATTCTTGCCACCTGGGGGTGCTCCTCCCCCAACACCCTCTCCCGCTCCAGTTTAGTTTAGTTTATTGTTCTAAGAATTAACACCTTTGAGCCAAAGGCTCTTTTACAAAGGTTCCACATCATAAAAGTACATAAACAACAAGACAATGTTACAAACAATTGGCAAGCAGTTTAAAAAGGCTGCAATAAAAACAGTAACATTCAATTACAGGAAAGAATGAAACGCAGAGGCAATTTAAGGAAAAGAATAAGGATAGAAAAGTAGGAGGAGCTAGGGGGAGAGAAAATAAGAAGGTCAGTAGCAGACAGGACCAGTTAGTGGTACTCTGAGTGTCTTTGTCAAGTGAGGGGTCGTGACGATTGATGGAACAGCTGAAAGTGCAGTCAGAGGGTAGAGACTTTAGTCAAAGCAGTCACAGGAGCTGGAGGCTGTGAAGTGAGCGCATAGCATAGATTTGAAAGCTCCCAGTGATGTGGAGGATAGAGTGGGTAAGTTGAGGGCATTGTACCAGGTAGGGGCACGATAGGCAAATGATCTTTGTCCCTGAGCAGTCTGGCATCTGGGGACCTGAAAAGGTTGGTGCTCAGATCTTCTGGTGGGACGAGTGCTGTTATTCAGGCAGAGTAGATCTTGGATACATGGCGGAGTGAGACCCAAGATTGATTTTTTTGCCATCAAGCATGTGAGATACTTTAGGCGATTTGAGAGCTGTAACCAGCCGGTTTCCATGTAGAGCTCACAGGTGTGAGTCCGTCTCTACGCTCCAGTTAGGAGTCGACAGGCCTTGTTTAGGGCTGTTGAGATGCACCTTAGTGTGGTGGTAGTAGCAGAGCCATAGATAATTAGACCATAGTCTATGATTGAGATGATGGAGCTTTGTACCGCAATCCTCAAGGCAGCTTGGTTAAAGAATTGACGGTTCCGGTACAGTATTCCAATGAGTTGGTTCACTGTTTTTGCTGTGTTATCAATGTGGGTTGCAAAGGTAAGACATTGGTCAAATGTGATGCCAAGGTATTTGAAAGTATTCACTTGTTCAAGTGTATTTCCAAGGGAAGTTTTTACTGTGAGTGGAAAATGCCTTTTTCTGTTTTGATGACTGGTGAAAAGCGTGGTTTTTGGTTTTTTGTGATTTAGGACCAGCTTGTGATCAATGAACCACTTTCCAACACAAGAGAAAGCAAGTTGCAAGCTCTGATGTAGTGGTTTGGGATCCTTATGAGAGGAGAGAATTACAGCGTCATCAGCATATAGTATTATTTTTCCTGGGCAGGATTCAGGGAGCGAGTTTAGGAATAGGCTGAAAAGGAGAGGGCCTAAGATTGATCCCTTGGGGGCACCAGAGAGGACCGGTTTAGAGTCGGAGAGAACATCAGAGATTTTTACTGTTTGTGATCGTTGTGCCAGGTAACTTTTTACCCAGGCACTTGGTCCCTCAGCTAGCCCAACATTGAGCAGAAGTGAGATTAATAAGCCATGGTGAACAGTATCAAAGGCTTTTGTGAGGTCAATGAAAACAGCACCGGTTTGGTATCCCTTATCCATGGCATTGTGAACTTCTCCTGAGAAATCTAGTAGGGCCGTCGATGTACTGTGTCCTTTCCTAAATCCGTGTTGTTGCATGCAGAGTAAGTTACACTTTTGCAGGTAGTCTGAGAGTTGATAAGCCATGATCCGTTCAAGGGCTTTGGAGAGGGGTGGAAGTATTGATATAGGCCGATAGTTCCCTGATGTGGATTTGTCACCCCCTTTGAGCACTGGTGTAACTATAGTGGACTTCCATTTTCTAGGAAATTGACTTCGGCAGAGGGAGAGATTGAGAATTTTGGTGAGAGGGTGGATTACTTCTTCCAAGGTAAGAAACAGAATTTTTAGATCAATAGTGTCACTGCTAGTTCTTGATTTAGAGCAAGCCTTTTTTATATATTTGTAGGCTTCATGTGCCTTAACTATTTTAAAGTGAAATAGCGGTTGGTCAGATGAGGTGATGTGGGATGCGAGTTTTGGCTAGGACAGGTCCGAGAAGAAGTCTGGCGGGAGGACCCCACTGAGGTCTGTGAAGGTTTTATTTAGGGCATCAGCCATAACCTTTGGGTCAAGGGTAGTGGAGCCATCAACATTCATTATCGTAGGAGAGGATTTGGACTGTTTGCCCGTAATATTTTGGGATTTTGCCCCAGAAGGATCTCCCATCACCCCAGGTGGTTGCTAGGGCATTCTTGAAATAGGAGCTCTTCATTTGCCTGATTTGCTAGGTGCATAGGTTGTGTGCCCGTTTGTACTTCTGCGTATCTGCCAAGGAGTCTGTGGCCCTGGCTATGGCCCAAAGATGGTCACGTGCTTTGAGCTGAGTCAGTAGTTTAGCCGTGAGCCAAGGATTAGAGAGAGCTTTGATTTTACGCTTTTTTAATGGTGCGTAAGTGTCACAGGCAGTGTTGAAAGTTGTAATAAAGAATTCTAGGGGCAACGTCAACATCTAGAGTATTGTAGATTGGGGACCAGTCTTGTTGTAGGAGACAGGTCTTGAGTTTAGTGAGATTTCCTTGTGGTAGCACTCTATTCAAGATGGTTTTGGGAGGTGGTTTAAGGAATTTATTTGTCCAGGTACAGATCACAGGGGAGTGGTCACTGAGAGAGTCGGAGAGAACAGTGGTGTTTTTTATCCGGTCCTGGTGACTAGTAAGTATCCAGTCAATGAGAGTGCAAGTTCCAGTCTTGTAGTTTTTTCTAGTTGGGGAGTTGACCATCTGCGTTAGGTTGGCTGCTAGGATAGCATCCTTGCTGGATCTGATATCAGAGGTGAGCCAATTGATATTGAAATCACCAAGTAAGAGGAGCTCAGTGTCAGGAGGTTGCAATCTTACAAATTCAAGAACTGTCTGGAGACCAGATTGAGGGTCTTTAGGATGGATATAGACTGCAGCCACGGTTAGCACTTTGTTTTGGGCACCAAGAAGTAGCTTGACAGGGAGAAGTCGCACTAGGGTATTTGCGGTGGAGAAACTGGCAGGGTGACTAGAGAGGTTATCCTTAATGTAGATAGCACAACCCCCCCCTTTTTTTTTGACCGGTCGAGTCTGAAGAGATTGTAGCCTTGAAGTGAGATTGCATGATCTGGAGTGCTTGGTGATAGCCAGGTCTCAACAATAGCTAATATGTCAGGATTGTTTTGACCAACAAAGGCTTGAAGGGATGCCATCTTAGGAAGGAGGCTGCAGATATTTAGGGTAGCAATGGAAAGCCCCTTATCAGCTTTTGCTAGCTTTGTTAACCTGTTTGAGACAGGGCCAGGGTTTGGGTGGACCCCACCTGACATAAGAAGGAGGAGGAGCAGGAGTTTTAGGGATATCACCCGAAGTTCATAGTATGTCACGCTTTTCCTCTGTTTTTTACTGGTTTGGAGACAGTGTAGTCATCTAGGGTCCTAACAGTACCCGTTATGGTGGCTGAACCAATGCAGGCTCCTATTTCTGCACCTGCCATTAGTCACAACTCTTACTGAAGGTTGAGGATCTTCTCTGGCACCCTCCCCACCACCCAGGGGGAAGATGATTGGGACACCTGGATAGATTGTGTTGCCCCCCCGATACCTGAATGGCAGTGTGTGGAGGCTGAGAAACGAAAAAGAATCATAGAAAGTCTGAGGGGTCCTGCCCTAGAGGCCATTACATTTTTGAGGTCCACAAATCTTGATGCATCTGCCCAGAAGTACCTATTTGTGCTTGAAGGCAATTTTGGAAGCATCGAGTCAGGAGAGAGCTTGATGTGGAAATTTCAAGGTACAAAACAGTTGCCAGGGGAAAGTTTCTCTGCATATGTTACTCATGTGGAGACAGCTCTACAGAAGGCTTACAGAAAAGGTGGGGTAGCCACCAGTGACTTAAACCGTGTAAGGTCGGAGTACCTACTACAGCATGCAAAGCATTCTAAATTGCAGCTTCTTCAATTAAGGCTCCCCGACAGAAGGGGTAACCCACCGGACTATTGTGACTTAATAAAAGAACTTCGGGAGGTTGAAGATGAGGAGGGGGATTCTAATGTTGGGGTGAGTGCAGCCTAAGTGATCACAGCATTGGAAGGTCCTTGTGAAGTGGGGACCAATGAGGGTGTGCCACCATGGGGTGAACTGCTGAGAGAGATCAGGGAATTCAAAAACAGTCCCTTTATTAAGGCCATACCTGCAAGTACAGGCCCCGACCTATATCTGATGCATCTGCAATAGGGGTTGGGATACCCACCCAGGCATCTCCTGCTGACAACAGCTCAAAACTCGATGTCTTGACCATGGAAGTGGGAAAATTGACTAGATGCTTCCAAATGCTTATCACGCTGCAGACAGAAATGGCACCACGGTGTCCAGTTAGTGGTACCCCCATCCTGGCTCCCAGTGTGACGCCTCGACCAGCTCAAACTCCAGAAAGTATGTTTTGCTATAATTGTGGGAAGGATGGGCACATGAAGAGAGAATGCAGGTCCCCAAAAGACACAGGCAAAGTTGCATATAGGCTGCAAGGAGAGCTTCGGAGGACAAATCAGTGGTTGAGAGGTACACAAAATGATCGCTGTAAGGATCCAAAAAATGCTAACTCACGTCCCTCTGCGGCAAGGTCAGTTGCCCAGGCCCCTGCTGCCGCCTCTCCAGATTGGTCCTGAATAGTGGGTCCCTCCATGGAGACCACTGTAAAGGTGAATGGAGTGTCTACAAGAGCTGTACTAGACAGTGGCTCCCAAGTGACTTTCAAGACTGGTATCAGAAGCTCTTGTCTGATGTACCCTTACAACCGTTGGAGGGGCTGCATGTCTGGGGGTTAAGTGAGAAGGCCTACCCCTACTCTGGATATATCCGAATTTGGCTGTCTTTTCCCACCTCCGTGGCTGGAGTGGCCGAACAAGTAGAGACCCTAGCCTTAATGTGTCCCCCCACTGGACTGTATGATGGGGTCCCTTTGTTGATTGGAACAAATGCTCATATGTTTTGATGGCTGGCACAGTTATGTTATGAAAAACAAGGGTCAAGGACTAGTAGAGCTTTCATAATTCCAGCCTTGATCAAGAAGGCCTATGAGGCACAGAGAGATGCTAAAAAAGTAGAACCAGAGGAACCGGTTGGAATAGTCTGGAAGAAGGATCCTGAGTCTCTGATCCTGGCGCCAAATGCCCACTGTGCCTTACAGGGAGAGGTCCGTATCAGAAAGGATGTCAAGAATAAAATATTAATGTTGGATGCACCAGACGATGAAGAATTGTCGGAGGGACTGGTGGTCAAGCCTAGTATTTTGCCTGCTAGAACCCATGCTTATGCCAGAAGGGTAATGGTTCAAGTTCATAATGTGTCTGACAGAGAGATTCGAGTAAATAGAGGTTGCACCCTGGCTAATGTGCATTGTGCAGACACTACAGTGCTACCCAGTAGCAAGAGTTCGGGGAAGAATGACAGAGTAATGCCTGACTTGTTTGATTTCGGTGACTCCCCATTACCAGCTGAATGGAAGGTGAGGATCAGTGAGAAGCTTGCCCAGAGAGACCAGGTGTTTTCTTTAAAGTAATGGGAGGTAGGATGCATGCAAGGAGCTGAGCACCATATCCGGCTGCATGATGAAAGGCCATTTCGTGAGAGGTCTCGATGCCTGGCACCTGCTGACGTAGATGATGTGAGATGGCATCTGCAAGAGATGCTAGCTGCTGGTGTAATACAAGAATCCAGAAGCCCCTATGGTTCCCCCATTGTGGTAGTGAGAAAAAAGAATGGGACAGTAAGGATGTGCGTGGATTATCGCACTTTAAACCAGCGGACTATCCCTGCTCAGTACACAATGCCCCGCTTTCAGGATGCTTTGGACTGCCTAAATGAGAGCAAGTGGTTCTCTCTGCTGGATCTCCGTAGTGGGTACTACCAGATCCCGATGACCCCAGAGAACCGTGAGAAGACAGCCTTTATCTGTCCGCTTGGCTTCTATGAATTCATGAGGATGCCTCAAGGGATTTCAGGTGCCCCAGCCACTTTTCAACGATTGATGGAGCGCGCAGTGGGGGACATGAACTTATTAGAGTGCCTAGTATACCTAGATGATGTTATTGTGTTTGGCAGCTCACTGGAGGAACATGAGAGCAGATTATTCAAGGTATTGGACCAACTGGAAGACTTTGGCCTTAAACTCTCCATTGATAAGTGTCAATTCTTTCAAACATCAGTAAAGTATGTGGTACCCATAGTATCCACCGAGGGAATAGAGACCGAGCCAAGTAAAGTTGAATCCTTGACCACCTGGCCACAGCCCAAAAATCTAAAAGAGCTGCAAAGATTCCTGGGATTCTGTGGTTGTGCCGGCATTTCATCAAGGACTATTCAGGTGATCCGCCCTTTAGCAACCTTATAAAGGTATCCCCAACCCCACAAAAAATACAAAAAGTCAGCGTCCCTCGAGACTGAGAGAGTGTATTTTCATCCAAGTGAAGTATTTGGGGCCCGCTAGACTCCTGATTGTGAGACTGCTTTTCATGAGATCATATATCAACTTACCCACCCTCCAGTATTGGCCTATGCTGATCCAACAAAACCTTAGGTCCTGCACACTGATGCTAGCTTGCAAGGGTTGGGGGCTGTGTTGTAGAAAGAGCACGAGAATGGCCTGAGACCAGTGGCCTTTGCCAGTAGAAGCCTGACCCCATCCGAAAAGAACTATCCTGTACATAAGTTAGAGTTCCTAGCTTTGAAGATGGCTATTGTTGACCAATTCTACGAGTACTTGTATGGGGCTAAGATACTAGTAAAAACTGACAATAATCCTTTGACCTATGTGCAGACTTCAGCTAAGTTGGATGCCACTGGCCATAGGTGGCTTTCTGCATTATCTACATACGGCTATGCTGCTGAATACAGAGCAGGCCTGAACCACATAGATGCTGATGCTCTCTCCCGGAGGTCTGTTGCCCAGAATGACTGGGTCAGACTGTCAGAACCTGATATTCGAGCACTCTGCCAGAAGTTTGACAGGGAGGAACAAATGTCCATGGACGCAGTGGACTGTATGGTAGATTGTTTGGGACCCTCTGAGAATTGCATACCTGCTGCTTATTGCCACTTTTCTGCAATAGACATTGGTGCACTGCCTCAGCTGGAAAATGATATGTATTATGTGGGTTACTAGTGGGAAGAAAGGGGGGTTACAGAGTCCCAGAGGGCTGTGACCAAGTTAGTTTAACTACTGCAAACCCTGACCTCTGGGTGGAGGCACCCGCCATTGAACCTAGGCCCCTCACCCTGTTAGTAGTTAAGCAGGCAGGGGTAGTAGCCCTTGGAATAGCGCCACCTAGGGGTTACACTTGCTGTTACATATAAATGTGCTGTTTGATGATAGTGGGTCATGCTGTATTTCTCCACTGTGCGAACTGTGTGCTACTTGCTGTTACATATAAATGTGCTGTTTGAATACAGTGGGTCATGTTGTATTTCCCAACTGTAAGAACTGTGTACGGATTGCTGTTACATAGAAATGTGCTGAGTACTGAATGGGGATTGGAATTTAGTTCCCCTGTTGTTGGAACTGTGTGCTGATTGTTGTAAGCTGTATGCAGTACGAAGCGAACTGTGTGCTGCTTGCTGTTACATATAAATGTGCTGTTTGAATACAGTGGGCCGTGCTGTATTTCTCCACTGTGCGAACTGTGTGCTGCTTGCTGTTACATATAAATGTGCTGTTTGAATACAGTGGGCCGTGCTATATTTCTCCACTGAGCGAACTGTGTGCTGCTTGCTGTTACATGTAAATGTGCTATTTGAATACAGTGGGCGTGCTGTGTTTCTCCACTGTCTTGAACTGTGTGCTGCTTGCTGTACATATAAATGTGCTGTTTAGATACAGTGGGCGTGCTGTATTTCTCACTGTCGTTGCTTTGTGCTGCTGTTACATATAAATGTGCTGTTTGTATACAGTGGACCGTGCTGTATTTCTCCACTGTAAGAACTGTTTGCTACTTGCTGTTACATATAAATGTGCTGTTTGAATACAGTGGGCCATGCTGTATTTCTCCACTGAGCGAACTGTGTGCTGCTTGCTGTTACATATAAATGTGCTGTTTGAATACAGTGGGCCGTGCTGTATTTCTCCACTGTGCGAACTTTGTGCTGCTTGCTGTTACATATAAATGTGCTGTTTGTATACAGTGGACCGTGCTGTATTTCTCCACTGTAAGAACTGTTTGCTACTTGCTGTTACATATAAATGTGCTGTTTGAATACAGTGGGCGTGGCTGTATTTCTCCACTGAGCGAACTGTGTGCTGCTTGCTGTTACATATAAATGTGCTGTTTGAATACAGTGGGCCGTGCTGTATTTCTCCATTGTGCAAACTGTGTGCTGCTTGCTATTACATATTTATTTATTTGGTTTTTGTTTACTGGGTAAGTACAGTAGACATCAATATTGCCTATATTCAGGCACGACCCGGGAGAGTACAGACAGGGAGACCAGAGTCAACATTAAAGAGTATTTCATGACGCAGCATGAGGTAAGAACAAACATTTGAACAGTATACAGCCAGGTACAGTCATTATCAGTGATGACAAAGAGAAACAGATAACATTACATTAATTATTTTCATCTGATGATACATCAATGCCTAAATTGAAACGACAAACAGCAAACAAAACTTAAATGAAGTAGCATTATAACAATAGGATTTCTGCTGGATGTGGGAAACTTTCAGATTTTGGAGACCAGTAGGAAATCAGTAAGTGCCATGGGGAGGAGAAAATGCTAGGAGAGAGGCTCAAGTTACAGCACAAGAGCAGCAGTCAGATTCTAATAGGTGTGCCCGAAGACTCAGTTTAAAGGCCTTGTGGGATTTGGAGAGTTTGATGTGGGAGGGAATGGAGTTCCAGGAGCGGGGGGCAGATATGGTGAAGGATCGTTCTCCTTTTTGTGTGAGATATCTGGGAATTTCAAGTTGGGTTTGAGCAGATGCCCTGAGGAGGTATGCTTGTGAGGGCTGAGTTAATAGTTCGGCAAGGTATTTAGGGGACCCCGTTCTGATCATATTATCAATGGTACAGCCTACAGAATAGTGTCTGAGCGAGTCTGGGGAGAGCCAATTTAGTTTCGAGTAGAGCAGGCAATGATGGGTAAGTCTGTGAGTGGAGAGAGCAAACCTGCATATACTGTTATAGCAGGTGCTCCATTTCTGGAGCGCTCCTTTGCTAGCTTTAAGGTAAACCTGAGAGCAATATGTTAGAGCAGGGAGGAGAAATCCTTGTGCAATAGCAAGCCGGGCAGCATCATTGAGGGAGGACCTAATTTTAAAGGCAAGACCAAGTTTTGAGTAAACTGTCTTACATGTAGCTGCAATGTGGAGGTTAAAGTCAAGAGATGGGTCGGAGAGTGACTCCTAGATACCTGAAGGAGGTAACTAATTCAAGAGGGGAGTCATCTAGAGAATGTATCAATAAGTCTGGAGTAAGAGATCTGATTCTTGACAGGGGGCCAAAAAGCATAGTTACAGTTTTCTTAGCATTCATTAGGAGCCTGTTCTGTAGTAACCACTCCTGCAAGCAGTTGAAGTCTGCTTGAAGATGTGCTCTTACTGTTAAGGGATCTTTACCACTGGAGAGAAGCACCATGTCATCAGCATAAAGGATTAATGAGGAGGAGCAGGGAAGGGAGGGCAAGTTGTTAATGAAAAGGGAGAAAAGTAGTGGGCCAAGAATAGATCCTTGGGGGACTCCAACAGAGGTAGGGGAAAGATTTGAGACGGCGGATTCAATTTGGACAAATTGCAACCTCCCTGAGAGGTAGCTATCGAACCAGGAGATGGACGACAGGTCAAAGCCAAGGCGGGACAGTTTGGAAAGTAGCAGAGAGTGATTCACAAGGTCAAATGCCTTTGTGAGATCGATAAATATGGCCCCAGTGAGCAGGCTCTTATCCATCGCTGTAAGGACTGCATTTGTCAGCTGAAGTAGAGCAGTTGTGGTGCTGTGTCCTGTTCGGAATCCGTGCTGGGTAGGGGATATAAGGTTGTTAAGGTGCAGGTAATTTGTGACCTGAGTAGCGATGGCCTTCTCGAGAAGTTTATTTAGGGTAGAGAGAATGGCAATCGGTCTATAGTTTGACATATTTTTGGTATCCCATTTTTGTGAACAGGGACAACGCTGAGCGTGTTTTCCACAATGTTGGTACCGCTTGGGCTATTATGGAAAGATTAAAGAGATTCTTGCAATAGGAACAGCAAGGGCAGGGGCTGCCTGCTTCGAAGAAGCTTGGCAGTAGCCTATCCGGGCCAGCAGATCCATAGGTGGATACTGATTTGAGGAGATGCAGCACTTCAGTGGAGGAGACTAATGTGAGACGAAAAGGGGTTTCATGTGAAAGTTGCACCTCAGGAGGAGGGGAAAGAGGTTGGTTGAATTTCTCAGTATATTCGGAGAGATCTGAGAATTGTGCATTAAGAGCATTAGCAATAGTAGGTAACTTATTACAGTTTGCGTCATTCAGTGTCATGTCGGTAATGGCCGTCTTGGGCCTTTGCCCAATGAAATTTTTGATGTGATTCCAAAAACCCCTGGTATCACCCGCTGAAGAATGGGGAAGCTTAAGGCAGTAGCTCCTTTTAGCCTTCCGAATATCTTTTTTGCAGGCATTTCTCAGTTGTTTATAGTTAACCCAGTCTTCTTGATTGTTGGGACTTCTTTGCCAAGGTCCAGGCCTTGTCTCTTTTTATCATGGCTCAAAGGAGGTCTTTTTTAAGCCATTTATTAGGGGAGCCCCTGAGACGCCTTTTTTCAGAGGGATGTGCAGATCCTGAAGGGCCAGAAGCTGAGACATCAGGTATTCAAGTGCTGTGTTTATATCATCAGTGTGATAGATGGGAGACCAGTCTATATTATTAATATCCTCGAGAAGTGCAGTTCGGTTTAGTTTGGCAAAATCCCGAAATTGAATGATTCTTGCCGGGGGTTTAAGGCAGTGGCCATTCCAGATACAGAACGTAGGCAGGTGATCACTAATAGAATCTGAAAAGGTCCCTGCAGCAATTATTTTATTTGCTCTATTTTTAGCCATCCAGTCCAGGAGAGATTGGTGCTCCAAGTTGGAAGAGATGCGTGTAGGGCTAGAGATAAGTTGAGCGAGGTTAAGTCGGGCGAGAGCTTCAGTATATGTACCGGCGTGACTCCCTGATAGGTCTAGGTTGAAGTCTCCCATTAGTATGACTTCAGATCTACCCTTTAGAGTGGCCAGATAATCCAAGAGCCCATTTAAGCCAGGGAGAGCCCCCTTTGGAGGATTGTAGACACAGATCAGATTTAGCCTTTATCACCACCTAGTTGTAGAACTGTATGCAGAGCTTCACAGTGATTTGTTATCCAAGACTGGAGTACAGAGACATTGAGATGCTCTTTATAATAAAGGGCAACTCCTCCACCCTTTTGTTTGGTGGGGCGATCGGATCTGGACAAGCTGTAGCCAGGTATTTTGTACATGGAATCAGGCATCTCTGGCCTGAGCCATGTTTCAGTTAGTCCAAGTATGTCCGGACAGTACAGGGCTATCCAGGCTTCAAGTTCAGGAAAGTTTGCTGGTAAACTTCTGATATTCATGTGGGCAATTTTCATGCCCTTAGTGGAAAACCATGAGGAGTCATCCATGGACCTGGCATTCCAATGGGGGCCAGGGTTAGATTCTATGTCTCCTGACAAGCATAAGCGCTGAAGCATCACCCAAACTTCTTTGTAGAATCTGTAATTGCGCTTGAGGTATTAAATATACTGTATGTACTTAAATGTACTGTTTGAATACAGTGGGCCGTGCTGTATTTCTCCACTGTGCAAACTGTGTGCTGCTTGCTGTTACATATAAATGTGCTGTTTGAATACAGTGAGCCGTGCTGTATTTCTCCACTGTGCGAACTGTGTGCTACTTGCTGTTACATATAAACGTGCTGTTTGAATACAGTGGGTCGTGCTGTATTTCCTCACTGTAAGAACTGCGTACGGATTGCTGTTACAGATAAATGTGCTGTGTACTGAATGGGGATCGCAGTTTAATTCCCCTGTTGTTGGAACAGTGTGCTGATTGTTGGAAGCTGTATGCAGTACCAAATGAACTAAATCAGTGGTTAGTTCCATGCGGCTGGGCCTTGCCACGAGGGTCCTGCCAGAATAACCTACTGCACAGAGAAGAACCATCGACGAGAGACCGGCTCAGGGATCAGCCCTTTGCTTCTCCTGGCACTTCACAGAGGTCACCTGCTGTCTCAAATTTTGTCCCTCCTGTGTCTAGTCTTGGGTATCGTGAGTAATCACCAGGGTAGCTCCCTGCAACATATAGCTAAATCAAAAGTGTGCTATCTGATTATCTTGTTGTTTTGTCTCCACGAACTGAGCCTTCCGACTCCTGATTACAATTAGGGTGTGTGCATGTTGTTTCTTTCCTCACAGGGCCCCAACCAGCTGCAACGCCAGCCTACCCCGGGCAACGGTCCCGGCTAGCTTTTCCCTCCATCCTGGGTACCCAGAGAGTGTGACTGTTAGGGACTCTGACTGCATACACAGCTGTCTGATTTATAGAGCCAGTAAGCAAATTAACCTGATTACCCCCCGTCCTTGTTATAGCCCCCTGAATAAATCAGAGCTACTTTTTTTCTGCAATTCAACCAGACTGTGCTTCTAGTTTGTGCTCAAGGTATTACTGTTTGTCATTTGTGCTGCCTAACCTTGTTTTACAGGGGGTCCTCAGGGTCGAACTGGAGAAATCAACCCTGATGGCAAGTGTTAACTGTGAAGGTACTTATTGTGTATTGTGTGGGCCACTAGTAGGAACTGAGGGGGTTACAGTGTCCCAGAGGGTTGTGCCCAGGCTAGTTTGACCACTACCAACCCTGACCTCTGGGTGGAGGCACCCGTTTCAGAACTCAGGCCCCTTAACCTGCTTGTAGCCAAGCAGGCAGGGGTAGTAGCCCTTGGGATAGCACCACCTAGGGGTTACAATAGTCAATAAGTATATTAAAGATAAATTATTATGTCAACGGGTTAACCATACACAGCAACTTTCTGTGATCTCGAATTGTACAACAGCAACTTGTCACGATTTTTGAACCGTGCACAACTTTTGCCCATGGACAACAAGGATTCTGAGTGTATGGAACTCCGCGCACAACAACACTTAATCACATGCTATAATATTTTTGTATGCAACAGAAACTGCGTGTATCCAGAAAATTAGCAATGCATTTTTTTCTCTGCTTTATCCCCCTATGTCTTGGTCGGCCCCCATCTGCTTGGACGCCCAAGCCCCATTCACCCCAATGTCCACTGGGGCTTACTGCCAGCCAGTACCCCAGGGCTTACCCCACCTGGTGGGGTCAGCGGGGCTCCCCAACCCTCTGCCATGAGACTGGATCCAGTATTTGGATTGGCAAGCCCAGCTAGTTGGGTGCGGGCCTGTGAGAGTCCGAGCGCCATCCTGCCACTGAGAGTTTTCCTTGGTTTTCTTTCCCCCTGAAGGGCATGGTGTGCAATGATGCTGTGATGTGTGGCCTGCACACCCGCTTGCCCTACGTCAGCATCTGCCCCCCCACAACAGTTATGAGGCAGATCCAGATGCCTTTCCCAAACCCAGCGCTAGGGGCCAGGCATGCACCAGGCACTGCAATACCTCCACCCCGGAAGAGCAGAGCAGTCCTCTGGATGCTCAATACTTCTCTCCCCGGCCAGCCCTCTGATGCTCCGAGCTCACTACTGAACTTTGGTCACTGGCATCATGACTGGTCTATGAGTTATACATTGTAAGAGCTGCAGTAAGGCAAGTTTACAAGTACAGTAACTAACTGTCTTATTGTATTCGAGGCAGGAAATGCTTACCGTGCCATTTTACCTCATGCTCAGTGGAATGCACAGTTCTACTGGCTTTCTTACCTGTTTGACAAGCAGCATGCTAAGTGTACAGGTTTCCTCTGACCTTTTAAGCCCTTTCCGTTTATCCCCTTTATCCTCTTTCCTGTTCCATGAGGCAGTATAGCATAGTGGTTAAGGGCACTGAACTGCAGACCAGGAGACCTGGGTTTGAATCCCATCAGCCCCACTTGCATACTGTGTGACCCTCAGCAAGTCACTAACTTCCTTGTGCTCCCAGGTCACAGCTGGAAACAAACTTTGGCTCAGCATGCCTTTCCTGGTTAAACAATTTCTCCTTTCCCTTTTAAGCCATGCCACCACCACCACTTGGTACCTAGTTTCACCTGGAATCAGAGAACTGGTCACCTAAGCCTGGTCAGAATACCTGGAAAACAGGCAAAAAATCTGCATACAACCAAATTTTGCTCCGCATACAACCAAACAACATAAACAGCCAAGAACAGGAAATTATTTGGGACTGAAGACAAATGTGCATCTATCCATAAACTACATACCTCCAAACTGCATACAGATGGAATTGACTATACCGTTATGCACAACATACAGAATCAGGACCAATATTTCTGTACGGATGCAAAATGTGCAGGCAGTTAAAAAGAATTAAGTGAACAATACCTTATGTGAACCATATCCAATTTTCTCTGCCTAAGGGATATTTTCATTCCTACGTTTTCACACAGAAACAGACATTTCTGATTTTAAGTATTTGTTTTAGATAATATTTGAGAGCCAGTTCATTTTCATGCCATGATAAATGACTGCTTGATAGGAGACAGAGAAGCGTTTGCCAGAATCACATTTCTTGCTGAACTGTACACAAAGGCCTTCATTCAGTTCTGCATGCCAGGAGATTAGCCACTGATTCATTTCCGCTACTTACCATTTGAGCAACTTTTTGTTTAACAACCACTCGGTGGCTAAGAATGCAGTCCTTTTATATTACAAAGATCTCACTGGAGTTACATAATGTCAACAGACTGTAGTTTGTCTAGTATGCCAAATATTTAGCTGTTAATGCCAAGGCTTGCTGTAATAAAGAAATGAGGTAGGATCCTGTCCAGTGCTGCTGCTGGTAGTACGTTCATAGTGATCCTACATAGAAACCTAGAAAATGACTGCAGAAAAAAAGTCAAGGTCCATCTGGTCTGCCCAGCTTTTCTACCATTTTTTATCCATGGTGTTTGCCACTCCACGTCTCTGTCACTTAATTCCCTCAGCAGCCCCATGGCACACCATGGCTTCCTACACCTTTCAGCCCCATACTTACCTTGCCTCCATCCTGCCTTGGATTACCTAAGTGGGTCAGGGTAGAGGGGGATGTACTGCTGACAGCATCTGGAGGCAGGCAATGGTGGGATGGAGGTGCTGGACCAGGATACATTGGTGACCATCGTTTTCAGATATGTTCCCACTCAAAGCAATCACTATGTCCTTTCCCTCTTGTAGATCTAAGTTTGTGAAGCCAAAATGATTCACACTGAAGGACTTTAGTACTTAGATCCCCACCCCTTGGTCCAGTTCTGACTTTTTCTATGCCTATGAATAAAAACCTATGGGTACCACTGCTGTTCATAACATGTTCAGCCAAAGCACTGGAGATATCACCACAATTTATGCAACTTAGGTGTTCCCCTATTTGCTTTCTGAACAGACCTTCTGCCTTCCTTATGTAAGTCTCTCTGGGAACTTAATAAAACACTGTACCGCATTGCCCCGGGTTAGCTGCCTGGTCTCTGGGGCTCCCTGTGGGTCGGCAGGGCTGGGAGGCCAGGGCTATATAAGGGAGGGTTTAGTGCCAAAAAGGGGGGAGAGAGAAGGGGAAGAAGGAGCTGGGAATCGGTCAGTGTCTTGCCAGTGGGCCGAGGTTGCACCCTGGCCCCCCAACCTTGAAGAAATGGCAGCCAGGGCTATGGGGCCATCTGGTGTGTGCTGCAGTTTGATTGAAAAAGGAATGTACCTTGGCTCTGGCCATGAAGTAGTGGACTGTCCACCATTTTAGTGCTATCTCAAGTTGTTACGTGGAGCTGTTAGCACCTTTTAATTATATCATTTGGACCTCTTGATTTGTTGTGGACAATGGATTTAATCTTTTCCTTGTATGTGATTGCTTAATTCAAGTTTGCACCTCCAGCAGCTGCCCCCCACAAAGGGACTGCCTGCACCCCCTAAACCATCCATGCAGACTCAGGTAAATGAGCCATCTATTATCTTTCTTTGGACTGTGTTCATGGCTGTACAGTGCCTCCTCCCTCCCAGCAACATCAGACATACCCTTAGACACCAGCAGTGGGGGGGGGGCTTACAACATGGGGGCTCATCCGGGATTTGATTTCTGGGGGTGCTACAGCCTACCTGGATTGAATGTCAAGGGGGTAGCATTGCTGGGAGACTGTTTTGCTGTTTTCAGCGGGAGCCTGGTTTCGAGAAATCCACCATCTTGAACACTATGTTTCGCGCGCCTTGTGGAGGAACAGCAAATGTGTATGTATATTTGCCGTGGAACCCTTGCCATGCAAATCAATAGGGGCTGGGAGTTGATTGGCTGTCTTGATTGGGAATCTGAGGAGAGAGTGTGGAGTGCAGCAAGTGTGGGTGTCATTTTGCTGAGAGCTTGGAACAATAAAAGGACTGCGACTCCAGTAAAGTTGGTACTGTAAAACTTTATTTTTCTGTTAGAATTGTTGACATCTATTGGTATGAGACATGGCTGAAGCTCCTGTGCCAGCCAGAGGGGATGTAACTGTTCCTGTCTCTTTGTTGTTGTGGTTGTGCAGCATGGTGCAGAAAACCAGCACCAAGGATTAGTGTGCTGTCTGTGGAGTGGCCGGAGCTGACGTGCAATGTCTCCCAATCTGCCTGCAGTGGTCCCGTGGAGCTACCCCACCATTGCACCCACTGTTCTAGACGTATGTGCCTGTATGGGGGTGGCCATACCCTTATTCTTCGGCCACCTCAACCAGTATGGAAACCTGGGAGGATGTGCAGAGAGCAGTGACAGAAGTGGCATCAGGGAAGAAAGGTGCTAGATGTCTGCCCTGCCCTTTTCTCCCTACAGATCCTGTCCCTCCACTTAGTAGAGGGAGAGGCCGTGGTCGGGCATCTTTCCCCACAGACAAGGCCCCTAAAAAAGGTGCCTTGGCAGCAGGTTTCCCAGCAACTATGGCAGAGGCCGGGCCTGCTCCTGGGAAAAATGGGAAGCAGGATGTGGATGTCCTCTATGGGGAGAGTTCCGGCAGTGAGACTGAGATAATGGACATACCCAATGCCCTGCCTGAGGCCCCTGGTGTTGCTCCCACTTTGTTTGTGTTGGAGGGCTGAGTGTGGGAGCGGGACATCCCTTGGCCCTACCAGTTTCCTTCATTCCAGTGCCCAGAAACGTCCCACTACTGGCTGTTGCCTGTAAGAAAAGGCAGAAGGAACTGGACTGTCTGTGACCCTCTGACCCCAGGGTGTTGAAGTACACATCAAGGAGCTGACTGCAGGATGGGACTGCCCCCGAACCAGTGTACGCAGCATCCCTGATTGGTCTCAGGCAGAGTGGTGGGTCTGCAGGAGGATTTATAAGGAATACCCAGGAGAAGAGTACTCGTATCTGTGTAAAAGGCTCTGGGATGTCATCAAGGAGCGGCATGAGGATTGGGTTTTCCAGGAATCTTTGGATAAAGTAAAAAGCCACTGGAGGATCAGCCCAGCAGACCCCACTGTGCATCCAGAGAAGGTTATCAAGCAGGCCAGGTTGCTGTGTGCCTTCCCGGTGTGGACTGGCATTACCCTGTTCAAGACTTTTGCCCTTATTCAGGATTCAGCTGGCCATAACTCAGGAGTCATTTGGGGAAGAAGTTACCAAGCTGAGGTCATCCTGGAAGCCTAGCACAGTTGAGTTCCCCAAAATGGCAGAACAATAATGCACCTGTTGACCCCCCCCCCCCCGGTTGTTGTGTGGACTTCTTGAGTTGGACTTTCCTATTGGGTGAGATCAGTTTTGTTTATATTCTGTTGCCATTGAAAAAAGAATGTATGTTATTTTCCTGTTTAGCACTGTTTTACAGGCTAAGCAGTTAATAGAATGTGCCTTGCATGGCACAGGGTAATAATATCGCAGACAAAACCACGCACATCCAGACCGTGCACCTACAGACAGCGTGTGGTAACACCAGCAAGTTTTTCTTTTCTTTTGTGGGGGGCTTTGCCGCCCATGCCCCCTATATGGGGGGCTTCACCCCCCACCTCCCTGGAACTATTATAATCAACTCTGAGGAGGTGTGGACACAGGGGCAATAAAAAAATATGAAAAGTAAAATATGCCATAGCAGGGAATCAAACCATGTTTTCCCCCAACCCCATCCACTGCAAGGTTGAGTGCCCTAGGGACTCCACCATGGGAGTGGCTTGATCGAGCACCCGACCGGCAGTGACTACATCAACTTCCTCCTTTCTGGTGAGTGACAGGTGGTAGCGATACTTTCATATCGCTGTAATTTCCCTGTTGCTGTAAAGCCATACATGCTACTGACAGTGTGATCTTGATGTGCGCGGTTTCATCAGCGAGATTATGACCCGGTAGGGCCTTGCATGTGTCTACCACATTGAAAAGACTGCACCCTTTGTTGGACTTTCAAAAGACTGTTATTGGGACTCTATCTGTTTGCAGCAGCAGAACCCTTGTACAGTATTAGTTTAGTACGAGTGGTGTGGGTGTGAGAATGACAGAATGTGTGAGTGGCATGTGTGTGTTTGTGTGCACCATAGTTTAGCCATTGTGGTGTTCTCAAATGTAACAGGCATTAAAAGACAGAGTAGGACTTTCCGGTGAAGTCATGGAAAGCTAGACACGGGTCTTTAATAGTGCCAAAACGCAAACCAGAAAAAAGAGTAAATATATCTTCTCAACCGAAGAATACCAGAAAAAATCAACAGATTTCATTACCAGAATGGCAGGCAGACAAAATAGGAATACAGCAGTGACCCCCGCAGGAAAACTACGGCAACTATTGAACGAAGAAATAACAAGCGGGAGAGCAACAAGGCCAAGGACATCACGATCCCAGTCCCTGGCGTTGATTTCCTCCCTAGAGCCAGATGGGGAGATGGAAGAGGATGGGGGAAACACAGTTGTCAGGGGATCATACCTTCAAAAAAGTCATCACGTTAGTAAATACCATTGAGTCCACTTAAGTGTACCTTAAGATGCATTTACGGACAATGGACAAAAAATCAACAGCTACAAAGGAACAAGTGGGAGACCTCATGGATGGACAGGGATCTCATGGTCAAATACTATTGTACTTACTTGGCAGAGTTAGAGAGACATATAGGAAGTTGGAGGATGCTGAAAACCGTGCTCGACGCAGCAACTTTCAGATCCACGGTATGCTGGAGGGAGCAGAAAAAGCCTTTGACTCCATGAATGCCTTTGTATTACATATTCTGCAAACCATATTGCAGCTGCTACAAGATCTACCATTGATAACTGAAAGAGCCCACAGATCGCTGGGACTTCAACCGAAAGACGCAACTATTAAGCCACGCTCCATTATCAACAAAACGCTCCACTATCAGTCAAAGGAGACTATTCTTAACACAGCATGGAAACAGCAAAAGGTCAACTTCAAAGGAAAGCAAATATTCTTTGACCAGAACTTTTCACCAGGTTTTCATTTATTTATTTATTCATTATGTGTGGTTCATAGCTCAGTGCTTATGTAACATATATAGGAATGATGTGGATGGTTGACGGATACAGAGGCCAGCATTATTAGGTAGTAGTATAGAATGTTTTTGCTTAGGTACTTGGATGCTTGAATTGAGTTGTTTGATAATATTTGATGGTTTTGGCCTTTCTCTGTATCCCACCTGTAGGAAGGAAGCTTGGTTTAGAATTATGAAAGCCCCCCGGTGGGATAAGAGTGCCGCAGAAGGAAGAGGTGTCAGGGAGGATGGTGGGTGAGTACGACTCGCTCTAAGCAGAATGGCAGTCAGTTGCTTCAAATAAATAGGCTGTGGGGGAGGAGCTCTTCCCCCACATAATCCCGGGCTACTCCCTGCAATTATGTGTGGTTCATAGCTCAGTGCTTATGTAACATATATAGGAATGATGTAGATGGTTGATGGATACAGAGGCCAGCATTATTAGGTAGTAGTATAGAATGTTTGCGCTTAGGTACTTTAATGCTTGAATTGAGTTGTTTGATAATATTTGATGGTTTTGGCCTTTCTCTGTAAAACACCTGTAGGAAGGAAGCTTGGTTTAGAATTATGAAAGCCCCAAAAGAATAAATTATCAACGATTGTCCTTTAACTGAATGCTGAAGAAGTCGTGCATGACAACACTTAGTAATGGTAGGAATAGACGATCACCTCCTCCAACTCCGGAGAGTGTGACCAGCAGCACTCAGGAGAGGAAAAATCCCCTTGGGGGAAACCTCTGAGGACCCATGGCTACTGACCTGCCCGTCCTTCTGGGCATACTAAAGGAGAGAGATCCTAATTAAACTAATTAATCAGCTAAATCTGAATTCTAATTTGTAGAATTTAATCCAGATAAACGGGGCTTAAGAATTGAATTGTAAATGTCCAGTGAAATAATTTCCTCCTAATAAAGTCGGAGTCCGAGAATCCATGTACAATTCGGAATGATGGAGAGTGGATATGAAGAACCTTCTTCTGGACTTCCATAGATAAAGGAGCATAATCCAGGAAATGTATGACGGTGGAGATTAAGTCGATGACTGATGAATTCAATACAGGAGACCAGACGCAGATAGTTGCATCCAAACTTGACATCAACGAGGCAGGATGAATAGAAGTAGTACGACTTCCTGATTTCTAATAGAGGGCTTGAATAGTACGTGTCATGAAAGAAGGCTTGTAGGCCAGGCTACCGACTGATGAATCCAGTTCTGATAAGTGAAGTATAGTCTTAGGAATTGATATGAAGGTAATGGCTGTAGAGCTGAGCTGGAATAATGGCAAGCTGTAGAGGTTAATCGGAGACACTGATGCGAGGTATGAAGCATCCAAGTAGAAGAATAAGGTGAGCCCAAAGTAAGCATGTCAGGTGGACTGCTAATCCGAAGCAAGAGGTAGAAGAAGCAGGGATTGCATCCATGAAGGCTCATGAGAAGGAACCAGATGTGGCAATCAGCACTGGAAGGAAGCGCAGCTTAACTGACAGCTGGAGAGGTAGGAGAGAGAGGCGGCTGATTCCAGGTATGGGAAGTGCAGGCAGACCCATGAAAGTCTGCTGATAGAATAGAGAGTGGCAGTTAGTCCCTTGGAGAGAAGCATAGCTTTCCAGCAGCTGGAGAGGTAAATAGAGAGGCGATTAGCTCCAGGTAACAGGAAATGCAGCCAGACCTATGGAGGTCAGCCAGTAGGAATAGTGCGTGGTATACTGCCTCCAGGAGACGCATCGTGAGTCAGTTAGAGCAGAGTAGTACTGCATATGTAAGGCAGATGTAGAAAATGGAATGGTGCTGAGGACTGACATATCCATTAGAGCAAGCATGGCAGGGATCGCATTGAAGAGACCGTGGCATAGATTATGGCAACTTGATGAGGAATAGCATTTGAAACTGTAGGCATGCAAAGTGTGAGGCAGCAATAATGGGATGAGACTCGTATAGTTGAGCATAAGAATCCTGGATGGAGATAGCTGAAGAAGCTGAGTCAAATGGAGTAGCGGTGTCACAGGGTCCAAAAAGCGGCAGAGCACAATCAGGAGAAGGTCTTCATGAGAGGCGCAACCAAGTGACCTAGAAAGGGTGAAGCAGCAGCAATTCCACACGGCTGAAGCAGCAATACAAAGCATCCAAAAATAGAGGAGGAACAAAGAAACTGCCAGATGCGGATCCATAATAAAGGAGCTTCCGGCTGGTTGACATGGCATCAAGGAGGAGCATAGTAGAATGTGGGAATCTCCAGGCCCCGAGCCTGGCGAGGCAGAAGTAAGCAGAAGCAGGTAAACTTCCCAGCCAGAAGGGTGAAGGCAAGTCGGAGAAGCAGGCAATTAGCAGGCAACCTCCCAGCCCGATGGGGGAAGGCAGGTCGTAGAAGCAAGCGATTAAGATGTAGTAGAACGTAGGAACAAAGGACCTCCGGGCCTGTAGGGGCACATGTCTGACGAAAGCGATGGCTAACCTCCGGCCCACGGGCAAGACAGGTTGCAGAGCAGTCGTACAAGATACAATGGAAACGTCAAACTGCAAGCAATGCAGAGGGTCGTGTCCTGTCAGGTAGTGGTCACAGTAAATACGTAAACAGAGGTAGCAGGCTGACAGAAGATATGAACCTCCATGCCCGATGATGGGTGAGGTAGGCATAGTCTATGACTAGTTGAATCCCCAGGTCTTCAAAGTGAAGCAGATACAAGGTAGAAATATACGAACCTCCAGGCCCAAAAGAGATGCATGAACTTCTAGGCTGGATGCGGTGCAGGCAGGCATATAATACGAATAGTGATATGAACCTCCATGCCCGATGCTGTGCGAGGCAGGCATAGTGAATAGTAAGCGAACATCCAAGCCGCAATGCAGCGAGGCAGGTGGAGTAAGAGAGCAACCTTGATGCAAATGAATGAGCACTGATGAGCGGATTCAAAGTAATTGAGGGTAAGGCCCATGCAGTTCGAATAGATACAGTTAATAGAATTTCAGACAGCCAGGGAAGAGCCGGAAGTGGGAATGCGATGAATAGGGCAAGCAACGACAACGAGTTGTAAGCAAAAGATCTACACGTGGGTTGATAGTAATAGAGGCAGTAGCAGTCATTGGATTTGCATGAATGTAAATGATGTAGCAATAAGGAGTACTGAATAATCCAATGCATAGTCCAATGCAGCTGCCTCAAAGGATGCCGAGAACGAGGAGCACTTGGATGACAGTGGGCTCAGGGAGGGTTAGAGCAGTCAGGCAGAGGCACATCCCAGATCCTATTCCTCTCAAGAACTCATATGCCACACTGGCAAATGAGGACAACCAAATAGAGGTACCCAGGGAAGTGGAAGGAAAGGATGTGGAGGTTAGGCAAGGAGGTGACCTCAGTGGGAAAGCAGTGGACCCCAGAGGGAGGAGGAGGAGCGAATCCTGGTGGGGACTCCATCGTAAGAGGATCCAGCTAGGAACACAGGAGGGGAGGACAGGGAGGTGAGGTGCCTACCAGGTGCCACGGCATGGAGGGATGGAAGGAAGATACTGGGGATCACTGGGAAGGCAAGACAGGAGGGTGGAGCTGGATGTCATTATCCACCTAGGTACTAATGACTTGACAAATGGGGAGCCAAAGGAAGTTCAGGAAGAGTTTAGGAAACTGGGAGGGGTCTCAAGCAAGTAGCTACTTCTGTCACTTTCTCAGAAGTACTACCTGTGAGAGGCAAGGGAGAACATAGGAGTGCATGCACGAGAACTTTAACTCATGGTTGAAGAACTGGTGCTGTGAGGAAGGTTTGGATTCATTGGTGACTGGGGACCCACCTGGAGGGATGGAGGTTTGTTCAAGCCTCGACGGCCTGCATCCATCCTGGAGGGAATCAAGCACTCAATGATAAGTTAAATGCTACATTGACAAGCATTTAAACTAGCAAAGGGTGGCAGGCCAGCAAGGACGGTACCTACTTGCTCACCCCCACAGCTAGTAGTGGAACCAGTGAACCAGAGGAGTGGCTATCTCTGCAAAGCAGTGTGCAAAAGATGGAGATTAGTGTCCAAAGGTGGATAAGCAGAAAGGGGCAAAATTCAGCAGAAGGGCAAACAGCAAGGAGAACCAGGGATAAATGACAACCAAGGAAGGGGCTGGAATAGAACAGTGAAGCAGTCTAGGGAGGTCAAATCATGGAAAGCCATGTGTGCAAATGCCAGGAGCCTTAGCAACAAGATGGAAGATCTGGAAGCTGTCATGGTACAGTCAGACCTGGACATTGTGGCCATCACTGAAACCTGGTGTAATGATAAACATGACTGGGATTTGGCCATACCTGGCTACAACATATTCAGAAGAGACAGAGCAGGCAGGAAGGGAGGAGGAGTGGCACTGTATGTGAAAAATGACATAAGGGCCACACAGATCCAGGAGGAACAAAATGGGGAGAGAGATACTGTGGTTAAGCTGGAAAGGAAAATGGGGCCAGCCATCCGACTGGGTGTGGTCTATAGACCACCAGCCCAGGAGGAAGAAACAGATAGAGTTGATGCTAGCCATCCAAAGGATGGCAGACAAGGGTGAGGTAGTACTGGTTGGAGACTTCAATATACCAGACGTGGACTGAGCATCCCAGCAGCAGCATCAACTAGGAGCAGATTTATCCTGGACTCCCTTCAGGGTGCCTTCCTCAAGCAACTGGTCATGGAACCAACTCGGCAGAAGGCAATACTGGACCTTGTGCTCACAAACAGGGACAGTGTGATGGGGGTAACAGTGGGGGAGCACCTGGGTAACAGTGACCACCAGTCATTGTGGTTTGAAATCACAGAAAGAGCAGAACCAAACCACACAAAAACACGTATCCTGGATTTTAGGGGGGCAGACTTTGGGAAAATGGGGAGATACTTGAAAGAGGCATTAAGGGGAATGGGACAGGAATCAGGGGTTGAGGAACAGTGGGCAGTATTTAAAATGGGGATTATAAGAACAACAGAATTATGCATTAAGCAGGTTAGCAAGAGGAAAAGGAAGAGGAGACCATTATGGTTTTCCAAAGAGGTAGCAAAGAAAGTGAAAGCCAAAAAGATTGCATTCAGGCAATACAAAAAGACACAGGCAGAAGGGGATAGGGAGAAGTACCAGGAGAAACAAAGGGAGGCAGGGAAGTCAGTAAGGGAAGCCAAAGCTCAGACAGAAGAACACATTGCAAAATCAGTGGGTAAAGGGGACAAAACCTTTTACAGGTACATAAGTGAAAAAAGAAAGACAAAGGGAGGGATAGTGAGACTGAAGGGGGAGGATGGGAGCCGCGTGGAGGATGACAACAATAAAGCTGACATATTGAACAGGTATTTCTGCTCAGTCTTTACTAAGGAAGAGGGGGGTAATGGGTCTGAAGGGAGTACAAGGGGTGAGAATGGTGCAGAAATGGACACAAGTCCCTCTACACGAGAAAGGGTCCTGAAGGAACTGGAAGTAATAAGAGCTGATAAAGCAATGGGGCCAGATGAGGTGCACCCAGGGTCCTTAAAGAACTAAGAGAGGTGGTGGCTGAACTCTGGCTATCCTGTTCAGCCAATCACTGGAAACAGGGAGGTACCCAAAGACTGGAGGACAGCAGATGTAGTCCCCTATACAAAAGTGGGAACAAAGAGGAAGCAGGGAACTACAGACCAGTCAGCCTCACCGGTAGTGGGAAAGATCATGGAAGCACTACTGAAGGAGAGATTGGTGGAACATCTGGTTGTCAATGGACTACAGGACCCAAGGCAGCATGGTTTCACCAGGGGAGGTCATGTCAGACCAACCTCATTGAATTTTTGACTGGGTGACTAGGAGGTGGATCAGGGAGGGCAGTGGACATGGCCTCATCTGGACTTCAGCAAGGCCTTTGACACTGTGCCACATAGAAGACTATTACACAAACTGGGAATATGGGTGTGGGCAGGACAGTAGTGGGGTGGGTAGGTAACTGGCTGGGTGGCAGGACACAGAGGGTGGTGGTAAATGGCTGTCACTCCACAGAGGGAAGAGTAACCAGTGGGGTACCACAGGGATCAGTGCTGGGACCGGTCCTATTCAACATCTTCATCAGTGACATTGCACAGGATCTAGAAGGCAGAATTTCACTGTTCGCTGATAACACAAAGCTCTGTAACAGTGTAGACACACCAGAGGGTGTAGACAGAATGAGAAGGGACCTGCAGAAACTTGAAGAATGGTCAAGGGTTTGGCAGTTGAAATTCAATGCAAAGAAGTGCAAGATAATGCATATGGGGCACAAAAACCCTGGCACAATATATCAGTTGGGGGGTGAGGATATAGCATGCACCAAGCAGGAAAGGGATCTTGGGGTTGTCATCTCTGATGACCTCAAGGTAGGGAAACAGTGTGACAAGGCATCAGGTAAAGCAAATAGGATGCTGGGATGTATAGGCAGGGGCATCACCAGCAGGAAAAGGGAGGTCATAATTCCGCTATACAAGACACTAGTGAGGCCCCACCTGGAGTACAGTGTACAGTTCTGGAGACCATACCTACGTAAGGACATAGACAGGGTAGAGAAGGTTCAGAGGAGGGCAACAAAGATGGTGCATGGGTTGCATCACAAGTCCTATGAAGACAGGTTGAAGGAACTGAACATGTACTCCCTGGAGGAGAGGAGGGAGAGAGGGATATGATAGAGACATACAAGTATCTTACAGGGAGGAACAGGGTGCAGGAAAACACTATTTTAAGCGAAAAAGATGTTTCAGGACTAGAGGGCATGTGATGAAGTTGGAGGGAGGACGATTCAGAGGAAACATGAGAAAGAATTTCTTCACAGAACGGGTGGTGGACAAGTGGAACACCCTGCCAGAGGAAGTGGTGGGGGCTGAAACAATCACGGGATTTAAGAATGCATGGGATAGACATAAAGGAATTCTAGAGAGCAGGGGTAAGGGGAAACAGACTTCTAGGAAAACAAACTGAACTTACAAGCTCAAATGGGCAGACTAGGTGGGCCATAGGCCCTTATCTGCCGACACTGTCTATGTATCTATGTATCTATAATGCATAAGGAAAGTAGTGATGACGTTGAGGCATGTAATATTAGGGGAGTAGTCTGACACACCTAAGGTGTTCCTTCGAAGGACAGTAGAAGCATGAGTGTACAGATATAGCCCAACAGTAAGTGCAGACATATTCCTCCTAGAGGTAGCATAGAATATGCGATGGCAGTCTTAGGTATGCAGAATTAACGGAAGCAAGAAGGATTCCACAGGCAGCAATGGCACTGGTTCCAGGCAGGCACATTGGAAGCAAATAGCAAAAATGAGAATGAGGGCAGCAACCAGAAAATGCAGCTCGAGTAGTAGAGGGGACTAGGGAGCAGAATGAATTCGAACAGTTAGTAAAATGCAATGACTTAGCCAGTTAATTTCCTCTAGGAGCTAAGGAATTCCTGAACAGCAAACTGGTTCCAGTGGTACATGCCCAGCATGCTCACAGCTCCCAACATGGAGCAAGTTCCATGAGAAACTGGCATGTAGTAACGGCCATAAGCAAGTTGTGGGGCTGTAGCTGCTAAGATATAGCCCTGAAGTAGCGGTGCAGCAGGGGGAAAGAGAAAGCCCAACAGACGGTGGTGGCAGCGACAGAACCTGCAAAGCAAATCCCAGCGGAGGCATAGTTGGGCTTCGTCAGATTAGCACTCCATGAGAGTGGGAGACCCCAGCCATCTGAAAGACAGGTAATGCAGCATATCGGGTGCACAGGAATGGACTGCATAGAAACCGGAGGCTCGTAAAACAAGGAGGGGCTCCTGAGGCGTACAGACTATGGAGCTTGTAGGAGAAGTACATGGGAGCAGCAGAATCCAGGGCAGCAATGGCAGGGAGGTACAAGCAGTCGCTCCTGGGCCATGCTTCGACGTAGTAACGGTGGCTGGAAGAGTCTGCTAGAGGAGGTGGATCATGTGAAGACAGAGAGGACTCCCGCTACCAGGAAATAAAGCCGGTAAGGTACGGAACAGCGGCGGACGCACTAAGGCGCACCTGGCAGGGAGAGCCAAAAGAAGAAAGAAACAACAGCACAGGATGCACAAAGTGGGGGGATGTAAGCAAACACGGGGGGACAGCAAGGTAGACAGAAAACGAAGGCAGAGGGCAGAAGGGCAGAGAGCACAAAACAAGACAGGGAAGGTCAGGGGGCCAGCCGTGCCGCCAGAAGTGAGTGTGACTCGCTCTAAGCAGAGCGGGAGTCAGTTGCTTCAAATAAATAGGCTGTGGGGGAGGAGCTCTTCACCCACATAATCCCAGGCTACTCCTGCAATTACAAATCGGGTTTACAACCTTTGTAAATGAGTCTCTGAGAGCTTTAATTAGATTTTTGTGGTGGAAAGGATTTGGGGAGGGTTTTTCTTCTCTTTCTCTTCTATTTAATACGAACATACGAAATTTGCCAACAGATAAAGGCCTAGAGGTCTATCAAGTCTGCTTGAATGTGCAGCTAGCACCCCTTATTCTGCAGCTGCCCCTTCCTTCCACCCTTCCCCTTCATTAACCCTCCCCCTTGTCCTGTCCCATCCTCGTTTGAAGCAGTCCACTGTTCTACTGCATACCACTTCAGGAGGTAACGCATTCCACCCAGCCACCACCCTCTCTGTAAAAAAGTGTCTCCTCATCTCCCTCCTGAACCTTCCTTGCTCCAGTCTCATATCATGGCCCCTGGTGGCCCTCCCCTTCCTTACTTTGAACAGCCCCTCTGTACCCTTCTTGTTTATTCCTTTCATGTATTTAAAGGTTTCAATCATGTCACCCCTGTCTCTCCTCTCCTCCAGTGAGTACATGTTCAACTCCTTCAACCTCCTCTCGTATGATAAGTCCCCCAGCCCCTTGATCATCTTTGTCGCTCTGCGCTGCACCCCCTCCAGTAACTCAATGTCCTCTTCAATACGGACGCCAGTACTGCATGCAGTACTCCAGGTGTGGTCTAACTAATGACCTATACAGTGGCAGAATCACCTCCTCCCTCCTCGAGGATATACCCTGTAATACAACCCAGCATTTTGTTGGCCTTTGCAGCTGCCTTCCTACATTGTGCCGAGTTGTTCATTGACCCTGTAATGAGCACACCCAGATACTTCTCCTCCTCTGTCTGGGCTAGCTGCACTCCCTCTAGCTGGTAACTCCTCCTTGGGTTCTTCATCCCAAAATGCAGCACCTTGCACTTTTTGGCATTAATGCCCAGTTGCCAGGTGTCTGACCAGGTTTCAAGCTTTGCCAGATCATCCTGCAACCCCTGCCAGCCCTCTAGGTCATCCACCACCGCGCCTACCTTGGTATCATCAGCAAACAGACTGATCTTGCTCTTGATGTCCCATGATATGTCTGCAATGAATATCCCAAACAACAGTGGTCCCAACGACGAGCCTGGAACACCGCTCATCACTGCCCTTGGGTGTGAGGCTCCCCACCCACCACCACCCTCTGTTGCCTTCCCTGCAGCCAGTTTCCTACCCATCTAACCAGCTTTGCACCGCCCCTGTGCCTACTAACTTCCTTCTCAGCCTTCCATGTGGCACTGAGTCGAATGCCTTACTGAAGTCCAGATACAGGACATCCACTGCATGGCCCCTGTCCAGTTGCCTGAATTACCCAGTCATGGAGAACTCGACCAGGTTGGTTTGGCAGGATCTGCCACATATGAAGGCCATGCTGTCTGCTGTCCTGTAGTCCTTTGGCCTCTAGGAGGGCCACCAGCCTCTCCTTCAGGATAGTCTCCATTAGCTTACCCATGATGGATGTGAGTCTCACTGGTCTGTAGTTTCCCGGTTCATCCTTGGGGCCACTCTTGTGGAGGGCACCACATAAACCATCCTCAGTCCTGGGTACACCCAGATGTAGTGAGGCATTAAATAGGACTGCCAAAGGTCCTCCAAGGACCTCCAGCTCCTTCAGTACCCTGGGGTGGATGCCATCTGGGCCTGGTGCCTTGTCCACCCTCAGTGCCTTCAAACCCTCTCAAACTCTGCTCTCCATGATTTCCCCATCTGTCACCACTTCCCACCCTGCTTCTTCCATTTCTCCCACCTTGGGTGTCACCCCCCTCTTCTCTTTAGTAAATACAGAGCAGAAGTACTCATTTAGTGCTTCTGCCTTATTGCACCCTGCTTCCACCCAACCCCCCTCCTTCCTAATCCTTACTATGTGGTCCTTACAGCTCCTTTTCTCCCTGATGTACTTAAAGAAGTCCTTCTCCGCCTTCTTAATGCCTTGTGCCAGCCTGAGTTCCGTAGATGCTTTGGCTCCCCTTACTGCCCTTGTCACCTCCTTCGATTCTGTCAAGTACTCCTCCTGTCCTCCCCACTCCCTGTTTTCTTGTACTTCCTAAAGGCAGCTCTTTTCCTCCTTACCTTTTCCATGACCTCCTTGCTCAACCAGATCGGTTTCTTAGCCCTAGCCTTCTTGCTCTGGGCTTTGCAGAGTTTTGGTTGCCTCCACTATCCCCAGATTTATGAGCTCCCACCTCTGGTTAGTGTCCATACTAGATTGAATTCTGGCCAGGTACCCTTTACCACTTCCCCATCCTCCCAAAGTCGGCCCTCCTGAAGTCCAGCACTACTGTGCCAGATTCCACTCCTTCCTTGCCCATATCCAATGTGAGCCATACCGAGTGGTGGTCACTCCCTGACAGCGATTCCTCCACTGTAAGTTCTCTCACAAAGTCCCCATTTGCCAGCACAAGGTCAAGGGTATTCCCTAACCTGGTTGGTTCACTGACCATTTGCAGCAGGAAGCTGTCCTGGAAGGCATCCAGCAGTACCTGCTCCCTTCTGTTCCTGGTTGTTGGGGTGCTCCAGTCCACTCCTGCCATGTTGAAGTCCCCCACAATCACCACACTACCCTTCTCGCAGGTCCTCCTGATCTGTCCCCAGTTCCCTGTCTAACTCCTCTGTCTGAGATGGTGGCCTGTACACCACTCCCATTCTAAGAATCCTATTCTTGGAATCCTGGATTTGCATCCAAACTGACTCCATACTACCCTCCTCCCCTTCCTCCCTTACACACTTCAGTGCTTCCTTCACATATAGTGCCACCCCCCCCCTTCCCGATCACCCTGTCCCTACGAAATAACCTGTACCCTGGTACAGACAGGTTCCAGTCATTGTATTGGGTGGCCCATGTTTCCGTGATGGCTGCAATGTTCACCTCTCCCTCTGCCATGAGAACCTGTAACTCTGCAGTTTTCCTCCCAAGGCTCCTAGCATTAAGGGTAACCACCTACCACCCTTTCCCCCCTCCCATCCTGCCCTCCTTTCCTAGCATCACCAACAGTACTTGCCATTTGTCCTTTGTCATTGTTATGGGAGGTAAGCTCATATGGTTTCCCAACCTGTGGTCTCTGCATATCTCTTCCCCAACTGCCATCCCCAACTCCTAGTTTAAATTCCCAACTTCTTCTATGTACTCCTCCATCCTCTGTTTCAACACTTTCTTTCCCTCCTCACTCAAGTGTAGTCTGTCCTTGGCATAGAGACTACTGTCCTCCCAGGTCCCTCCCACCCCCCAACAGCCCATACCCTTTAGCACAACACCAGGTTCTTAGCCATCAGGTTAAATTCCTCTATTCTCAGCTTTCTTGTTGTGCTTGCCTTTGGCACCAGAAGTATCTCTGAAAAAGTTACTGACCTTCCTGCCCCCTCACATAATTGTGCTAGTTCCTCAAACCTCCTCTGGACTGTATCTACTGTCTTGTCAGCCAGGTCGTTTGTCCCAAGATGTATAATTAAATGTATATTAAATTAATATTTTGGTTATTCAAATTTGTGGAGAATAAACAGATTAATGCAATCAATATGGGGAAAATGATGGGAAGATATAGCAGCATTATAAGAAGAAAAAGAAGAAAACGGCATAGAAGACCTACAGGAGATGCAACGCAATGATTGCAAATAATTTAACGCACGAGGCATCACAGTTAGGGAGGCATGATGGGGAGAGGGGAGAGAAAGCACGGGAAGAGAAGGAATCTCATAAAGAGGATGCAACAGATGAATATGTGGTGGCACAAAATATATGGCAGAGAGAAACCAAGGTAGATTGGCAAATTTGTTATGGGGGGAGAGGGGAAACAGGGATTAAGTGAAATGGAGGAGAGGGAAAGCATGGACGCAGTGTAGATTCAAACTTCTGGGAAAGGCACATTACAGCAACCTAAAGAACGCTGAACAGAACACTAAATCAGTTGATTCTGTGTTTTCTTCCTCCCCTCCAGTACAGTAGTCTGATCCATCTCACCCTTGGATGTGGAGAAAACATGGGAGATCCTCGGGTTTCGGTTATCCAGGACATCATGACATCAGCATGAGATGACCGACCGGAGGAAGATGAGACTTTGGAAGAGACAATAACAAACAAGGTAAGCAAACGGGGTGGGGGTGGGGACTAAAAGATGAAATCGGAATACCCAAAAATATAGAAAATGACAAGTACAATTTCTGCAAATGCGTAGGGGAAATAGGAAAAGGGGAGAAGAGGTAAGGAGACGGGAAATATGCCAGAAAAATGGAAACACTAGAATGAGAAGAGGGGGCTAACGAACTTCAGAAGAGGAACAAGAACTGGGGGGGGGGGGTTGGAGATCAACAACAGACTCCCTAGATATTGAGGATATAAAGATACCCTATTTCGATATCATACCGGGATGGGGGAGGAGGAGGGGAGAATATAACATCAGAGGGCTTCCTTCCATACACCCTTGGTGCTGGTGGGGGGGAGAGTTTCATCACTTCTTATTTAGTTCCAGTCTAGAGAAGACCTGGAAAGTGGGAACTGATCAATAAGAGAGAGAGAGAGGAAAAGCAAGGTCAGACTCACTAAAAGTACATGAGGTTTAGCCTGATACCATGGGACAGGTGTGGGATTACAGGAACCAGGAAAGAGGGGGTAGTGAGAAACCTGGAAAAACAACCCCTAGGACACCTTGAAGTCAAAAAGACAGAAATCACAGAAGATCTAAATAAGTAAGAAACCACTTTCAAGTTGGAAATGATGTTAATAATCCATGTGAAGTGTTGGAGACATAAATAATTATAAACTACAGTTACAGTTGTTTAACAATGTCAAAGTTTGATGCATGACAAAATGTAAATCAAAGAACAGCAAAACACAAACAAGACCTAAGAATCAAGGGAAAAGTAGCACAATGCGTAGAAAGAAAAATGGTAGTACTTAAGATAATTTCTTACAATGTTAAAGGGATTAACTCAGTAGTTAAAAGAACCAAGATATTGACAGAAATACGTAGGCTCAATGGAGTCGTAGCATTCTTACAAGAAACCCACTTATCAGCTATAGAACACCAGAAATTAAAGAGAATGTGGGTTTCAAAGGTGTTTGCATCATCACACCCCTCAGCAAAAAAGAATGGAGTGGGGGAAATTGATTAGGAAGGGATTGGGATTTGAGCTGCAGAGTTCAAATATGGACTCGGAAGGAACGTGGATCAAAACCTCTGACATGATTCAGGATAAGCTCATACACTTAGTAAATGTATATGCACCAAACAGAGACGCAGCCTCATTTATACAACAGCTCTTTAGGAAGATAATCACACTACAGACAGGCATGGTGGTAATAGGGGGGATTTTAACGCCATCATAGATCCCCAGGCAGATAGATCTTCAGGTAATCAAAACACAAACAAAAAAACAAACCAAACATTACGAAAGTATATGACTGAGCAGGGACTGTTAGATGTCTGGAGGGAACAACACAAGGGAAAGAGATTATACCTTCTTCTCAAATGCACAGAGGGAATACTCCAAGATTAGTATGTCCTTGGTACATAAAATGGATTTTGCCAACATAGAACAAAACAACATTTACCAAGCAGTACTTTCAGACCAAGAACCCATATCAATCCCTATAAGAGTAGGAGAGACACACAAAAAACAAACCAATGGAGAATAAACACATCTTTATAAAATGACAAGGCATTCCAGAGTAAGGTGATTGCAGACATTAAGGAATATAGTCATTTTAACACAAATGGAGAGACGGAAGAGCCAGTGGTTTGGGATGCTATGAAAGCAGTCCTGAGAAGTCAAATAATCAGTTATGAACATACGAATATACAAAATTTGCCAGCAGATAAAGGCCTAGTGATCTATCTCTGCTCAAATGTCTAGCTAGCACCCCTTATTCTGCAGCTGTCCCTCCTCCCACCCAACCCTCCCTTGACCCTCTCCCTTGGCCTGTCCCGGTCCCTTTGAAGCAGTCCACTGTTCTACTAGATACCACTCCGCTGGTAACGATTCCACCCAGCTACCACTCTCTCCATAAAAAAGTGCCTCCTCATCTCCCTCCTGAACCTTCCTCCCTCCCTCCCTCCAGTCTCATATCATGACCCCTGGTTCTTTTGAATGTGTGGCCATTTGTGGTGGTCCGGGCACAGGCTGCAGAATTCTTCTTATTTACCACCCCCCTGGAGTGGTGGGGAATTTTCTGCAGGAGGTTGCCAAATTCATTGTCAGCGAAACATTGGAAGCCCCCAGATGCATTGTCTTGGGGGATTTCAATGTTTGGGCTGACGAATCTTCTCAGCTTGGTTATAACCTCCTTCAGACCATGTCTTCACTGGGCCTGTTGCAAGCTGTTTCTGCCACGACACACCAGGGTGGCCATACGTTGGACCTGGTGTTCTCACTGGGGCTTGAGATAAATGATCTCAAGATTAATTGGGTGGTATGGTCTGATTATTGCATGGTGTGGTTCATGTTTGAGGGGCTCCCACCGGGTGCCCTCCCCCTACAGAGATGATGAGCTGTCGTCCTTTGCGGGGATTGACCCTGGAGGGCTTTTTGGTGGCAGACGATCTATCTGGTGTGGATAATGCATGCGTCGGAGGCATTGGTGCCATGGTGGGCTCTTATAATACAGTGCTATCTGACGCCATTGACTCCCTCGCACCTGTCCATGTATGACCCAGATCTTCCTATCTGAGGTCCCCATGGTTTGATGGGAAACTTGGGGAGATGAAGAGAAAGGGTTGGAGGTTGGAGCGCTGCTGGAAGAGGTCCGGCCTAGAGGGGGACAAACTGGCCCTGCGTATGCATTATAATGCATACCAGGGGGCAATCAACCATAAGAAGGCAGTGTTCCTGTCCAGGGAGACTGCTGCCAGGAAGAACCAACCAGCTGTACTTTTTTGGACTGTGGACAGACTACTTTGTCCAGCATGTCTACAGCCGAAGAAGGTTTTTTTAATGCTGAATGCGAAGAGTTTGCTCGGTTCTTCTCGGACAGACTGTCCAGTATCCGGCAGGGAGTTCCCCCAGTCAGCAATGCCATAGCTGGCAGTGGTTGCCCGAAGTGTTCTGAGTACACTCCACCTGGTTGGGGGGAGTTTAGACCAGTGGAGGTAAGAGGTCATTGCGGTGGCGACCAATCTGAAGCACACCTTTTGCGAACTGGACCCGGTACCGACTTGTTTCTTAATGAGATGCATCGACGCCATTGGCCTGGTGTTTGCTCTGATTGTCTTGTGTTCCTTGTCTGAAGGAGTCTTTCCTGATGCCTTGAAGGAGGCATTGGTGAGACCACTCTTAAAGAAACCATCTTTGGACCCGGAGGTTAGGATGCATTACTGACCTATCTCCAATCTTCCCTTTTTAGCAAAGATTGTAGAGAAGGTAGTGGCGCTTCATTTGGAGGAGAACCTTGTGACCCACGAGTTGTACGAACACTTTCAGTCGGGGTTTTGGGTGAGGCATAGCACAGAAACTGCATTTGTTCGGGTGCAGATTGATGTTCTCCGGGCTAGAGATCGAGGAGAGAGGACAATTCTTGTTCTTCTTGATCTCTCTTCAGCATTTGACTCTGTGGAACATTGTGTGCTGCTTGACCGCCTCAGAGAACTCTGCGGACTCACCGGCACTGTCATCTGCTGGTTTGAGTCTTTTTTAACCAACAGGGGGCAACGAGTTGTGATGAGGAATTTCTCCTCACCCCCTAGCCCCCTATCTTGTGGAGTACCTCAGGGGTCAGTATTAGCCCCAATGTTGTTTGCAGTGTATATGCTGCCCCTGGGAAGGATCATTAGGAAGTATGGCTTGGGTTTTCATTGCTATGCTGATGATACCCAGCTATACTTATCCTTTGACCCAGGAACATCCAATGCAGTAGATGTGCTAAATAGCTGCCTTGCTGAGATGGGTTTATGTGATAACGGCGAATGCCTAAAGGCGATTACAGTTATCACTCAGTCAGAGTGCCGAAAACATTTTCGGCACTCTGACAACTCCGACGCTTCAGGACAATGGCACCAGGACACTATTTTACTGCTTTCTGGGGGGGGGGCTGAGCCCCCCTACACCTCTCCATCATGGGGGACTTTACGCGCTACACCCCCCTACTTAAGGATTCTCAACTCCAGGGGGGTGCATGTCGGGGGGCTGAAAGCAGGGGGAAAAAAAAGGTTCGAGCTGGGCGCAATAAAATCACACCAGTGCCTGGACCCTAACCTGGTACCTCTCCCACCGCAGCCACTCGCCAACTCCCGACGCCATGACACAGCTCGGCAAGCCACTGCAGCACCACCCCCTACAGCCTGTCCACCCCCTCCCAGCTCACGCTCACCGTGCTCGCTCCCACCCCCATGCATGTACACATAGCGACATCCTGTCGCCCAGTTCGCCCACAGCCTCATCCGGTTGCCCTACCCTCCCCATCGCCATGAGGGATTGCGCCTGGGAAGAGTTGCATAATGGACAGCACCCTTCCTCATGCACCTACTTCACGGTTACCTGCTGAGATCAACCATTGGTTGGCCTCTAGTTGATTGCATCTGAACCCCAATTAGATGGAGGCATTGGTGGTGGAGTCAAACAGAGTGCATGATAGGATGACCTCTGGATCAGAGACTGGACTTGTTCTGGGATCTATTCTATTGAAGGTCTCCTCCAGGGTGCAAAATCTTTGTGTCATTCTGGATAGGAGTATGACGATGGAGGCGCAAATATCTTCCACCTCAGAAATGTCACCAGGATAAAGCCCCTTGTTACGCCTCTGGACTTCCCCACTTTGATACATGCGTTAGTTACATCAAGGCTTGACTACTGTAATGCGCTCTACCTCGGGGTCACAGGAGGATATCTCTGCAGACAGCAGCTAGTGTAGAACGCAGCTGCCCAGTTGCTTACTGGGCAGCCAAAGTTCTGTCATATTACACCTGTGTTGCGTGAACTGCACTGGCTGCCGGTCAGGTGGAGGATCCTCTTTAAGGTGGGTCTTCTCACCTGTAAGGCCCTACATGGTCAGGGCCCTGGTTATCTGTTAGACATTCTTGTACTGGCTCTCTCTGTTCACCCCCTCCATTCCTCCTGTGGGGGCTCCCTGGTGATTCACAGGATGAGGTTGAAATCGGCTGGCAACAGGGCATTTAGTGTCACCACCCCCATCCTGTGGAATTCACTGCCCCTTGGGGTCAAGGGGGCAACTACGTTGGAGGTATTCAAATCCCCCCTGAAAGCCTTCCTATTCGCCCAGACCCATTTGGATTAAGCTGTCCATTTAGACTTGCAATTACAGCTACTGGTAATTTGATGATTAGTTTTTACTTATGGGGAATGTTCTTATATGAGCTATTATTTTTATGTTTAAATAATTTTCTCTTGCGTTTTTATTGATCTTGTTTTAAATGTGTAATTTTATTTGTACGGTGCCCAGAGCCTCCGGGATTGGGTGTCTTTTTAAATAAACTTTGCCTTGCCTTGCCCCTGGTGTCCCTCCCCTCCCTTACTTTGAACAGCCCCTCCATACCTGTCTTGTTTATTCTTTTCATGTACTTGAAGGTTTCAATCATATCCCCTATCCTTCCTCTCCTCCAGTGAGTACATGTTCAATTCCCTCAGCCTCCTCTCATATGGTAAGTCCCCCAGCCCCTTGATCATCTTTGTCACCCTGCGCTGCACCCTCTCCAGTAGCTTAATGTCCCTCTTCAGATATTCCAGGTGCTGTCTAACTAATGATCTATCCGGTGGCAGACTCACCTCCCCCCTCCTCAAGGATATACCCCTTGCAATGCAACCCAGCATTTTATTGGCCTTTGCAGCTGCCTTCCCACATTGTGCCGAGCTGTTCATTGACCCCGTAATGAGCACCCCCAGATCCTTCTCCTCTTCTGTCTTGGCTTGCTGCACTCCACCCAGCTGGTAACTCCTTTTTGTGTTTTTCACCCCATAATGCAGCACCTTGTACTTTTTGGCACTGAAACCCAGTTGCCAGGTGTCCGACCAGTTTCCAGCTTTGCCAGATCATCCTGCAACCCTTGCCATCCCCCTAGGTCGTCCACCACCGCTCCCATCATGGTGTTGTCAGCAAACAGACTGGTCTTACTCTTGATGTCCAATGATGTGTCTGCAATGAATATCCCAAACAACACTGGTCCCAACACTGAGCCCTGCGGAACACCACTTGTCACTACTCTTGGGGATGAGAACTCCCTACCCACCACCACCCTCTGTTGCCTTTCCTGAAGCCAGTTCCCTACACATCTCATCGGCACTGCACCTGCCCCTGTGCCTTCTAACTTATGTCCCAGCCTCCCATTTGGCACCAAGTCAAATGCCTTACTGAAGTCCAGGTACAGGACATCTACTGCATGGCCACTGTCCAATTGCCTAGTTACCCAATCATAGAACTCTACCAGGTTGGTTTAGCAGGATCTACCACTTACTGTTGGTCAGCCAGGAAAAAAGAGACAGCAACAGGCAGCACGGGAACACCTAGAAAAGAAAAGAAAGCATTAGGAACCACTCATAAAGCAAACCCTAGGCATTCAGTGTACAAAGAAATAAAAAAAAATGGAGCCGCAGGAAATGTTAAACAGAAAAACAGAGAGACAATTAAGGTACACAGCATACAGGTATTACAAAGGGGGGTAATGCCATGGCCCATCTAGCATATAGACTAAGGAAAGAAGTGGCAGACAGGCTAGTATTGAAAATAAGAAAAAATAAAACAAACACATGTTAGGAATTCGAAATGCAGCCATATAAAATATTCTATAAATTTGCGGAGTTTTACAAGAAATTATGTGAAGAAGATAAAATAACAGAAACAGTAGAGAACAATACCCAGAAGTTTTTTACAGACAATTAACCTGCCAAATCTCACGGAAGAAGAAGCCTCATCACTAGATAGCCCAACTACAGATGTAGAAATACACCAAGCCATCAGAAGCCTACCCACAAACAAAGCCCCGGGCCCAAACGTCTTCAATGCAGATTTTTATAAAACATTTAGAAAACAAATGGCACCCCTACTAAGGAAACTCTTTAGACATTGTCAGGCAGAAGGGGTCACACCAAGATCATGAGGAGAAGCAACCATAACAGTCATACCCAAGCCAGGGAAGGACGTGACCACGTGTGAATTCTATAGACCCATTTCACTACTGAACCAAAACCTCAAGCTGTACACTAACAGCTTAGCTAACCAGCTTCAAAAGATAATAGGTGGACTGATAAACGTGGATCAAATGGAATTCATACCAGAATGCCATCTCAAAGACAACGTAAGGAGAATGTTGAATATACTGGATATGGGGAGAGGAGTAGGGGAAGCTCAGGCAGCCATTCTGATTGATGCAGAGAAGGCATTCTACAGACTAAACTGGACTTTTTTAAAAACAACTATGCAGCAAATGGGATTTGGGGAGGAGTTTATGAAATCAATACAAATGTTATATTCAAACCCAAGAGCTAGAGTAAGGGTCAATGGAACATTATCCACACAATTTAACATACAAAGAGGCACAAGACAGGGATGCCCACTGTCACCCTTACTCTTTGCCATTAGTATGGAACCTCTGGCAGAGGCAGTTAGAGCTAATGACCAAATAGAGGGGATATATATAGGTGGAATACAAAACAAGATTTCACTATATGCAGGTGACACAATAATACAATTAAGGAACCCACAAAATACCCTACCACAATTGTTATCTTTGATGGACAGATATGGACAGAGCTCAAGGTTTAAAGTAAATATTACCAAAGCTGAAATTATACAAATTAGTGGAAAAATCACCCCACATTGTAGAAATCTTCTACCTGGCACATGGTATGCAGACAAAGTTCGCTATCTGGGAATTATGTTCCCAAGGAACTTGAATAACATATATAAGGTTAACTTTGGCAAACTTAAACAAGAAGTATACACAGATTAAAAAAAATGGTCATTACTGCCATTTACGTTCTCCAATAAAGTGGACGCAATAAAAATGAACGTCCTCCACAGATTTGTGTTCCTTTATTAGTGCTTACCCACAGCAATAACACAGAGTGACTGGAAGGAACTCGAAGGATCACTAAAACACTTTCTGAGGCAAGGAAAAAAAATAAGAGTCAGCTGGAAATTATTAATGAGACACAAAAAGAAGGGAGGGTACAGTCTACCCAACTTTAGAGAATATTACCTAGCAGCACAATCAGGAGATATGATAGATCTGTTTAACACATGAAAAGAAAATGCTTGGAAGGCAAGGGAACAAAACACCAATGGGGTATAAATATTGAGAAAGTGTGGTGGGAAGCAAACACGTTACATGACTTAAGAGAAATCACCAACAGATGGACTAAACACACCCTCAGACAATGGATCACCTTCAAAAAAAAAGTATCAGATCACAGACAAGCAGATCCAATGGATCCCCCTGTGGGAACAGAGGGGCTTTACACCAGTGAGGTCAGATCTTACATTCAAGAGACGGGCAGTAAGGGGACTAGAATATGCAATACATTTTTATAATGGAAGAACAATGAAACTCTTTAGACAATTGCAAAAGGAATATCAACTACCACACATAGACCTTTTCAGGTATTTTACCTCACTGGTAGGCAGCAACAAATCAAGGCTGAAGAAGAACTTTCCCCACTCAAACCAATAAAAAGAGGAGTTCCTCAGGGTTCCATATTGGGCCCCCTACTGTTCAATAGCTACATTAACAATCTGGACTCAGGAATCAAGAAAGCCAGTATCCACTTGTTTGCTGATGATACAGTGCTCTACCTAAGTCGTGACTCTCCTGGAGCCGCATGCTCAGAACTCCAAGCCGAATTCAATACGCTGCAAAACCAGCTCATCAACAAAAAATTATTGCTAAATGCAAAAAAAACCAAGGCCATGCTGTTTTCACCATCCAGCTTTGGGGCCAAATCTACACCAGCTGGTACAGTTCCTCCTATAACCACCCTACTAGGTGAAAAACTTGAGTTCGTAACTAAATTCAAATACCTGGGTTTATGGCTGGATAACAAACTCTCCTTTATGGAGCACACAGAAGAACTGATGAAAAAGCTAAGGCAGAGGCTTGGCCTCTTTTATAGAATTAGACATCTCCTGACAGTAGCCGCAAAAAGACAGCTTGTTTATTCTACTTTCCTTTCATTAATCGATTACGCTGACATCATCTATGGCCAATGCTCTGTTTCATACCTTGCAAAACTGGATGTACTGTATCATAGAACATTAAGATTCATAACTGGCCTCCCATCCTCCACACACCACTGCTTGTTATACACTGCAGTAGGGTGGCCTTCTCTACAATACAGGCGGCGTAGAAATGCAGCTCTCTGGATACTTCGTGCACTCACCAACAAACTCCCTGACTACATTGTTGCTTGCCTCCTGTTGTGTCCGCCAAGCAACTATGCCATAAGAAGCCTCTCACTAACTTCCCTAAAAATTCCCAGAATCAGTAACCACTTTGGTAAGGCAGCTATTAGCCATGCTCTGCCCACACTCTGAAAAGGATACAAGGTTCACTGAAACTTAGCTCTCCTGTCAGTATTTCCGTGTTAGGAACCTTTATGACAAAACATTTGTCGAAATCTGTAAATGTTTCCATAGTACCTAGTAGTCCTGATGGTGGCTCACGCTCTAGCCTCACCATATGCAGCTACTGAACAACCCCTCTCCTCCCTACATAAATCTATTCAGCAATCAGCTGCCATGCCGGCCATTGGAACCATAGGCATTTTTCTTTTTCCTCTCTAATCCCATATGCCACCCAAATAATTGAACATCATGGGCTCTCCGAAGCCCTGGTCACCACCCATGCACTGAACCGATCCCTGGGGGCTGTAATGTTATTAATTTGTACCTTCCTGTAAAGCCATGAATAAATGTGCAACTCTAAACCCTATGGCCCAGATATTCAAAAGGGTTGCTTCATGCGCAACAGGGTTGCGCATGCGCAAGTCCTACATTGCGCCATTCTGCGATATTCAGCAGGAGGCAGTTGCTCCACTGGCAACAGGTTGCGCAAAAGAGCAATGCAAATGAATGCATGCTCAACAGGAGGGGGAGGAACCATGCATAACCTGCGCAACCTGATATTCAGTCGGGTTGTGCGGGGATTGTCATCTTGACTAACCCTCATGCACACAACCAGGCCAAAAAAAAAGGATCAAGTTGAGGGCCACCCACAGGTGAGCTGCTGTATTGCAGGGCGCCAGCAGCAGCTGCCACCCCTGCTTCAACTAGCTCGGTCCTATGCCCCCACCAGCCGGTGGCGGGCATCACAGATTACATAAACCCACACATCTCCCACAGCCGATCGCGGGCAGTACAAATACATGAACCCCCACACACATCTCCCACAGCCCGATCGCGGGCAGTACGTCATGAACCCCCCACACACACATCTCCCACAACCCGATCGTGGGCAGAACCTGTATAAGAAACCCCCAGTGCCCGATCGCGGGGCAGAGATGTAACCCCTCCCCAACTCGAATAACTCCCTGGTGGTCCAGTGGACGTAAAGCCCGATCGCGGGAAGAATGTCACAACTTTAACCCCCAAACATCTCCCTGGTGTCTAGTGTCCCCCCCACCCACCAAGCCCCTCCACCGCTCCCCGCGCAGCGGTAGGCGACAGCATTCCACCCGCCTGCCACCCGCCGCCCGCCGACTGACTGTCGGTAGGGCTGCACACATTAGTAGAGCTACAGCCAATGGGCGTGCAACCACACCGTATGACAATCCGGGCGTAGAAGTCTATATCAGAGCATGATAGTCCAGATTTGTGAATGATCATTCATACATCTGGATTATCATGTACGGTATGGGCTGCATCGATTGGCTGTAGCTCTGCACCAACGGGCGGCAGCCCACCGACAGTCAGTCGGCGGGCGCGGGGCGGCAGGCAGGTGGATGCTGTCACCGCCGCCGCGGGGGAGCGGGTGGAGGGGCTTCGTGGTGTGTGGGGGACACAGACACCAGGGAGATGTTTGGGGGTTGTGTTGTGACATTCTGCCCGCGATCGGGCTTTACGGTCCACTGGACCACCAGGGAGTTATTCGAGTTGGGGGAGGGTTACATTCTGCCCGCGATCGGGCACTGGGGGTTCATACAGGTTCTGCCCACGATCGGGCTGTGGGAGATGTGTGGGGTTCATGATTGTACTGCCCGCGATCGGGCTGTGGGAGATGTGTGTGGGGGGACGTACGTGTTCTGCCCACGATCGGGCACTGGGGGTCAGGTTCTGCCCGCGATCGGGCACTGGGGGTCATACAGGTTCTGCCCGCGATCGGGTTGTGGGATGTGTGGGGCGATATGTATGTTCTGCCCGCGATCGGGCTGTGGAGATGTGTGTGGGGGCGACATGTACGTGTTCTGCCCGCGATCGGGCTGTGGGAGATGTGGGGGTGTCATAACTGTGATGCCCGCGATCGGGCTGCATTGTGCGTCGGTCCCCGACGGCTGCTGCCTGGCAGGGTGGCCAGGAGCAAGTCCTCGGGGATCGGCGCACCTACATGCAAATGGCATGCAAATGGGGCCATAAATAGATGCAAATGGCCCCCCCTGCACCTTGCATAAATTATGGCCCCATTTGCATGTCACCTTTTGAATATCGGAAATTTGCGCATGGAGCAATGGTACTTGCGCCACCGCAAGTTTAATGCTCAACTCTGGCAACTTTGGTGGCAGCAAAGTTCCACTCGCCACAGTGCAGTGTTAGAGCTCGGGTGATATTCAAAGGAGTTGCTCAACAGCGCAACTCCTTTGAATATCACCCCGGCCACACCCCTGTGCAACTATTTTGAGCAGCGCAGGGGCTTGCGCCTCAGACTGGCGCAGTTTGAATATCTGGGCCCATGTCTTTAAAGGTTGTAATTAATGTCATGTGATCCCATGTGAATACTTGGAATGTATTTATTACACCTACCACATGTTTGTAAGTTTATATTTTCTTCATTTTTACATTGTTTAATTCACCTTTAAGTTATGTGTGTATAACTGTCATTTGACAACAGCAGGTCCACCTTGTAAATGAGCTTGCTCAACGGTGATCGCCTGGATAAATAAAGATTTGATTGATTGATTGATTTTCAAGCAAGGGCCTTTCTCACAACTCCAGAAGTACAGGAAGCAGTATGAACAGAGTCACACCTTCCCATGAGGCAAATGTATATATTCACACAGCAAAAGGAAGATAAACGCATAGTGTGACAGCTGTATATGGTTTTAAACAAAGAGAGCAGACAATGGGAGGTGGACAAGATTCAGAAACAATGGGAAGAGGAGTTAAATTAGACATCGACAGTAGAAGAATGGGGGTAAATATTGGAAGCAACCCACAAAGCCACCCTATCAGGGAGCTGGAGGGAATTTAGATGGAAGATTACCAGCAGATACTTCTTCCTAACACCAGATAGAACAAGACACTTAGGTTCCAATACTTCAGACCTTTGTTGGAGGGGATCGGAAAGCAAGGGGCACCAGCACACATTTATTGGGAATGCAAAGAGTTGCAAGGGTATTGGGTGACTAGGGAGGTGGATCAGGGGAGGGCAGTGGACATGGCCTATCTGGACTTCAGCAAGGCCTTTGACACTGTGCCACATAGAAGACTATTACACAAACTGAGGAATATGGGTGTGGGCAGGACAGTAGTGTGGTGGGTAGGTAACTGGCTGGGTGGCAGGACACAGAGGGTGGTGGTAAATGGCTGTCACTCCACAGAGGGAAGAGTGACCAGTGGGGGTACCACAGGGATCAGTGCTGGGACCGGTCCTATTCAACATCTTCATCAGTGACATTGCGCAGGACCTAGAAGGCAGAATTTCACTGTTAGCTGATAACACAAAGCTCTGTAACAGAGTAGACATACCAGAGGGTGTAGACAGAATGAGAAGGACCTGCAGAAATTTGAAGAATGGTCAGGGGTTTGGCAGTTGAAATTCAATGCAAAGAAGTGCAAGATAATGCATATGGGGCACAAAAACCTGGCACAATATATCAGTTGGGGGTGAGGATATAGCATGCACCAAGCAGGAAAGGGATCTTGGGGTTGTCATCTCTGATGACCTCAAGGTAGGGAAACAGTGTGACAAGGCAGCAGGTAAAGCAAATAGGATGCTGGGATGTATAGGCAGGGCATCACCAGCAGGAAAGGAGGTCATAATTCCGCTATACAAGACACTAGTGAGGCCCCACCTGGAGTACAGTGTACAGTTCTGGAGACCATACCTACGTAAGGACATAGACAGGGTAGAGAAGGTTCAGAGGAGGCAACAAAGATGGTGCATGGATTGCATCACAAGTCCCTATGAAGACAGGTTGAAGGAACTGAACATGTACTCCCTGGAGGAGAGGAGGGAGAGAGGATATGATAGAGACATCAGTATCTTACAGGGAGGAACAGGCTGCAGGAAAACACTATTTTTAAGCGAAAAAGATGTTCCAGGACTAGAGGGCATGGGATGAAGTTGGAGGGAGGACGATTCAGAGGAAACATGAGAAAGAATTTCTTCACAGAACGGGTGGTGGACAAGTGGAACACCCTGCCAGAGGAAGTGGTGGGGGCTGAAACAATCATGGGATTTAAGAATGCATGGAATAGACATAAAGGAATTCTGGAGGTCAGGGGTAAGGGGCAACAGACTTCTAGGAAAACAAACTGAACTTACAAGCTCAAATGGGCAGACTGGGTGGGCCATAGGCCCTTATCTGCCGACACTGTCTATGTATCTATGTATCTATGTATCTATGGACGGCGGTTCAAATGTGGATTGCCAAAATTCTAGAAATACCATAACCACTGGAGGGATTCAACTTAATTTGTGGCCTACACCCCAGGGGAATGAGAAGTAAAGCTAAAAAATATATCTACACTATAATGATTGCTGCCACACTGAAAGCCATAACTCAAAGATGGCTAAAAAAGGAACCTTCCTCCAGAGACAATTGGATACAAATCTGTAAAACAATCAGAAGTATGGAAGTAATATCTGTTAAGCTTAACCTACAACTAATTTATTCAACACAAGGTGGTTTCCCTTTGCGCATTTATTGGAAGAAATTGAAGCCACTCCAGCTTTAGAACAATTATTGTTCAATTAATGAAAATCTTGAAGCAGTAGGTAAGACAAGTCATGCAACAAGTTTTGTTCAATATAACTGTTAAGAATGTTAATCATCGGCCAGTTTAGAGGCTGAGAGGAAAGCAGGAGACTCAGCAGAAAGAGATAGAGTATTAAGAAAAAAGATACATGGGGGAAAAATGTATTTGATCTTGTAATGTCTGTCTAACAATATATAAGTAATGTAATAATTGTATGTTCTATCTGACTGTAACCCCCTTGTTCCTCGGTGTTACTAGAATCCCAATTAGAATCAGTGGCAGGCAGGGAAGGCAGTTTGTGAAATGCCAGATAAATGGGTTTCACACTGTCACACTCTGTCTTCAGTCTCAGCTGAGCTATAGTGATGACGTAATCACAGAACTCTCACAGCAGCAGCATAAGCCAAAGTCTCAGCTAGCTTTGGAGTGAATTGGAATGTTTAGTTAGAGTAAATGTAGAGTGGAGTTCGAGGAGAAGGCTACAGCTGCTGGGCAGCTTCTCAGATTAGCTCTGACAAAGAGCTACCCCTTTTTGTTTTGTGGTAGTTTGTTCTCATCCTAGAAGAAGAACAAAGAAGACAGTTTTCTGAAGTGGTGGAGACCTGTGCCAGAAAGTTTTCCTTGCGAGGATGAACTCCAAGATTCAGGGGCAATCCCCTTAATCCACTTAGTTGGTGAAGCTACCTTGTACATCTTCATTGGTTGTGAGTACAGATCTTTTCTGTGTCAGCCCATGGGCATCTGCAATACCTTGGGGTGAATTTCTCTGTCAATGGGACCAGTCACCTAGAAGTAAGTAAAGTTTCTGCCTACATTGCAGTTCAAGAATGTAACTGTCCAAGTATAGAACTTTTAGCTTTGACACCCAGGGTGTGTCACAAGTTTGTTAAGTGTGGTAAACATTTAAGACAACAACTACAAGTTTTTTTCTGTGTGGGTGTTATTAACCAGATGAATGGTTGAGTATAAACTTGGAAGCAAAAGGAGGGAGACCCCTCCATCTGGAGTAACCAGTTTACCGCTCCGAGTTCAGTTTGGGCACCAGTACATTTTCATTTAGTGCAGCTGGCCAATGCCTAATGGAAGTAATTATCCCAGGATGTGGGTTTGGAATTTCTGTTTCTTCAGTTTACGACAGTATAGTGGGTTCTGGAAGAGTTGAGCCTGGATGTGCTCAGTGTGGTCATGGGTACCACTTTCATTCCTGTGGTAAATGGGAACAATACTAGTCCGGCCGTATATGCCAGTCTTCACTTTCAGAACTAGAGTGTTCACTGTTTTGTGTTTCTTCCCCCTATGCTAAATGGGAATTTCAGGAATTTCTGTACCCTGAAGAATCTGCAGTACCAGTATGTGTAGCCCTGTGGGGGGTCCATCTTTGCTTTGTGATTATTCCTACTTTATTATGTGAATAAAAGCCACACTCTAGAATCCCAGCCTGGTTTGGACAGTATTGTTATTGTTTCCCTGTGCCTGGATTTACTTGGGTACTCCTGTCCAGAAGTATTTTTGTATAACAGTCTGACCCACCTAGCCTAACAGTGGCCACTTTCTCTGTTTTTCTCTGTCTTTTTTAGTATGTAAACCCCAACCCCTCTCTGTTGCCCCTAGATGTTTTGTGGTGAGAGGAGAAGCCTTGCCGGTTAAGCGGGGGCTGGTATGGGGGTTACATCACCAATAAAAAGAAGTTTAAAAAAAAAAGATAGAGCAAAGGAGGGAGGGAGGAGTGTTTACCAGGTTTCCTGTTTATGAATTGTTTGAAAAATGTTATTGCTGCGTCTGTTAATTAATTCTAAGCACCTCTCGTTTGGGTGCCCCTTGTCTTAAATGTTTATTTAGTGCTTTTACTGGTGTTGTGGTATTTGCTAGGCCTCCCCTATGGTGGTGGTGAGTTTTTGCACCTAAATAGTCAGAGCTAGGAGGGGGAGGGATGCCACCACCCTAGAATCAGGCAATCCATCCTAGGAACTGGTGGGTGGGTCGATTGGGACCGCTGATAGGTAGGTTATGTGCAGAGTAGTGTAGTTCCCATTGAATTAGTAGTTTTGGGGTCCCCACCATCACAGTGGTGTTGCAACACTGCCATTGGACCTATGGATGGAGAGAGTGCACATATCTCCCCTTAGTAGGCCCCCATGGTAACTGCCCACTCATTCACAAGGGGGTGTACGTTTTGTGTGTGGGGGGAGGTGTAAGCCCCCTCTGGGAGCTTACTAAAACTCTGTCCCATGTTGCCCCTGGGTTAGCTGCCTGGTCTCTGGGGCACCCTGCAGGTTGGCAGGACTGGGATGCCAGGGCTATATAAGGGAGGGTTTAGCACCAAAATGGGGGAGAGAGAAAGAAGGGGAGGAGAGAGGAGGAAGGAGTCAGGAATTGGCCAGTGTCCAGCCGAAAAAGGGCTGAGGTTTGGGGCCGGGGTGGCACATCTGCCACCCTCGCCCAATGCCCTCAAAGAATGTCTGGAGCTATGAGGCCATCCGGTGTATGCTGCAATTTGGTCTGGGGAAGGGGACCACCATGCCACAGTTTGGGAGCCAGGGTTTGGGGAGTAGTGGAGCCTGCGCCATGATTCCTGACACTGGGGCAAGTCAGTGTGGTGGGTCCCTGTGTGCTGGCCTGCTGGTTGCCATGGGGGCCCATGGTGCATGGGTTGGTGGTGGCAGTCCGGCCCATTGGGGGTTGCAGTGGTGGCAGCCTGTACCCTGTTCACCAGCTTGGAGCCCAGTGCCCATCTGGAGCCGCATTAAGTCTCCCCATGTCCTGGCACTGTGGGTTTGGGACCACCTGGAGTGGGTTTCTGTGGGGTGCTTGTTGCAGTGTGAGTGAGACTGAAAGTTTGTGGGAGGCCTTGGAAAAGAGAGAAGAGAAATATCCCAGCTAAGGTTTGGTTCCCGAAGGAATGTGCAGGCGGGATAGTGGAGAGGTGGGAATTGAGGCCTATTTCGGCCTTTAAATAAGAAGCTTGCCACTACCATATGGACAGGAGCCTTATTTGGCCCCTTGGAGTGCTCACTGGGATCTTTGATCGAAAAAGGAATGTACCTTGTCTCTGGACATGAAGTAGTGGACTGCCCACCATTCTAGTGCTATGTCATGTTGTTCCGTGGAGCTGCTGGCACCTTTTTTTTGTATTAAACTCAGTTTTATTATGTGCCTCAGAGAATACATCCAGTAAAAAGGAACTGCAGCAATATTATGACCGTATTGCAGAAATTAATGACAGTCAGGTGAAATAAAAGGTATTGAGCGTCTTCTTGAAATACTGAAGTGCGCCAGAAATTCCACACTGAAATAAAGGAAGTGCAGTATTATCACAACCATACTGTAGTAATTGATTACATTCCGATAAATAAAAAATACAAGAAATGGTATTAAGCATCTTCCCGAGACACAGAGGTGTGCAGGAAGTGCTGGTGGCACCTTTTAATTAAATCATTTGGACCTCTTGATTTGTTGTGGACAACAGATTTAATCTTTTCCTTGTATGAGATTGCTTAATCCAAGTTTGCACCCCCCGCAGCTGCCCCCACAAAGAGACTGCCTGCACCCCCGGGTGATCCATGCAGACCCAGATAAATAAGCCATTTATTAGTTTTCTCTGGCTTGTGCTCTTGGCTGTACAGTGCCCCCTCCCCCCAGCAACATCAGACATACCCCTAGACACTGGGAGGGGGGCTTACACCTACATAATAGCATTTGCTGTTACACACTGTTAGATAAACCAGGTTCTCTGTATTACAATTAAAAGAATCCCGTGCTTCAAAATTCTTCCCTGCCAGATCTTCCCCAAACTTACTACCCCTTAGAATAAAAGGGCAGTAATGACAGTGGCCACAATTGTTATTGCCCTGAGGAGGCACTGGTAACCAAGTAGGTCTTGCTGAGGTATTGCTAGCCATATAGTAAATATGGACTACTTTATTTTTCAGATTTTAGCCACGCCTTTACATAGGTCTAGGGGGAGCTATACTACTAGGTTCAAGTTTAGGATCAGATTGCAATATGTACCAATGTGACCACACAATATGTTCCACTTGTTTTGACTGTATACTATATATGGTGACAAAATGAATACGTTCATCTGATCTCTAGTCAACTCATCTAACACTCCCACTTACGAGTTCTGCTCTGAATGTTCTCTTTGTTTTGGCTAGACTGTCAGTTAACACTCTTGCTGTATAACCCCTCTGTAAAAAAACATTTTGTTTGTTCGTCTCTACATGTTAACAAAATCAAACTTAGTATTGAAGTTACATTTAATTTTATAGTACTGATTAGTCAGGATATTCTCCACTATGTGGTGGTGATGACAGCTGGGGCCAGATGTTCAAAGGTGCACACAAGTGCAATGTTTGCCCTGTGCGTAAACCAGTCTCTTAGCCTGCCATATTCAGAGGCATATTGCCGGCGCTAAACCCTCTGAATACAGGGCAGATTACATGCTGCGCAAATGACAGGTGAGTGCTCAGCACACTGTAGCAGCACAGCTCTGAATATACTGTAGCACTAAGGATTGTGTGGATCACAAAGGGGGCAAGCAGTGGGATAGCCCTGACCAGAGCACCCGGTACAGAGCTGCACACTGGGGTGACTGTGGGTGGGCAAGGGGGGAACCAATGACAGACACACAATTCAGCTGCTTAAGTATCAGAAATAAACTTTAATACAACAAAATACCAACAGGCCATACAAACAGAATAAAACACTTCAACAATAAATAGATCAGGGGTGGGGAAAAACAATGGGAGCAACTGTCCAGAAACCGGGGGCAAAATCCATGGGAACAACAGACACTCCTCTGATGCAGCCACATCCTCATGCCAGTGGTGGCAGTGGCTGTTGCTGTTGGTGGACTCCAACCAGGTCCCACAAGGCTTCAGTGATGTCTGCCACCCAGGGGACAAGAAGCCACTGCTGGTGGATGATTCTGTGCAGTGGGTTGTCCCTCCCTTGCCAGTCCTTGGGATGATCACAACAGCTGGCACTCCTCTGGCCACAATGAACTCAGCCAACTGTGCACAGAGGACAGGAAATGCAGGTGCTGCCTACCATATACAGCCAAGGTATAACCAGCTGACACATGTGCCACAATGCCACACATCTGATGATGGGTGTCTGACATCCACGATGGTCCAGTCATGGCATACCAGTGACAGCACCGTGGACACATACAGTGGAGGAGTGCACATGCAATGGCTGTGGTATGCTGCATCAGAGCATGCCTGGCTATGGAAGGGACTCACAACATTGGTGGGCATACCAGAGGTATGAATGCAGCACATGCAAGGGCAACACCAAGCCAGAGTCCAACAAGTGGTGTCGTGTCCAGAGTGGCAAGGAGGTGCACCCACACACCGCATGGCCACTGACTAGGCATCTAGCACACAGGCCAACTATGGCATGCAGGTCACAGACATCCAGGTTCCTCCTTGGGTCACAGCTGAGACAGGGCTCAGGCACACACTGTGCACACAACACAGCTGTACATGGCTGACACTGTCAGGTGGCACAGTTTGCAATAGGCATTGTAACACACAACTACAGTGGTGGTGTATGTGGGAGGGCACACAACACACTGTGCCCCAGTCACCACAACATCAGTGCACAATGCACTGTGGCCTGGAAGCAGAGCTGCCCCAGTGGTTGCAGGTGCAACCCTACATAGAGCGTATCCAGCGTCAGACTGGGCTACCAGGATACCTGGAAATGTCCAAGTGGGTCCCCCCTTTGTTTGGTACCTGACTACCTTCTAAACCCTGATGCTCTCTGTATGTATCATCTCTCTTCTACTTGAATGGGGCATATAGACCATTGTAGGTAAATACAAAACGCAAACACTGACCTACTGATATTAGTGTGTCAACCTGGGTCATCCCCAATTGATTTCCCAGGTGGGACCCTGTATTGACTATACCCCAGTCTGACCCTGAGTGTATTGCCCAATACAAGGCCTGCGCAGGTCATTGGTGTTGCACAGCCCAGTTGTGTCTGATTGTATGGCTGACCCTGCCCATGGTCACGGCCGCAGTTGCTTAACAATGTCTCTCACATATGGTACCCTACATGTACCACCCACCTATGGCGCCACCATCTGCCAACCCCATGTTGCAACTGCAGGTTACCATTGAGCCACTGAGGCATACCACACAATGCTTATGACACAGGATATGGTACCAGCTCAGGTGGACTTCCACGGTGGCTATCTGATGCACACAACTGGACGTGGTGATGTACCACATCTACAGTGGCGAATGCCAACTATCTGCTGACAGCCAGTCACACACAGTCCCGAGCATTAGGTAGTACAGAGTTGACCAACTATGAGGGGTGGCATAACCGGGCCTGTGTGCACTACCACCACCCCCCAATGGCATATGTCCAGTGGCACAGGGTGCTTTGCAACCACTGTGTGGAGGGCATGCCATGTCATGGTAGACAGACACTGGGCAACATGCCAGCAGCATATAGGTGCACTGTGGTAGATTGCACAGACTATGACACACCACAGTGGCACTGGTGGGCCACCACACCATGTGTAGTGTGAGTGTCCCCCACCACAACCCATGAGGTGATGCCCCCACAGGCACACACCCTGCATGGCAGCCCACACAGAGACATCCATTGCTGACTACAGAGACATACAGCATAGTGTAGATGGGAGCTGGATGGGTCTTCACAGTGGTGGACCAGGGATGTAAGTGGTGAATACCCCTTCCCTCCCTGGGGTCACCAACACCCATAGAGCTGCCTCGAACAGTTGCACAGTATTAGCCTATCTCCCCACACCCACCGACAGTGTCACCCTGTGCCTTGTACCCTACCAAGGCCAAGCATGTCATTTACACTGGTAATAGTTGCCCACTGTGCCATGATCCAGCAGGACAGGACCCCTGCCCACCCCCAGCTGCAAAATCAGGGGCGTCGCTCTCCACAGTGTCACTGACATCCATCTTGCCACACAGAAGGTGCTGTGTAAGTAATCCCCTGGACAGCATGCTCAGTGGTGTCAAGGCACACTCCACCAGTGCCATACATAGCCATGAGTTCAACAATAAATAGGGCCAGACTCTAACACCTATGAAAGTGGTAGGGCCATGGCCACTGCGTTGCCATTTGTTCTGGCACCTATACATGTACACATGCAACCCCGGGTATGACACACAGTGCAGGGTACTTACCTGGACACCCCTCCTGTCCAGTGCTAGCATGGGCCCCATCACAGTTCGGTGACCCTGTGCTTTCCTCTTTCCGGCTCAACTGCTCCCAATGGTGTCAGCCCCTGTCAAGGTCCGGTTGGCTGCTGAGTTCTGTAGAGGTGGAAAAGGGAGGTGTAATCAGTATCCCGTGGTGGTACACAGTGCACCATTCAGGATACACTACTCAGTATACATACTCAGACACCTATCCCGTGCACCAGCTGTCACATGTGCATGACGTGGAAGTACAGGCTGTGCAGGGCTGCAAAGTGCCCCATAGCACCACCTGTAGCACCACACACATGCATGCCCTGGCACACATGCAGAAGGTATGGTTTTTCACCCTCTGTTAGGTAGGGCCTAGAATGGTGTATGCATCCTGTGTAGTAACTGCATCCTGCCTGCCCCTGGTGCCTGTACCACAGATCATACATGTCAGCCCCAGACCCTGTTCAGTCATAGTATGCATGGGTATGCATGGTGCACCAGGTAAAACACGACAAGGGCAGGCATGACATACTGGCACAATGGCTGCGGGTTCAGGATACAGAAAGTGCGGGCCTGAACAGTGGCCAGTACATGTCTGGACCCCAAAGCAGTGCCACAGCATCCCATGCAGTACCTGGCAGATGCATACCTGTGGTATGGACAGTGCGCATGACACTGACGGGGGCCATATTCACATCCTGCTGGAGACACCTCCCAGGACAGAAACAAGTAGGACACAAGTGACTACCTACCTGGTCTTCAGTGACAACGGGCATTGACATGACTAGGTTGCTATACCGGGAGCACAGTCCCTGCTTACCATGCCATGCCACTGTACATGGGCCTGTTATGCCTGTGACACTGCTACCATGTCATTATGCTGGCTCAGGACTGTGCAGCCAAGGCAGGTACAAGCCTCAGGCCACTGTGACAGGTCCAGTCATGTATATGGCACAAGGAGGGCCCAGGCAGATGCATATGTCCTGGTAGGCCATGCAGTAGGCCTTTTACCATCTGAGGAACATTGCCAGGATGAAATACCTGATTCCCCCGGCTGACGTGCCGGCACTGGTTCATGCGTTTGTGACCTCACGCCTGGGTTACTGCAATGCCTTGTACCTAGGGCAGGGTTCTCAAATGGTGAGGCCAGCCTCCCTGGGGAGGCCCCAACCTGTGCCACGGGAGGCTCAAGCACGTCTTGAAAAAGTATTATATTTCAATTTTGAACTTTATAGATTTTGTGTGAAGGGATAAAGCAAACTGAAAGAGGATAATAGTAGGTGAATGTATGTATTTAGTCACAAGTCTGTGACCATGGAAGGTACTGTACACTGAGCAATGGCTTATTTCAGGTGTACCCAGGGAAGGGTAGTGAGAGAATACAATTCAATATGTAACTGCAAAACACTCAAGAAAATACAAAATGAATAAAAGTACAAACAAATTAAGAACAGTAAACTAACAATGCGAGGAACAAGTGATCAATTACATTGGTGGCAGAACTGTCTAAATACAAGAGTTAACCATACAGGTACTAGGAATAAGGGCAGGAGGGAGCAAAATGATCCCTGAGAAGTTGCTTAAGAGCAGGGTGAGAGGGGAAGAGACAGAGGTCAGCAGGAAGGTTATTCCAGTTAGAGGGGAAACAGAAAAAGCAGTCTGACCCATGAAGGTATGGCAGTAAGGGGTAACAATGGTTTGAGAGTCAAAATATTGGAGCAAGTAGGTTGTCCTGTTGGGGGGGGGGGGTACAATAAGCTTAACAACATGAAAACCAGCTATGCAAAGAGGTTTCAATTTATTCCTGATGTACTGTGAAAAATCGGCTATTTTTCTATGGGGAGGCCCAAAAATATTTCAGTATTTTGGGGGAGGCTAATGATCTTTTCCATGGCTTAGGGGAGGCTCGCTATGGCAAAGTTTGAGAACTGTTGACCTAGGGCTAACTGGGGGAGATCTACACCGCTTGCACCTGGTGCAGAATGCGGCAGCCAGGTTGCTGGCCAGCTTATCCAGGACGTACCATATTACATCTGTGCTACACTCTCTGCACTGGCTGCCGGTTAGGAGAAGGATCTCCATCAAGGTCAGTGTGCTGACCTATAAGGCCCTACACAATCAGGGGCTCGGTTACCTGAAAAACCTCCTCACCCCCACCAGCCTATCCACACTCTTCGTTCTGCAGACATGGGTTTATTGGAAGTTCCAAGGATCCACTTAAAAACATCAGGGGCTCATGCCTTTTCTTACGCAGTCCCAATCCTGTGGAACTCCCCTCCCACATTATATTTGAGATAGTCCAACAGTGAACATTTTTAAATAGGAGCTTAAGACCTTCCTGTTCAGACAGGCTTTTATGGGATGTTAGGAATATTTTTATTGAAATTATCTGTACTTTACTGGTATCCATCTGCATGTTTGTATTGCATCTTTTAGAAATTTTTAAGAACTGTAATTGAAGTGCACTGAATCACAATTGAGAAGTGCGCTATATGAAATAAAGACTGATTGATTGATGTCCCTTGGCACACAGGGGACCACCGAGGGACCAAGGTGATGTGCACAGTGCCTCAGCAGTCTAGCCCTATCACAAATTACCATATCACATGCCTGCACTCAGGCCAGTACACACACCATACAATCATCTGCACTCACCTGACCTGGGCAAAGTGCCACTGTACATCATGGCCCACAGTTCCTGCAGACAGCATGCCTCCCTTCTCTGCACATCATGAAGTCTATGCCTGCACTGGTCCCTGGTGCAGGTGACCCCTGACTGGCGTGTGAGACACCACCCCACTGATGTCGACACCTCACTGCAGGGCCTGTCTGCCCCTGCCATCTACCCCAGCAGCTGGTCCTCCCTGGCCACTACAAGGTAGACCAGATTGGCCAGCCTGATGTTTGACCATCTATAATCCTGCTGCTGGACAGCCCTGCATCACCACTCAGCGACTGCGTTCCCGCTCCTTGACAGAGCACTCTGTAGCCACACTACTTCCTGTTTTCAGGCCTGTATGGGTGTTGCGCAGCATGTTGCAGGTTAGTGCTACACTACTTTGCATTGCACTGTGCAACATGCGTGTCTGGTGGTGGGGGCTGGCCCGAGGGCATGTGGTCAACATGAGGTGGCACATGCAGAGGATGCAAATTTGCATGTTGCGCATATGCGGCGCTGTGAAACATGCTTACACACTGATATGCAACACATGACTGTGCAGTATGATGATGTCAGAGAAGGAACCACGGCCCTAAGATGTGGAACTACGGGCGAGGTACAGTGATGGTGTGTTAGCACAAACCAAGACTGCACACTGGGCAAAAATGCAATATTTAGCCAGGGTATGCAAGTGAGTTATTTTGCAGTCAGTGGGCAAACAACCACACCTCATTACTGGTAGGTATGCATACATTAGCATGCCTGATTGCACCTGGAGTATATAAAGGAGCACAGTGCACCACCTAGATACCACAGCAGAACTGCAGGTGAATGGAAGTAAGTGCTCTGTGCAATGGCCTAGAGAGGGATGGTTGTGTGGTGGACTGTGTATGTGTGTTGGCTTCAGCAAGGCTCCTAGATTCACGTGACATGTTCAAGACAGGGCTCCCAGATTTACAAGGACTCATGTACTTTACTTTGAAATGCAGCTATTTATAGGACAATTGTCCCCATAGCTGTGCAGTGGTTATATGGGACAACAGAGCCATTATGCTTCCATAGACCATAATGTATGTTACAGGAAAACACTGGAAACATCCCATGGAGTCACAGGAAACATGCCACAGTAATGCATAAGCATTGTAACTGCCTCCAGGGCAGGTTCCACAGTCTTCCACAACCTTCCATTCCATACTTTGAAGGACAATGTAGTCAGTTGTCCTGTGCAGGCAATGTAATGCCATGTCAACATTGTCCATGTACATGTCCCTCTTACCCTGTACTATACAGGACACCCTGTACAGCTGGGGGCCCTGCTACCTAGGTAGTGCTTAGGTGGTGATCCATCACATCCTGATTTCTAGGTGGTGGACATGCACTCTGTAGGTGGTAGCAGTCACCAGTAGTTCTCAGTGGGGCAAGATGATAGCAGTGGTGAGTCTGTCAGACATGTGCCGGGGACATGCTTGGATGGAGGTTCTGTGACTCCTGCTTAATGTACCCCTGTGTGTATGCTGTGTGCAGTAGTTACCTGGCCATATGGCAGTGGTGGCCGATGGCATCCACATCTACTGGTGGAGGTGGTGCTGTGTCTGGGAGGGGGCAGCCCCCTTCTGTAGTCCATGGTGAACACTGTCAGTGGAGTTGCCCAGCACAGACATGTGTATGTGGCGGCAGCCCTGGGGCCTGTAGACCCCTACCCTTGTCCACTGCTGCCTGTCTGTGACCATCACAATAGTTGGGAACGAGCATGGGGGCCTGGTGTTGGGTGGCCTAGGGCTATGAGAAGGTGGGCATTGCCAGGATACCTATGTGGTTGGGGGTGGTGGCTACACCACTGTCCCATGCAGCCATGCACCACTGTATAAACTCCCTGGTCACCTGTATTTTACTACCCTGCCCAGCAGGTACTATGGAGAACACAGAGTGAATTCAGGCCCACCACTTCACCAGAGAGGAGTTATGTGTGCTGGCACAGGCTTACAAGCCCAGTGAGGAGGTCCTGTCCTGGAGCAAGAGCACGAATGCCCAGGTACAGTGGGCTTTGGACGAGATAACTGAAGAGGTCAATGCCATCAGTGACTGCAACAGGGCTGTGGAAGTGGTGAGAATGCATTTCAGGGATATGAGGAGGCACATGAAGGAGGTCATGGCAATGGAGCACAGGGGGCTGCATGCCACAATAGGGGGCTAACAGGCATTGGCAGCCATACATACCCTGGATCTTGTACAGGAGGCCATATCATTCACCCTACGGCCCTTGACAGTAATGGGAGTGCTGGTAGTGGCTACAAAAGCCAAGCAGGACCTGCCCAGCCATGTGAGTGACAGCCAGTGCAACGTCCCATAGGTCATGTGTGTATGTCTGGGTGTATATTGGTATGAGTGCATGCATATGCCATTGCTGGGTAACACACTGGTTGTATAGCATACTACTGTTTCTCTGTCATGCAGTGTGTAGCCATCTGTGTGCATGTCCATGACCGTGCCCCATGTGGTGTTGCCCATGTGCTCTCCAGTTGTAGGTACACAAGTGAGGAGGTGTGAGCACACTGGTACTAGGTTGTGTGCACCATGGTGATGGAGTGTGTGCTCACCAGCATAGAGATGTGCTGGTACCTGCAGGGTATAGGCAGTGCACTGCATGCAAAGCTTGGATGATGTACTTGTAGGTAAAGGGGCTTACTCGGAGTAGCTCGAGGAACTCTCTCAATTGCTTGGGGTATTGTTTAGCTGATCACTGTTTTTTTACTGACTTTATTTTTTTTTTTTATTATTTTCTGATTACTGATTTTGTTTTTTTACTGATTTGATTTTAAGTCACTCACGGTGAAGGGAACTCTCAGAAGCACAAAGGGGAAGAAGACAGTTAATCTGGTTGCAGTGAGAAAAGGGCACCAAAATTTGAATAGAACAAAGGAGCTTAAACAGAGCTGTAAGCGGCTTGCTCCACAGTCCCTAATACTGAGCGTGGGAGTGGGGTAGTGGATCAGAGGAGAAGAGGCTATCTGGAAATACTGACTTAAGCCTGAATTTGCAGAGTTTCTAATTACAGGAGGACCATGGCCCAAGCAAGAATTGGGGCTCATATCTGAGGTCTGTTTCCTAATTACTGTGGTTTTTATTTTTGTATGTATGGCTTTGGTTACCAGGTAGGTGCACTGGTCCAAAGGACTGTTTTCAAGCACGGCCTGGGCCATGAAGATGGCACAATTGGTGATTTATAGCCTGAAGTGAGTTAATTGTTTGCTGAGTGAGGATTGCTATGAGAGGCTGTGGTGACTAAAAGGTAAAGGGGCCATCTTGGCAGAGAAGGAAGATCACACAGCATCTCCTGAAGTGGTCACCGAGGGGGAAGAGCAGGTTATCCACGACGGAACCCTGAGGGCATCTGCAAGAAGAACACACAGAAGGAAGAAGCAAATCCTCTTTGGGGACTCCATCACTAGAGGGATTGATCTGGGGGTAGGCAGCAATGGGTGAGGGAGGTAAAGTGCCTACCTGGAGGCACAGCTCGGGGGGAGGGCAGGCGGATCGGATCCTAAGGATCGCTAAGACAGTGGCAAGGAGGGGGGAGCTGGATGTCATTATACTTATGGGAACTAAACTAAAAACCTGGCAGGAGAGGGGCTAGATGTAGAAAAAGTGTAAGAGGAGTTTAGGGAGTTTGGGAGGAGTCTTGGGCTAGTAGCACACTCTGTTACCTTCTCGGAGGTTCTACCTGTTCATGGCAAAGGGGAGGGTAGAGACTGCTGCACCATGGAATTCAACACATGGCTGAAGAAATCGTGTGGAGAGGAGGTTTCTGGCTTCATTGGGGGCTGGGACTTCACCTGGAGAGATGAAGGACTGTATTCACCAGATGGCTTACATCTATCCAAGGGGGACAAAGGTATCCTCTCTGAAAAGTTTAAATGCTTCCTCAGCAAGCATTTAAACTAACCAAGGGGAGGCAAGAGCAATCAGGGGGATTACTGTTGCCCCCACATGAGAAATCTGGAAATAGGGAGGCCCCAATTAGCAGGAGGGCACTGTCAAATCCAAAGAAGAACTTAGTTACAGTGGAGAGGAAAACAGAAAATAGAACTCAAACACGTCACAGGGCACAGGCCAAAAAAATGGGAAAGGAGGGTGGGTGCACAAGCTGGAAGGTAATGTGCCCAAATGCCTGCAGTCTGGGAAACAAAATCCCAGACCTAATGGCATTAATGGAAGATGCAAACCTGGACATCGTGGCTGTTACAGAAACATGGTACACAGAGAACCATGACTGGGATTAAGCCATACTGGGATACACACTTTTTAGGAAGGATAGTGAAGGGAGAAGGGGACGGGGGGGTGACTATGTATGTGAAGGAAAGGGATTAAGGCAACAGAAGCTCAAGGGTTACAGAAAGGAGCAGAGGCACTGTGGGTCACCCTGGAGGCAGGAAATAGGACAGCCATTTGCAGTGGAGTGATTTACAGGTCTCCTATTTAGGGGGAGGAAATAGATGAAGTTCTAGCACAAACTATCCACAAAATGGCAGCCAAGAGGGAAACATTACTAATGGGTAACTTCAGCCTGCCAGATGCAGACTGGAGCACTCAGACTGCGAGTACTACAAGGAGCAGGGACTTCATGACCACCCTGAAGGGGGAGACCTTAAGACAGCTTGTAGTAGAACCCACCCCGTGAAGGGGCAATACTGGACTTGGTGCTGACCAATGGGGACAGGATCACAGATGTTGAAGTGGACAGTTCCCTTGGCTTCAGAGACCACAGGACAGTATGGTGTAGTGTAACCACAGTGGTAGAGGTGGGCCATACAAGGACAAAGGTCCTAGATTTCAGGCAGGCCATCTTTAAGGAGATGGGTAGCCATTTTAGAAGAGCCCTAGCAGTGGAAGGTATGGGGGGGGGGGATGTGGAGAAACAGTGATCTAGCCTCAAAAGAGCCATAGCAGAAGTAAAGAGTCACTGTAACAAAATGCATAGTAAGAGTAAAAGAAAGAAATGGCCACTGTAGCTTTCAAAGGTAGTGGTAGAGAAAGTAAGAGAAAAAAGAAAGGCCTTCAGGAGATACAAGGAGACACAGAAGGATGAGGACAGAGAAAAATATCTGGAGAAACAAAGAGAATCTGGGAAAGCTGTCCAGAGGGCTAAGGCACAGACAGAGGAAGGTATACCCCAGGCTATTATGAGAGGAGGCAAGACCTTCTTCAGATACATTAGCGAGAGGAAAAAGACCCGAAATGGGATTGTTAGGTTGAAGAAGGAAGGAGGAAGAAGGGCGAAGGGCAACCTAGAAAAGGCTGAGATACTGAACAAATACTTTTGCTCAGTATTCACCAGGGGAAGGGGAGGGCGAGGGACCAAGACTCATTAAGAGAGGTATTCGGGGGAGTGAGGTTGACACCAGACCATTTATAGTGGAAAGAGTCTTAATTGAACTCTGGAAAATTAAAACAGATGAAGATATGGGGCCTGATGGGATGCACCCCAGAGTATTAAAGGAACTCAGGGATGTACTGGCAGTTCCGCGAACTGCCCTTTTCAACTCATCACTGGAGACAGGGAAGGTGCCCGAGGACTGGAGAAGGGCAGATGTGTTCCCCCTCCACAGGAGTGGAAGTAGAGAGGAGGCAGGCAATTACAGGCCTGTAAGCCCGACCTCAGTGGTGGGAAAACTAATGGAGGCCTTACTTAAGTAGAGGACTGTGAAGTTTCTGGAGTCTAGTGGGGCACAGGATCCAAGGCAACATGAATTCATAATGGGAAGGTCCTGTCAGACGAATCTAATAGAGTTCTTTGACTGGGTGACCAGGGTGGTAGATCAGGGAGGGGTGGTGGATGTGGCCTACCTAGATTTCAGCAAGGCCTTCGATACCATCCCACAAAGAAGATTGCTGAATAAACTGAGGAACCTGGGAGTGGGTCCTAAGCAGGTAAAATGGGTTGGAAACTGACTAAGGGACAGGACTCAGAGGGTGGTACAGTAGTAAATGACATGAAATCTGAGGAGAGGGAGGTGACCAGCGGGGTGCCACAGAGATCAGTGCTGGGGCCAGTCCTATTCAATGTCTTCATTGGTGACATTGAAGAGCGGCTGGAGGGAAAGGTATGCCTCTTCACAGATGACACCAAGATCTGCAACAGAACTGACACACCAGAGGGGGTAGAAAAAATGAGAAAGGATCTAAGATTATTAGAAGAGTGGTCAGGACCATGGCAGTTGAATTTCAATGCCAAAAAGTGCAAGATCATGCACCTGGGTCACAGAAATGCAAGGAAGGAGTACAGGATGGGTGGGGAGGTTCTGGCCATCACAAGTCAGGAGAGAGACCTGGGGGTTATGACCTGAAGGTGACCAAACAGTGCGAGAAGGCTGTGGGGAGAGCAAACAGAATGCTGGGGTGCATAAGGAGAGGCATAACCAGCAGAAAGAAAGAGGAGGTAATGCTGCTGTACAAATCACTGGTGAGACTACATCTAGAGTACTGTGTCCAGTTCTGGAGACCACACCTTTGGAAGGACATAGACTGACTAGCGGCGGCCCAGAGAAGGTCACCAAAAATGATACATGGACTGCACCAGAAGCCTTACGAGGAAAGACTCGGGGACCTTAATATCTATTCTTTGGAGTAGAGAAGGGAGAGGGGGATATGATAAAGACATTCAAGTACCTTAGAGGTATAAATGGGGTACAGGAGGGAAGCATATTTCACAGAAAGCATTGCACAAGAACAAGGGGACATGGTATGAGGCTGGAGGGAGAAAGTCTCAGGGGTAATGTTGAGAAGTATTTTTTCACAGAAAAGGTGGTAGATCCATGGAACAGCCTTCCAGCAGAGGTAGTGGGAGCAAAAACAATTTGGGGGTTCAAGAGTGCATGGGATAGACATAAGGGTACCCTGGAGATGGGCAGAGAAGGCGAGCCGCAGATCAAATAGGATCTGGGCTGTCACACTGAGCAGGGAAACGGGCAGACTAGGTGGGTTGGACGGTCCTTATCTGCCGACAGATTCTATGTTTCTAAGTTTCTGTGTGGCACTGTATGCAGGGCATGCATGCTGCCTCAGCCTACACACCACTCTGTCTGGTATGGTACTGTATAACTCCCCTTTCCTCTTCCAACAGTACAGTGTGTCAGATCAGACACAGAGGAGGACACCACAGAACCATCTTAGCGTCTGCAGCCCCTGCCACCCACCCATCTGTGCCAGCCGGTGGAAGAGAACAACTATGACACCTACACTGACAGTGTGGAACAGGCTGGGCCTACCCCAGACCAAGGGAGGTCCCCCCCCCACCAGCCCCCATACCAGTAGGGCCCATCTGCAGTCCTCACATGGCCCAGCAGCCACAGGAATGCAGCCTACAACAGTCTCTGGCACAGCGCCCACTGTGCCATCCCAGGACCCAACCCATGGGATGGCCATTGCCCCAGAACTACCAGCTGATACCACAGGGCCAGCTACCACTGCACAATGCGTCCTCTGGCATGGCCACAACCCTGCTGCCTGGCACCCATCACACCGGGCTGGCCACAGCCAGCCTGCAGCACGCGCCATGGACTGCAGCACCTACCATGGTATAGCCCCATCTTATACAATGGCCACAGATGCAGCTTGATCCTGTCCATGTGGACAGTCTCAAGTGACAGTGGGATGCAGCTGACAACCAGCAGCTACTTCAGTCTGTGGAGGCACAGAGTGTCACTCAGCAGGAGCTGACATGCCTCTGCCATATGCTACATGATGACATGTGGTGTGCCAAGCAGTGGGCAAAGACATGCCATACGGAGCACATGATGGCCCTATGTGATCTGCACCATGCTGTGGTCACTGGCATGACCACCCTCAGGAATAACCTGTATGCTGCAGTGTTGGGGTTGCAGTCATGGTGGCAGGCACTGTAAATGCTGGCCATAGCTCTGTCCTGTCCAGTTGGAGTAGTACCACTCCATGATGGACACATGTCAACGGTCACAGTGCCAGGATGAGAATGCCCAGTAAACCTGGGACTTCCAGGTCACTGAGAACACCGCACACAACAGGTCACAAGCTGCTCTTTCCAGGGGGCAGTACCCCATGGTGTCACGGCTGGTGGCAGGTAACACCATTCCCATGCTCATCCTCTGTACCATGGATGAGGTCCCCCTCCAACCATATGAACATGCGAACATATGAAGAAGCCAGCAGAAGAAGGCCATTTGGTCTATCAAGTCTGCTCATGTTGCAGGGTCCACAGCTTGAGCTACTGTCGCTACCCCCCTCTCCCCACTCCTCCCATCCTCCCTACCCATGACCCTTACCTTCCCCCTATACCTGTCCCAGCCTCTCTTAAAGCAGTCCACTGTCTTCAACGAGATTACTTCTTCTGGCAGTGCATTCCAAGTGTCCACCACTCTCTCTGTGAAGAAGTGCTTCCTGACCTCCCTCCTAAACCTCCCACCCATTGGCTCAATGCTCCCCGAGTGAACCCCGATTGGACCACTGCGTTCTCTCTCAACACTCATTGGCTGCTCATCGCACTCTCAATTTTTCCCCTGCTTCGGGCCATTGCACCCATTGACTTGACTGGGAAGTGGCCAGATTTTTATGCCACCCCCCCACCTCGCACCTTAACTAAATAGACCATCGCCATGCCCACCCAAAGGTTCTTCCCCCTAGAAAGAACATCACTGGTCTCCTGCTTGGGTCCTCCCCCCCACTTATCATTGCCCTCGCATCCCTGAGTTTTACTGCCTCCAGACCCTCCTCTTCCTCTGCTCTTTCTCAGCTCTATCATGCATTCCTCCCTGTCACTCCTTCTCCTTATCCTCTTCACCCTGTTCCCCCTACTCCTCCCTCTTGGAGCCACTTTTCCTTCCCCCTCACTAAGTTTCCAGTTAACCATTGCATATTGCAGCTCTGGCACTCTTCCACATGAGGTAAACCATACCCCCTTGGGACAGTCCCTCTCAAAAATACCTCCCGCTCTCGCCTGTGGATTTTGGATCCACACACCTACCCCCCACACAACCTTACTGCTGAACTTTCGCACCCTCACTACTGCACAATCCTGCCCAAAAAGTAAACACAAGCTTTCCCTCAAGGAAGTACGTCTGGGCACCCTGAAGCTCCTGCTCCTCATCCTACTGCTATCAGGAAATATCCACCCCAACCCTGGCCCAAACAAAACCAAGGTCTCCACCCAGAATAGACCTTCTGGCGCTCTCTCGATCATATGCCTAAACATCTGCAGTCTCCTCCCCAAGTTTGACTCACTCCAAGCCTTTGCAACCTTACACAACCCTGATATCCTGGCAGTCATTGAGACCTGGCTCACCCCCTCGGTACTGGACCACGCAATCACCCTCCCAGGCTACAATGTTTTTCAACTGAATAGGATTCAAGAAGAGGTGGAGGTTGTGCACTATACCTGAAAGACACACTCCTGGGGCACCCCATTGATACTGCCCTCCTGGCCACCCGGGCAAAGATTCTTCCCATTAGAATCCTTCTAGGGGCTCACAATAAGGCTCTCTCAATAGTTACTGTATATATTCCTCCTAGAGAGTAAGGACCGGGCCTGCCTGCGGTACTGGACCTCGTCAGGTCACAACCACCTGACTCTGAAACCATCCTGCTCAGAGACTTTAATATCAACTGGCTTGCAGCCGAGGCCGGGGCTGTCAGAGACTCTGTCATATCGGCCAATCTTACACAGATGCTAGACTCCCCTACCAGAAAGAACTGTAAAACAGGGACCAGCACCCTCCTGGATTGGATCCTGACCACTCACCTCACCAGAATCACAAACCACACTATCCTTCCTGACTCACTAAGTGACCATTCCCTGGTTTGCTGTACCTGGTCCAACAAATTTTGTAAACCCCCCCCCCCCCAAACACCCTCTACAGCAGAGCTCTACATCATGGTCAGTTACCATTCCTCAAATCCCACCTTCTTCATCAGGACTGGATGCCTGTTCTCAGGGCAACTGACACCAACTCCGCACTGGACCACTTCATACACATATTTAATGAAGCTTGCAACCAATTTACTCCCCTAAAGAAGTGCAAAGTTAAATCTCTCTGCAACCCCTGGCTATCAGTGGACCTCCTTATGAAGCTGAAATCTAGGGACAACCAGCCAGATTTACCGGTAGACAAGTTGACATCCAGGACTATAAATGTGCACGTAACGACTGCACTAAATCCATTCGGCTACAGAAGTCTGACTACTACAAGAAAGCCCTCACCGACACCTGGGGAAATGGGAAAGAGTTCTGGAACAACATAAAAGAAGTCACGGGGATGCTACCCAAAACATCACTGGCCATGATCAAGGTAGACGGGAGCACATTGCTGACACTTTCAACGAGGCATTCACCAACCTTACCAGTGTGCTTCCCTCTGATTTCTTCAAAGATGAGGACCCCCCCACATCCCACAGCCACACCCTCCCTGCCAAACACCCTCCATTTTACTTTAAGGCAATAAAGGTGCATGATGTTCGCAAGTACGTCACAAAAGCTCGATGCAAATCCAGAACTAGCAGCGACTCACTCAACCTCAAGCTTCTATCCCTCACACTAGGAGAAGTTTTAGGGCTCTCACCAGGATCTTTAATCTCTCCCTCTCCCTCAGCCAGTTCCCGGACAAATGGAAATCAGCCACTGTCACCCCAATTCATAAAAGTGGTGACAAGACTATACACGGCAATTATAGCCCAATCTCTGTTCTACCTCCTCTCTCAAAGGCATTGGAATGTATAGTAGCTGACCAACTCACTGACTACCTGGACAAATATAATGTTCTCTGCCAGCAGCAACATGGCTTCAGAAAAGGCCATAGTACAGCATCCGCCCTCCTGGAATTCACAGGTGCTATCCACAGCTCCCTGGACAATGGTAAACCTACTGGAGCTATCTATATTGACCTCACAAAGGCCTTTGATACTGTACACCACCGTTTTTTACTTGGCCAACTTCAGTCCTCTGGTTTCTCTGCTGATTCAGTCACTTGGTTCAAAAGCTACCTTGAAAATCGATCCCAATGTATAAAGATTGCAGATGTGCTCTCCAATACCAAACCTGTCAACTCTGGAGTTCCTCAGGGCTCTATCCTTGGCCCACTCCTCTTCAGTCTGTTCATTAACACCCTCCCAGACTCCTGCAATGAACAAATGATACTCTATGCTGACAATGTGGTAATTCTTGCATCCCATCAGGACACAAATCAGTTGCAAAAAAGTCTCCAGCAGGGTTTCAATACAGTCGAGAATTGGTTCATAAGGCATAAACTGATCCTTAACCAGATAATAACCAAAACCATGATTTTCAGCAGCACCCACAATAAGTATAAGGATCGCCACCTCACCATAAACACCACACATGGTGACCCTCTGGAACAGGTCCAATCATTTAAATACCTTGGGATCACCCTTGACTCACACCTCTCCTATGCTGATCACATAAATAATGTTGCCAAAGCTGCAAACTCCAGACTAGGCATGCTTTTCCGACACAGACAACACCTTACCCCTGAAGCGCTGGGTGCTGCTGTCCAGAGCTCCATCATTACCATCATTGACTACGGCCTTATAATCTACGGCTCTGCCATTTGCTACTGCACTCAAACATGTAACTACCTCTCTCAACAAGGCTTGTCGGCTCATCACAGGTGCTCAACACCTTACTCACACCTGTGACCTTTATACCCAAACCAACTGGTTGCACTTAGAAAATAAAATAAAATATCAAACCTGCAGGGTGGCAAAGAAAATTTTGATGGGCCTTGCACACCTCCTAGAGTCTGTTCCATTCTACAACCCAGAAACAGCAGCCGCAACACCAGGGGGACTAAGCCACAGCTTCTCTAAATTCCCCGCTGCCGTACTACACAAGGTCAGAGATCCTTTGCCTTTAGAGCTTCAAGCTGGATGAATGGACTCTCTAGTGATATTACCACTGCCACCATGCTCGGCTCCTTCAAATCCAGCCTCCGCAAGTCTCTCACTGCCTCGAGTGCCTGTGACTGCCATTGATCATAACTGAATCATCTGTCACCTATGCCAGCCTGACCTTATGCAAATCCCTACCGGCTGCGTGATGGTCACTGTCCTTAACTCTTGCTAACGTCTGGGCATCCTCTGATAATCTCTGTTTCTTTGACAATGCCTTCTGGGCGGCACCCCCCCCCTGCCTCAGCCCTCCCCTAACTACAGCTCTGTCCCCTAACTACAGCTCTGTGCCCCGCCCTCGCCCCTCCCCTCACTTTCTCATCTCCTGCCCTTCCCTCTCTACTTTTGTCAACCCTAGTTCTAGCTTTGTATATGTATAAATAAGTGATTATTTGTCATAATGTCATCCTTGTTGTCTCGTTGTACCATATGACATGGAACCTTTGTAAAAGAGCCCTGGCTCAAAGGTATTTGTAATCCTAGACTGAAATAAATAAATAAAAAAAACACCCTAGCTTAAGACTGTGTACCATTGTGTTATACATACAGGAGACTGTGCGTATATACCGTCCATACTAGGGGCACTGGAAAGGGACACACATAGGCTGCGCATGGCCACCTTCCACCAACATGTTTTCCCACCTGCCCCCATGTACCCGTGACACCTTCATTTGCCCCGTGAAGTAGCCCAGGTAGTCCTAAATCTGTCATGGATGGTCTGTACTACAGCCCCCACCCTGCCTGGCTGGCAGGCATCTCTGTGCATAGCCCTATTTCCCCTTTGGCCCGTGTTCATGTGTACCCCATGTGTTACCCCCACGCAAGGTGGGCATGTTATACCATGTATTCCCGTCTCCCCCCCCGCCTGGATGACATGTCTGTATGACTCCCATTTATGACCCCCTGCTAACATAAGGCTTTGTTTGTGTGTGCCCCCCTTGCCTGGTAACAACGCATTTCTGTATTGCCCATTTTGTTACCCCCCCACCTAGCCTGACGCACTGTATGTACTGCTCTCATTGTCTGATAATTCACTGCTTAACTATATTAGAGTCTCCTGTGTGGTCTGGGTCTGTACTCACCCACCATGTCCGAAAATGTTTCTTTTGATTTGGCCTCTGTACTCTTGGGCCAACCTGGCCATTCTGGGATCACACATATCAAGCTGCTCTGGTATCCCCTGGTCCTGTGACTCCAAATCTGATGCAGAATGTTCCTCTTGGGTCAGCATGCAGATCCTATGGTTGAGTGCCATGCTGTGTAGTATACAAATGATGAGGAATATGGCACAAGCCTTCTGATGAGTATACTGTAGGGCACCACTGGAATGAACAAGGCATCGAAACAGCATCTTGATCATTCCAAACACACACACTCACTGATGCTGCATGGGGCGGTGAGTGCCACATTGTACCTGTCCTCTGCAACAGGATGCAGGGTGTAGTATGGGTGTGAGGAGCCAGGGACACGGGGAGAGCCACTGTCCACTGTGTAGATAAAGGACATAGATTAGTATCACACAGAAACATAGACAATGATGGCTGAAAAAGACCACTGGTCCAGTCTTCCCATAAACCCTAACAAAGCCAAGGGCCTATTGCCCATACAGAGTTCTACTCCATCATGTAACATATGGGACAGCGGGGGGGCCTGTGGGATATACTTACCAGTGAGGTGGCTGGTAGGGATGTCCCCACATTCAAACCTCCAGCACAGGATGGAGTTGTGCCATATGAAGGCGTCATGGGCGCAGCTAGGGTACCGTGCCAGGATACTGATGATGTGCCCTGTTGCATCACAAACCACATGGTAATTGATGGAGTGACATCCCTTCCTATTGGATATCCAGTGAACAGGGCGACTAAGATTGAGCGACTGCAATAACAACGTTTCAGTCTCAGTGCCTGTGTTGTGGGCTACCCTGAAAGGGTAGCAATGGGTGAGAAAGAAGGTGACCAGAACCACACAGCGGGGAGGGAAGGTATATGGGAGGCAGTGCAGCAGAAGGCTTTGAGCTGGCCATGTGGCATGGTGGTGAGGGAGACTGGCTGTGGTGGGGAGGTGCAGGGTTTGGGTCTGGGGTGGCGCAGCAGTTTTCTGGTCACACCGTCCATTTATTTTTGCAAGTTCACCCCCGGCAGCACTCCCCTGGAGTTGAGAATCTTTAGTTGGGGAGGTGTGGGGGGCACAGCCCCCCACAGAACAAGTAGATCCTGTTGCTATGTTGTTTTCACTGTGAGTGTACATCACCGTTTTTATCTTTAGCGATGTACACTTGCCCTAATGGCGAGCACCATTCGGTGATTGCCATTATCACATAGTACCTTCCTACTGAGATAAACCTCTATTCCATTACTGGTTGGTGCCTGGTTGGCAACATGGGTGCAATCAATGGCACCAAGGACAAATGGTAGGTGCACAACCTGATGGAACTTCCACATGGTTGCTATTCACAGGAATACAATGAACTCTCTAGCATGGTATAGCACAGCATCCAGGAACTGGCCTAACAGGCACGAAGATGACACTGGTGTCCCCTACCAGCATCTGGAATGTTCTGGTGGCCAGGAAGCACAGTGCAGCTCTCACCTTGCACTCTACGGGTATCGCACAGCTGCCCTGAGTGCCTGTCCAGAGCTGGTCATGCAGCAGCTCATACAGTTGCCTGAGCGTGAGCTTGTTGAGCCTGTACTGGCCCACAATCTGGTCATCACTGAGGAGTGAACAAAAAAATTGTGCACTCACTACCTCCTAGGCAGCTTCTGGAGTCTTCTGGATTTTTACCCTGCTCTGCATCGATGAAATGAAGCACTTTGGATTATAAGTGACGTTAAGAGTGGCAGTGTTGGTTTTTGAAGTTTCAAGGCAGTGAGTGCATAATTTTTTGTTTACTACTGTTACACACTAGTATTGAGAGCACCATTGTTCCTGTGTGCACTTTTTCAGTTCTACTGTATTTTGGCACTAAGGACTTCGTATGTGACTCATGAACAATACTGTCCATGTGTAGCACAGCGCCTCCGTGGCCTATGTATAGGCCCAGGGTGGGCATTAACATCCTCATCCTCCAGAACCTGCTGGAGCAGTCAGACTATGTGTGCTTCTTCGAGTGCCATCTTGAACTGTGGCCGCCTGCAGTGTCTCTGCCCACCTCTGGGGTTTGCCCCAGTTTAAGAAGGCTTTTTTATAGGTGGTAATTGCACAGTGCTAAGTGACGTGTGCTACCTCCATTGCACAGCCCTAATATGCTGAATATCACGCTGCACTGATATGCATGGTCCTGGCCCCACATTTGCATGCTGCATACATTATCACTGCACAAGGGCACAAATGGCTTTAGCACGTGCAAAGATCCTTTTTGAATATGAGAGCCTGGCGCAAACCATATGTAATTCAGGTGCAACCACTTTACTTACTTACTTACTACTTGCCATCAGAAACAGGCCACACTGTCTATCAAGTCTGCTTGAGTGTGCAGCTAGCACCCCAGTTTCTGCAGCTGCCCTTCCCCACACAGATGAATGCCGACTGACCTTGAACCAGATTAAGCTGTTGGTGGTATTTTTAGTGAATGGGGGAAATTTGTCCAGGACACCGGGGAAATTCCCCTACTCTCCTGCAGGGGGACTTGCTGTTGCATGGACAGGCTACAGTAAGTCTCAAGCTGGTGACTGAAGGAAATGGTCGTCATTTAGAGTCGGAGCTGTGGTCTGAGGCTCCACTTGTCCTGATGGAGAATTATTGTGTGGTGAATGCAGAAGCTATAGGAGATGCTGGAATAAAGCAACAAGTTATTTCTGATGGTGACTTTTTATTTTCCGGCGTTTCTGCACCAGTGAATTTACTTGCACCCAAGGAGCCTACTTCTGAGCAGTTGGTAGAGTTTCAGGCACGAGGCGCCGAGCGGGAGTGTGCAGTCGACTCCGTTGTTCGCGGAACTGCAGTGGATCTCCCTTGTCAAACCCTGTTATTGACCCTGTCAGTCCTCTGGTAGCGCCTCAGCTGTTTCAGGCTGACGTTGGAGCTACCATGGTGGAAAGAATGCGGAAGTCTTTTCAGCTGGCTGCTACGGCTGCTCCCTTCGAAGCTGAGATTGGTTTACAGAGGATTCTTTGCTCCATTTAGGCTGGATGCGAACGGAAGAAGGGAGATGGGTGCCTGACCTGGACTGGAATCCTTTTCAGGTGATAATGTACTCCTGGTCCTTCCAAACCACCTTCGGTAGGCCCTGACTGCTTGCCTACTGCATCTGTACAGGTGGATTCTCCCCCAGTCAATACTGAAGGTGTGCCAGGGAGGCCTGAGACTTCTTTACCTGATTTTGCCCCAGCTGAGGACCCCCTCCTTCTCCCAGATGGGAGAATCAATGGACAGGCCCCACCTTTTCTGATCTTTTTAGACATAAAAAAAGTGGATCAGGCACCTAGGAGAAATGCTGTCCGTCTCCGTTATAGGGGTGGGCTGCAGGATCATCCAGATAGACAATATGTTGGCAAGAAATTATTGAAAGACTTGATGGGTTTTTGTTGCCTCTGATATTTATGCCCTAATCAACATCAGAGGCGAGGACACTTTCGAGGGTAGTTTTAAGACTTTTTCTGGACTTGACTCTTTCTGGAGAAAATATGAAACTTTAAAGCATTTACATGTACGGGTCCCTTTTTGGGCCATTCCCTTGACTAAACCCCTCTACAAAACTGTAAATATCATGTTTAGGAACGAGGGGGTAAATGTGGGAGATAACTATTTCTGGTTGGAGAAGAAATGTCAGATTTTATTTATTTATTTGATATATCGGTTTACAACCTTTGAGCCAGAGGCTCATTTGCAAAGGTACCTCGTAACATGTAAGACAGATGGAAACACAGAGTAGGTATAACAACAATTACATTAAACATGAGATACATGGTATAACAGTGGTTACATTAAGCATGTGTTACAGACATTTGTCACAGACAATATTTACAAGATTTGGAAGTAGGTATTTTCTGACATTATTTATAACCTTTGGATGACGATATTTACAACATAACAGCAGCAAGGCATTATAAGCTTGAAAAGGCATCTAAACATAATAGTCAGACCTAATCAAGGTTTGGTGTTAAAGATGGAGACTGCAATCCATAATGGACTTTGTCGGAGAATATTGGATCAGAGTGGGTAAGAGAGTGAAAGAATTAGAAGCAGTTACAGGAGCGGATATTGAAGAGGTGGTTGCAAAGAGTGGTTTTGTAATGGGCGATCTTGGGTGCACTAATGATGGTGCTTGGGAGTGCATTAAACCATGTGGGTGCCCTATGGTGGAAAGATCTCTGGGCAAGGGAGGTTTTTACCCTAGGCACAACCAGAGGAGCTTTCTCTGAATTGCGAGTGAAGATAGTGGGGGTTGCAAGTTGAAGAGAGGCAGTGACCCGGGAGAGTCTGAGCAGTATTTTCTTGGAGAGTAAGCAGGTCTGGTAGTGGAGCCTTTCATCAAGGTTGAGAATATTGGCAGAGGTATAGAGCGAGCAGGTGTGAGTGAGCCTAGGTGCACCTGTAAGGAGCCTGCAGGCCTTGTTTAGTGTGGCCTGGATTTTCTGGAGTGTGGTGTTATTTGCTGCACCGTATACAGGGAGCCCATAGTCCACTAGGGACAGTATCGATGAGGTGATGGCAAGCCTAAGGGCGTGGTGGGGGGAGGCAGTCCCTGTGTCGGTAAAGGAGTGCAATCCGGATGTTTGTTGCGGCAGCAAGGGTGTTTATGTGGTCATGGAAGGTAAGGGCCGAGTCGAGGGTAAGTTCAAGATATTTGTAGTTGGCTACCTGCTCAAGGGGGTGCTGGGTGCTGGGGAGGATGCTGAGTGGTGCGTTCTTAGCTCTGTTTTGGCGGTGAGAGAAGATCGACTTCGTCTTTTTTAAGTTGAGGACCAGTCTATGGTCCTTAAACCAGATTTCGGCCTGGGAGAAGGCAAGTTGGAGGGATTCCTGAAGGGGTGTGGGTTTATGATACGAGGTGAAGAGCACTGCATCATCTGCATATAGTAAGATTTTTGTGGAGCAGGCCTTTGGTAAGGAGTTTAGGTAGAGGGAGAAAAGAAGTGGTCCCAGTGATCCCAGGATAGAGCCCTGGGGCACCCCTGAGTGGACGGGTAGTGTGTCGGATAGAGTTCCGTTAATTTTGATGCATTGGGACTGGGCAGAAAGGTAACTGGAGCATCAGGCCAGGGGGCCTGTGGAGAAACCAAGTTGGTGGAGTGAGTCGAGAAGGAGAGGGTGGCAGACTGTGTTGAAGGCCTTGGATAGGTCTATGAACACAGCTCCTGCAATGTTACCGGTGTCTAGGGAGGAGTGCAGGAAGTTGGTGAATTCCAGGAGGGCTGTGGTGGTGCTATGGCCTGAATGGAAGCCATGTTGCTCTGGGCATAGGATGTTTTACTTGGCTAGGTATTCAGTAAGTTGGACCACCACTTTTTCTAGCGCTTTAGAGAGGGGGGGAAGAATGGATCACACTAGTAATGTCTGTAGGAATGTTCACAAATGTAATCTTTGTGAGGAACATGGCCTTGCATACCACCAGTGTCCCTGGGAAGGTCAGAACAGGCAGGGAGGCCTAAACAATGATGATCTTGTCACTGATGCACAGGACAAATATAAGCCTTCTAGGCCTGACCCTCCTAGCTCGGCCCCACCCCTGTCCCCAGCATCTTCATCTGCAGGGAAGAGGGATCATAATGCAGGCCAGGAAGATATTGCTGACCCCTCTCGTGGGGCTGTTCCTACTGAACCCCCTGGCAAGTCTGGAGAAGGGAGTGATGAGTCAAATATGCCTCCTCCCTCTGCTGGTTTTGAAATCCTTTCTAAATGCATTACTAGATCCTCTAGTAAAATTTCTGCTTCTCCAATGCCTGTGCCTACAAAACATTCCTTTGATATTTTACAAGAGGTAGATGGTGAGTTAGAGTCCGATGCTTCATCCATATCGGGGTCCGTGACCGAAATGGACTGTGAAGAGGAAGTGGTTGGGTCTCAGGAGGGGAAGAAAAGAAAAGGGAAGAAAAGGAAAAAGGATAAAGAGATTGGATGAATTTTCTTCTATTTCTAACTGGCATCATTAAATCTGGTCTCCTGCAATACTTGTAGCATTAAAAATGCTAGACGAAGTCTGGCATGGTTTACTTGTCTTGCCACTTTAAGGGCAGATATATTTTTGCAAGAAACCAGGTTTAATTCAGTCACTGACATTGTACAATCTTAGCGTTCTTGGCCCTTTGCAAGAAACCAGGTTTAATTCAGTCACTGACTTTGTACAATCTTAGCATTATTGGCCCTGGGGACCTTCTTTTTGGCCCTTTGGGGCTGATATGATGGATGGTCTGTGCATTCTCTTTCATACTTATGACATCCGGGTACATCAGTTTATAGATTTGGTACCAGGTAGAGCCGTGGTTCTGGACTGCACTTTTCAAGGTTTTTTTCTGTGCCTCATCAATACGTATGCACCTCAGAGTAAAAGTTCTAGGACTGATTTATTTAATCAAATCAAACCCTTTTTATTCACTTCTAGGTCTGTTATTTGTTATTTAGGGAGGGGATATGAATTGCAATTTGGACATTAAAATTAAGGATAATGTGGAAAAAAAACATACTGTGACTCTCATGCTCTACGGGGTATATTAGAAACGGCCATGTTAAGGGATGCTTATCGATCTTTACATAAGCAAGGTGGTGCTACTTATCGAAGAAGTGCATATTTCACCAGAATTGATTATTTCTTTATTTCTAGATTTCAGCATGTTTTAAAAATGAGTGTAGCTCTGAGTGAATTTACTGATCACAATCTTTTGCACTGTACACTTGGTATGGGGAATGTTCCACCAGATTTCCCTGCCATTCCTCGACGTTGTAAATTAAATTCCTCAGTACTGTTGGAAAATTATATTAAGTTACAAGTTAATATGTGCTTTCTTTTTCATAAATCAGTTGCAGGAATGTATGAAGATTGGGGTAGCTGGTGGATGGACACCAAAGCCAACCTTAAAGCCCTTATTTTGAAATTAGGAAAGAAAACTGGAAATGCTGAGTACATACAGTATTTGGGCTATAAGGACCAATTATATAAATTGACGTCCCTTCCAAATGTAAGTGACTGCAGGATTAAGTCACAAATTGATAATATTAAAGAGAAAATGAGGGCATATAATTTTTCTAGGGCAGCATATCTAAACGCCGAATTTAAATTTGGGAGGTCATTTCAGTCTTTTTCAGACCCTTTTGAGGCGTGTAAATGTAAAACTGGGCATAAAGTAATGTTGGGTCTATTTAATGCAAATGGGGTTTTAAGACATTCGGACGTTGAGATTTCGGATATTCTTAAAGAGGCTTTATCTGATTCTATGGGGGCTGGTTTTCATTCGAAGTTATCCTGGGATCAGGTGGTGAACTGTCCTACTCCTCAGCTCTCGGAACACATTGTTTCGTCCATCAATGGGCCTATGACACTTCCTGAAGTACTAGTGGCCATCTCTAGTTTGAGGGATGGGGTTTCCCCCGGGGAAGATGGTTTAACTAACAATTTTTTTAAAGTTTCTAAAGATGTGCTGGGTGAGATACTGGTGGCTATTTATAATGACATGATGATTTCTGGTACAATGCCTCAAGGATTTACGGATGCTATTTTGATTTACTTATTTGAAGGAGGTGATAAACAACACCTTACTAATTGGAGGCCGATTCGTTTCTTAAATACCGACTATAACATTTTGTCATATGTTTTATGTAAGCGATTGCAGAAGGCAGCTATGAAACTTATTCACCCAGTACAAACTTGCTCTGTCCCTGGTAGGACTATACAAATAAATTTAAGATTATTAAGAGATGTCTTTGAATAGGGGACACAGGGTAAATTGAAAGGTTTTGTGTTGGCACTTGATCAGGCTATGGCCTTTGACAATGTTTCACATCATTTTTTGTTTGAAGTGCTATTTAAATATGGCATTCTGCCTAATTTGCTGACTTGGATTAAACTTTTATATCCCTAGCTTATACTTTTCCGTCGGTTAAAAATGTTTTGGGTACTCCAGTTTTGTTACAGAGAGGGGGGTCTGACAGGGGTGTCCCCTTAGCCCCCTGTTATATATATTTTGTCTTGACCCCTGGTTCGAGTTATTTTGAGTGCTAATGATATTGTGGGGTTGTCTTCCCATATTATTATTCCTGCTCTGAAACGTTCTGCTTATGCAGATGATGTTTGCCTTTTTGTTTTTGATGTGCAATCTGGTATTTGAGCTTTGTAGCATTTTAAGGGATATGCTTGGTTGTCCTGGACTAGTTTAAATTATGATAAAAGTAATGCATTGCAAATTGGCACAGATGATCAAATCAACACTATTGCTGGCATCAAGGTACAGAAGGGGCATCTGAAGATTTTGGGGGTCTCCTTTGGGGACGAGGACACAGCGTTCCTAAATTGGAATACTAAATGGCTTTTAGGTGAGCAAAAGGTATCACTCTGGAAATCCTGGGCGTTTGGGAAATTAAAAAGAGTTCAGACTGTTAAACAGTTTTTGCTTCCACTCTTTTTGTATTTGGCTTCTGTTTTTCCTGTCCCTAGTGTATTGGAAACAAGGCTTTTTAGTATATTTTTTCAGATGATTTGGGGCTGCTGGTTAAATCTGGTCAAAAGAGATTTTATGTACCTCCCAGTTAATCAGGGTGGCTTGGGTATGATTAACCCTGTGGTATTTTTTCATTCTTTTTTTATATTCTCGACTTTTGGATCTTGGATGAGGGATAATAATTTATTGTGGGAACCTTGGACTAGGAGTCTTTTTCGGTTGTTTGAGGAAGCTTGGGTTGCAGAGGTTCCTAAACTTTGTGGGGTCGTTTCTGTCCCAGAATTTGCAACTACTACTATCAAGAAATTAAAATTATGGGGATTAAGTAAATCTGATTATTTTACTACACAAAGGAAGGCATTATATGTAAAACTAATGGCACAAGCTCATGCACCTCGGGTTGATTTTCCTAAGTGTCTTCCAACTAAATTGGATTTGGCTTTAAAACCTTTGCAGGATAAGCGGATTCCGCAGCATATGTGGGATGTACAGTGGCTGAGCTGTCATGGTAGACTGGGGGTGAAGGGAAATTGGAAACATAAACCATTATCAGAAAGACAGTGTTTTCGGCCTGATTGTAAGGGGCAGGAGGAAACAATGGAACATTTCTTTATACTGAGTACTTATGCAAAGCAATTTTGGAGAGATTGCTCTATTAGATGGAGATGGGGCCCTGTACAACATATCCAATATGAATGTTTCATTTTAGAAGAATATACAGGGTTTTATAGAAAATATCATCCGAGCACTTTAAATGTCATATTTGCCTGCCTTAAATATCATTTATGGCAGGCTTGGTGTAAATTTACGTCACAGCACGTCACTCCTTTATCATCAGTATTGCTAGCCAGTTTTGAGGCATCCCTGAATCAGCTTAAACAAAGGAAACATATGGTTTTTGACAGAGGAAAGTTTAACGATCTCTGACGGCATGTGCATTGGTTGGGGTAGTTATTTTTGCAAGCTTTACGGGGTATGTTCCTGAGATTGTTTTTGCTTCCCTGTTACTTTGTATTATTTCTGTAACATTATGTATATAGGAAATTCTTTGAGTTTATGACTGAATTCCAGTGTGCTATTCTTTGTTGCTTTTCATTGATTTTTGTTTTTATGTGTTTTTTTACCTGATGTTATGTATTTTCTTTTCAATAAAAAAATTCCCTTACTTGGTCCGCAGACGGAACCTTTGTCCCTCTGTCAAAGATGGCCAATGGTCCTGCTTCAGGAGGTGGAGGTGGCAATGGACACTCTGCTATGCCTTTGAATCCTGTCTTGGTATCTGAGCCTATCAGTGTTACTGCTTCTGGGGCTTCTCCTGTTCATATGAAAGGTGTGCATACTTCTGCTTCTGCTGTTATGGATTCTACTATTTCTTCGGGTTTGTCTGAGTCTGAGACTTCTGCTATGTGGGACAGCCATGATGCTGCTGTTATTCCTGATGCTATGTTGCGACAGATGTTCTCTCAGCATAAACAGTTCATTCTACAATTGATATGTGATGATGGTTCTACACAAGATGCTTTACCTGATGCTGATTATTCTGTGACTTCTGCTGCTCAGACGCCAGTTCGGCAGGTCTCTGAAGCCACCCCCCTGCTGATTTGCCTTTTCCTCCACCTTCCCATTTGTACCTTAGACCTACCTCGAGGAACGCTGCTGACCTGGATGCTGCTTGGTCTCCTGATGCTGGTCTGTGTGCCGCTGGTTGGCAAAGCCCTTCAGATGGGAAGCCCTGGACTTCTCCTGGTCCTGTTTCTGATGCTGCTATTATTGGAATGGCACTGGGAATTTCTTTTACTGCTCCAGCTTTGGTTGCTGGTCAGTCTTTTCCTCATATGGAACCTGAGACAGGTTTTTCTGCTCAACCGCTTGTTACTGAAAAAACTGTAGACTCTTTGGACGTTGTGGTCCAATCACAGAACCCGACTGAATGCTGTGCTTCTCCTACTCGTCAATCCTCTCCCTCTGCTCCTGTCCCTGAGGACTCGACTCCTTCTTTCAAGATGTCTGATTTATTTGTCAGTTGGGGAAACTGCACAGAGGAAAAATGCTGTTTGCCTAAGTTCCTGGGTGATTCCTCTGCGGCCCCCACCCAACGTATTGTTCTCCAAGGTTTGCTTAGGGACTCTCTGGGGATTCGCCCTTCAGCATTGTTTGCTTTCAGTCACATTAAGGGGCAAACTGTATACAATGTTAGCCTCAAGACTGTTCGGACTTTGGAAAAATTTTGGACTCACTATGAACTGGTTAAAAACATTCCGATTTGTGCCTCTTTTTTTGCTAATGCCCCTTTCTGAACCCTTGGTGAAAGTTCATACTTTATTATTTTGCAGTGAATGGGTGAATATCCATGATGTTCAGTTTTGGCTTCACCAGAGATGTGATCTCTTAGATACTTCTCGCCCTATTTTTGTCGAAGATCTGGTGTGGACGGGAGGCAGGAAGATTAAAGTTCAGCTTAGACAGACTGAGCAGGGGGTTGTGCATATTCCAGATAATTTTTACACTGGTCGTGACACGGGTATCTGTTTCTATCCTGGCCAGGCTCGCACCTGTCCTAAGTGTGTCTCTCGGACTCACCTGAGTTACACTTGTGATCAACCTAGATGCACCTTGTGCCTTGCTTATGGCCATGTTAGCTTGGGTTGTCCTAATGCTCAGTTTTGTAATCTATATGAGGATCATGGCCATAACTACCCCCAATGTTCTTGGGCAGAACATAATGAGATTGATAGGGTCCCACGGGATCATTCTACTATTATTTCTGATTCCCAGTTACAGGCTCAACAGCGACAGCAGGAGCTCTCTCTCTGGTGACTCCTATCCCAGTGCCTGCTGCCAATTCAGACCTTGTGTGAA